>CM074732.1:31892718-33355218 GCA_037367245.1 Phrynocephalus guinanensis | reverse complement strand
TGGGGGTGGGGCATCTCTCTGTGCCCCCCCCCGGGTTTCAGGTCCTGTGGGCTGGCAGGTTGGAGGGTCGGTGGCCATCGTTTACAGGGAATCCCTTTCTATTAGCAGATATGTGGCATTGGTGTGTCCTGGGGTTGAATGCCTTCATCTATTGGTGGGTCAGCGAGATAAGTTTGGTATTGTGCTGGTGTACCGTGCTCCCCACAACCTAGCCCAATCCTTTCCAGAGATCTTGGAGTTCGTCTCGGCTGCCCTTTTGAAGTCCCCCCACTTACTGGTGGTTGGGGACTTCAACGTGCATGCCGAGGAGCAACTCTCTGGCGCGGGTCTGGAATTCATGGAATCCATGACCTCCATGAATCTATCTCAGCATGTTGATTGCCCCTCCCATAGAGCAGGCCATACCCTGGACCTGGTCTTTTCCTCCATGTCGTCAGAGTCTTGTCTGAGGGTTAGGGGTATTTCACCCCTACCTGTGTCATGGTTGGACCATCATCTGCTAAAATTTTCCCTGTCGATCGCCACCCCACCCCACGGGGAGCGTCGGCCCTATATTTGGGTCCGCCCCCGTAAGCTCCTGAACCCTGATAGGTTCATGGAAGCCTTCGGGGGCTTTCTGGCGGTCTAGCAGACGACTCGGTTGATGCCTTGGTGGATAGGTGGTACAAGGGTGCCACCGGGGCGGTAGACTGGATTGCCCCCAAGCACCTCCTGCGCTGTGGAGACCACTCTTTGCCGTGGTATTTGGCTGAGTTGCGGTCAATGAAGCAAGAATGTAGGAGGCTGGAGGTCATTTGGAGGGCTCATTGGACGGAAGTGAGTAGGGTTGCATTTAAGCAGCTGACTGGCCGCTATGTTCGCACGATCAGGGACGCTAGAACATCCTACGTCTCCCTGAGAATTGGGGAGGCGGAGCTCTTCTGGGTGGTTCGGGACCTCTCCAATCCTGGTCAGCTGGGGCCTCCTAGTGAGTTCACTAGTGAGCAGTTTGCAGCCTATTTTAGATCAAAAATTGAGGCCATCCACTCCGATCTGCCCTCTGGCTGCTCTAGTTCATCCCCTGAGATCCCCGGGGCCTCACCCCCTACGTCTCCTCATCTGGTGGAGTTTGGGCCGGTGTTTCCAGCAGAGGCCTCCAGAGTTATGGCTTATTGCCGGCTGGCTGCTTGCCCAGCTTGGCTTTTTAAATTGGCCGGAGGGAACATGCCTGAGTGGGTTTCGGCAGTTGCCACGACCTCCTTTAGGGAGGGTATCTTCCCTTCCCGCTTGAAGGAGACCATGGTGAAGCCTACTCTGAAAAAGCCCAGCATGGCGGCGGATGATTTATCCAGCTATCGTCCGATCGCCATTGTTCCATTCCTGGGCAAGGTTGTTGAGAGGGTGGCTGCCGTCCGGCTTCAGTCGTACCTGGAGGATAGTTGTATCCTGGATCCCTTCCAGTCCGGGTTCAGGCTGCTTCGGGGGACCGAGACTGCCCTGGTCGCTCTGCAGGATGACCTCCAGAGGGAGGCTGACAGGGGGTGTTCTTCCCTGTTGGTGCTCCTTGATCTGTAAGCTGCCTTTGATACCGTCGACCACGGTAACCTGCTAGTCCGGCTTGCTGAGGCAGGAATTGGGGGCCTTGCATTGTCCTGGCTCTGTTCTTTCCTTGGCGGCCGGTCTCAGCGGGTTCAGCTGGGTGATGATTTGTCGGCTCCTTGGACTCTCCCTTGTGGCGCAGTGGTTAAATGCCTGTACTGCAGGTAAAACTGTGCTCACGACCTGGGTTCAATCCCCGGTAGCAGGCTCAAGGTTCACTCAGCCTTCCATCCTTCCGAGGTCGGGTAAAATGAGTACCCAGCTCGCTGGGGGGGCAATGTGTAGCCTGCACACTGTAATCAAAATTGTAAACCGCCCAGAGACTACTTGTAGTGGTATGGGGCGGTATATAAGCAGAACACTTTGCTTTGCTTTGCTTTTGCTTTGTGGGGTGCCCCAGGGGTCGGCAATATCACCCATGCTGTTCAACGTTTATATGAGGCCACTGGCAGAGGTCATCAGGGGATTTGGAGTTCGCTGTCATCAGTACGCTGATGACACACAGCTCTATCTCTCCTTTTCTTCTGCTGCAGAGGAGGCAGTACGATCCCTCGACCTGTGCCTGGAGGCGGTTCTGGAACGGACCAGGACTAACCGGCTCAAGCTGAATCCGGAGAAGACGGAGGTTCTGTTCTTCGGGGCGTCCTCGTCTAGGTACAATGGCCCCCTCCCTAGACTGGGGGCTGTTTCCTCCAGCCTACTGACAGGGCCAGGAATCTGGGCATGGTCTTGGATTCAGCCCTCTCCCTGGAAGCCCAGGTGACGGCGGTCTCCAGGGCCGCTTTTATCCATCTCCGCAGGATCGCCCAGATCTGACAGTACCTTGATGAGTCCTCCCTGAGAACAGTTTTGCAGGCCCTCGTGATTTCGAGGATCGACTATTGCAATGCCCTCTACGTGGGATTGCCCTTGACCCTTGTCTGGTGGCTTCAACGGGTGCAAAATGCAGCAGCCAGGCTGGTGGTGGGTGCTCGTAGATTCGAGCACATTACCCCGGTCCTGGCTCACCTGCATTGGCTACCCGTTGTCCACCGGATAAGGTTCAAGGTCTTGGTTTTGACCTTCAAAGCCCTCCACGGCTTGGGACCAGAGTACCTGTTGGAGCATATCTCTCAGAGGTCGACTGGGACCAGACCCACGAGATTGGCACAGGCGCTCTCTCTTAGGGTGGCCACACCCAGAGAGGCGCGGAAGTCGCTCACGCGTAACCGCACCTTCTCTGTGGTGGGCCCAACACTGTGGAACCAACTACCTAGTGAGCTGCACCTTTCAGCATCCCTGCCCGCCTTTTAAAAAGCCTTGAAAACCCATCTGTTCAAGGAGGCTTATGGCGACCTTTTTGTTTAATTTTGTTTTTCCCCTCTCTCTGTTGCTGCCCATGCCATTCTGTGCGAAGGGTATTGTACCCTCCTATTTTTACTGATGCCTCTGATTTTATGCTTGCTTGCCATGGTTTCTTTTCTTTTTATTTTACACCGCCCCAAGTTCTGTCTCGGAAGATGGGGCGGTATATAAATATAAATATAAATATAAATAAATAAATAGATAAATAGATAAATAAATAACAGTATTTCAGCCAGCGATCCATATGGAACTTAGGTCTAATGGATACGTATGTCATTTTTTAAAAAGGCCGTGGTTGCTCAGAAATCCCTGGATCGAGTCACATGCGACTTGGTGGCCTTGCTTTCCTTGGAGGAAGAAAATATGCCTGCATATTTATTTCATTTCTGCCAAGAAGAAAATAAAGTTATTAATAGTTCCATTAAAAATGCAAAGCACTTAGTAAATGGCATGGTATACCTATTGGGCTGCAATTTGGGAACTGGAGGAATTTCCCTTCTGAGGTGGTACAGTGCCTGCAGATTTCCACTGTTGGTGACAAAGAGAATCACAGTTATAGCTTCTCTTTTGGCATTTCGGTGCTTTTGAGTACCCAGCACAAAACCTTGGATTTTCCAAATCTCCGGCTGCGACCAGAGTCATAGGGGACTGGCTTTGTATCAGACTGAGCCGAGGTTAGCTCTCTTTTTAGGAAAAAGGGAAAGAGAAGCTGTAGCTAAATCTTGCGGTCAGAGATTTTTTTTTTAAAGTGGCTTGTAACTATGCATTCCGGAGGCCTCCGTATAGGGTGTGTGGACAGGACGAGGCTTGTGACAACTCAAATCCCATTATGAAATATCCCGTACCATGCAGATACTGTTTTCCTGTCATAATCTATCACATCCCTATTGAGGAATGACTTAGGGAACTGGGAATGTTGAGCCTTTTAAAAAGAGGGGGGATATGATAGCTATGTTTAAATACTGTATTTGAAAGGATGTCATATTGAAGAGGGAACAGGTTTGTTTTCCATGGCTTCAGAGACTAGTACTCGGAGCAATGGTTTCAAACTACAGGAAAAGAGAGTCCATTTGAACATTAAGAATATCTTCATGACAGTTAGAGCTGTTCGGCAGTGGAATATGCTGCCAGGGAGGGTGGTGGAGTCTCCTTCTTTGAAGGTTTTTAAGCAGAGGCTGGATGACCATCTATCGGGAGTCCTGTGATGGGGGTTCCTGCATGGCAGGGGGTTGGACTAGATGGCTTAAGGTCTCTTCCAACGCTATGATTCTATGATTCAGATTCAGAAAGAGTAGGCTGGCTACCAAAGTACCTTTTTCCCCAGCGGAAAGTAAATGAAATGTATTGGAGATTGTAGGAATCTGACTGAGCTGCAAGTTGTATGTTGGCGAATTTTGAATGCCCTCCTTTAAAACAGACAGACAACACTTAATATAGCAGGGAAATGGTTGTATCAAACCTTCCTTTCTGATATGCTGGTGGTCGAATATTTTCACTTGTTTGTTTCACATTCAAAAATGCAGTCTGGCAGCGCTTGCTTTCTGATGTAACCTGATCCAGAAGGCCTAGCTTTCAATCTAACTACCTCATGCCCTGCAAATACCCTGTCTCCTTGCAAAACAAATTCAGGTGGAGTGGAATTAGGCCTTATTTTGAGTGTATGCAAATGGACTTGTTCTGTTCAAGCTTCCTTAGGAAGGCAAAGCATACACCAGTTGGAAAAGCTCTGCACAGGCATGCTTAAAATTAGGTTATTGAGTGGCCATATAGTCTGCCAGGCATTTAAAGGCATTTAAAAGCATTTTTGGCATTCCTTCCTATGCTTCAGCTCCATTTGTTATTTTAAGCATGCCCCACTGAATATATTAAAAGATTAATACTTTCATACATAAATCTGGATGCTCCAGCAGTTTTTACTCAAATCCAAAAGAAAACAAAAGGTATCCGTACTGCAAGTGTTAACATCTGGAGTTTTGTTCTTTCCAACTTCTCTTCCCTGCCCCCCCTTCACCCCACTCCAGGAAGGTCTGTTTAATTTGTTTTAATTGTGTTTTTCCAAATAAGGGTTGTGATTTTAAATAAGCCTATAAAAGTTCCAGAATGCTGACATAAAAGATTAAACTCTGCGAACAGCTCAGCTCTTGCTAGGTTCACTTAGAAATAAGCCTTACTAGATTCCACTGGTGTACTCAAGAAAAGCATGCTTAAGTTTATAGCCCCACTTTTTATAGATCAAAGCTCTTGATATATCTGGCAATTTATTCTTCGGTTCCTATGTGGTTCTGTTCTAGATCCTCCTTTCTCCTGGCAGGTCTAGTTCAAGACCGCAGTGCTCTTCTGTTTGTGCTCCTCTTGACTCGTGCTTTCTCTGCACTCGGTGACAAGGGAGATGAAGTGGTCCCACTCCGTAAGAGAACACACACGTGTGTGTATTTTTCACAGTGCGGTTGGCATCATTCCTCCCTGGCAGGAGCTGGGAGAACAAGTCAGAATTTGAGGCATTCAAGTCCTGTCCGAAGCCGTAGTCGGAACAAGTCACACATCTTCAAGTTGAAATCGCAGGGAACTATGGTTACTTGAATGCTGGAAATGAATACTTCTGATCATCTTTAAGAACCTGAAAGAGGAGGAAAGGGAGGGTGTTAGCCCCCAGGGCACCTTGTGGTTTGTTCGCATAGCAGGGTATCATAGCATCTTGTTCTGCCTGAACTAGATCACAGGTCGCATAGACAGAAAACATATTGTGGTTTTGGAAGGTGGTTATTAAATTGTTGAGGTAGCCTGCTGTCGCAGACAAAAGGGCTCAACTTGGGTTTTGGAGGTTCGGGTTCAAAATCAACCATGAAGCTCATGGGCTAGTCCAGTGGCGGTGAATCTTTGGCATTCCAGATGTTTTGGATTACAGCTTTCTAAATAAGATACATAACTAAATAAGGAATAACCCCCCGACATCATCTTTCCTTCTCCCTGGCGCTGGCCAATCAGATAGGGAGGCAGGATGATTCATTTCTCTGCACAGCTCCTGATTGGTCAGCGCCAGGGAGAAGGAAATATGACATGAGAGGCTTCTTCTTCACTGGAGTTTAACCCCGCCCAACCCCAACGCAGAGTAAGGGATTGGCTGAATTTGTTCCAAAGGGTTGGACCAATTCCGAACTAGAGATGTAAAATTTCCAGAAATTTTGGAGCTCAGAAAAAGCAGCTTTTTTTCTGGTTTTCTTTTGTAAGTACAGTGGTACCTTGTATAAAGGAATTAATTCGTTCCAGATGAAATTATGTTAAGCCAATTTTCCTTTATACAAATTCCCATAGGAATGCATTGAAAATGGAGTAATCCCATTTATATGTTGTACAGATTCTCCCCATAGGCAATTATGTTAAGCAAATTTTTCCTATCTCCGGAATTTTTTATGTTGTACAGATTTTATGTTATACAAACTGTTTGTTATACAAGGGTCCACTGTAGAGCAGATTGCATCTAAAATTTGTAAAGCGGCAGTTAAAATGGCAACATTTTTCTGCTCTTAATTCGAATTGCTCTTAAGTAGAGCCGCTCTTAAGTAGAGGCATCACTGTGCACAGAAATATACAGTAATAATTAGTCCTCACTAAATTCTTACTAGGAATGAATTCTGATCTGTCGCAAAGGAAAGGAGTTCCCTGTTTTGTTAATTTTCCTGTTAAGTGGCCAATCTCTGGGCAGTCTGAATTTGATTCTGCCTTGTAGGAAGTTTTTGTCCAGAAATAAAATAAGGAAGGATTCTGGAAAGATGTAATATTGTGCTACTGATTTCTTTTTCTCTACTTGATAAAGTGTTTGTGTGTTTGCTCTGTATTTAGCCAGGAGAGGCACTGATGCTGTAGAATTTTAATGCTGTGCATTACGATGTTTTCTGCAGGGGTGTGTGTGTGTTTGGAAAATGAGGGAGTTTGGTGATCTACTAGATGCATAGCTGTCTCTAATAGTCCTCAAACCATCTGGTTTGGGCTTGATCACCAGCAGCCGACCAGCAGAATAGTAGCTATGGCAAAATACGTAACCTACCATTCTGGAAATGGATCTTTTACGTTGCCCAACATGTCTCATGCGGTAAATCCTGATGTCTTTTCAGGGACCGTAAGACTGCAGTATAAAAAAAGCAAAAGCAAAAAAGTGTTCTGCTTCTATACCGCCCCATACCACTACAAGTAGTCTCTGGGCGGTTTACAATTTTAATTACAGTGTGCAGGCTACACATTGCCCCCCCCCAGCAAGCTGAGTACTCATTTTACCGACCTCGGAAGGATGGAAGGCTGAGTGAACCTTGAGCCTGCTACCAGGGATTGAACCCAGGTCGTGAGCACAGTTTTACCTGCAGTACAGGCATTTAACCACTGCGCCACAAGGCTCTCAGAAGTCATAGTTACCGTTGTCACCACCATCATTATTTGTATATTGCTTCCAATCATTGAAATGCTTTGAACTTGGCCAAACTGGGGGTCCCAGATGTTAGATACTATGGAGCTAGAATTCTCTGCAATCTTGACCACTGGCTGTGTTTACGAGGCTTCTGGGAGTCGTAGTCCAAGAAAGTATCATCATTAGATTGCCTCATTGTCATACTGTAAGTATCAGATGCTGTCGGTAACCCTCTTGACTGCATGGGTGGGGAGTTGAGTCTGAGAAGGAAAATAGCTCTCTGAAAAGCACTGAGTGAGTTCACAGTAGAAGCAAAAATCATACTTCTTTGCACAGTGCCCCCATATAAACATGTATTTGTTTATTACACTTGCCACAGTTGTGCTTTTCACTTAGCAGCAACCTCAGACATTGTGCCCTGAAAATATCCATTAAAGGCCCTACAAACAAGAAAGGCAGGACCAACCCACCCACCTCCCAAATGTATTATAAAAAATTTCAGAATGGCAGAGTACGACACAGATCGAGCAGACATCTGTCATCATCTATACCAATCTATGCACATGTAATTTTAAATTTGCCAATTTGTGTTTGTGTGAAGTGTTTCGAAAGCTTTTTTGGATTAGGAATGTAGGTTTTAAAATGTAGCAAGGGATGTAAGCATTTCCAAGGATCAGCATCAGATTGGACATAAATAATTGGGTATGTTTTATATCCTGTTACTGAAATTCTAATATACGTTGGGTGTTCCTTGGCAGGTTTTTTTTTTTTTTTTTTTTGCTGCCGAAAGCAGAGTGGCCATACCAGTTCAGATTCAACTTGAATGCTCAGTTGAGTGTCAGGAGCAGTTTTTCTATGTACCACAACAATCAGACACATGCACAAAGGTTCCTAGGGCATTAAGATTACACAGCCCCCACCCCTTTAATGCTCTTCTCTCCAAATCTAATCCCACCTGTAGAGTTAGGGGCATTAGAGGGATACCCAATCGTGCTAAGAAAGTAATGTTTCAACTAGTCATGCCAGAGAATACGAGTAAAATCCCTTGAAGCCTCTTTCTAATCAACACCTTACCAAAGAGAAATGCATGTTATTGCAAGCAGCAATGGCTGGGCGTGCTGTAGTTTATATTTAGAAAGCAAGGGAGCACAGCAGTGCAAGAATACTGTATTTCTTTCATGCTCCCCATCTGGTAAAATGATCTCATTATTTACTGTCAAAATAAGAAAATGGCAATATTTTGTTTTGTTCTTCAGCACAGAATCTGAAATGGGGAACAACTAAGCAATTGTCTTTAGATGCCTAACAAGCCGTTCTAAGTAACAGGCAACCTGTGGAGATTGTAGGTTTCAAATATTTGTGTAATTTCTTGATGTCTAGACCTCGAACAACTGGCCAGCATGGTTGTTGAAGAATTTCCTTGCCCCCACCTCCCAAAACAGTAAATGTAACTTACAGTATCTGTAAAATCTCCTTCTCTGTAGCACTGCTCCTATGTTGAACTCAACATATATATTGCACCCCGCCAGAAAATAAGTTATTTCAATCATTTTGTACTTTACTCACAACCGAAACAGGAAATAAGTTTGTGTTTACTCTTTTAAAAATGCGAGTAATGTACTGGTACCCTGGACTCCTTTTCCCCAAATCCCCAGAGTCAGTTTTTGGCTTGCCATGCAGGCGTCAATCAGGCAGGTTTGGGCTACTTGTGGCCCTCCAGATGTGGTTGGATTTCAACTCCTGTCACTCCTTGTTACTGTCTATGGTAGATAAAGGACTAATAATTGGATTTGCAGTCTGACAGTATCTGGACAAGGACAATTAGATAAGCCACCCAAAAAAAACAAAGCATGACATCCAATGTTACATGAATAGGCATATCCTTGGACATCGGGAGTGTCCTTCCTCCCTCTTTCTCTGTTAACTCGCTAGAGAGTCTTTGGCACAGTGGAAGAACAAACCATTCCTCCACCACTGTTGAGTCCACTGATAGACAGGCAGTGTTGGACTTGACTCGGAAATTTGATATTCCATTAACATTACAAGCGCAACAACCCCCCCACACACAAACTTTATTACCCTTGCCCCCCCCACACACACACACACACACACATATTCCTGTTACACATGTGTATGCACAAACCTGATGGGACCTTTTGGAGTTCACTAATTCATAGGCCAGTGATGGCGAACCTTTTAGAGACCGAGTGCCCAACGTGCGATTCAGAACCCACTGATTATTCACAAAGTGCCAATATAGCAATTTAACCTGAATACAGGTGGCTGTGAAGGGGCAATGTTCGGTGCCCACAGAAAGGGCTCCGAGTGCCACCTCTGGCACCTGTGCCATAGGTTTGCTAACACTGCCATAGCCCATGGGCTTGAATTTGCAACAGCTCAACTGGGCAACTGAGAACAGGACATTTTGGAGAGTGCTCTTTCACGGGGCCGCCTTGTGTTGAAGACAACTGGATGGCACATAACACTGCCACCAACAAGTCGTAGGATAAGTCAGAAGCAGATTGCCAGAAGAGAGCAACAAAAACATAACCAGCTGTGGGCATTACCTTGAATACACCAGATGAAGTGAACCCCACAGATGTGTTTATGCCCTGCACTTAAATCCATTACTCAGTTAGGATTTAAGGTATCAGTAGCTCCATGGGTTTCATTTTGTTTTTGTCCTTGATCAGGTAGGCGGATTTGCAGTACGACTGCCATCTGGATAGATTACTGTCTTGGAATTTCTCTAGCTCCAGCCTCCATCCCAAGCTTACATTTTAGAGACAAACCACACTCAGTGACCAAGTAAAACACCAAAAGGGTGGGTCAGACTAAAAGACTAGGTGCCATATCAGCTTTTTCTAGGAGAGAATAATTAGAATATCAAATTAGAATAATTTGATATGTATCTTAGAAATGATTTGGAAACTGTTAGGACACCCTGTCTTAAAATATTTCATTCATCATGTTAAAATAAAATATTCCATAATCATCTTTTCTTTTTTTCAATTGGGGTGGGGGGGACAAGAGGCTTCCGGGGGGGGAAATGGAACAAATGGAGTTTCTTTTCAAAAAAATTCTGCCCCCCCAGGCCTTCACATCTCTAATCAGCAGTTACTCTCTTAGTTCACTGTAACTAGACTGAGTAGTAGTCTTACTCTAATTTGAATTCTACTCCATTGGATTCAATCCAATAAGTGCTTTGTGTTTTATGTTTATGATTATATCTTTAGGTACATTTATTTATTTATTTATTTATTTATTTATTTATTTATTTATTTATTTATTTATTTATTTTAGAGTATTTTTACCCCACTTTTCTCCTTGGAAAAGGACCCAAGGCGACTTACAGTAATGAGGGTAATATGCAGTCCAGTACAATTAAGACATGTTCAAGTATTTGAGAACAAGGAATTGAGGGACATCTTACAGCATTAATAGACAACATTACATTAAAGCAATACGGTTATAAGTAGTCATAAAAAAAGTCTATGTGAATCCATAGATTCATATAAAATACACATGGTAGTCCATTATTCAGGGAAAGCTTGGCTGAAAAGAAAGGTCTTTGCCTGTTTCTGGAAGGACAACAGAGATGAGGCAGTCCTGGCCTCTAGTGGGAACGGAGTTCCAAAGTCTGGGCACAGCAGTCGAGAAGGCCCTTTCATGGGTTTCCACAAGACGTACCTGTGAGGGTGGCAGGATAGAGAGAAAGGCCTCTCTTGATGACCTCAACACCCATGCCAGTTCATACTGTGAGATTCTATCTTTGAGGTAGCTAGGACCCAGGTCATATAGTGGTTAAGGTCAGCACCTTGAATTGTGCTCGATAATTGATTGGCAGCCAGTGGAGCTGTTTTAATAGGGGTGTAATGTGATCTCTATACCCTGCCCCAGTTAGCAGTCTGGCTGCTGCATTTTGGACCCGTTGAAGTTTCCTGAGACATTTCATCGGTAGCCCCACACAGAGTGCATTACAGTAGTCCACCCAGGACATTAGTAGGGCATGTGTCTTTAGATGCCTAACCGTGGCCATAGCTGGTTTCTCAAGAAAGGGGCGTAACTTGCATACTAGCCTTAATTGTGCAAATGCACTCCTGGCCACAGCCGTGATCTGGGCATCCAAGCTCAAGGGTGAGTCCAAGAGCACCCCCAAGCTGCATACCTGGTTTTTCAATTGGAGGGTGACCCCATCCAGTACAGGTTGCATCCCTATCTCTTGTTCTCCCTTTTGACTGACCAGGAGTACCTCTGTCTTTTCTGGGTTTAGTTCCATTTTGTTCATCCTCATATATCCATCTTTAAGATGTTAGCATAAGAGATTCTGTAGTTATTGTTCAATTGTTTTTAAATAAAAATATTAAAATAAAGTAGTATTAGAATAAACTAGATGCAAAACCTATGGTTCAGCAAATATGCAGGCACAGCTTTAGAAGCTGATGTGATAAAAGCTCAGCAGCATAAACCAACAGTAAGAAAGAAGTGAAATTAGCTGAGAAACAAAACAGGATTTAAAACCACCAACATATAATAACATAAGTATAACCTAGGAGAATTATTACTCTCCTGGAAGAGAACTGAGTGTGCCTGTCAACAGCCAGTGTAAGATATATGGAATTTGGATTTCAATATGGTCTCTGGGAGAGTGGTGGCCTCAGCAGGCTAGAGCGCTGAAACTGTCAGCTGCAAAGTCTGCAGCTCGGTGGTTCAAATCTCAGGTGCCACACAGCGAGGTGAGCTCCCATTGTTAACCCCATCTCCTGCCAACCTAGCAGTTCGAAAGCATGTACTGTAAATGCAAGTAGATAAATAGGTACCACCATAAAAAGCGGGAAGTGTTCTGTGGGCAGAAGTGTGTTTGGCTGTGCTGGCCACATGGCCGTAGACTTGCACAACACTGTCTCTTTGGCTTAGAAATGGAGATGAGTGACGCCCCTAGAGTTGGACACAAGTAGTATGCATGCGCAAGGGGAACCTTTACCTTTTTATTGTTTCTTGAGAGTCTCTCTCTCTCTCTCTCTCTCTCTCTCTCTCTCTCTCTCTCTCTCTCTCTCTCTCTCTGTGTGTGTGTGTGAGAGAGAGAGAGAGAGAGAGAGCACTGCATTCCTGCTGTGGGTGTGCTTTTATTATTACAGTGGACCCTTGTATAACAAACAGCTTGTATAACATAAAATTTGCACAACATAAAAATTCCAGAGATAGGGGAAATTTGCTTATCACAATTGCCTATGGGGAGAATCCGTACAACATAAAATGGGATTACTCTGTTTTCAATGCATTCCTATGGGAATTTGTATAAAGGAAATTTTGCTTAACATAATTTCATTTGGAACGAATTAATTCCTTTATATAAGGTATCACTGTATATACCCTCTGATTGATTGGTGCCAAAGCAGGAACCGGAATAGCCCTGCTGGAGCCATGAGGACAGTCTTCTGAGCAATTATTTTTATGATTGGTGACTGGGGGACACAACTTTCTGCCACTTGGTCACCTGAGAAGGAAGCTGGAGACACTCAAAAAGGCTAGGCAGGAAAGGAAAGGAGACTTGATCCGTAAACACCTTAGTGTGGGATCTGTTTTTGTTTGTTTGTTTTCCTATTCCCCTCTGCCCTAGAGGCCTTGTTCTGCTGAAGCCTGGAGACAGGTTTACCACATTTTCAGTATTCCTTGTTTCTTTTAAATTTTTACAATGTCCCATATTTTAAGAGTTGATTTCATAGAATCTTAGAGTCGGAAGAGACCTCAAGGGCCATTTAGTCCAACCCCCTGCCATGCAGGAACCCCCATCACAGGACTCCCGACAGATGGGCATCCAGCCTCTGCTTAAAAACCTCCAAAGAAGAAGACTCCACCACCCTCTGTGGCAGCATATTCCACTGCCGAACAGCTCTAACTGTCATGAAGTTATTCTTAATGTTCAAATGGAATCTCTTTTCCTGTAGTTTGAAACAATTGCCCCGAGTCCTAGTCTCTGTTCCTCCCCCCCCTCCCAGGACAGGGTTCTTCTCCTCCTGACTTTCTACTCACTGCAACCATGCGAAGTAAATACAGTGGAACCTTGACTTACGTCGTTAATCCATTCCGGAGGTCTAGACATAAGACAAACATGCCTTAAGTCAAACGAACGTTTCCCATAGAAAGTAATGGGAAAGTGGATAAATCCGTTCCAGACGATGAAAAAGACACACACAGAGAGAGAAATATAGATATACACACATATATATCTATCGATCAGGCTATCTACACATACATCACATATCTATATCCATACCCGTGTGTGTGTGTGTGTGTGTGTGTGTGTGTGTGTGTGTGTGTGTGTGTGTGTGTGTGTGTTTGTCCGTCCACACACAGCTCTCTATGCTCTGAGGGCTCTTCCGAGTTCGGGGGTGGATGGGGAAAGAAGTTATCCCCATCCCGCCTTCAAAACAAATCTGCATCTTCCCAAAAGTAGGAGTCACCCATGGGTCGCCCCTTCCCACCCCCCGCCCCCCAAGACGCACCTCTGGGCTTCACGAGTTGACCCCAATGGATCGGGATCCCACGGGGACCGCCGCTTTCCTCATGGATCCCCCCACCCCCATTTATCACTCACTTGCTCCCTCCCCAAAAGCCGCCGCCGCCGTGCAACCCCCCAGCCCCTCACGCCCACTCGCCCAGTCCCCCTGCCCAGGAGCGGGCAGGAAAAGGCGGCTTCCTTTCCCCACAGAAAGGGGGGCAAGAGAGGCCTCCCCTCCACTCTCCCCCCTCGCCACACGACCACCACCAACAACAACAACAACCCCCCCCTGGTCTCGCTCTCTCCCGTCGCCATCCCCTCCTCAGAAGAGGCGCCCCCTCCCCCACTTCCCTCACACCTTCCCGAGAGAGAGAGAGAGAGAGAGAGAGAGAGAGAGCTCGGGGGGGGTGCTTCCGCTCCATTCCATCCCCCCCATCAGACGCACCCCTCCCCTCCCCCACCCCGGCCAAGGTGTTTGGGGCAGGGGGGAAAGGGTTGCACGCCCGCACTGACCATTGCTGAGGGACGCCAGCTGACGGGCCGGCTCCAGCTGCCTAGCACCTCCCCAGCACCACCTCAGCGCTTCTCTTCTCTCACACAGATACCACACACACCACATAGTCACACACTCTCTCACACACACACACACACACACACACACACACACACACACACACACACACACACCACCTCGGGCGGCCGAATAAGTTCCCCTGAGGAGGGGAAGGGACCATCCCCCCCCCCCCCGGGCGAAGGAGGGGGAGGATGAAGTGGGGCAGCGGGTTCTCCTTGCAGGAAAGGAAGGGGTAAATTATGCACCCTCTGGGGGCACCGATGCCCTTCCTTTTCGTCTCAGGGGCAAGGGGAGCAGTAGGCTTTCGACTACAGCTCCCAGGCTGCCTTGCGCCCTCCCGCTGAGCCCGGCAGCTGTGCGGCGGCTCACCTGAGGCGATGTTGGGTCCTGGCTGCCGCCCGATTCCAGGGCCTTGCGCCAGAGCTCCGAGCCGTAAGTCAGAGCCCGTGGCGCAGGTCAAACAGGCCCCTTCTTACCGCAGTTCAAATATATCGCAAGTCAAGCGGCACGTAAGTCAGGCGTCCACTGTAATTACTTCTACTTTTTCATGCTTCCAAAAGATTTCAGAATAGCTAGTAGGGCCACAGTATAGAAGGATGCTATACAATGAAGTCTGTATATTTATAATGGTGTGGACATTACTAAAGGTCAACCAGATTGACTTCCAATCTTTATTCTGACATGTTAGTAGAGTAGAGGGGTGCTCCCTTGTCTTAGGTTTTCCCAAAAAAAACTTTCAGTGAGATAATATTGAAATCCAAATATATTGTTTGTGCCAGTGTTTATGGTTTGCAAGTTTACATCTTTTCCTTCCATGCATTTACCATCTGACAAAAATAATTGTTATACTGTACAGTGACCTATCACGGGGGTTAGGGACCTGGCCCGCGATAATTGAAAATCCACGATATGCGGATGCAGGTCGGTTCAGGCCTGGGGTGCCTAGCTGGGGGCTCTTGTACTTACCCCAACGAACAGGCCTGTAAGGGCCTTCCTAGGCCTTCTGGAAGCCCCAAAGGGCCTCCCTGCAAACCAGAAGTCACTTATGGGTCACCAAAAATCATTTCTGAGGCCTCCAACAGGCGTAGAAGGGCCCTTGGAGGCCTCAGAAATGATTTTTGGCAACTCAGAAGTGAGTTCCGGTTTACAGTTCACAGGGAGGCCCCTGGGAAGGCCCTTGCAGGCCCGTTCGGGGCAGCACCAGTCCTGGGGTAAGTAAGCGAGGCCTGAAACAGGCCTTTCCCCCCTTACCCCAGGGGCCTTTTTTCATATACAGTGGTACCTCGGATAACAACTTTGATTCATTCTCTGAGGCAAATCACTATCCGAAACAATCATCCGAAACATTGTTTCCCATTGAAATGAATGGGAAACCATTTTAATCCGTTCCGGAGGTCCAGAAAAAAGGCCAAAAAAGCGCCTTTTCCCCCTGAGACCACTTTACAAAGTGCACTTTCAAAGTGCACTCCTCCCCCTCCTCGCCCACCTCTGCCACCGGCGCTTCCTCCCCCCCGGCCCCCGCCTCTCCTCCTCCATCATCGCCACCGCTGCTGCTGCTGGGCTTTCGGACGGCAGGAGAGCCGAGCGGTGGGTGGTGCTTCCTCCCCCCCAACCCCCCGGCCCCCACCTCTGCATGTTGCCTCCCCTCCTCCTCCCCCATATCCCCCGCCCCCCACCTTTGCCTTCTGCACTGCCACTGCCTCCTCCGCCATCTTAGCTGGCCCACACCTCTGCCGCCAGGAACCAGTAAGAGTAAATGTGGAGGGAGGCTGGGACTGTGGGCTGGGGGGGTTGTTGAAAATAACACATCATTATTCGAAAAATTCGTTATCCGGGGCAGTCGTTATCCAAGGTATCACTGTACTTGCGGTCCCGTGATATAGTGGGACCGCAGTATATGAACCATGAATAGGCGGGGGACCACTGAGTAGTGCCCTAAATGTGAGAGTGTCCATGGACAGTTGTGTCCCACAAATGTCTTTTTTTTTTTTTTTGGTCAATGGTTAACAGAGAAATACAGAACTGAGCCTCTGGATGGTACTAGTCTTTCTATTTACACCATCCTTTTGTAAGGCAGTTCCTGTCTCTAGTGTGGGTGACAGAAGCTGTAATCCAACACGTTTATTTACAAATCACAGACTTTACACCAGGAAGCACAGGTCTGGGCAACACTTAGATGCGTTTCCTTGCCTGTTTTTTAAACAGCGCTGAAGGAAACTCTTGAAGCATTCTGTTTTTCCTTATGACTTGGTTGTCATAAAATTTCTTGAGGCAGCTGACAGCTTTATGGCAAAAAAAAAAGACAATTGAAAAAATGAGCCTATTCCTCCTACATGTCTAGATTCCGGTGGTGTCTTTGTAAGAAGGCAGAACAGAGAAAAACATACATCAGTTTGGAACTAAATAAAGCTCTACTGTTAGGGGTCCTGATGTTCAGGTTAGTTGCCTAGGCCAGTGGTGTCCAAACTTCAGCCCTCCAGATGTTTTGGACCACAGCTCCCACAGTCCTTTGTCATTGGCAATACAGGCTTGGAATTCTGGGAGTTGTATTTATTTATTTTATTTATTTATTTATTGCATTTGTATCCCACCCATCTTCCCGGAGGAACTCTGGGCGGCTTACATAGTAGCGACAAAGCGCAATATTCAGAGTACAATATAACATAATAAAAGCAAAATAAAACAATAAAGCAAAAACAATTATAGACAGTTGTAGTCCTAAACATCCAGAGGGATGAAATTTGGACACCCCTGGCCTAGGCCAAAGGGGGAACAAGAATTGCACTCTGGGTTGGGAGGAGGGGCTGCTGGTCCTGTTCTTACGATCCATGCTGTACTGACAGTTTGGGGGGATAACGAACGTCTTTGTTCAGATTTTGGGGATCTCACACCATTGTCCACTTTCATGTTATGTGATTTCTGCCCACTTGGAAAGGGCCAACCCGTGCTTTGTGCTTGGCCACAATGGTCGGAGGGCTTATTGGAAAGCTTGCAGGTATCTTTGTGCCTTTTTTGCACACCTAGTAAAAGTTTTGATACCCATCTGCGGCATAGTGATGGACTAGGACTCAGTAGACCTGGGTTCAAGACACTGCTCAGCCATGGAAACTCACTGCTTGAGGGTGGTGCTGGTAAAACCATTCCTTCATTTTGTATTATGTAACACAGACCCAAGTTAAAAAATAAGGCAATAGGAACAAGATAACAAATAATTATTAAAACCTCCACATATTGAGAAAAAGTTGCCAGTTACAGTAATAGGGCATTTTAATGAGATCTTGTGACGGAAAACCAAAACTTAGCTAAAAGTTAAACCTCCTTAAATTTCTCACTGAGGTTTAAAGCCATATTAGGGTCGTTAGAGGATGGTTCCAATTGGGTGCCATATAATAATCTAACAATAAAAGCACTACTACAAAACTTGGACCTGTGGAGTTTTGGTAAGTTTGTTTTGGCTTTGGAGGGTCCAGATGATTTAGACTCACTTCCCTAAAGATTCTTGCATCGTTACCGTGGTTCAGCCCTTTTACAAAAAGATTTGGCAGCAAAAGAACCACTGAATGTGGCCTGGAGCAGAGTGGCACACTGAAAGCCAAAACATACTCTTCTGAAGGTGCATTTACAGGCCTCCAGTATGACACACGCATACACCAATAATAAATAATTGATTCTGGCCCTGCCACCTACTCTGGCTTCAGTCGACTCAACAGATTTAAGAGTTGGTGCTGGCTTGGCGTGTGGAATATTTAATCACCAGTTTGGCTCTCATGTGTTGTAAGAGGCAGCGTATGTCATGGCTTCAAAGCACAAGCGTGTGCGACCAATTTCTCCCGATCCTGATTCTAAAGAGACAGCACGGGAAAAGCAGACATGTTAATACCCGCAACTCATCCTGGAGTGCTTTGTTTTGAAAAATGAGAAGTAGCCCTGTGGTGGTGTGGGGGGAGAAAACAAAAATATTTCTCACTGGACGTGTGTGTGTGTGTGTGTGTGTGTGTGTGTGTGTGTGTGTGTGTGTGTGTGTGTGTGTGTGTGTGTGTGTGTGTGGCAAGGGTAATAAAGTTTGTGTGGGGGGATTGTTGCGCTTGTAATGTTAATGGAATATCAAATTTCTGAGTCAAGTCCAACACTGCCTGTCTATCAGTGGACTCAACAGTGGTGCAGGAATGGTTTGTTCTTCCACTGTGCCAAAGACTCTCTAGCGAGTTAACAGAGAAAGAGGGAGGAAGTGTAAGGTGCAGCTTATTTCATCCTTTGCACCTGAGCACAGCACACAGGATCAATCTGTAGCAGGCTGCTGAGAAGATTCTGTTTCGGTGCTCCTTCCTGTCTATAGCTGATACAGCTATACAGTAATTGTTAGGAATAGCCTGTTTGGAGCAGCCTAGATAGCTGATAGTAATTTCTTTGTTTGGAACCCATCCTCAGCACCTCTCAGGGTAGAGGGCGGGCCCAGAATAAATGACAATCCATCCTTGTGCCTCATGGGCCCGTAGAAACTGGCGTGCCATCCGCACTCCCAGATGGCTGTAAGCCATTTGTGTAGAAAGGAATACTAGCTGACAGCGTTGATAAGGCGACTCGGATTTTCTCATCAACAAACATAATAGCTGCTGTAATGTCGAGCCTTAGCTTAAACGCCAGTGTTTGGTTTGGTTTGGTTTGGTTTACAGGGGAAACGTTGCTCACATGATGACACACTTGGTTGTGCTGAGCGCTTGTGCCTCTGGTTTAATGGGATGGCAGTGGGGTGATGAAAAGTAACAGGTATGCAGTGGATTAATTACTGATTCCCCCATTAATTCCCCCCCCCCCAATTGAGCGGCTGGCTCCGTTGAGAGCTTGTTTTACTTGAGGATTTCATTGTGTGTTCCCAGAGAGATGGCAGAGATCTCAGGCACTTCCTAATTGGCTAATTCAGAAACATGATCCAACCCCTTGTTTTTTGTGCCAAAGAAAGCTGTTCTTTCCACACCAAGGGTCCACATTAACAAGAATCTGCTGATCTACTAGTCTTGTAGATCTGGTTGTATCTTATTGTTTCTACCTATCAATGGGACAGCATCTGAAAATGAAAGCCCACATCTCCATCTGCAGAGGGTACCCCAGAACAAATTTGAAGAATGTTAGGTGAGAGGAGAAGAATAGAAAGTTTGATTATGGAGTGGAAGACCCCCTTGTGCACTGTTGTAAATTCACCCTTAATTCTTACCCATTTAGATAGAGACACATTGATGAAGGATTCTAGCTGTGATGCCATCTACCTTTCACCTCAACAATTTATTTTACAAAGGACACAGTGGTTGCTTAATCCAATATCATACTGGTGGAATCCAAATTGGCATTCTTGCATTCTTGTTCAGATTGTGGACAAACCGAGAGATCCAGCTTGTTTGCCTCTACCAGTCGGGAGACCTACAAAAATGATGCCATTGCCTGAACATCTTCTGCCAAGTTTGGCTGCCTGGTGGATATGATCCTCACAGGCATAAGAACATAAGAAAAGCCATGCTGGATCAGGCCAAAGGCCCATCTAGTCCAGCTTCCTGTATCTCATAGTGGCCCCACCAAATGTGTCTGGGAGTTCACGAGACTAGCTATCTGTCTCCTGATACCATTCCCCTGCATCTGGCCCTTGAAGTACCCCAATTTTAAGCCTAGAGATTACATATCTCCATCATGGTTTATGGATTACACATCTCCATCTTGGACCTTGTGCCTCCAGGTGTAGACACCTTGAGAAATCCAGAAAATCAGCAACTAGAAACTGGCCTTTCTCAGCAGTGGTCCCTTTTTTGTGGAATGCTTTCCCATGGGAGGTATGGCGTGCCCTTCCGTTGCACTGGCTTTTGAAAGCTGAGCTACTCGGAGAAGCCTTTGGATTGGTTTCTCCCCAGATAGCTGGGATAGCAAATAAAGGAGGCGAGGACTATCATAGTCTCTGAATCAAAATGGTTACTGAGGCCTGTCTTGCTGTTTCTCAATTTCTGATATGTCCACTGTCTAGTGTTTGTAGTAATTATACATTTGATATTTTTGTTGTGCATTGCCCAAAGAAGCAATTAGCTAGATGAGTGGTACATATATCTAATTGATTGATTGATTGATTGATTGATTGATTTTTTTTTTTTCTATCATGTCATCTTTTGAAAAAGAAGACGAGGAATGAAGTTATACTATTGCAAACACATTAAACCCATATAACGTTTTTTCTCAAGGGAAAAAAAGTCCAGTTGCCATGACTCAATTTCCAGATAAACTCACCTGGATGACAGAATCTTCATAGACATATTATTCACTGGGTGCTTTAAATATCACAATCGAGAATTTTTAAGAGCTCGAGAATAACCCCACTACAACAGACCAATGTTCTGTTCATTCCACCATCCTGTTTCCATAATAAGAGGTCAGCTGATAGCTTTTTGGAATCTTGTCTCTAATTCTTTTTTTTTCCTTCAGAAACTGATGGTCCTTCACAACTTAAATGTTGATAAAAGCTTAAAGTGCCAACTTGTAGGACATAGTTTAGATGTTATTTTCTAAAACAATCTTCCACCACCTGGTGCCCTCCATATTTGTTGGACTACAAATCCCACAGTCACCACCTAACATGGCCAGTGGCGTTGGTGGGAAGTGTAGTTCAAATCCAGCTGAAGGCAGCTGTCTTTGGAAAACCTGCTATAAAGGGTGTGATTTGTTAGTGATATTTAAACTGAGACCTTTAGAAAGGTCAACTCTGTATATGATGGAATGGTGGTAGTTTACTTAAGTACTTTGCCACACAGATGGACCCAGACTTTGGCAGAAATTCTTTACTTGAGAAGTGTTAACCGCACTTTAGCCCCCTGAAAAGAGAACATATATAATAGATTATAGAATAGAAGAAATAATATACAGTACTGTCACACAGGATCTGCAGCCAAATGCTCTATGTCATGCTTGCTGCTACCACAAGCAATAAACTGCAGTGGCAAGTTTAGACATGGAATGCCTTCCTCAGTCACTTTGGACTCCACGTAAACATCAAGAAAACTGAGTATGTTGAGACTGTTACTACACACAAAATGCTCAAAATGAACGGGGAAAAAACCTAAAGAAGGTGGATATTTTCCGGTATCTTGCCTCCCATCTCCAAGGCGATGGTGGCGTCAGTGGTGACATGCGAGCAAGGGTGAATGCACTCTGGCTTGCAATGGTGAGAATTCACCGGTGTGCTTTGCCACAGGTGCATCCCAATCCGTCTCAGATGTCAGATCCAAGATTTACAAGATGTTTTTCCACCCTGTTGCACCATATTATTTTTTCTTTATTGTAGAGTATTTTTACCCCACCTTTCTCCTTGGAAAAGGACCCAAGGCACAGACCGATGAAGCTGTTTGGATGAACAGCGAAACATTTCTATCTCTCAAAAAAGAAGTCCAGTAGCCATGACTCAACTTCCAGATAAACTCACCTGGATGACTGAGAATCTTCACAGATCCAAGGCACAGAATGCTTGGCAGCAACTATGGATGTAGAGAGCCACCTCCATGCGATGGAAATTGTATATGCTCCATTGGATATTGGGTATCTCCCTACTTGACCATGTCACAAAACAGCAACTATAAGAACATAAGAACAGCCTTGCCAGAACAGGCAACAACCCATCCAGTCCAGCATCCTGTCTCTCACAGTGGCTCACCATTTGCTTCAGGGTATTCCCAAGCAGATGTCTTCACCTGCTTATGATTCCCTGCAAATGGCATTGAGCGAGATCCTGCCTATCTCTCCAACCCGGAGGTTGTCCTTAGGCATCCAGAATGATCCATAACTAGGTGTGGTATCAGTAAGAGAGAAGGTGAGAGAAAGCCAACTTTGCTGGTAGGGAGACGTCTTCAGAGCAGCACCTTCACCCAAACGGCATGCCAAGTGAAAATGGATGGCTGGCATCCACATACGCAACCAGAACAGAAATGCCAAGACACAACCAATAAAGAAATGTGACACAGTTGATTGGGCAAAGAGGATTTCAAGATCTGAAAAGAAGACCCTGCCCCTGTGGGGGAGGGGGGAGGAGGAGGAGAAGAAGGAGAAGGAGGAGAGGGAGAAGAAGAAGAGGAACAGCAGCAGCAGCAGCAGCAACAACAACAACAACGACAACAACAATAACAGAAGGAGCAAGAGTTAGGAGCAAGCAACAGAGACAGTGGTAGGCCGTTACTTCACGAAGTACTTCGCTTCGCAGCGGGATTGCCTTCGCTTTGAATGCGAAGGCGGTCACGTGGTCTCCATTCGCTCCCACCCCTCTTTCTCTGTCCTCGCGAGGCGAAGTTTTAGGATCGAATCCAGTACTACCTCACGTGCTCCCTTCGCATTGGGAAGCTTACTTGCAACGTCCGGTTTCTGCTTTCTTTAATATTTAAAAAAAAATACCACGGCGTATCGATGCATCAATACCCGGCTGTCATTTGCGGCAGAGCTGAATAACTGTATGTTCCTTTGTTTTCTACTCCCGATTTGTATTGCTTCGTCCATTGGCGACGTGAAAAAATTGCTGTTCTCCGTCAGGGTCACTAGGTGGACCAGCACACAACATTTGTTGTGTATACCATCGCTCCTCCAAGGAATATTGTAAGCACAGAAAGCAAGATCAAAAGAACGGGTTAACCAAAATATCGATGCATCGGCATTTCGGAGAAAAAGTAACTAAAAAAAAATTAAATATATATAATCACTGGCCACACGTGACTTTGGATGCGAAGCGGGATGCGAAGCGAAAAAGATTCCCGGCCTCCGGCAGGGGAATCACTCGCCCCGCTTGGAGCACGGTTTAGGGGGCGTGGTCGGGGTGGCGCCGCATCCAAAAAGAAGGAGTGTGAGGACAGAAACGATCGATTCGCACAGAAATGACGGCTCGCTGCGCAGCGAGACGTTCGTGAAGTAATAGCCGTAGCCAGTGTCTTATTGCTAGGCCCACCAAAGAGGAGACCCTCAAAATGAATTCCTGAAGAGTAAATCAGCTCTGAGGTAATTCTCATTGAGTCAATGGGCCTGTTCTAGCTGGGTGACTGCCGCTCGTCTTTAAATCACTTTTTCAGTAGCCTGAAAGCCAGCTGCAGGATTAGAAACATTAAAAGAAACATAGCTAAACTAACAGTCCGTAATGAATACGTCTGTGAAGATTCTCAGTCATCCAGGTTCGTTTAACTGGGAGTTGAGTCATGGCTACTGGACTTCTTTTTTGAGATATAGAAACGTTTCGCTGTTCATCCAAACAGCTTCATCGGTCTGAATACAGCTAGTGCAAGATACCTTCTTATAGTCAGCTTGACCTCTTGTCCCCTGGTCTGATTGGCTCATAAGATGAACAAAGCCTGAATAGGCTCTTTAGGCAGACATTAGTGTCCATGGCCTTAAGGTAAACAATGGCCTAAGGTGCTGAAACCCATCAAGAATGGGTCGTTAGCTGTGACCTGGTGGTGAAGGCTCCTTGATTTGCCTGGGTACTTTGGAAAGTACAGCCTGATAAGTAGCAGATAGACTATGCCGGAGCCCACCACCTCTGTTGAGGGAGGGATTTTCAATGCTAACATGAATGGCTTCCCTTACTCCTCTCTCAAACCACCTCTCTTCTTTGTCTAATATGTGTACATCCTCATCTTTGAAAGAGTGGCCTTTTTCCTTCAAATGGAGGTGTACTGCTGATTCTGGTCCTGAGCTGTTACCTCTCCTATGTTGGGCCATTCTTCTGTTTAATGGCTGTTTAGTTTCTCCAATGTAGAGGTCTGAACACTCTTCACTGCATTGGACTGCATATACTATATTGCTCCTTTTAGGGTTTGGTATCGGATCCTTTGGGTGGACAAGTCTCTGCCTTAGTGTGTTCATGGGTTTGAAATAAACAGGGATGTGGTGTTTGCCAAAAATCCTTTTAAGCTTCTCCGACACTCCCGCCATGTAGGGAATGACCAGGTTCTTCCGTCGGGTCTGGGTCTCAGACTGATCCCTTGTTCTTCTGGGATGGCCCACTGCTTTGTTGAAGGCCCACCTTGGATATCCACAGGCCTTAAGTGCTGTCTTCAGGTGCCTGTCTTCCTTCTTCTTGGCTTCTGAGGAGGTGGGGATGCTCTCTGCTCTGTGGCTTAGGGTCCTGATGACTCCTAGTTTGTGTTGTAATGGATGGTGGGAGTCAACAGTAAGTATTGATCTGTGTGGGTGGGTTTCCTGTAAACTTCTACTCCTAGGCCACGGTCAGGTCTGATGATGACTGCACAATCCAGGAAAGCCAGCCTGTTGTCTTGGGTGTCTTCCCTAGTGAACTTAATATTAGGATCCACTGCGTTGATGTGGTCTGTAAAGGCCTGTACTTCCTGCGTCTTTATTTTAACCCAGGTATCATCTACATACCTGAACCAGTGGGATGGTGTTGTCCCTGGGAAGGTGTTGAGTGCCTTCTTCTCCACTTCTTCCATGTATAGGTTTGCTACAATTGGTGACACTGGGGAATCTTATGAGCCAATCAGACCAGGAGACAAGAGGTCAAGCTGACTATAAGAAGGTCTCTTGCACTAGCTGTATTCAGACCGATGAAGCTGTTTGGATGAACAGCGAAACGTTTCTATCTCTCAAAAAAGAAGTCCAGTAGCCATGACTCAACTCCCAGTCCGTAATGAAATTAAGTCAAATGAATCAACTGCTTATTTGGAAAGAAGTCAGCACCCCACAGAGATTTCTTCTTTCAAAGAAGAGTTAAAGCTGAGCAGTGGCCAGTATCTCTTAAAAATGTTGAACTTCTAGCCGGCTTATACCACCTGTGTGTCTGATTGCAATGATTAGCAGAGTCCCACCTTGGCTTTGAGGAATCATGGGGGCAAATCCCAGCTTTGTTGAAGGCTGGAGGAATAGTGATTTGTGCTCTTTTACATTCTTTTTACCAAGCCTCTGAGAAATGACAAAGTGTAATAATTACTCTGTTTTACTTCCTCCGTATTATTTTGGTTTTTATTATTTTGTCCCTCTCTGTTTTCCCCACCCCTGAAGTTGGAAGAACGTGGGAGATGCATTTATGTTTTGCTGACACAGGATTCCATTTGCACTGAGAGAGGCAAAAAAAATGCATTCAGCTTCTAAAAATCTTATGGCTGTGGTTGTAATGAGAATTACAACATCTGGCTTTTTAGGAAAGGCATCTGTGGTCTTCACCAGTGCTGAGTACCTTGAAGTTATTGCAAACGCGCGCACACACGTGCACGCACACACACCTGCAGCAGCATTTCAGCATGCGTGGTTACAGAAACATTTGCAACTGTGTGAGCAACTCCCACAAAATGTGAAGCAAGCAGCTCGGGCTGTAGCCTGGAATTTGGGTTCAAGCACAGAAGTAGAAGGCTAGAGAGGTGGTTTTCACAGATCCTCTTTAAAACATCCAGTCTGTGGTGGAATCCCTCTGGAACAATGCAGGCCTTGCTGTGGGAAGGAAGAATTGGGTTCCTGAATCCTTTCTGCCAGCAGAATCCTCTCCTGGACTTGGGCCTTATCCATGAACTGAAAGGGTCCTTCTGTTCTTTGGTATTTTGTTAGGACCTAGGCCAATGGTGGCCAAACTTCGGCCCTCCAGATGTTTTAGACCACAACTCCCAGAATTCCATGCCTGTATTGCCAATGGCAAAGGACTGTGGGAGTTGTGGTCCAAAACATCTGGAGGGTTGAAGTTTGACCATCACTGACCTAGGCCTTAGAGGATGTGCGTGGAGAACCTCTGGTCCAGAACTCCCATAATCCCTAGCCATCGGCTGTATGAGCCCAAGCGAAGGGAAGTTGGGAGTCCAACCACAACCAAATGGCCCAAGTCTTGAGATGCTCAGCTTTCTTTCTGTTTTGAGTTTTTAGCCTCAGATTCATCAACAGCTCCACTCTTGCCTGTACTTGCAGGAATAGCAAAAGAGGATCACTGCCACATGCCCCTTGTAGGAATCTCTCCCCCATCTTCATGTTACCACCGTCTTCCTTGCTAAGGAGCACCGAGTAAGAGGGCTTGCCTGAAATACGACACATTTTATAGTGCTTCTGATTGCCATATATGGGTGTGAAAGCTGGACAGTCAAGAAAGCTAAAGGGGGGGATGACTCGCTTGAAATGTGGTGCTGGAGAAGAGCTTTGCGGGCACCCTGGTCCGCCACAAAGGGCGCTTTTACATGACCCCTAAAATCCGACGCAAAGGGCTCCCAGATGCGGAGCTTAAAATTGTTTTCCCACCAGCTCCGGACTTTTAAAAACATTAAGTACGACCATGCCCACCTAAGCGCGTCCCAGCACATTTTCCAAGTACCTGGTCTCTGAAGGTGACAAATCTCTGGTGCGGATTCCAAAGCAGTGAGTGCCGGGCTCTCCTTGCCTTGTTTCCCCCCCCCACCCCTTTAAGAGACTGGAAGAGACTGGAATGTTTCCCCGGGCAGCTCCCGAAGGCAGAGCTGAGGTGAGCCTGCATTTTTTCCTCCTTTTTTTCCTCCCTCCCCTCACGCAGACAGGAGCAAGGGAGTGCGGAAGGGTGGGAACACAGGAAGAGCGACAAACCCCAAGGATCTCTGGTCCGAATTTAAGTTGCCAGCGGATCTTAGGGGGTCGTGTAAAAGCGCCCAAAAACAAACAAGTGTGTCCAAGATCAACTCAACTATCTCTGGGGGCCAAAACGTTGACGATGAGGCTGCCCTGCCTTGGGCACATCATGAGAATGCAGGATGCTCCAGCAAAGACAATCCTGTTGGGAAAAGTGGAAGGCAGAAGGAAAAGAGAAAGGCCAAATATGATACGGGTTGACTCCCTAAAGGAGGCCACAGACTTCAGTCTTCCAAGAACTGAGCACAGGGCTGTTGAAACAGGACTGGGTGCAGATCCCTCATTTATGGGGCTGCCATAAGTCTGAGCTGTCTTGACGGCACATGACAACAGCAAATGTTTCTCAAGCCGTGGCCTTCCTCCCTCACATGGTAAGCCAAGCTTGTATTGGAAAGGACTCAGCCATGGTGACCAAATGAACGAGTAAGCTGTCAATGGAGGGCCAGATTAGTTTTTCCCTCTTTCTGCCTGCCTGCTTGTCCTGCTAGCCGCAGAGGACAGAAAGCCCATTTTCTTGGGATCAGGGTGGAGCATCCAAGCTAATAGCTTCTTGGTTCTGCTGTTTGTTAATTTCGTTGGGCAAACTAGGCACTTCTATGAGCATATATTTATACGGCTGCAGTAAAGCTCTTTTGAAACAGGCGAGGGTCTTTCAAGTACTCTTTGTGATGTAACGTCAGGGAGGGAAGACCTCAAGCAGCTTTTTGGACCCATGCCATTTTCCTCCTAAGTGGCCAAAAGGGCTTCCCAGAAGCCATCATGTGGTACGATTTCATCCCGTTGTTGTGAATGCCTCTTTGCCGGCCCATTTCCCATTGGTTTTCATGACTGCCTCCCCTTTTGCTCCCCGAAAAACTGCAAACATCCAGATTGTTTGAAATGAACTTATTAGAACAATAGCTGGGATGGATGTGCAATTTTGTTGTAAGCCAGGGAAATCAGAAGCACATTGCATTACAGCTGCCGCTGAAGTGCTTTGCGTTTCATGTACCCAGGATAAGAAATCAGAAAGAGCAACCGGTGCCAGGAACTCACGATGGTTCGTGATTTTGATACTTGTCGGTTAATGGCTTTGATGCTTCTCAGTGGAATCACTTGTAGGTGCTTTGCCTTTTGAGGTCATCACTTTCCATGGAATTCAGAACACTTGTAACCACAGCTCATTTGTGCTCATTCAATAAGACTGAGATCAGAAGAATTCGGCAAGAATTAATGGGGCTGTGCCGGGCTGTGCCCTTTGAGGAAGCCTCCTAAGACCTGAGGTTTGAGCTGCTAAGGACTGGCTCTTGAGAAGGACCTCTGTGGTATAGTGTGGCTAGTGGTCTCTTTGACAAAGGCAGTCTAAAACAGTATTCATGGGTGATTATTTAATAGCAATGGTTGATTATGGCTGTAAGGTGCGTATTTAACTAGAAGTGATGGGGCTCCTACCGTTTGGATGCATAACGTTGCATTTTTGGTGAGGCAGACCATAAATAAGCCAGAACCCAGAAATTCTGGGAATTGCAGTCTTAAAAAGTACCATATTTTTTGCGCTATAAGACGCACCTGACCATAAGATGACCTAGTTCTTAGAGGAAAACAAGAAAAAATCTTTCTTTCTTTCTTTCTTTCTTTCTTTCTTTCTTTCTTTCTTTCTTTCTTTCTTTCTTTCTTTCTTTCTTTCTTTGTTTGTTTGTTTGTTTGTTTGTTTGTTTGTTTGTTTGTTCGTTCGTTCGTTCGTTCGTTCGTTCGTTCGTTCGTTTCGTTTGTTCTCTTTCTTTCTTTCTTTCTTTCACAAAATAACAACATGAATAACAAATAAAGAACTCGGGGACTAGGATTTCCCCCCCCCGGTCCCCCAAGCAATTTCTTAGTCATTTGGGCTTAATGGCATGTACAAACCACTGAGGTATAAACTGACTGTGTTCTTGTGTGCTGTTTTTTGTTAGGAACGATTCAGAAAAAGTGTATAATCACATTTGCCTGGTGGTAAAGTTGCAAGTTAAATAAAAGTGCCAGCTGTATTTTTAAAAACGGTTAAACGTTATATTTAAAGGAACAGCCACAAGTCGGACATTTTTTTAACTGGCATTTGAAATCTAGCTTGTTAAACATGCACTTTTGCTATATGTTAGTTGGAAAGCAGTTATAGACCTAGCATCCAAACAAACGTTTGGAAGCTGATAGGTGCTTCTCCATGACCTAGCAATTGGTGAACCGTTTGGCTTATACTATAAGGCTGCAAACCACACATTGCTTGTTTGTATGTGGGGTGGGTGGGTGGGGGCATTTCTGAAGAGACTCATCTAATATACTATTTAGCAATTAGTTTAGTGGCCCCTATTTTGCCACAGCCATAAACATAAATGAAAGAAATGGAGGCCAAATCAGGGTTGTGTAAGTGGCATAGCAAATGTTATAAGGTGGTGTGGGAATAATTGTTTCCAGTCTTTGGGCACCTTCAAATGTGCCAGGGCCTCCATTGAGAATGGCTTCTTTAAAGCAGCAGTCTCCAACCTTTTGTACCTAAGGGACCTGCATTGAATCCTGGTATGTGCATATGCAGACACATGACAAAGGTGCACATGCATGCAATTGGGGGGAGGGGGGGCTGCATGCATGCAAGATGCCCCCACATGTATACAGTCTCCCCATGCGCAAGAGATGCATGCGCGCACAAGATGCCCTCTCTGCACATAAGATTTCATCTTGATTGTTTAAGTCACAATGGGTGTGTATGTATGGGAGGGGGGAACATGCGCAGAGGGAAGAGAAGCGTGCGTGCCCACTTGGGCACACACCTTAAACCTTAGTGGCCTCTAGTACAGAAATTGTGAAGGCCTACTTCTGGAACAGGTAATCAGTTTCATGTGATGGCTTCTCCATTTTGCCTTAATTTTGCCTTAATTTTCTGTAAAATTGTGTAATGTGCCATGTGTTGTTCATCTGAGGTTGTATTTACCTAATTTTCAGACTTGCTAAGTGCCAAATGATTTTTGATATGAAACCATGAACTATGGCACATGAAACCAGTCCATTTCACATGACTGTAAATGTTTCTGAACTGGTTTTACGCTTGATCACTTAAGTCTGTGTTGTGTTTTTTAAATGATTTTTTAATATTGTGTTTTAAAATATCTCCCTGTGGGGAGGAGAAAGTCAGCACACAAATAAATTAAATGAATAAATAAATGACGAACTGTAAGAAAAGATTGTGGTTGGGGCATGGCTGTATTCTCTGCATTTAGGAAAGCTTTGTTGTTGTTGGTTGAGATAAGCTGTTGGGAGGCTTTTCGTAGTTTGGTTTTTGTTGTTCTCTTCTCCTGTGGGCATGTACCTTTGGCATCCTCCGTTGTGCTGACATTCATGCCATTCTAAGAAGGCCACTGGAGTTCCTGGCATGGCCCAGAATATCTCCTCTTTCTTGTCCAGCCGTTTTTTTGCCTTAGCTACAGGGTTGAAACCCTTCAAGTTCCCTCCCAGAATCCTTCCTTAGCAAGGTAGCATGGTGTTGAATCTGTGGCTGGGCTAAGCTTCAAAGAAAACGCCAGCCTGTGGATTTCATTGCGGGGGTGTGGAGCCTCATTCCTTGCCTGGCTACCACCACTGATTCCTCATGTTAGAGCTCAGGGGGGGAGACGATGCCCTCTCCCCTGGCACGCCTGCATTTCTTGCATTTGTTTCCCTAGCCAGGAATAGATCCCGAGGAAATGAGCCGTTCAATTGCTGTCATGAAACATATCCCCGTGGTTCTAGAATATTTGAGAAGGTTTGCCAGAGAAAAGCTTAGAGGCCACACTGTTGGGGAAAGTGGAAGGCACGGGGCTCCAGCGGAAAAGGAGGCCCCAAGGGGATTTACTTCATTTGAGTTTGTGCCTGGGTGCGCCCGGTGGAGAGATCAGTTGATGTGTGCTTGCCAAGGACTGGGAGTAGACTGGCACTGAGCAGAGCCTGCGTTGTTATATGAGGTTAGGAATCTTCACACTCAAATCGACCATTAGTTCCATTCAAATCATGTCCCATCAAGTCACCTCTGGCTTATTGGAAACAATCCTTTTCAGGGTTTTCCAGGTAGAGAACACACAGAAGCGATTTTCCCATTCGCTTCATCTGGAGGTGCCCTTGGGGCTGTGCAGTTTGCCCCAAGGCTACACAGGTGGGCTCTTTTCTCAGGAGGCACAGTGGGGAATCAAACTCCCAATCTCAGGCTGCACAGCCAGATGCCTAAACCCTATACGTCATTTTATTTGCATACATGCAGGGCTTTCAAATTATTCCTTCCGTGGTCACCCAGGCTGAGTTATATATTTGTTGTTGTTGTCGTGTTCTTACAGTCATGACCGACTCTTCATGACCCAACGTCCATGGAGTTTTCTTGGCAGTAATACTGGAGCGGTTTGCCTGTTCCTACTCCAGGTGCCTACAGCACCTGGTATTCCCTGGTGGTCTCCCATCCAAGTACTAGCCAGGCCCAACCCTGCTTAGCTTCCGACATCAGGCGAGACTGGGTGTGCTCAGGGTATCTAGGCAGCTCAAAAGAGCCAAAGACTCAAAACATAGCTTGCAAGGCTAATCTGGTGGTCCAATATACTGTAGGTGTGACCTACTCCTTTTGGGGATAGTGTTAATATAGTCAGCACTCAGTGGAAGTTGCCTCAAGGGCTGCCCAACACCTGTGGGCACCAGCTTGTCTACCAATACTGGATTGCTTGTTTAAGATGCCATGGGGGAGGGCTCAGTGAAGTTTCCTTACCATTCAGGAGCACAAGTAGCAAATGGGCTAGCATAAACCAATTGTTCATCTGTTAATTTTGGGATATTGATTAATTTTATTATATTTATTTATTTATTTATTTTAGAGTATTTTGCCGCACCCTTCTCAAGGCGGCTTACAGTAATGAGGGACAATATACAGTCCAGTACAATTAAGACATGTTCAAGTATTTGAGAACAAGGAATTGAGAGACATCTTACAGCATTAATAGACAATTACATTAAAGCTGCAAGAGAACACGAGCAGTTAAAAGGAGAATAAAATTCCATGTAAAGTTATGAGTGATGGAAACTAACATGGAAAACATAGTGTCAATGTAAACCCATAAGGTTATAAGTAGTTACAGTATAAACACAAAGTCTGTGTGATCCTGTAGATTCATATAAAAGATACATAATAGGTAGACCATCATTCAGGGAAAGCTTGCCTGAAGAGTTGCCCGCTTCCGGAAGGACAACAGAGATGAGGCAGTCCTGGCCTCTAGTGGGAGGGAGTTCCAGAGCCTGGGCCCAGCAGCTGAGAAGGCCGTTTCATGGGTTCCCATGAGATGTACCTGTGAGGATGGCGGGATTGAGAGAAGGGCCTCTCCTAATGACCTTAACACCCGAGTCATTTCATACTATGAGATTCGATCTTTGAGGTAACTAGGAACCAGGCCTTACAGTGTTTTGTCAAGGTCCAGGTCCGGACCTTGAATTGTGCTCGATAGCTGATTGGCAGCCAGTGGAGCTGTTTTAATAGGGGTGTAATGTGATCTCTGTACCCCGCCCCAGTCAGCAGTCTGGCTTCTGCATTTTAGACCCATTGAAGTTTCCTGAGACTTTTCATCAGTAGCCCCATATAGAGCGCATTACAGTGGTCTAGCTGGGATGTCACTAGGACATGTATACCGTTGCCAGAGCTGGTTTCCCAAGAAACGGGCATAACTTGCATACTAGCCTTAATTATGCAAATGCGCTCCTGGCCACAGCTATGACCTGGGCATCCAAGCTCAAGGGTGAGTCCAAGAGCACCCCCAAGCTATGTGCCTGTTTTTTTTTCAATTGGAGGGTGACCCCCATCCAGTACAGGTTGCATCCCTATCCCTTGTTCTCCCTTTTGACTAACCAGGAGCAGCTCTGTCTTGTCTGGGATTTAGTTTCATTTTGTTCAACCACATCCAGTGCATTACTGCAGCTAAACACTCATGCAAAGTTGAGATAGTAGCTCCCTTAGAGTCCGGAGGTGACGAGAGGTAGAGCTGGATATCATCAGCATACTGGTGGCACTTAACCCCAAAAGACCTGATAATCTCCCCCAGAGGTTTCATATAAATGTTAAATGACATAGGAGACAGAACAGAACCCTGGGGAACTCCACAGGAACACCACTTTATGCGTTCTTTCCTGCAGGAAGGACCGGAGCCACTTTAATGCAGTACCCCCAATTCCCATTTCAGAGAGACGAGTCAGGAGGATGTCATGGTCTGTAGCAGTGTTGGTGAACCTATGGAACAGGTGCCAAAGGTGGCACTTGGAGCCCTTTCTGTGGGCACCTGGCATCGTCCCTTCACAGCCACTTGTATTCAGGTTAAATTGCTCTATTGGCACTTTGTGAAAAAATCATGGGTTTTGAATCATAGTTTGGGCACTCGGTATCTAAAAGGTTTGCCATCACTGGTCTATAGTATCAAAAGCATCTGAGAGGTCTAGTAAAATCAAAAGGGACACAGATCCCCTATCCATTTCCCTACGTAAGTAATCTACCAATGCCACCAATGCCCTCTCAGTCCCATAGCCAGGCCTGAAGCCGAATTGAAATGGAGCCAGGTAATTTATCTAATCCAGAAACCTCTGGAACTGCGAGCCCACAACCCACTCTAGAACTTTCCCTAATAATGGGATGTTTGATACCTGTAGGTAATTGTTCAGTATCATTGGGTCTAAGGAGGGGTTTTTAAACTGTGGTTTTACTATTGCCTCTTTAAGCATGCCAGAATCCTGCTCTGTTGTAAGGAGGCATTAACTACTCTTCTTAACCAGTCTGCCATACCTTCTTTGGCAGCTTTATGATCCATGAGGGGACAAGGATCCAGAAGACATGTGGTTGCCCTCATCTCCCCAAGGGTCCTGACCACTTCATCTGGCTGTAGGAGCTGAAAGTCATCCATTAATACATTTTATAAAGACTGATCCCAGAAGAACCCTCTGCATTAGCAGCCTGGGAAATGCTGTGCATTGGAGGTGCAGTTTAGATGTTGTCATTTTCCTGTATGGAAAACAAAGAGGAACTGGTGAGGGAAATCCTATTACACTATATCAGCCTTGGTTTAGAAAAAGGTGGCCTGACCTTTGAACAGGCTCCTGGGGAAATATGTGTTGGTAGTCATGATAACAAAACATTTTGTGGGTGACTTGAGGTCAGGGTGGGTGTGACTGAAATTGGATTAATTTAAATCACAATTGTTTTGAAAGCTTAAATTTAAAAAAAACATTGATTGTTTAAAATTAAAATTGTGATTTAAATCTATTTTTTAAAATCATTTTTAATCCACTCTGCTTGGGGGCATTTTCTTTCTCACCCCTGTGAAGTAGAATTCAATCACCCGTACCCTCCCATCTTGGAGATTCACATTTATCCAGATGATTACTGTTTGGTTGACTTGGGCAGGACTTTGTCTTAATAATTGTGTTTTCTTGCTTTCCCCTTTTGGTTCACCTGATCTTTGACATAGATGGCCACTCCCCCTCCAACCCGCCCCTCTCTATCCCTTTTATAGAGTGTATAGCCTGGGATTGCTGTATCCCACTGGTTCTCCACATTGCACCAGGTTTCTGTTATGGTTATTATATCAATGTTATCCCTAGCTGCCAAATGTTCAAGCTGTCCCATCTTTGCGTGGAGGCTTCAAGCATTGGTGTAGAAGCACCTGTACAGTGGGTCCCCCAACAACAGCTGCAGCTTTATTCTCCCCCCCCCCACAGGTTTTATTTTCAGTAGACAAACTATCACATTCCATTATTCTCCCAGTGCTAATACCTGCTATGTCACCTCTATGTGATTCTCTACCCTCTCCAACCTCATTCCACGGGAATGAGGTGTTCCGAACCGGATGCCACTCAGCTCCTGACGGCTTTCCCCCCAGGTATCAGTTTAAAGCTGCTCTGCAGGCTTTTTGATGTTGAGTGCCAGCAATCTGGTCCCATCATGATTCAAATGCAACCCATCCCTCCTGAACAGGTTTGGCTTGTCCCAAAATGTTTTCCAGTTCCTGACAAATGTGAAGCCCTCCTCTCGACACCATCGCCTCATCCATGCATTGAGGATTCTGAGCTCTGCCTGCCTGGCAGGTCCTGCACGAGGAACAAGTAGCACTTCTGAAAATGCTACCTTGGAAGTCTGGGACTTCAATCTTCTTCCTAACAACCTGAATTGGCTTCCAAGACTGACCGCTTAGACTTCCCAACATCATTGGTACCAACGTGTACCATGACCACTGGCTCCTTCCCAGTTCTCTCTAACAAGCTATCTAGATTTCTCGTTATGTCTGCAACATTTGCACCTGGCAGGCAAGTGACCATACGATTATCATACTCATCACAAATCCATCCCTTGGTATTTCTAATTATAGAATCCCCCAGTACAAGGAGCTTCTCTCCTGCAGCCTGTTCATCTACATGCCCTTGATCCTGTATCTCATCAATTGTGATGAGGGAGAGATCCTCAGGTGGAACCAGTTGTTCCTCTGTGCATGCCTCATGAGGTGTGATGAGGGAAAAAGCCTCAAATTGATTGTGCAATATGAGACTCTCTGAGCGATCCCTTGGCCTTCTACTCCTTTGAGTCACATTCCTCCACACATCTACCTCCTGAGTTGGGAAAGTGACTTCATCCTCAGAAGTGTGCCCTGTCTCTTCTTTGACCTGGATAGTCTGTTCCACTCTGTCCAAGAACAGCTCAAGCTCCTTAATACATTGCTGGTTTGATATGTGGGCCTCTAGCTGCTGGACCTTCTCTTCTAATAGTACAACTAGCTTGCACTTGCAGCAAGTGTAGTTCTCCATGCGCTTTGTCAAGATGACAAACATGGCACAAGTGTTACAGGTAACTACAGCTGCTCCCTCAGACTCCATTTTAATGAGTGCAGTATTCTGGGCCTTGAAAAGGTTACAGTTTTACTAGCTACTAATCTAGGAATAATAATCTAATACTATTTTTCCTTCGATGTTAAAATGAAGCGTAGGCCGGTAAAACAGCCCTAGTTGAATTGCTCCAACCCAGAAACTTACCGGTGCTCACTTTTTTCTCTTTTGCTCTCTCAGCAGTACGTCTGCTTGGTCGCACACACCAGGCTCAAATGCTGAGGCTAACCTTCTTCTTCAGGGGAATATACTTAGTGTAACCACCCCCAAGCTCAGAAGAAGGATTAGTCTGGCACCACCCCCTGCTTCCTAGCTATTTCCTATGTTTGGCTGACTAATGGCTCTTTGTATTTAAATGAGCAGTTAAAGTTAGCAGAGGCAGAGGTGAAACAGCCCTAGTTGAATTGCTCCAACCCAGAAACTTACCAGTGCTCACTTCTTTCTCTTTTGCTCTCTCAGCAGTAGGTCTGCTTGGTCTCACACACAAGGCTCAAATGCTGAGGCTAACCTTCTTAAGGGGAATAAGTGTAACTCCACCCCCAAGCTCAGAGGAAGGATTAGTCTGGCACCAGCCCCTCCTGAAAGAAGAGACAAGAAGTGGGGCCTTTTCCCCAACATCCATCAGGCAAAGAGGGAATCCAGTTGCCAGGGATGAAAGGGGGGATATAACCCCGTACCTTGAGGCATGGCTTCCTTGAAAACAAAAGACACACAAAACAAAGGTGATGGGGAAAGTAGCTCTCACAGAGCAGCAGGCAAGGAGGGAGTTGGCAGCAGGCGGGAAGCCAGCGGTCCCAACACGGAAGCGAGGGGCTCGTGGCCGCAGTGGTGGTGAGGGGGCAAGCAGTAGTAGTGGAAGATGACAGCAAAACAAGTACCTCCTGTGCTTGCTTCACAAGACATTGCTCGTTGATCAAGGTAAAAATAATCAGATTTTTTTGCTCATTGATCAAAACATTCATTAACCAAGGTACTCGTAGGCTGAGGTACCACTGAAGGATTACAGCGCTATTTATTGCTTCCTGGTCTGCCACTCAGGGAATGTTGAGCTACCCCTGCTGCTCTGTCTGCCCCTAATCTCCTGCCCATTTTTTGCCCCTGTCTTCCTGTCATCCCCATATTGGGGGGGGGGGATCTCTGAAGAAAGAACCCCCCTTCCCCTAGGGATTCTCTAGAACCCCAGGAGCACAGTCACTGCAGTGAAATTCCTCTGACGGGACGCCAAAGTTTATATAGAGGGCTATCCTTTGGTCATCCAAAATGTGAACAGAAGGAAATTCATGATCTCCATTTGGGAGGCTAGGCAAGTCAAGCACACGGGAGTGTGCTGATAGTTGGGTTTTTAGAATTGTTTCATCGGAAACTTAGTTCCTAAGCAAGGAACTAAAGGGAGAAGCAAACAAACTGAAAGAAGCAAGATGACACCCCTGAGGGTAGAGCTTTACACCTCAAAATACATTTGGTCTTTTTAATAAAAGAGATTTCCTCCTGCACCTCAGGCTCCAATTCATCTTATTCTTTGCATTGTCTCTGAATCCCTTTTCTAAGATAAATTGTTTTTTCAGGCTATGGTTGTTTGAGAAGAGACATTACCCATCCATTTCACTTCAGGAATCTTGCCTGTGAATCGGTAATTCGTTTTGAGCCTCTCTGAATGGAGAAAATTATTAAATTCCTAAACAAAAAAGGGGGAGATAGGCTAGACCTTTTTGTGGTAAACAATGTTATTTATTTATTTATTTATTTATTTATTTATTTATTTATTTATATTTCTATACCGCCCCTTTAATGCAAACTGCACCACCCAGGCCGTTTACAAAATAGTCATAAAATACAATACTAAAGGTACCGCTATAAAATCCAACTAAACTACAGTTAATACAATTAAAATCCAATTTTGAAAAATCTTTACAAGCAAAACGTCCTATGTATACTTCCTGACACCTTTGGTTGAACTTGTGGGGGGTGCGGGTGGGGGTGTTTCAGAATATAAGGCAAGGTAGGACGTATACTTGAATGTTGTGAAGTAGCAGTACACTGACTGGAGCAGCAGGGCTGACACACTTTTGGCAGTGTGGTTATAATAATATATTTTTTTTTACCCAGCGCAGTGTTAGTCTGTGGAACTCCCTGCCACAGGATATGGTGATGGCATCTGGCCTGGGTGCCTTCAAAATGGGATTGGACAGATTCCTGGAGGAAAAGTCCATCACAGGTTAGAAACCATGATGGAGATGGGTAATCTCCAGGCTTAAAACCGGGGTACTTCAAGGGCCAGCTGCAGGAAAGTGGTATCACAAGACAGATATTTAGTCTCGTGCACTCCTGGATGCATTTGGTGGGGCCACTGTGAGATACAGGAAGCTGTACTAAATGGGCCTTTGGCCTGATCCAGCGAGGCTGTTCTTTGGTTCTTATGTTCTTATGTTAATAAATAAACCTAGAATGTCAGAGCTGGGAGGGACCCAGTGGATCATTGAATCTAGCCCCGGTCAATGGGAGCACAATGGGGAATTGAAACTGTGTTGCAGCGAATTTTGGGGCTCAGCCTCAGCTCCATTAAGGTGCTGGCCAGTCCTCGGTGTGCTTTTTGCAAACTAAGAATGTGGAGCAGAACACAAGCCGCACTAAGGCTTCTGCAGTCTATTTTAGAGGAAAACTGATCACCGAGGGCCAAAGTCAACACTCAAGCCCCTCACGCAGCTAGTTGTCACAGGTAGCTACCATTTCCGCTTCCACAGGAAGCTTCCGCTTTCGCTTCCATTGCACTGAGTCCCTGGGATTTGTAGATTTGGTGAAGCACTGGAGGATTCTGTCCCAAGGAGTCCTCATGCCCTTTTTGGAAGTACTGTACATGTAATGTACAGCAGTGGAAGACAACGATGCTACATCTGTGTCACGTAGCTGCAAGGGAAGCTCTGGCTTTTCATCCTGGATGGTGCCACAGCCTCGTCAACATTTTCTAAGACTTGGTTTCTTGATGGCTGCCAGTGCTGCCAGATGAACAGATCAGCAGGCAAGTAGGAGGGCAGAGCACTGGCCATCCATATACTGTATCTCCCTTAGAAGAAGTTAGGTACAGTATTAGGCCAGAGTAGAGGTGCCCTACTAGACTTTCCATTTACAAGGCCAAGACATGAGAAGTGTTCCAGTAGATTCCCCACCTCTCTGAACAAGCATTTTAAGTGCCATTAACAATAACGTGGTAGATGATTGTAAACAGTAACTTTGAAATTATTGCTCTTAGATGTTTGACTATGTAATTGATAGATGCCCTTGTTCAGACTCTTTGAGTGATTACAGGGTAGTTTGGAGCATGGCTGGCAGCTGTAACCTTAATTGTGACTGATTAATTTGGTTGAAATATGTGGCTAAGTCAATTCAGCTGTTTCATTAAATGCCCTGAATTGCATCCAGCTATTAGAGGTGTTGGAAGGAAAGGTACCTGACAGGTGATATAGGAGCACGATAACCCTTTGCATTAAGTGATAAAAAGGCCATTAAGGGAGTGTGTGCCAAAATTGAATTGTTCCAGAGAAACCTGACTTCCAAGCCCTCGTGCTAATTAAGCAATGTGTGCTTAATCTCAGGAGTTAATTAGAAAACCCGGTGGCCTGCACTGGGGTTTTCAGTATTTTCTACGTTGCCCTAACTTTGTGTGTTGTGTCTCTTAGTGTATATACAATGCTTTGATCTGTTGGCAAAGACAGGAAGAGTACTTGACTGGAGAAACTTCTGGAATGCCTGTGAAATATTCAGGCCTTCTAGTCTCTTGTCTCTTCCCAGTCATAATTCTCCAAACATTTATCTGCATCACCTCTGTTGTAAATGGAACATGGATTAAAAGTCCCCCGTTGATGGTTTGAAATACTACCAGATGTGTTTCCATTTGTATTGTAGCCGTTCACAAAGGGACCACCCACCAAATATGTACAGAATAGAACTGGAGAACAGAATGCTGTGGAAGTGTTCTATGGTGTGCGTTTTGGCCCTCTCCCTCTCCCTACTACTCCCTGGGGGAGATTAAGATGGGGTGGATGGCTCAATGAAACCATGGCTTGGAGGGAAGGCCCCTGTTTTTAACACTGAAAACATAGTGTCAATGTAAACCCATAAGGTTATAAGTAGTTATAAACACAAAGTCTATGTGATCCTGTAGATTCATATAAAAGACACATAATAGGTAGACCATCATTCAGGGAAAGCTTGCCTGAAGAGAAAGGTCTTTGCCTGTTTCCAGAAGGACATCAGAGATCAGGCAGTCCTGGCCTCTGGTGGGAGGGAGTTCCAGAGTCTGGGCGCAGCAGTCTTTCATGGGTTTCCATGAGACGTATCTGTGAGGATGGCGGGATGGAGAGAAGGGCCTCTCCTAATGACCTTAACACCCGAGTCAGTTCATAACTCCATATCTCCAAACAACAATAGTGCTGCCTCCCACTCACACTCATCTGGTATCTTTTGATCTTGCATCTCACTGCCCTTCACTCACGGGACAGCGCAGGAGCAGGTGATATCCTTTAATTTGACCATTATAAACATCCAACAATCTGTGAGCTTGCGTGGACCCGAGTCCACTTCCTCAGGCATACACTGTTGTCATGTCGATACGGCAAAGAAATTATATAAATGAGAGTCCCCAGAATTCATGGTGTAGGGTTGTGTCAGACTTGTTTCTCAGGTGAGTTAGAAAAAGCACGGACCACATTGGAATTGATCAACCTGTAGCTCAGGTAACTGTTGGTGAGATGCCACACCCAGGTAATAAAACCAAATGAATAATGTTTCCTACTGGCTGTAAGTGTTTCCTTCAGTTTGCAGGCCTTCCTTGCAGGTGGCAGGAGTCCAAATTTTGTTGTCTTGGTGGGGCGAGGGAGTGGCTTTTTTGTTTGTTTCGGAACTAGCTCACTTAGTGGAGCCAGAGGTTGAAAGCTTTGATTATCCGTTGGGCTTCTTGAGAGAACCGCTGGCCGATATATCTGTAGACAAGCTGCACAGTGCCAGAGCACCAAGTAAGAAATACAATAGTACCACCACATCCGTGGGGGATTGTTTTTTTTGGGGGGGGGGCATGGATACCAAAATCTGCGAATAAGAGTGAACACCCCCCCCCCCGTCAGCATCCCCCAAAATCAATATCAACAGCCTTTTGTGACAGTAACTTGCTTTACGGCACCCTTTTGAAACAATTTATTTAATAATAATTTAATTATTTTTGATGGCGAACCGCAGATAACTGAATCAGCAGATGCTGGATGCGGGGGTACTACTGTAGTAATCCACTGCAGAACAGAAGAGTAGTATCTAAAGAAAGGTCTCCATATATTACTTGGGAACATTCCCTTCTTTTCCAAGCCAGGGACATTGACAGGGCGCTTACCATTAGCCTTGTTAGCATTTGGCTGAAGCCATTATTGGCAATCCAGCCCAGATTATGCCCATCATTGGCTCACTGTTTATGAAGAAGTAGATCAGGTTGAGTTCAGTCCAGCATATTCTCAGGTGAAGTGCCAGAGGATTGTCATCCTGGTGAATAGGGTGTTGGACTAGAATAGGGAAATCCTGGGTTAAATGAAGGGATAAAGGAGAATGTTGTTTCCATCCGTGTGTGATGATGATCAACCAGAATCCACGAGTTTCTTCAAGGTGGTATGGAAAAAGAAACAGCAGTTGAATGTGGGAGAAATTGGAGCTGATTTGCCTACCCCAGAGCTTTTGCCTAACTAAGGCCAAAATCTTATTCAAGGAAATTGCATGTGGGAGGGCAGTCATACAGATGTTTGGGTTCATTCTCATTCTGCTCACCATTTATCACATGACCAGCTGCACTGTCAATAGATGATGAGGACCACAGTGTTGATCAGGTAGATCAGGCATACCCAAACTTCGGCCCTCCTGATGTTTTGGACCACAACTCCCAGAATTCCAAGCCTGTATTTCCAATGGCAAAGGAGAGTTGTGGTCCAAAAAAAAACATCTGGAGGGCCAAGTTTGGACATGCCTGAGGTAGATTGACTTGGGCAGCTGTCTTTAACACAATCATGGAAGGCTGTAGGATTACTGGTCGGGGGGGGGGGGGACACCATGTAAGACATTCGAACTATTACTGAGGAAGCTACTCAGGTTCTCCACGTATCATGGTCATTACCCAAGAATGGACTTGTGTTGTGGGGTTTTGAATTTTATTTCGAAGGATGCAGTGAGGCATTGTACTGTATTGATAATCTGTTAATGAGGTTGACTGGTTTGTGCAACTGCCCTTCACACAATCATGGAAGACTGTAGGATTCTGGCCTAAAGGTCTAATTTTGGATCCCTGATAGTTTTAGAAAATTACTGCTGGGCTACAGATCTTGCCTTTTTATTTTCTTGGAAAGGTCTTCACTTTTAATTCTTATTTATATAGCTTTATTTATGTAGCAATAAGTCTTGAATTTGGCCAGTGCAGACTGAGAGTGTGTGGTGGTGGTGGTGGTGGTGGAATCCTTTTGGAATTTACTCCAGTTTGGATATATCTTCATGTTTGGATACAAAGACCTCTTAAGTTTTGATTTTTCTAATTGAATGCCCTAACAAAGTTGAAATATATATATTTTTAAATGTCTCCGGCTGACGTCCCAATTCCAATTTGCAAGGTCCCTGGGTGCCTTAAGCCAGTCTCTCCCTCGTAGGCATGTGGGGATAAACTGGGATAATCCCACATACATGGCTAGGAGTTCCTTGGAAGAAGAGGAAGATGCAAATGTCGGGAAGAAAATGGTCTTAAGTATGCTTAACTCTGTACATTCCCACCACCACCACCACCACCACCACCCGTTCCTTGCTTGCTTTCTCCCTTGTGTGCCTGCTGCACCAGAACGAGCGGCAGACAAAAAGCTACACAGTTAAACGTTACAGAAGACAAAGATGGCCCTTGTGTTGGAAACATTGAGAGGAGCCGAGTTGATGGCCTGTTCCTTCATTCACAGTGAAGCACGTAGAAAAGCAGCAAGCCGTACAGAAGCAACAGTGGTCCTTCGCACATAATGACCGCCATAAAGGCTACACAAAAAAGTGCCCTGCTCATTTCCTGTCTCCTCCTTTCTCTTTATTTCAATAGTGCTGGGCCCAAAGGTGATAACATTTACGAATGGAGATCGACTATCCTTGGTCCTCCAGGTTCTGTTTACGAAGGTGGCGTCTTTTTCCTGGATATTACGTTTTCCTCCGATTATCCATTTAAACCACCAAAGGTAAGCCCGTTCAGCTGTCCGTATCATGTCTTTGTGTTCTCAGTGGTTCTTCACAAGTGGCCGTCACAAACCAGCGAATTATCTTACGTAGCTCAAGTTTTCAAGTAGGTGGGTGACTTCACCCTGTGATGTGATGTATCACGGGGATCCCAGGCAGTGATGCATTTTCAGTGTGCTGTAAAAGCACAGCGTGTAAAGGCTATCCCCACGTTGGGTCATGGCAACTGGACTTCTTTTCTTATGAAATAGAAACATTACCATCTTCTGATGGCTTAAGGTCCCTATTTATGCCTTTTACCAAAAACTGACCCTATATAGTAGAAATTAAGGGCTAAATATTTTGGATTTCTGTCCTCTCTGTTTTGGGGGAAGTAGCTTTTGGTGTCACTCATCTAATCCTGCAACGTGTTCTCAACAAGAAAACTTTGAGTATCACTTGAGCAATAGGAAACAGAGCCTGTGATTTTAAGAAAAAGGCATACAGAACAACTCCTCCTTTCTGAGTGGTTGTAGTTTCTAGACAGGATTGGGAGGAAGATGTTGGTCTGTTGACTACAAATATGTCTGAGGTTTGATATTTCCATGGACTGTTGCTTTGTTTTCCCCCTCTTACCTCAAGTTGTTGTCAAGACAGATTTTCTTTACCCAATATTGATGTTTTTGTGCTTCTGTGTTTCTGCTTCAAACAGCAGAAATTCTCCAAGAGGCAAATAAAAATTCAGTTCAAAATAAAAGCTTATGATTGAAGCTGTCTCCAAAGGCAAGGGGTGGTGGTGGAACAGACCACACTTCAACCCTTTTAAGTCAAACCATGGATGTGCATTGAGACACTTTTTTTTTCATACCCTAACTTCTAACCCAAGTAAACATGAGAGGTGAGCTCCACTCTTTGAATCACTAAAGAGAGAGAGGGAGAGAGAGAAACCCCTCTGTTTACCTTGGACTGAGCCCACTAACCATACTGGGACTTCCTTTAAATATGGATCACCTGATCTGCACTACTAAAAAATTGTTCTGCAATTCTGCTGTTGTAGATGCTGAACTGATGCTACCAATGGTTTTTTGTTTCATTTCAGCTCTTCTGATCTAATACTGTCATGCTTATAAGACGTAGAATGGCTAGTGGAGTTATCCTGTAGTCTTTACTTGGGGTGGAAGTTAAGGCTAAGGAATGATATTTTGATGTGACTGTGTTGATCTGTATTTGAATTCCTTTGCTTTGAAAGCATAATTTCAACCACAGCTTTTTATTGTAAGCCTTTTTAAGGCTTTAGGGCTTGCTAATATGCTAACAACATTTTGGGTTTTATATTTTACATGTACCAGTTTATTCATATGTTCATGCCTTGCCTACCTCTGACAAAAGCCAAAATATAGCAATTGGCTTAATAAATTGCTTGCTTAGAGTTGCCGTGGATTTGATTTCAATCAGTTTGATTTGAATCATGATTTAACTCAGTTTGGTTTAAATCTTGATTTCAATTTCAAAAATCAGATTTTTGATAATGAAATTTAAAAAATCAAATTTGACTTAAATTCTTGATTTTATTTTTAAAAAAATGCTTTTGTCCACTCTGCTAAACACACAAAACAGGGGTGCTCAGAAATTGGCTTTTCCTCTTTGAACTAATCAAACTAATGGTGTGTTCTTAGTCTATTGATCCAGCAAGTGACTGAAATCAACACCACAACTTATATTCAAATGGAATGACCACTTGTACATCACCCAAATGGGCAGACGGGCAGGCACAGATTTGTGTCAGATTTACACGTACAGTAACACCCACCCACCCCGGTCTATTGCAGGGGTTAGGGACCGAACTGACCCGTGATCATTGAAAATCCGCAATATGCGGATGCAGCACGGGGGGGGAGATGTTTGAAAAGGGCTTCCCACCATGGAGCCACGTGCTTGGCTCTGTGGCTGAAAGCCTTTTAAAGATTGTGCGCAGCTTCCCAGCACCCCGAGGGAGTGGGGAGAAACAGCATGCGATGCCTCCATGGAGGCAAGCCCCGGGCTCCAGCTGATTGGCGCTGGGGTGGGGGAGAAAAATGTTTTGTTTCCCCACCCCAGCGCCAATCAGCTGGAGCCCAGGGCTTTGGGAAGGGGGAGGTTTAAAAAGCCCCGGCTTTTAAAAAAAACCACTCAAGCCCTTTCGGGGTACTGTGGTCCCGCGATATAGCGGGAACACAGTATATGAACCGCGAAAGGGCGGGGGAGCACTGTACCAATATATTTATATTGATGGAAATGAAGAAATTGCTGTTATGTACAACCTCTGACTTATGGCAACCCTGTGAATGAATGACCTCCAAAATGTAGAAATAATGACTAAAGTATAAACAGAAATACATTGCAGGTTAACATTATGGGAAAGCTGTTGGTGATTGCATGTATGCTCAGTCGTATGCAGAGGTGCTTCCTTCAAAGCTCTCCCTTCTGATTATTATTTTTTTAAATCTGCACAAATTTGGACTGAACAAGCCTTTGGATAAGAAGAGTCTATAAAGGAAAGTTCAGACAATAGCTTCTTGGGTTGTCATCTTCAGTTTAAGCAACAGCAAAAGTTCACAACACAATTTTAGAAAACTAGAGTAGTGCCCTTAGAAGGTTTGGCAGACCAGTCTTTACAAGTGGCAGTTAAATTAAAGCCAAACTGATTATCATCTATTGTAAGCCTGATCCCATGTTGTGGGGGACTGGCTGTGAACAAGCGCAAGTACTGGAGTCCATTCTGTAAAAATAAACACCATTAGATGTAGACATTAAATATCGAATCCAAATTTGGGCATATTTTAAGCAGAGTAACTGAAGTTAATGGAACATAAACTAATCATACATAACAAAAGTCCCCGCTGGTTGCAGTGGCTCTACTCCAAGTCTGGATCTAACCCTAACAGAACAGACCTTAACTGGTAAGTCACACTAGTTTCAGCAGTGCTTGTGCTTATAGAAATAGGCTGAATTGTAAATCGGTTCATTATTGTCACATAGTGTCCCTTTGGTGAGTGAAATCTACTTAATATCTGCCACTGTTTCTGGTAGTAATTGTCCAAAATCTGTTAAGAGTGGTTTTGCTTCTATGGATTAAACCGTCGAGAGAGAGAAATCTAGTGGAACTTCTGTTTTAGCAACTCTATCATTCATTTATTTTTCAAAGAAGGATTCAGAAAGGAAAAACTCTTGATTCTGATTGTGCTCTACCAAATAAAGATACCGTCTCCTTCAATTACTTTAAAATAACGAGCACGCTACTGATCTGTTTGACTGTGTCACTTAAAAAAAAAAAAGAACATGCCAGATCAAGTGCTTAAAATTGTCCCAAGAGTAGACTAAAATTTCATGTATTTGCTCACATAATACAGATATTTATGCCAGCATAAATGTTTGTTCAGAAATTGCAGCCGCGTAACAGATGTTTGAGGCAGAAGACTGAAAATCCACTGTTGAACGAATAGACCAAATGTTAGGTTTGCAACGCTATTTAATCTGTTCAACACAAGCTGCAAAATAAACCCAGGTACAGGAGTCTCTTTGGGGTCCCAAGTATGTTTCCAACCTTGCCCAACAGACTGAGCATGCCCAGTCAGATTCAAGGCTTTAGACCAGGGGTGTCCAAACTTTGGCCCTTCAGATGTTTTGGACCACAACTCCCAGAATTTGAAGACTGTATTGCCAATGACAGAGGACTGTGGGGGTTGTGGTCCAAAACATCTGGAGGGCCAAAGTTTGGACACCACTGCTTTAGAAAAACAAACAAGAAGACCTCAAACTTTCACCCCATGCTGCAAGCTAATTTGGTGGGCTTCCGTCAGTTTCAACAGCCGTTGGCCATGGAGGCATGAAATGGGACTGTCAGAAAAGCACAAATCCTAGGCCTCCCTTGGATGTGCTGTTGTGTTTGTGTGCTACCTATGGCCTCCCCATCCTGGTCAGAGACCATGGTAGGAAACTAAAGGCTGAGCTAGAGGGGCCTTCAGTCTGATGCAGAGCATATTTTTAAGTCATTTTATGCACAGAATTGATTTGGCCAGTACCGTGGATCCAGTGTGCTCCCTTTTAATTCAGCCTTCTCTGTGCAATGGGGAGAATGTACCGTAGCTTAGCAGCTTAGTGATCTGCTGTCATTTCAAAACCAACGTACAGCAACCCTAATAGGGCTTTTAAAATGAGGTGTTTAAGGAGAGGGTTTACCAGTTCCACTCCCTCGTGAGCATCCATGGCCAACAAGCTTAAAAGCATTCATTCATTCATTCATTCATTCATTCATTCATTCATTCATTCATTCATTCATTCCATACATACATACATACATACATACATACATACATACATACATACATACATACATACATACATACATACATACATACATACATACATACATACACCACCTATCTCCTTGAAAAGGACCCATGGCTGCTTGCATCATTAAAAAGCTAAAAAATCTTAGGTATGCAATTTTTAAAAAGTATCAGCCAAATAAAATGTTAAAGATTGTGTAACAATTTTTAAATAACTAATTTCAAATAGCTGATTGGTGGCAATTAATTTATATTGCAATAACGAATGCATGACTAAATCACATGAGGCATGTGACATACATGAAGTGTCTCTGTTTCCTTTGCAGTATGAATTGTACATTACTTGTTGTGTTTGACATCCATAAAGAGTGGAGGAGGAATATCATATGTCTTGTTGAACAATGAACATTAGTAGCCCTTGGCTCTTGTGTTGTGCTCTGCTGGGAGTGTTGAGGTGGCCATCGACTTGTAACATTTAGGTTTTTTTTAATTCTTTAAACTACAGTATAGTAATAGTAACAAAACGCTTCTGAAAAATAAGAAAGTAAGGGGTTACTTTACAATTGTAAGGTTCTATTGCTAGCAGTAATAAATAAAGTACTGCACAGGACTCTTACTCGCAGTAATAAAATTTCTGGCAACTTAGCCTTGAATTTGAAAGAGTGCAGATCTGCAGAGTGTGGTTTCCCCCTGAAATCATTTCCCACTTAAGACATTCAGAGCACTCTTGCTTTGTTTGTCTCCAGTGTGTGTTACCATTGAGATGCAGATGAGCTTTTGTGCCGCACAAAATGATTTCTGCAAGGGAAGTGTTTAAACTCCTACATTTGTGTGGAACAACTGCTCCTGCAATCAATACCACAGGGGAATCGTGGCCAATAAATAAATAAAGTGGAACCTATTGCACATCCTACTTTACCAAGTAGTATGGAGAAGCAAAGAGCACCCATCTGTGATAGGCTTTCCAGCGAAATAGAAGAGTGACCCTCTCACTGCTGCAAAGCAGGCCCCGAGTATGCAGTCGCTTTGGGCATTGGCTGGTTCTGACAAGAACCTTCTTTGCACAGAAACCACCATTTTCTGATCAACAAAGATCACTTGCTTCTTGGGACATCAGGGACAAAGGGTGCGAAGAGGTGAGAGGAGATGCCCTCTCCTTTGCCCAGGGCCTAAGGGTAATTAATGGTTAATTATTCCCCAGCAGAGAAGAGCATGGTAAGCAACTTCCAGATAACCCATCCCATGCGGAAAAAGCATGAAGGAAGCTAAGCATCTCACTCTACTCGTCTTTCTTTCTCCCTTCTCACACGGCTTCAGTGCGTCCTTTCTCCTTGCATTAAGGCAGAGTTTCCCCACTGTGGTCATGGTTCTTCTTCAGTGCATCTGTGAATGCACACAAAGGGTTAAACAGGGCTTCTGTGCTGGTCACGAGTCAGTTAGGACCTCCCCCTTGCAGCGCGCATGCTCCTCTCTTGGCGCCCTTTCGCTCAGCAGTTCCTTTTTACCGCCGCTGCGAACGGTCGCCTGTCTTCACAGCTCCTGCGGATAGAAAGGAAAGTGATTTATTTTCTCTTTTATTTCTCTTTTATTGGACCTCCTCCTGTTTGATTTCTCCCTCCAAGTTTGCCTCTTAGTTTATGGCATCCGGAGCGCTTTTTAAGCGGTGCTCCGAGTGCCCAAACAAACTCCCCGTCTCTGACGAGCACGAACGCTGCCTCTTCTGCCTGGGCGAACACCATCAGCCTGCTTGCTGCGCAGCTTGCAAAAACCTGACTAAGCCTGCTTTAAAAAATCATTTAGACTGGCTTACGCCATATCTCTTGGAAAAATCCCTTCTTCCTATGGATTCGCAGGCACATTCCTCAGATCAATCCGTTGCCTCGCGCCCCCAAAAAACCAAGGCCACACAGAAATCCCAGCCAGGGGATAAAAAGAAATCTAAATCGGGATCAGCCTCCACAACCTCAAGATCCCTCTCTACAGCTGGCCCGTCTGCCACCACTGATGGGCTCTCCCAACCGGCTCCGCCTAATGCCTCATGACCCACAGCTAGATGCTCTCGAGGCCCGGCACCTTCACTCCTCCCCTCGTTTTAGCCGCTCTCCGAGCTGGGGAGAAGATTCGTCCGACCGCACCGCAGCGCTACAGGTAGCCACGAGACCGCCGGGTTCGCCCAGACCGCGCCACGAACACAATCCTGGCTTGGCAGCGGTGGAGACTCACCACTCCTCCTCCCCGAGATCACGTTCGCTTCCACCTAAGCATGTTCGCCTCCAGAGCGACGGCCAGAGGGACAGGAACGCCTCCTGGTCTCCCTCCGTGCAACGCCACCATCACCACCAAGAGAGCGAGGCTCAAGATGAATCCCCTCGCCATCGGGACCACCGCCGTCACTTTGCGGCCAAAGAGCCTTTCAATCCGCGCACCCCCCAACTCCCAACAGACCAGCGGGTGTGCACAGACGTGGATTCCTCACCCTCCCCACGTCGTCACAAGGGGCGAGACCGTAGAGGCACCCAAACTGATGTTGAATCCTCGGCCCCTTTGCGCCACCAGGAATGCGCCCGTCGCGGAGCCCGCACTGACGTAAAGGCGTCGCCTACACCCGAGCGCCAACGCCGCACAACCGCGCACATCTGCTCGCACTCACTGCTCACCCTCGTCCCATCTCTGCCCCGCCGGCGCGCTCCTGCTTCCATCAGCTTGGCGCCTCCTGCACGACGCGCCCATCACGCTACGGGGGAGGCTTCCCCCACCTCCAGAGACCGCCGCACTTCAACTGATTGCGGCGCCTTGCCACCACGCCGGCAGTCCTGTTCTAAAAAGCAGCAGACGGGACAGCGTGGACGTGACCGATCCCATCAAGACCGCAGCCGCACTATGAGCTCCAGCCGCTCTCGCACGCCACCTAGGCGTCCTGCTCAGCATGACAAGCACCGCTACAGCCGCTCTGCCTCCCCATCTCGCAGAGCAACGCCGGCTGCTACATCTACCCGTCTATCCCATAGATGATCTACACGCTCCCGAACGCCGCTACCCCGGCGTCAGCGCCGCACATCAGAGACAGGCTCTCCCTCCTCAAGCTCGCCCTCGCCCCATCGGGCTCGCACTAAGGATCGCGGCCGCAAGCGCCACCGCTTTATTCAAGTGGTCTCCTGCTCGTCCCAAACTGACTCTGCTTCAGACCAACATGGCAAGCGTCGCAGACGCCGCCGGTCCCATTCCGCCAGACCGGCTAAGCGCTCCAAAAAGTCTTCAGCGTACTTGCCAGTCCTCTCACCAGCGCCCCACAAGCGATCACACCGAGACAGGGAGCAGTCACCCTGCGACTCTCACTTTGATTCTCCGGCCTCAATGGACCGGCCGGTTGTTTCTGACCACTCAGACTCTAATACGGACTATGCCTTTAATTCCTCCCCTGCGAGGGATGACTACTGCTCTCAGGACTCTGGTGACTCTCAGACTGAAACCTCTGCACCTCTTCAGAATTTCAAAAAATACTTCCAACTGATACAGAGGATTGCAAAAAGTATGGACCTTCAGGTTGTCCTCTCTGAGGACAGCTCCTGCAAATACTTTGCCCACCTTGACAAAGGCCGCTCACCACCTGTTCACCTCGGTTTTATCCCGTCGCTTCTTAAAACATCCAAGGCAGCCTGGACTAAACCTTCTTCCACTCCACTTATGCCCCGTAGGGATTGACAACCTCTATAGGGCACATGGTGAGGACACCGCTTTCCTGTCCAAGCATCCGTTCCCTAATTCTGTGATCGTGAATGCATCTCAGAACCGAGCGAAGTCCACTTTTATGTCACTGTCCAGTAACAGAGAAAGCAGGAAACTGGACATGATAGGCAGGAGGCATTATTCCCTAGCCTCCTTCTCACTCCGTAATTCTAATTATATGTGTACCATGCAAATATACTCTCGACGCGTCCTCCTTAAACTCTTACCAATGCCGGACTCTTTGTCTGACAACCTCAGGGACAAGGCTTTGTCCTACCATGAGGAAGTTCTTTCACTGATAGACTATGCCACGGAAGCCGCACGCCATGCCGTAGACGTGGCCTCCAAACAGCTTGCCACGGCAGTTTTTCTTCGCCGCAACGCGTGGCTACGCACGGCCACGATTACGGACAACTCCCGTAACCGCATTGAAGACTCACCTTTTGATGGAGGACTCTTCGCCTCCTCCACAGAAGAGTCTCTTGACACCATTCTTAAAATGTGTTGGACTGTGAAGTCCTACACTTACCATGGGGTTTCCAACGCATCACTCCTTTCAGGCCCAACAGCACTGGAGACGCAGCAACCCTTCGTTCCAGCAGCGACCAACCTCGACGCGATACTCTCACTCTACCACGTCCTCATCCTACCAGCGCCCAAGCAACCAGCCACACCAACGTCAGCGCCAGTCAACCAAGCGCTTTGACCGCAAACAGAAGGCCTGACTACATTGTCCCAACCCTTCTTCCTTCCGACATCAGACTGCGACCTTTCATCCGAGCCTGGCAGAGAATTACATCCGACGAATGGGTCCTCGCTATCGTTGAGAGGGGTTATGCCATTGAATTCCAAGAACTACCACCACTGGGCTTCATATGCACCACAGCTCCTACAACCCCCCCTTCTCGACGATATTCAGCAACTCTTGCTCAAGCAAGCCATAGAGTGTGTTCCTCCTGGAGACATTGCAGGATTTTATTCCCAACATTTCACAGTCCTGAAAAAGGACGGCGGTCTCCATCCTATTCTCGACCTGCGAAATCTAAACTTTTTCATCTGCCCTCGTCGGTTCTGCATGACTACCCTAGAGGCCATTCTCCCTCTGCTGAGCAAGAACGATTGGTTCGCAGTCATCAACTTGCACGATGCATATTTTCATATATCTATCACTCCCGCCCACCGCAAGTATCTTCGGTTCACAGTAGGAAGCGATACCTACCAATTCAAAGCTTTGCCTTTCGGACTGTTAACTGCTCCTCACGTCTTTACAAAATGCCTTGCACCAGTAGCCGCTCATCTCCACCTCCATGGGATCAACATCTTCCCGTACTTAGACGACTGGCTGCTGGTGTCTCCTATAGCACAAAAGGCAACACAGGATTTACGTTACACTCTTGACCTGCTCTCCTCCCTCGGACTTCAGATCAACCGTGACAAGTCGGTCCTTCTGCCCTCTCAGACCGTACAATACATAGGAGTCACCATCGACTCCGTACGGGCTCAGGCGTTTCTTTCGGAAGACAGACAATGGAAGATTATATCCACTGTCCGCCTCTTCCAGCACTCGGAGGTGACAGCTCATCTCGTGCAACGCCCACTAGGCCTCATGGCGTCCACCACGGCCATACTGCCTCATGCCCGTCTCATGATGAGAATCCTCCAAGCCTGGTTTCTGACCCATTTCAACCCTCAACTCCACCCTCAGTCCATGCGGCTTCCACTTACCTCGGCCGTCCGCAACAGCCTTCGCTGGTGGTCTCGACTGCAGAATCTTCAGCAGGGTTGCCCGTTCCATCCCGATGGCCCCTCCATCCAACTGACCACCGATGCCAGCGACACGGGCTGGGGTGCGCACTACGCCGGCCTCCGGACTCATGGCCTGTGGACGGAGGAGCAGAGGACTCGTCACATCAATTATCTAGAACTTCTTGCTGTCTTCAATGCTCTCCGTGCGTTCGAGCTCACCCTGACTGCCAGAACAGTGCAAGTTGTCACCGACAACACCACCGCACTTTATTACATCAACAAGCAGGGTGGAACCCACTCCCGCACACTCCTGTCCATCACCCTGGATCTATGGGAGTGGTGCTATCGCTGGAACATATTCCTAATAGCAGTATACAGCTCCACACACGACAATGTCCTGGCAGACCACCTGAGCCATCTACATTACAACTGCCACAAATGGTCTCTGCATCACGAGACCTTTCTGGACCTTTGCAGTCTATGGGGCAAACCGCAAGTGGATCTATTCACCACGGACCTCAACTCCAAGTGTCCCGCCTTCTGCTCCAGGGCAGGAATGGGTCACCACTCCTTAGGAGACGCTCTCTCGACTCTTTGGCCCAATAGCCTGCTTTACGCCTTTCCACCGATCCCACTTCTTCTCAAAACCATCATCAAAATTCGACATCTGGTGGCACACGTTATCCTTATAGCACCATGGTAGCCACGCCAACCATGGTTCCCCACTCTAACCTCCATGGCATCAACTTACAAGAGACTTCCTCCCCTCCCAGACATTATCTCTCAACACGACGGCTGTATTCTCCACCCGGATCTTCCTTCACTACACCTCACGGCCTGGCTGATCAACCCATAGTACAACACGTCCTAGCCAGCGCACGCAAACCCTCCACTGTGCGCCTCTACCACCAAAACTGGGCTCTTTTCGTCTCCTACACTAGCCAGTCCGGCCTCCCTCATCTGCCAACCTCGTTGGACGCTTTGCTGCAGTTCTTGCTCAACTTGTTCCATAGGGGCCTCTCCATCTCTACACTTCGTGTTTATGTCGCAGGCGTGGTCTACCACCAACCACCTGACTCTGACATCTCAGCCCTCTTCCGCCACCCCACTCTTAAGCAATTCTTTAGGGGCCTTCGGAACACACTACCATCCCGTGCCCCTCCGACCCCACAATGGTCCCTTACCATTGTGCTCAGAGCTCTTACAGCTCATCCCTTTGAACCTCTGGCTTCCGTTCCGATTTATATGGCATTCCTTAAGACAGCCTTTTTAGTGGCGATCACATCAGCCAGACGTGCCTCCGAGTTGGCGGCCCTTCGCATAGACCCACCGTTCCTACAATTCCACCCTCATAAGGTTACACTCTTTCCAGATGTGTCTTTCCTACCAAAGGTGGTGTCGGACTTTCACCTGAGACAGCCTATCGTACTTCACACATTTTTTCCGTCTCCAACCTCGGACCTGGAACGCACTCTCCACATGTTGGACGTTCGCCGTGCTCTCCTCTTCTACCTGTCCCGCACAGCTTCCTTCCGACATACTAAACGCCTCTTTGTGCGAACCACCGATCTTCACAAGGGCGAACCGATTTCATCCCAGACAGTCTCCAAGTGGATTTGCTCAGCAATCACCCTTGCATACTCCACCAAAGGATAGCCCCTGCCAGCTACCCCAAAAGCTCACTCCACCAGAGCTATGGCCTCCTTCACGGCCTTCCTCAGGGTTGTCCCTCTCCCTGACATCTGCAGAGCAGCTACCTGGTCCACCTCCACCACCTTTGCTGCTTACTACAGACTTGACGTCAGGGCACGGTCCAAGGCTTCCTTTGGGCGCGCAGTCCTCTCTTCCTTGCTTCCGTGACTACCCACCGCCAGTAAGTTAGCTTGGGAAGCACCCTTTGTGTGCATTCACAGATGCACTGAAGAAGAAATATTGGTTACTCACCTGTAACTTTAGTTCTTCGAATGTGCATCTCTGAATTCACACTTCCCATCCATCCTTCCCCTCTATCCATCACGTCTCTGTGTTTTCTTCTCGTTACAGCGGCGGATCCAGGGGAACTGCCGAGCGAAAGGGCGCCAAGAGAGGAGCATGCACGCTGGAAGGGGGAGGTCCTAACTGACTCGAGCTTGTTAGTGCCGGCGACCAGCACAGAAGCGCTGTTTAACCCTTTCTGTGAATTCACAGATGCACATTCGAAGAACTAAAGTTACAGATAAGTAACCAATATATTCTTAAATGGCACGGAAGCCCGGGTCCCCTGCTATCGATGCAACCAGAGAACTAGGACCTAACACTGCATGAGGCTGCAGTCCATCTTCCTACCAGGTAGTAGGACGTGGACGTGGGGACGTGGCTTTTGGCATGTCTCTGCTTGATCCACGCCAAAAGCTAAGCTCCAAAGCTATATGTGACCAAATTGGGGGGGGGGGGCACACGTGCTCAGGAAGAGGTCACGGTCCATCCCCAGCATCATGGACTGTGGCTTATAAAGGGCACAGGCATGCACATACAGACAGAGGCAGCCCCAGGTAGAGAAGAGCAACATAAAAAGCGTGTAAAGGGGGATTCAGAGATGCACAGTAGGGGAAGGAAGCAGCTTTTCACATTGAGATACACACAGCAGACATGAATAAGTCAGCTGCTGGAGAAGTGGTTGGCAAGTGAAGGGAGCTCAGTTTTCAGACAAGTCTTAACAGAATGAGCAATAATAACGTTTCAGAGTGGAAGTACCTATAGAACAACTCTCCCATAGGGTGTGTGTCTATGGGGGGAGAGAGAGACAGTAAATTCAAGGCAGGCTTGAAAAGGCTGGTAGCAAGCTTTGCCTGAACAGCATATAATGATTTTCAAACCCCCTTCCTTTATAATTTTATTTTTCTTCTGCTCCCTTTAGGTTACCTTCCGCACTAGGATCTACCACTGCAACATTAACAGTCAGGGAGTCATCTGTCTGGATATTCTGAAAGACAACTGGAGCCCTGCTTTGACTATTTCAAAGGTTCTGCTGTCTATTTGTTCTCTCTTGACAGACTGCAATCCTGGTAAGGGGGTGATAGTGATGATTTTTAATACTAATACTACTAATAAACTACTGTGTTATTCACTAATTATGCAGCAAGCAGAGCAGAAAAGTGTTTGAAATTGTCTTGCTAGTGTGCAAAAGCACATGACTCCAAGTGGCCAATGAATGTTCTCAAACCAGGATTGTTTTGGTTTTATGCAGTCCAGCAAGGGCAGAGGTTGCATCAATATCACTAGCAGGAATCCTGTTGCTTAGTGCAGTGAGTCACAACTAGAGGAGACCCATTGAATCACTGGGGATTTAGTGAGTCAACTCCTCTGTAAGGTCTGCTTTAGATAGAACTGGCTACACTAGGCAACAGGATTTCAGTCTCAGATGATGTAGGGCTTTCCATAGGCTAGAGTTGATCCCTATGCAGGGAGGGCAGCACTTGGCAAATGGAAGAAATCATGTTCAGTGCCATCAGTGCTTGTTTCTTTATATATGTTACTGCTGTCCCACTTTTTTTCCTGATCTAGGGACATAAAGCATCCTGTTTGCTTTAAGGTAAAGAATGGGGGCGGCGTGGTGGCTGAGCGAGCTAGAGCACTGAAACTGTCAGCTGCCAAGTTGGCAGCTGGGCAGTTCATATCCCAGGTGCCACGCAGCGGATTGAGCTCCCACTCTGAGCCCCAGCTCCTGCCAACCTGGCAGTTCGAACGCATGTAAATGCAAGTAGATAAGTAGGTACCGCCCTAAAAAAGCGGGAAGGGAAACAGGGTTCTGTGTGCAGAAAAGCGTTTAGCCATGTCGTCCACATGGCCACGGACTTGCACAATGCTGGTTCTTTGGCTTGAAAATGGAGATGAGCACCGCCCCTAGTGTCGGACACAACTAGCATGCATGTGCAGGGGGGGTTACCTTTACCTTAAAGAATAACACACACGTTTAACTCTCCAAAAGCAAATCTCCCCGCTCCACCCCCCAGCCAAGCTGCCATTTGTAGGGAAACTTTCCTGACCCAACATATGAACTATTGCGTGCACCACCACCACCACCGAGTGTACTGGTTGCTCTCCGTGCAATTCTGTCCATCCTAGAATTTGCTCAGCTCAAGAAGTGGAGGGGAGGTTCGGGCCCACAGGCCTCGTCCTTCTGCTGGTGACTCTTCAACCCCCAAAGCTGTTCTTGCTTATTTCTCTGGTCAGTGATTGAAGCCAACCATTGTGACGATGCTTGTGCATGGCTCTTTGTTTTGCCCAGGGCTTGGGGCTTTTAAGCGCCAGCTCAGGCCATTTCTCTCTCCCGTGTTGTTTTTTTTTTCTGCACGGGAAAGGGAGGGACGATTGGAGGCCACGTGTCAGTGAAAAATGTAATGGCCAGGCTTTGTCTGGTGCTTCAGCGGGGACCCTCGACATTACTTCCAGATGTAGTCTTGTGTGCAGAGGCTGTAGGGCAGGGGTCCTCAACCTAAGGCCCCGGGGCCGGATGCGGCCCCCCAAGGTCCTGAATCCGGCCCCTGGGACCAATTGCAACCCTCCCACCTACCCCCTGTTTTGTGAGCAAGCCAGCCTCCGCAGCTGCTTTTGGACTGTGATCCGGCCCCCAGTGGTGTCTGGGTGGTGGTGGACCGGCCCGCTGGTTGAAAACTTTGAGGATCCCTGCTGTAGGGTCTAAGTTCCCCCACCTGTCTCAACAGGCAGGATCCTGGGAAGTCAACTGCGAATTCCTGGCTTGATCTTATAACTCAATTCCCAGGACTCAGTTGTTCTGCATTTCCCTTTTCTTTTCCTGGTCCAGCATGAATCGTTTGGTGCCCTCAGGCTGCTACCTGTATGGGGTGGAAGTGGAGAGGCCCGATGGTGGGATGCCTTCCGTTTATGCGCACTCTTCACGGACATGCTGAAATTGGCCAACCATGGCAACTCTCAGGCCACGTGTGTTTCGTAGCATCACAGTCTGAGAGGGCTGCAATAGGAATGGCGAGACATCAGCTCTGCCTTTCCTTAAGACAGGCATGTCCAAACTTCGGCCCTCCTGATGTTTTGGACCACAACTCCCAGAATTCTAGGCTTAGAATGCCAATGACAAAGGACTGTGGGAGTTGTGGTTCAAAACATCTGGAGGGCTGACGTTTTGACATGCCTGCCTTAAGATGTAGACTGAAGAACGTGTTGGGTCAACCGGCGAAGTCTGGACTAAAGTTGCTTTGCCTCAAAGCAAAACCGTGTGTCTCTTCGCGTTGACCTCTGTGTTGTTATGGCTACCAGGGGGGGAAATACCTTTTTAACATCTGGGCATAGCTGTCTCCCAGCTTTGAAAGCCAAAGGAACAGTGATGTAAAGGGAGGAGAAGCAGATGAAGGGCCTTCTCCCCTCTCTGTTAGCGACTGCCGTGTAAGTCTCCCAGTGGCACGGCTTACCGTCTCCTAGCTTCAACTGGAAGAAGCATAGAATGGCGAAAAGAGACTCGGGTAATAGCCCTGATGGAACCAATCCTAACCCTGTGCCTGCTTCCTTCTCTCTCCCACTGTGTCCCCACCCCACCCCGCCCAACCCTTACAGCTGATCCTCTGGTGGGGAGCATAGCCACTCAATACCTGACCAACAGAGCAGAACATGACAGGATAGCCAGACAGTGGACCAAGAGATACGCAACATAAGCAACCCGGACGACTTTGTGCAGCACGAAGGTGTGGGGGATGCAGCTTTGTGGTGCGCAACTAGTCTTTATAGCCTTTACAATACGGACTTCTGTGTATATGTTATACTGATTCTACTCTCTGCTTTTATCCTTTTGAAGACTGGGATACTGTTTTCCTTCTTTCCCTCCTTCCCTCTCCCCCTCCCAACTCCCCCCCCCCCCCCCCCCGGCCCACCCTCTCCCCCCAAAAGGTAAAATGCTGTCAAGAGTAGAACTTTGTAGCTGTAGATTAGTTATGTTTAAAATGCCTACTTGCAAGTCTTGCTTCTTTGGGATATCAAAATGTATTTTGTGATGTAACTAAGGATACCGTTCCTGAAGTCAACCAAATATTATAGTGCATTTTAGCCTAATTCATTATCTGTATGAAGTTATTAAAGGTAGCAGTAGATGACTAGGAATTACGTCATTTGTATTAAGCCCAGATCTATTTCCAATATGTGGTACATGCTGTTGTAAAACTGTTTTAAAACTTTTACCTTTGTCGGTTTGTAATGAAAGGGATTCCTCCTCTACCCCCCTCCCCTCCCCTCCCATCGCCACCCACCTTGTAGCTTGGAGAGCATCCAGTGTATCATCTCAAACACAATAAACATGTTCCCCAAGGAAGAGTTTCTTTGTTTTCATATTTGAAACCGAAATAAGAGGGCGCCAGGGACAGGTCAGTCTGGAATTGAAACGTGCAGGGATAGACCAGGATGGAGGGCCGCTCTTTCAGGATCGATCCCGATGGAAGATTAGCCTAAGGGAGAGTCGCCCCTGAATGAGAGATGGTGTAGGTCATATTGACAGCTTGCCTTGGACCAGTGCTGCTTCTGGCCAAGCTTTGCTTGATGTAAACCACGTCAGGTGTAAATGTGGGCATAGGCTTCAAACCCAAGCAGTGTTAAAGATGGAGCAGGGACCATGCCATCTCCCAGATATTTTAGGACTGTAGCTCCCGTACAGCCTAACTAGCATAGCCACTGAGAAAAGATAAGAGCTACATCTGGATGACCACAGGTTGCCTGCCATCCCTGGTTTTAAGGCCTGGACATATCCCATCATTTTCCCCAACGCTCTGCCCCATCCTAAGTTGCCACTGCCTTGAAAACAAATACAGTGGTAAAGGAATTAATTCGTTCCAAATGAAATTCTTTTAAGCAAAATTTCCTTTGTACAAATTTCCCATAGGAATGCATTGAAAACGGAGTAATCCCTAATCGCAACCATTTTTCTGTTTTAAGGTTTCGCGCCATAGGCGATTCTCTTAAGCGATTTCCCTCTATCTCTGGAATTTTTTTTTCCTTTAAGTGGATTTTCTGTTAAACAAGGTCCCACTATAATACTGTGTAGAAGCCACAAGGAGACATACATCTGTCCTCCAGCAGAAACAGAGGAGATAAATACTGAAACAGAAATAGGTGGAAATTAGGATTGTAAGGGGATAGAGTTAACCATGTTCTCTCTCATCTTGATGCTGCCAAAAATGTTTCCCCCAAATATCTATTAGTTGTAGAATATTAGAGTCATAGAATCATCGTAGGGTTGGAAGGGACCTTGAAGGTCTTCTAGTCCAACCCGCTGCCCAAGGTAGGAATCTTCATACCATCCTGGAGAGATGGCTGTCCAATCTTTTCTTGAAAACCTCCAGCGATGGGGCACTCAGAGTGTCATTCGAGGAAGGAGACTCTCATTAACACCAGTGGGAATCTTCCTCCTTGGGGGACAGAGGTTTTGGGGGGTGGGAGGCAGTGTTGCTGAGGTCTCAAGGAAAGGAAAAACATTTTTTTAAAATAGTTTTTACTCTTAACTCCTAAAATCTCCTCACTCCCAGCAGCATCGTCCATGGTGGCCATGTTGATTAGACTGCCCTTCTCAGGAGGCCTGATAAAAACCCTGCTTGTTGCCATTTTTGAAGGCCCCATATTTGAAGCCAGACTTTGTGTGTCAAGAGTACTTGGGTCTTTGGATCTCCTTCAACAGTAAACAAACATGACTTGGGAGCCGTAAACACCTATATCCTGTTCTGGAACCCAGTAGATTAGCACAAACGAAGAGGTAAACCTTGGCCAAGCATGCTGGTAGCCGCCACCTGCTTAGTCCGTTGTGTCCTACTGAACTTGAGATGGTTCTGTTAGGAAACCCAGGGAAGAAGGTGCAGAGAGGTTTCCCTGGTGTGGGTAGAAGAGCCTACACAGTCAGCTAGCTAGACAGGTGGCTCCAAGCACTCTACTGCCATCCCATCCTTGGTTAGTGGGCCTCGGCAGTCTCCCAGTGTTGATACAGCAGACCATGGTAAGGATGCCGATGCTTTGGCATGAACAGGCTCTTGCTGTCTAATGGCAGGTTCTGTGTGAATGAGCTTCACACTCATTCTGTCTCCCAGCTGGACCATATCTCATCTTAGAAATGTTACTTGCTTTTATTTCAGTGTTAGGATCCCCAAAACCAAGTAACTTCCAAACTCGGGGACACTCATCTGCCTGACCCTCCCTGATCCACTACAGTTGACGGCCCCTTACTGTTAAGTATCAACTAGAATTTACTCGAGTTGTGCTATAAAGGGTGTCGCTTTTACAAGGGAATGTAGAAAGGTCTTAAAACCGGGAAGGTCGCGTTTGTTTCTAGAAGACCTGCTGTGTACTGCCCGTATTTACTCAACACAAACCAGATGGCCAACAATTGGGGGCTTTCAGATTAGGGTTAATGTTACAGCCTAAGTAGTCCCATTAAAAACAAAGAGATTGTGTGCTCTGTTTCCTGGCGTCTGTCAGACTAGGGATCCGGTACTGCATGTTAAAGGGAAAGAAAAAGGAAGGGAGGAAACGGCTGAGGGGGTAAGGCACTTTTGCAAGGGAAATGCAGGTTTAATCCCCCGACCCTAACCCTGTACATGCCTCTGTGAAATGAATGCCTATCCCCCAGCAAACATTAATTTTGCACAGTTCCCACACCCTTCAGTGGGGACTGCACTGGATTATTACACGGTCAACTCTTTGTCAGGAAGGCCCAGATCATATATTTGTTTCAGCATTACGATTTTTTTTTTACTCCACAATGTCCTTCCAACCCTTAGTGGCTCCTCTGTGATCACTTGGGTGGCCTGGGTTGGAGTGTCTGCATCAAGGTTGACTCCTCCTCTGCTGAGGTGGCTGATTTTGCAGTGGAAATCAGCGGTGCAATCAAAACACCCCTCTATTTCAATAGGGCAATTCATTGGCTCAGCAGAATCATACAGTAATTTGAGACAAATATATTAATTGGAGCTTAAGACCTAGGTATGCCTTTCTAGATACAGGGTCGATTGGCAGCCCCTTATTTTCTGCCTCTTATTTCTCAAGGGTGGTGACGAAACTTGAAAAAAAGATTTAAAAGGGGGGGAGTTAAGTTGATTAATGATTTGCTGGCTCTTAAATTGCTGACACTTAGACTTGCTTGGATCTCCTCTGTCAAGAGAAGTTCTGTGTGCCTGTTGACATGTGGATTTCAGTATTAAAGCATTGTGAGACTAGAGAGGCTTCGGGATGTTTAAGGTTCACCTCTGTGAGATAGGTGCTCCCAAGAAAGAGTGTGACATGTTATTGCAATGTAATGTGTACTTCTATGTTCGGGGGATGTGGTTCCAGTTACTGGTTGCCCCTTGACCTCTTAGCCCAAAGCTAATTGCCGTCATTGGGGAGGAGGGTATTCATAGCTCCCATTCTGGCATTGGACTGAAATTGAGGTCAGTGTAAAAATGGTGTTTCTGCCCAGTAAAACAAATAGCTTAGTCATACACGTTCATAGCCCACCAATTTGCTGTACAGTAGGGCCCTCATATGCCCTGGAGCTCACACACACACACACACACACACACACACACACACACACACATTGATACTGAAAACAGTGGATACGGTAATAGTGAAAGGTAGGAAATATTTTCACATGTGTTATCTTCACTGACAAGTATTCATCACATGGTTGCTGGTTCCCTCTTGTGGCCCGTTCTAGTAGTAATGCATATGAAAAGGGGATTTTTGTTTTTGTTTTTGTTTTAACATTTTTACACTTTTCAGACTGTGGATAAGTGAATCAGTGGATTCTGATCCTGTGAATAGAGGGCAGTGGTGGTGTCGTACTGGACACTTCTGTTTCACTACAGTTTGGTTCTCATTAAAACCAGAAAAGCTGTTTCTGAGCTGTTGTTTCACTTTCAGACTGCAGGCAAAGGCTCTGGGCGATTTGATGGCTCCACGGTGGATGATGAAGCTAGGGAAGGGCTCTGAATGTTTCTTATTCCCCACGTGCCGGCTTTCTGTGTAGAGAGAATAATCTCACTCTCACTCTCTCTCACTCTCTCTCCCTCCCCCTCTCTCTCACTCTCTCTCCCTCCCTCTCCCTCTCCCTCCCTCCCTCCCTCTCCCTCTCCCTCTCCTTCTCTCTCCCTCTTCCTCTCCCTCTCTCACCCCCACTCTGTGTGAGTGCATGTGTGTTTTGCAGGGTAGTGGTGCATTTATTTCATAGGGAGAAATATTTCATGTATGAGAGCCCTAGACTGCTGTCTGAAGCACGGACAACAGCTGTACCTTCTCAATGGGACCTAGGCCTGCATCTAGTTAGGTCACAGAGAAAACATAACAGCAGAGAGCTTGGGAGAGTTAGGTTTTGGGGGGGGGAATACAACTCCCAAGTTCCCCAGCCAGGGCTGGCCGGGGTATTCTGGGAGTTATCACCCAGAAACTATCCCCCCCCCTCCAAAGTTCTGTGGTTGATGTTGAAACAAACAAACAGTTGTGTGCAGTCTGGACAACCTTTCTCTCAGGGCGCCCTTCCTTCTTGTCATGAGGTCCCGCTAAAAGGCATGGCTTGAGCACTGCACACGCGCTCGATATATATTGCCCTATAATTTTGTGGGAACCAAGGAACAAGGGCTGCCAGGCAATTAGAGGGGTGGGAAAATTCCAAAGATCACGACGTTCCCATATGCTGGTACTGTACAATGCATCCACCCTCTCTGTATGTACAACACTCCCGAGAATTAAGGGGCAAAAAGTATATTTCACATATTAAATATGTGATTAAATATCCTGTTCTTGTTTTTAATATGCTGAAGTTTCCTATTACACCTCAAATTGCAGAAACCTTGGTATAGAACTGAGAGATGCCTTCTCAATACTACTTGCTTTCTCCCCTTGTCTTCTTTTCTAAGCATCTGCCTGATACTGAACTCCCTTCTTGCCATGGGTTTGTCACAATCTTGTTCTTTTTAATGTAGTTTTTGATTTTGTCTGTAAATTTTATATTTACTGAAGTACGAGGTTGGGGGTTTTTGTGTATACATTTAAACTTAAAATAAAAATAAAAGCAAAACTTTTGTTTTCTCAACTTTCCTCTGCTTACAGTGAGCAGAAAAAGAAATTTGTATTGTTGAAATAAATCAATTAGTTGTTAAAAGAAGGATGTGTGCCTGTTTTGTTTTTGTGGTGTTGGTTTTTTTTAATGCCGTTCGCTTACACACACACAGGGCCCCCTCTGCCCTCAAAAAAACCAACTCAATAATTCCAAACCAAACATATCATCTTAATTCTGTTCCCTTCTGTAAACAGAGGGCTGCACCCCTGAACACACGACCCGCATTAAGAGACTTGATTGTTAAAATGACAGCCATTCTTCCCATCCTTTCAGAAGGAAGGAAGAATGTGTTTCAACCCAACAAAGTAGTGACACTATCACACAAGAAGAACCCATTGTCTCAGTGCTCTGCTGACACTTTGCCGCAGAAGCAGCCTCACAGCAGCATGTATTCGCATACAGATGTCTATCATGCCTTATGCACCTGGCTGACGGTCAGCGTATTTCTGCAGGCAGCTCTCTAAGCATCTGTGGCTGGTGTTAATTAACACAATGTTGCTCCCTTTATGCCATATCCCAGTCCTGCAACCAGATGCCACTTGTGTGTGTCACTGTGGCCAAAAATAAGATGTCATCACCAGGAGATTGGGATTAGAGGAGGTAGGTCATATTAAAATTTGTCCCACACAGTAGACTCCAGGACAGAAAAGGCACCAGTAGTTCAGAACTGCAGCTCATATCCATCTCCACATGGCATATTGATGCACAGTCATCACATAGCGCTACTCCAGTAGCTTTTTTCTGTGTGTGCAATCAAAGTCAACATCAACACAACTGCATCTCCCTCTGCATGGCCATGTTGCTTCATGAGGAGGCTCTTCTAAGTTGTCCCAGTTTGGTTCTGTGCCTCCGAGTGCCTTTCTGTGTTCTTAGGCAAAGGTTCCATCCATAGGGCCAGATGGTATTCCAGGATACCACCTAGTGGTTGGATGATATTGGAAAGATAGCTGTACCCTCAGACATCATAGGACAGTGATGGCAAACCTTTTAGACACTGAGTGCCCGAAGTGCCATTCAAAGCCCACTAATTATTCACAAAGTGCCAATACAGCCATTTAACCCAATACAGGTGGCTATGAAGTGGCGATGTTGGGTGCCCACAGAAAGGGCTCCGAGTGCCACCTTTGGCACCTGTGCCATAGATTCACCAGCACTGTCATAGGACGTCAAGCTTTCCTCTCCACCGTGAGTGATGTGGGGCAGCTGTGTATATGGAGAAGAAGGCTGCATAATGTAGAAGATTAGAAAGAGGCGGGAGAATTGATGACAGGATACTGCAGTCTGGATCCATCCCAAGGGTTAGAAGTACCTCCATCCCTATTCTGAGAGGAATGAAGACCACTGCATGTGACCCGTTGAAACCTGCATCAGAGCAGGGTTGGTAAGCCAGCTAGTTCAAGTGTGGTAGGTCCTGTTCCAGTTTTCAGAACTGTGGGAAATATTTGTTGGGCTCAATTTTCCATCAATCCCTTTGGCTCGTCTTCAGCCACAAACGGGAGACCAAAACTGGGATCTCTGTGGGTCATTGCAAACAGGAGTGTTTGGCTCCTCTTTTCTCAGGGTGAATCCATAAGCAGTGCAGACTGACATGTTCCGGGGAAAATTCTGAAGTATTCTAAAGGATCAGGTCGTCTTCAGTTATAGGTAAGGGATGTTAGCACGGAATGTATTTTAGTATTTAAAACATAAAAAGGAGAAAGGAGGGGACAAATTGATTGAGACCCACCTTGGCATTGGTTCAAGTTCGCACTAATAGCTACGCATTAAAGGGTACTAATAAAGCTAGACATTGGAAAATCAATCATATGCTCTGGTCTGACAAAACATTTCTCAATAAGGCAGAAAAGGACTTGAAGACATACTTTGAGATAAATTGTACACAAGGAATGCATGTTAAAACCATTTGGGATGCCTCTAAGCCTTACTTTAGAGGCACCGTGATACAATATATGGCTAGGAAGAATAGAGAGAGGAAAATAAAGACTGCGGAGACTCTGAGTAAAATGGAAGAATTAGAGAACAAACTGATATCAGACCCTGGAAATAAATATTATTCCAATGAGCTAATACAAGCTAGACACCAACTGAACTCGATTCTTTCGGCCGACATTGCACATAAACTTAGACTAGTAAGGCTAAACCATTTTGAAAATGCCAATAAGCCAGGGAAATGGTTGGCCTATAGACTTAAGAAACACCATTCCCAAAGAACAATCACAAATTTAAAAGACAGTCAGGGAATTATCCAAACTGATCAAGCTTCAATTATGAAAATTATTGAAACATACTATCAAAACTTATTCAAAGGAAAACAGACAGACCCAAACCAAATTTATAACTACTTAAAGAAATATAATTTCCCACAACTTAATGAAGAACAAAGGAATCTAACTAATGCTACGATCTCTTTAGCAGAGGTGATTGATGCAATTAAAAGACAAAAACCTAATAAAATACCTGGCCCTGATGCTTTACCAGCACAATATTATCAGAAATTTTCAGATATCCTAGCCCCGAGATTACATCACCTTTTCAATTTAATACTGGAAGGAGAAGATATTCCTGACACATGGAAATCTGCCAATATAGTTCTGATTCCCAAGGAGGGAAAACCAAAAGATGCTATTGAAAATTATAGGCCTATAGCCCTCCTAAATGGAGATTATAAAATCTTTGCATCTATTTTGGCTTCTAGATGGCGGAAAATCCTTACCAACCTAATTCACCAAGATCAGAGAGGGTTCTTGCCAAGTCGACATCTACAGTCAAATATCAGAACCTTAATTAACTCCTTAGAATACTATGAAATACACTCTCAAAAATAGGCAGCCTTTATTTTTTTGGATGCTGAGAAAGCCTTTGATAACGTCTCTTGGTCTTTACTGAAATCCCAATTGGACTACTTACAATGTGGCCATGGAATGCTCAGGGCAGTAGAACAGATATACTCAAATCAAAATGCTAAAATTATCGTGAACGGGTTTTCTTCCGATAAGATCACTATACAGAAGGGCACAAGGCAAGGATGCCCCCTTTCAACGCTGCTTTTCATTTTATCTCTAGAGATCCTACTACATGTGATTAGAAATTCAGAGTCGGTACAAGGTTTGAACAATCGGGGGGAAATTTATAAAACACAAGCCTTCGCTGACGATTTACTATTAATTCTTGAAGAACCCACACGGTCTTTGCCAGAGCTTCTAAGAATCCTAAAGGACTATTCAGTAATAGCTGGTTTCTCGATTAATAAAACAAAAACTGTAATGATGAGCTTTCAACATTCACAACAGCAATGAACAGACAGCATTTTAAAAAGTCATAATAAACAAAGATGAAGTAGACCTCCTATTAAAAGAAGCCAAGCTAAGAATCTAAAATTGAACATCACATTGTCAACAACAACAACATAAGATTCAATACAACTGTGTGCACTTAAAGGCCCCCAAATTATTCTATAGCTTTTGTTCCTCTTTGAGCAGAACTCTGGGAACTGAGTTATGTTTTTACTGAGCAATGCATCTCCATGAGTACATTTTCCTTGAAAGCTGGAAATGCAATGTCTGGGGCCGTGATGGGTGTGGATGACCCTCCCCCCTTCAAGGGCTACAGCTCTGCATACATATGCTGAGGCCTTTTACCCCAATACTAGGGCTCGCTGTGTTGGATTTTTATTTTTAGTCTAATTTAGTGAGAGTTTTGGAAATGGAGCAAAAAACAACAGCAACCCTGATTGATAACTGGAGGTGTGCAATCTGCCCTTATCGCCTTATTCTTCTACAAGTCAAAGCCGCCCTGAACCAGTGGGAAGGCTGCCTGTCCTTCAGTTCAGCTTTTATATCCATTTGAGCTGAGACTTCAAGGTTGCCTTGGAAAACCCACACATGAAATGGAAACATAATAGCTGAGCCCAACTGGGGGAGACCAGAGGTCTCACTAGGGTCCCAACATGGTGAACCAGATGTTTCTGGAGGCCCACAAAAAGAACATGAGTGCATGGAATCTCACTGGGTTCCACACATGTCAGTGACCCATAATCAATATACTGTACTATACTGTGTTTGTACACACATGCTGGCCTCTCCAGTAACAACCAAGCTGTTCATCACACTCTGTGGATGATTATTGTGCTATTTTTGGTCACCCACAATTATTTCTGCATACCACATTCAACCAGTACAAACATAGGAATCTTTTTAAAGCCCCCCGGGCCTGTTGGGACATGGAGTGGAATGAAGAATCTTAAAATTACTGTATGCCGCATAATTTCTGTTTGTTAAACCTTATCTAAATACTGTTTTCTGGAAGTTCACAGTAGTAAAGACGCAGGCTGTGTTGCTGTTTACTAGCATGACCAAGGATCTTGAGTACATGGATTGGTAATGAGGGCCACTATCCATAAGTAAATAGGACTAGGCTCAACAGACAATCTGTCTTAATATTAGGTGACTTCAGGGCTTCCCAAGACACTTTGGGCCTTTTTACACGACCCCTAAGATCCGCTGGCCACTTAAATTCGGACCAGAGATCTTAGGGGTTCCTCGCTCTTCCTCTGTCCTCACCCCCCTCCGCACTTCCTGGTTGCTGGCTGCCTGAGGGAGGGAGAAAAAAGAAAGAAAAGAATGCCTTCTTACCTCCGTTTTGTTCCGGGCAGCATTCAGATCTCTTAAAGGGGCGGGGCGCAAAAAAAGAACAAACAGAAGCCAGGAGAGCCCCGCACTCACTATCCTTACACCGGATCAAATATTTGTCACCTCCAAAAAGCAGGTACAAGAAAACTGCTGTTTGGTCTTGCTAAAGTGGGCAGGGTCGCACTTAACTGTCTGCAAAGTCCGGAGCTGGTGGGTAAACATTTTTAAGGTCCGGACCTTGCAGCCATTTGCGGCGGAGCTTAGGGGTCGTGTATAAACGCCCTTTGTTGCCTCTGGTGAAGAACAAGATGGCTTCCTTTTTGTCAGTGTATGGAAGTTGGTAGCCAAATGTTACTTCAGCAGTGGTGAAAAGATCTAGTATCTTCCACCTGTGCCAAAGCTAGTAGGCTAGGACAAAAAAAGTGTGCCTTAGCCGTGCTCTAATATAATACAGTAATCTGATAAAACATAATGTAGTTATATGCATTTTAATCTATTTGTCAGTAATAAATGGATTTTGGTGGGTTGGGTTGGATTTAAAAAGTTGTTCCTCAAACTTTCTAGAAGCTGAATGTGGAAAGATAACTACATTTTAGTTCAAGAGACACATTAGATCTGTAGTTATAATTAAAATAGCATGCAAATTTCTACCTAATCCTGATAAAAGCTGTGCCTGCCTCTCTTCTTTTCTCTTTAAGAGTTCAGACGTAGATCTCCATGCTACCATGGCTAGGTTTGCCACAACCACTCCTTCACTAGAGGGCACCAGAAACATGGCATTCAATGGGAAATCATTCTAAAATACATAAAATAGGACATTTAAAAAGTAAATGAGACATCCCCAGTTCATTACTTGCCACAGGCACCTAGTAAGAAGAGGGATGTGCACTGTCTTTGGATAAACATGGACAAATCAATGGAATCTGGTATATATTTCTGAGATGACCACGTAGTGGAGCAAAGACTTGAGGGGTGTTAATAGGATGGTGCAACATCCCCACCAGTGTCCTTGTGTTAAATTTCATTTTCATGTCTCCCGGTTGTAAACAGAGAATAAGGATGATCCTGAGGGAGTGACACTAGAGAAAGAGAAGACACTCTTAACTTTGGAAATGAAACTTCCTTGTCTTTTCTGTTGCAAGGTTATTCCTTAAATCATCCGAAATAGAGACCCAGCTCGACAGAATGTTACTGATAACCTTCATCAATGCCTGCATCATTCAATCTAGGACCTGACCCTGCCACTTGTGTTTCCCCATCTGAAGTACTGGGGTTTTGCAGGGAGAACGGGAAATGCACAAGTACCGGGACAGGCTCAGTGTCTTTGTAAGGGCACAGAGTGAGTCAAGCCCCAACCTGTGCACACTTCTGTTTGGGCATAGGCCAGCTCAAGGGGCATTGCACCACCCCGGCCAGCGATCGGGAGGAAGGGAAAGGAAACACCAGCTGAACTGAACAGACCGCTGCAGCTAATTACCAGAAGGAGACTCTCTTAACATAATAATTTTCATACATACCTATATAAATGAAATAGCTATGGTGGCCCCTCATGTTCTTTTATAGTGATCCAGTGGCAATTTTTAGATATTAACGGCTTCGCCCTGACCTGAGGCTGCCACCATGTTTGTTGGGATGAAAGGGAGCCCCAGGGCGTCTTGGAATATGAAGGTTGGGTGACAGGAAGCTGTCAGCTAATTTAAAGTAATTATTATTGATGCTGGATCTAGACATCACCCTTCTTCCACAGTGTAAGGTATGCCAAGAGGTTTTCAGGCACTGCCAGAAAGAGAACAGGAGGGAACAGGAAGGTTGAAAATGAGAACTTATAGATGTTTGTGGCACAATGACTTCATTATTTGTATTTCATCTTGTGGCCTAGACATCCAAGCCAACATTGGAGTGGGGGGGGTCTGTGATGCACACAGGTATACAAAAGCAACATTTGTCTGCTTATTTGTTTAAAATGCTTCTACTGTGATATCAAGCCAAGTTAAAAAGAATGATTGAAAGAAAGAAAGGTGGGCATTTAAAAACATCAGCAATCCAGCAACTATAAAAAAGTTGCACACACAGAAGATAAACTTGCAAGCTAAACGAAGGCCAAGCAACAGAGACTAGTTTCTAAAAGCCAACGTCTTTCCTAAATCAAGCTGTTCTTAATGCTGCATGAAAGAACCAACAAGGATTGGAGAAGGACCAGCCCTCCTGCATAGGGTCATGCCAACTCTTGGCTTCAGAAAAATTTTAAAAAAGCAATTATTCTAGGAGAAGAAAAGGTCTGTAGCTGATTTTACAGAAGACAGTTCTCTGTTTAAGGGATTGCTTGCTAAACATCCAATGGAAGAACATAAATAATCCAAAGGGAAATATTTAAGAGCATGTTGCTATGGTCCACCGCCAGCTAGCACTTCTGCAGTGAAGCGGGCTGTGCAGGCACACAGGTCACCAAGTCACATGGTGGTTGCAGTGGGATTTACTTATTGCCAATAGATGTTCTATGTAAATTGACCTCTAGACACAACACAATAATTTGCTATTCTGTTGATTCTATCATATGGAGACCCTTTTCCTGTTTTTTTAAGATACAGACCACTCAGAGGTGATGCGCTTGATGAGTGGTTCTCAACCTTCCTAATCCCTTTAATACAGTTCCTCATGTTGTGGTGACCCCCAACCAGCAACAACTGTCTGTGTAGATATCTGTTGTGTTAGGTTGACACAGCATTATGTCCCATCCAGAAACTGCGCTGTCCCACTTGAATCATCTATAGGGGGCCTTTCTATTCATGTTGGCATTTTAACACAAAACCCTAGGTGAGAGAGACAGGAAGGGGTTGCCCCTACCCTGAAAAACCCTCTGGCGTTGTTTCATGTAGATATGTCCTTTCTCCTTTAAGTCATGGTTTACTATCCCTCCACCCCCAATCAGGCACACAGATTAAATTAAATTTAGAAGAGGCAGCCCTCTGAATTCACCTGTCCCCTCCCCCCTGCTATCTTTCAAGAGGTCTCATAAAACAAACAAAAGCATGTTTACTCTGGCAGGCTTTTCAAAACCAACCAACAGAAGAGCTGCTGAGAGCATTACCCTTTTATATTTAAATGCCACCCTTTTTCATGGATGGATGGTATGATAATTTAGTTTCATGTTACTGCACTGATTATGTTATGGTTCTTTTACAGCACTTGCTGCCACAAACCACTGGTTAGAAGGGCAGTACAGAAATTAGTCATAGAATCATGAAAGGGGACAACAAAGCAATGAAGTTCCACCCCTGGCTCCAGGCAGGAATCCATATTAGAGGATATCTGCCAGGGGGTTGTCCAAATTTCTCTTGAAGGCCTCCAGTATTACAGCACTCACCACCTCTCGAGGTAAGGGGTTCCACTGCTGTACTGCTCTAACAATTAGGACGTTTTTCCTGATATTCAGCCAAAATTTTGGGTCTCTTAGTCATACAGAAAGACAGACAGGCAGACAGAGGTAGGTAGGTAGGTAGGTAGGTAGGTAGGTAGGTAGGTAGGTAGGTAGGTAGGTATCTTCTCTTATCTTCATGGAGTCCTGTTTCACTCCTAAACTGCTCAACCTGGGACTACCCAAGTCCCATTTTAGCATTCAAAACCACTTGGGAAATTCAGAGAAATTAAAGAGACTCTATCACCCACATCTTGTTCAGCTCTCCGAAACACAGACATCGGTGGGTGGCTGTATTTATTTTTCTGGATACATAGTTGAATGCCTGAAAGGTGATCTCTTCTGTTCAGATGCTTCTCCCTTACAAAAACAATGATTTGTCTCCCATTAACCCCCCACCTCGCTCAAAATAACCCAATTAAACTTGTCTTTGGGCACTCACCCAAAAAGATTAAAATTTCCACTAGATGTCAGTGTAACCCTGTTTTGCAGCCCAGCCAGGAATTCATAATCCAGCCCCTTGCTCTGGTGGCCTTATTATGTGACAAATCCTTGTATATGAAGGTGGCGTGTTTCTTTTCCTGAAAACTTAGACACAGTGATGCACAGCGATGGACATGGAAGAGAAGCCTCCACAGATTCTGTACATTTGGGTTCCATTTCAGAAAGGTGAAAAGTTTTAGAGGTTCTGTACCAACCAAGGATTCAGTTGCTGTTATGTGTCATCAAGATACTTCCAATTTATGGTGACCTGACAAATGAGCAATCTCCAAATGTCCTGTCCTCAATAACTCCATTCAGCTCTTGTAGACTCAAGCCCATTGCTTCCTTTAAGGGGTCATTCCATCTCATATTTTCTCTTCAGTTTCTTCAGAAGGATGGGGGTGGTTGGTTGATTGGTTGGCTGACTGTGTGTCATCCAGTCAGTTCTGACCTATAGGAACCTTAATCAGGGTTTTCTATGTAGAGAATACACAGAAGTGGTTGACCCTTCTCTTCTTCCTGGAGTGCCCTGGGACAGTGCAGCTGGCCCAAGACTGCACAGGCTGGCACTTCATCCAGTGGGAATTCAAACTCCTAACCTCTGGCTCTACAACTGGACGGCTGACATCTTCCATCTCTTGGAGGTGTGAGAAGAGGTGCCACCCACATACCCTCGCACTTCCTTGTCTCAACTGTAAGTCACTTGACAGCATGGTGCTTCTTCAGTGTTGGGTGGTGGTGGTGGTGGTGGTGGTGGTGGGACCATTCTTGGCAAAGGAAGCAAAGGAAGGCTCCCATTCATCCCTTTCACAAGGCCTTGCTGAAGACCTCTCAGCTTCAGCTTTGGGGGGCGGGGCGGAGAGGGGGGAGAGCAAGAGTCTGGCTGTCTCTGGATGGCTCTCTTGGTCTCTCTGAATGTTCATTTCCAACTTGGTAGCTTCTGCAGTGGGATGGGTGCTTTATGAGCAATGTGGGATGCTGTCGGTCATCAAAATATCTGTGTGCCTGACATAATCCCAAGACTGTGATTTACATGCAAATGCACGGGCATTTCCCAAAGAACACCCCATAACCATTTTAAATGGCTTAAAAGTGATCAAAACATTCCACAATCCAAAAGGTTAGACACAAGAGGCTAAATTATTTGTAGGTGTCACCCTTTGGACTAAGAGCTCGGGTTCATATTTCTACTCTCCACTAGGATATAGCAGGGACACTCAGTATGGTGTAAGTCAGGTATGTCCAAACTTCAACCCTCCTGATGTTTTGGACCACAACTCCCAGAACTCCAAGCCCGTATATCCAATGGCAAAGGACTGTGGGAATTGTGGACCAAAACATCTGGAGGGCCAAAGTTTGGACATGCCTGGTGTAAGTGAACACAGCAATGGTCTGGGACTCGGGAGGCCTTAATTCAAATCCCCAGACAATGAACCAGTAAAAGCGCTCTTCCAACATCTCAAAAGCCCTATTAAGGTCATTATGTTAGTTCTGACTTGAAGGCACATAACAATAATAACGATAGGAGATAGACCTTTCTGGACACAACACTCTCTAATCATATTGGGATAAAAATCCCACTACCCACTTGCAGCACAGTGGACAAAAGCAAAGCAAAGGGCAAAGTGTATTCTGCTTATCTACTGCCCCATAGCACTTAAAGCACTCTTCTGGACGGTTTACAATTGATTTATGCAGGCTACACATTGTCCCCTCAGCAAGAACTGGGTACTCATTTTACTGACCTCGGAAGGGTGGAAGGCTGAGTGAACCTTGAGCTGGCTACCTGGGATTGAAACCCAGGTCGTGAGCGCAGTTATAGCAGCAGTACAGCAGTTTAACCACTGTGCCACAAGGCAATGGGGATGTAGTCCAGCACACCTGCAGAGTCCCCTCTTAGGGATGGCTGCTCCCTAGGGTCACTGGTTGGACACCTTTGTGAAATGATCGTAATACACACAAAGAACCTTTACCAGGATTCCTGGGGAAAGGTTCATATTTGCCATCACACCTAAGGACCATTGGGGCTATAATTGTGTTGTGTTGTTATAGTCGTGACCGACTCTTCGTGACCCCATGTCCATGGAGTTTTCTTGGCAAGAGTACTGGAGTGGCTTGCCAGTTCCTACGCCAGGCGCCTACAGCACCTGGTATTCCCTGGTGGTCTCCCATCCAAGTACTAACCAGGGCTGACCCTGCTTAGCTTTTGAAATCAAGCGAGATTGGATGTGCTTAGGGCATGGCAGCGGGTTGGGGCTATAATTATGGAGCTGCTATCTGCTTCCCTCTTTATGAACGCAGGCAACAAATGTCTGAGACTGGATGCCTCCTGAGTCCTGACACTCTCGGCCTCAGCTCCTTTCACTCTTCTTCCTCCTCCTCCTCCTCCTCTGCCTGATAAGAGGTACTGTGGTCATGTCGCTCACCATCCCTGCCTTTTTCCACACTCAGGAGCTACACGGAAGATCAATGTGTAGCCCCATTCACGCCCGGATCCTTTATCAGGTTTTCACTCTCTCACTTTCCCCTCCAATTTCTCCAGCTATTGTTTCATCTTCAATATAATAATAATAATAATAATAATAATAATAATAATAATAATAATAATAATAATAATAATAATAATAATAATAATAATAATAATAATAAATTTAGCCCCAAACAGGATGACATAATATCACTGGCGCAGCCAGGAGTCGGATCAGGCCGGGACTGAGCAGAAATGATGGAAATCTTCACTAGAGCAGAGAGCAACATAGTTAGTAGACTGGGGAGTAGGTTTCTAAAGAGAAAAGGATGAGCAAAGATGACCTGAGTGGGGGAAAGAAAGAATGGTTGGGAAGGAAGATTGATCAGAGCGGAGGAGAGTCCAGCCCTGGAGCTTCATGTAACTTATCAGGGGATCCAAATCTGATCTGCAGAGATCCATGGTCCTTCCCCACCCCCCCCCCGCAGAACCCTGCTTCACTCCAGAGCAAAACAAGGAAAGAGGGTGCCATGCCACAGCCGGAGAATGTCTGTGACCAAAGTCCCACTTCCTTCCTCAACTTGCCTTCCCCTCATTTAAGGAAGAAGTGTTGCCCACCAAGTCAGCAAAAATGAGCTCCTACCTATGCAGTGCTTAGAAATATTACCTCTTAAAGGTTAGAAATCAAAGGATCTCCTCTCTAGTAGGTCAGTGTGCATACAAGTTGAGCAATTCTGACATCTGTAATCTAATAATAATAATAATAATAATAATAATAATAATAATAATAATAATAATAATAATAATAATAATAATAATAATAATAATAATAAAAGAACTTCCATAAATGTTGCATGCATTTGCCTGACTGGAACTGCCACCTTAGCTGCCCTGTCCCTCTGCCTTATATCTGTTGGCCCACAGAGTATGGTGAACTGGATTCGGAACAAAAATCCCATCAGCTCCAAATCAATACGATTTACAAACTGATTCTGTTTCCTTTCTTGTTGGCAGATGATTCCGTTGACCTTGGCCCCCGGCCCCTGAGAAGGTGGAGGTCCATCAGATGCTGAACATGACAGGGGGGAAGGCTTGTGGTGGCTGGTTTTCCATGGCATACGGCATGGGCTCTGTTGCTTTATCATGGAAATACTTATTTTAATAACTTTTGAACAGCCTCGGAGAACATGTTCCCACAGAGGCCTCACTGCTCCCTCTCAGGAAGATGAATGTGCTTTTAATCTTATAGGGAAGGGAATTGTAATGCTGCTTTGTTTTGCTGCTTCCACATCAATCAGTTCCTCCAGTGACTTTGGTTTCTTTGATCAATGAGAGGAGGATTACTTTTGAGTGGATCCAAATGCAACCTCTCATGCAATTGGGGGTGTGGGTTTTTTTTTTGGGGGGGGGAGGTCCTACGGGCCAATTTCGAAGCCTGGAAAAGCTTGTCTTGGTCATGGCTTCACAGAGAGCTCAGGAACGCCCACTCAATACATCGGCTGACGGGAGATGGTGGTGAGGAGACGGTGTGTGACCTTAGTACACAGGGGTGTGGGGAAAATGCAGGGGTAGGGGGAGTATACGTGGGAAAGAGGTTGAGCCGATGGGGAACGCTGAAGCATTGGTACTCAAATGGCTAGAGGTAGCCTGTAGAGCCCAAGCCACATAGAGTTTTAAAGTAGTAATCAGCCCCTTGAATTGAACCCACTGACAGCCAATGGAACTGGTGCAAAAGAGATATCCTATGTGCAAGACAAGGGGTGTGGTAGCTCAGAGGGCTAGAGCACTGAAATGGTCGGCTGCAAAGTCGGAAGCTCGGCAGTTTGAATCCCGGTTGCCACACAGTGGAGTGAGCTCCCGCTGTTAAACCCAGCTCCTGCTGACCTAGCAGTTCGAAAGCATGTAAATGCAAGTAGATAAATAGGTACCGCCATAAAAAGCAGGAAGGTAAACAGTGTTCCATGCACAGAAATGCATTCAGCCATGACGGCCACATGGCCATGGACTTGCACAATCCCTGCTCTTTGGCTAAGAAATGGAGATGTGTGCTGCCTCTACAGTCAGTCATGACTAGCACGCATGTGCGGGGGGAACCTTTGCCTTTCCTTTATGTGCAAGAGATCTGGCGGTGCCCTCTAGGGGCCAAGAGGAGGCCTTTGCTCCTTGAGGTCACGTTCTTCACCAGCAGAACAGCAATGGGCAGAACAGAGCTTGCTGCCCCCTGTTTAGTAAACAGGGAAGGCCCGAATAGGGCTTGGGGGAATAAATGATTTCCGAGAAATATGTCCACTGAGCAAAGGAACCGGCGTGCTTTACAAAGCACCACTTTTTGGATAATCTTGAAGCTACTTGCCATCCAAAGAAAAGCTCAATGGGCTGAGAGTCAAGAGTGTGGTAATGATGGCTATTATTCCTTCAAAATACATCAGAAGGATGTTCAAATCATCCTGACTTTTACTGCTGGCTAAACAGCATTATACAGGGTGTCTATTACCGGAGCTTATCATTCACAGTCAAAATGGCTGTTAAAATTCCTTTCCCTTTTTACCTTAAGTGCCACAAATCACTGTGCGTGTCTTTAATGGTGCCCTTTCCATGGTCGGATGAACATGCTGGCAGTTATTTCAGTGCTGTCGGTGCTCAATCTTGACTGGATCACTGTACCCATGCTTCTGAGCTCCCAGTCCAATTCCTATTTAGCTGCAGCACGGCTCAGCCGAGAACGCCTAGGAACCGGGTCTTCCTACAGCCCTCGCCCTTAAGTGGATTTATGTGAGAACAGCGGCCATTTCTTATTCTTATTTTATTTTTGCTCAAGGTAAGAGCAGGGCAGTAGCAGTCATGAATGCCTTTCTTTGTAAACCAACTCCCTCATCCTGCAAGGCATTGGTGCTGTGGATTAAGCGGCCATCTCACTTCATCGATGCCGCTGCCGTTTCCATGCCAGGTTTGGAACAGACCCTGGATGGCAGCAGGAGTGTTACTTTCAGAATGAGTCAGGCTTCTGGGTACAAAACCCTAATCATATGCGGGAATCATATGCCTTTGGTAATATCATCCTCAGCACCGCCCCCCCCCCCCAGTACTGTATGTCTGTAATATTTATACTGCCCGATTTAATGGCTGTTCCTTACTCTGAGGGCAGTCTACAAAGAAACAGAAAATCATCATAAACAACACAATAGAAATACAAAATTAATAACACAATACAGTGGTACCTTGTATAAAGGAATAAATTCCTTCTAAATGAAATTCTGTTAAGCAAATTTTCTTTTATACAAATTTCCAATAGGAATGCATTGAAAACAGAGTAATCCCTAATCACAACCATTTTTATGTTGTATGGATTTGCCACATAGGCAATTCGGTTAAGCAAATTTCCTCTATCTCCGGAATTTTTTATGTTCTACAGATTTTATGTTATACAAACCATTTGTTATACGAGGATCCACTGTATAAGAATGTAACTATGAACCAAAGAAGAAAGGGGGGAACATTTGTGACCGTCAAACATCGGTCTATGACTATTATTGCAAGAATGTTTTTAAATGCATCTTTCTAAAGCTCTGCCTTAATCAAGCTTCTAAAAAATGCCAAGGGAGGGGGCCTGGCACACTTTATTGGAACGGCATTTCACAGTGAAGGAGCCACCACTGAAAAGGCCCGGTTTCTAGTTCTAGCTTGGCAAGAGTACCTATGCTGTCTATAACAGGTTAACTTTTTTTGTTTGCAGGAAGGCCTTGAGGTCTCCAAAATTTCTGTGAAATGAAGCCTAGCTTCCCATCTTCATATTTGTTCATAGCCCTGATTGGCGGCGGCTGTCCAAAACCAGATGGGTCTTCTCCCGAGGAATCAAGCTGCATTTAGACCAAGGGTCCTCAAAATTTGGCCTGCGGGCCAGATTCGGCACTCCAGGATCCTGAATTCGCCCCACCAGACATTGCAGTCCCCCCCCACACTTGATCCCCAAACTATGAGTCATCACCTTGAGCCACCCTGCCAGCCAGTCCTATAAGCCGGAAGTTTGGGGAGGGGGGGTTCTACCGATTCAAATTCCACCCGCTGCCATGGCTGATTTTGCACACTGGATGCGCTGAAGGCCAGCTGGTCATGACGCCGGCACCTGCTCCTCCCTGACTGAGTAGAACCCATCTGCTTGCTGCACAGGGATCAGAGCAAACCTAGAGATACTAAAATGGAAATTTAGGAGCATGTAGGCATATCTTAATTGTTGGGTGGAATGCTTCCAGAAAAATTAGATTGCAAAATACGTTCATATTTTTTTCAAACTATAGTCCAGCCCCAACAGTGTCTGAGGGACAGTGAACTGGCACCCTGTTTAAAAAGTTTGAGGACCCCTGGTTTAGACAGCCAATCACAGTTGGCCCTATCTCTATGTGATAGAGATCAGACATTTTGGCATTTAGCCCAGCCTCTGAAGGACATCCTTCATTTCTAGTTGGCCTAAGTTAAATTTAAGAATATTCAAGGACAATGTTGGCATATGATCCTATAAAAACAATTGAAACAATATTTTAGCCTACTTGGTTTGCAAAGTTCCCTAGGTAGAGCTATTATATATGTGATAAATGCCATGTTGTACTTGCTGATTATGCAGCTGTTAAAAATAAGGAGTCTATCTTTCTCTCACAAACAAAGGTGGAGGGAGAGAATAATTTCCATTCAGCACCAGAAATATTGTTGGATACACAGGGATTGAAAGCCACAGTCAAGGCCCTTTGCTAGGATGGGTGAATATTGCAAATCAGGTTTATTGTCAAACTTCACAGACCTTCAGCTGCTTGCAATGAACAAATCAAACAAAAGCAACTGAAATAGATCAACAGAACAAATGATTCAAGTGGTTTCCCCAGATTCAACTGAAAATGCAACTTTTAATGAATTCTACCGCCTCAAAATGATGCAGGATCTCTATGTCAACCATCTGGTTTTGGATCACTTAGGATTGCAGATGCTGGTTTGTACATTTCCCCTCATCAAATTGATTATGTATACAAATCAAAGAGAAATTGTTTTTTCCCTTTCCCCCTGATTCTGATTTTGCCCAGGTAGCACTCAATAGAGCATTTGAATTTTCATGTCTTGTGGTTCTCTTGAGAAGTATTAAACCATGTCTCCTTCTCTGGAATATTTTTATACTGTATGCTGATTCTTTGGCATGGTTTTGCTTGGCAGCACTTTTCAGAGTGCCTCATAACATGCCATGGTGTTCAGCCTTGTCCAATATAATGTTTACCCAATAAGTTACCTGGCATTTAATGAAGCATATTTCCAAAAGCATGTTTGGATTTCATTCTCCACTATGCAGCATTAGATGGCATATTCAAGCTGCCTAGGGCATGCAAAAGCACAATTCATTACATGGCTGCAATAAAATTATGTGTGAGGGTTACTAGGGCTTTTATAGAGACAGGTAGGTACTATTCCAGAGCCAGGAGTGGCAAAAGTGCAACAAGCCTTCATGCAGACATAATTCCAAATGGCTGGAATGAATATTCATGGAGTGCATGTCTTGTTGGCACATAAAGGGAAAAAACTGTGCTCCATAATTAAATCTGTCAATGATATATGCTTTAGAATAGGCATGAGGGACCACCAGTTCTTCAGACTACCAGACTGAAACCCAGTTGTCTATCCCAACTAAAACAAACTTCTTGGCTAAAACCGTATTCATATAAGTTCCGTACTGTGAGGCAGATGATATTGTCAGCTGAGACAATTTTGGGTGTGTTTATTTTTGCTGTGGGGATTAAACGGTTCCTCTTCATCCTGGCTCCCCATGTGGTCTGAGTAATTTCTTTCATCATGGTGAAACCTTGAGTGCTGTGGGGCGACAGGGGAAAGTCCTTTAATTCCAAAAATAACCACCACTGGGAAAGTCATCCCAGCGGTGAGGATTTTAGGGAATGGAAGACTTCCCCTTCCTGCTGTGCAGCTCCCATGGCTTCTCAGAATGAAAGGGGTTATCTGGAAGCTCTGAAGCCGTAGGATGGGAGGAGGAAACGTTTAATTTAAAAAAAGGTGGCTTGGCTGATGGCATCATCTGCACTGAACAGCAGAACTTACATGAACAGTACTTTATGCATTTACTCACGGGACTGACATAATTTGATTTGTCAAAGAACAATTGATTTGACAGATCCATTCTAATTAGAAACCAAACAGTGTTTTCCCTTACCACTGGCTGTGCAGGCTGGAGTTTCCAGGAATTCAGATCAGTATATCTGAAGAGTAGAACAGCCCTTTCTTGTGCTTTAGAGAAAGGCAAGAGTTGGGTTTAAAATGGGGTGGCCTTAAACAAACTGCTGTACAGTATTTCTGTATTGCTGTAACCGTAAGAGATATAAACATACACCCAATATCAAAGTACTTTAGAAACAGTTTTGTCAACATCTATTAATTCTCATAGGAAGGCACATATAATATCCACGGGTGTGGTGGGATGAAACATAGGGCACAGCCCCAAAATGGTATGTTGCAAACGGACAAAAACAACCCCAATGCCCACCCTGCACAAATGTGTGATGAGTGGCATTTTCTGCACATTCTCATGCAAAGCAGCACTATCAGAACCCATCCTGCCATTAGGCAGAGGGTGGCAAATGCCTCCGGTACCACAGAGCAGGAAGTGATCATGAAATGATGGTGGGCAGCATGGCACTAAGTATGCTGCACAGTCTGTCCTTAAAATAGCTTGCTAACCTCTGGCTTGGGGAAAATATGACTCAGAATTATTCACCTAACAATTCAGTCAGCTTTCTAGTTTGGGGGAGGGGGGAGTAGAGAGACGTACATTTTCTCCTTCAAACAGGCAGCAAAAATCTTGGACTACCCTGCTCCTTAGCTAAACTTCTTCCTCTGTTAGGTAAAAGGTAAAGGTTCCCCCGCGCATGCGTGCTAGTCGTGTCTGACTCTTGGGGCAATGCTCATCTCCGTTTTCAAGCCTAAGAGCCAGTGTTGTGCAAGTCCATGGCCATGTGGCCGGCATGGCTGCAAGGAAACACTGTTTACCTTTCCACTTTTTACAGCAGTGCCTAGGTTGGCAGCAGCTGGGGTGAACAGGGGTGAACACGCTCCCTCTGCTGCGTGGCACCTGGGATTCGAACCAACGAGCTGCCAACTTTGCAGCCAACCGTTTCAGCGCTCCAATCTGCTGAGCTGCCACGCCCCTCTCTTCCTCTGTTAGGCACCATCAAAACCTTTTCCTCATCTGTAGCAATCATTGATTTTGCAGGTGCTGGTCTTGTATTGATATAAAAGCTAGAGCTTTGCTCTGCCTTTTTTCATAGATAGGCCAAATTCCAGCATGCTGGTTTGAAGCAAACAGCCTCGCTCAATTTTAACACTGATCCAGACTATCCCAGACAGAATCCACATTTGAAAGGTTTTTTTTTAAAAAAATGTGTATTTAAAAAGGGCATGATGAAATCCAGGGAAAGGGAAACAAAGAGTAAGGATTCCATATAAGGCAGGCAGGCAGCTGGTGTGAGGTAACAAAAAAGGGGGGAGGAGCCTCTCTCAGCTGCAAAATTCCAGGGCACTCCCAGAAGAAGGAAAGCACTTCTGATTTCATTCTAAGTAGAAAGCCCTGAAAAGGGTCACAATAAGTCAGAACTGACTTGCACTGTGGTCTCACAACGATTTTGCTGCTCTTTTTGCGGCGAAAGACTGCGCAGCAAAAGATCGTGTCTTCACACAGTATTTTTGTACTCTGGGCGACCACACCCCCGGAATTGTACTTTAACCACAGCATTTTGTACCACCGCTAGGGGTTGTGTTAAAATACTTCTGTTATTGATGCATACTTTTAAACGCCTCAAACGAGGTATAACCCCAGAAAATTCACACCAATTAGATTTGTGCCCCTTTTTCTGCCACTTCTTGTAGCTCTGCCTTAGTAATCATTTTTGCTACTGAATTGGTGGCATACCGGCATGCCGGCACAATTTTTACTGGCTTTCTGCCTGCAATTACAATCGATTTTAAGAAGAAAGACTGCTACCTGGCTGCAACACAGGTATTCGCCACAAGGGGAAAAGATGCACTGTAAGCAATTCGGGACAGACACAGGGCCTTTTCACACGACCCCTAAGATCCGCTGGTCCCTTAAATTCGGACCAAAGATCTTAGGGGTTCGTTGCCCTTCCTTCCTCCCCACCAGAGAAAGAGGGGGGAAAATGCAGCTCACCTGGAGGAGCCTCCCGGAGCTCCGTTTTTCTTCCGTTTCTCTTCCGTTTCTCTTCTGCTTGCTTTTTCCCCTCCCACCTCTTCTCTTAAAGGGGCAGGAGGCAAAAAAAAACACAAGCAGAAGCCAGGAGAGCCCTGCATTGACCAGATTAAATCCGGACCTGGGGATTTTCACCCACCTCAAGCAGGTACAAGAAAGTGCAGCTGGGTCGCGCTTAGGTGGGCGAGGTCGCACTTAATTGTCTGCAAAGTCCGGAGCTGGTGGGAAAACACTTGTAAGGTCTGGACCTTGCAGCCATTTCCTGCGGAGCTTAGGGGTCGTGTATAAAGGCCCACAGAGAAGTAAAATACTCACCTGTTGTTGGGGTGCTAACAATGCATCAAACGTCATGTGACCGCCCAAAAAAATAGTACGCATCATATTAAGATGCGCAGGTAACGGTAGTGAGACCGGGGCCTTGTTGGTGACACTTGAGTATACAGTATACCTCACAGTGACTTAATGTTAATGCATATTCATTATGGATTGCAAAACTTTCCACCATTTACTGTACTCATTGCCTTTTACTTTTACTCCCCCCCTCTCATTCTTCCACACACTTTTGAGGAAAACCACTGGACATTTATCTCAGTCATCTTGTCACCTGCCTTACCTGGGCACTCTGGTACCTAAAGGAAGTTCTCCTGCACTCCTGCGCTCCTGGCCTCCTCCATGTTTAGGTGAATACTCTCTCCTACAGTCCAGCTCTCAGAATGACAGCCTGCCCTACAACACAATACTGTACATTTATTTCTCCTTTTCATTTATGCGTCATTCCTCTCTCCAAAGAGACCCAGAATGGCACCAGAACTATGCATATAACAGTAAAAAAAAAAACCCAACTCCATAGACATGTTAAAATGTGGTAAAAATCTAGCAACAAGGCAAAATATAACCTATTAAATGCATGCTGCAAAAGTTGTAGGAGATCAGCTCCTGGCCTACGAAGGCCCACTGCAGCAACTCTGCCTTACATCTCTTCTTGAATCCCTGCAGCGATGTCATACTCCACAAGGACTCAGGTAGAGAACTCCAAACCATGGGGGTGCCATCAGAGAAGGATCTCTTTTCAAATACAGTAGGACCCCAGTATCCACTGATTCATTATCTACAGTTGGCAGAGGGAAAACTTAAATAAATAATTCAGCATCCACAAAGCAAGCTACTATCACAAATAGCAGCTGTAAAGAAAGGTACTGTCATAAAACAGCAGCCATAAAGCAAGCTATTGTCACAAACAGCAATCATAAATCAAGCTGCTGTCACAAAACAGCAACTGTAAAGCAAGCTACTGTCACAAAACAGCTGTTCTGGGGATTTTTTTTTGCGTTCTCTCTTATCCACAGTTTTCATTATCTGCGGGAAAGCCTGGAACCAATCCCCAGTAGATACTGGGGTCCTACTGTACACACAAGCTGGGGTGCTCTAGCCCTTTTAGTAGGGCACTTCCGGATGACCTTAGCTGGCTCAAGGTCAGAGATCTTAGTAGAACTCACATAATTCCTCCCAGTCATTACTCTTCTAGAGAGGCTTGTTCTCTGTGGTTTCAGGTGTATACAGAGAGCCTCAGGTACATAAGATAACCGCTAAGTATCAGTTAGCCAACCAACAGCGATACAGCATATTTGCATAATAACAACTGAGATGTCTCCTGTCTCTGCAGCCTGGCTCAGAAAAGGTGTGACCTTCTCCATGTGTGGGGACAACCTGAAAAGGAGAGTGTCCTGTGAGCACAGAGCCTTTTCCATGTGATCAAGAATGCAGATTAATTTCTGTAGTTTCTCTTCTTGAGTTGGTGCCTTTTATAGCACAACAAAAAGCCCCTGATAGGAAGATGACAGCTTTTCATTTCCACTGATGCCTCATCCTGCTCTCATTTGATTTTCATCAAACGTTGAATGAACCAATTCAGATCAAGCGGGCTTCAGTTATACCATTGTTCTTTACGACATAAAGAAAAGAAATTGACCAAACAGGGAAAAAATGAGCTCTGAAAGGGTGCGAGATATCGTCTGCCTTTTCAGAATCCAGTTTTACTTGGTACAAAGACCTCTCCAAAAGAAATCCCAGCCACCAACTGCAAAGGACCGGATTAGATACAAATGTTGTTCATGTTGGTTGTGTGAGAAATTTTAATCTAAGCATTTTAACGACAAAGTCAAGCTAGAAACGAGAGCATCTTCAGAATTGCAAGTCTTGCGCAGACTAGGGAAATATTCGCTCAGGAAGGTGGGGAAAAGTGTTTTCTAACTTGTCAGAAACTTAGGAGTTTTACATGCATTCCACTAACAGTAACATTTGCATCTAGAGTGATACACAAGAGTTTCTGCTGATACTGAGTCATTACTTCCCTGTAAGCCAAGAGGCATGAATGGCAGCCTGCGGTTTTGGTCTGGTCTGTGAATTTCCTTATTATTTGTTCTTTTAAGTAAGACCGTTAAGTCTGTCAAATGCAGATGTCTGTGGTTGAATTCTTATAAAAACAACTCGTTTCCCAACATTAAGAGTGCCAGCTATAAAAATACTCCCGTTACAGCGAAGCCAAAATCAAGTAATATTACAATATGGATAAATAATAATAACTTTATGCTGTCAAGTCAGTTCTGACTTATGGCGACCCTTTTCAGAGTTTTCCAGGTAGAGAGTACTCAGAAGACCCTTTCTTCTGGGAACGGTTGCAGCTTGCCTCAAGGACACACCTGCTGGCTCTTCTCCCAGCAGGCCCAGTGGGAGAATTCACCACATAGTAGTGCTTCAGACAAAGACAGGGAAAAGGCCTCCTATTATGAAGTAGGACTTCCAGAAAAGCCCATCCAGGACAGCCAATGCTAGATAAAGAATTTTGAAAGGCATCCTTCAGAAAAAAATAAAATAAAATAAAAAAAATCTCTAGACTCCAAAGGTAGATAGTCCTGTGATAATTGTGAAAGGGAACACTTCTTGACAGACTTGCTTTTACTTCAGTCAATGCAACAGCCTTGATAAGGAGAATCTGTGTTACACAAGCTCCCTACACTGGCCGTTACTTCACGTCCCTTGTCTCGGAACAGGAACCAGGAACAAAGCATAAGAGAATCCCCCCAGCCCAGGGGCAGGTACGGCTGGTAATGCTCTGTTCCTGGTTCCAGGGGCGTGGTCGAGACAAGGTTTTGCTGTCATGCTATGGACGTGAGGTAAGATTTTTTTTGTACTGGTCCCAAACGGGACAGCAAGGAGGGACGAACGGGACGTGAAGTAACGGCCTAAGAGGCACAAAGAGAGAAATCAGTGAGCAAGAGTTGTTATGTAATCAGCGGCCCCTGGTACCACATGGGGTTGGTTGAATAAATGGGCTGATAATGGCAATGTTGCTTCTGTATATGTAGATGAACACCCACTTCTGTCCCTGATTTTGATTATAACCCCTGACTGTGCATTCTGTCCCACTAACCACAATGGGAACTGGCCACCACTGTATGTGGCAGGACGTCCTCCTGTTGTCTGCTTATCAGAGACTGAGAATCAGCAGCAACTGCACATATACATAGGATGTTTTAATTTTTTCCCCTCCCCAGAGAGTAAAAGTGATTTTGGTAAGAAGAAATTCACGTTACCCAATACTGAAGTTGGGCATGCCCTCAACAATGGCAGAGATACATTTTGGGAGATGGGGTGGGGCTGAAGCTTGCACTGTTATGAGGGCTCCTTGGCAACCAGCAATGAGTTCTGGGCAACCGCTGTGATCTTCCTCAGTCGTGTATTTTCCATGAGAGATCACCACAGCTTGTTTAAAAATTTGAACTCAAGTCACTTTCTGGGACCCCTCCAGGATGAGAGACCCTGAAGGTTAAGCTTCATTAGGTTCATAGTAGACCTGTCTCTGGCCCTCCCCCTTTAATGGACGCCTCCTCCATTGCATACTCCCCAGCATTCTAGATAAAAAACCAGACATTATCACAGATAACATTATGACAGACATGGACCTGCCACCAGAACCATACCATCTCTGTTTCACATTCTCTTGCACCGTTCTGTAGCACTTATGGAATCATGCAACATCATCGCATCATGGGTATCTTGGGTCCTCCCCAAAACTAGAGTGATCAGCCGGCTTTGCCTTTAAAACAATCTGATTTTTTTTTTAAGTTTGCCCCTTGTATTTCTAAGCTTTCAGGGTCAAAGATGTCCATTGTGGTGTGTGTTTCTTTGCTTTCTAATTCTTCACCATCTCTTTCTTTGGAGCACTTATATGGTCAAACATTGTCAAGGCCCTCTAATGCAAAGCTTCCACATGGTTTCCTCCCTTTCCCCTTCCGACTACACACTGAGGCCACAGCGTTGCTTTGAGTTGCATACAGTGGCGTAGCTATGGAGGAAAGGGGACATCTGTTCCCAGGCACAGCATCTGGGGGCACCCAATTGGGTGCCAAACAGCTCCTTGCCCAGGAGCCACAGGAGGCATGTCATGGGTGACCTGCCAGGGCCAGTGTGAAGGACTCCCCGGCCACCACTACGTGGCACCTTAGCCCCTCCCCGTCACTTGGGGGGGGGGGCATGAAAACTGACTTTGTCTCCAGGCGCTGAAAACCCTAGTTACATCTCAGGTTGCATAACCCTTCTAGAGCACAAATATAAAACATTTTATGCAAAAGCGTGTCCGCTTCTTCATGAAGACTGAACGATAAGGAGCTTGAGCTCAAAGACCACCCTTGCATTATATAAAATCCTTCTTCCATATTCTAATAAAATAACTGAAAAATGTTGAGCATGCAAACAACTGCTTTAGCACATGAGTAAAAAAAAACAACAACCACCATACACCACTAAAAACTCAAAGAGCTTTAAAAACCAATCTTGCACCACAGACTATTTATTTATTTATTTATTTATTTATTTATTTATTTATTTATTTATTTATTTATTTATTTATTATACTGTTGCAACAGCTAACTGGGTAGATCAGTGAATTAGGCATCCGGGTATGGAGCCAGAGGTCAGAAGTTCAAGTTTCCAATATGCCTCCTAGAACGGCCAGCCTGTTGTGGCCTTCATCAAGCTGCACAATCTCAGGATGCCCCCAGAAGAAGGGAAAAGGGAGGCCACTTCTATATATTCTCTGCCTGGAAACCCCTGAAAAGGGCTGCTGTAAGTCAGAATGAACTTGACAGCACATGACAATAATTATTATTGCAACTTTTGGGCAGTTACTTTTAATAACAATTAGCTATCATTCCAAGGCTCCCAAAATGTTATCTTATGTAACAACTTTTTTTAAAAAAAGTTCTTTTTGAATAATAAAAAGAACACCTCAAACTGCCATGAGGTATTCACCTGTGGGGCAATAAGATAAGACAAAGGAGATGTATAACCAGTAGAGATGGGCACGAAATGAGCGATTTTTCGTTTTCGTTTTCATTTTTTCGTTTCGTTATGCAATAAAAAAGAAATGGAATTTTAAAAAAAAAAAAAAAAAAACGAAAATGAAACGACCAAATTTGCCATGTTTTTCGTTTTTGTTGCAGCAGATGCATTGAACTAAAAAGAATGCTAACGAAACAGCATTTTTTTGTTTCCGTTTTCGTTTTTTCATTTCATTACCTAACGAAACGAAAACGAATTTTTTTACAAAAACATCATGAAAACGAAAACGAACCGAAACGGACCCCTAAACGACCAAACGACAAACAAAACACCATTTTTTTGAGTCGTGCCCATCTCTAATAACCAGTAGGGGCTCTTGACTGGGAACAGTCTGCCCACCCCCCCCCACAGTCCATGAGGGCCCATGTTTCCAAAAAGAGGGCATGCGGAGCTCGGCCAGTCCTGTCATTAGGCAGAATGGGGCAACCATGTCAGGCATAAGATGCTCCCTGCTCAATGGGACTTTACAGTTCCTTTCTGCTGCTTGCATGGTGCCAAAAACCACGTTGAAATTTTTTAGTTGGGATGTAAACTCTGCCTAAGAAATTTTCAAGTCATTTTGGGTATATCATTTGTAATTAAGGGCCAAAGCTCTTATTCACAATGGAAACCACCTGATCAGGTGAACCCCTATTTCCTGCTGCAAATGAAGGATATCACACCATCCAGAACTCAGTCGATTGTGTGTTGCATTACTTACCACTTCTCAGCTGCCTGGTTGCTTTATTGTTCCAGTTGTGCAAGTAAGTTTTTGTGGTGCACATTATATACCCATTGTGGTGGCATTGGGCGTTTATACATGACCCCTAAGCTCCGCTGCAAATGGCTCCCAGCTCCGGAGCTTAAAAATGTTTCCCCACCAGCTCCGGAGCTAACAGAAAATTAAGTGCAACCCCGCCCACCTAAGCGCGACCCAGCGCACCTTTCAAGTACCTGCTCTGGGAGAGTGAAAAATTTTGATGCGGAGAGTGCCGGGCTCTCCTCACTTCTTTTTGTTGTTGTTTTTTGCCTCCCGCCCCTTTAAGAGGAACCAGGAAGTGACGGGGGGTCGGAGCAACTTCCACCGGCACTCCAGAGGTAAGAGTGCATTCTTTTCTCCTTTTTTCTCCCTCCCCTCACGCAGAAAGAACAAGGAAGTGCGGAGGGGGTGGGAACGCAGGGAGAGCGACAAACCCTCAAGATCTCTGGTCCAAATTTAAGGAACCAGCGGATCTTAGGGGTCATGTAAAAAGGCCCATTGTTAACAGGCTAGAAAAATACTCTCCAGTCCCATCTAGTGGCTAAATCTGTCACTGCAGTTTGGAAATATAAAAATACAAAAGATGAAACCAAAAATACACTTAGGAGAAATAGGAGAATGGCATAAAACTTAAAAATCCTTATCAGACTGCCTTTAGAATGTTACTTTATTTTATACATAACATGTAACTCTGAAGCTGTGTAAATGCAAATGTATTTTTACCTGTTCCTTTAGTGAATGACCCCTCTTACTACTCTGTAACTACAAGTTAGATTATAACTGGTTACAAGTGACTGTTACTTGTAGCTAGTTACTTCCAAATTTTTATCCATTTATCTCCATTCAGTATGTACAAAAGAACAAACACAACACTGTGGACATCATACAGCTCTATAAATATGATCTCTCCTATAAGTGTTGAACAAAAAAAAAGTACCGTAGCTCGTGTATATAATACTCACATTGAATCACAGAGATAACTTTTCCTTGGCTCCACACCTTCAGGTAAATCCTTTTTTTTTTTTTTTTTTTTGGTAAAAAAACTGTTGAGCTCGGCCACTAGATGGCGCTAGCGGAATGCATGTAAGAAGAATGTCGTTTCGTCTGGCTTTTGTTGCTGTACGGTTGCGAAATTGCTCTCCACTTGAGTCCTTTTAGAGCTTCCTAAGGGAAGTCATTGTGATTGCTGTTTAGTAGTTGAGGCTACATAAAATTGATGTTGAGCATTACAACAGCTGTTTGACACCATTTTATGTTGATGTTGTGACTTTTAAAAATGCTCATTACTTGAAAATGTTAACTCTTCAGGAGAACATGCTGTGAACATTCTGCTTCCAGTTTCCCATGATTTATGCTCCTCTGAAACGGTGCTGCTTGGGAATAAAAGATCGTTCGCATTTGGATTGCTGAAATTGTTTTGTTTGTCCCTTCAGAAATTCTGCATTTGCGGGAACACGCTGCTGAAGATTCCCCTGAATCTGAATTGAGAAATAGGGCTTGTCTACATGGGCTCTTGGGGAGCAGGCTAGTGCTCCAAATAGAGTCACTTGGGGTTGGCAAGAGGTCCAATATGCCATCTGAATGGCACTTTGGAGCTCAAGCACCCCTAATTGATCTGACTTCTGCAGTTAATTTCCCACTAAGAAGGGAACAACTTCAGGACAATGGCAAATAAAATACTTCCTCTGCTCCTCAGGGCAGGGGGCAGAAGAAGTAAAAAAAAAAAACCCACGGAAACTCAATTAGGACAATACAGAAGTGCTGTATCACCAATTAAAAGACTTCTTTAAAAATAGAAAACTTCCACCTGGACTTGGGAGGAGATGATGAGGGGCATTTCCCTCTTTTCTTTGACTTGTTTTAAAGTTCTGGTCAAGAGCCTGCCTGCAGCTGAATCCACTGCTGAACAAGCCAAAGAAAAGGGGGGATCCTTTTTATTGCTTCTTCCTGTTTCATCCCATTTCCAGAAGGAAGTTTTATACAATTTAGAATTTTTTATAATACCATAACTACAATGTAGTGTAAATGATTGGGCAGCTTGGAATGTTCAGCTCTACTTTTTAGACCATAGTTCGTGAAGTTCTTGTTTTTTAACCTTTTTAAAAATACCCAGTTTTGCTAAACAAAAATATGGTTAACTTAGCAAATTGTCAAAGCGTTGTAGATATAACTTTATGGTCATTGTACATTATTGTACAACAAAATTAACCCCAAGTAAAATATAACTAAAAAGAATTTAAACACACACACTCATTCACCCCAACTCCCTTGGGTTACACTCAAATTTTAGTAGCATTCAAGGTGATTATAGCTCATGGATAAAAACTAATTTTATTTGTTTGTTCTTGTTTTAATTGTCCTATATCTCCTGCCTGAAGGCAGCAATGCAAACAGACAATTGTTGTGAGATATAATGTGTGCCTGTCTGTTTCCTTGTTCTGGTAGCAAAAGAAGGATGTCTGTTTCTGTTTGTGTGTGTGTGTTTTTGTTCACATATTTACAAAAGAAAATAAATGGCAACAGAGCAACAACTGCATTGGTCAAAATGAACAAGTCCTTATTTGCTTTACAAGATTGCATTTTTGCATCCCGGGCAGTGGCTGCATCAAGGACAGCCTGGACTCTTGTGAAACGAGCACTTAGCTGTTATCCGATCATTATTCCAATTATCTCTCACCTCCTAAATAGTGCACTCCTTTGGATCTCACAGCAAGAAAGCCACATGACTGTATCACTGCCAACTATGCAACCATCCCTCCGTGTGACATATTTTGGTAGAATCTTTTTGTCAGAAAACAAACCACTGCTCTCTCTCGCTCTCTCTCTCTCTTTGTGTGTGTGTGAGAGAGGGGGGGGAGAGAGAGGCCTCACTATTAGAGATGGGCATGGAACAAAACAAATTCATTTTATTTTTTGGTTTGGCAAAAAATGAAGTGCCCTTTAAAAAAATGAAACAAACCCAAACAAATTTTTGTTTTGTTCTGTTTCATTTTCATTTATTATTTATTTTGACAAGTGCTGCTCTTGTCAAAATAACCACTGTCTTGTGAAGGCAATCTTATCAAAATAAACAATTAAAAAGTGCTGACTGGACAGGCCCACGCATGGGCTGGTCGGTGCAAGGTTTTTTTTTTAAAGCCGATTAGCCCACACTACAGCTGATCGGCACTTGTTTTTTAAAAAAGTGCCAACTGGCCGGGCTGGTCGGCTGTAAAAACGAAAAATGAAACAAAACAAAAAAAATGATTTTTTTTTTAAAAAAAATTCATTTTGTACACCTCATTCTGCTGCTATATGTCTGAAGAAGTGGACGTGTCCATGAAACGTTACCTTAAAATATGAAAGTTAGTCTTTAAGGTGCCATATTTAAGGTGCCAACCGTATTGCTTCCTCAGAGTGCCGTCCAGCGGAGCTGTTTCGGGTGGTCCGGGAACTTCTTCAGTCAGGAGATAGGGTGGAGGCCCAGGACCATTCGGCGGCACGCTGTGAGGAGTTTGCTGTTCACTTTGAGGGGAAAATTGCTCAGATTCGCAGTGAACTGGACTCCACTATTGATACAGTATCAAGGGATGTGTCCAGTGCACCGTGCTTAGGTCCAGTGTTATTGGATGAGTTTCAATTGTTGAGACCCGAGGATGTGGACAGGGTGCTTGGATCTGTCCGTTCCACCACCACATTGCTCGACCCTTGCCCTTCTTGGCTAATTGAAAGATCTGCCAAGGGGGTTCACACCTGGGTCCAGGAAGTTGTAAATGCCTCTTTAAGAGAGGGAGTGGTCCCTGCTGCCTTGAAAGAGGCAGTAATTAGACCACTCCTAAAAAAAACCTAACCTGGACCCAGGACTGGTGGCTAACTACCGACCAGTAGCGAACCTCCCTTATTTGAGCAAGGTGTTGGAGCGGGTGGTGGCTGGACAGCTCCAGGCGCTGCTGGATGAAACGGATTTTCTGGATCCATTTCAATCTGGTTTCAGGCCGGGTTTCGGAACAGAGACTGCCTTGGTCGCCCTGTACGATGACCTTTGCCGGGAGAGAGACAGGGGGAGTGCAACCCTGTTGATACTCCTGGACCTCTTGGCGGCTTTCGACACCATCGACCATGGTGTCCTTCTGGATAGGCTGGCCGGGTTGGGAATTGGAGGCACCGTTTTGCAGTGGTTCCAATCCTTCCTGGCTGACCGTGTCCAGAAGGTGGTGCTGGGGGATAGTAGCTCTGCTCCATGGCATTTACGTCATGGGGTTCCACAGGGCTCAATACTATCCCCCATGCTGTTTAACATCTACATGGAACCGCTGGGAGAGGTCATCAGGAGGTTTGGGCTGAGGAGTCAGCAATATGCTGATGATACTCAGCTCTACCTCTCGTTCTCCACCAACCCAGGTGAGGCGGTTTCTGTTCTGAACTTGTGTCTGGACCAGATAATGGACTGGATGAGGGTTAATAAATTGAAACTCAATCCAGACAAGATGGAAGTGCTGTTAGTGGGTGCTACGTCTGACAGGCTAGAGGGCCATTTCCCTGTCCTGGATGGGGTTGCACTCCCCCTAAGGGACAGGGTCCGTAGCTTGGGGGTGCTCCTGGACCCCAGTCTAACTCTGGAAGCCCAGGTGGACTTGGTGACCAGGGGTGCCTTTCTCCAGCTGCAGAATATATACCAGCTGCGCCCCTACCTAGATGAACGGAGCCTTATGAAAGTTACGCATGCATTGGTTACATCCCGTATTGATTACTGTAATGCGCTTTATGTGGGGCTGCCTTTGAAGATGGTTCAGCGATTGCAGCTGGTTCAGAATCGTGCTGCACGGCTGGTGAGTGGTAGGGCCACCAAGGAACACATCACGCCGATTCTGTATAACCTTCACTGGTTACCAGTTGCTGCCCGAGCCCAATTCAAAGTGCTTGTTTTGACATATAAAGCCATAAACGGCTTAGGACCTAGATACCTGAAGGACCGCCTCCTTCCATATGAACCTACCTGGCAACTAAGATCTAGTCAGAGAGCCCTCCTGAAAGAGCCATCCCTTAAGGAGGTGAAGGTGATGGCTTGCAGGAATAGGGCTTTTTCAGCAACTGCCCCCGGACTATGGAATGCCCTCCCAAATGAGACTCGCCTGGCACCAACGTTGATATCATTTCGGCACCAGGTAAAAACCTTCCTATTCCAAAAGTTTTTAAACTAATAATTGTGGGTCCTGATGGCAATTTTTAGTGGTGTGCTTTTAATGTACTGTATTTATTGCATTTACTGGTTTTATTGTTCTAATTTTATTGTATTTTGATGTTTTAATTGTTTTGATTGTGAGCCGCCCAGAGACCTTTGGGTAGTGGGCGGCATACAAGCTATATAAATAAATAAATAAATAAATAAATAAATAAATAAATAAATAAATAAATAAATAAATATGTTTTTTGTCTTTTGTTTTGTTTTGTTTTTCTTTAATTTTTGCCTGGAATTGTTTTTCTGTGAGGACTCTTTTCAATGTCTCTTTTCACAAGTGTGTGTGTGTGTGTGTGTGTGTGTGTGTGTGTGTGTGTGTGTGTGTGTGTGTGTGTGTTGTTTGGTTTTTTTTTGGGGGGGGGGGAGTCCTTGTTTCTAAAATAGGACTGCCCCAAGACGTTGTGCTGCCTGAGCTGCAGTTGCAAACAACACCTGACTGACAAGTCAATGCACATCTTATCCAGACAAGGCCTTTTTAGTGGATGAAGCATAAAATACCATGAATGCATCTTTCCATAACACCCCTGGCAAGCGGAATCCAAGAACAACAAATTAAAAAGCCAGCTATTGATGGCTCTTTTGGGATATCCAAAATATGCTGCCTGAGGCTGCCTCTCAGCAATGTCTAGCACCAGTTTTGGCTATATATTCCCCCCCAACACACACACACACACACTCCTTTTCACAAAGCAAATATATGCCAGTATTCCTGTGTAAGGAGCCTTGCTATATCTGTGTGGAGAACACAAATGCGGGTAAAAGTTACACCATCCAGACAACCTTTGCTAGGGAGTTTACCACCGGACAGCTCACAACCATTTTGGTTTGATTGGTTTCTGTGTGCTCCTGGCGAAGGATAAAACCAGACGTAGCTTTGCCAACTGGTCACACCAGAATTTATGATGTTCTGTGTTCACCAGCAAAAGCTGCTTCAGAAATATCTGTGAGGATTCTCAGTCATCCAGGTTTGGTTATCCAGAAGTTGAGTCATGGCAACTGGACTTCTTTTCTTGAGAGAGTGAAACGTTTCAGTCTGAAGATACTACTTGGATGTGTAGTGAAATGTTTTGATCTCTCAGGAAAAGAGGTCCAGTTGCCATGACTCAACTTCTGGACTTCTTCAGAAATGGCAAATGTGTCAACAAGGCCCAAATAGTGTTTTTTAAGGGGAAGAATATTCAAACAACTGCTCTACAGCAGTGCTTCAAAATGGATAAGAGAGCTGTTGGATATTTCTGTGATTTAGGCGTCTGGTTGCTGAGCCAGGGGTTGGGAGTTCGATTCCCCACTGGGTCTCCTTGACAGGAGTTGGACTCAATGATCTGTAGGATCCTTATCAACTCTGCAATTCTAAGAGTATTAATTAATCAATTAATTAGGGTTGCTTATTTGCTGCATTAGTCAGTCTACTTTCTTGTAAAAAAAATCACTTTTTTTGTTCTCTCACTTGTTTTTTTAAATATTTCAATATCTGGTTTACAAGAACTGAGCATCCTAGCACAAAGATAATTTCCAGAAGAATTATAACCACATGGCAGTACTAAAAACACCCTATTCTTAGGTTGCTGTGTGAAATTGACAGACATCCCTTTTAATATACAGAAGTCAAACAAACTGCACTGGTTTCATGAGGAACTTGATACTAGTGATTCATTCTATTGGACACTTCTCTTCCGCTACCCCTTTAAAGGCCTTTAAAGGGGTAGCGTCCAAAATGGTTGATATGTGTTGGCCATTATGCACGGAAGCAAGAAATTATACTATGCAGTTGTGCAGTCTGAGTGAGTGTGCTTTATGCTAGCATGTCTGCTTCAGTGCAAGTGTGACTGCACATGTGCATCCTCAACTGGGATGCCCATAGTAGCACAATACCACTGAACAAAGTATATATGTATATACATTATATGCTGCAGTGCATACTATGTAGTGTGTTGTATTTTTGAAATTTAGAAAATAAATTATGAGGAGAGCAGACAAATAGCAAATAATTGCAAAGATGCCAGCAAGAAGGCAAAAGCTAAGAATGAGCTGAGGTAAGCAACAGACGTTAAAAGCAACAAAGGGCGTTTATACACGACCCCTAAGCTCCGCCGCAAATGGCTGCAAGGTCCGGACCTTAAAAATGTTTACCCACCAGCTCCGGACTTTGCAGACAATTAAGTGCGACCCCGCCCACTTTAGCGCGACCAAACAGCAGTTTTCTTGTACCTGGTCTTTGATGGTGACAAATATTTGATCCGGTGTAAGGATAGTGAGTGCGGGGCTCTCCTGGCTTCTGTTTGTTCTTTTTTTGCGCTCCGCCCCTTTAAGAGATCTGAATGCTGTCCGGAACAAAACGGAGGTAAACGGGCAGTCTTTGCTTTCTTTTTTCTCCGTCCCTCAGGCAGCCAGCAACCAGGAAGTGTGGAGGGGGGTGGGGACAGAGGAAGACAGAGGAAGAGCGAGGAACCCCTAAGATCTCTGGTCCGAATTTAAGTGGCCAGCGGATCTTAGGGGTCGTGTAAAAAGTCCCAAAAAAGCATTCTTCAGGTACATGTGTAGCAAAAGACAGAGCAAAGAAACCATGGCACACCTACTCAGTGGAGATGTGGAAATTGCAACAGACAACAAAGAAAAAGACAAGTACTCAACTTCTAGTTTTTTCTTTAAAAAAATATAGTCTTTCTAGTCTTTTCCCAAAAGGTCGTCTATGCAGCTTGAGATTTAAAAGCATAAATATTCAATAATACCTTATAACATTGAATGAGTGCAAATCCCTGGGGCCGGATGAACTTCATTCATTCAAGAGTATTACAGGAATTGGCCAAAGAAATCTGAGAATCGCTGTCAATCATTTTCTCAAAATCGTGGAGAATAGGGGAAGTGCTGCATGATTGGAGGAGGGCTATTGTTCTCCCCATCTTCACAAAGGGCAAAAGGGAGGGACCTGGGAGCTACAGACCAGCCAGCCTGACTTCAATCCCGGGGGAAATGCCGGAGCAAATTATTAAACAATCACTCTGCAAACCACCTTGAAAACAATGCTATAATCACTAGAAGCCAGCATGGATTTGTAGAGAACAAATCATTCCAGACTAGAGATGGGCATGAAGCAAAAAATGAAGTGCTGTTTTGTCGTCTTGTTAGGTAACAAAACGAAATGAAACATGGAAGCAGCATTTTGTTACAGACAAAACAAAACGGTCTGTTTTTTTCATTGAAATGAACCATTTTGTTCCATCTGTAAAGGGGTTCCCTTACCTGCTGGGCTTGCAATGAGCCGCCACTGCCGCCAGAGGCCAGGAGAGGGAAGAGGAGGAGGTGGGTCCCCACAGCCACCCTGGCGCTCCTTGCCGCCTCCTCTCAGCCTCGGCTTCTGGCCTCCTCTCAGCTGGGAGGCGGATGGGAGTTACTCACCTGGGTCCTAGAGGCACCAGCTTTGGTGCCAGGGAGCCATTTTCAGAGGGGTCCAGCAGAGCTGTCATTGGCTATACCCCTTTAAAAAGGTGCAGTCATCACCGGGGGATCCCCATGGTTCTGAGTGGGCCATTTTTAAAGGGGTACAGCTGATGACATCTCAGCTGGACCCCTTTAAAAATGGCTCCCGGGCACCAAAGCTGGTGCCTCTAGGACCCGGGTGGGGGGGATTTCATTTCATTTCATAAAAGAAATGAAATGAAACGAAATGGGGGCACAAAACGAAATGAAACGTAATGTTATTTTTCCATTTTGTGCCCATCTCTATTCCAGACTAATCTTATCTCATGTTTTGATCAGGTAACCTCTCTAGTAGACTGTGAGAATGTCGTAGACATACTATACCTTAACTTCTCCACAGCTTTTGACAAAGTGCCTGGTGGTATTCTGATTAGCAAGCTAACTAGCAGTGGGCTTGATAGAACAACTATCAGATGGATGCACACTTGGTTACAGAATCATACTTGTACACTTTGCAGGGAGATCATTTCTATAATAATACTGTGGAAAACCTGTTCATGGGTCACATGTTGGAACGGTTTCTTGGGAGTGGGGTGGGATCCTTTGAAAAACATCATATCACACACCCCTCCAAAAAAAAGCTTGCCATGGGTCTTATGAGAGGCAGCTACCTATTTTTCTAGGCAGGGATATAATGGTAGGAGGTATATTCTAGTGAAATTCTCAGTCTTAAGCAGCATAGTTACAAAACAGTCGTATCATGTGATTTGGCCATGAGTTTAGACTGTCTTCAAGACACAATAACTGTGGGAGTTTACTGTTTTGACGTATGGTGTGTACTTGGTGGTAGAGGTGGCTCTCGTATGCACTGCCGCTGTTGTACATAAACCGGAGTTGACACGAGAAAGCCTCCAGCTGTCCTGTGACGGGCAGATCCAGTTAGTGAAACACAGAGCCAAGAGCTACAGCTCGGCCAAGGACTGCTTCGCAGCGCATTAGAGAACGTTGTCAAAGACTCATGCGCTGCATATTGTTGTGGAAGAGAGAGAGGCAGCAAGAGGGAGAGAGAGTGGCAGGCAAAAACCCAACCCATCAATATGATGAAGTATTAACAAATAGGAAGGACACATAAAACCAACAAATGCTTTGAAATTTAGAAGATTTGTTGGAGATTATGGTCGGAAGTGGATGTATTAGAATAACATGTCTGGTGCTGGTGCTGTCAGGAAGAGGGTGTGAAGCGCCGCTTTGCAGCCAGAGTGTTCACATCAGATCTGACATTCCGGTAGCCACATTTGTTTCAGTCTCTGAAACTTCATGCAAGCAAATAGCTGCCTCTTGCCCTGCTTTCCAATGAAACCGTCTGAAGGGAAATGGCGTACGTGTATGTGTATCTTGCTCTTCATTGGGAAGATCCATGATCTTTTAACAGGGGTCAGCAGACATAGGCACAGCCTTCTTCAAATCAAATGTCTAAATAGGAACCAAGTTAGAGATAGTGGTGTGTTTCCAGGGTGACCATGGGGGCAGGGCAAAGAGCCCAGGTGGAGCAGCATCTCCCACATATCCATCACACACTCGCATGTTGTAATCAAAAGTGGGGAAAATGGAAATAAAACCCCACCTACAAGAAGATGGAGCTACTATGCTCTTTATCTTTTAGAAATGAACCTTCTCTGGGAAAGGATGACTAATTTCAGATCCAGAGAGGGGGTGGGAGTGGGGGGGAAAGACAGTGTGGAGAAGAGTAGGCATGATCCTTTTATGTTCTTATGTTAAATCCAAATTGACAAGGAATGTGTCCAGTGCCCTTTTAAGATCCCTCACTCCTGCCCTTCTTGGTGACATTCTTAGGAAGCCACTTAAGACTTTTTACTGATACTGGGAGCAAATGGGAAAAAAACCCAGAACATCTCGTTCTATACCTGTTGGTGTCATAACCAGAAGTATTTCTCCTCTGCTTTCACCATTCAGTTTATGAATTGGATTTTGTGCTGGCATGTCCCTCATTTGTGGGAACATTCCTTACCCCACCCACACCCACACAGAGAATCAGAAATATCCAAATACCACTACAGTCCTGGGCAAAGGTGAGGTTGGGGAACAAGGCGCTTGGGGACCAGTTAGAATGGTGACTGCTCCATCACCAGAAAGGAGCCAGATGTCACCAAAAAAGGAGGACATGCAGGATAAGCAATATGATCAAGGGGAATATTCATCACAATAATATGATTTTTTTTTGCATTAAATCCAAATATGCTAATGTAAACTAATATAATATAAACTAATATATGCAAATTTCTTTACAATTAGACATAATTGTAATAATTTAAGTGGAAATGTACCACTACTCACAATTTTGCACAAGAGTGTGACTAGGCAATGGTGTTGGAAATTTCGTTGTTCCTGCAAGGGGGCAATGAAAATAAAGATTCCTATTCCTATTCCTATTTCTATTCTTATTCCTATTCCTATTCTTGGTTGGAGTGCAAAGTCGAGGCTATTGGCTACCAGTGGGGCTGGTCACAAGGGCAGGGCAACTACGACTTTGCCTCAGGCCCCCCAATTTCGAAGGTGCTGAATTCTGGAGGTAAATCTAAGCAGTGGATATGTTATGAAAATGAACAGCAACACCCCCCCCCCAGCCTTCCTCTTCTTTCAATAATCTTTTCTTTTCTTTTCTGGCTGGCCACCATGTTCTCTTCCACCTTTTATTTGAAGAGGGGGCAGAGCCATACTCAAGGCATTGTCAGAGAAAGGTGGTGTTGCTTGTGTAAGTTTCACTTTTCAGTGCAAGGGGGACCGTTTTAGTGCAAGAGGTAACGTTTTAGTGCAAGGAACTGGAGATGAAATACAGGTGTGAGGAGGGAGAGAGGCTCATAGGTATTAACACAGAAAAGGTAATTCATCACTCCTTTTTTTCCTTGATACCGAAAGCGCCCCACAGTTACACTTTTCGGGTGGCGGCAGTGCCAGCTAAATGACCGCCCCATCCACATTAGATCTGATAATTCTTCCTCTCTCAGATGCTGTCCAGTGTTGGTAAATCAATAAACAGTGCTCCGACATTTTAGGAGAGAAACATGGCCACCAGTCAAATGACATTTGGGCCCACAGTGGTTATAGCTTCTGATTTCGGTCCTCATTCACAGCTGACAACAGTTTAATGCTGCTATGGGAACACAAGTTTTGCTGAAGGGTTGATGAGGCCGAGAAGTGTTGAAATAATAGGATTCCATGGCAGTAAAATGGAATTATTTCTGATTCATTTTTATTAGGCTTATTAATGTCGTAAGTTGTCAAAGTGGCACTAATGTATCATTTAGACAAGACAGTCTTAACCCCCCCCCATTTTAATAATTTGTCTATGTTAGCTGATAATGTCTCTAGGCTCAAAAGTCAGCCGTTTTTACAAGCAAAAGAAACATTTAATGCATTCCTATGTAATGAATTAAAGATCTCCTTTTTTGTGGTCTAAAAATTCTCATCCCCTTTGGCTGCTGCACAGATGTGGTACAAAAATCACACCATGGGGTCCACTGGAAGTACTCGGATCATTCTCTTGTTATAATGATTGCTTGGGCCAAATATTTAACAGGTCTCCATTTTCTTCCTCCGATGTCATTAGCCACAACAGTTTTTCGAGAACAAAACAATTCCACTTTCCTATGAAGTTCCCGAGACTCCTCCTGTGTAATGGATCTGGGGTTGCGGCCCGGTCTATCAGGGACATAATTGGCCCTCCTGCGGAATGGCTGTGAAACAAGAGAGAATCTATAAGCTCCATAAATTGCCTCTGTTAGGACGGCGTTTACATATGGTGGTCATTTCTGGAAATAAAGTTTTCTTCCCTTGCCATGATGGCTTTCCAACAACAAGATGGATTCCAATGACCTTCCAGAGTATGTATCTATTATTTCTCAATTACCAGGGGTGGGGGAATATCAGGGAATATCCATGGCACCATGCATGGCAACAAGACTTTAGCCAATGGAAGTGAAAAGAATTACTTTTAAATATGTCCAAGGTTTTAGTTAGTATCCACCAGGAGAGTGGGCAGATTCCATGGGAAGTGAAAAGAATTCATAAGCATGGCAGGGGGTTAGACTGGATGGCCCTTGAGATCTCTTCCAACTCTATGATTCCATGATTCTGTGAAACTGATTGCATTAGGTTGGAGTAAATATGTCCAAGGTTTTAGTTAGTATCTACCAGGAGACTGGGCAGATCCAGTGGGAAGTGAAAAGAATTCATAAGCATGGCAGGGGGTTGGACTGGATGGCCCTTGAGATCTCTTCCAACTCTATGATTCTATGATTCTGTGAAACTGGTTGTATTAGGCTGGAGTAAATAGGTCCAAGCCTAGTTAGTAGGCTTGGACATATTATTAGTTAGTATCTCCCAGGAGAGTGGAAATCCTTGGGCAGATTCATTAAACTTGACTTCATGTCACAGAAATGGAAAGGTGGTCCACTGAGAGCTATTTCATGGTGATCCCACCTCTACCACCAAGTAGACACCATATGTCAAAACAGCCCACCCTCAGTTCCTCCCCAAACTGGCTCTTTCTTGATGTAGCAGTAGGGCTACTCTTTTTTGAGGTCAGGCTGGAGTGCTTCCCTTGTGGAAAGGAGGGTCACTTTCAGGGAGATTGCTCTCAGCAAAATGGCTCTTTACTGATGCATATAGATGTGCACCTTTCTCACTGTCTGGTTGTGCTCTAAAATGTGTTCAGATTGTACAAAGTAAAATGATTTTAAAACAAAATGGTTTTTTTTTAAACTGAGAATGCTCTGGTGGCCAAAATCAGCATCTTTCATAAAAATGGGGGTAATATGGAAATACTGGACACTCTAAGTTGGGGCAAACTGCCCCCACTGTCTATAGCTGGCGGGGGGGGGGGGGGTTGACCATTTCAAAAATAAAGACAGTCATTGTGGGAATAATACCTCCTTCTGATCACTGAGAAGTGGCACTGCTTGAGTCTCTTTTCTTGAAAAGGCACAAATATTTAAAAAATGTTCCCCTTAAGCCAGAAAAAAATGCAAATGAATTTAACACATTCAACTGGGGAGCATCCATCAGAAGATATATGATTTAATGGCCTGTTGTCATTGCCTACTCATATACAGGTGAGAAATCTCTCTCTCTCTCTCTCTCTCTCTCTCTCTCTCTCTCTCTCTCTCTCTCTCTCTCTCTCTCTCTCTCTGTGTGTGTGTGTGTGTGTGTGTGTACACAAGGAAGGTATATATTGTCCATATAATCCCTGGGTTACAAGGAAGTGGGTATGCACAGCTGGGAAATGTAATATAACATTGGAGATTCAAGTAAGGTATGTACTTATAGCGTCCTGAATCGGTATGGATCATTAACTAGCCACTAATAAAAAAGGACCAGGCCTGGTAGACGGACTGTGTTTACTTTGGTGGACCATAAGTAGACATCCTGGGCTGATGCAGCAGGATGTCTGCTTCAATGGGCTTCTACCTAATTGTCATCATGAGAGGTTGATTATGAGAACAAGTGTTTATGCAGTGAGGGAGAACTAGGGATGAGTGATACAAATTAAACAGTTCCCAGGCCACACAATTAAGAATGAATGTCCCTGAGGAGATAATTCTGCACTAGAAAGAGAGAGAGAAACATCAATATGTTTTGTTTTTACACAAGGCTCTGGAGTATGACACAGTCTTTCCTTAGCAATATATGGTAGGAAGTTGATAGTTTGATCTTTGAAATATCTTGGAAAGAGATACAGTTTTAAAAGTGCAGAGCGGGAAGGGGCCCTCAAAGGTCATCATGCCCTTCCACATGGAGGTATTGGAAAGGGTCTCAGCTCCTCCCAGCAACAGAGATTCTGATGGACTGATCCCAAGGATCTAAACTACTTGGGAGGGCAGTTAACTCCCTGGCATCCGTAGAATGGCATACATTTTGTTGTTGAGCCACGTTGGCTCCATGAGTCTTGAATTGCTCCAATGAAAAGAATTTATTTCTGCTAACAATTCTGCTATCTTCATGGAGAGGACCACAGGGGCCATTCATATGAAGCACGATTGAAACCCCCCCCCATAAGTCTTCCTTTCTCCTAAAAGATGACAAATGTGTTTTTATTGTGTTTTTGTTTAATTATTTTTTTACTTCTTTAACAGTAATGCTGCTAATGTTTAAATGTCTGGTTTTTAGTTTTATATTTTAATTGCTGTAAACTTATTATGTACTAGTTATTTGTTTAGGTATTGTATTGTATATTTATGTACAGTCATTGTAAACCGCCCAGAGTAGCCTTGTTGCCAGATGGGAGGTCTAAAAGTCTAATTAACAAACAAGTAAACAAATGACAGAAAATCCTGTGACACTGGTAAGAGCACACTTACATAGCCTCAAGAAACAGAAAAAGGCCAAATGTTTTTGAATTATTTCTTAAAATTTTGCAAGGGGTCTTGGGGACCACCAAGATCTTCTGTGCATGGGGCCACATATTGTCCACCTCTGTCATGATAACAAAGATGGTAATGGTTAGCTTTTTTATACATATATAACTTAGGAATTGCACCCACTTTTCAGAATTCTAGGAATAATCTGTGCATTGAGCTCTGTTAAGAAGATCCTCCCCAGCTAACATTTTCTGTTTTCTGCTACATGTTCCTGTGGACAGTCTTCTACAATGTGAGAGACCCCCATGGATGCCTCACTCTTCCAAATTCATTTCTCACACAACTCTTTTGCTCATTCATTTAAATCAGGCATGTCCAAACTTTGGCCCCCCATAACTCCCACAATCCTTTGTCATTGGCAGTCTAGGCTTGGAATTCTGGGAGTTGTGGTCCAAAACATCAGGAGGGCCGAAGTTTGGACATGCCGGATTTAAATCTTTCCGTCCTTGTTTTCTGAAACATTCCTTGTACTTGGGTGGGTGGGGGGAGGATCCACCCACCAGTAACCGGTGACTTTGGCCAAACAGAAGGGATTCCAGAGGCCCTCTGCTATGTGCACCTCATCTTTCTTGCAAGCATTTTAGGCTTCTGTTCTGAACATGAATGTCAAGAAAGTGACAGGATGCTTTTATTCTTGAGGGATGGCTACATTTAAAGCTGAGTTCTGTGGGAAAACTGTTCCTGCAGTAGGGAGCTCCTTGGGACTTGACCTCTCTTCCTTCATGTGCAATGAAAATTCCCACAGTGACATCCCCAGCGCTGAGGGTGGGTGGGGAGAACGATGACCCCACAATGTAAACTGTCATACATGTCATACCAAGTTCGCCGCTTCCTACTAAGTAAGGATAGGATCAAGGGCCTAAACTAAACACAGAGACTTCTAATCCCTCGTGGCACTTCCTGTCTGGAAGAAAACAACAGCTGACACGGGGAAGGGAAGGACAGAGGCTAAAGCAGTTTCATTCATAAGGCTGAAGAAAAAACATTTTCACATGACCCTGATATGGCCTGGGGGGCATCACAATAAATATGCCACTTTCTTTAAGGAAGCCATCTTCTCTTCAGGAGGTAGCTTGCTGAGGAGTCATTGCAAGAAGCAGTAGCCCGCCCATCCTCAGGAGAAGAGATGTAGTATCTGGAGGTGCCGACTGATATTTTATGGCCCATCTGGAGAAAGTGTAGCTGCTATGGAGATCCTGCCAGCGGGGCTTCTGCTCAAAGCTTGGAAAAGTTACTTTTTGGGGGGCTCCAACTCCCAGACTCCTTCTGCCCTTTACTCAAGCAGCCTGTGAGACTCAGAACTCCATTAACATATCTCCCCTTCCGTATTAGCAGAAAGACCATTGTCACTAATGATTTGCTGTCCTTGCAGGACATCTCCCAAGATCTTAGAGAAAGCAGCTGTCATCCTCTGTCTCATAGTAGAGCTGGCCCAGTAGTAGGATAGTGGCTATGAAAAGCAACCTTGTAGAACCCAAGAGGGGAGGTGCCTCTTGGGTAGCAGGCTGTGAGCACAGCTCCCTGCTGTTTCGAAGACAACAAAGCAGAAGCAACATGGTTCTGAGAATAGAAGCAGCAGCAACATCCTTCCAGCTGCAGAGAGCCAACACCCAATCTTTCCCAGAGAGTGTGCATTTCATCTTGTCTTCTGGCTTCCTGTTGTCTCCTTTTAGCAGAATAAGCTACAGAGTGTTTGTAACTACATGTAGCAAAACTAAATGGTGCAGTGCTCATGTGCAGCGAGGTTAAGCAAGGTCCCCTGGCCCAGGCTCTGAAAAGCAATCTGAATGATCCTCTCTGACAGAAACCTAGCTCCTCAGGAACATTTCTGTTGTTTGGCTTTTTGTTGTTGTTGTTGTTGTTGTTGCTTCTCTATTTGTTATTCATTTAATTATTTTTTTAGTAGAAGGCAACAAAACATGATGATAAGACTAAACCATGCTTGGAGCCCAAGCAATGATCTCTCCCCACTCACCTACTGTGTCTCTCCCCTCCCCACCCCATTACTGATTATTACCTTTATCTTTCACCTTTCCTCCCATGAGCCCAAGATGGCACCTATGGGACTCCAGCTTCCCTTGTATCTTCCCAACCACCCTGAGATGTAGATCAGGCTGAGAATAAAGGCTGGTGCAGGATGACCCAGTGAGTGATTCCTGGAACAGGTGGGATCTCCTGAGCCTGTATAACTTCTGTGTCAGATCTGTTCTCAATATCTGGTTTGATGAGTTACCTTTAGGGCCCTTCTTGAGCGGCTCCTTGGCAAATTCTTAATAATTGTATGCTGTCAAGTCAATTCTGACTTACAGTGGGGTGTTTTCCCCCCCCAGGGTTTTCCAGGTAGAGAGTACTCAGAAGTGGCTTGCCATTCCTTTCTTCTAGGGAGGGGGTGTCCTGGGACTGTGCTGCTCACCCAACACCACCCAGGCTGAATCTACTCCTGAGAGGCACAGTGGAGGATCAAACTCTCAGCTTCTGCTTCTTCAGCCAGATGCTTAACTGACCTGTTTTATTTCAGAGTAACTGATTCTGAACTTGTCTTTGCTTTTTTTTTTTAAAAAAAATCAATGATGCAAAAAGCTCCAAGCTCCAAAAAAAAATGAATTTATTTGTCAGCTGGACTGCTAGCAGAAGTCTACTAACTTGGCATTTTTAGGGAGTTGAGAGGAAGTTTCACTTCCACAGGTTAGTGAGGTGGAAGATTCTTCTGTATCCAGCAGCTAAGTTATTGGAAAATGCAAGTGGTTGTGATGATGCCATTAAGTAAAATAGGTTGGGGTTTCCTGCCTGTCATGCTTTGCAAGGTTTGAATGTCAACTAGAGGCAAAAAGAACAACATGCTGAAATGCCAGTGAAGGGAAGCACTGTAACAGGGAGATGGGGCAGAGAAATGGAATGTTTTCCTTATTTTTTTTAAAAAAGGAACTATCTGGAAATAGAAGCCAAACATAGGTGGTGGGGAACTAGCCAGAACCAGAGTGCTGTAATTCAGCAAACTGTGGTGTATGGGATCATCACACCTCAAGTGTCACAATCTGTTCTTTCATGGATTCTGGCACATATTCATAATGAAGTCACCATGAATCCTCTTTCTCTTGAAGGTAGGGTAAACTTATTCTGAATTCTGACATCACAAAATGGGTTCAGTGGATCCTACAAAAAACAAGGGAAAACTTGTTTTCAGAAGGAGTCCTGAGGCTTGAACTATTTAAAGGAAACCTGGGACATAAACGTGGTGAATAAATACAGTGGTAGCTCTACTTACACATTTAATCTGTTCCGGATGCATGCTCTTAAGTCAAACAACTCTTAAGTAGAGGAAACATATCTAAAAATTGGGGGGGGGAATAAAAAATTGTTAAGTAGAGCAGACTGCATCTAAAATTTGTAAGGTGGCATTTAAACGCCAACAGTTTTCTGCACTTAAGTTCAATTGCGCTTAAGTAGAGCCGCTCTTAAGTAGAGGTACCACTGTATGTTGGCACTAGATGTGGGTCATCTTTCCACCAATGTCAAATCACAATTTTTTTCTGTCATTGTGCTCACCGTTGCCACTAGAAGGCAACCTTCCAGTGATGATCTTTGTGTTTAGCAAGGCCGGATCTCATATGACAAGTCAGCATCCCACACCTCATTGGCATAGGCTTCAAGAGCTGTACGTCATGAAGATGATGCAGCAGCAGATGTTTTGTTTTTAAGGGGGGGAAAGACATGTTGTTCTATGCTGAGATCGAGTGGGAAATCAAAACAGAAAAGCATTTTGAAACACTTGTTGGAACATGTAATACACAATATTTCCTATGAGAAATATAAGCCTTGCTGAGGTGTTGCAAAACAGGAAGCATGGAAGGGACCATGGGGTACTTTTGTCTGACCTGCCAGTTCCCAATTCCCAAAGACCAGGAACCACAGACTTCTGACAATGGTTACCATTTATCTTCAGGGTTTCCTTCCGGAAAGCTTTAAAAACCTACCTCTTCCGGAATCCCTACAGATGTCTCTAATCATATCCTTATTAGATTTAGATAATGGTTACCATTTTTCTTCAGGTGTTTTTGTTTGATTATCTAACTAAAGAGATCTCTGATATTAAGCGGGATATAAGTACAATGGGAGATCAGGAGCAGAGGGACACACAAGAATGATCTCAAGGTACAGGAAGCCAGATTTAAGCTGAACATCAAGAAAAACTTCCTAATGGGTAGAGCAGTACAGCAATGGAACAAACTACCTCGAGGTGTGGTGAGAGGCGGTAGTGTACATACAAAGCACTGCAGTTCTTTTAAGAGGCATCTCATCTGATTCTGGTTTCCTCGGTGCCTTCTTAAATTCCTTGGCTGCTAATCTGAAACACAACATAGGACAGTGCTGGCAAACCTCTGGCATGGGTGCCAGAGGTGGCACTCAGAGCCCATTCTGTGGGTACCCGACATTGCCCCTTCATAGCCACCTGTATTCAGGTTAAATGGCTGTATTGGCACTTGGCGTATAATTAGTGGGTTTTGAATCACAGTTTGGGCACTTGGTCTCTAAAAAGGTTCACCATCACTGCCATAAGATGTCAAACAGAACCTTGATTGTGACCTCACTTGTGAATTGTATATGTCAAGGAGTAGCTGTCGGAATACCTCATGGACTGTGGGAGAACAAAAGTTTTCCCTTCCTTCTTGTTGGACATTCCTAGCTCTGGTTCAAGACCAGGATTTGAAAAAGTTATATTTCCCCCCAGCACTATTCCATCCAAAGACGCTAATGTATAAAAGAATGCCTGCAATTAAAATGCCTTAAAAGGGTATAAAATAGAAATAAAACTCCTAGGATGCCCAGGTGGTTTTATAGCATTTTACCTACAAAAGCCAAGGAGGCTATTGAGCGATTAGGAGTAAACTGGGACCTGGTTCAAATACCCATGAGATTCAGTCCAGAACAGGTGTTAGAATGTGCCCTGATTCAGAACTGAAAACACATCAATATCAGAAAAAGTGTGAATAAAGGCAGTCTTACTCTGTGTGTAAAATCAGATATCTAAGAACCCCCTTTTCTTTGACTCATGGAGATTGTTTGCCAAGCCAACCAAGCTAATCAGTGCAGTCCAGAAGGTGATATGTCCATGCTGGGTTGCTTAGATGCTACCAGAAATAAAAAATCCCCCCCTTCTAGTCCTAGGCTGTCTCTGGTTGTGGTCCCTCTGAGTGACCTTCAGCCAGCAGGAGGAGAGATGCGTAAACTGTTTGACCAGCTGACAACTGAAGGAAAGGTGGTAGATAAATACAACCCATATCATCATCATCTTAGAACTGCATTGCTGGAAGAGACCCTGTGGATAATCAAGTTCAGCCTCTATCAAGGAGGCACACTGGGGAATCGAACTTCCAACTCTCCCTAAATCACTGAACTTTTAATATTCTCTACACACATTACCTTTCACTTCTGATTTTTTATTTTAGCTTAATCAGGCAGTTTCTATGTATAGTTGGAAACCAATGGTGGGGCATGTTACAGTTATTGATGGTTATTTATATTGATGCGTCGTGGAAATGTTTCCCATCCTTGGAGTAGGACCCAGGGGGTGACCCAGTGCAAAGCTTGAGCCATTTTAAGAAGAATGGCTGGAAAAACATGTTGAAAGCCACCCATAACTGAGCTTTCATAATTGGGGAGTGATGCTCTGAGACCCATCAGATTATCTTATCATCACTCATTTATGGATGGCTTCAGCACCTCAACAGAGTCACTCTTCTTAAAAAGAGCTTCTCAAGTTCTAAAAGGGTCTCAGCCAAAAGTTGTTGGATCCAAAATTTAATTAATTCCACTCTATTTGAAAGTGTCACTCCCAGGAAAGTAACCAGTTCATATCACTGCCTGTTAATTGTTTCAAAATAAGTACCATATTATGAGATATGCAGGGTGGTAAAAAAAAAAAACTTAAACGGAAGTCACTGCGTTCTATTTTTAAATCAGAAAGCGCTCTGCAGTTCATGAAATAGTCTTCCCAGATGTAAATGGGGAAGAGAATGAGGGAAGCCAGATGTTCTCTGTGTACAAACTTCCTGATGAAGTTCATGAACTCAGTGGTACAAATAGTATCAGCATCAGCAGCACTTCTGACTGAAATGGAGTTGATGCAATCCACAAGGAAGTGATCACAGCCATTTGAGCAAACCCGTGGGCCCATTGCCATTTTGCAGCTCTTGTGGGTTTTGTGTTTGTATATATCATGAACCTGCAGAAACACGTTGCTTCCCATATACTGGGCATCAGTATCTTTATTTCAGATCTGCTTGGATGGGAGTTTCTCCCTTATCTTCCCTGTCCAGTCTTGGATTCAGCTGGGTCAAAACATCAAATCAAAACTTGAACAGAACAAAGGCTTTCCACTCCAGCACAATGTATGGATTGATTGGCTCATCTGTGCCAAGATAGCTATGCATTGTGTCTTGTCCCATTACAGTCGTGACCGACTCTTCGTGACGCCATGTACATGGAGATTTCTTGACAAGAATACTGGAGTGGCTTGCCAGTTCCTACTCCAGGCACATGCAGCACCTGGTATTCCCTGGTGGTCTCCCATCCAAGTACTAACCAGGGCCGACCCTGCTTAGCTTCTGAAATCAGGTGTGATTGGATGTGCTTAGGGCACCTAGGTAGCTACGTATGTATTACCGCTCGTCAATAGTAGTGTTCAATGTTCATACTTCTGTGTGCTTCAGTTCCTGCTCATTCCAATGAGTACGTCCGTTTCTTACTAACCAATCTTACGAGTAAGGCAAAACTCCATCCATCTCATGAAGAGGGTTACACCAAATAAAACTAGCTAGCTTTATTTAAAAGATGCCAGAAGACTCTTTGTTACATGGGCGAAGGAAATGCATGATCTTATTTTGATTTTCAATATAATATATGTTTGAACTCTCTTCAAAATATTTGTATACTTACTGTTTTTAGCTTTTAAATATTGTCATTCTTCTCCTTTTTACAGAGAAAGGCAGGGTAAAAAATCTTTTAAATAAAATGTTTAAATAAAAATATTTTAAATAAACAAAATAAAAATCGTTACAGCCTTCTGCGAGGATAATTCTAGGCAAATTTACTGAAAAGTAAGTCCAGGGCTCACCTCAACATTAGGCAGAATGAGACAGCAGCCTTGTAATGAAGGGGCAACACAATTGTTGTTTATTTTATTATGAAATCAATCTGGACTACTTGTCCCATGGAGTTTGGCAGAGACCGTCACATTACAAACCTAACCCTTTCACAGGCTTGGCTGTGTATATTACAAACAACCAAGCAGCTTCTGGCTAGCTTCAAAACCCAAATGTTCCCTAGTATGAGTTCTGTGGACTAGATCTCTCTTCTGTGCAAACCTGTGCCAAATCCCACTTGTTAATATTTTTGTTGCGATATCTGGCTAGGAAATAATCAGTGATTTCAGAGGAATGGCATGAGCAGGGCTTCTAGATTGCCCACTCCCGGGGCTGACCGCACATCTGAAGTTCATTGCTTGCATGACTGTCAACTGTGATTAAATTACAGGAAGTGTGTGTGTGTGTAGGTATTTTCATGGGGTCAATGCATTGCCCATAGGGCTGCATCGTGTTGATTGGAGAGCTACGTCTAGGCTGTTGGGTACCAGGAAGTGGGGCTATCACTAGGCCAGGGCCACCATGGCTTTGCCTCAGGGCCACAAAATTTAAGCTGCCACAAGACCTTTGTTGTTTTTGCTGTGATGGACCACCATGGCAATTGCCTTGGAAATTTATGTAGCTCAGTCACAGGGGAAAATGGTGTACTGGAATGTTCTCGGAAGCGCGAGAGGTCCCCCAATAAGGAAGCCACACTGTTATAATTTTTTTAATACACCAGAATTTCTTCCTTGCTCTTCTTCATGAGTAAGATGGTGCATTGTTTCCCTGAATGAATGCCATTTTTGTTTAGTCATGCATTTATTTCCCCCTGTGAGCTCTGTTGTCTCAGTGAATCCAAGCATACGGTGTCAATTCCTAGGCTGTATAGAGCAATTTGCCCATTTCAGACCAGCACACCAGGGGGGTAGGCAACATCCAGTGAGGTGCGGGGTACTCCAGGGTAGTCCACAACCTGTTCAAGAAGGAGTGGGAGGAACCCATCTTTATGCTTTTAGTTGGGAACAGTCATAGGCCTCCCTCCCGGAAGAATCTGATGGAGAAATAGCTTTGGACATGCGCCCTTTTATGTATTCTGAAACTGAATCCTGTCTGTGGAATACATTTTCACAGGGATGTTAAGTGTCAGCTGACTCCAGTTTAAAGACTGCCTGGGAGGTGGGGTGTTCCTCTCAACAGCTGTGACAAATTTTAGCTTTTGTCAGCCTTGGTATTTCCAAACGAAAGAGCGGCATGTCCATTTCTCCATCCCATTAGGTAACGGAGTCCTTCCTCTGCCCCATCCGCAACAGAACTTCACAGAAAATCAACAATTGGATGATGGCAGCACCCTGACAGTTCTGTAGCAAATAGAGATGAGGTAACGTTACTGTCAGATGTCTTTTAAGAATAAAGGAACCCAATCCTTTCCAGCATTAAGAGAGAATTATGGTGTTCATATGTTATTTAATTACACTGGGCTCATGGAAAACATGTTATTTTTAGATTGATGTTTAATTACGTTGGGAGTTTATCTTAACAACATAATTACAAGACGGGCTAAAGCTGGTGCTTGATTGCGTAGTTAATATGGCTTTCCAAGAACTGCCTAATCATAAAATTGCTAGTTAAACATGGAGCTTAAAAGACTGTAATTACACCACTGTCCACATTATCTCTGAGGGGTTATGAAAGCACTGCTGTGGCCTAAGTAATCATTGTTTTCCCAAGTCTTTTATTATGGAGAGTTAAGAGATTTGGCATGAGGAGGAGGTAAGGAAGATGGAGGTGGGGAGCATGCTATGAAGCAAACTAACACCAGGCTTAATGTAAACCAGGGGATTTTAGGAACTGATAATTTAAGACTGTATTATTGATATTAATATTAAAATGATAGCTTTTTCATTTTCTCTCAAACCATCAAAGTGTAGGCAGATTAAAATTATTATTGCAAGCCTGATGGACATTTCTTACTCTAAGTGTCTGCCCTACTTCTTGCAGAAAAAAGAGAGGAGATGATGCAGAAAAGCTGTATCTTGTCTGTAGCACTCCAAGGCCCAGATATGAAGCAAATGTGGGCCACCTGCAAGCAGGGGAGGGGTCTGGCTTCCCATCAGCAACTAACAAGGCTCTGGAGGTGGGTTGGTGAAGGGCGGTGTGTGGAGGGAGGGCAAGAAGCAGCAGCAAATTCTTGCCGCTTCTGCCCCATTCCCACCCCAACACATGGTATTTGGGGGTGGTTGCTCTCTGCAGGCCCCTGGTGCAGTCCCTGGCTCCCACAGATGGGGCTCCAGAGCCAGAGCCGAGCCAGCAAAGGAAGGAAGGAAGGAAGGAAGGAGGAAGGAAGGAAGGCAAGCAGGGCATGTCCAGGAAGGCAGATTGGTCCCCCTAAAAATACTGTTCCCATGATGAGTTCATACACACACCGCACACATATACACAATGCCACTGCTCCCACTGAGTGTATTTGACTGGCACGGGGATCTTTTGATTAGGAGGGATAGTAGTAATCTCTCACCCTTCTTAAGCCTGAGCCTTCCTCTGATTCACAGCGTTCTTGACACCAGATTGGTGCATGCTATGATAGAAACCAACTTAAACTTAACCCTGCTAAGATTGGAATTCATGCCTTCACCTGAAAACCAAGGTGGCATCTCAGAAGGTTCTGGTTACCTAGAAGGGCATTGAATCAAATCATTGTTTCACTTCCCAGCTCTCTGGGGTGATTGCCCGCATTGGGAATAGGCTCAACAGGAACAAACCAATCCACACCAAGAAAAGTAGAAGCCTATGACAGGGGCTCACAATGATGTGGCTCGTGGTGATCTGGGGGCAAATTGGACTGCCTTAGCCATTATTCCGTCTGGTTGCAGGAAGGAAAAGTGAACCAATCTGCCTTCACCCAACAGTGGGACAATGCTGGTTGGAACAAGCCTCGAGTCCGTTTCATCGGCAACAACAAAATGAAACAAACAAACAAAACATAGAACTGCTGAGCTGGATGGGGTCTTACCTAAGATGAATCCCTGGGCCTTTCAAGGAAGCACAACCATCCTCCCAATCTTGAGCCCCACAGCCACTAAACCTCCAAAAAAAAATACAAGAAAAGAAAAGAACAAAAACATTGTGGTGCCTTAAAGTCTATTATATTTCCAGGTGAGCTTCTGAAGCAAAAGATATCCACAAAAGTTCATGTAGAAATGTAATTGTTATAGTTTGAGAAAGGGTAGCCATGTTAGTCTTTTCAAGAATTTCAGGCAAAAATCAAATCAAAACAAAACAAAACAAAAGTCACAAACATGTGGCACCTTAAAGACTAACTTTCAAATTTAAATGTAACGTTTCGTGGACATGTCCACTTCTTCAGACATATAGCAGCAGAATGAGGTGTGAAGCCTCGTGGCTCAGTGGTTAAATGCCTGTACTGCAGGTAAAACTGTGCTCACGACCTGGGTTCAATCCCTGGTAGCAGGCTCAAGGTTCACTCAGCCTTCCATCCTTCCGAGGTCAGTAAAATGAGGACCCAGCTTGCTGGGGGGGGGGCAATGTGCAGCCTGCACACTATAACTGAAATTGTAAACTGCCCAGAGACTACTTGTAGTGGTATGGGGCGGTATATAAGCAGAACACTTTGCTTTGCTTTGAAATATAATATGAGAGGATATTTTTGCCTGTAACTGTTATAGTTAGTCTGCTAAGTCTTTAAAGTGCAAGAGTGCTTTGGGGTGCTTTTTTGTTTGCTTGTTTGAGGTTTTTTTTTTTAATGTCCACACATAGTTGCATAGATTAACCCAGTGGCTTCTTTGAAAAGTGCAATTAAAGTATTGGTTTTAAAGACATCCCTCTGCATAGAATGGTGACGTGGTGTGGGGGAGGGGCGCGGTGGAGTTCTTCCAGATGGCTGACTAGCTGAGAGAGAGAGAGAGAGAGAGAGAGAGAGAGAGAGAGAGAGAGAGAGAGAGAGAGAGAGAGGACACACAAGCAGTGACGGAACAGCAGAGTGTGTGTCAGTTGCCATGTGAGAAACACAACCTCTACAAGGGAAGCAGCGGTTACAAAATGCCAAGCGAAGGAGAAGAGAAGGAGAAGTTTCTGGGGAAGAACTTTTTATGCCCTCTGTTTCCCTAAATACTTCAGAGTCTTACCAGTAAAATTTTATGGACTGGTAATGAAGATTTATCTGATAGTGCCTACGAGTCATTCCTGGGTATTCTTCTGCTAAATGTCACCACTTAAAGCTCCAAAGAATGGGATAGAGTTTCTTTCTTCAACATCTTGCTTGCTTCAAGTATGCTTCTCAACCATGAAAAAGACACACACAAAACCCCCACCCTATTATATCCTCCTGAAAGCCTCCATAATTCCCCCATTTCTTTTTCACTCTAATCCACTCATTTTATTATGTAAGATTCAAAAGGGAGAGCCATCTTTCCACCAGATGAAAAACATGTTCATTCTGCACTTGCAGAAGAAATAGAGATGACTGAGTAATAACAGTAGTTCATCCTTCACTGTTAACTGAAGGGCTACCATCAACCACAACTGTTTCAGTCCAAGGACGTCAGGTGGAGATAAAATGATCAGAATGAATCATAAAACCAAACCTCAAACTGACCCCACTTCTCTAAAATTATCGAAACATGGAAACATTTGTCCCATGTCAGAATGAACATTGGCTTTTTGGCATACAGTTTTAGTTCTTATTGGACTGACACTCCTATGGATACTGATATATTGATTATCTAAGAAATGCCTTTTAAAGATTCAGAGTGGAAGTGTGGAATGTGTCAGCAAATAGCAGTAGCCTGGAATCTGGTTGACTTTACATTCAAATCATAGACATGCAATGGCAGTCGGAAAAGAGATGGCCTGGGACAGCTTTGTTAAAATGAAGAATGTCGTATGGACCACAGACTGAACGTTGGCTTTAGGAATTGAAATATGCATTGCCAATTTCAACTGTACAGCATGGAACATGGACCTCAATGCAGGCAGCCATAAACAAAATATAAGCACTTGAAATGTGAATTCACCCCAAGATGCTTCCTTGGAGCAAGTAGTGACCTATGAAGACGTCTTTAGCTGACTGGACAGAAAACAAGACAGCATAAAGAACCTAAAATGCAGTAAACAAGAGTACTTTGGTCATGTAATGAGAAACAGCAAGTTGTGATATAGCTGATTATTCAAGGTCAAATGAATGGGGAAAGAGGTGCAGCAAAAAAAATGTTGGGAAACCCTTGGGGATGCAACACAACATCATTGTTTAGAGTTGTCTCAGCCACCATCAAAGCAACCAAAGGTCAAAAGTTGGAGTGAATGAATGAATTAGAGCAGTAGCTCCCAACTTTGGGTCCTCAAGTGTCCTTGGGCTACAACTCCCGGAAATCTTGGCCAACATAGCTAGTGGTCAAGGCTTCTGGGGTTTTTAGTCCAGGAACATCTGGGGATACCAGGTTGGGAACTACTGAGCTAGATAGTTCCCATACTTCAATTGTGTTATTTAATCATAGAACTGCAGAGCTGGAATCAGAGAACTGCAGAGCTGATTCATTGACCCCAGCTTCTGTCAGGGAGGCCCAGTGGGGAATTGAACTCCCAGCCTTTTTGTTCCACAGTCAGGTCCTTAAACCATCGAGCTCTCCATCAGTTCTTATTGTGGGAGGTGTTTTGGGGCACTGGAGAAAAGGCTAATTATTGAAGGGCTTCCTGTCTGCAGATGAGAGTGCCCGAATTCATGGGGAAGCCCAACATGAGGTGACCCTCCACAGAATACAGTGGTACCTTGTATAAAGGAATTAATTCGTTTCAAATGAAATTACATTAAGCAAATTTTTCTTTATACAAATTTCCGATAGGAATGCATTGAAAACAGAGTAATCCCTAATTGCGACCATTGTTATGTTGTACGGATTTGCCCCATAGATGATTCTGTTAAGCAAATACCCCCTATCTCCGGAACTATTTATGTTGTACAGATTTTATGTTATACTGTACAAACTGTTTGTTATACAAGGGTCCACTGTACTATCGGAAACTTTCCCCTACCTCCTTAAACTGGAGTTGGGATGGAGCTGATGCAAGGGATCAACCCCACGGATTGCACCCCTACTCTCAGATGTCTTTTTGCATTACAAAAAAACAAAGCTAAATTTCTGTTTCAAGTAGCTAGGAACGGGGAGGAAACCCGGACATGTTCTGTGACCTCATCATTCGCAGGCACAAGCTGCACCCCCATGGCGATGGCCTATGTGGTGTCTGACACTGCAACCCCCCCCATACCCATTTTCCCTTAAAGTCCAGCTGACCTACTGGGTTGAAGAGCAGCGAGAGATTGGTGTTTGGGCTCAAGGGATGGAGGGTGCTTTGCTAGTGGTCTTGTTGGGAGTGACTTGGCCTCCAACTCACCCGGCATCCAAAAATCTCAGTGGGAAAAGCAGAGGGATTTAAACCCCTGCATGTCCATGTGTGCTGAGATGTGAACTTATGTGCCTACGGAAGACCTTCTCTCTCTGTGTGTGCATGCCATGTCTGCATCAGTATGCATGTGTGACTGTCCTCATTTTCCCAGCCAACAACAAAGAGAGTGGCCTTTAGGGTATAACTTTGGCGATGAGGAAATCTTGGCCCTCGTGATGTTTCAGAGTTCAACTCCTAGGAACCCTACCCAACATGGGGCTAACCAGCAAGAAACAATTATGGGAGCTGTAGTCACAAACATCTGGAGGGCCAAATGTCCTTCCCCCCCCCTTAGGTTATTGCTCAAGGCTGAACTATATGTTAGGAATAACCATGTGTTAGAACAGGGAGTTCCATAAATGAGGATTCTGCATGATCATCATGGCAGGAGTGATGGTCACCTCCTTGTCTTCAGGACCAAAGCACATTCTTCATAGACGTGTCTGACTGCACAGACTTAAAAGTCTTGGACCATCAGTATGATTTCATCACTCATGACAGGTTACCTGCAATGTATGTTTTTGGTAGAGAACATACATCCCTTCCACATTCAGAGCCACATTAGTTCACCATTCTTGTTCTCTTGTTGCAGATCCTACCAGGTTCTCCCTGGGGGAAATTTTAGCAAAATTCAAATTCGTAAGTGACAGGGTGCAATTTTCCTGTTAGGAGGAGGCAAAAAGGTGGTTTAGTTGATTATCAGTGCTACATTCATTCTTGAATCACTTGGCATTAAATTGTTTTATTGGGTTTTTTTTTTTAATATATCTTAACTCCAGGAGTGTTTTCCAAGCTCAAATGTTTTCAGTGGAAACAATTTTGACTTGTTCTTTTACATTATTATTTTTTATAAAAGAAAGATTAACTGGGAAGTGGATTTTAACCTTTTTCTCTCCCTCTGCTCCCTTTCTCTCACTCACAAGCACACTACGCAAGCATAAAAGCAACCTAAAACTACCTTGTTTTTAGGGTGAATGAGAGAGAGAGAGAGAGAGAGAGAGAGAGAGAGAGAGAGAGAGAGAGAGAGAGAGAGAGAGAGAGAGAGAGAGAGAGAGATTGTGACTTCCTGCCTGATGTAACAGAAAAAAAACCACCTGACCTGACACTGCCCACCAAATATGCTAGACTAAAGGTTTCACCACTATGGAGTTGTTGTGAGTTTTCACATAGCATATAAAGTGTGAATTTGACACACACACCCTCTATCCCTCCCCTCTTTGTGTGTTTAATATACAATATTGTTTTTTCGAGTTGTCGTTAGTCGGGCCAGTCCCATTTCGGGTCGTTTCCGTTTTTCGCGAAAATTCACAAAAATTAGTTGGTTCGTTTTTTCGTTTTTTACATATATCTGCATATCTAGGAAGGGGAGGGCTCCAAGAGACCCCTCTACATGGGGGTCTCCACCTGCTGCTGCTGCAAAATGCTATGCAATACTTACTTCATCCTTGAAGAGTGATAGGGTCCTCAGTGACCTTCACACAGAAGGGAATTGTACTTGCTGCGTGTAGTGCAATGCAAGCAAGTAGATCTGGCTTAGGTGGCTTAGTGCAAGAGCTGGGTTAGGCTAGTGACGGGTAAGGTTACGGTGGGCTAGTGGGGTGCACCTCTATGCCTCTCTGACCCCTAAGAAGACAGTCTGTGACGTATGGGTACGGAGTCAAGGGTTAGGGTTAGGGCTAGGGCAGGTTTTAGGGGGCTTTTTGGCATCCCAGGCATGGCCAAGCCATGCGACTATGGCTCCAAAAATTTTGGTTGTCTCTCCCACATGGCTGGCCACTTTCACAGGTGTAAATAAAATAAAATAAAAAAAATCATCCTTTGTTGCAAGAAAAAACCCACCACTGTGAAAAATCAGTTTATAAATTTTCGTACATTTCAAAAACAATGTAGTGCATGGCGACTCGCTAGATACCCTGCGCCCTTAGTCAAGCAGGCATTTTTCCGCCTGCTTTTTTGCCCCGGGAATGGGTGGGGGGAGAAAAAAGTTTTTTCCTGTGCCGTCCGTGCCGCTTGCTTGCCACTTTAATTGCGGCGGCCGGCGGCGAGACTGGGCTTTTTGCTGGCTGCGAGCCTGCGGCGAGTCCCACCAGAGCAGCCCAGGACGGGGGATCCACCTCCACCAGGTGCCCTGAGGCACGGCAGGCATTTTCCCGCCTGGGGACAATGTCTCCCGCGTGTATATCTGCGAAGTTTGAGTCAAGTGGCTTTCCGTACTGGAAACGGAAACGGAAATACTAAGTCTTTTTCATGAGAGATAGAAACGTTTCACTGTTCATCCAAACAGCTTCATCGGTCAGACCGATGAAGCTGTTTGGATGAACAGCAAAACGTTTCTATCTCTCAAAAAAGAAGTCCAGTAGCCATGACTCAACTTCCAGATAAACTCACCTGGATGACTGAGAATCTTCACAGACATATCTCCCTGTATATATATTTTTTCACAACATGCCAGATGTTATACATCCCTATCATATCCCCCTTCTTCTTTTTTTGAGGGGAAAACCCCAAGCATAGCAAACTTTCTTTACTAAGGAGCTCTCCTGATCCCTACTGTTTACACTTTTTCCAGCCCAATGTTTTTGAATGCATCAAGAAAAACTGCACACAATATATCCAGACGTGACCAAACTATATATTTGTATAAAGGGGGCCGCATCATTGGTAGGTTTACTTTGGGTCCCTTTCCTAATCATTGCTAACATGGAGTCTGGATTTTCATCAGCAAATTCAGAGACTCCATTGATGTTTTCCTCAAGCCTTCCTTATCAGTCACTGCCACCTCAAATATATCAGTGTATACAGTAGGACCCCGTATCCACTGATTCATTATACACTGATTCAGCTATCCATGGTTGGCAGAAGAAAAATAAATAAATAAGTCAGCAACCGCAAAGCAAGCTACTGTCATAAAAGAGCAGCCATAAAGCAAGCTACCATCACAAACAGCAGCTGTAAAGCAAGCTACTGTTGCAAAACAGCAGCTGTAAAGCAAGTTACTATCACAAAACAGCAGTTTTGGGGAACATTTTTGGCATTCTCTCTTATCCACAGTTTTCATTGTCCACGGGAAGGCTTGGAACCAATCCCCAGCAGATACTGGGGTCCTACTGTACATATGAAGTGAAGATGAAGCAGCCTCCTGCGCACAATTTACACTGAAATCTCTGGCATGATTTTTTTGGAGGTGGGGGAGGGATAAATTCCATCAAACTCAATAGGGCTTGCTTCCTAGTGATGGTGGACCCCGCACCTGCAGGAAAATGCTAGGAAGAGGAAAAAGGCTTCTTCTTTTCATCAAGATTGCAGTGATCACCTGCAATGCCTATGATCTACTTGATGGAACAAACACATTCTGCCGTTCTGTTCCATGTGCCATTAAGTTGGAATCAACTTAACAGCGATTGGGCTTTTAAGATATTCAAGGAGTGGTTTTGCCAATTCCACTTCCATTACTATGTGTGAGGATTAGAACCCAGAACTCCTGGGTCCTAGCCCATCACTCTCTCCATGACAGTACACTGGGTACCCTTCTGCCTAAGGTTGTGATAAACCTGCCATCCTTAGTGCTGTTTCATTTCTCAGGTTGCCACCGTTATTTTAGTCTCATCCCAATTAACGATCAGGTTGCACCATGTTGCCCCTCCTGTATGCGTAGAAATCTGGACACATCCTTCCCTCTCTTTTTAAACTAATGCGTACATTTCCCCTAAGGTCCACAATGGGCAGAAGCACGTGGGGTTGTGTTTTTCAAATACACACATTTTCCAAAGGTACATGTGATTGTGTTCACCCACCCACTTAGGGAACACAGGGAATTCTCAAGCAACACGTGCTTCATCCTGTTGCCAATATCAGAAGGTACCAAAAAATGGGATGCTTGCACAGAGAAGCCGTGCCAATGAATTTCTTCTCTATCCTTAATTCTACCCATTTCCAGATGCAGCAGCCCTTGAAATTTATTCTGAAGAGAACACAAAGCAAGAATCTGGTTTAAAGGACAGCCTTCTTGACCCACTCACTTAGTAACAGTGAGGCGCCATGTGGTTACACTCACAGTTTGCTTTCTGTTCAAGTGTAGGCCTCTCATTGAGCTCCCCCTAGTTTGCCAGCCTTGGATTCAGGGTGTTGAAATTCAGACAAGAGGCCTTGCTCATGTCCATGTTCTTGAAGGATTTCTTTCAAACAGGGTAGTCAATGAACCGTTTGTTTTCTCTTGAAGATGTCATGCAGCCAGTTGCTTTTAAAGGCAGGGGAAGGGGTACCACCATGCATTTTTATCACTTGGGCATTATCACAGACATAAAATTCCTGATGCAAGAATGTGACTGTTAGTGAACACATCTGGAACTGTATTTTACTTAGATAACAGGAGGAAGACTTGCGCAATTGTTCCTACGCTTTAAAAATATCTGAGGGGGGGGTTTTGAAGTGGGGGGACAAATATCAAAACAGACTTTGTGCTCCTACAAAAACATTCTCAGGGAGGTGGCAGATAAAGGGAGGGAGGTTCAGTTTAACCACAGAGATAACAGCAACAGAGTCCAGTTTTAAGGAGTATTTTCTTCTTTACCACGTTGTCTGAAAGGAGGGCCTGGAAATCTTGAACAACGCTCCATCAAGCACAACATCTTGTTTTCTCAGAATAAATCATGGATAAACATATAAACCTGCCCTGTGAGACCTACTGCCCCTGATGCAAAAGCATTTCACCTACACTTTCTGACGTCTAGAAATGGCCAGCACATGATTTGTTCCATGGTTGTTCTTGAGAAAGATTTTGCCGTTAAGATGTAGTGCCAGAGGGGGCAATGTGTAGCCTCTGATACTCCTCTGAGGCACCCAAAGGTGTGTGAGCGATACTCTGCCAAAAATGGGTTTACTTTTTCTTAAAGGATTTCAAACTTGCAAAAAAGTCTAAGAATTAATCCCCCCTGCACTCTGATAGATACCAAGATACTTTCATTAATGGCCACAAATTGCATACATTCTTTAAAAACATCTTAATGGATGTTAATTCCTTTTCCATCCCTAGTTTACGGGGCAGGGAAGGCACCTTTGGGAAAAATGGAACAAAATAAGATCTTTGTTTTTTTTCTAAAGCTTAGGAAAGCTTCCCTGCTGGCAGGGTAGTTCACAAAATTCTGGCTTTTTCCACAGTTATACAAATCTGAAGGTTTTCAGTAGAAAGGTGTATAGTCACCAACCCAGAAATAACTATGTTGTCAGCCCCTGTAGCTGGATAACTTGCTTTGCTGAAAGACACCTCTTTCAGAAATGCTTGCATTTTTACATGGCTGAGTTTGAATAGCTTGATCTTTACAACTGCATATGATCCTAAGGCTCATGCTTCTTAAAGCTTCTGGTGGTCAGAACTGAATGTATTGGCCTGTAGGTAAGCCATTAGCAATTTGAGAGTATCTATTCAACATAAAACATCCTAATAAAACCACACTGTCACTTATCGCCAGTAATATCTTGAATTCTTCAGCAATCTGCTGTGTTTAGAGCCCAAATTCCCCAGGCCAAGAATTCCCCAGTTCTTACAGCGGGGCAGGATTCTAGAAACATTATATAGTCAATTGTTCCAAAAAAAACCCTTCCATTTATGAATGTGAGATATTGTGTTTCTGTAGCCATGAGTCAAAAAGCCAGGAAATGGCCCAATATGGCTGCCAAATATCGTGTCCGTGTTGCCAGCAGGAAAAAAGGATCCCTAGCTTCACATAGCAAAGGGAGGCCTGAATGTGGACAGCACCAAAGGCAGCAGTCAAGATGGTCTACAGCAGGCATGTCCAAACTTCAGCCCTCCTGATGTTTTGGACCACAACTCCCAGAATTCTAAGCCTGTATTTCCAATGGCAAAGGACTGTGTGGTCCAAACCATCTGGAGGGCCGAAGTTTGGACGTGCCTGGTCTACAGAATACACTCTTCTACTCACTACTTTTCCCACCTGTTGAAAACCAACCCTGACAACTTTTGGGATTTTCACTTGTGTGGTATCACTTTTTGCATGGTAGCGGTGCTGAGGGACCCCTTGACCACTGGCCTATGGAGTGTCTCAGGGTTCCAGGATTTCCCATACTACAGTATTTAACATATACATGAAAAACCTGGTTTTTCATGTATATGGTCTGGTACCACCAGTGTGCTAATTCATGTATGGCACTTGATATTCCACCTCTACCTTCCTGCTTCAAAAAGTCCTCACGGCATCTGTGAGGGTGCATCTTCACACACACACACACACACACACACACACACACACACACACACACACACACACACACGTTTTCTCCCATCAACAAATGCACCTGAGTCCATCTCTTTGTTACCAGTTTTTACAGATTATTTTGAGTCCGTGCTTGGCTCGGAACCAGTGTCCAATAATTCAATTCAAATAAAGTAAGGAAGCGCAAACACTGAACTGTTCAATTCTGATTTATTGCAGCCAAGCCAAATATCAGTCAGTGGTCTCACCCTGGATGGTGTGAGTGAGCTCTGAACATTTGTTAACAACAGTTTTTATACATACAAACCAGTTCAAGGTTTCCCTCCATCGGCATTGGTGGGTCATTGTTCACAGTTGCATCCAATCTCCTGTGCCATCAAGCTCTTGATGGTCCAAATCCTTGAGTCAATGTTCCATAGATTGGTGTCCTATTGTTCAACTGGGCCCAGTCTGGCAGAGACAGGGCAGAGACAGGGAATGTGGAACTCCAGACAATGAGACAATCTCCTGTCCCTCAGGCACAGTTTACCTTGGGGATAATCCCCTCATCCAGGTGTTCTGCCACTTCCTGGAGTCATGTACTTCAAGTTAATTTACACTCTTAATGTATTCCAGTTCCTATAATTTATCTAGCTAGAATAAATGTTTTGGAGCCTGATTTCTCATGGTATCATCTTGTTTCAAACTATCAACCTTGGGAGTAAAACTATTCATCTCAGCAGCAACACCATCAAGCAGCCCTTACCAGTGGGGGCAAGGAAAGGATTTGGAACATCCCTTTTGTCCTAGTCCAGTGCAATTGCCCATCCAGGTTTTAGCACCTCACCCTAGTCCTGGGTTGTTGGCAAGTGAAGTTGGGCCAGTGTGTCTTCTGCACCTCACTTTCTCAACTTGGGTGGGGTGGGGTGGCTGATTGGTTTCCATTGACGCCCCACTACATGGAGCGTGACTAGTTCCATTTGGGTGAGAGGTCCTCCTTTATGCCTTCTCTTGACTCCTGCAACTCTATCAGAGCTCTTTGTTCCTTTGTCTTTTGATTTCACTGGTTTGTCTCTTGCTCCCCCCCCCTCAATATCATGGCTTCCTAGAGTGGAAATTCTTTCATTTCACAGTCTCCTCTCTTGATAACATTAACCTCTCCCATTCATGGATCCGGAGGTTTTTCCTACCGAATCCAACCCTACTCCATCAGGTAAAACCTGCTCCTTTCTCATCTGCCTCTTTCTCAGAGCATTTTAACAGAAATGTTTGAAATACAGCAACAAAACACCCAAGAATTAATATAAAACAAAGGTGGGGGGGAAGGTTCAGGGGAGAAACTATGTCTGGGGTAAAAACACATCTACTGCTCCTTCACAAATAAGCAAGCACACAATTGCAGTCTCCAAATTACACTTTAACCAACCAAAGTCAAGTCTGCATGCTAAACCCTTAAATTAGCCTTCTGTTCCTACAGACTTGGAAACAAGTCCCACCAAACCCAGTCCCATTCTGTTCTAAGTAGAGATGGGCACGACCAGGGAAAATGACGTTTCCGAGTTGTCGTGTGTCGGAGCCGGCCCGTTTCGGCTCGTTTCCGTTTTTCGCGAAAATTTTCCAAAAATTTGTCATTTGGTTTGTCATTTTTTCGTCTGTCGTTAGTACTGGTTTGGGTGGGGGAGCGGGCTCCTGGAGGCACCTCTCTGGGGTGGGTGCCTCCTCTGGCCTGCTATGAAGGGAAAGCGGGCTCCTGGAGGCACCTTTCTGGGGTGGGTGCCTCCTCTGGCCTGCTACAAAATGGCATGCATAGCCAATTGGATATGCATACCAAGTTGAGTAGAGAGGCACCTCTTTTTTGGGTGCCTCTCTCTGTTGACCACAGGCCCACTGCTAACTGCAGTGTCACAGTGCACACACTGGGGGAAGGCTCCTCCTCAGTCTGGGTGCTCTGTGGTCCACTAAGAAGGGAACTGTACTTGTGTGTGTAGTGCAATGCGAGTACAGATTTGGCTTAGGGTTAGGGGGGTTAGCGCAAGGGCTAGGCTTAGGGTTGTTACGGGTAAGGTTAGGGTGAGTTCGTGGGGTGCACCTCTGGGTGCCTCTCTGACCCACTAAGAAGGACAGTGTACTGGCGTATGGGTTACGGTTCGGGTTCGGGTTCGGGTTCGGGCTATGGTTAGTGGGCTTTTTATGCCCGACAGGCACATCCCAGAAGTCTCGGTCAAAACCTAGCCAAGTGGCCATGCAACTGGTGGAATGGCTCCAAAAATTTGCATGGTCCACTCCCATGGCCAGCCCATCATTGCGCAGGTGTAAAAAAATAAAAATAAAAACAAAAATAAAATAAAGTCAATAGAGAAGTTTTGTTGCAAGAAAATCCCACTGCTGCTACTGTAAAAATTCAGGCAGTTTTAAAATAGCTATATTTGCATGTTTCTGTGGTGCTTTGGTGTGTTTTTGGACCACCACGATTTCAAAATAAATAAATATTGCTTGCGGTCGCCCCATTTTGGATCCCCCGCCCGCACCGCATGGCATGGCGAGTTGGCGAGAGGACGAGGATGTGCAGCCAGGAGAGGAGGGGGGGGGAGGCCGGGGACCCCCCCCCCCCAGAAACCACCCTTCTGGTAGGTGCCCTCACTCAGGCAGGCATATTTTCGCCTGCTTTTTTGGCCGGGAATCGGGTTTTTTTAAAAAACTTTTTCTGTGCCGCGCCGCTTGGCGAGTTGGCGAGACGACGAGGATGCGCAGCCCAGGAGAGGAGGGGGGAGGGCCCCCCCCAGAAACCACCCCTCTGGTAGGTGCCCTCAGGCAGGCATATTTTTGCCTGCCTTTTTGGCCGGGAATCGGGGTTTTTTATTTTTAAAACTTTTTTCCTGTGCCACTTGGCATCACGCGATCGCTGTGATGCTGCCAGGAACGGCCACGACAAATCAGACCCAATTTTTCTTTAGTCAGTTCGAGTTCGAGTTCTGGCGGAGTAATTGTCGTTCTTCGTTTCGTTACGTAACGGAAACGAGGAACGGAAACAGAAATGAGGATTTCGCTGAGTCGTGCCCATGTCTAGTTCTAAGTAAAAATGTAGAGGATTGGTTTTCTAATCCCAGTAATTTGAATGGGATTCCATTTCTTGGATTATGAAGGGAAAGATAAATAATGGTGATCCTATCTACGCTGACTATGAGCCATTCTCTTGAAATAGCACAGCTGGGGATCTTTGGGGTTGTTGGGTTTGGGTTGGTTTTGTTATACATCATATTCGACACCCTCCTTTCTCACCCTCTGCCTTCCTTTCAAAGTCTTGCTAGGCACGTTTTGCAAGTGACACAACATATGTCCACCAAATGATGTCCTTGAGAAAAAGAGAAGCTCCCTGTGGTTTTCTGTTTTTTTCAGTCCTGAGAAGCCACCTATTTCTCATGGGCCTTCAACTCATGCACCTTTCCATCAGCGGAACAACTCCTGTTAAAAATATTGCCAAGGTTTGCAACAGTGAGCCCAAGAAGTGTCCCCTGTGAGCCATCCGTGCTTCACAAATTGTCCCATTAACCCCCCAGCCCTCTTTTAGTCATGATAGTTCACACTCGTGAGTTCCAGTAGATTAGACTCACATTGCATAATGGACCATGGAGAGGTTTTTAAAGATATGTCCGGATCCCAGGAAAACTCATTGCTGCGAACTGGTTTTTAGAAACAAGCCAAACAGGCTCTTTGTTTGAAGCGAAAACCATTTCTAATTCATTAAGAAAGAGGCAGCCAGTGGGGAGAATGGCTGAAGAGTCAAGAGGAAGGAGAGTACAATATGTGTTAAATTTGCCTCTGATCATTTGTGGCTATAATGCAAACTTAGAACTTGTAAGTCCCTGTTATGCTATCCTTTTGTTTCTTCTTTACTTTAAATCACATACGGATCAGACAGATAGACATTATTGTTATTTTTTTCCTCCAGTTTTTGGAGGTTCTACCATCTTAGCCTAAAGAAGAGTTCTGGAGAACTCGAGGCTTGCTATCAGAATATTATTTGCAACCCCACATGCTATCTGCAGTTTAATGTGGGGTAAAGTTTGATGACAGTATAAGTAAAGAATTGTGTGTTTTTTTTAAAATTCTTTCTCCTAAAAATACCTCAGAGTTATTGAGACTTTAACTGCCAGTTAATGAGAAAGGGGTGGACTCTTGAGGAATTTTCTCCTCTGTGAGTCTCCATACTTTACTGCATAGCAAGAGAGGGATGGTTACCAGAAATTCCAAACTCAGCATTTATGTTGTCCAATACAATTATTATTCTGCCCCGAACTTTGTAAAGTAGCTCTTGTAAATTGGAAGGGCCCTTTTAAAACCTTCCCTCAGCCATGAAACTCAGAAGGTGACCTTGTCTCTATCACTATTTCTCATCCAAGTGATTAAAGAGATACATTTTCCCAGTATTCCATTGTGTTCTGTCATCCGTCTTTCCCTCTACTAATCTGTGCAGGGTGGAAGCCCAGCCACCTTTTTTTCATTACTCATACCAGTTCGGCTTGAACTTGCACCATTTTATGCTCTCATTCTCCCCCCAGTCAAGGGCTCCTGAGGATTAGACTGAAGCCGGAGGGAACCTTTGGCCAAGCTGCCTCTTCTACAGACTTATGTCCTTCTCCTTGGGAATGGTTGCACAGCCTTTACCTAAGTAAGGTGAAAAATCAGCAAGAGCTACCATTTCATGTCAGCGCTACATTTGGAAAGGTGTAAGGAGGAGGAGGAGGAGGAGGAGGAGGAGGAGGAGGAGGAGGAGGAGGAGGACTCCTTGTTATGCTGTTAGCAATGTGTGACAGATGAACAGTGAAGGATGACTGTTGTGAAGACTTGGACTGGATAGGTCACAAAATTCAGCGACTGCATAGCCCCCCTTAGGTCATTGCTATTGTGTTTCCTCCATTCAGAGAATTTGTTTTTTCTTTAAGAGAAGATCCAAAAACACTGAAATAATGTCATGGATGGAAACAGTTGGAGTGTCTCCTCAGGATATAAATATGAGGCATTTTTGGTTCAAGAGGGTTCCACATACTCCTATACATTTCACATTCATTGTCTAGTTGTAGCTGAGTGGATTGGAGATATTGTATAACATTTCCAGAAATGTTGACACCATAAAAAAAACCTGTGGAAAAAAATCGAGGGGGGCAGTGTGTTATTCCCCCATCCCAGGTTTCCAGAAATTTTACATTTCTATGCTGGATCCAGACTGAGTTCACCACCCACATGTGACAAACTCTCTGCATGTAAACCATTCAGATCTCTGACATGTGCTTCAAAGTTAATCTCCTCAGTAGTATGACAGCAGGAGGATAGATAGATAGATAGATAGATAGATAGATAGATAGATAGATAGATAGATCCCCTTGTCATTTGAGGTTTGTCTCCATCCTCTCCAGGCATTTGTCCCCAGAAAGTTTTTTCATAAGTGAATGTGGCTCTTGACAGGAAAAAAATCCCTCATTCTTCCTTTTGTCTTAAACTTACATTGGCTAATATTACATTGATGTTGGGGGGGGGGGATAAAGTCTGACAAATTAATCCTGGATCCAACATCATGACAATTTCAGATGGTAAAAGTATCCCTATCTGTAACCTGCTTGAGCCTATAAACCTCCCTCCCTCCCTCCCTCCCTCCCTTCCTTCAACAAAATTCATCTGATGGGGAAGAACATCTTCCCTTAACGATTTGGGTGTATCTTTTAAAGCTCAAGCTTAACAAGAGCTGAATAAACGTGTGACCAAAAAAAAAATGCTGTTTATTAGTGTCGAGCGAGTGCTATTCAGCTGAGTTGCAAACATTAATTCTCCAGCATAGTCAATAAGAAAGTAAGCAACGCCCAGCTGTGGCTGTCACCCATCAAACCACAGTGAAATAATGGCTCCTTTGTAGTTGCATTGCCCTGACAACATCATGTTTTGCTGTGTAGTGTGGTGATAAAGAACGACCTCAAACACAGCTCTTGGGTTGACTTCACACTTCATCTAGATAACCTAAGGACGCCTGGAAACTGCATGTTTGAAAACAGCTCTCAAAGCTGGCAAAAGTCAAGCCTGTTCAAGAGACTTCCGGCTGACATCACAGAGACCTAATTTCCTGTGATATACTGCATATGTCTCCTGTGCACTCCAACGCAATATGTATCATACACATACACACTCATAATCACACACATTGTTTTGCAAATTCCAAAGTCCTATCTAGATAAGCATGTGTGGTGGCACTGGAGTAAGCAGGCATAATAGGTACTGTAGCCGTAAAGCATGAAATGAAGCCAATGAAAAGATTTGACTCACAGCAAGTGCTAGCTGAAGGTTTTTGGGAAACACTTGGACAGGATACATGGCTGGCTGTCCCTCTAAAAAAGAATAAGGTAAGTGCCTCATGAACAGGTGCTAGGGGACAGACATGACTGGGTTCCTCACTGTTGAGGGGCAGACCAGAGAATGGCACTGGGCCTATTCTGGCCCTTAAGCTATCTTGCTACCCTTGGGTGCAGGAAAGAACACCCTCATCTCACCAGTGTTTCATTAAAGGCAGGTTATGCAACCAGCCCAGTGAACATCTCTGCCTAAGCAGGAATCAGAGGCCATCTTGTTCTTTGCTTCTTGGGCTTACCCTGGAAGAGCGACTCCAATGAATGCCCTTTCTGGGTGGGGCTGCTTCCTTTTTTGCTGCCAGTGTGCAGCAGATAAGCGAAAGATGCTCCTCCACCCCCCTCGTCATTGCTTGCAAGTTCCAAGATGCAAGGAGAACACAAGGATGGTCCCTCGAAGTGTAGCAGGCCTTGACATGTGCTTAATGATCCTGCCCTAAATCCTCTGAGGTTTTAGTGCAGGTAAGGGCCAAGATATTTTGAAGCTGAAACAGAAAATGTGAATGCTCTGTACTCCATCACCATCATCATCCTCAAGTGATTTGTTCCCTCGCTTGTGGCTTGCGGTCTACTGCCTGTTGACAATAGCCTCATACAAGTGATACATAGGCAGTCGTTCTGCCCATGAGGTCATGTGATGGTGGCACAATTCAGATTTTCACCCCAGCCATTCAGAATAGAAGGTATATATGGTTGGTACTCATGACAAGGCTTGCTCTTCTTTCAGAAGTTCGGTATGGTGCGAGAATGAGAATGCTTTGTTTTGGGGATACATTTCAGAGGTGGTTATTTTTGCATTGTTGTTTTGTCAATATTGCATTTTTATTTTATGTGCAGTATTTTTGTGGTGCAAGGTTTATGCATGGTTTATGATTGTTATATCCCATCTTGAAATCATCAGTGATTTCTAAATATTCAGAAACAGAAAAGAGGAATTGATGTTGATGGAACCTCAATAGAGTGTAGTGCAGTGGTTCTCAGCCTTGGATGCTCAGGTCTTCTTGGAATGAAATTCCCAGCCTTCACCACTATCTGTGTTGGCTAGGCTTTTCTGGGAAGTTCTGGGTTCAAACCTGTGTTCAGCCATGGAAAAATCACCAGGAAGTGGAATTGGTAAATACACCCCTTAAATATCTCCCTTACCTTGAAAAACCTTATTTGGGTTATTATAAGTCATTTCCTTCTCGATGGCACATAACATCACTGATATTAATATCAGTGCTGTATAGATATACAGTATACCGTGGTACCTTTACTTACGAGCAGCTTGACTTAGGAGCAATTCAACTTAAGAGCGAAAAACCATTGCCGTTTTAACTGCTGCCTTACAAATTTTAGATGTGATTTTTTTCGATTTATTTATTGATTGATTTGATTTTTTTAGATAGGGCTGCTCTGTTTAAGAGTTGTTCAATTTAAGAGCATGCATTCGGAATGGATTAAACTCGTAAGTAGTGGTACCACTGTACATCTATCTGACTACATACATCTTATGAGCAAAGATTACCAACATGTTCCATGCAGAAACCTGTTCAAAATAACCATCTTCTCTTCCCATCTATTTTAAATAAAGTTCAACATACTATATTATCAAGCTGTCCAAAACTGAGCTGGTGGAGACCAATCAATTGATGCAAGCATTATCTCTCTTTCTGAGGCAAGTTTGTTCTAAAACAGGGCTGCTCAACTTTGAACAGGCGGAGGTCTACTTTTTCTGGCCCAAAGTGCCTGAGGGCTACTACACTAAAACCAATACTTACACATTCTATCCTTTTATCCTTCTTGCTCATAAGTAAAAACTTTTGTAAGTAGAGCAGCAGTTTCCCATAGGAATGCATTGAAAACCAATTAATCTGTTCCGGAGGGAACAGATTTCAGTGTCCGATGGCCCTTGAACTGCCCCACTTGGCTGAGACAGTAGGCTGGCTGATCCAGAACTTTGCTGGGGCAGTGGTGGTCCTTGGGATGGGGAGGAGGGATGGAGAACGTATCCCCTCACTTTTTATTTATTGATGGTTGGCGAGCTACTTTTGAACCCTTCACGGGCTACTGGTAGCCCGCGGTCTACCTGTTGGGCAGGCCTGTTCTAAAAGGTCCTTGCTTTGAACAGCAAGCCCACCTATTCTCGGGTGGGTTTATAGTTAAACTATTCTGAAAACAGAGTCCAACTCAATATATATCATATCCTCATATCACAGAAAGGCATGGATCTGCCCATGAGCTGTTCATGCTCCTACACAGCTGTTTTTAAACTAACATGAGCAAATCACAAGAGCTATTACACTATTTGCTCTGAAATCCCAGAGCAGTGTTAGCGAACCTATGGCACGGGTGTCAAAGGTGGCACTCAGAGCCCTTTCTGTGGGCACCCAACATTGCCCCTTCATAGCCACCTGTATTCAGGTTAAATGGCTGTATTGGCACTTTACAAAAAATTAGTGGGTTTTGAATCGCAGTTTGACCACTCGGTCTCTAAAAGGTTTCAGTGATGTCAATAACATCAATATTTTAATCTATTGCTAAGTATTCCAGCTCCCCTATTTTGTTCTGGAGACTTCTGGCAATTTGCATACAAGCATTTATAGAAAAGATTCAGGCTATATTACGGGGGATAAGAGAGGTAAAATTAGAAAAAATTAAGGATATGCAACTGAAGGTATTGCATAAATGGTATTATACCCCACAGAAATTAAATAGAATAAATAATAACATATCACAATATTGTTGGCACTGTAAAAAAGAAAAAGGCACTTTTGCACACATGATATGGAAATGCGAGAAAATACGAACATATTGGAAGAAAGTAGAAAATTGGTTATCAGAAATTACAAAGAAAAGGATTGAGCTAAAAATAGATCATATTTTCTTAGGGTTAGTAGATAGAGAAAAACAATGGAAAAGTGTAAAAAAGATTGTGTACTACAGAATAGCAGCAGCTATAATGGTATTAACGGGTGGATGGAAGGACCAAGAAAAATGGAAATATGATAAATGGAAAGATTATATACATCAATTTTTTCAAAATAATTGGATACAAATTATGCAAGAAGGAAACACAGAAGGGAAACATAGATTTTTAAAGGAGTGGGAAAAATATATAAATTGGATAAAAGGGAAGCCTGAGAACGAGAAATGGGCTAGACTATTCCATCATGCCTTAATAATGTTCAACATGAAAGGGTAGTGAATTTCTGCTTGCTGGGGGGGGGGGGGGGGAGGGAGGGTTAATGAGGAAGGGACCAAAGGATGATGTAATGATTTGGAAACTTGTAAAGACTGGAATATATGCTGTCACTTCCTCAATAAAAATCTAAAAAAGTAAAAAAAAACCAAGCATTTAGAGATGCTTTTCTGATGCAGTCTTTTGAGTCCCGTGAGTCCCGTTGCATCATTAGAGTGCCTCTTGCATCCTTCTGTTTGAGTGCTGGTGACTAGCTCCTGCCTCTGCTCAGTATTTATTGTATCCTTCTCACTACTCAACTAGACACTTTCCCAAACCGGATGCTGCCCAGCTCTTGTCAGCTTTCCCCCAGTTATCAGTTTAAAAGCTGCTCTGCAGCCTTTTTGATGTTGAGCGCCAGCAATCTGGTCCCATCATGGTTCAAGTGCAACCCATCCCTCCTGAACAGGTTTGGCTTGTCCCAAAATGTTCTCCAGTTCCTGACAAATCTGAAGCCCTCCTCTCGACACCATCGCCTCATCCAAGCATTGAGGCTTCTGAACTCTGCCTGCCTGGCAAGTACTGCACAAGGAACAGGCAGCACTTCTGAGAAATGCTACCTTGGAAGTCCTGGACTTCAGTCTTCTTCCTAACAACCTGAATTTGGCTTCCATGTGTTGTCAATGTGGCTGAAAGGTCCACCATTGATCTCACTGGTCTGCTTGCTCCAGAGATGAAACATGTACGCCATTCTTGAACGTGTGTGTGTGTGTGTGTGTGTGTGTGTGTGTGTGTGTGTGTGTGTGTGTGTGTGTGTGTGTGTGTGTGAGAGAGAGAGAGAGAGAGAGAGAGAGAGAGAGAGAGAGAGAGAGAGAGAGAACTGTTCACAGTGCCAACAGCCAGCAAGTGCAGAGTAATCAAGTGTGGAGTAACCAAGCAATCACCAAATACCATGTGATCCCATCCTTTTTTTTTTTTTAATCTAAGAGGCCGTGCTTCTCTTACTCTGGCTGAACATAGATTCTGAAAGTGAATTTTTGATTCCTCTATAATTCCCCCACTCCCTTTTAGGCAGCAATCTCCTACCCTTTTAACGGGAGTCAAAGCCATTGAACCAAATAGGACTTGCTTCTGATTAGAGGTTGTCAGGCTTGACACTGGCCGTGTTCTCGTCTTGGCTCGACAATGAGTAAATCACCAGCTCCAGTATCACCACCTGTCAAGTTGTGACAGCTCTCTTAGGAACATGTTCCTCCAATATTTTAGTTTTGCCAACAAGAGGTTAACACGAATATGCTCAGCGGATGCCTCTAGCATGGGTAAATATGATTATTAGGATTAATATTAAAATACAAATAACACCTTGTATTTGAACTTGTCATTTTCTCTGTTTTCTGACAGGAGGAGCCGGCTTTGATGAGCTTCCTGTGGTCTCTCCGTTTTTTATCCTATTATCCAATTTTCCACTGCACTGAGCTCCTTCTGTCAGGCTGAACCTTTGCCAAATGCACCTCCTTCGCAGAGAGGGCTGGTGCAACACTTTTCATCCAAACAGACAGAAGAGGCAGCAGAAAGAATGATCACAGCACCGTAGCATTGTGTGTGCTGGTGGAGAAAAGGAGGGACATTTTCTCTCATTGAGTAAGAAGTAAGATTGGACAGATCTGTCCATTTTGATTTCTTTTTGTTTCTCATTCTTTCAGTCTTGTGTTCCATTCCACTCAAGTGTTGACTTTTTTCTTTCTTAAAATTTTATTTATTTATTTATTTATTTATTTATTTGGTTTGACTGTTGTCATAAAAATTATGCACCTCTGCCCATGTATATCTGTGTATATAGAGAGTTTTGACCCATTTCTTTTTCTTTTTTCTTCCTGGCGAGGAGTTTTTCATTTCTAATGCATTTTAAAATATTGCTTTCAAGAACACACATTGGTCAGAATCCTGCTGCTGGCCTACACTTGCACATGGGGATATCATGCAAGGCATGGGGGCAAAGTGCTGCTCATTAATGAGTTGCTGTTTGAGTTCTTGTGCACAGGTGTAATCATATGATGGGACATACATCCAGGAAACCAGCTAGCACCTTCTTAATGAGTGGCAATTTGCTCCCCAAATTTATGTGATTCCCATTGCACAGGGATACATCGACAACAGGAGTCTGGGTTGTTATGTCAGCAGGTACTTTTCCTTATGGTGTCCATTGTTGTACTCGTTCTTTTTACTGGAAAGCTGCCATGCAAGTTTTGGAAAGGTGTGGATTTCACAAGACAGTGAGGTTTTGGATTGCTGGTTATGAAATTAGATACAGTATTCTTCTCCATCCCTATTGATGTCCTTTCCCATCCCTAGTCAGAAGGGACTTCACATTTTTCCTTGTTACAACCTTGATTCACTCGAACTCAGTTTTAACAAGCAGAGCTGGCTCTGCTGTTGGGCAAAATGTAGCAGCTGCTTCTGATGGTGTTGGGGGGGGGGGAAAAAAGAAGCAGTGAAACCCTCACCACCTATTTTGCATCTCTTAAGCTGATCTTGCTTTTGGTGGAGTATGTTTTCCTTCCACCTGTGTTCAAGTACATCTCAGTGGCCTGCCTGAATTAACAAAAGGAAAGCCGTCTTGTTGTTTGCTTTGGGTAGCAAATATACTTTGGCTCTATTAATAAACTTGCTTAGGATTGCAGCCTGAAGTCATTGTACTCTTGAAATGGAAGTCTAAATTGAGGATGAAGAATCATCAGCATTAGCAGAAACTGTAGCTTCCAATCGCTTTTGGAAGTTCAAATCTCCACTCAGCCATACATTTTAGTAGATTATTTAGACCATGTTGTGGAGACAAACTGAGGAAAAAGAGAGATTGTACTGTACATAAATTGTCTGGAGCTTGTTGGAAGAAAGGCGGGATCTGACTGGAATAAATAACTTCTGTATTAGCAGCTTTGAGACATAGGACAAGAAGGCTTTTAAGAAAAAAACTGATGACTCGGAACCTTGCATAAATTTAGTGTCACTTTCTGTAGGTAATTGCAGTTAAATAACAAAGTATTACAGTCCACCTGAATTGTGTGATTAGGAGTGCGACCCGATGCATAACCAGGATATGCTCCAGCACCTTGTCAATTAGCCACAATTAGCCATGGAAAGTTACAGAACCATTAAGTGAACACCAGGAGGATTCTGAGATATACATTTTAGCAGCTTAAATTAGATGTTTACACTGCCAAGGTTCTTTGATCTATAGGAGCACATTTCTGGATTAGTTCTTCTGTTACCAACTACTCCCCAATAGTGTGTGACCTCTTCCATGATATTTGCAAATGTTGCTCTCATAACATTTGATTCCAGGAATCATATCAGATAAGGGTTATTATGAACGGTCAAACTGTTTGCTGTCTGAACCTTTCTAACACAAAAGGAACCATCTAATTTAGTTAACAGAACTCAGCTTTAACAGAATGGAAGAAACTCCCATGGTCCTAACAATAACAATTCAATCAGCCCCAACTAAAGTCTAGCTTATGCATATTAAACATTCTTGGGGGGGGGGGAAATCCAGATATAGGAAGAAGGATTTCCACAAATAAGGTAGTGCTTCAAAATGATTAAGATGGGACCCAATCCTTCATTTACTGCTCTAGCAATAAAAGCAATCTTGGGGAGAATTGGTTCCATGCAATATGAGCTAAGGAATGATTCCCCAGCTTCCAATACTAACTTGAAAAAAAGTAGGCAGGAACCCAACAAACATGCCAATATCATTCCACAGTTTTCCAAAAATGTTAAAGGTCATGGGCTTTGTCTGGGTGAATCCGGGACAACTTTGTGTCGTTGTCAAGCACTGTTGCCCCCTCGGTCAGCATCTGTTGACCCTCAGGGAGAGACCCTTTTGGCCAGAGTTTCCTCATCGACATGCAAGATGTGTCCACTCCATACCATCGCGTCTGGGTCCCACACATCTTGTCAGCAACTGGTGCAATGCCATATTTAGATCGGATGTCGCCACTGGGCACATGATCATTTCACATGAGGCTGGAGATCCATCGCAGCATCTTATAAAAGCCATTAGGTCTGTTTAAATTCAATGCTAGCTGCAACAGATGCATACATGAAGTACAGAACACAGAACTATGGGCTGAATAATACCTTTCAGATAACTTCTCATTAGAAGAGTCTGTTCCTGAACTGGAGAAAACATGCCCTTACCACAGCGGGAGCTTTTCCTCTCCTCCTGCATCTTCCTCAGTAGCTTAGGGCATGAGCACACCAGCGAAATTCTCCAGTTACGTCATTGCATAAATATCTGGTCACATCATGCATAGACACGATGGAATTATTTCCCCAGCCAGTGGTATATCTGCAGTATATTCCGCACTCGTTGGGAGAGTTGCGTTCTTTTGTTCCAATGATAGATTGGATCATTTTGTATGTGTGAACGTTGATCCTGCTGGGGTAAATGGAGAAGGAAGAGCAGCGAGGACCAAGGCGCCATCTTGAAGAAGCCAGTCTGCCCTCCTGCCCTGCAGGGCTGAGTACAGGGGTGGTGGGAGGTACTTTGCTAGTGGAAGGAAGGAGAGAGGGAGGCATGGGCTGATGGGGGCTGCGTGGAGGAGCCTCTGAGTGATCCTGTACGGGGAAACTGTGGGGCAAGAACATGCACTGGGAAAGGGGTAACACAGACAAATGTGTGGCCAATGACCTGGTTCACCACATCACTAATCTTTACAATCCAGAATAGATTCAGAGCAAACCAAGCCATCAGGTGCAAGAGTTATGGACGTTTGCCTATTGCCTTAAAAGAACCTGTATGCCCTGCCTCTACAAATATAAAAGTCAGTGGCTGCACTGAACCAGGAAATAAGAGAAGAAATACAAGGGTTCCGTGGTGTAGCCGGCCTTACCATTTCAAAGAGGAAGAAATGAATGTTAAAACAAATGGGAATGCTCGCCCCAGTATACATAACATGTGAGCTTGGTTCGGGGCAACAGAGGTATGGAATGTTGCTAGGGAACATTGGACTGGTGTGATCAGGCCCTTGCTTGGATTTTTGCTAGGCCTCTCTCAGAAGCCACAGCAGTTTTATTCACAAGCCTGGTCAGAGGCAGGGAGTAGGGGAACTTCTTGATAAGCAGTCAAAGCCCCAAACATGAGGTATTTCCTCCCCCCCCCCTAATCTTGAGATATGGAACCAAATGCCTCTGTGGAATTCTTTTATACACAACGAGCATTTCCCACTGACAGAGAGAATTTAGAAAACTGCTTTTATAGGGAGGTTCCCCCCCTTCTTATTCTTCTGGAAGCCACCCTAAAGCTATCCTTTAGGAATTAGGATTAAATAGTAAGCAATCAGCATCTGTTCCTTGAACAAGGATGAAGGAATTGTGTTTATATTGATATTAATAGGTAGGAGGGATATTTTTTTTCCTTGGTATGAACTAGCTAAAAATCAACCTAGGTGAGAAATTGTGCAACGTGGACAGATGGGCACAAGCAGGAGCTGAAGGATGAAGAGGAGGGAAAGAGCAGGTGGAAAATCCTTCTGGCACATCTACCTTGCTGTGGTGTCAAATAGCTTCCCAGGGAAGCTTCTGAAAACCTATCAATTTGCCACATTTGAAAACTGTTGTGGACAGTGTACTCCCACATTTAAAACAGGAGGGGGGGAATCCTGCCTTACTTAGAGAGGAAGGTGAGATCATTTAATTAATCTATTTTCCTTTTAACCCTGTATTTGTGTTTTTTTTTTTTTTTTAATATTTATTTAGTAGATCAAAGACAAAACATAAAACAAACCTATAATACTTATACATTACATTACTTTAATACATTACTGTTAAACCTATTACTTCAGCTGTGCTACCTTAAAAAAAATAACCCTGAATTTGGACAAATCAGATATAGTAGGAAATGGATTTTGAAAGACATCGCTAGAATAATCTTGCTGACTCTTTATCTTATTCAGCTTATGCCTTATGTCAAACAGAATTCCAAGCAGGACCAACAGACCTGAGGACTCAACGGCCTCCACTAAATCGGTCTGGAGTGTCCTGCTGCTCAGCTGAAAGGACCCAGCCCTGAGGGCTCTTGGGTCTGTCAACCTGTGATTTAAAGTGATATATATTCTCTAGACAGGGGAATCTGGACTCTGGAGCAATCCAAGTTGTTTTTAAAAGACTGCAGTGCAATCTAATTTAGCTTGCACCTGAACAATCTTTCCATTTACATGAGATTTCTTCTCCTGTGAGAACCAGGCAGCACTTCATTTTGCTTCCTCCCTTTCCCACCTGTTTTCAAAGCTGTCATTCCACTGTGACTTCTCCACGGGGATGGGGAGGTTAATTTAATAAGTGGCATAGTGCTACAGCAATACATCAACCTAGCATGGATATTCTCTTATATCTGAAATAGCACTACATCATTTAGGAGAATACTTTTTTTAATAATTGTGAGAAGAGGAAAATAGAAGAGAGGGTTCCTCTACTGTCCTTTCTGCACCACTAATCCACTGCATATATCAGAGGGTTGTTGCCAAAGAGATGGTGTGTGTCCCCTGCCCCCACCAGTTCTATTTGGGAGTGAATTAAGCCACCACACAGACTGCAGACCAGGATAATCAGGAGACCTCCCAATTACACAAAATAAACTAGAGCCCGAGCACTGTGCCAGAAAAGAGTGGAACATCTTGCAAAAAGGGCAATATGAATTGCTCTTACTTAAAACACACGTGGTCATTGGAAAATAAGATGAAGCAGCCCACACCCACAGCAAACCCAACACCAAGCTATATGTTTATCTGATTGCCCCCTGGTTCTAGCTTTGCTGCATTAATTGGACCATCCTACTCATTCTCCTGAGCACTAATGGGCAACCTGTTAGCTGTGGGATTTGGGGAGCTAGCTACACCCCACTGAAAACAAGGAACTCCTCCTGAGTGAGAGCCTGGACCTTTGCCTCAAAGTTCAGCTTCGAACACCCAACTCGGTGTGAGTAACAGGAACCACAGCCAGTGTCATCACACAAAAATAGATTGCTTACATGGATCCAGGATCCAGTAATTGGTAGACATGCTGCCTCTGCATCAGTTATCAGCAGGTGGACAAGAATGCTGCCGACCTCTAAATCTGGGTGTGCTCCTCCAACTTGTAGGCAAAAATCCCCGATTCCATCCTTTCTTTCCTTACTCTTCATGTCACCCTTTAAAAAGAGATCAAAAATTGAGATTGCATAAAAGAGATCCCCTGCTTGTTTGGTCAAATGGTTTGCTTTGCAGGCTGACACCAGCAGTCTTTCTAAATGTCTCAATGCAAGCCACATTTGGGCAACTAAATGCAATCTTTTTCTCCTTGCTTCCACCGAGAATGTGTGAGTCTCTGTGCCGCACAGCCAAGGGCTGTGTTTTGGACCAGTTTCAAGTAATTACATGTCACAGGGAGAATGGCCAGTCTCTGACACTTTGGCCAGTTTTTTTTAAAGGAGCTTTTAAAGCTCATCTGCTGCCTGTATTAGATGCTAGAAGATTTCCCCCCCCCCCCCCCCCCCGGTCTCTTTAATAAGAGTTGAACAGCTTGTGGTATAGATAATTCACAGGCTCTTTCAGCTACTGTCCTGTGATCTCTTTCTCTGGATGTAATTTCCACTGAACTCAGTTGGGCTGACCTCTGAGTAGACATGTGTACAATTGCACTGTTCATAAATACTGGTTATTTTCCTACTGATAGTGGGGAAGAGGAACCTGGTTGCTTTGTGTCTGTTCTAATTAATTCTAATTAATCTGTTCCTTTCAATTTTATTCATGTTCTCATTTTTACAACGCTACTTCAGTGTTGTGCTGTTTTCCCATCACTTTGCAACTTTATGCTTAAAAAGTGCTCATGAAAACGCCTGTGGATTTTCATACAGTATTTCAAGAAAACTGTATGCACTTCCCTCATCTTTTCCCTAGTATACACATATCTGTAACCAATTTTCCCTAATGTAGTATGTGTTTCTATACAATGTTTTCACACATTGTTATTATTTCAAAGGGAGGGAAAAAGCTCAGTCAAAGTGCTGGCTGGTTGCTCATATCTGTGTTCCTAATGAACCTGGGAACTGGAACGATGACATCAACAACAACTTTCCTGTTCAACTGACAGGAAAGGGTGAAGTGGAGCTTCCTCCCATTCTGTGTTCAGAAATCGATCCTGACTGACAGTGAAACCTTTCTAATGGGCCAGTCTCCTCCACCACAAACGAAGGCAGACTGTTCTCTCTTCCAGCCCTTTTCTGCCACTTCCCAACATCTGCCACTTGAGCTAATTGGTTGATATTATCTAATGGTAGGGCTGGCCTTGGATATCTCAGAAATGGAAGCTTGAAAATGTGGGTATCAGAGGAAGGTCACACCTACTAGCCTAGTCCTTGTCTCCCTGTCTCCTTCACATTTTAATTTCAGCATGCAATGAATGTTTGCACATGGATGTCATCCACAGGAGTGAAGCAGAATTTCTGGAGTGCAAATCTTCCCTCAGCTTCTCAAGCTGATGCCAAGCAGCCACGTTCACAACAAAAGTGGAATGTCCAATCTGGGCTTCCTCTCATTATTACCCATAACATCACATACTTGCTGCATCCCACCAGCTCCTTCCTAACAGCCTTCCTCACATGACCCACAAATATTCCAGGTTTTCCCGAAAGCTTATTTTATTAGCTCGGTGGGGAAATGTCTCATTCAAGATGTATTTTTAACGAGGTGCTTTAAATTCTTTGTGTTGGACTTTGATAGCAGAGCAAGTGAGGACCCTCCAAGTACAAGATGTTTATGACTTGTTACTGAGCCAGCCCATAAATGAAGCTGAAATGATAAAATTAAGAGGAAAAAGCAAAGAAGTGAAAGCAGGCACCATCTGGTAAATCTCAATCAGTCCCGAAAGTCAACCTGGAATAGAAGGGACTTAATTGCATTCTAATCATGCATGACTTCCCCCCACCCGTGGTTTGGCTTATATTTTCTTGTCCCCAATAAAAGTTTGGGTTTGTTCCACAGCACTTTGGTTTAGAAGTAGGGGTGGAAAAAATAAGTGGGGGGGGGGAATCTGTCTGAGTAGCTGCTGTGGACAGCAGTCATGTAGAGACCAGAAATTACCTCAGAAGATGTACTGAAATGTGTATTCTAATCCATAGCCTCCCTCAAAACCTATATTTCCAGTGCACACTGTGGTACCTTTAACCCACTAAAGGCTGCCTCATGAATCTTGGAGAAGGGTAAGATTTGTCAGGCACCTATCTAATAATCCATGCTACCTTCATAACTAGGGCAGGGAAGCTCCAGCTTTGACCTATGGGTGCCGAAATCTAGAGCGATGGATCTAAATTGTCATATACTTTCTAGTTATGGAAATGACAACTCCTGTCATCCTATTCATCCCCTAAGTGGGACAGCACTCCACTTTCCCCAATGAACAAATTGTACGCCAGAGAACAAGATAGCTAAAAGTACCATTTAGGAGGACTGACTATTTTCTTAGGGAGCAGATAGATGTAAAGCATCTGGTTCATATCTGGTAGGGTTCAGCTGTGTGGCTTCAGCTGTGGTTAACCTATAATAATGTGTGTTGGTTTTTTTTAACCACACCTTCCATGATCCTGCAACCTATAGTGCTGGCCAGGGGATTTTGGTCATTGTAAATCAAAAGTGGCACTCCCCAGTGGTCACTATATTTCTGTATCAATATGCCTAGCAAAGTGTCACTTTATGTCTGGTGGTTTCCTTCAAGAGGGAACCAATCCTGGATATGTGCTGCACCCCTAAAAACCATCTTCTGCTTTCCAACAGACCACAGTTTTTGTTATACTAGGTGCTGGCATGAATATTTATGTGGGACTACATGAGAAGACTCCTGTTACTTAGACACAATCAAGCTGTTCAAGAATTTATTTCCAGTCACTTCAGGAATTGATGCCATTTCGGTGTTACAATTTTGAATTTCTGGTCAGTTCCTTTTGCTAAGCAGCAGAAGTACAGCGACCCATGGAGGAGAAGAGCAATAAGTTCCCCGGAGTCCACCCCTTTCGCATTAACTGGCACCTGAAGTACTAGGGGCGTTTGTAGTAGAAAGAATAAAAAATATTTTGTTACAGAATCCTGGATTCTGAGTCTATCTTTCCAAGTTCCTTCCAAGCCCATTTCCACAATCCCTGGCCTCCTCCCAGCCTTTGTCCGCACCGCCTCTGTGATATCAAGAGAAAGGACCCCCCCCCCCAATTCTCAGGTGATGGCCTGTCTTGCCAGCAGCTGCTCTGGCTGCTCTATGGGTGATGGTTTAACGTCTAACGTATATAAAGCCCTAAAAATGGTCTGGGACCTTGGGACCTGGCAGATCGCCTCCTTCCAGTGAGAACCACACCTCCTACTAGCTGGTCCCAGCCTGGATCTTTTTCAGCTGACCCCGAAAAAGACCCAGAGGGAGTAAACTTGGAAGAGGGCCTTCCTGATAGTCGCTCCCCAACTTCTTCCAAATTGCTGCCTGGCCCCTTCACTGGCAATGCTTAAGAACCCCAGTCTCACTCACTCTATACCCCAGAGCACAGAGAGAAACTCTTAGTTCCCTGAACTCCTTGCCATCTGAAGATACCAGCCACAGATTCTGGCGAAACGTCGGGAAGAAAAACTTCCAGAACACGGCCAAACAGCCCGACAAACTCACAACAACTATCGGATCCCGGCCATGAAAACCTTCAAGAATACAATTTTTAAGAAACTTTTAAAAACCTGGCTTTTTTGACAGACCTTTTATTCTGATCCACCCACCAAACCTGGTGAAACTTTTAGCCAGTATGACTATAAGACCGCCATTTTAAATACTCAAATGATTGGAATATTGTTGTATTTTATTGCGTTTTGTTTGCTTTTATATTAGTATTGATATTTTAATTAGTAGGTGTGGTTAGATATATTGCCTATTGTTTGGTTTTATGTTGTAAACCCCCCACCCCACTCCCAGAGTATCCTTTGGTTAGATGGGTGGAATGTAAATAAAATACAATAAACACCCTTCTGGATCTGTTCTCAATCATCCCAGAGTGCAAGACATGCAGTAACAGGCTCAAGTTACAAGAACCCAGCTTTCGGCTAAATATCCAGAAAAACTTCCTAACTGTTAGAGCAGTATGGCAATGAAACCAATGACCTGAAGAGGTGGGGAGTGCGCCAACACTGGAGGCATTCAAGAGAAATCTGGACAGCCACCTGGCAGATATTCTTTGATTTGTATTCTTCCATGAAGCTGGGGGTTGGACATGTTGGCCTTATAGGGCCCTTCCAACTTCACTGTTCTATGATTCTATAACCCTTTAAGCCCTTATAAGCCCTAAAGCAAGACTAGGCTCTCTGTGACTCTACAGATTTTGTTCAATTCCAGTTCCCGTCCACTCTAGCCGAAATGACCAATCAACATGGAAGTTGTAGCTTACAGAGACCTTCATCTGGCTCCAAAATCTCCTATTTAAAGAACATGTAAGAGATGAACGAAACAAATGGATCTATTTAAGCACAGTATCATGTGCCATGGTAGTAAATTAGGATCCTCCTTTGTACCTTGGCTGAAGACATGGCTGAAAATGTACATGTAGATATAGTGTGAGAACGGATGACAAGTGACATTGGAGAAATGATCATGAAGGCCTGCTGGTTAGGGTGGCAATGTACAACACACAACAAAAAAGAGGACAAGCAACAGAGTCATATAAAAATTTTATGCAATAGATATTTTGTGCATTGTATTGATTTTGGACAAAATCATAACAACATAAGAACATAAGAAGAGCCATGCTGGATCAAGCCAAAGGCCCATCTAGTCCAGCTTCCTGTATCTCATAGTGGCCCCACCAGATGTGTCTGGGAGCGCATGAGACTAGATATTTGTCTCCTGATACCACTCCCTGAAGATTACACATCTCCCTCATGGTTTGTAACCTGTGATGGACTTTTCCTCCAGGAATCTGTCTAATCCCCGTTTGAAGGCATCCAGGTCAGATGCCATCACCACATCCTGTGGCAGGGAGTTCTGCAGACTAACAACACTCTGGGTTTTAAAAAAAATTCTTTTGTGTGTTTTCACTCTCCCAGCCCTCAATTTGAGTGGATGTCCCTTAGTTCTGGTATTTCGTGAGAGGGAGAAGAGTGCCCCTCTATCCACCTTACTCATGCCCTGCGTTATAATCATCTTGTACTTTGAGAATACTGTAAGAGATTTGTGTTGCTTATTTGTTTTAATTATTACACTTCCATTCCATTTTCTTTACAATGTGTTTAAGCATGTATGCATGGTTCTCTTTGTCCCCATTTTAACTTCACAGTAATCTGGTGAGGTAGGTCTGGCTGAAACACAGCAAATGTCCACAGGTCAACCATTGGTCTTCACAGTCACTAGGGTTTTCAACCTAGGTCTCCTGAGCCCTAGCCCAACACACTCACCGTTATCCAACAATGCTACAGAAAGGTACTTCCGCTCCACAACTGTGTGGCTCAGGTGTGGATGGAGTGTGGGAGTAGGCAGGGAGGGAAATGTGAATTTAGTCATATTCACTCACAGTGGAGTGGCATCCAGAAATTTGGGTCAGTGCAGTTTAAGTGGCTGCTTGTTTGCAGCTTTGTGTATTGCCCTGTAGGTTGAAACATTACAAAGAACTGCCTTACACAGAACAAAAAGGCTTTCTACTTCAGTTTCCTCCGATTGCTATCTCATTAGCTAAAGAGAATGAGAGATCAAGCACGGCAAAAAGCAAAGGGGAAAGGTGGTGTGTGTGTGTGTGTGTGTGTGTGTGTGTGTGTGTGTGTGTGTGTGCGTGTGCACGTGTGTGTGTGTGTGCATGTGTGTGTGTGTGTGTGTGTGTGTGTGTGTGTGTGTGTGTGTGTGTGTGTGTGTGTGTGTGTACACTTGACTGGACTTTTCTTTCTGCATCAGTTCAAAGCGATCCCATGCTTTCAGCCAAAGCAAAAAAGATTTGACTTTAGAAACTAAAAGTGTCTCTGCTGGAGAGGGAAGACTATACGGATTGGGGTGTGGGAATTCAAGCTGATTTCCATTTCCCTTTACATCATGGGGCCACTGGGGAAAATGTGAATCAGACTGCCCCAAACCCATAGTATTTTCCCACATTTCCCTCTATGAAGTCAGGCTCCACTGGAACGGCACACAGAGCAGCCCACTGTTTCCATCGCAGCCACTATTGCTCTATTGAGTTGACATCAACGTCTATCAGAGTATGAGCAATTTAATCTGCCAGCAGTAGCAATACTTGATGAATAATTTCCAGAGTCAGAGTCAGATATTTCTTAAAACCAAGCAGCTATATTGCAAATGTACAGAATATGTCACAGCATCAAAGAACTTCAACAAAGCATTGAGAAAAAGATCACATTATTAGTACATGAAGACAAAAATCAACAGCCTAACAGCATATATAGGCAAAATGTATCACAGAATGACAGAGTGGGTGCCTTACTCACAAAAGACTCAAATGTGTACTGATTTCTAGAACACTTTTATACATGTGTCTGTCAAATCATATACCACATTACATCATAGCTATATCGCAGCCTCTTGCACCAGCCAAACTCATTTAATGTTCATTCTTTACACCTGCACTCAAGTAGAAAAAAATTTACACTTAGTCACTGTAACTTTGCACTTTTACAGACTCCATCTTTAAATCAATTACATACAGAACTTTTATTTATACATCCTGTCTAATACATATTTTTCACTATCTAATATCTGACAACATCTGCAAAGCAGCATCGTCTCAAGCACACCCAGGGTCATCTTGACCCCATTCGTTGCCTTCCTTGGACTGACTGCTCCAAAAGTGTTCTGCTTATATACCGCCCCATACCACTACAAGTAGTCTCTGGGCGGTTTAGAATTTTTAATTACAGTGTGCAGGCTACACATTGTCCCCCCCCCCAGCAAGCTGGGTACTCATTTTACCGACCTCGGAAGGATGGAAGGCTGAGTGAACCTTGAGCCTGCTACCTGGGATTGAACCCAGGTCGTGAGCACAGTTTTACCTGCAGTACAGGCATTTAACCACTGCGCCACGAGGCTCACTACTGAGTGGAGTGATTTGGTCTTCCAAAGCCAATGGTTGTCCATGGTGACAGGGCCTAGTGGAGGAACAAAACATGAATGGGAAGTGGAGGGAGGAAGAGGTGAGGGAGGCGGTGTAAAGTCCACTTCACCTTAATGCAGCTGCTCTCTGTTAGTCCTGTTCTGTGTCATCTATCGCTATATGAGTTCAATCACACAACTGATCAACTGAGTTGAATTTAAGGTACATGAGTTACAAATGTAAATACTGTACATACATAAGTAATCTGGACTCTTATTCAAAAGGGCAGTTCTGAATTGTTGCACTCACTCGCTCGATAGAAGGAAGCATTACTGAGTAGAGATGGGCACGACTTGAAAAAAAATTTTTTCGAGTTGTCGTTAGTCGGGCCGGTCCCGTTTCGGCTCGTTTCCGGTTTTCGCGAAAATTCGCAAAAATTAGTCGGTTCGTTTTTTCGTTTTTTCGTTGTCGTTAGTACTGGTTTTGGGGGGGGAGTGGGCTCCTGGAGGCACCTCTGTGGAGTGGGTGCCTCCTCTGGCCCGCTATAAAGGGAAAGTGGGCTCCTGGAGGCACCCGTGGGTGCCTCCTGCCACTAGGAAGGGGAAGCAGGCTCCAAGAGAGACCCCTCTACATGGGGGTCTCCCCTCCTCACCTGCTGCTGCTGCAAAATGCTATGCAATAGCCATATGGATATTGCATAACAGAATGTGCAGACAGTGAGACCAGTGAGAGTGATAGCGTCATGCCCGCCCTTCACAAGGCTCTCGCACCACCATGTCTCACACAGAAGGGAATTGTACTTGCTGCGTGTAGTGCAATGCAAGCAAGTAGATCTGGCTTTAAGGTGGCTTAGTGCAATGGCTAGGGTTAGGCTAGTGACGGGTAAGGTTACGGTGGGCTAGTGGGTTGCACCTCTGGGTGCCTCTCTGACCCACTAAGAAGACAGTCTGTGACGTATGGGTACGGAGTCAAGGGTTAGGGTTAGGGTTAGGGCAGGTTTTAGGGGCCTTTTTGGCACATCCCAGAAGTCTCCATGGCCAAGTGGCCATGCGTTTGGTGGGATGGCTCCAAAAATTTGCATGGTTGTCCACTCCCACATGGCTGGCCACTCGGCCAGCCCATCATTGCGCACTGCGCAGGTGTAAATAAAATAAAATAAAATAAAATAAAATAAATGGAGGACAGAGGAGGAGAGGAGAGAGATTTTGTTGCAAGAAAAAACCCACTGCTACTGTGAAAAATCTGGCAGTTTATAAATTTTCACGGGTTTCTGTTGTGCTTGTGTGTTTTTGGACCACGGTTTCAAAAACAATATTGCGTTTGCCGCCCCATTTTGGATCCCCCGCCCGCACCGCATGGCATGGCGAAATGGCGACTCGAGTCCGGCTGCCCAGGACGGGGGGGAGGCGGGACCCCCCCTCCAGAAACCACCCCTCCGGTAGGTGCCCTGCGCCCTTAGTCAAGCAGGCATTTTTCCGCCTGCTTTTTTGGCCCAGGAATGGGTGGGGGGAGAGTTTAAAAGTTTTTTCCTGTGCCGTCCATGCCGCTTGGTTGCGCTTTAATTGCGGGCGGCCGGCGGCGAGACTGGGCTTTTTGCTGGCTGCGAGCCTGCGGCGAGTCCCACCAGAGCAGCCCAGGACGGGGGATGAGGGGGGAGGCCGGGGACCTCCAGAAACAACCCCTCTGGTAGGTGTCCTGAGGCACGGCAGGCATTTTTTCCGCCTGCTGCTTTTTGGCCGGGAACCGGGTTTTTTTTTTTTAACTTTTAAAAACTTTTTTTCTGTGCCGCGTGGCATCGCGCAATCCCGCGATGCAAGTAACGAGCACGACAAATCAGACCAAAATTGTTCGTTCGTCGGTTCGAGCTCGAAGTCTGGTGGAGTAATTCCCGTTACCGTTTCTGTAGAGTAACGGAACCGAGTAACGGAAACGGAAACGGGAATACCGCTAAGTCGTGCCCATCTCTATTACTGAGCTGTTAGATGTGCTGAAGCCCCCTGAGAGCACAGTTTTCTCATGTGGTTCTGTTTTGTTCAAGAACTCCCTTCCTGTGGCAACAGGATGACGCCACACACCCACCACTTTCACACAAGCCGTGAGACTCTAACCTCAACCTATCATTTTACTTTCTATGTAACAGAAAAAGCCCTGCAAAAGCTTAGATGCAGGATTTGAGAAGAGGAATCAGAAGACAGTCACCAAATCTCTTCGCTGTGAAATACATAGTCTTTGCACTTGTTTTCCTTGCCAAAAATAAGGGAATTGAAGTTTTTTTTTTGTTAAAAGACTGTTCTCTCAACGTCAATAAGCAAAAATGACAGACGTTTTCTTTCTAGAATGTTGCATGGGTTTAACAGAATGGGGGTCACTTGATTAAGATTTCTGTTAGAGCCAACCAAAATGTGATATTACTAAAAGTGTATGTTGTCTGTTGAAGACCATCCCTGTTGAATATTACTTTTAGAATGTAGTGCCACTGCATGAGTGTGATCGATGTGCAAACTTCTACTTCACAAAAAATAAAAATTGCCACTGCAACATGTAGGAGGTGTCAATCTTGGACTGTACATTAATCTGCCATAACTTTCAGCCCCAAGGCTGCCCTTGGCACATGTATGTGATGGAAGCATATGGACCAATCTAGTCAAATGTCTGGCTGGGCAAGATTTGCCTAGAATTTATAGCAGGAGGAAGAACAGACCCAACTGGTCATGCAGTTGCACTGGTTTGGGAACACACTCTTAACAATCCTGTTGTTTCTGAGTCTTGCAATGGAATACTCAAACCAGGACAGTTAAATAAATCCCCCCTGTCCCAAGGATCAAGAGGTTAACACTGACCAGATGTCTTCAAAAAGATTTGTTGGGAGATTTTTTCCATCAGGGAGAATTTCTCTCTGGGAATTCTACATGGTTCTGAGGATAGCCTGACCAATTAATTGTCTTTCTCATTCCTCAGTGGTTAGCAGCTGAGTTGCAACAGATCTGATCCTGCCTGACAAGAGCAACCAGTAACTACACACGGGTCTCACAGATGAAGGATGAAATTCAATAGTAAGCCACAACTAGAGTAGACACACTGAATCATTAGAACTTGCAGAACAGTTGTCTCACCAACTCTCACCCTGATTCTGTGGGCCTACTCAAGTTGTTACTTGCTTTTGGATTTCAGAGAGAGCGTTTGGACAGCCAGACAGTTCCTGGAAGAAATCAACACCCCTCAGTTTGTTATTTCTTACACACCCTACTTTCTTCATAAATTTTAATGTGGATTTAGTGTGTTTGGCAGTGCATAATTCTTGACAGAAGAGATAAGGGGAAAGGGGAGGGGGAACCTCCACAGACAACCAAACTACACACCAGAATTTCATAGAAGTAGCATTTCCTCATAGCATTAGGTCCAACCCACGGATGCTATTTTGGAGGACTGTAAGCACTGATCAGCATCACACAGGAATTTGTGGGTGGGTGGAGACAGCACGTGCACAAAACAGAGTGCTTTGTATTATTCCTCCATGGGGAAAAATGTAGGAATATTTGGAAACACTTACAGCTTTCTCTAAACATGCTCTTAATAATAATAATAATCACTGCCAACACTACTTAAAACCTGGCCTTCTGTTTTTTTCTTATAAACAATCAGGGTAATTAAATTACCCACATCTGTCTTCTATAATACAGTCAAACCAGATGGAACCTTTAGGGCAATGAAGTGAAAAAGAGAACTGGATCCTTGTACCTATGATAATTGCTTAGAAGAAGAAATTTCAGCAGGTGCAATTTTTACAGTAGCTACACCTGCTGGAAATTTCCCCTCCCAACGAGTGAAGGTGGAAATTGCCCTGGCTTCTTCTTTTTTTGTCTGGCCGCCTTACATTTGATATGTTTGTTATGATTTTGGTAGAGGTGTTTGTGTAAGTCTTAAAAGCCACCTGCTATAGCAGGCATGTCCAAACTTCGGACCTCCTGATGTTTTGGACCACAACTCCCAGAATTCTAAGCTTAGATTGGCAATGGCAAAGGACTGTGGGAGTTGCAGCCCAAAACATCTGGAGGGCTGAAGTTTGGACATGCCTGTGCTATAGCCTCACTTATGTTTCTGACACTTGGCACCCTTTGTTCTCTGATTTGTCACTAGATGGTAAACACAGGCTTAATTTGGTTGCTGTTGCCATGAACCTCTGAGGAAACCCTGGTGTGAGAAGAAAAACAGGTTAAATGTAGAGCCTACACATTCCTATTAACATCTAGTTTGGTCCTTTATGGGTCAAGCAATGCTTAGTCCTGTATTGCTCACCCCTTCTGCACCGTTCCTCCAACACCTATGAAAAAAATTATCCATCCGTAATTGCAGTTGACCTCATGTCACCGCCTTTCATTTCACAATCTTTGCTATCTTAGGAAACATGGTTCGGTGCGTGGAGTCATCACTAAACACTACCTTTAATATGAGAAGGGAAAGCTTTGTTAAAGCAAAATAGATTATTGATAGGAAGGTCTGAGGAAGTGGTATGGGGCAGTATATAAGCAGAACACTTTGCTTTGCTTTGTGCCGGTGGTTCTCATCTGTGGGTGCCCAGATGTTCCTGGACTGCAACTCCCAGAAGTCTTCACTAGCTGAGCTGGCCAGGATTTCTGGGAGTTGCAGTCCAGGAACATCTGGGGACTCATAGGTTGAGAACCACTGCTTTATATAATCCATTAAAAGCTATACAAGAACAAGTCTGGGAGATGGAATGTGTGTTTTTATGTGCATATGAGATACAAGCTGAGGCAGACAAGGTGGCAGACTTTTGAAAGATATTTGACAGAGGAAGTAAAGGGGTGGGGCTTTCTATCTCTAGCTACATGACTCAAAGAGAGGAAAAGCCATGGAAAGATGTCAAGTCCAGAGCTGCCAGTCTGGGAAGTTAGGAAGCAACATAGCAAACAACGGAAAGAGGAATAGGTCAGAAAACAGCTGCCTCTCTTGTCTCCTGCTGGTCCACAGTCACTTGGACTAGTGGGTATCTATCGTCTTCACTTCCAACTGAACCAAAGATAGTTGAGTCAGATTCATAGTCATTACAAAATTATGGAGCAATGTATAGGATTCAAAGGGAGTGTACCATGAACAGCCCAGAGTGGCCTAGCTGGATGGGCAGCATACAAAATCAACCGACAAACAAAATGAATGAATGAATGAATGAATGAATGAATGAATGAATGAATGAATGAATGAATGAATGAATGAATGGTCTAATTGCTGTGTGGTCCTAAGCAGTGTCTGCCTTATGGAAACCAACACCTTAGCTCTGCTCCTACAATAATCTTGCTTACAGCAGAAGACAGGTGTTTCTCATAGAAAATGCTTCACATAACTTATCACACTGAAGAATATGGAAAAGGGATTGCTATACTTTCCACAAATCTGGACATTCTGGATGGAGAGGATTCTGGTAGCTGTAGTCTAAAAAAAAGTTAAAGTGCATACATTTGCATTAGGTGTTATGCATTCAAAATCTTTCAGGCACCTCTTTTTTTAGATATTTGTCCTCATGAATTCACAAGGGGGGTCATTGGGCATCTCAATAGTCAGGGATATCACCATTCTGCTCTCCCGCATGAACATCATTGGGTGAATTAGAATACTCAAACAGTAGTGTATGAATAGGTTGAAATCTTCTCTCTCTTCATCCCTCAGAGAACATGGATGTTCAAAGCTGCTAGTCACACAAACTGAGACAAGAGGAAAATAATTTCCACATTTCTAATTCTAATAATCTGCCTTGCTTGTAATAACAATAGCTCTTTGTTTCTTCTGAATTTTTTCACCCTTTCACCCTAATGCAGGGTGTCTCTTTCGAGACAATGAGATGCATTATTTCCAGTTGTTCCTTTGCAGCATTATCATAAAGAGCATCTTAAGCTTCCTGTTTTCATCAGCGTAATGCTGCTATTAAAAAATCTTGCGTAACCTCCGTGGTAGCAAGAGACGACTCAGCAAATGCCTCCTGACGACTAGTAGGATGGAGCTCAAAGGGGCTTTTTGCGCGTCATAATGGATGGCAAAGTACTTTTTCTTAAGGATTTGCTCCCCCGAGACCGAAAGGCCACCCATCCAACAAGAAGTGGCATGTAAACTCTGCATCTTTCAAAGCTGATTAGGGGAGAAATGGAAGATGGATTGCCACACGATAATTTGTCTTGCTGGTGCTTCCTTTTAGAGAGAAATGCTCTTTTAGTTGAGGGATTTAAAAATGACTTCTAATGAAACAGGGCCCATTGAAGCCACATGGCAACTGTGAGGCAGACTTTGCTTTCTTTATTGGAATCATTATATATTATACAAAGCATCTACTTAGTTAGTACTGTATTGAGAACTAGAAATTTGTAAGGGGAAGGGGAGAGTGTTGGACTTCAATTTCCAGAATCCCTTAACCACCAAGGCCCAATGTTTTGAAATTCTGGGCATTATGGGCCAAAGGCTCTCTTTGGTGTTTTCCTACAAAGTTTAAAGAGAAGAGAAGGACCAGTGACCATGCTTTCTGGAAGACAGCTCTGTTTACTGCAGAAATACAAGTTAGTCAGTCCAGCCCTACTGTTAGACACTCGCCATAAGAAACCAATGTGGATGGACAACAGCAAGGTATTAGAGGCAAATATTATGGGGCATAGGGCAAAGAAAGATTTGAGTGCCATTTTGTTTAGCTTTGGTTGGTGGAATGAGAGGGAAGACACATTCCTTGCTTTTTAAAAAGTTGAAGCAGATGCACCCCCCCCCCACCGCAAGGGTGAGTTCAGTTGTATTCATTGGGCAGAGGCTTGGCAGAACACATGGCCCTGAACTCCTCTTGCATGGGATCAAATTGGGGTCATTTCAAGAAGAGGAATTTGATTGGGTCTCCCATGTAATGGGGGGGGCACACATGGGTAGAGGAGGAGGGGAGGAGCTTCACATGTACAATCTCAAGAGGGCATCCCAGCCTATCGACAGAGCTCTGAATCTTGTGGACAGAAGAGCCATCAATAGAATGCTTTCATCTGAGGAACTGGGATCCTATAAGCCAGTACAGTGGAACCTTGACTTACGTCATTAATCCATTCCAGTGGTCTAGACTTAAGTCAAACATGACTTAAGTCAAACGAACCTTTCCCATGGAAATTAATGGGAAAGCAGATTAATCCGTTCCAGATGATGAAAAAGACCCCCAAAAACAGCAATTTAACACAAATTTGACTGGGATAGGAGATTCCTTCTGGGGATGTAAATGAAATGTCTCTTCAAAGAGAGGAGGAGGCAGTGGAATTATAGTCGACAAGTTATATGCCTCCACTTTTTAATGTTCATAGCAACAATGTCTAAAGTTTTACTGATTTTTAACCTGACGTTCCAAGTTCTGCTTACCATTAGAGTCCCACAACTGTACAGCTCCCCAACTAAAATGCTTCCATTGTGGACCAGACTTCTGCAGCCAGATTTTTTTACAAGACTGAGCTGACTGTCTAACCAGCGAGGCCAGCCCCGAGCTCCCGGGCCTTCTTCTCCTCCGGCAGCAGCGGCGGCTTCGGTGAGGCCGAGGACCAGCTCCAGGTACTCTGAGCTGGCCTCGCCGAAGCCGCCGCTGCCAGAGGAGACGAAGAAGGCAGGAGCAGTTTGGAGGCGGCAGCCACGATGCTGTGGCTGCCGCCCGATTCCGTTGCCTTGCGCCGGGGCTCCTAGATGTAAGTCAAAGCCTGCGACTCAAGTCAAACAGGCCCCTTCTTGCTGCAAGTCAAATATGCTGCAAGTCAAGCAGTATGTAAGTCAAGGTTCCACTGTACTGTCATTTTGGATAAGAGTTTGGAAAAGTATGAAAGCCAAAAAGTATGAGAGTCAGAAAGGCAAAAAAGGTCACTTTCCTGAGATTATGGTGTACTGTAGCATTACCGTGCTTTACCCCCAGCCCTTCCACAGGCTATATTGACAAGCACCACTCCTAATTTTTCTCTTTTGCTGCCACCAACTAGCTTCACTAGTAAATGAATGCTTTCAGTCTTTTAAAAACTGAATAAAGATAAAAGAAGTTTATTATAAAGTAGACTCAAACTCATAAAGTTAACATGTCTAGGGACAATCAAAAGGAAAAATATAGCTCAAACACACTGAAGTTAGGTTACTGACAAAGTTGGTCACATGCACACCCTGTTCTTAAGTTTCCAGACACTCATCACTTACTTTTCCCCACAGAAGTTCTAAATCCTATCTCTTCTCTCTCTATTAAGTATAAGTCTCACAGTCAGACCCTATCTGTCCCTATCTGATTCTCTCAGACTCTTATCGGATTCCCTATCTGAACTATTCAGCGCTGGGCTGACCCTTAAATCCCCTCAGGCTACTCCCCCCAGACTCTCCCATTGGTCAACAACCGACCAATCGATACAGACACTTCTCATGAATTATTCACCACCAAGGGGTATACGCCGCATAGGGGTCAAAATCCAAGTTCTCCTTTGGTGTGTGTGTGTTCTGGCTTTTAATTTTGTGGCTGTACCTGTAAGACGCAAACAGCCCAAGATCAGCACGAGCTGTTCTATCTAAGAGCAGCATTCAAACCCCTACTCAGTACTGGTGGAGAGAAGAAGGAGACCCATTTGTGCTGGGTTAGAATTAGGGTGAAGTCAGTGCCTAAATTATCTTTTTAAATCATCTCTTGGGAGGATGTAAGGAAAAATGGTAAAAATAAGAGGAGAGGGGGAATCCTCCCTCCCGCCCTTGTATTTCAAGAACCAAACGTTCTTGCTGTTGTTTTCTGGGAGCTGCACTTGTCGCCATCATTGCCCTGAACAGCACCACACCTTCGAGGTCTGGGAGGAAGGAAATGATTTGGTTAGTACTCGTATATCTTCTTGTCTCTGCCGCAGGTGGTTTTGCCTTTTCGCTCCCTCCACAGCTCCAACCTACAGAAATGGCACACTCATGTGCAAGGGAGATAAGCAGCCTTTCTCTATTCAGTGCATGGAGGCACCCTTAACGGTGACTTGAGCTCCCCACAAACCACAGTTAACCGTTTCTCCCAACACCATTAGAAGAAAACAGAGGGAATGATATTGTCAGATGGGGTGTTATCTGAGCAGGACAGGACCTAATGCCTCAACATCCAACCTCCCTGCAAGGTCAGGCCCCCTATACTATGAGTGCAGGATCAAAAAATGACAGGTGGTGTTTTCTAAAGAAGTGGGTCCTGCCGTCATGTGATGTGCATGCGGTTTGCTTGCTGGCCCACTAGCAAGCTGACCTCTTTCCAGAATATTCCATTCCATTCCATTGCCTTCTTGTCCATGGCTTTCCCACAACGGACAATGCTGGGCTCAGGGGTGCAAAAAGTGTGCAGCTTATAAACTGTCTCATAGAACTTAAAGCACTCTCTGGGTGGTTTACAAGTAATTATGCAGGCTACATATCCCTCCACCCCCCAAGCAAGCTGGGTACTCATTATATTGCCCTCAGAAGGCTGGAAGGCAGAGTGAACCTTGAGTGAATGGCTACCTGGAACTGAACCCCAGGTCATGAGCACAGTTAAAGCTGGAGTACAGGGCATTATTCAGACATCACTGAAAGTGAGGATAATTCTCCTCCCTTCCCTCCTCTTCTGCAAATCTGTTGGGTTTCCCACAAGTTGATTGTGCCTCCTCCCCCTGCTTCCCCCTTGTTTACAGTACTGTTTGTTTGGTACATAAAATTGTGACCTGAAGAACCCAGTTTGGTCTTTGTTAAATGGGATGCATTCAATAAAGTAGGAGATTAGTGGTCCTCCAGGTAGGTAACGGTTCTTGCCATCCTTCATCAATGGCCTGGCTGGCAGGGCCTGATGAGCAAAGACTTCAACAGAATAGCAAAGTACTCCACCACAGCTCAGAGATGGAGCCTTGCATGGGTAAGCTCCAAGGCTGCCTCCGGAAGAACCCTGCTTTGAGGTTTTGCAAACTTCTGTTCCCTGAAGGAGTTATCTCATCCTTCAAGTCACTACTGGAGGTTGAGCGAATAGTGCCAGTGAGGGTTAAGATATTGAAATGTGCCCTGGCCCTCTGCCATGTGCATTCCCAGGAAGATCGCTAAGGTTCTTTTGTGCCCAGGTTCTTTAGCGGTGACTGGGTGCCCCCTCCCCCCCCGGGCAGTCTTTCCTTTGCCAAGTCTCTTCATTTTGGAATGTTCTCCCTGGGAAAGTTGCCTCTTGCCATCAGCAGTGGCATTGCGTGGCACCAGGCAAAGGTGGTTGTCTTTTCCCAGGCATCTGATTTATTTCATTGACTGCGTTTTGCAAGGTACATCTAGCTCACCTAAATGTTCAAGGAGGATGTGTTTTCTGGCTAATCTGTCTGTCTGTCTGTCTGTCTGTCTGTCTGTCTGTCTGTCTGTCTGTCTGTCTGTCTGTCTGTCTGTCTGTGTCACTACTGTATATTTTTTCTTAATTCCTTGGGGGCCTCTTTGAAGAAAAGTTTCATCCATTTTATAAACTAAAGTTAAATACAATACTTGGAAGAATTGGGCAGGGCAAGTAAATCTCTCTCTGATACCCCACCCCCACCCCCGCCACCCCACCCCACCCCCCAATCTGCCTGTTGCGTACCTGGCTGCCTGCAGATCATGATCGCCATGGGAAGGATCTTTTCTTTTTACCTTAATGTTTGGTCATTTTGCAATTTTTGAACTGTTTGTATTTTTGAGGCTGCTGGTTGGTGGAACTCCTACATCTATGGCATGTGTTTTTCTTTATTTCTTATCTAGGAATACTGTATAGTATTAGTAATAGTAAACATTCCCAAATACTTAGAAACATGCAGAACATGATGTGTTTATAAAGATGCTGCTATTGCAGCATTATTTCCTTTCTATTTCATGGTTATTTTCCTGTTATCATTATGAAAAGAGAGAGAGAGAGAGAGGAGAGAGAGAGAGAAAAAAAAAAAACAGTAAGGTGCCTCTATGTAAATATAAGGTGCAAAAAGAAGCTATTTCAGGGATCTTGCTTCCCTTTAGCTCTGCTTCAGTGACCCTGCTTTTGTAACCCTCACACTCATATTGCACAACAAGAAGAGGCCTTTGCGATGTGGTGGGCAGTTTATAAATATCACACTGTTAATTCATAGAAGCTCACTTTCTCAGAAACATTTGCACAGAAACTTGAGGACGCCCATGGGCATACGAAATGCGTGTTTACAAATGTCCTCAGAGCGCTCGGAACCTTGTGAAGAATGTCATAAAATGAAGGGTGGCTATGAGGCATCACCACTTTCTATCACCTCTGTTTTTGGAGGCAGCATGTTGGCCAGTTTCTGGGGAACATATCAGCTCATTTCCCACAGTTCTGGGCTTCCCATAGACCTCTAGTTTGTGAGTGTGTGGGAAAGAGGATTGTAGACCAGACGGAACATGGTCTGATCCATCTAGGCTCTTCCTATGTTGGCTTGTTCTAATCTAAATAATGAGAGTACTTAGCATTTACAGCAGGGAGGGGAGCAGATCCTCCGTGGACTTAATATAGTCCAGCTTGCCAGTCTGGCACGCAGACATCCTCTGTTTGTTCTTGGTGGAAGCCCTACCCCTTTGGGAAAGAGAGTGGGCAGGAAGAAAGAGGCCAAGAAATGGGGAATGAGTTGGCAGTACCAAACCAGGGCAAAGCACACTCTGCATATGGGGAAAGCCAAATTTTATTTATTTAAGTTATTTATGTATTTAAAATATTTCTACCCTTCCTTTTTCCCTGAAAGGACCTAAGGTGGACTCAACCATCTGCTTAGTCTAGATTCATCTTCTCCCCAGGCAGCCGACGACTCCTCAGCTGTACAGCAAGAATCCCCATTCTACCTCTTGGCCAGAGAGGTCAGGCGCCAGGGGAGGCCTGGACAGCCTGGCAGAACTTCTGTCTGGATTGGAGAAGAAGGACTCCAGCAGCACGCAAAGATTGGTAAGTGGGCCACCTTGCTGGGAGGTGGTGGGGGATGGGACTCACCTGCACCTGAGGTGCGGCGCTTCGTGTTTCATCCAAAGCACAAAGTGCCCACCTCTAATAATTATTAATTCAAAACTTCTATCTCCCTTCCTGTAAAATCGCCGCCAACACCACCAACACCACCCAGAGCTTTCTAGTGATGAAAGCAATTAGACAGGTGGCATCGGGACCTATGGGAGAAATGTTTCAACTGTTTAATTTGTGAAAAATCACTGGTAACAAGGATGTCCTCAGTATGATTTAAATGATGGTCATAGGATTTTAGCCAGAACATTGCTTTTGAAATACTGCATTGATACACTCTCATGAGCAGAACAGTGTAACGTCTTACAGGGAATTCTGCTAGGCAGGCACTCTTTAAGCTCTGCCAATGAAGTATCTGAGCTGGGCCAAGTGGAGCCTGAATTCACCTGCATCTCTCTCTCTCTCTCTCTCTCTCTCTCTCTCTCTCTCTCTCTCTCTCTCTCTCTCTCTAACACACACACACACACACACACACACACACACACACACAGGGCCGGCGCTAGGTTTTTTTGCACCCTAGGCAAGGGGCGGGGTTGGGGCGGGTGGCGGCGGCGGTGAGGGGGTGTGGGGCAGGGGGTGGGGCGGCAGGGGGCGGCGGATGACGAGGGATGGTGATGGGCGTGGGGAGCGGATGGCGACAGGCACAGGGGGTGCGCAGCGATGGGCAGGGGGTGGTGGGGGGACAGCGACGGGCGGTGTGGGGATGGACGGTAGTGGCCAGGGGCGGGGGGCGGCGGGGGGGCAGCAGGCTGGCCAGCGCCCCCTCTCCATTTTGTCACCCTAGGCAACTGCCTAGTTCACCTTAATGGACGTGCCGGCCCTGCACACACACACACACACACACACACACACACACACACACACACACACACAGAGAGAGAGAGAGAGAGAGAGAGAGAGAGAGAGAGAGAGAGAGAGAGAGTCCAATTAATTCCTTAGCAAAAACTCATTGTCCTATCACTCTTGGAAATTACCAGAAGCTGCAAATCAACTTTCATGCCTGTTTTCCCCAAAGCAGGTATAGATTTGTGCTCATTTATGATTCCATTAGTTGCACACACAAAAAAATCATAAAATAGAATAAAATGTACTTTTGAATGTATGTGTTTCCCCTCCCACCTGGAAGGTTTCAGGTTTAGACGATTGGCCCTCAGGCCCACCCAAGATGTCCACCTTGACTTATTCAGGGAAGCTTGTCTTTGAGATTCCCTTGATCGGTTGCTTCTGGCACTAGCTGGAATCCTGTTAGATACTTCTGTCGGAAGAAGGCCATCCAAGGAACTTTTCATTGCAAATACCCACAAGTGAAGAAGTTAGTGTGGGCATTTGCTGTTGCGCACTCAGTCACACCACTGGCATGCAAGATCAAAGACTACCCTGATTTCTTAACTTGTGGCCATTCAGCAATGAAAGATGCCTGAGTGGCATTAGGTCACCAGCAACAAACAGGATCCAGACCTCCAGTTCTTTCACCGTCTTAATTTTTGCAGAGCTACACCTTGCAATGGAAATGGCCATCGGACTACAGTGCACCACTCATAGGGCGTTTTTACACGACCCCTAAGATCCGCTGGTCACTTAAATTCGGACCAGAGATCTTAGGGGTTTGTCGCTCTTCGTGCGTCCCCACCCCTCCGCACTTCCTGGCTGCTGGCTGCGTGAGGGGAGGGAGAAAAATAGGGACAAAAGAATAAAGGCTTACCTCCCGGTGCCGGTGGAAGCTGCCGGGAGCCCCGTCACCTCCTGGTTCCTTCTCTTAAAGGGGCGGGAGGCAAAAAACAACAACAAAAAGAAGCGAGGAGGGCCCGGCACATCCGCATCAAGATTTTTTTCACCCTTGGAGAGCAGGTACAAGAAAAGTGCGCTGGGACGCGCTTAGGTGGGCGTGGTCGCACTTAATTTTCAGTAAACTCCGGAGCTGGTGGGTAAACAATTTTAAGCTCCGGAGCTGGGAGCCATTTGCGGCGGAGTTTAGGGGTCATGTAAAAAGGCCCATAGACGTTTTCCCTACCCAATGAATTTCCTTGGAATGTGCATTGTCTTATCATTCCAGAGAGCTGCTTGTTCTTTCTTCTGTCTTTGCCTGCAGTTGTTTGGTAAATATTTCCTTCTACACGGAGGACAAAAAAAACCACCCACCTGCACCCGATATTTAATCCTTTAAGAAGCTTGTACAGCACAGACTGCTGCAGACCACAGTGTAGAGGGTAATAATAAGAGAAATAGGAAGCTAAAACTGAAATGTCATTAGGTATCTCACTTACCCCATTGAAGATCCTTGCTCTTCAGTTACCAAACTGATAAACGATGTTGGGTGGTTTCCCTCCCTCTTTAATCAGATGTTGGCATTATCTGCCACTAATTGCTTTTTCATTTCCACTTGTAATTATTCTATCGAATGTTTGTGGTGAGAAGCTGAAAATGAAGCGGATCACTGAGAAAGAATTAATTGTTAATGAATAATTATCAGTAGGAAGCCAATTTCATTATCTTCAAAGAGATAGCCAGAGATTAACTACTAACAGAGATGTCTTCAACTTTTTCCTGCCCCCTTTTTTTGCATGTGCACAACTGAAAAGTAGCCAACAAACATTCACACCCTCCAACTTCATCAATTATTTTCTGTTATGCGGACTGATAAGCAATTTTTGCCTTTGTTGTTGAATGCTAACAATGGAACTCATGCTGCGGAGCGCTAATTGGGAGCTGTTGCATTTGGTGGGCTGTAGGCCTAATTAAGAGAGCATTAGCATATGATCCCATGAAGGGCTGAATGGTGGTAGTGACTAAACTTGCCATGATACAATTTCGCCCTGACTAATAAATTTGGGATATCACCCAAGAAGTAGTTAAAGTATAATGGACGAAACGGCTGCTTTTGATGTGAAACAAAACACACACAGGCATGGATGCGTGGAGCGCACATGGAGGCATCTGCTGTGTTAGGGATCTGTTGAGAAAAATCTTTTTAAACCAACATATTGAAAATAAACGTGTTTCTTGGGATTTGAGCTGTAAGCAAAAGACCTATAAAGCGAAGGCTGTGGGAGAACCATTCATTGACTATGACACAGTGAGGCAGCCAGCTCCAAATGCAACATCTGTCTCATCATTATTGAATAGATGCCGCGTCCAGAGAGAATTCTTGCCACTTCAACTTTTCTTTCTCCTCTGCCACAGAAATACTGTTCAGGGGTCATTCCAAAAGGTTATGAAGATCTAGGCAATTAACTCTGCAGACCTGCTCTCTCCTGCTCTCCACACGTTTAACTTCTAATGACATTTGTTTGCTGGAATCAAAGTATGTCCTTATGACAGTGTGAGATTGATGCCTTTCTTATAGGAGGTAGGCATGCCTGGAGAGGGACGTGGGAGAATGTTCCTCAGCAATGAATCTTGATAAATGAACCACCAAGGTGGAATAATGTTTCCCCAGAATTTGGAACCTACCAGCGGTCTTCAGTGGCCAGAGGGTATCATTGTTAGGCCATGAGGATAAATGTGGCACTGTGTCAAGGAGAAGACTTTGTAAGAAGCCAAGGCAGATCCAACAGGGCAGTCAGTAGGGATAGGCAAAGCTGTCAAGTTGTTGCGTACAAAGAGACACGTGTGACTTGAAACTCTTAGGAGATGGAAGTAAAGTTTATTACAGTCAAAGACCATCAGAGGCATGCATGAATAAATGTTGGGAAATATTAACTACGTATGTGGAGTAAGTTATATACGAAAAGAAATCTAAGTTTTAATTTAAAACACACACACACACACACACACACACACACACACACACACACACACACAAATCTCATTTAGGTTACTGTCAAAACTGGACAGAATGAACGGATGAAAATCGAGGCAAAGAAATGCAAAACAAGAATATTTTAAAAATGTGGATTTGTGGATCTCTACAATTAAACTGTAAACCGCCCAGAGACTACTTAAAGTGGTATGGGGCGGTATATAAGCAGAACACTTTGCTTTAGTAATAAGGCACTCGGAGATAAACCAATGCATTGAGTGTTTTTCTAGGGCCATGGGTCTTCTAGATCCGAAGTGATCAGAGGCGACGAACTGTGACAATTTATTTCAAGACTTCCCAGGCTATTATGTGCATTCATCTTTTCTGCAAGCATTTGGCAAGAAAATGAAACATTTATCACCAAACTGGTGACATAAAATTTGCAAGAGCTGATTTGTCATTTCCCCGCAGAGTATTTTTGAAGGGGGGGAGAGAGAGAGAGAGAGAGAGAGAGAGAGAGAGAGAGAGAGAGAGAGAGAGAATTAAATTAAATGCATCCCAATCATCCATTCTAAATTTCCAAGTGTTCTTACCTCTTTTAGAATTGCCACATTACTAAACACAACATTATAATGTATAATTTGCAAGCAGCGAAACAAACTTTCCCAGAACAGCTCCAGGAACCTATTATAAAAATGCCACATTAGGAATGGGGTGGGTGAGGGTGGGGAAATCAACTCAACATAATTTTGTTTGGCAATGAGGACTTTACATGAATTCAATAACTGAAAATATGCATTTAGATTTTTGCATTTATTTATAGGCCCCTTAATGCCAAAACAAATTTCAGTGTAGCATACATAATTCTGCCTCGTTTTAGGGGTTTTCATTAAACTATAAGCGAATTGCCCTTCTGGCTGAAAATCTGCTTTGCTTTGCGTCCCTTTCCTCCCCACTTAACTCTGTTCCATCTTGAATTCCACAAGGAATCTATAGATTTTATTTAAACAGCTGCCCTAGAGAAGTTTGCCTCTCTTAACATGCAAGCCAACACTAATGCTTCTTTTTTCATTCAGGCTTTCAATTTGGATGAATTCCAAATTGCCATTTATTCCAGTGGAAGCACTACTAATTACACAAGGCATCTTCATAAAGAATGGAACACAAGATTTAAAACAAACAACCCCCCAAAAATCAAAAATCCAAATTCTCCCATCTGGGAATTCTAAAGATAAATGATTTTTTAAAAATACCCCAAAGGAACTTGCTTAACTTTATCTCAGCTTCCTGGAGGCTGCTCCCCGACCTACAGAGGTAAAACAGACAAAGGCCACACGACCGTTTTGGTGCTGTGTTTGCTGCGAATGACTGCGCAACAAAAGATCATGCCTCCACTCTAAGGTGCAGCATTTTGGCACCCCAGTTGAGCACGCCCCCTGAAGTGCACTTTAACTGCATCATCCTATCCCACCACTAGGGGTTCGATCAAATTACTCCTCTTAATGATGCACACTTTTTTAGCGCAGCAATTGCAGTGCGACCGGTGAAAATTCGCACCATTTCACTCCCCCCCCTTTTCTGCCTCTTTCTGCTGTCCTACTTTAATCGATTGCTGGCATTTCAGAAACTGAGCAGTTCTACAAGCTGCAAATTACCTGGTACAGTGACCAATGGGAAAGGAATTGAGAGATGACAGAAAAACAAAGGAGTTACTATAAAGGAACTCTGGTGCTAGCGATGTACTGCCACATTCTCAAACTTTCGCATGAACTCTTACAGTAATACTAGAAAGCTGACATGCCAGTAATTGACAAGCAAATCACTTATATATATATATATATATATATATATATATATATATATATATATATATATATATATATATTTGTTTTCGTAGATTTTCACGGGTATAGGTATGCATGTTAGGGTGGATTCGGGTTTCTTCCCGTGTAGAAATCTGGTTGTTTTGGCGACGTTTCGACGAGGTCTCACTCGTCATCTTCAGGCTGGTGTTCTGGCTTCTTTCTTCTTGAAGCAAAGCGTGATCTCAGTTGAAGTCCTTCTATAAATACTGCTGGGGGGGTGTGGTTTGCTTGCTCTGTTGCTGATTGTAGGTTTGTTTGTTCTTTTGTGATTTGCTGTGTGGCTGAGGCGATCGTTAAGGGCTTAACTGCTGGTGGGTTAGATGGCTGTTTAGAGACATCATGTGTGGGTGAGGTGCTGGATGTGTGTCTATTAGCCTTTTGTTTCTTAACGACCTTGGTGATGGGTGTTCTGGCAGCATCCTGGGCTTTGGTAGAGTGGGGTCCTGTGTCTTGTGAATTCATTTTGGTCTGGCTGCGTGTCTGTGGTCTCCCAATGTTTTTTTGGCGTGTGTAAGTGTGCTCCATGTGGTGGCTGGAGTGGGGAGTAGCGGTAGATGGTGCAGTCGTGGTTTTGTTATTGGATGGTGGTTTCGTTTCATCTGTGGGAATGGTCTGGGTTTGTGTTTGGTGTGGATGGAAGGTGGTGGCATCTTGTGTCCTTTTGGACCTGGTGTCAGTCTTTGTGACAGAGGCTCGTCTGTTGACCAGGGCTAGTTTCCAGATGTCAGGCAAGCGGGAGGTGTCATCACGTTTATTCATGTTGTTTGGGTGTTTCTCTATTTCAATGGCTTCCATGATTATTCGACTGTTGAAGTGTTCAGTTTTGGAGATGAGTTTGGTTCTTTTAAAATCAATTTCATGACCTGTTGTTTTTATGTGCTGGAAGAGAGAGGAAGATTTTTCTTCTTTTTTGACTGCGTTCTTGTGTTCTGCGATGCGTGCGCTTATTCTCCTGTTTGTCTGTCCGATGTATGTGGCTGGGCAGACTTTGCATGGTATTTCGTAGACTCCTTGGTTTTCTAGCTCAATCTTGTCTTTGGGGTTTCTTAAAATGTTGGCTATTTTTTGTTCGGTGCAAAAGGCTGTCTTGATATTGTGTTTGTGGAGAATTTTGCTTATTTTGTCTGTGGTGCCTTTGATGTAAGGGAGGAGGGCAGTGCCGTTGTTCTCTTCTGTTTCTTGGTTCTTGGGGGGTGTTTCTTTTTGGATTAGTTTGGTGATGGTGTTTTTTTGGAATCCGTTCGCAATTAAAGCATTCGAGAGAGTGTGTAATTCAGTTTTTAGGTGGTCTTTGTCAGCGAGGCGTTTGGTTCTGGAGATGAGGGTTTTTGCTACTGAGTTGATCTGTGCAGGGTGGTGGTGTGATTGTGCATTTAAGTAGCGGTTTGTATGTGTTTTTTTTCGGTAGATGGTATGTCCTAAGGAGCCGTCGGGTTTTTTGTAGATTAGGACGTCCAGGAAGGGAAGTTGGTTGTTGGCTTCTATTTCCATAGTGAATTGTATTTTGGGGTGTAGGCTGTTGAGATGTGTGAGGAAGTTGTTCAGTTTGTCTTTCCCGTGTGGCCAGATAACAAAGGTGTCGTCAACATATCTGAGCCAGAGTTTGGGTTTATGTTCGGACTTCTGTAACGCGTTGGTTTCAAAGTGTTCCATATATAGGTTTGCGATGACCGGTGAGAGGGGTGATCCCATGGGTGCTCCTTCTATCTGTTTGTATCTTTGTCCATTGTGGATGAAGTATGTGTTGTTTAGGCAGTGGTTGGTCAGATCTAGGATGTGCTTGGGGGGGTTGTATTTGTTGTGGATAGCTGTCAAGGCTTCTTGAATGGGCACTTGTGTGAAGAGCGAAACAACATCGAAGCTCACGAGTAGGTCATTGGGTTGTAGGTCTTGTTTCTTTATAATTTCTATGAAGTGGAACGAGTTTTGTACGTATGAAGAGATGGATTCTGCATAGGGCTGGAGTTGTTTGGCAAGAAATTTGGCGAGGTTTTGTAGGGGTGAGCCTATGGAGCTGACTATGGGTCTGAGAGGTGTTCCTTCTTTGTGAATCTTGGGGAGGCCGTAGAGCTTGGGGCATCTGGAAGATTTCTCTCTGGGGATGATGCTTGGCTTGATTTCTTCACTTAAGGGTGAGGCTTTTATTTTGGCTTTGGTGGTTTTTTCCAGGTAGGTGGTGGGGTCTGTGTTCAAAGGTATGTAAGCAGGGTCTTGTAGTAGGTTGGATAGTTTGGCTTGGTAGTCAGATGTGTTCATCACCACTGTGGCATTGCCTTTGTCTGCTGGGAGAATGATTATGTTGTTGTCTTTCCTCAGGTTGGTGAGGGCTTTTTGTTCTTCTTTGTGTAAATTGCTTCTGGGTGGTTTGCTGGAGCAGAGGATATTGGTGACTTTCGAGTCTGATTTTGTTGGCTTCATCTGGGTTGATTTTGGTTAGGCTGGCTTCCACTCCGCATATGATGTTTTTCAGTGGGGATGTGTCTGGGGGCGACTGCAAAGTTGAATCCTTTGGACAGGACTTTGGTCTCTGCGATGGTGAGTGTCCTGTCTGATATGTTGTGAACTGTTTGTTTCATGGGCTGCTGTGGGGGGTTGGGCTTCTGGCGTTTTTTCCAGTTTGTGGAGTTTGTTGGTGTGTGTGTCTGTCTTGTGGGAGGTCTCTGTTTCAGCTCTCCAGGCGGCGAGTTGCTTGGATTTGTTCCAGAGTGTTGGGGTGGATTTTGTTGCTGAGTTTGAGGTGGAGAGTGAGTAGGTCTCTGTTGGTTTGATCTAGTAGGTATCTTTTCTTGTGTAGTTCGTTTCTGATTAGGGCTAGTTCTGTTCTTTTCAGGATCCTTTCGCTGGATGGGGTTTTTGAGTGGAATTTCAGTTGGAAGCTTGTGGGGATCACATTTTTATCTCGGCAGTTGCGTAGGAATGCAATGTCACATAAGATGGTGGCTCTTCGGACTTCTAGTTTCTCGTAGGTTCTGGTCAGCTGGAAGGTTTCCTCCCCGTAGAGGTCGGATATTTGTTTTCGTAGATTTTCACGGGTATAGGTATGCATGTTAGGGTGGATTCGGGTTTCTTCCCGTGTAGAAATCTGGTTGTTTTGGCGACGTTTCGACGAGGTCTCACTCGTCATCTTCAGGCTGGTGTTCTGGCTTCTTTCTTCTTGAAGCAAAGCGTGATCTCAGTTGAAGTCCTTCTATAAATACTGCTGGGGGGGTGTGGTTTGCTTGCTCTGTTGCTGATTGTAGGTTTGTTTGTTCTTTTGTGATTTGCTGTGTGGCTGAGGCGATCGTTAAGGGCTTAACTGCTGGTGGGTTAGATGGCTGTTTAGAGACATCATGTGTGGGTGAGGTGCTGGATGTGTGTCTATTAGCCTTTTGTTTCTTAACGACCTTGGTGATGGGTGTTCTGGCAGCATCCTGGGCTTTGGTAGAGTGGGGTCCTGTGTCTTGTGAATTCATTTTGGTCTGGCTGCGTGTCTGTGGTCTCCCAATGTTTTTTTGGCGTGTGTAAGTGTGCTCCATGTGGTGGCTGGAGTGGGGAGTAGCGGTAGATGGTGCAGTCGTGGTTTTGTTATTGGATGGTGGTTTCGTTTCATCTGTGGGAAGGGTCTGGGTTTGTGTTTGGTGTGGATGGAAGGTGGTGGCATCTTGTGTCCTTTTGGACCTGGTGTCAGTCTTTGTGACAGAGGCTCGTCTGTTGACCAGGGCTAGTTTCCAGATGTCAGGCAAGCGGGAGGTGTCATCACGTTTATTCATGTTGTTTGGGTGTTTCTCTATTTCAATGGCTTCCATGATTATTCGACTGTTGAAGTGTTCAGTTTTGGAGATGAGTTTGGTTCTTTTAAAATCAATTTCATGACCTGTTGTTTTTATGTGCTGGAAGAGAGAGGAAGATTTTTTCTTCTTTTTTGACTGCGTTCTTGTGTTCTGCGATGCGTGCGCTTATTCTCCTGTTTGTCTGTCCGATGTATGTGGCTGGGCAGACTTTGCATGGTATTTCGTAGACTCCTTGGTTTTCTAGCTCAATCTTGTCTTTGGGGTTTCTTAAAATGTTGGCTATTTTTTGTTTGGTGCAAAAGGCTGTCTTGATATTGTGTTTGTGGAGAATTTTGCTTATTTTGTCTGTGGTGCCTTTGATGTAAGGGAGGAGGGCAGTGCCGTTGTTCTCTTCTGTTTCTTGGTTCTTGGGGGGTGTTTCTTTTTGGATTAGTTTGGTGATGGTGTTTTTTTGGAATCCGTTCGCAATTAAAGCATTCGAGAGAGTGTGTAATTCAGTTTTTAGGTGGTCTTTGTCATATATATATATATATATTTGTCATATATATATATATATATATATTTGTCATATATATATATGAGCATGACAGAGAAAAGCAGATCAATAAACAGGGGAAAGATGCGCATTTGGCAAGATGGGACACAGAGAAAGAAGTATAATACACCCTGCCGTCGGGGCGTTAACTGTGCACCAAATGTCACGTGATCTCCCGTGAATTTAGTACATATCAAAATATGATGCACAGTTAATAGCCGTGCTACCGAGGCCAAAATCTGGAGGTTTTTCTTCTTCTTAGTATTTGGGGTCTGCTGTTTTGAGTTGCCTAGATGCCCTAAGCACATCTAATCTCGCCTGATTTTGGAAGCTAAGCAGGGTTGGGCCTGGTTAGTACTTGGATGGGAGACCACCAGGAAATACCAGGTGCTGTAGGCGCCTGGAGTAGGAACTGGCAAACCACTCCATCCAGTATAGTCAGTCACGACGACTGTAATGACACAACACACATTCTGTTTTTTGCCTTCCATTTGGCACCGTCGTGGGCTAGGCCTGGGTGAACCTGGGAAGACTTCATGTTGATGTTGAGGGTGTTTAACCAGCACTGTTTTGGACTTCAGAACAAAGCGGTAGGTCACATTCAGTATTACGATCCAGAGGGTTCCTTTCTAGCTCTACAGTTCTAAGTTGGTGGTGATGATAACAATGACTGCTCGGTGACTGAGATCCTAAGAGAATAAGCTGCACAGCACAGGCTCCAAATCAGTGGGGACTTGATGAGTTAATTCTTCCATAGGTTTCATTGATTCCAACAGCTCTACTCTAGCCGCTTGAAAAGGGAGAAGCCCCCCGCTGCTGCCTCCCATCAGCAGAGGAGAAAAGCCAGAGATGTGACCCAACTTGCCTGCACACTTCGATGGCATGAAACAAGAGCTGACTTTGTAATGGTCACCCGGATGGTATCAGAGGAAGTGGGGCACGGCCACAGGGTGTCCCAGAGGGATCCCAAGCAGCCCCACTGCCAGCCTTAAGAGTTTGCCAAGCTCTGTGTTATTGTTTGACCCAAGTGGTCTGATCGGAAGTCCTCATGTCAACGGTACAAATTCCCCTGTCTGTCCCTTTGACTTTTTTTTTGTTCAAGTTGGCCACAACACAAATGGGCTCTTCCTCCTTCTCATCTAATGTAATGTAGGGAAAGAGCCAGTGAACCCACAGCCTGTTCCTCTTCCATGGTTTCCACTGTGAATTTCCTACATGCCTCATCTGGCCCTGTGTGCCTGGGGTTGGGAGGGAGGGTGGGAAATAAAGCAAAGTGTACTGCTTATACAACGCCCCATACCACTTCAAGTAGTCTCTGGGCGGTTTACAGTTTCATTACAGCATGCAGGCTACACATTGCCGCCCCCCCCTCAGCAAGCTGGGTAGTCATTTTTCTGACCTCGGAAGGATGGAAGGCTGAGTGAACCTTGAGCCTACTACCTGGGATTGAACCCCAGGTCATGAGCACAGTTTCACCTGCAGTACAAGCACTTAACCACTGTGCCACGAGGCTCGTATACTGCACCAGAATGCAAACAGACTATGAAGATGTGGAACTGAAAAGTGCCAGGGGCTACATCTCCCATAAACCTTGCCTATCATAGCCAATGGTTAGGGCTTATGGGAATTAAATAGCCAAAACAGCCAACATTCTTACACTCCTTCCTTCCCTAAGGCACTTTGTATGTTGCGTCATACAGCACTCAAACTGTGTTTCTGTTTCATGTCTTCAATTTCACCTTGAGAGCTTGTTCTTCTGATGGTTCTGTGTTGATCTTCTCCCTTCTGGAGCGCTCCTAACTTACTGAACCATATCCCATGGCCAAAGATTTATAGGCAGAGATGGTGGGAGTTGCAGTCCAACACATTGCAAGGGCATCTGTCTTGGCAAAGTTTATTTGACATTTAAGGAGTGCCATACAGGGAATACTCTCACACCTGCACTTCAATACACATCCAAGAATGGCTCCTTTGTATGTTCTTAGTTGTGCTGTAACATGTGAGGAATGTGCTTTGAAGATTCAAGAGGAACACTGAGGCAGATATTTTAAAGGTGAAATGATAATCGCATTTATTTTAATGGTTCCTTTTTCTTGACTTTTCCCCTTCCTTCACTTTTTTGGTAACTTTTCTCTTTGTGAAGATATATTCACTGATTAGAGAAGACCTAATTGTCAAAGGATGCTTTTTTGGGGGGACAGCAGCATGGAGAAAAAGAATAGTAGCATTTTGCAAGATTTTGTAAACCTTTTCAAAAACATTTGTTTATTTGTTTATTGGATTTATATACCACTCATCCAGCAGCAAGGGCACTCTCCTATCATTGCAAGACATTTCTAAAATACCCTGGGGGGGGGGAACGGGTTGTTGTAAAAGACAAAATAAGCATTTTACCAGAGTATTAATCCACAGGAAAACATTAAAACAAAAACAAGCCAGGACTTCAAACATTAAAACAAAAACAAGCCAGGACTTTCCACAGACAAATCACTAGTGCCTTGCTGTCAACAGAGCAGGTTCATGAGGAAACTGATTCATTGCTGATGAATGCTTACAAACTGCAGGTAACCGAGACTCAAAATTCTGCTTCAGAACAACATGTGTGTTGATGTTCACAACAGACAGCTATCCTACCTTTCAGAAGCGAGTCTGTTGGTTAGCACGAACAATGAGAAGTTTAAGTGCATATGTGAATGGTACCAATGAAGACTACCTTTGCAATCCCTCACAAACCAGAACAAACACAAATGAACCACTTCTGCAGACATCCTTAGTGAATCGGTTTTGCTTTTGATAACTGGACCCTCTATCTTTTGACTTAGAGGTGTTCTGGACCACACCTTCCAGAATTTCTGACCAGGAGCCATGCTGACTAGCTGTTCTCTAGAAATGAAGTCCAATGACATTTGGAGTTCTATCTACAGCATACCTTCTCTCTCTCTCTCCCTCCCTGTGTGTGTCTGTTTTTGTATGTGTTTGTGCAGGAGTGTCTACATGTGCTGTCAAGTTAATTATGACCGATGGTGACTCTTTTCTGGGTTTTCCAGGTAGTGAGTACTCAGAAGTGGTCTCCTGTTTCCTTCTTTTGAGATGCCTTGCGACTGTGCAGCTTGCCCAAGGCCACACAGGCTGTCTCTTCTCCCTGGAGGCACAGTGAAGAAGCCAACTCCTGATCTCTGGCTCTGGAGTCAGATACCTAAACCACTGAACTATAAGGCAGCACTGAGTGTCCATGACTGTAGAAAATTCAAGGCCTGAACTTGTTGCAAAGTCTTTTGTCCATCAGAAGGTGAGTGAGTTCCATCAGGTAAATGCTTCTCAAACTTGGGTCCCCAGACATAGCTGGTTCATAACTCCCAGAATCCTGGATATTTCATCATGCGGGCTGAGATCTCTAGGACTTGAATTCCAGCCACAACATCTGAAAGCCCAAATACGGGAACCACTGTGTTGGATTTTTTAATGGAGATGTTTAGGAGTACTGTGTAGTTTAGTTCCCAGATTATGGAAAAATACCCCTCAAACCCAATTGATGTAAATGTTCAGAAAACTTTTTGTAGTGAATAGTTGAAAAGTTATAACCTCAAAAAGTAACTTTTCCAAGCTTTGATAATTGTAACTCTTAAACAGGTGTTTTAGATGTGTTCTTTACACATATTACATTTTCTCTTTCATCTCTAGCTGAAAGTAAAATAATCTATTATTGTTCCATGTATGTATGTATGTATGTATGTATGTATGTATGTATGTACAGTCATACCTCGTACAACGTAGGGCTTGTATAACGAAAAATCCGTACAACGGAAAAAAATCTGCCCCCCCTCCTTCCCCCTTCCCTGTTTTCTCTGCCTCTTCCTCCGCCGCCCTGGCCGCTCCGCACGGTTCCACCCCTCCCATTTTGTAAAAAGACTTTCCGGTCGGTGTTTGGGGGGGTAGAGAAGGGGGAGAAGGAGGGGGGCCAAATCGCCGCCGCCACCACCACCACTCATCGGGTGTCTCAGACCCGCCCGGCCGAGGAGGAGGAGGAGGAGGGCGCCCCTTCTCGCCGCCGGGCTCCCCTGGCCCCCGCTCGGCCCCCGCGTCTTTTCCTCCTCCCGGGGCCGGGGCGCCTCCTCCGGAGGTGTGTGTGTGTGTGAGTGAGTGAGAGAGAGAGAGAGAGAGAGAGAGAGAGGCGGGAACGGGCGGGTGGCTGGCGGGGGCTTTGGGAGCGCCGCCGCCACCCGTGTGTGTGTGTGTGTGTGTGTGTGTGTGTGTGTGTGTGCGTGCGTGCGTGCGTGCGTGCGTGTGTGTGTGTGTGTGCGTGCACGCCGAGCCAGCGGGTGTGGGGGGGGAAATCCGCCACCCTCCCCCCCTCGGAACAAAGTCCGCCGCTGGTGCGCCCTCCTGCCTGCTGGCCGCCTCGGGGACTCCGGCAACAGGTGAGGGGGGGGGGAATTCCCGGCGCGGTCCCCCAAGCCCCCAGCCCCAGGCCAAGTGGCGCACCCCACTCCCTCCCCCCACCCCTGCGGCCACCTCCGTCCGACCACCTGCGGCCGGCCGGGAAAGAGGGAAGGAAGGAGGGGAGAGGAGGGACAACAGACACGGAGGAGGGGTGAGCCGCCTGCCCGCCCCCCATTGCCCAAAAAAACCGCCCCCCGTCGCCCAAAAAAACCATAGGAATGCATTGAAACGGATTAAATCCAGTTTCAATGCATTCCTATGGGAAACGACAATTCGTACAACGGAAAACTTGTATAACGTAATTTGATTTGGAACGAATTAATTACGTTATACAAGGTACCACTGTATGTATGTATGTATGTATGTATGTAAAGTTGAGAAAGTTGGGATAGTTGAAATAAACAACAACAATAATGTTGAGGAAGGTGGATGTTCTATAACATACAGTATGTGTAAAATTACTGGATGGAACATGGTCTTCACTGCCTTTTTAATTGTTTACAATTTTAATGTTACTTTTGGGCCCTCTTACTTGTCAGTTTTATTTGGAAAGGTTTCAGGAACCAGAAATAACCGCAGGTGCCTCAGGACTTTTCCAGCCGTTGAAGCCTTCAAACAGGAACCAAATGAGAAGCCACTGGAGCCAAAGGATTTCCTCTGTAGCATCTGTCTTGGATTATTAATTATATCACACAAGCCAATTGCTTACGTAGATTAACTGTCTTTGGCCTCCAAAATGTTATTCCCCCTCAGTGAGACAATAACTGCTGGGTAGCTCGGCGATTTAGGCCTCTGGCTGTGGAGACAGAGGTTGGGAATTCAATTCTCCTACTGTCTGTGAAGATTCTCAGTCATCCAGGTGAGTTTATCTGGAAGTTGAGTCATGGCAACTGGATGTCTTTTTCTTGAGAGACTGAAATGTTTCACTGCTCATCCAAACAGCTTCATCAGTCTGAAGAAAGGTAGTTGCGAGGCCTCCATTTTATAGCTCACTTTGACCTCTTGTCACCCTGGTCTGAAATAGGCTCATAAGATGAACAATGGCCTGAATAGGCTCGTTAGGTTCGTATTGAGACTGTTGTCTACCTAACGAGCCTATTCAGGCCATTGTTCATCTTATGAGCCTATTTCAGACCAGGGTGACAAGAGGTCAAAGTGAACTATAAAATAGAGGACTCGAAACTAGCTTTCTTCAGGCTGACGAAGCTGTTTGGATGAGCAGTGAAATGTTTCAGTCTCTCAAGAAAAAGAAGTCCAGTTGCCATGACTCAACTTGCAGAATTCCCCCACTGTGCCTCCTCGACAGTGGGTGGAGTGGATGATCCATAGGGTCACTAGTGTTTCTAGTGTCATTCCCCCTATAGACAGAAGATGACGCATCTGAAGAGAACATTCATTGCACTGACACTATGCTATCAATTGTTAGTTTTAATGTTGCCTTCTAATGCTATAAGAGCCCCCTGTTTCTCAAACTGAATGTGTCTAAATAGTAATGGACTGTATATTGTCCCTCTTTACTGTAAGCCGCCTTGGGTCCTTTTCCAAGGAGAAAGGTGGGGTAAAAATACTCAAAAATAAATAAATAAATAAATCTATGGAGGATGGAACCCAGATTTCCCAGAGTTCTGATTCAGGAGGAGAACCCTGTGGGTAGCAGAGTCTCTCTTCTTTGGACCTGTCACTCTCAATGCATAGGAAATGATGAAATTAGAAGCAGAGGGAGTAGGGCTGGAGTACTTCCTTCTGTCGTTGTTCTATCCCAGGCAGGTTCCTAGGGTGCGATGCATGGATAGGATATGTCTAATGCTCATGTATCTGGACTGTTATCCTGTTGGACTGTTATTGCAGCATGAATAGACAGTCACCCAGTTGGTCACATGAAGGCATCAGAGGAGTTCTAGACAGTGACATCATACATGATGAGATTCCCTAGGCTGGTTGTGACTGACTTTTGACAAGAAATAAGTATTGCCTGTGGAGTTAACTTACAAGCCTTCTTTAGTTGGTCTCTGTTTCTTCTGTCACTTCATGCTTAAAAACACAAGACCTCCTAATATTCCTGCAGGCTGATTCTAAACATGCTTACTCGGACGTAGGCCAGAGTTTGGGATTCCAGATGAAGGAATGTGAACAGTAATTAACTGTTGGTTTATGTGTGTTTTAAATAGTATATTATTCAGCGGCTTACATACACAGTCAAGTCCCATGGGTGTTCTATTCATGATGAAGCACCTATTTTTAAAATGCACATCTTAGTTTTCCCGAACTTAGCATGGGATTTAATGTGAAATAACAGATGCTTCATTTCAGGAGGTCCTTGTTATTGCTCCCAGTTATTTGCATGGATGCAGAGGAATTACTGTAGTTTGTATCTGTTCTCTGCACTTAAACAGTGGCATCTCCTACCATCTTTACATTTACTGGCCCTTATCACAATGGGATATGTAATAGAGCTGCTATACATACCATCAAAAATCCAGTTAACAAGGTGTAGATTGTTTTATGCTTGCTTGCTGTAAACAGAATTAAAGTCTACTCAGTAAGGAAAGGCAGGGTAAAATACTCTAAAATAAATAAATAATACCTGTAACAGAGTACAGTAACCCCCCACCTATTGCGGGGGTTAGGGACCTGACCCGACCCGCGATAATTGAAAATCTGCAATATGTGAATGCAGGATCGGGTGGGGACTGGGGGACCTATGTGGGGCCTCTTGTACTTACCCCAGGCCTGGTGCTGCCCCGAATGGGCCGCCGATGGCCTTCCTGGGCCCATCGGAGCCCCTCAAAGTGCTTCTTGCCAAACCATAAGTGACTTCCGGAAAACCGGAAGTGACCTCCGGATCGCTAGAAAATACTTTTGGGGCCTCCGAGGGCTTTTTTTAGGCAATTCAGAGGCCTGTTCGGGGCAGTGCCAGTCCTGGGGTAAGTACAGGAGGCCTGATACAGGCCTCTCCAGCTTACCCCAGGGGGCTCCCCCCCCCATATACTGTGTTCCCGTGATATACCCGGACCGCAGTATATGAACCGCAAAAGGGCGGGGGGGGGGTTTACTGTACATAACTAACCCAAACAAATTTGACTATAGTAGTTATGCAACAACAAAATAATCTAAATATAATGCTCATAAATGCAATATATGTATCCATTGAAAACCAGGGAAGAAAATCTAGGATAGATTAACCATTTTCAATGGGGAAACATATGGCCCCCAGGGACCGCTGACGGAAAAATGTGATAAATTTGTGTAAGATATCTGTTTGAGTTGTAGCCTTGTTTGACAGGCTCTGGATCCCAATAATTTCTCTTGAAAGGGCTGTGGTCAAAAACAGTTCAAGAATGGCTGGTTTAAAGGACTAAACACCACATATGACACAATTTTGTAAGGTGCATCATAAACTGTCAGTGAGATGGCCTGATGGATACCAGGAAGCAAAGGTTTATACCAGGAGACAGAAGGTCACCAGAGGGTGGGTGGGAATAAGCCTCTTTAAGCAGAGAGTTTCAAAAGTGGCAGGACCAGCCCTACCATGTGGCAGAATGAAAATGGCTGCCTCAGGCAGTTGATGCTGGAGAGCATGGAACAGTGGCAGCAAGGTGTTGGTGATAGGGATGGGCATGGAACGGAAAAACTGTGTTTTGTTTTGTTTTGTTTCATTCCCCCTGTGATTCGTTTTGTTTAATTAGAAATGATTTTTTTTTAAAAAATGTACAAAATGAAAAAGTAACAAACTGATTTGTTACTCTATAAAATGGGTCCCCTGGGTCCTAGAGGCACCAAATTTGGTGGGTACCTTCCTTAGACTCTCCCTTTTAAGCCCTCCAAAGATTTGGGGTTCAAGGGGCCAAGTTATTCAACTTTAAAGGGAGTGCCCCCCAGAAGAAACATTTCTAATTGCAATGTGGGTGGGGGAGTGTTCGGAGATTTTTTTATGTGTGTGTGTTGAAGGTGTTTTTTGGGCATATGTGTGTGAGTGTGTGTGGGTGTGTGTGTGTGTGTGTGTGTGTGTGTGTGTGTGTGTGTGTTGTTGAATCTGGTCTCTGGGTGTCTGAATTTCGTTGTATGTGTATACTGTGTATATACACACAATGACAATAAATTTTATTATTATTATTATTATTATTATTATTATTATTATTATTATTATTATTATTATTATTATTATTATTATTATTGAAAATAGTGATCCCAGGCAGCTAGCAGTGTGGAAATTACAGTGGAGCTTCCTCAAGCAATCCCCTTGAAGCATCCTCAGCTTGGAGAGATTTGGGCACAAGGGGCCAAATTATTCAACTCCAAAGGGGTGCTCCCAGGTTTTAAAAAAATGCAATTTAAATGTATTTGAAAATACTGATCCCAGGCATCTAGCAGCATGGAAATTACATTCTTTCCTTTAAGCCCACTGAGGCACATTGGGCTGTCTAAGAATTACACTCCACCAGGCAGGCAGGCAGGCAGGCAGGCAAGAATTAAATATTGGGCTTGGGCCATATGACCCTCAGGTATGAAGAGAGAGAGTGAGTGGAACTCCCTTGAATGCCCAAGGTATAAAAGACACTTCTATGTCCAGGGCAGCTCTTATAAACATAATGAAAGGAGAGTGTGGATCTCCTTGGCATCATCAAGAAGACCAAGGCAGGTCTTAGAAACAAATGGGTCTTTCAGACCCATACCATGCAGGCATGAGGTTGTCCAAGTTTCCATTGAATGCCTCCCTCCAGCGCTGGAGCACTCAGTACCTCTTGAGGGAATTGGCTCCATTGCCATACTGCTTCAACGCTTAGGAGGTTTCCTCTGATATTCAAGTGAAATAGGGCTTCCTATAACTGGAGCCCATGGTTGCGTGTCCGGCCTTCTGGGTTTACCAAGAACAGATCCTGCCCCCCTCCCCCACCTCTGTATGACAGCTTTTGAAATACCCATCAGTCTCCTTTTCTCCAGGCTAAACATGCCCAGTTCCTTCAGTCTTTCCTTATAGGGCTTGGTTTCACAGCCCCCTGATCATCCTTTATGCCCTTCTCTGACCTTGCTCCAATTTGTCAGCATCCTTCTTGAAGTGCCGTGTCCAGAACTGGATGTACTCAAGATGACATTCAGCGATTAGTACCTTGCCCACAATCTTAATTTTAAATGAACTGTGTGTTTAATTTCAATTATGAATTTCTGTTTTATTTATTTTTATTATTGTAATTGTTGATATGTATCCTCTTTATATTGGTTTATTTATATAATTTTTTGTTATGTTGTTAGCAGACCAGATTGGCTGCTTGGTCAGATGGGTGGGATATAAATCCAATAAATAAATATAAATATGAAAGGGGAGCCCTACTAGTGCCAAATAGGGGGAAACTAATGCTTCACAAGATTTGGAGACTATACTTCTGTTAATGCATCCTAAAATAATATTTGCCCTTTTTTGTATCCACATCACACTGTTGGCTCATGTTTAGCTTTTGATTTATGACAAGTCCAATATCCTTCTTACTTGTAGTTTTGCTGAACTGAGGGTCCCCCATCTTGTAACTATACTGTAGTTCCCTGGATCCTTCTTTTTGCCATTTTCAGAGATAGGGACAATTTATGTTATTTAAAAATTATAGCTGTACTAAGTTATGGTGCACACCAAAAAATCAATATTCTACAAGGAAATTCTAAAAATGGTGGCAGCCCAAACAAAAAATAATAATTTTTAAACTGGACTCTGGATCAGCACCAATTTCTGCACAGGTATAGTAGACAGTCTGCTCTTGCTCTGTGCCAAATTTGTGCACAGGTTTTCAGGTTATGATTTTTTAAAAATAAAACTCCCCCATGTTCACAAATAGGGAACCTTAAATGCCCCCAGATTTATAATAGCTTGTATCATTTGAAAAGACAAGTCTTGCTTATTTTGATAGAGAATCATTGGCCCCACTCACTTTATTTTATGTGTAAAGAATCCAGGCTGCAGGGACTGAAATATTGATCCTTAAAAATATTTGAAAGGGGGAAAACAGTGAGTTTGTTATAAGCTAGCCATGTATGGTACAGTCTTGGCAGGCAGATGATACATATGTATCCTATGGGCAAAGGAGAATTTCAGGTCAATGAAGTTTACAGTTATTATGGTGGGACATTTTGCTATGTATCCCCAGGGAAAGTGAGGCACATTCGAAGTATTTCAGCATTACAAAAGCACAATGCACAATACTCACTGCCACTCACATTTTCCCCACCTCCTCACAAGAAAGCCTTGACAATTACTTTATGTTTACGTGAGAAGTGTCTAATTAAAATTCATTTCTGGGATTTTTCCCTTGCTTGGTGTCACTTTGTGAACATTAGTGAGCAAAAGAGGGTATCAGACCATCAATGGTGGCTGCTGGTGCTGTCTACATTCTGGCTGCCCTTTACTACGTAAATCTTGGCATCCTTTTTTCCTGCTGACAATGGGGGTGCGATATTGAGCAGCAATATCAGACCATTTTCTGGTGTTTCATGAGCCTGAGATGTTTTGTTTTGTTTTGTTTTTGGAGAACTGAATCTGTAACACATGATGCATTCAAAACAGTATCTGTATTTATTATTTGCATTTGTATTGGAGATCATTGTGGTTTGTAAACCATGTGTCTTGGATCACATTTATAAATTCAAAGACCAATGGTCCATTTCCAACCATCTCCTGATTCAAAGTGTGTTCTGTTGAGGGAAAGGCACAACGGTATCTTATTAAATAATGTCACAAACATGAAGTTCATTATTATGCAAATGCCACCCTCAGAACAGATTTGTTAATTGCAGTGCATTTGCATAATTAATGAACTCTCTGATGAATAATGCCTTTGCAGATTTGTGCAGCATTGTTTTAAAATAAATTATAAAATACATGTCAAATGAGAAGTGCTTTTCAGAATCCCATAGCATTGTTGGAAAATTAATTACCAAATGCTTGTCACATTAAAATGAGTTTGTCGTTTTTTATACCGTTCGTCTAAAATTAATCACAAGATGAAATGCCAGTGGATTAAAATAAACAACAATTTTGTTTCTCCTCCCCCCTTCCAAAAAAAGAGGAATTGGAAAGAACTACGGCTAAAAGTTGACTACTTCTGTTGGTTGTACTGAGCGTAGCTTTCATTCCATTATGATGATTTAATTGCCTTGGTTAACAAATGAATATTTTAGGGTATGAGATTGCTGGAATCTTATTATATTGGACTTCTCTAACGTCTAACAATGCTAATGATGAATGTAGTACACAAGAAAGCATTATTGGAGAAATGTTGTGATATACTGTCTGCAAAGAACAAACCAGAAACGTTGACTATGAAACAACAGTTCCTCTAGGAACACTCTCATGCTTCTCCAGATTTACTGGAATGCCATAAATGAGTTTCCAACCTCATCACCTCATCCATGTGGGAATCGATACACTCGATGATGCAGGACGACTTGAAAACTGCAACCTAGTTGAAAGGACCTCTGAATCATTTTACATCCCATGCGATGATATTTCTCCTCCAGCTCAGATTTGTTCCCATATCCCAGCCATTCCCAATCTGGTACAGCCTCAGATATGTTGGACTACAAGTCCCATTGTTCATGCCATCTGCTTCTGATGGAATGGAATGTTGTCTATTAATGCTGTAGGTGTCCCTCAACTCCTTGTTCTCAATACTTGAAACATGTCTTAATTGCATTGGACAGTATATTACCATGTCTCAATTGTACTGAACTGTATATGATCCCTCATTACTGTAAGCCGCCTTGGGTCCTTTTCCAAGGAGAAAGACAGGGTAAAAAATACTCTAAAATAAATAAATAAATAAATAAGATGTCAGCCAATCCATCCGGAGGTTTTAAGGAATCCCTTCAAATTTGGGAAAGGTTGCCGTACTAAGACAAATTTGCATTTAATTATCTGCAGACCTTTGGGGAAGAGACAAAACAACCCTCCCCAATCCATTTCTAAACAGTCTCCCACCACCACCACTTCCTGCATTTGGGGCATGGGTATTTATTTGCTAGGGCACATAAGGTGAATGGAGTCTGCTCGACTTTGTCATCCAAATACTAAGGTCCTTCTCCCTCTGCAAAAGAGCCTCGCACCTTCAATGAAGAGGACAGAACGAGAAAGCTCCTTTGGATGGAGCTTAACTTTCCACTCACTTTTTCCATTGCTCTGGATGTGATGGAGAGCTTCTCCTCGTTGGGAAACACCGGTCTTTCGAGGGACTCTGCATTTGTCACTTAGAGCAACACTTTCTGAGAAGCCTGGGAAGGGCTGCAATAAATATTTCCCTGTTTGTTGCATTTCTCCCTCACCTCTTCTCTAGCTCCTGTTAGAATTCAGCCAGTGACAGTCATAATAATAATAAATAATTATGTGCAGTTGAGTCATTTCTGACTTATGGCAACCCTTTTCAGGGGTTTCCAGGTAGAAAATTCACAGAAGTGGGTGACTGTTTCCTTCTTCTGAGGGGGGGGTGCCCTGGGACTGTGGGCCAGACTTTGGATAAGTCTCTATAACATACAAGGAGGCGGGGAGGACGCTGCAGCAATGGAGCTGGGGGCAGGTAGGCTGGGCAGGTGGCTGGGCGGGGGGTGGACAGAGGCAGGGAGGGCAGGCAAACTGTAAAACTGCAAGCTGACACCTCCATCTGGTATGGGGAGGGGCCAGCTGGTGGGGATGCATGTCAGGCTGAGCCGGCGGGGAGAAGAAGCTGCGGGCCACTTGAAATTTGAAAATGGGTTGCATTTGGCCCCCGGGCCTGACTTTGGACATGCCTGCTCTAAGTCTTTTGCGCTCTTGCTACAATCGCTCTGACTAGGTGTCTTGGCCCCGGTGCCTAGTGAGACTTGGCACACATTTCAAATCTTGCCCAGATCCAAGTGGGATTAGGGCTAAACTTAGAATAGGGACAGGTCCTCTTCCTTACGTGGGATGTAACAGTAACACTTCATTTTTTTTAACTTCACCCCACTTGCAATTGTGTGCTTGGCCACAGAAACCCAGGGGGGAGGGAAAGACAGTGGTAAAACCATTCAAATGTCTCAGTTGCCTTGAACACCCTATCAGGGTGACTGTATGTTGTTCTGCCTTGATGGCACACAGCACACAGTGTCCTGATTGGGCCAGGCTGGCATAAACAAAAGCCAACTCACAGAGCGGCTGAAATGTAAAGGATGCCAAAACCTGAGACAGTGGGCAAGGTAGGAGAGTGAGGGAGCACAAGGCTGCCCGTGGTTCAGCCTGCAGGGGCCTAGAGAAGAGCATCCTCATGGCCACGGTGGCAGCAGTGGTGGTGGTGGGAGTCTGGGCTGGCAAGCTGGTCTTGATTTGCAGGAGAATCACGGAAGGAAATTGTAGGAGCAGAAATAAGAGCAGAGGGAGATGGGCAGGGAAGGAGTGAGGAGGAAGGAGAACATATCCCTTCCAGCTTGAATCATAGAATAGAATCATAGAGTTAGAAGAGACCTGAAGGGCCATGCAGTCCAACCCCCTGCCATGCAGGAACCCCCATCACAAGACTCCTGTCAGATGGCCATCCGGCCTCTGCTTAAAAACCTCCAAAGAAGGAGACTCCATCACCTTCCTGTGGGGCAGCATCTTCCACTGCCGAACAGCTCTAACTGTCATGAAGTTCCTCCTAAGGTTTAAATTGAATCTCTTTTCCTGTAGTTTGAAACCTTTGCCCCATGTCTTAGTCTCTGAAGCCATGAAAAACAAACCAGTCCCCTCTTAAATATGACATCCTTTCAAATATTTAAACATAGCTATCATATCCCTCTCAGCCTTCTTTTTGTAAGGCTAAACGTTCCCAGTTCCCTAAAGCTGCTATCCCACGGCCAGAAAATTCAGATCAAAATAAAATGAGGATTTCCCCCTGGAACGGTCACGTGGTTGAAAATGCTGTTCCTGTGTCCCCACGGGTGCAGTTTAAAGATCCGCATATTTTGTATTCCCGTGAGCAGGAACTGCAACACAGCAGAACGAAAAGGTTTTGATGCGGATTTTCCAAGTCCCAATGGATTCAAATACCAATTTAAAATCCACATCGGAACTGAGACAAGCTTTGTACCACCTCAAGACTAAAGTGCTTGCAAAACTTGCTGGGTCACGCTTAAGCGGGCGTGGTCACATTTTCTCCCCTTTAAAGTCCGCTGGTCGTGGGGATACAAATTTATTAACTGCATCTTCAAGCAGTTTGAAGCGGTTTTTAGTGGTCATATAATAGCATCCTAAGACACTTCCAGACCTTCAACCATCTTGGTCATCCGTTCAAGATTGACAACATCACTTTTTAAACTGAAGTGCGCAGAAATGGACACAGTACTCCAGGTGGGGCCTGACCAGAGAAGAATAGAGTGGTAGTATCACTTCCTTTGATCTAGACGCTATGGTTCTGTTGATGCAACCAAGAATCGCATTGGGTTTCTTGGTGGCCGTGTCACACTGCTGACTTGCCTAAGGAGCTGCAGGGATGGAAGGAAGGAGGAAAAAAAGAAAACCCAGGGTGTCTTTCTTCCATGTCCTGAATCGGTGTGTGGGGTTGGGGGTTGGGCAGGCCAGGCCTGGGAATTGCCTTATGGGAATTAGTGGTATGATCAAGGGATTTTGGCTCTTGAAGGCGAGGCGAGGCCAAATCTTTCTCCCTGCTGCTCCTTCTTCACAGACTCCGATCTCCTGGGTTTTTATTTTTCTGGGACCAGCGCTTAGAATTGTTATGGTGGGCAGAGAAATGAGGAGTGGCTGCAACTTAGCTGTGAACTTATTTTAATAAAATGTTTTATTTAATTTTTAAAAAAATATTTGAGTTGCCTACTGTTTTTAGCTTTCAAATGTTGTCCTTTTCTTTCTTTCTTTCTTTCTTTTCTCTGTCTCTTTTTGGTAAGGTGATGTAAGCCGCCTTGGGTCCTTTGGAAAGAGAAAAGTGGGACAGAAATATTTAAGATAAATAAATAAAACAAATGAGCTTCCCCCATGACGTGAGACATCTGGGCCATTGGTGGCATTTCGGTTGGGGATTACTGGAGGAAGAAAGGAACGTGTGGGTGCTTTTATGGCATTTTGCTTGAGGTTTTTCTCCTTGGCTTTTTAATGAGTGTCTGAGTAATTATTCTGATGGTTGCAATCACTGCGATCATTTTTCATGACCATGCATGCACCAAAAGTGTTTTTCCATGAGATGATGCTTTAAACAAAGGCTCCCCCATTTCAATTCACCATTAATGCAGGCATCTTTGAGCTTCCATTAAAGCCTGGTGAACAAAAAAAATCAGATTTATTAACTGCTGCAAACTCTCATTCATTGTTTCTCAGGATTAGAGGTTTATGGCTTGAAGCACTTGGTGATTAAATCCCTACAATGAAAATGGATCTTGCCTCATCATCAGCTCTAAAGACTGCTAAGAACCCATGGGCCCATTCACAGTATTGCTTGGGGGGGAGAGGGTTGGAATCCTGCAGGACGCACCGCTGGTCTTGCACGAGTGGCCCACCATTCCAACCCTTCTCAGTTTTACTCCAACAGGTGTGTCCTAGTCAAAATGATGCATGTTTAGATCTAGCATGTTTTTGACAGGAAACACAAATGTGGATTTAACAGCTCTCCATAGAAATGAGTGGAAATGTAAAGTCATTAACATCTATGGGATTACAGCATGGTGGCACATATGGAAATAAATATTACCACAAGACAAACCAGGCTTCTCCAGCTCTTTACATAGTGGTCTATACCCCCACCCCCTATAATTCCCCAGCCCATTTGATGCGGTATAGCAAATAGAGTGATGGAGTAAGACTGGATTTTGGTCTCTTCTTGACTGCACAAAATCATGGGGGGGGGGGAGGCGCCGGTAAAACCATTCAAAGGTCTTTGCCTTGAAAAAACTAATTGACTCTACCTTAATGGCACGTAGCATACACAGCCCAGATTGGGGAAAGGTGGCATAAACAAAAGCTAGCTCTGGGATACAGGCCTTCCGGTGGGTCCTGCCCTTGGTTTGAGAGAGCTTACCTGACAGAAGCAGTGGGTTGTTGCACTGGCCCAAGGGAGTCTCTATGCTATCCCACGACCACTAAAAACCACTTCAAACTGCTTGAAGATGCAGTTAATAAAATTGTGTCCCCACGACCAGCGAACTTTAAAGGGGAAAAAAATGTGACCATGACCACTTAAGCGTGACCCAGTGAGTTTTACAAGTACCTGGTCTCGAGGTGGGTACAAAGCTGATATGGCCTTGTTTGGCTAATCAATAAACATAGTCGATATTCGATTCGCTTGTCTCAGTTCCGATGTGGATTTTAAACCAGTACTTGAGTCTGTGGGGACTTGGAAAATCTGTATCAAAACCTTTTCATTCCACTGTGTTGTAGTTCCCACTCATGGGGACATCAAAGATGCGGTTCTTTAAACTGGGCCTGTGGGGACACAGGAACTGCGTTTTCAAACGTTCCAGGGGGAAATCCGCATTTTATTTTTATCTGGATTTTCCGGCCATGAGATAGCAGGTAAGCGGTATCCAGCTTCTTTGTTTATGTATAATTTCTTTCTACCCTTTCTTTGTACCCTTTCTTTCTTTCTTTCTTTCTTTCTTTCTTTCTTTCTTTCTTTCTTTCTTTCTTTCTTTCTTTCTTTCTTTCTTTCTTTCTTTCTTTCTTTCTTTCTTTCTTTCTTTCTTTCCACAACAGAAGAGTACTCAAGACAGTTTGCCACTAGACATTTGAATCTATCTGGTGCCCTGGTGCCCTGGTGCCCCACTTTTCCAGAAGGCTCAGGACAGGAGGCCTGGTGGAGCCTTCCAGTGGGCAGCCAGACCTCTGCCTGGCACTGGATTGGATATCCCCACCGCCTCCTGCCAGGAAAGGGAAGCCCAAGCACGTCTCAGTGTAGAGCTTGGCCCATCTGTATACCCCATTTAATTTATTAGATGTCACCATATTGGGGGGAAATATACCCCCCCCCAATGAATTCTAGTAGAATTACTGCAGTTCTATCAAGGGGTTAAGTGGACATATCATCTCAGGGGGTCTGTCTGGAAGGAATGAATACTTGTACCTTTCAGAATGTTAGAAGAGGGGGGGAGGGAGAGAGAGAGGCTGGAAACAATTCTAAAACAAAGACAGAAAAGAATCTCTACGTCCAATTTTTTAACAGTCTCTGCCTCTGTCATGATATCAGTTCTAAATTTACTCAGGTACAAGGCAGCAATGCAAAACAATCACTTGAAGAAACCCGGAATGCTGCTTTGCGTTATCAGTTTGCTGAAAACAGAATGATCAAAACTGGACGCAGACAAATCATGGATTGGGCAGGCCAATTCTTTTCTTGAATTTGCAGATGCAATTTTTAAGAGCCTGTTTTGATGGGAATAGATGGTTCCAGATCATAATGACATTTCTTTCTGCTGCACCTGTAGTTGTTCAGGGTTGATGAGTGCTTTCCCGTGGGACTGTTGCTTAGTGGAATAGAGTTATTGTTCACTACTGGAATCCTTGGGGGGTGGGGGGGGTGGACTGCTCTCGTTATATAAACCATGACCAAACAGAAGAAAATAGTAAAAATAATGTATGAATTAAAAGCAAATAAACCTTCCTTTAGAAAGTCACACATAACAATGTCAAGTATAAAAGGCTTACAGAGGACTTATTCTATAGTAATCTTCAATTTATAATCACTTAGTTTCTTTTGGATTAGATGCCATCCATTTCATTAACCTGCAAAAAAGGGTATTTTCCTCCCTCCTTTCTTGCTTTTTAATCCACTCTAGCCCGATTTGCAAAGATTAACTTTAGATTGAAGTTCTCGAGGCCTACATCCGTAGCCAAAACATTCAACATTGCACAATGTGTGTGTGAATAGATACCTCCAGTATTTCTTTTCTAGTGATTAAGAAAAGTGGGTCTGCCTTCCTGTCTATGTAAAATATACTTCCAGTTCTCTAAATCTATACCCTGCAACTAATTGTTCATAGAAACAATTACTGGGCCTGTTGAGTAAAGCGGGTCTTCCCCACCTTACTGAGATGGCTAGGTGGGAGCCCGTTTTCACTCCACAGAAAATAAGAAATAGTCTCTGTCTTCCTATGAAGTAAAGGGTAGCTGCGTGGCCTGAGCAAAATAAAATCCAATGCAAAATTGGGTGATGTCTTCAAAGACCACTAAAAAAATCTTACAATAAATAATATTTCGTGGATTAAACAGAGCTTCATCAGGTTTGTACCAGTGTGAAGAACAAGAGAAGAGAAGATGAGCCGTGCTGGATCAGGCGAAGGGCCCATTTAGTCCAGCTTGCTGTATCTCACAGTGGCCCCTAACCCTAACTACAAACGTACATGGCAAGTTAAATCCTACAGTTCTTGCCAAGAGAGACAACCCCCCCCCCCAAAAAAAAACAAGCAAGCAAGCAAACAAGCAAACAAATATTTCAAGTCAGAAATTCATGGGCAGTGGCTTCTCTTTGTGCTTTTTTGTTATTGTTGTTTGTTTTGTGAGGGATTGGGAAGGTATCGGGGACTCCATTAGTCTCTAGAACAAAACGGGCTACTCTTAGAGGACTTCAGGGGTAAAAAGAGCCACATATTTTTTTCTTCATAGAATCGTAGATTCATAGAATCATAGAAGAGTTGGAAGAGACCGCAAGAGCCATCCAGTCGAACCCCCTGCCATGCAGGAACCCCTATCACAGGACTCCGGACAGATGGCCATCCAACCTCTGCTTAAAAACCTCCAAAGAAGGAGACTCCGCCACCCTCTGTGGCAGCATATTCCACTGCCAAACAGCTCTAACTGTCATGAAGTTCTTCCTAATGTAGTTCTTTTCCAGTAGTTTGAAACCAATGCTCCAAGTCCTAGTCTCTGAAGCCATAGAAAACAAACCAGTCCCCTCTTCAATATGACATCCTTTCAAATATTTAAATATGGCTATTACATCCCCTCTCAACCTTCTTCCCAGATCCCTAAGCCGCTCTTCATAAGACATATGTTCCAGACCTTTAACCATCCTGGTCGCCCTCCTCTGGACCCGCTTGAGGTTGTCAACATCCTTTTTTAAATTGAGGAGCGCAGAACTGTATACAGTACTCCAGGTGAGGTCTGACCAGAGCAGAATAGAGTGGTACTATCACCTCCCTTGCTCTAGAAGCTATGCTTCTATTGATACCACCAATAATTGCATTAGTTTTCTTGGTGCCGCATCACACTGCTGACTCATGTTCAATTTGTGGCCCACCCAGACTCCCAGATCCCTTTCACAGGTACTATTCTCCACCCAAGTGTCTCCCATTCTATATCTATGCAATTCATTTTTTTTCTGCCTAAATGCAGGACCCTACATTTCTCTCTGTTGAAACTCATTCCATTTGTTTTGGCCCAGCACTCTAATCTGTCAAGGTCATTTTGGATTTTTATCTGGTCCTCTAGGGAATTAGCCACGGCTCCCAATTTGGTATCATCTGCAAATTTAATTAGTCTAATCTCTATTCCTTCATCCAAGTCATTAATAAAGAAGTTGAAGGACCCAGAACAGAACCCTGGGGCACCACATTGGTCACGCCTCTCCATGTTAAGGAGAAACCATTTATGATCATCCTTTGTGTACAGTCAATCAACAAATTACAGATCCACCTACCAGTAGCATTATATATCCCACCTTCTACTAACTTCTTTGCAAGTATGTCATGGGGAACCTTATCAAAGGCCTTACTGAAATCAAGATAAATAACATCTACAGCATTTCCCTCATCCATGAGGCCTGTAACTCTATCAAATAAAGAGATCAAATTAGTCTTTCATGTTTTTGGGAAACTCGTGTTGACTTCTAGTAATGACAGCATTGCTTGTTAAATAAATACAGGCTCTCTGCTTAATAATCTGCTCTAGAATCTTACCAAAATTAGATGTCAAGCTGGCTGGTCTGTAATTATTTGGGTCCTCCCCCCCCTTTTTTTTTTTTTGAAGATGAGGACAATATTTGCCTTCCTCCAATCAATGGGGACTTCCCCTGTTCCCCAGGAATTGTCAAAGATTATTGCCAGTGGTTCTGAAATTACTTCTGCCACTTCTTTTAATATTCTTGGGTATAATTCATCTGGCCCCGGAGACTTAAATTCATTAGGGTTTCAAGGTGTACTACCTTCCTACCTATTCTATGCTGCAATTTCCACCCTACCTTATTTACTCTTCGACCTGACTGAACTCTTTTTCCCTTTCTGGAGAAAATGGAGGCAAAGAAGGTGTTGAGTAGTTCTGCCTTTTCCCTGTCTCTTGCTAGTAACTGGCTATCATCCCCATGAAGAGACCCTATCATTTCCTTATTTTTCCTTTTGCTGTAGACATAACAAAAAAAACCCTTTTTACTATCTTTAATCTCTCTGGGAAGTCTAAGTTCATTCTGAGCTTTAGCTTTTCTTACCACCCCCTGCATAGACTGGCTATTTGTTTATATTCCTCTTTGGTGCATTCCCCATTTTTCCATTTCCTATACATGGATATTTTAAATATTTAGCTGACTTGAAAGTGCTTTGGTCCACCATTGCGGTTTCCTTAGTCATCTCCCTTTTTCCCCTTGTTGGAACCGTTTTAGATTGTGCCTTTAATATCTCACTTTTAAGGAATTCCCATCCATCCTGGACTCACTTCTCTTTCAGTGCCTCAGTCCATGGAGTTACAGCCAATATTTCCCTAAGTTTACAAAAATTGGCTTTCTTAAAGTCCAGGATACTTGTCTGGTTATACTTAGCTTCTCCTTCCCATTGTATAACAAATTCCAAAAGAGCTTGGTCACTTCTTTGTCACTTGATCCCACTTGATGTATGGGCAGAGCTGACATTTCAAAGAGACTCACTAGTCACTCTCCTGATATAGAAACCAGCTGCTTTCCTCCTGTACCAATGCCAAGGCAGAGAGCCATTGGGTGTGTTCGTCCCTAAACCTGCAACACCCAACATGGTCTTGGTTTGAGAGGCCCTCCAAGTAAAGCATTGTGGCGGGAATGGCCCCGGAATTGCCCATTCCACCGCAACACAAACAGTCTACCAAGCCCCACAGTGCCTTGCTCTGAGGAAGAACCGCCAAAGAAGGACCACTCAGAGCAAGGCATTTGGGCAGATAGAGGAGGCTGAGAGCCATATGGAGGTAAGTTGTGGGGCAGGAAGCAACATCACAGGAAAAGGTTTATGTTCTTTTCCTTCAGGAGGTGGTATATTCACCATCCTCTATATTGAACTTGCCTACAGAGTAGCTTCCTCTTTCTGACCTCACCTTTCTTCAACTGGCTAGTCTCTTCTACCTTCTCCATGGCTTCTTTATGCCTTCTTTTAACTAGGCAACATCCTCATCTCACCAGGCTATTCATGCCTCTTCTGCAGTCTTCCACGTCTAGTGACTCTTTTCCACAATGTCCACTCCTGTTTGGTGGCTGTGGCTGTCTCCTCACCCTTTAGCTCCTCCACCTGCCTCCAACTGCAGGCCACCCATGGCTCCTCCAAAAAAAAAATCGCCCTTGTGTGCAAAGCACTTCCTCTTTGTCCTCACTGGCATCTGTGCCCCCCCCCAAAAAAAACTGTAGAGGTTATGAGCCTCAAGCAGACTGGTTACCACTGATTTATGTATTATTTATTATTTATTTGTTTTATTTCTATACCGCCCATCTTCCAACAGGAACTCTGGGCGGTTTACAACAAAGTTAAAAGCAACAATACAATGCAAAAATACAATGCGAGAAGGAGGGTCAAAAAAGCATGTCATATAAGAAGACAAAAGGAGGGAAAACCCTCAGCGAAAGGCATTGAGAGGCGAGGACAAAATAAATAAATAAATAAATAAATAAATAAATAAATAAATAAATAAATAAATAAAATTAAAGGTCACCAAATGCATCCCTAAAAAGCATGGTTTTAAGCAGTTTTTTGAAGGCGGGCAGGGACTGTGATAGGCGCAGCTCACTCGGAAGGTGGTTCCACAACGTGGGGCCCACCACAGAGAAGGTGCGTTTGCGCGTGAGCGACTTCTGTGCCTCCCTGGGTGTGGCCACTCGGAGTGAGCGCGCCTGCAACATTCTAGTGGGCCTGGCCTCAGTTGACCTCTGGGAGATACGCTCCGACAGGTATTCAGGACCCAAGCCGTGGAGGGTTTTGTAAACCAAAACCAGGATCTTGAACCTTATCTGGAGGACAACAGGCAGCCAATGCAGGCAAGCCAGAACTGGGGTGATGTGATTGTATCTATGAGCACCCACCACCAGTCTGGCCGCCGCATTCTGCACCCGTTGGAGTCTCCGGACAAGGGTCAAGGGCAACCCCACGCAGAGGGCATTAAAGTAATCAATCCTCGAGATCATGAGGGCCTGCACAACTGTCCTTAGGGAGGACTCATCAAGGTACGGATGGATCTGGGCAATCCTGCGGAGATGGAAAAACTGACTTGTTCAATTACAGCAGTTCTCCCCTAGTTCTTAAACCCAGAGGCAGTCATCAGTGTGAGATATGGAAACCAAAGAAGGGGGTTTATCACCTCGCAGCATATCCCAAGAAGGAACCTGATTTGCTTTACAAATGCAAATGCCTCCCTAGTCTGATGAATTATATGATACTCAAAACAAGCTTGGCACTATTCTCATAAGTCTGGGCACACGATTTGCAATTAAAGCTTGAACGATAATTAAATGTATGATGATTGGCTTCTTTTTTCAAAGCCATAGGAGAAAACTGTGGTCCATGTAGTTTAAATATTTAAACATTTCAAGGTATGAATAATGTGCACATTAAAGTGCAAAATGAATGGCGAAACAGTAAGTGGTTACAGAAACAGGGCAACCTATACTTTTTTATCCCTTTCTTGGATGCATGACTTTACAGGGGGAAAGGGAATTGAGAGTGCCAGGGAAGCCGAAAGCAATGCCATCAGGAGGCCAGACTTTGGTACCGGCCTCTACTAGAAATGAGTCACCCAAGGAGGAATGTTCACAGGTGAGATACCAGACTAAGATGCACCCACCCTCTTCAAAAGTAATCACTGCATCAGCAGAAGACAATGGATACTTCTGGGGGTGGCAGCTACTGGGCAGCAGTAGTAGCTGAAGGTGACACTGGCAGAGGAGGCAACAGCGGCTGCTTTCACATGACCACTAAAATCTGTTGCAAAGTGCTTGCAGATATGGAGCATAAAACTGTTTTCCTGTGAGCAGTGGACTTTAAAAAATAAATAAAGTGCAACCACGCCCACTTAAGTGCGACCCAGCACATTTTACAAGTACCTGGTCTCGAGGTGGTAAAATCCTTGTCGCTGTTCCGATGTGGATTTTAAACTGTTACTCGAGTCCACAGGAACATGGAAAATCCACACCAAAACCTTTTTGCCCCCAGTATGGTGTATTTGCTGTGGTTCTCAGTCATGGGATCAGAACGGTTGCAGGTTTTCAAAACGCGACCTTGGGAACATCTGATCCGCGACATCAACCATGTGACCGCTCGGGGAGGGGGGCAATCCGGATCAAAGTTTGCTGCGGATTTTAGTGGCTGTGTGAAAGCAGTCAGCAGTGACACTCAAACTAACATTTGTTAGTGCACAGAAGGTGGCAGTGGTAAACCCATTGCTGAGTTTTCCTTACCATTAAAGCATGGACCCGAAAGCCAAAATGAATGTAGAGATACTGCTGGAAGATGAGATTCCCAAGTCAGAAAGCACTTGATCAGGTACTGGGGATATGCAAAGGAGAAGCACAAATAGTGCTGTTGCTAATGCCTCAACGAGATTCAAGATGAAAGAATGTCTACTGGCTAATATGCATAGAAGTGGAAGAAAAGTCACATATAACTGGACCATGGAATATAAGAAGTATGAACCAAGGGAAACTGGAAACCATAAAGCAAGAAATAGAATGCATAAATATTGCCATGATTGAAGTTGATGAGCTAAACTGGTCTGGAACAGGATATTTTCAATCAGACAACAACAAACTACTGTATTTTACTCTGAAGATGAAAAGCTTCAAACTACTTAGCTCTAACACTGAAGCAAGATATAGCACAGGCATTTGGGGACTATAATGTAACAACTGACCAAATAACATCCATCAGAATAAAAAAATGTATCAACATAACTTTCATTCAAATATCTACTACAATTACAAACACTGATAAAGATGAAATCTTTTATGCAAGCATCCAGGAAAAAATTGATCGCATACCAGAACAAGCCATGCTTATAATCATAGGGGACTGGAATGCAGAAATAGGGAACAAAGCAGAACCAAATGTTGTTGGAAAATTTGGTCTAGAGGTCAGAAACAAAGCAGGAAAATGACTCATACAGTTCTGCAAAGCCAACAATCTGTTTATTTAAAATACATGGTTCAAGTAACCAAACTGATGACTGTACACATGGATATCACCAGATCGTCAATATAGAACTTAGGCTATATAATTGGAAGCAGGAGATAGAGAAGCTCCAGGTGTTGCAACAAATGCTTCTACAAAGGTCTGATGTTCAAACTGGATTCTGAAAAGGAAGGGGCATTAGGGATTAGGATTAATCCCTAATCACGGATGTTTTTCTGTTGTACGGATTTGCCTCATAGGCGATTCTGTTAAGCGATTTCCCCCTATTTCTGGATTTTTTTTCTTTAAGTGGATTTCTGTTAAACAAACCGCTTGTTATATGAGAATCCACTGTACTTGCCACTTCCTCCAATAGGCCCCACCTGTCTCCACACTGAGTATTTAACATATTTCCTGTTCTGGCTTACTTGGCTGGCCTTCTTGCATTACTAAAACCCAATTAGAACAGAGGGAGTATTAAGTGGCCACGTCCATACAAATAAAACAACACCACAATCTCAGCAAAGATGGCATGGACCATGGTGGGTGGGTGGGAGGATTGGAATGATCTTTTTCACCCTCCTCAGCTGAGCTGATGATAATACCTCGCTTACATGTTATTTGGCAGCTGATACCCACCTCCTTCCCTCCCCTTGAAATTAATTGCAAAAGTTTCACAGATGTCTGCCACAGTTGACCAGAACTCTTGGGTTATTGCTTGTCAGACTATTAATGGGTTTGGCTAACCATGACAGTCATTACTTACTCCCCCACCCCCATCCCTGTGAGCTACTTTCTCTGTAATTTATGCATAGGTTTTGCCAAGATCTGACAACTTTCAGGACATTAACATAAAATTAGACTTCCAAGCTGAACAATGGGAAGGCACTGAAATTGCCAGCAGGGGAAGCCAATCAGGGAGAATTGATTTCCTTTTTGCCCTTTTAGGAGTTAGGATTTGGGCATTGTTACATATTCTCTCTCTCTCTCTCTCTCTCTCTCTCTCTCTCTCTCTCTCTCTCTCTCTCTCTCTCGTATTGATTTCCCCCTCTTCACCCTAAATAATGGAGTGGATGAGCTCCAATGCTACTGTTGCTAGCTAGACATCTTGAGAATCTCTTCAGACCCAGACAGCTCCGTGCGTGACTGTGAAACACATACACAGAGAGAACAAAAAGGCTTGACAGCAGTTTAAACAAGTGTAAGCAAACAGCCACTGCCCCTTGAAATCCAACACAGAGGAAGAGTTTCGGTGTGGGGGGGGTCTCCCTTGAGCTGAGGAAGAGTCTGCTGTAGCCCAGATTGCTCACTGAATGCCATTACAGGATGTGAGATGTGTGTGTTAATAAACTGGGACATCTGGTAACCAGCTTTTTTCTGATTCATTAACTGACTCTGCTTTGGTGGCCAGAGGCTATGACAGAAAAAGCTTGGAGGCTTTTGTTGCTCCTCAGAAATGGCGTTTTTGATGGATACCTCACTTCATTGGCCCAAACATAGCTTTAATGTATGCACTATCATTGCTTACTGATTAATATAATGGGCAGACCTCTCTCATCTGGACATGCTAAAAATAAATAAATAAAATGTGTCTCTGTGTGTGCCTGTATTAAAAAAGATCACATTTTAGGATGCTCTTTTCTTTGTCTTTTAAAAGTTTTAAGCTGCCATTGCATAATGACTTAGAATTATCATCAATCTGTACTTTGTACTCTCGAAGGCTTTTATGGCCAGGATCTGACAGCTGGTATAAGTTTTTCGGGTTGTTTGGCCGTGTTCTGGAAGTTTTTCTTCCTGATGTTTCGCCAGACTCTGTGGCCTGCATCTTCAGAGGACAAGTTGCTCAGGGAATAAGGAGTTTCTCTCTGTGTTCTGAGAGAAACATCAGGGGAAAAAAGGTCCAGAACTTCATCGCAATAGCCTTATCCATGTTAATGATGCTGCCTAGCCGAGATCCTCTCAAGTTAATTTAGAAAAGGGAACTTGTTGTCTAGGCCATAAAGGGGCCCTTTCATTTGGTACCCAGTTTGCCTGTAAAAAAGGGAATGATGAGGTAATAGCGAAGACACTGAGAAAAAAATATCCAAAGGGAGCTGCCGAGGCTCCGGAGAAAACTGCCGAGCAAACGGAATCTGACTCGATGGTACACGCTGAAGGGATGAAATGGACAGTGAAGCCTCCATATGTTTGTTTTGCACAGTAATTAGAAACTGTCACACGTTGTTTCGTTTTTTAGCTTCCTTGGGCTTATTGAAATGGACGAGGTTTCCCTCGGAGCTAAACTGCAAACATCAAACTGGCACCCAGTTTGCCGTCTGAGGCAGTGACACGTGGGTCTTTTCCACCTCATGGACAAGGAGCCAGCGGCAGGTACTTGAGCTGCTTTGAGCTGTGCTGAGCAGTAGCCAGATGCAGTCCTGTCCCCCCCCCTCAACCCCCCCCTCCTGCATTTCTGGGATCTCGTGTTCTTCTTCTACACAATCAAGCCTTGCACTCTTCGTTATTACTTTTTATAGCTGGCCTAAATTCGATCACATCTACTACAGGTTTCCGATAACCTGGTGGAGGTGAGCAAAGGGGAAGCAGAGTCTTAGTACTGAACCAGGACATTTAGGTTCTAGTCTGTGTTCATGCCTTACATCACTTGTCCCTTGATTCCAGTTGTATATTTATGTGGAAGTCAGGGCCAAGATCTGAATCCTATTTAACACTACTGAGTAGCTAGTGTGGTTGTGCTGGATTACAGTTTTGTGCAAGATGTTGGTACAAGTGGCTACAGCACAACTGTCTATGAAACCACCTGCATGGTCATTTGTGCAACAACCAGCATGAATCCTTAAGCAAAAATTGTGTGGGATTGCCATGAACTCACTCTAAGTAGGAGCCTTAGTACAAAAAGCCTTGCTTTGGCACAATGGCATTGTTTCATGCAAGTGCTTTGTTGTTCTTTATGCTTATGTACCTTTCCATAGTGCTAGAGCACTCTCTGGGCAGTTTACAACATAAATAAGCAAGGAACACTTTGTTGGGTACCCATTTTACTAATGGAAGGCTGAGTCAACCTTGAGCTGGCTGCCTGAACCTGTCAGAACAGAACTTAGGTTGTGAGAAGAGGCTTGAGTGCAGTACTGCAGTCTAACCATGGCACAGTGGTTAGCAAGACAGTTTCTCTTAGATCCCCCTCTGTACTGCAGGAAGGAAGTGATCAGCTTCATAGGGCTAATTTGAAGCACTCTGGACCACTGAGCATTCTAAGGCCAGCAGAATCGAGGAATGCTTGAAACCTCCCCAAGAAAAATGCCTTGGAAATTGTTATCAGATGATGTGGCCGAAGGGCAGCAACCTGAAAGGGAGAATGCATGAAGTCATGGCAAATAAGCTGTCCATGCATTCTTATCATGATAGGTATAATCATGAATAAGGGGGGAAATAAAAATATATAGAGACACTAATATAGAGAGAGTTATATACAGTGGTACCTCAACTTACAAATTTAACCCATTCCGAATGCATGTTCTTAAGTTGAACTACTCCTAAGTCAGGGTACCTATCTAAAAATTGAAAAAATAAGTTAAAAATGAAAAATAAAATAAAAAAATTGTAAGTCGAGCAGACAATAGCTAAAATTTGTAAGGCATAGATAGATAGATAGATAGATAGATAGATAGATAGATAGATAGATAGATAGATAAACACACACAAACACACACACACACACACACACAACTTTTATATTTATATATATTAAGGAAACACTACATAACTAAAAAAAACCCTGCCTTGAGTCCTTTTCCAAGGAGAAAGGCAGGGTAAAAATACTCTTTTTTTAATCAGTGAACATTTTGACCATTGCCTATGATGCCTGGTGCTGATGGGAATTGTAGTCCCAAGCATTTGGAGAACATTATGTTGAGAATGGCTGGCATACAACATGACCTTAAGCTCTCTCTATATGTTACTGTAATGCTAGGAAGGAATGAAGTGCCTTTCAGAGAAGCCGTCATATCAGGCTACAGAGGGACAGGGGAGATGGCAGCGTTATAGGTCAAGGCAAGGGAAGGCACTGTCATTGTTTATCGCACAGCTGTCGAGGGTGGATGTGTCGGTATCTGTAGCATGTTGAAGTGGAGAGTGGAAAAATGAATCTTATTTCTCAGGAGAGCCCCGCATATGTCAAGTATATTGTCTCATTAAGCCAATCCATTTATCAAGCCAGTGAATGCCAATTAAATTGCACAGGATGGTGCAGGTATATGGTGGGCTGTTGGTGCCAAACTTTATTACAGCTGAGCTTTCCTGGCTCAGAAGCACAGAGACTGACTGAGACAGTGCAGAACGGCAGGAGTTTCCCTGAGCCAAAGTGAAACGTTCTTGAAATAAAACCGTGGAAGAGGAGAAAGAGGGAAAAGGCGACGGCCTTGGTGAAAACAGGCAGGCGGGAATGTAATGTCACAATGCTTCGTCCACCTTTCCGTTCCAATGAAGATGTCGAGGCTCGCAGACAAACCATGCCCAACGTCCTCACAGCGTGCAAATTAGATCAATGTAATTTCGTCAGGCCGATCACAGGCATTGTCTGTAGTTGGGAGGTGCTCTTTTTCACAGCTTTTGCCACAGACTGCCGGCACAGCTGAGCTAATGTTGCCCTCCGCTGAAAGAGACAGACATTGATTATTATTTTTTGTCACTCGCTGAGTACCATGGTCCAAAAGGTACTGCTGTCACGTCTGCTGCACAGATTCTCCATGGTGTACTACAGCGAAGGAAGGGAGAGAGAGAGAGAGAGAGAGAGAGAGAGAGAGAGAGAGAGAGAGAGAGAGAGAGAGAGAGAGAGAGAGAGAGAAAGAAAGAAAGAAAGAAAGAAAGAAAGAAAGAAAGAAAGAAAGAAAGAAAGAAAGAAAGAAAGAAAGAAATGCACTGGTGCTGGGTATGATGTGTACTGTATATTTGTATGTCCTCATTATACTTAATGAAAGGTGGTTACCTCATGTCCTTCTTTGTTCCGTGACTTGTTTTGTACCGTCACAGCGTTGGTCACGATCACGTGGTTTTATCCCTGTTTCAATGTCCCCATGGTTGTGATAACTTGTCTCGTGACAAGTGTTACCTGTACCAGTGTTTGTACCGTAACAAACACTGAATTTGTCCAGCTTCCTTTTTCCTTTTTTGGGGGGCTTAAAGAATTCTTTTTTGATATTTCACTTCTGAAAAGTCAAAATTTAAAAACAAACAAACACAGTTTTCTGAGAAAAACAAATGTTTTGTTGCATAACAGTCGTTACTACAGTACATGGTGTCTTGTCTCGGAACAGAAAGCAGGAACAAGGAGTGACAAGGGAAAACCCTACCACAGCACCAGGTACAGTATTGTCATGCTTAGCATCTGTTCTGGGGGAGTGGTCGAGACAAATTTCAGTAGTTGCGCGACAGATGTGAAGTAACAATTTTTTGTACCGCTCCTAAGCGCAACACTAACAGAGACAAAACGGACGTGAAGTAACTGCCAAAGTCTCCAGTTTGATGTAGAAGGGCCAGGTCAGCATTTCCTCTTTTGCATCTTCACCTGCAACCTTTGTAGGAGAGTTCAGCAAGGCCATGTCCAAACTTCAGCCCTCCTGATGTTTTGGACCACAACCCCCTAGAATTCCAAGCTGAGATTGCCAATGACAAAGGACCGTGGGAGTTGCGGTCCAAAACATCTGGAGGCCCAAAATTTGGACATGCCTAAATGAAACAGAATTGGAAGTCCTTTTTTTCCAGCAAGAAAATCTCTCTGTACCCCTCTCCCCTTCTCTGTGTGGGTTTTTGCGTAGAACAAGCCAAGGTCTCCATAAAAAAAAACTTGTGGTGGAGACCATGTGACCCTTCAGATATTTTGGATTTCATATCCCAGAAACCCCAGCTAGAGTGGCCAATAGTAAAAAACAGTGCCGAGTGCTACTCTGAAATGTCTGCAGGGCCAATGGTTTCCCCACTCTTGAACCAGGCCAAGGTCTGCACGTAACCCACTGTGCCACATTGTCATGTCCCCCCTTTTTATTTTGTGTTTCTTTACTTGTTGTTTATTTAGAATATTTTCATCCCAGCTTTCTCCTTCAAAAGGACCTGTTTTTGTGGATAGATTTGCACAATACGTTCCTCTGCATGTTGCCAGAGGAAAGAGGAGACCAAGAGGCAGAGTCTATGCCCTGTATCACTGCGGATACACTGTGCAGCTAGCAGAGTTGGAGCAGCAGTCTAGGCCTCTCTGCTTTGGTATCCTGATGAGCTCCCAGCACTCACCATGAAACCCTGATGCATGCACAACATGACCCCCACCAACTATCAGAATGCCAATTTATGTTCACAGTATACCCCAAAACTGCATTTTCTGGGCCATGTGGGCACAGAAGCCTGTATTAGACAAAGTATATTTTACGTCAGCAACATTTGTTTTCCCAAACTGCGTGCCATGCCCACCCAGCCAACCCGACACCCACTTCTAATTAAGAAAAGGTTATATTTAATCACAGGTACAATTTCCATACAGCCGTGTAAAAGGGCGCCCTTTCTTCATCTGCTACTCGCCCTCTCCTGCTGCACCTCCTTCGACAATGAGGTTAGCACCTAAGGCCTGTCTTCAGGCATGCTGGGCCCCAGATGCCAAGCTTTGGAAGACGGCGTCAACAACATCTGGCTACGCGGTGAGTTATATCGGCAGTTGTGCTCATAGATCTGGAATGCCTCTGGGCATGTCACATGATTGAACTCTTAGTCTGCTATTAGAGAGCTCCCTTGCTCTTTCAAGAAGCAACGCTCTTCCCCCTCACCTTTGCATTTGCCAAACGGATGCTGCACTCAGGAAGCACACACTAGAGCAAGCCAGGAGGCACCCTTTGTTTTGCAGTAAACCTTCTTCTGATGGATCCCCTATACCACAAACTGCCACTAACCAAAGCCATGATTCTGCCTTCCTCTTGGGCGGGAGTGTTGTCTTCATTGGAGAGAAAAGACAGGCAACAATGGATCCATGCCCAATGACATGATTCCAAATCTGTTACCATGTAGTGGCCCTACACTATGGAACCATCTCCCTAGTGAAGTGCGCCTTGCAGAGTCCCTGTCGGCCTTTAGGAAAGCTTTAAAAACTCTGCTTTTCCGGGAGGCGTTTGGTGACTCTTAACCCCCCCCCCTTGGTCCGCCATCTGCCCCCATTTTTTTTTTTTTGCTTTTTCTGTTATTATGTTTTTTAAATTGTTTTTATTACCTGCTTATTTGTCATATTTGATTGTCTGCTATTTGTTTGTTGTGAACCGCCCGGAGTTCCTTCGGGAAGACGGCGCGGTATATAAGCCGTAAAATAAATAAAATAAATAAAAATTTGTTTTCCATGATGGGATGTCGACAAAAGTGATTTAACATGGTGCCATCCCTGCCAACTACATGCACAATCTCGCTAAGACTTGTGTTGTTCCCCACTGGTCTGTTCTCCGGGAGTCTTTTTGGAAATTATGGATGTCTTCAGAACAGGGTTTTTTTTTTTTTTTGGTATAAGAATTGAATCTTTGGTGTGTGTAATTTCACTGAGACTTGCTTTTTGCTTTTATAACTTTCTTTTCCTAACAATGCTGGTGTTTTCCTTCTGCCTTTGAAAAACCATAAAAAACAGCATCTTCCAGCCGAAGTAGGATTAGTCTGGGAAACAAGTTGGTTGTGCAAATGATGGAATTTAAGCAGTTATAGTAGCAAAGATGGAAAAAAGAGGTGCTTTGTCTAGTTAACATCACCAGAGTGCAGAGTAATGGATCTGGTGATGATACCGCAGGTCTAACTCCAGTTATTGAATTGTCTAATGAATGGCACACCCCCCGCAAAAAAAAATTCCGCATTTTGCATTCTCCAGTAACTGAAAAAACATGGTGTTTCTGATATTGGAGGTGATATGCAGCCACACCAGTTCATAGCAACTGATGACCCTAACCTCCATTATGACACAGTACTGTGTAATTCTTTGAAACACTGTGAATTGTCTGCCATTGTAATCCTGGCCTCTCACAGTACCTAGGAGAAATCTGCAATACTCACTCATTTTCTTCATGCTGTTCTCTCTGATGGTTTGTTTTGCATTAGTAGATTTTTCTGGGCTTGGTCCAAATTTAGTCATATTTCAGAGTGTATCCATTGGAATGAATGGGATTTACATAAGTCGGAATTAATGCAGGTTGAACTAATTGCAATAGAAAAGGCCATTCCAGCCCATTTAGATGTTGTAGTCTTGATCATGTCACTGGACTGCCCCTCCCTGCATCTGGAGGACTCCATTGCTTGATTTATGCAATACAGAACCTCCCCCCCCCGCATCCTCACTTTCTTCAAGTGACATAATTGAAGAGGACAAAATGCTGCCCATCCGACTTGTGTCATAGGACTCGCTGTCAAGTCGGACTTAAGTCATACTGATGACTTGACTCAGACTCAACTTGGGTCCCCTCCCCCCACGCATGACTCAGGCTCAACTTTTGACTTGGAGCTCACCCACACCTTTTTTTCTGGGGATGAAAGCTTGTTTTTAATCAGGGACTCAGGACTTGATGCCGTGAACTTAAACTTGGGATTTGGTACCAAAGACTCGGACTTGGGACTATGATTCAAATACATGCCAACATCCCTGCTATCTCCATGGCAAGGTGAGATAGCAGGGATGTTGGCTTCCTTCTAGCTGAAGAGTCTTTATATTAAAACAAGACTGTCCTGATGATTGTGTGAAGAAAGTGATGATGAAGGTATTGAGAAAACAGGATCCTGTAAGGGCTGAATGTGGCTCATTAGATGTGACAAGGATTTAGATAGCTTTCTAAATGATTTGATAGCTCAATGGTCTGTCACCGGCTGCTAACTATAGCAGCAGCAGGTATCTATGTTGAAAAGAACAGAAACTTCTTTATACTGGACAACGAAAATAACAAAGTATCACCTCCGTCTCCCCCCCTGTAAACCTCTGGAAGAGCCTGTCAATCCATCACAGTATTGAGATGGGATTTTCAGGTTAGTTAACTTGTATTAAAAATATTTTCATATGCATTACCAGAACCAGGCACTAGGGTGACAGAGATCATGCTATTCTTCGATCTTGGAAGCTAAGCAGGGTCGGGCCTGGTTAGTACTTGGATGGGTGACCACCAGGGAATACCAAGTGCTGTAGGCGCCTGGGGTAGGAACAGGCAAGCCACTCCAGTATTCCTGCCAAGAAAACTCAGTGGACATGGAGTCATGAAAAGGTGGTCATCACTGTAATGACACAACAACAAACAACAAATTCTTCACTGATAAGTACTCTTTGCATGGTCTCTGGCCCTCTCTAGTGGCCAGTTCTGGTAATACATGCAAAATAGTTTTTTTTCCTGGATCTTTTTCTTTTAATATTTTAAATATTTTCAAACCGTGGATAAGTGAAACCATGAATCCCGATCCCGTGGATATGTGGGCCCTATTGTAGTGTTTTGAGTTGGATGAGGAGGCTTGTCAGCTGACATTTAGTATTCAGAGAGCATCCTCAAAGGAAGGAGTGGAACATTTGAATTTTTAAAATACCTGAAACACTAGAATGGGTGGCTTTTGCTGCTTGTTCACTTGTCTGCTGTTGAGGCTGAGAAAGCTGCTCTGGCCTTCATTTTGGATTCAGTTAATTCCTTGCTAACCTGCTCCTTCTTCTGATCCTCCATTGTGGATTACCTGACCTTTGTTTTTTAATTATCTTGCTACTATGTTTATTTTTTGATCACCCCCTCTTGGAATCCCTTCTTTTTTTTGTCCTTTTTTTCAAATTATTACTTGGGGGGGGATTTTGGATTGGGTTTTGTGTTTGTTTGTGTTGTCTGCTTTTGGAGTAAATGATTGTTACTTTGCTCCTACTTTGGGGGGGGGGGAATGGTTCCGTAGGGTGCAACTTGGCCTAGCACCATAAACTCAAATATGGAAAAGCAAAACAAAAGAATCGGGAAAGGGTTAGGCAATTTCAGTTTTATTCGAAGTGCCAGCACTCAAGGGAGCAGACGATGAACGAACGACGCCAAAATGAATGTGACATTGTGAGGGTCCTTCCGCAAGAGAAGACCTGGTCCAGGGTGCGCTGCCCGCCTTGTCAAGCAAGGGAGAAGGGGTGGCACGTGGCCATGCAGGAAGGACACCCACCTGGGCAGGAGGGAGCGACCCAAAGGAATCCAACACTGGGAAGCGCGGGCCATGTGGGAAACAACAGAGGGGTTAATCGTGGAAGGGTTCTGGATGACGGAGGAGGGGGAGGAGTTGGAAGACGTGGTGAGCGGGAAAGTGGTTGTTGGAATGAATGGGAGAAAGAAGGTGAAGCAGAAGAATGGGAAGTGTTTGTTTTCCGCAACCCCAAGGATCCCTGGAGGAGGGACCCTTCTATGACACACGGATGGGCCAATTCATTGGAACGGGTGTCGGAGTGGGCTCGCCACCCGTGTCGTGGGACCCTTTGTACTGGACGGGGACCAGCCCTGCGAAACCCCCAGAATTGGAGAGATTCCAGAGACTCTCTTACCCGCAGAACCTGTGAAATGGGACTGGACAGGCTGGAACTATCCACTGGATATTAAGGTGGTGGAGGGGGGTTGGTGAACCCACCAAAGCTATTGTTCATTCTCTGTTCAATGTTAGTAATAAGAGTTCTTTTTCTGAAGCACCATCTCCATCTCTTCCCAGGACTGAGGGGTCAGAACTGACCAAGGCAGAATCGAACCCGACTCACAGACTTGAAAGTTTTCCCCTGCACATATTAAATTAAGGAGCAGATGGGTGAAAAGTTGGGACCTACTCTTTGGCCAATATGGATCAAATCCTAGCCTATGGCTACAGTCATAGGATATTTGTTTGGGGGTAAGCCCCACAAGATGTAATAATGGTGCTTCCTTATCTAGGATTGTACTTTAAAAAGTTTGTGGCCCAAATTCAGCAAGGAAAACCTTAACTCCAGTTGTTCTGGAATATTATGCTAAGCCAGAAGCATTTTCATGTAGAAATATTCATGTAGAAATTATCATGGATAATTCATGTAGAAATATTCATGTAGAAATTATCATGGATAAAAAAAAATATAATGCATAAAAATTGGGGAGTGGAGGTGGAGGAAGCAAGGTGTGTGACTGGCTTGGAAGCAGCAGGATACCCTGGTTTTGCCCCATATAGTTACAGTATATGGGAAGGTGCTATCATGCTTGAGTCCATGAACATTGACCGTCAGGTGGGATAATTCTCAGCACCCTCCAACTCGACAGAATCTGCTTGCAAAAGGAGAAGGTGAACTTCTCGGCAGGCCTGAGCACACAGGGCCGCTTAGCAAACCACAGGTGGGAGAAGGACCCTGAAAAAATGCAGCTTCAATGCAACGAACTATGGTAGCCTTGACTGCCCTCTTTTTAATTAATACTATTTGTAGAGCACAGGGAACTAATTAGGCTCTGGGGCATCTGATGGAGGAGATCTGCCATGGCCCCTCGGGGTTTTTTTTTTTTTTTTGGTGTCTTATAAGCACTCTTTGTCTCATTCTATCGTGGGTGTCAGAAAGTGGGAAGAAATGGGCTCCAGATCAAAATGAGAAAAACAAAACCACAAACACATGTTGGGAGCAAATCTTCGATCAGAACTAACTGACCACCGGATGAGTACAAAAGAGAGTGCCTAAGGACAGCCCAATCCCAAATGCTGTGTGAAATCACCCATTTTCATCTCTTCCCAGTGCTGAACTCTTGTCCTCTGTCTTGTCTCATTTCATCAAAGGATAATCTCTCTGGATTGGGAGCCGCCACCCCCTCCTGTAATTTGTTCCAGGGTTCTACTGGAGCGTTACAACAACCAATCTTTGGGAGCAGGCCTTGTGCCTGTGTGGTGCCCCCCCCCCCCCGCCCCCAAGGACAATCAGGCATGGCACTGGATAAACCAGCAGCTTGCTTGCCCTTGTGGCTGCCTGCCTGCCTGCTTTCTTTCCCCCTTCATTTTTCTTTCTTTCTTCCCAGAAAGAAAAGCTTAGCACATTGTTTTCAGTTCCTGATTTTTAAATGTTATCATGTGTTTGCATTTTATTGCATACTGTATATATAACATATATTCTTTTTCTTGTTTCATTTTTTAATGGTCCCTTTTGGACCCCCTGCATTGGAAGAAAAACATGAGTGAAAGAGCTAAGTAAATAAAACTAAATAAATGCTTGAGGTGTTGGCTATGACTGATGCAGGTCTTAATCTCAGGTAAATGGGTACATGGGATACTGTGCTGTACATTCCAGAAGTTCAAATTGCTCTTTGAAACTGGCCTAGTTTCTACTGTATTTTGTTTGTCCAATGGCAAAGCTGTCATTGTTGACAGACGTTGACACGGCCTGTCATCGAGTCACTTCCAGGTTATGGATTAGTGACTTCTACAAGGTGCTGTCTTGCAAAAGGAAGGCCATGGCTTTATTTATTGAGTCAATGTATCTCATTCTTGGTCTTCCTTTTCTTCCTGTTGCCTTCATTTTGAGTAGCATTTTTGTCTTTTCTAGGGAGTCTTGTCTCCCCATGATGTACCTAAAGTATGATAGCCTACCTAGAGAGGGTTCAGGTTTGTTTTTATACAACACTCAGTTATTTGATTAGGAGTCCATGGTACCTGCAAAGCCCCCCTTCAACACCAATTTCGAAGAATCCCCCCCTTTGACTTTCACATCCAAATATAGTAATCAGAAATATGATATAGATTATTATAGATCAGTGTTGGCAAACCTGTGGCATGGCTGCCAAAGGTAGCACTCGGAGCCCTTTCTGTGGGCACCTGACATTGCCCCTTCATAGCCACCTGTATTCAGGTTAAATGGCTGTACTGGCACTTTGCGAAAAATTAGTGGGTTTTGAATCACAGTTTGGGCACTCGGTCTCTAAAAGGTTTGCCATCACTGTTACAGGTCCGCGACGATGGTGTGTTCTGGGGTGGAATGCCTCCATCTATCTGTGGGTCAGCGAGATAAGTTTGGCATTGTGCTGGTGTACCGTGCTCCCCGCAACCCAGCACAATCCCTACCAGAGATCGCTGAGTTCATCTCGGCTGCTTTGTTGAGGTCGCCCCGCCTTTTGGTGGTTGGGGACCTCAACTTGCATGCCGAGGGGGAACTCTCTGGTGCGGCTCTGGAATTCATGGAATCCATGGCTTCCATGAACTTATCTCAGCATGTTTTATGCCCCACCCATAGAGCTGGCCACACCCTAGACCTGGTCTTTTCCTCCATGTCGCCGGATTCGTGTCTGGGGGTTGGGGACATCTTCCCCTGCCCGTGTCATGGTCGGACCATTACCTGCTAAAATTTTCCCTGTCGATCGCCCCCCCACCCCGCGGGGAGCGCCCTTCTTACACCTGGGCTCGCCCCCGTAGGCTCCTGGACCCTACAAGGTTTATGGAGGTCTTCGGGGAGCTCTCTGGCGGTCTGGCTGACGATCCGGTTGATGCCCTGGTGGAAAGGTGGTATGTTGGTGCTGCCGGGGCGATAGACCGGATCGCCCCTAAGCGTCTCCTACAATGTCGAGGCCGCTCCTCCCCGTGGTTCACGGAGGAGCTGCGGTCGATGAAGCAAGAACGTAGGAGACTGGAGGTCATATGGAGGGCGAACCGGACGGAAGTGAATAGGGCTGCCCTTAAACAGCTGACTGGCCGCTATCTTCGCGCGATCAGGGACGCTAGAAGATCTTATGCCTCCCTGAGAATTGGGGAGGCCTCGAGCCGCCAGGCAGAGTTATTCCGGGTGGTTCAAGACCTCTCCAATCCCAGTCAGCTGCGGCCTCCTCCTAGTGATTTCACTAGTGAGCAATTTGCAGCCCATTTTAGATCAAAAATTGAGGCCATCCGTTCCGACTTGCCCCCCAGCTGCCCTAGTCCATCCTTTGGGTCTTCCAGTGCCTCACCCCTCCGTTCTCCCCTCCTGGACGAGTTCGGGCCGGTCTCTTCAGCGGAGGCCTCCAGAGCTATGGCTCGTTGCCGGCCGGCGGCCACTCCCTTTGACCCTTGCCCAGCTTGGCTTATAAAATCTGCCGAGGGGAACATGCCAGAGTGGTTTTCTTCCATCGCCACGGCCTCCTTTCGGGAGGGTTGTTTCCCTTCCTGCCTGAAGGAGACCGTGGTAAAACCCATTCTTAAGAAACCTGGCTTGGCGACGGACGATCTTTCCAACTTCCGTCCGATCGCCATTGTTCCCTTCCTGGGCAAGGTTGTCGAGGGGGTGGCTGCTGTCCAGCTCCAGTCATACCTGGAGTTAAATCATATCCTGGACCCCTTCCAGTCTGGATTCAGGCCTCTTCGCGGAACCGAGACCGCCCTGATTGCTCTGCAGGATGACCTCCTCAGGGAGGCCGACAGGGGGAGTTCCTCCCTGCTCGTCCTCCTTGATCTCTCAGCATCCTTTGATACCGTCGACCACGGTAACCTTCTGGCCCGGCTCGCTGAGGCGGGAATTGGTGGTCAGGCCTTGGCCTGGCTCCGTTCCTTCCTTGGCGGCCGGACTCAGAGGGTACAGCTGGGGGATGTCTTGTCGGCTCCTTGGACTCTCCCTTGTGGGGTGCCCCAGGGGTCGGCAATCTCCCCCGTGCTGTTCAATGTTTACATGAGGCCACTGGGGGAGGTCATCAGGAGATATGGAGTTCGCTGTCATCAGTACGCTGATGACACGCAGCTCTATATCTCCTTTTCTACGTCTGCAGAGGAGGCGGTTCGCTCCCTCGATCTGTGCCTGGAGGCCGTACTGGAATGGACCAGAGATAACCGGCTCAAGCTTAATCGGAGAAGACGGAGGTTCTGTTCTTCGGGGCGCCTTCGTCTCGGTACAATGGCCCCCTCCCTAGTCTGGGGGGTACTTCCCTCCAGCCTACAGACAGGGTCAGGAATCTGGGCGTGGTCCTGGATTCGGCCCTCTCCCTGGAAGCCCAGGTGATGGCCGTCTCCAGGGCCGCTTTTTTCCATCTCCGCAGGATCGCCCAGATCCGTCAGTACCTTGACGAGTCCTCCCTGAGGACAGTTGTGCAGGCCCTGGTGATCTCGAGGATCGACTATTGCAATGCCCTCTACGTGGGGTTGCCCTTGACCCTGGTCCGGAGGTTACAGCGGGTGCAAAATGCGGCGGCCAGGCTGGTGGTGGGTGCTCGTAGATTCGAGCACATCACCCCAGTCCTGGTCCGCCTGCATTGGCTCCCCGTTGTCTTCCGGATCAGGTTCAAGGTTCTGGTCTTGGTTTTCAAGGCCCTCCACGGCTTGGGACCAGGATACCTGGCGGAGCGCATCTCCTGAGGGCATCCGGATCCAGACCCACGAGATCGTCGCAGGCGCGCTCCTTGAGAGTGGCCACACCCAGAGAGGCGCGGAAAATGCGTACGCGGAACCGCGCCTTCTCTGTGGTGGGGCCCTCGCTCTGGAACCATCTCCCTCCTGAGCTGCGCCTGCTGGAGTCCCTGCCCGCCTTTAAGAGGGCTTTGAAGACCTTCCTCTTCAAAGAAGCATTTGGTGTCCTCATTAGTTAGTTTCTCTTTCTTTTCTTTGCTCTTACCGTCTGCCGCCATCTTGCCTTCCGCTGCCCTTGCTTGGTGGCCTTGTTATTTTTAGCTTTTTAGCCTTTTTAGCTTTTTAGCTTCTTGCGCTGTTAGCCGCCCAGAGTTCCCGTTGGGAAGATGGAGCGGGATATAAGTATTTAAATAAATAAATAAATAAATAAATAAATAAATAAATAAATAGAAGATCTTCACTTTCGTCTCGGTTATGCATCCTTACAGTAGAGGCTCTTTTCTAGTTCCTTCACAGTAACTCTTTGTGGATATAACCCAGCAAGGTCAGTAGAGGCTTAGCCTCACAAGAAGAATGATCATCTCCCTCAGACTGTAATCCGAACGTCTGGCTCTGCAGTCAGATACGTAAACCAGCGAGCTATCAGGCCAGCAAACTTCACATATGGGAGTGGACCAATACATTGGTTTGTCCATCCATCTGTCTGTCAGTCAGTTATCTGTCTACCTATCTACCTGTCCCTCCATCAGTGTGTCTACCTGCCTGTCCTCCCACCCACCCATTTGTTCATCCATCTGTCCTTCTGTCCACATGTCTATCCATCTCTCCACCCATCTGTTTGTCCATCTTTCTGTCTGTATGTCAGTCTGTCAATCCATTGCTCTGTCCACCCCTCCATCAATCTGTCTGTGCATATTGTTTGTCTGCCTGTCTGTTAGTCCATCTGTCTGTCCGTCCCTCCATCCATTTGTCCATATTTCAGTCCACCTGTCTGTCTATCCATCTATCTGTCTATGTATCCATTAGTCCATTCATCTGTCTGTCTGTCCATCTGATAATCTCTGTCAACCCCTAGTTCTACATCCAGATGCCTAAACCAGCGAGCTATCCAATTATCTCCCTTCACACAGAAGAGTGGGTAGTCTGCAGCCCATCATCACATACCTCTTTTTTTTTAAAAAAAAATAAAGATATTGTACATGAAAAATAGTATAAGTGAAACATGTCCCACATAACATTCATATACAGTGGACCCTTGTATAACAAAATCTGTAAAACATAAAAATGGTCGCGATTAGGGAATTACTCCGTTTTCAATGCATTCCTATGGGAAATTTGTATAAAGGAAAATTTGCTTAACAGAATTTCATTTGGAATAAACTAATTCCTTTATACAAGGTACCACTGTATTTCTTCCCAAATAGACAGGCCCCTCCCCAAACATGTTAATTTGTGCTGCCTTCACCCTCAGGATTCATCCTGTATTTACAGAACAATCTGTAATATTACTAACTTGTTTATTAATACCTTTCATATTATTGCCCCTGTTCTCTCCGGTCAGATTCTTGGGGGTGGAATATATTGAATCTTCACTGGGAGGATGGCCTTTTCCTTTCTCAAATTCCAATGCCAAGAATGGATTCCAGATATCTATAAAATCACTGGTGTGAGATATTCCTTTGCTTATTTTCAAATCACAAGTGAATTTGTCATTGAGACCATGTTCCACGTTTCTTTTTAGACTGATCTTCTATTTCAAGGTGACTATTAACTGGGCAATGTTTTGCCCTGATTCTTGCCACGGCCATCATCATAATTATTAACTCACTTTTTTACATGGTTATTTCTTAATTATTAATCATATTCAACAGGGCTTATCTTTGGAGACATTTTCCCCTCCTTACCCAATGTATTATTTATATCTTGAAAAATTTGCAACCACTCTTTTTTGCGGCTTTTTACAAGACACGCATAAATAGGTCCCTTTTTCATTTTTACATTCCCCTCATGATGACAATATCATTTCGTTTATTAGATTTATTCTCCTGGGTGTTAAATGCCATCTCCATGCTACTTTGTAGTTTTCTTTTACCCTTATTGCCATATTCCTCATAATCCTCTTATTCCACATAGAATCCCAGACTTCCTCCTTTAGCACCATCGCTCAATCCTCTTGCCCATTTTCCTTTCAAAACGGTGTTTTGTTATCTGCCGGGACCAACATCTTATAAATCACACTTCTGGTACCCCTTCTATTCTCACAGGCTTCAGTATTCTCTTTTTTTTTACTAACTCTTCAAATTTGATTAATGTCTTTCTGGTCCTTGCTTAGCTTCCCATTGTTCATCCATTTATCTAGCTGAAAAATATATTTAATCAAGTGTACCCCCATACTTTGAATGTAGCTCTTATCTGCTCTTTGTTGTACATCACCTTGATCCAAATTTTATTATTCCCTTTCTCAGGTGATATATTCCTTATGCTCCACAAATTATCTGGGAAATTCTTTTAATTTCACCATGTGACTCAACGCAGAGGTCAGGGGATTTATTATTTTCCTATACTCTCTCCAATTTTCTGATATATTAATTGTAAAGGGATTTTATTATTTCATTAATTTAATTTTTTTCTTTTAAGTAAACACTCCCCAGTTGGTCTCTCTCCAGGAAAATATCCCCATTCTATCCATACATTGCCTATAACAACATGGTGCTGATGTTTCTGCTTCCTCCAGTCTAGAAGGCAACTCTGAAGCCAGGTCATTACATCTTTTTAATATACAGTGGACCCTTGTATAACAAACAGTTTATATAACATAAAATCTGTACAACATAAAAAATTCCGGAGATACGGGAAATTTGCTTAACATAATTAACAGGGGTGAATCTATATGATATAAAAATGGGATTACTCCGTTTTCAATGCATTCCTATGGGAAATTTGTATAAAGGAAAATTTGCTTAACATAATTTCATTGGGAACAAACTAATTCCTTTATACAAGGCACCACTGTACTTGTTGCACAGGGTAAGAATGTTTATCCTCATATGGTGACATGAAATATGGTAACAAAACAGACTAAAACTCCAGGGTGGGTGGTAATGGATGACAACCTCGTGCCATCACGTCCTAGCCAGAGAGCTGAATAATGCTTGGTTTCAGCGAGCACAGCATTTTGGTGGGCAAAAGAAAATTACCCAATGGATGGTACAGATGACTGAAGGGAGAGGCAAGTCTCCGATGGTGCTTTGCGCCCAAGGGTCACCTTAAGCCTGGCACTCTTCAGATACCCAGCTGAGATGCACTTGTGGCTATGGGGCCCTCTCTGAGTTTGGATCCAGTAGTAGCTGGCTCAGGAAGCAGTACGCGAGTCTTAGCCGTCGGTAATCATGGGTTTGCCCAGCTGAAACTCCAATCATGGGTTTGCCCAGCTGAGACCTAGGCTTTTCAGCTGAAATCCCTCCTCAAATATGAACCTGGTCTATCAGACACAGAAACAGTAGACTTAAAAAAACAGCTGACCATGGACTGAGCCAGTGACACAGGCAAGCTTGTAGGAAACACCCGCCCGGAAGCTCAACGTGGACTTTTATTGCCATGGTGAAAAAGAGGAACAGCAAGAAAAAGCTGCTGACTTCTTCGGGTGGCTTCCTGTCGGCCAAGCCCTACGTGACATGCTCTTATATTTATTACTGGATATTAAGCAGCTGCTATGAAATTCATTTCCCCTCCTCCTGTTCAGGAACAGGACCACCAGCGATGATTCAGCTCTGCAGTTTTAGCCTCTGTAGATGCTTCCCTTCATCACGTGGCTGCCCAAGAGGCCCCCCCCCCCGTGGAGGCCTTAGGCAGCCTCAGAAGCTGAAAAGGATGCGAGTGTGTGTGTGTGGGGGGGGGGGAGCAGAGAAGGACAGGAAGTTTCTGATTTATTTAAATTAAAGATTTCTGGCACCAGATCCTGTCATAACTTTACATAACAGGATTTTGCCCGACGCTTGCTGCTCACCTCTCTGTTCAGCGCTTTCCTCCTCGCTGTTGTGTGTTGGCATCAGTCAGGTAGTCCGTTGAAGTCTGTTGTTCACAGCACTCATGTTTGTCAGTTTGCTGTTTGATCCCTTTAACTGTGAATAAATAAATGGTTTTTATTCTTTCTCTTATTAACGTGTCAGCGTGAGTTATTGAAACTGTTAAGTAATGAGAAAAGGAATGGACTGCTCTGGGGAACCTGAAGCTATTCTCTGTGAACCCTTGCACTTCTGCTAAGTAGCTAAAATTTAACTAAAAATTCAGAATTCTGCACAAGATTTGGCCTGGAGTTACTCTCTCACACCTGCTAGCTATATCTGTGAGTTTGGGTTTATAACTATTTCAAGGATTCTGGAAAAACCATTGATCTAAAGCTCTGAGATTAATCTCTCCCCATCTGTAACTCAAGCAAGCTGCCATTATGAAATGAATTATCTCCTCCTCCTCTTTCAGCTTTTCTCCTCCAGAGAACTCTGGTAAATGGAGAATATTGTACTTGTGACAAGATGTTGCCTTACTCATTTCTAAAGTCTCCTCTTCTGATCCATATTTGAGAAACTGAGAAAATAAGCTCTCTATTTTTTTTTAAAAAAGATATGTAATGTACTTGTATTTCTTCCCAATATACAACCTTTTTAGAGAGTGTTTCTCAGGTTAAGTGGTTAGATTTCTTAGGTGGCAAATCTATGAACAGTATGTCTAACTGAAATGTAAGTCCCAATTTCCTATCGGCACAAATCAGAAAACTGGTGATTTGTTTTGATTCATAATTCATCAAGGTTGATCGGTCACAAAAATGAATTCATGATTTTTTTTTCCTGATGAAAATCTAAAAATCAATTTGTAAATTCATTGTTTAAACTTAAAACCCTATAAAATCTAGGTACCTCCAAGGCACCTAGAGACACCAAATTGTCAGGGAAGTTTCCTATGACTTTCCTCTATATGTCGTGCAAGCTTGTTGAAGTATGGGCTCTGGATGTCTGAGTTATGCAACCCCCAAAGAGCCCTCGCCAGGAAAGTGCTCCTCAGGCACCTAGAGACTTGACATTTGTATGGAGGCCCCCACACAATGACTCTCCACGTTTGGTTAAAACATCTGAGTTATAAACCCACAAATTGGGGCACTCCAGAAAGGGCCCTTTAGCGACCAGCTTGGGGAAATCCAATACTCACCAAACATGGAGGAATTGTAGAGGAGATGCAGAGGAAGTTTCTCTGCAATCTTGGTACCTTGGGGGGGGGGGGGCCTCTCGGGGGGGGGCTCTTTTGGGGGTGCATAACTCAGACACCAGAAATTCAATCTTCCACAAACTTGGAGGGATTGCAGGGGAGAGTCTATCCATTGGGAGTATCAATTTGTATAAGTATGAATCAATGAATTAGTGATTTTTAAATGAATTTTACAAATGTTTTTAAAAAATTATGCCCATCTCTAATTGCAGTAAATTTAACAGGGCTTACTTCCACATACGTGTTTGTAGGGTTGCAGCCGTAACTAACAATACCTGCTGAAGCACAAACCACATCTGGGGACATTGTTTATAACAACCCGTGTACACGACTTAAGCTGAAATGCAACTTCCTCCACATTTCCTTTACAAATATTGCACGCTGCTCTCCTGATTGTCAGAGAAAAACACAAAGTCCTTGCTTCTTGTTTTTCTGTGAAATGAGAATGGGTGAGCTTACCAGCTCACAGGACTTCACCCAGAATTTTGGCTATTGCTGTCCTGATTTGTTTACGAACAGTGAGTGATAAATTCTACGAGACTCCTCAGATTAATGCACCTAGTAGAAACTGGTGCTGCCATCAAAATTTTGCCTAAAGCAAACGTTAAAGCATATCTGCAAGATTCTCTTCTGGTTTTTTTTAAACCTCAGAGGAATTTTGAAGAAATCCAAAGGAATTTCAGTAACAGTGTGATGAGATCTGTCAGTGAGGTTCAAAACATAGTGACATTCACACTTGAGTTTAAACCTGAGGCTAAATATATTAGGAGTTTGGGGGAGGGGGGGCAATAAGGATTTGATGAGATAAACAAAATTCCTCATGGTGATTTCATATATTCCAGGGTGAAAATATTATAAATGAAATGAAATAAAATAAACGTCAACTTTTATACACATGGATCACTCCTATCAAACAGGCTTATGGAGTTGCAATATATGAACAGAATTATTTTATTTGCATTTGATTACCTGTTAAGGTAAGACTGGAAAAGGTGCAAAGGAGAGTGACTAAAATGATTAATGCACTGAGGGACCTCCCTCAGCATTTGGGGCTCTTTAGTCTGGAAAAAAGGCGCCTGAGGGGGGATATGATTGAGACATACAAAATAATGCAGGGCATGAGTAACGTGGATAGAAATACCAGAACTAGGGGACATCCACACAAATTGAGGACTGGGAGAGTAAGAACAGACAAAAGAAAATATTTTTTCACTCAGTGTGTTGTTAATCTGTGGAACTCCCTGCCACAGGAGGTGGTGATGGCATCTGGCCTGGATGCCTTCAAAAGGGGATTGGACAGATTCCTGGAGGAAAAGTCCATCACAGGTTACAAACCATGAGGGAGATGTGTCATCTCCAGGCTTAAAACCGGGGTACTTCAAGGGCCAGATGCAGGGGAGTGGTATCAGGAGACACATATCTAGTCTTGTGCACTTCCAGAGGCATTTGGTGGGGCCACTGTGAGATACAGAAAGCTGGACTAGATGGGCCATTGGCCTGATCCAGCATGGCTCTTCTTATGTTCTTATGACTGGTTCTTCTATTGTAGCAAATAGGGCAACTGAAGTGCTGAGAAGCTCCCTGCAGGCAATGGCAATATTTAACTGAGGTAATACGTTGCTAATAACAACATGGTGCTGCTATTTCTGCTTTCTCCAGTCTAGAAGGCAACTCTGAAACTAGGTCATTACATTTGGCCAGGAGAGCCTTTTTAATACATTTGTTGCACAGGATTTTTTAAAAACAAACTACATTTCAGAATGTTTATCCCCATATGGTGACACGAAATATGGTCAGTAACAAAATAAAGTGGTACCCCGACTTAAGAGCAGCTCGACTTAAGAGCGGGAAACTGTTGGCATTTTAACTGCTGCCTTACAAATTTTAGATATGGTTTGCTCAACTTACAATTTTTTTATTTTTAACTTATTTTAAAAAATTTTTTTAGATAGGTACCCCAATTTAAGAGCACGCATTTGGAACGGATTAAATTCGTAAGTCAAGTCGAGGTACCACTGTATACTAAAACTTCAGGGTGGAAATTCACAAAATGCAACACAAGTTTTTCTACAGAATTTTTTTCATTTTCCTTGCATGCCATTTCAAAAGTGTTGAGCTTAAGTACTTCACAAACATGGCAGAACTTCATAGCCATTCAGCCAGTAGTAGGGATACAAAGGAAGACATATTAAAAGTAAGTTTTAATTCTTTAGAAATATACTGCCTCAGCATCCCAAATGCATATAAAATCATATGCAAAGTTTCATTTATACAGTATCTCAGGGCTGTCCAACTTTGAACAGGCCGAGGTCTACTTTTTCTGTCCCAAAGTGCCTGAGGGCTACTACACTAATACCTCTACTTACGATTTTTTTCCCATTCCAAGCACATGCTCATAAGTAAAAAAAATTGTAAGTAGAGCAGTGGTTTCCCATAGGAAATAATTGAAATCTGTTCCCTCCAGAATGGATTAACTTAAGTTTTTCAATGCATTCCTATGGGAAGGTTGACCATGCACATGCTTCCCTTGCACCCGCTCAATCTGGCCAGTGGGGTGAACAGGGGACCATGCCATGGCCCTTGAACTGCCCCGCTCGGCTGAGACAGTGGGCGGGCAGACCCAGAACTTTGCTGGGGCAGTGGTGGTCCTTGGGATGGGGGAGAGAGGGGTGGAGAACTTATCCCCTCACTTTTTTATTGGTGGCCGGCGGGCTACTTTTGAACCCTTCATGGGCTACCAGTAGCCCGCAGTCTACCTGTTGGGCAGGCCTGCAGTATCTCAATAATTCCGTGGGGATAAATAGGATGCTACACCACCACTGGTTCACTTGGAAGCTAAAAGAAATAACACTTGAAGGACCACACTCTCCATTATACCAATAGTGAGTTTGAATTTATTTGTACTAGTTCAGAAACTATATGGAGATAAACACATGGGCAGAATGAGAAATTACTCAGAGTACTAAGAACAATGTTCAGTACAATTGTTTAATTCTTTTTTTAATAGTTGTGTACTCACTGTTTTTAGCTTTTAAATACTCTATTGCCTTTTAATTATTATAAACCTCCTTGGGACCTGTGGAGAAAGGTGGGGGGTGAAAATATTTTAAATAAATAAATAAATAAATAAATAAATAAATAAATAAATAGCCTGGCAAACCATCTGGAACAAGAGTTTTCATCCCAGAAGCAACACAACCAATTGTTCCCTGTCACATAGGCATGTTCTAATTTAATATATTTTGCAACATAGTGGCATATTTCTTAAAACTTGCAGCTGATCTGTCAGAATAATATGCCTAAACTTTCGGGGTGTGTTGTGTATTAAAATGTAGAAATGAAAGAGGAAGTCGAATATCACTGCATGCCTTCCATCTCTGCTCAGATGTATTTTGTTTTACTTTTCAGATTGCTTCACCATTTTCTGTAGCGACTTTAAATCTCTCCACAACCTAGTGTCAGATAGAAATGGTTGTAATCATCCCTCAAAATACCTTTTTGTGAACATGCCATGCTAATATCACAAGCTAAGGGAACTGGCATTAAATCATCCCATATGCTATACAGTATTTGTGTGGAGAGAGGAGGCCCTGGTTCCTGAAGGGACACATGTAAAGCTATCCTATAAACCAATGTTGTGCCCGCAAAGGACACAAACACAATGTTGGTGTCATCAACCATCAGGGTCTTCCAACCAAACTGACACCCTTCCTCGAAACTGGTTGCTGACTGGCTCCACCCATGTGGTTGCGTTGGTCACACATAACCCCACAGCCGCGTGAGGTAAAACCACAGGCAAAGGGTGGGGACTTAACAAGGCAAAAGATGAACACAGTCTGAATAAAAATGGCTCCACACAAGAGTCCATGGGGCTAGTACAGTGCACTGTATGACAAAGATGACATGCTGTTGAAAGAATGCAGATGGTGATCTAGGCTGCACTAAATGTTACCAGTAGAAATGGGCACGAAACAACCATTTTTTCGTTACCGTTCTCCGTTATTCGTTCCGTTACGTAACGGAATTACTAACGGAGAATGGTGTAATTTAGGAATGAACAGAACAGAACCAGAACAAATGAGTTTGGTTATGTTCAGTTCGTTCCTCCCTGCTGGCGATGATTGTGATTGTGAGAGCCCCGTTCTCGCCTTCAAGCGGAGGCGAGGCCACGGCTATCTCAATCCCTGATCTCCGCAGTGAGGGGGTAACAGCCAGCTCAGCTGTTACATCCCCGCTGCGGAGATTGGATCGCTGCCAGAGAGGGGCCTGCAATCTGGACTCTGCATGCGGAAGCCGGATCTCAGCCCCCACTCGCCGCCCTCCACCCCACAGCCTGACAGCCCACCAGGCTATCAGGCTCTGGGGCGGAGAAGGAAGGGGCTGTGCGATCTGGTCTCCGCGCGCGAAGCCCAGATCGGAGCCCCCTCTCGCCGCCCTTCACCCCACAGCCTGACAGCCCACCGGGGCGGAGTCGAGAAGGAAGGGGCTGTGATCTGGACTCTGCCGTATGGAAGACGGATCGCAGCCCCCTCCTGACAAGCCTCCACCTTCCCCACACTGGATGACAGCACCGGGTTCTGTCATGACCGGCGCCAGGAAGGCGGGACCCCCGTTCAGCCCCTCTGCATGCAAAGGGACAGAACCGGGGACCCAAGGAGATCTTCCCCGTGCGGGTCTTGACAGCGCGCAGGGCAGCCAAGTCTCCCCTTCACCCCTCTGCCCCTGGCGTTCTGTCCCTTTAAGGTGCTGGGAAGGCGGAGGGCGGCGTTGGCTTGAACGTCCGCCGCTGGGACTTCTGTTTCCTCGCCGCCGCTGCTGGCCTGACTGGTGGGCGGGGAAGATGTCCCAGCACTGAGGGGAGAAGCCAGCGGGCAGCCCGCTTCCCCCGAAAATCAAAAAAAAAAAACGAAGTGGTCCCCCCCAAAAACGGTAAATAACCGAAGCGGGGGCCCGGGGGCCGAAGAACGGAAACGAACACCATTTTGGCGTGTCGTGCCCATCTCTAGTTACCAGTGTGCATGCCTGCATTGGATCAATGGAGATGAGGCCCATTTGGTCATGCATCTGCACCCAGAAGCATTGTTTTGCTACCTCTTGGCGCTGCGCTTCAGCTGACCAGCTGACTCAGTAGCAACATACTCCCTGTCGCAGGTGATTGGTTAGTATTAGTAGTGTCTCAGGTGCTTCGCATCCTTAATTTCTTAATTTTCCAAAGTTTTCCCTTTGTATGCACAAGGTATTTCACAGTTCGTTTTGCAGTACCATTATCCCATTTTGTCCTACTGGCTTTATGGGTGCCTTACGACATGAAATATTCGACAGGGTGTTGCAAATTATGCACATTTAGAGGTTCAGAGCCTTGTGGTGCAGTGACTAAACTACAGTATTGCAGTATTTTGCTCACAACCTGAATTCGATCCCAATGCATACAGGTAGCTGGCTCAAGGTCGACTCAGCCAGCTTTCCAAAGTCATATAGCTGGGGTGGTGGGGGAAGAGAGTAATGTGTACCCTGCATAATTAAAGTGCCTAGAGAGAGTGCCTTAAATATTATGGTGTAGTATATAAGCAGCACACTTTGCTTTTCTGCTTAAGATAAGCAAAACGTTTTGCTCAACTTAAGTAGAGATTTGATCCTATGCCCAATGGGATATGCTCAATCTTTTCTTGTGTGGGGTTAGAACTAAGTACATCCAATCTCGCCTGATTTCAGAAGCTAAGCACGGTTGACCCTGGTCAGTACTTGGATGGGAGACCTCCAGGGAATACCAGGTGCTGTAGGCGCCTGGAGTAGGAACTGGCAAACCACTCCAGTATTCCTGCCAAGAAAACTCCATGGACATGGGGTCACGAAGAGTCGGTCACAACTGTAACGACACAACACACACAGAGGACAGATGCAGTTGTTTGGACTCTAACTGGCCCATGTGCTGACTGGATATTCTGATATTCTGGAAATATTTGATGACACCAGGGCAAAACAAGTGCCATAGATGTGGATATGGCTGGGAGGCACACCTTTTTAATCACTCCAATAACGGTTCTCTCAGAATCCTCTTACTCTCTTCCTGTTGGAGGATCTCTACCTGGTCGACTCTAAAACATCCCACCTCATTTTTATCCTGGTTTGTAAATATGGTCTCTCAAAAGCTGTTGTCGCTATTATTCGTATTAGTGCATTTTTATGGCGTCAGTGCTTTGTGTGTTGCCTCGTTGCAGTCGCAACCAATTCTTCGTGACCCCATGTCCATGGAGTTTTCTTGGCAGGAATCCTGGAGTGGCTTGCCAGTGCCTACTCCAGGAGCCTACAGCACCTGGTATTCCCTGGTGGTTTCCCATCCAAGTACTAACCACTTTAGTCTTCCCCAAAACGCAGCTAATTGCAACTTCTCCTTTCGACTTTTATTCTAAGTTTCTTCCAGTTTCAGGCCTCGCAGATGCTGAGGAACCCCCCCCCCTCCTATCTCCTTCTCTTTCCTTGCACGGGATTCGTGATCTGAAGGATCGTTCGCTTTGCAAGAGATCGTGACTCGCCCACGACTCGTGTGTCCAAGACGAGGCAAGCCTTCGAGCACAACAGGGCTCTTCGTCTCGGGCGGCGCTCTGCAGAGCGCGAAGGCTTCTTCCTTCCCTTGCCAGTAACAAGGCTACCCCCGGAGAGCTGTGGGTCGAACAAGGCGCGCCGATTCCTTTTCTCCGGCCCCTTGGGCTGAGGAGAGCCCGGGACCCCCCCCCTTCGCCCTTCCGCCGCGTGCGCCCTCCCCTCCTTGGAGGCCAGCATCCCCGTCCCAGGCATCGCATCCTCGTGGGAAGCAGTGGCCGTGCCTTTTGAGAAACCCGCGCGCCCTCCCAAAGCCCGGGACGGGGTGCCCGTAGCGCCCCCCCCTCCAAGGATTCCCGTGGCAAGCAGAGACGCCGCCCTGCCACCCGCGGGCCCAGCAGCTCCCACCCGCAAAAGCCTTCTCCCGCCACCGGCCAAGGGGATCCCCGGGGCGCGCCTCCCGCGTTTGCCCTTTGCGCGTTTGCTCCTTGGCCAAGTTGGCGCGCCCTCCTCCTCCTCCTCCTCCTCCTCCTCCTCCTCCTCCCCTCCTCCTCCTCCTCCTCCCCACGCCCCCTAACCGTTGACACGGCGAGGAGCGGGACGGATGCGGGTGGGGACCCTAAAGGCAGCCGGCCACGGGTTCTCCCTCCGCCGCGGAGCATCAGCAAGAGAGACACCCGCGGTCATGAGGGCTCCTTGGCGCCGGGCGAAGGCGGGCTGGTTCTGCTTCGCCGGGCTCGCTCCGTGGCTGGCGTTCCTCGGCTCCTCTCCCAAGGGGGCTCAGCCCTACAACGTGGACACGCAGAGTCCGGTGGTCTTCGGAGGCCTCGACGGGACCCTGTTCGGCTACTCGGTGCTGCTGCACAGCTTCGGCAACAGCCGCTGGTGAGTGAGTAAGAAGGGGTGCTGGGGGGGGGGGGGGCGCCGCCGCTGCAGCCTCTTCCTCCAGTCTTCCTCCCGCAGGGTTTTGGCGACCCCGAGGGCTAAGGTGGTCGCCCCCTGACGGGCTAGGCTGCTGCCCCTTGTGCTGGGATTTCGGACGGCCTGTGTACAGGCAGAGGAATCGGGAGGGCGCGTTTGCCCTGAGCCAAATCATTTATTTTATTTTATTTTGTTTTGTTTAGAGTAACTTTTTACCCCGCCTTTCTCCTTGGAAAAGGACCCAAGGCGGCTTACAGTAAAGCGCCTGGCCAGCTTTTTTGTTGAAGGATGCCTTTGATCCTACCTCTCTCCTTCCCACCCACTCCACTCACCCAAGATAGTTTCACTGACCCAGGAGGAGCAAGAAATAACTCAAAATACCACCGTTCTGCAGTGATTTTATTTAGATTCACTGGGGCATGCTGAATATTTTTTTTAAAAAGTGTCTGTTTGACTTTTTTTTGGAAGTCTTTGTTTTCCTCCCCATTTACTGAGGCCGATGAAGAATTGGGGAGAAGTTGCATCCTGTTTTGAGGCATGTTGGTGGCCACTCAAGAAAAGGTCTTCTTCCCTAATGGCCAGTGCAGCGTTGATCTGATTTTGTCTCAAAAGTGCCAGGTGATCTAAACACTCAACCCACCCTTCATCACCACTGTGTCTAAAATCCTAGGTGCTCTCTCTGTGTGTGTGTGTGTGTGTGTGCCAACATGTGGAGTAGTGCCATTTATGGGGGAAATATGCTCCTTACTCCTTGGGCCCCAAGAAGAATGCCGGTGAATGCCTCTCCTGTCACCGGCCAATGGACTTGATTCCTTGCCTTCATTCTATCATCCTTTCTTTTCTTCTTTAGGCTTGTAGTGGGAGCCCCTAAAGCCAACTGGTCCACAAATGCTTCAGTGGTGAACCCAGGCGCCATCTTCAGGTGCCAAATAGGGAAGAATCCAGAGAGAGCCTGCGAGCCGCTCCAAGTGGGTGAGTGAGTCCGAGTGGGATTTGATGTCCTTTGCCTTGCCCATACCCATGCATGAGCCTTCCCGGGTGGAGTGCCCTTCTGGAAGATCCTACTGCATTAAACAAGTCCCTTCCGTATCATTTCTTTATTTCTGCTATGACTTCTTTCCCCCTCTTCTCACCCTTTCACCCCTTCAAAGTACTGAAATGATACCACACAATGTTTGAAGACTTGTTTCATGCCGCTGCAACTCTCCCTGCCCACCCCACCCTGCCACCCTGAAGATCTAGAATGTCTGCAGGCAGACTGCGAAGCACAGTTAGGTACAACATCAGCGCATTGCTGTTTAGTTGTACTCTTAACAGATATATCTGTTTTATAAGGTTTTGCTTTTCTTGGTTAGTATGCTGTTATGTGGATGGTTTAGTGCCTTCAGCTTCTTGTGTTTTGTTTGGCTTGGTTTTTATTTTTTTAACATATTTCCTAAGTTACCCTTGAGATCAATTTTTCTTAAAAATGGGACCTGAAGTGACACATGTTCTCTAAACGCCAACAGCTAATATGAAAAACGACTGTGCAGTCCTAAGTATGTTCCTTTAAAAGTAAACCTCATGCAATTCATTGGATTCACAAGTAACACTAACAGCCTTTCAAACTTCAGCTTCTAAAATCCTAAAAGTACATGAAAAAACAATAACATGATATTTTAGGTGCAGACAAATAGGTGTGCCATATAGAAAACCCAACAGGTTACATGTACCTGCCCTCTTAACGTGCCGTGTGTAGAACGGCTGACTTATTTTAAGTGCTGGCCCGTGCTCTGCTGATTGAAAGTCAGTTGGGCCGTTGGGAGATGAAATGTCCGTTGGCTGTCTGCAACTAATTTCGCGCCTGTGACCAAGAAATTATATTTGAATACCATACTAGTCCTGTTTCCCGCCTTTCTTTCGAGCTTTCATGGAACACTTATTTGATAAACAGGTGGGAGTTTATGATAACCCGTCTACAGCATTAAAGAAGAAGGAAACAAGATGTCAAGCCTTTTGGAGGCAGCCACTCATAAGTGCTGTTGATTGGGGAGAGGAACGAACTACATTGATGGATCAATTGATCGATCAATTGATCGATCGGCCTGCCTGCCTGCCTCTCTCTCTCTCTTTCTCTCCCCCCCCCTTAAATGGGTTTTGAATTGGGCAGAATGTCTTGCTTCTAAAGGCACTGCAGTTCCTAAATCTTTGTGAATAGAAAAAGACTTGCAGGAATAAACTGACAGACTCTTCCTTACCGTGTCTTTACACACACACACACACACACACACACACACACACACATTGTGTGTATATGTATACACAAAGACATGATTGTGTTATGATTGCGTTACTGAGCTTTGTGTCACAGTGGTTAAATGCCTGTACTGCAGGTGAAACTGCTCACGACCTGGAGTTCAATCCCAGGTACCGTAGCTGGCTCAAGGTTCACTCAGCCTTCCAGCCTTCCGAGCTTGGTAAAATGAGTACCCAGTTTGCTGGGGGGGGGGATGTGTAGACTGCATACTGTAATTAAAAACTGCCCAGAGACTACTTAAAGTGGTATAGGGCGGTATATAAGCAGAACACTTTTCTTTTTAAATGTTACATCCCCTGCTGGCATTTTACCAAATACAAATGCCTATTGAAAATCTTTTGAAGGTGTCTAAATGGAAGTCCAACTCTTCTTCATATGAGGATTTTCATGACCTGGTTTCCCCATGGCACACTCATGCTGTCGTGGATCAAGTGTTAAGAAGCAGCATCCATGTGTGAAGCAACCAGCACAAAGAGAGCTTTCACACTGCTTCAAATGCACTGCCATCCCATCCGTATTCGCTACCTTGAAAAAAAACACCAGTTGACTTGGCAGCGCAACATTATTATCTACTGCACTAAGCTGTAATTTACTATGTGTTGATTACATAAATGGCAGCCTGGGTGGAAGAGGCCATAACTCAGCGATAGAGCATATGCTTTCCCTGCAGAATGACAAGTCTAGGTCAAGACTCATTGCCACCCATGGGGAAGGAAGGACAAGTTGCTGCCTATTCCATGTACAAAATAATCTTTTTTTAAAACGAATGAGGGTGAATGTCTGCCTGTGTCGCCGAGGGCAGCAGGCGAGCTGAGGGGAAGCTGTTCAGGCCATAGAGCCCTGGACCCCTTGGCTACATTGCACCTCCTCATCCTCTTGGCCTCATTGGCCTTGAAGCAGTTGCTTTGCTCTGTCTGTCCAGGAGGGGAACCGGAGTACTACAGATGCTTCAGTCCCAACATCTCCAGCTGTGGCTTGAAAGACCCCCATAGAGAAACCCTGGGAACAACTTCTGGCCAGTGTCCACAGTGTAAAGCTACAAGCACCAAGATTCCAACTTGGGATTTAAGGCAGCTTTTGATGTTGTGCGAACCATCTCCCAAGAGAGAACGTTTCTTGAGGGGTCTGCGGAGACCAGTGGCTGACAGGCAATTGGTTAGACATTATTCAGGTGATCTGGAAGTTACATCAGGGCAACTGGACTTCTTGCAAGACTGAAACAGTTTGCTACTCATCCAAGCAGCTTCATCAGTCTGGGGAAAGTTAGTGGTGAGGCCTCCAATTTATAGTTCACCTTGATTTCATATCACCCTGGTCTGAATACGCTCATTAGGTGGACAGTGGCCTGAACAGGCTTGTTAGGTGGACAATGCCCTAAGTAGGCTCATTAGATGTACAGTGGCCTGGGGTGTGTGAAGATCCAACCTATGCAACGCTTCCCAACACCCATTAAGTACGAGTCGTTTGGCGTTGCTGGTGGAGGTGTGAAGTGCTTCTAATTTGTTTGGGGATTGATGAAAGGCCAGCATGATAAGTGGGAGACAGTTTGTGCCTGAATCCATCACTCCTGTTGGGAGAGGGGTTTTCAGTACACACATGAATGGCTTCCCTGATCCCTCTCTCAAACCCCCCTATCTTCTCTGTCTAATATGTGTACGTCCTCATCATTGAATGAGTATCCTTTGTCCTTCATATGGAGCTACACTGCTGATTCTGGTCCTGAGCTGTTGCTCCCGCTGTGTTGTCTGAGAATCTTCACAGGCATTATTCAGGTGACACATCTTATAATGCCTACCTTGCTGGTCTAGCTCTGTGTGGATACTATAAAATGTTCTGCGGTCTAGCTCTTGGACAGGAGAACTAATAGCATCAAGATCTTAGTCAAATAAGACGTGGTGGCTTCAGCTGCAGGCCGTTTCTCCACAAGCCCTTTAAGAGAAGCCCAACATGCCTTTGAGGGTGGTGGGACTGAGAGGCATGTCCCCCATGATGATCTTAAACCCCTGGGTAGGCTCAGAAAGGGAGATGCGGTCCTTGACATAAGGTGGCCCCAAGCTGTTTAGGGCTTTATAGGTCAGAACCTGCATTTGGTCACTCTGAATGCTATTGTGGTGGGATGGGGACCCTTTGGTGGTGATTTGGGGATTGGTCTGCAGGTGGGAGGATCAGAAAGGAAGGTTGGGTTCAGGGAGCACTTTCGGTCACTCAACCGCTCCCTCTCTCCCTCTCTCTCTCTCTCTCTCCCCCTTCTTCCTCCTTCCTTCTCTCGTGGCGCAGCGGTTAAATGCCTGTACTGCAGGTAAAACTGTGATCACGACCTAGGTTCAATTCCTGGTAGCAGGCTCAAGGTTCACTCAGCCTTCCATCCTTCCAAGGTCGGTAAAATGAGTACCCAGCTTGCTGGGGGGGGCAATGTGTAGCCTGCACACTGTAATTAAAATTGTAAACCGCCCAGAGACTACTTATAGTGGTATGGAGTGGTATATAAGCAGAACACGTTGCTTTGCTTTGCTTCTGTCTCTCTCGGCTTCAGTCACATTCTGCTTAAAACAATCTTGATTTCTAGGCCCACTCAAGCAATCTTCCTATCAGAGAGCAAATTAGGATCATTATACATTACTGTATTTTTGTGAAATGGGAACTTCCATAATAGAAAACTGACTGTTTGCAAAGGGAAGGGAAGGGAAGGGAGAAAATTGAAAAGAGGGCAAGAAAATGAAATTGGAGCTCACTGATGTGAATTTTCAAATGATAGAAAAATGGCATATATTGTGTGAAAGTGTTCTCACCGGCCTGACTTATCTTTTTATTGTGAGGTCAGTGAGATATTAGTGGGGCTATGGATTCACACCCACAAACTATCTACTAACTTCCTCACATGGGTAAATATTACTTTGAGGCTGGTGATAGAGGTTTCACATGTATACATTCTTACGTAGGAGCAAGTCCCACTGAACGTAGTTGAGCGTTTTGAAGGACACTCATCGATTAGGGCACTATAGGTTGGAGGCTACTTGACAGCATGTCATAATAACAACATTTTCTAAACCATCATCATCATCTTGCAGACCTGGAAGGAATCCTATGGATTGTGGAGTCCAGACCCTATCGCGGCGGCAAAGTGGGGGAATCAAACACCCACCCTCTGGTTCCACAGTCAGGGAAGCTCAACCGCTGAGCTACCTAAGCAGTTCTGCATAGGTTTGTGTTGAAACAAAAACCACGGGGTGTGTAGGAAAACTTTCACATATTACCAAATACAGTATACATGAGATAAGAGGCTACAACAAAATAGATTTACCTCAGATTACACTAAGGAAGCCAGTGTGGTCATCCGCGCCTTTCTCTGATAATACATATAAGAACATAAGAAGTGCCTCGCTGGAACAGGCCACAGCCCATCCAGCCCAGCATCCTGTCTCACACAGTGGCTCACCATTTGCTTCAGGGTATTCCCAAGCAGATGCCTTCACCTGCTTACGATTCCCTGCAAATGGTATTGAGAGATATCCTGCCTCTCTCTCCAACCCGGAGGTTGTCCTTAAGCATCCATAATGATAGCCATTGAGACCCTTGTTCTCTATGAACTTGTCTAATCCTTTCTTCAAGCTGTCAAGGCTGACAGCTGTCACCGCTTCTTCCGGCAGGGAGTTCCACGGACCAGTGATCCTCTGGGTGAAAAAGTACTTTCTCTTACTTGTTTGAGATCTAGCACCCTTATTTACAGCTAGGAAATAATAAGATAGTGCAGAGGATGCTTTTGTCAAGCGATTGGTGAGCTTAATTGCACATTTCATGCCTTCAGCAAACCATTTCCGAGGAGGACAAAATAGATGCTGCAGTGCTGTTGCCAAGCAGGCAAGGTTGCTGAGAAGACAACAGAAGTGTGGCCCCTCTTCCTCCTTTTCTCCAAACAGAAAAATTCACTTGGCTCCTGAGCAAACATTTGACCAAAGTGCATTCCTATGTCCTAAAGGCAAAGTAGAATCGCTCTGTATACAGCGGTACCTTGTATAAAGCAATTAATTTGTTCCAAATGAAATTATGTTAAGCAAATTTCCCTTAGGAATGCATTGAAAACAGAGTAATCCCAAAATCACAACCATTTTATGTTGTATGGATTTGCCCCATTGACGATTCTGTTAAGCAAATTTCCCCTCTCTCCGAAAATTTTTATGTTGTACAGATTTTATGTTATACAAACCGTTTGTTATACGAGGGTCCACTGTATTGCACATTCCCTATTTTTGTTGCAACTTCTTTGTTCGCATGAAGGAGACCTGAACAAGGAAGAACTAAGTGAGGAAGACCCAATAAGTTCTGGCTGCCCTCCGCCTTTCCCAATCCCAACAGACAAATCTTTCCCAGAGAATCCTGTCTTCTCATCAAAGGGTGGTGGGTGGTGGGTGGTGGGGTGGAGTAATTTCTGCCTCTGGATGTCACTTGGATTTTTGCACATCCAGCAAAAAGCCGTGAAGAAGAGCTTGCGCATGCATTCACAGAATCTTCCCATGAGCAGCAGCACCTCTTCGCACCCTGACGTTGCATGATCATGGGAGTTCTGTAGGCACGTGCAGCCAAATGTACTTCCAGGCTGCCTCTAGAAGACCCCACCCCACCCCGTCTTGAGTACTGTCTCCAGTTCTTAGCACCTCACTTTAAGAAGGAGGCAGAGGCAATGGGGTAAGTTCAGAGGAAGACAAACAGAGATGACTGGGAACTGCATACCAAAAGCATGGAAATGAGAGACTGAAAGAACTGGGAATGTTTCGCTTTGAGAAGAAGAGAGTGAGGGGAGGTATAGTAGCATTCTTTAAATATTTGAAAGGTTGCCCCACAGAGGAGAGGCAGGATCTGTTCTCAATCATCCTAGAGGGCAGAAGAGGTAAGAATGAGCTCAAGGAAGCCAGATTTCTGTTGAATATCAGGAGGGAAAAGTCCTAAGTGTTAGAACAGTATGGTGATGGAACTAATTACCTCGAGAGCATTCAAGAGAAAAGTAGGCAGCCACCTGTTAGATACAGTGACCCCCCGCCTATCTCAGTGGTTAGGGGTACTCGACCCTCTATAATTGAAAATCTGCGATATGCGGATGCAGTTCGGGCCGGGCCTGGGGGTCCTAGCTGGGGGACCCTGTACTTACCCCCAGCCTGGCACTGCCCTGAACGGGCCTTCCCGGGTCTCCCTGCAAAACAGAAGTGACTTCCAGATCGCCAAAAAGAATTTCTGAGGCCTCCAACAGGCCTAGAAAGGGAAGACATGTTTGGGCCTCCAGAAGGCCCGGGGAAGCCCTTACAACCCCGTTCAGGGCAGTGCCAGGCTTGGGGTAAGTACAGGGTCCCCCAGCTAGGACCCCCAGGCCCGGCCCGACCTGCATCTGCATATCGCAGATTTTCAATTATCGTGCCAGCGCCAGTCCTGGGGTAAGTACAGGAGGCCTGAAACAGACCTTCCCCCTTACCCCAGGGGGCTTTTTTTCATATACTGCTGTCCCGCAATATAGTGGGACCGCTGTATATGAACCGCAAACGGGCAGGGGACCACTGTACTGTACACTTGTATTCTTGCATTGAGCAGGGGCATTGGTCTCAGCGGCCTCTAGATGCCTTTCCAACTTCATTATTCTATGATTCCTGTTGTTTTCTTTCTGTGAGTGCATCCTAACATCTCTATTCTTTGAGTCTCTTTACTGAGGCCACCTCTTTATTGTACAGGTGTAACTCTGTGCCAGAAGAGGAAATGTAACTTATTCTTTAAGTAAGCTGGCCATGCCACTTTGGATCCCTGTTCCTGAGTGCTTCCCCCACTTAACGATAGCATCATAGTGGTGTTGAAGTATTTACTATTAGCTTAAATTCCCACTAGAGTAATATTGCTCCCAGTACACTTTTGAGTTATGCTAACATAATGGATTTAGATGTGATCATAGTTTCATCCATCTGCTATAAATTAAGGGAAGCAATACAGTACTAGTTTGATTCTCAAAGATTACGAGGCGTGCATGTATACCTTTATGTATGCATGCATGTAGGAATGAATGAATGAATGAATGAATATATTTTTTCCACCCCCTCTCTGTTAATGGTCATTCAGAAGGACAAAATTTTATCAGAACCTGCTCAGAGAAGGAAAGGAAGGCAGTATGGTTATGGTTCTTAAAGGCTGCTTGTTCTATATACACGTGGAAATTTGGATGTTGTTTCTTGTTAAAGGTTACCCAGCAGGGGAAAAATGTGGAAGAACCTGTGTAGAAGAAAGAGACAACCAGTGGCTGGGAGTAAGCTTATCAAGGCAACCAGGAGAAAATGGATCAATTGTTGTAAGTATTGGCTTATATACAGTCGCGAAATGCACGTATTTGTGTGTGTTGGCAGGCGGCTTTTTGTGATTCTGTGGTCTCAGGCTTCATGCAGAAGCTCCCAGGTTCAGTCCCTGGCACCACCAGGTGTAGATGCGGACATCCCCTCCCTGAAATCAGTGTTCACCGAAACAGAGTTGGATGGACTTCTAGCCTGGATCTCGGAAAGGCAGCATCCTTTGTGTCTTCTCTTCTAAGCTGTCTTTGAAATAATTGCATTGATTTCCACTACTGTTACTCTACTGTTACTGCTATTACTATTACTTTTTTCTTCTTTTTTTTACATAGGCCTGTGGACATCGATGGAAAAATGTATATTATATCGCGGAGAATAAACTTCCTAGTGGTGTTTGTTATGAAATACCTTCCAATTTTCGGACATCGCTGAGTCGGAGATTATGTCCTTGCTATAAGGGTATGTGTTCTCCTTATAAGTTGGTAGATGGATTTAAAAAGAAACATCTTTTTTATGAGGACCAATAGTTAAAGCTTCACTTTTTAATAAGTAGAGATGGGGATGAAACAAAAATATAGTGTTTTATTTCGTTAGTAACAAATTTTAAAAGAATTTTCAGAACAAAATGAAACAATTCATTAATGGTTCCCCTGGGTCCAAGAGGGTTACTTCTTTGGACTTTTCCCTGCAAGCCCCCACCCCCAAAATTTGGAGAGGTTTCGGGATCAGGGGGCTGAGTTGTTAAACTCCAAAGGGGTCCCCCCAGGAGAAAATAATTTCTAATTGAATTGGGAAGTGGTTATTAAATTATGTACTTGAAAATAGTGATCCCAGGCATCTAGTGGCATGGAAATTGCAGGGGAGCTTCCTCATGCTCTTCCCTGTAAGCCCTCCAAATTTGGAGAGGTTTGTGGTTCAGAGGTCTGAGTTATTCAGCTCCAAAGAGGGTACTCAGTCAATTGCAAAGTGCTGTATGGCATGTGCTGGCAATATAGGAGTTAAGTAAGGGGAAGTAATAAACCACTGAGATAGGCGGGGGGGGGGTCACTGGCAGCATGTGCACAGCTCTTTTCCAGTTACTGCTGGGGGGACCCTCTTTGCAGTTGAATAACTCAGCCCCCTGCACCCGAATATCTCCAAATTGCAGGGGCTTACAGAGAAGAGCTCGAGGAAGCTCTTCCATTTCATTTCCTGAACCAAAAAAGGCAGTTTGGTTTGGTTTGGTTTGTCACAAAATGGTTTCGATCATTTCCTTTTGTAATGAAATAATTTGTTAGATAATGAAATGACAAAATAGTGTTTCATTTTTTGTTTAGTGCCCATCTCTATTAATAAACTCTCATTACAAAGGGAAAAATGGCTTATAATGTAATCTGTCAAAGTTAGTTTGTTGGTTTCTCTAGAATAATTTAAGAGTACTGATAGGAAGGATGAATGGTGATGATAACATTCTGAACAGGGCACTTCTTAAACCCCTTATTCTTCTGTTATCACTAAGCAGGATATTATCTTTCAGTCAATGCCTGTAGTGCTAGTTAATCCCAACTCTTTTTGCAAAACAGCTGTAAAGAATTTGTGATGTTATTCATGGAGGATTAGTGTTTTAATGGCTTGGGGTATTTTTAATAAAATAAATAATATTCATTTTTTATATTTTGCTAAAAAAAAAACTATACAGATTTCTGGAGGAGATACGGAGAAAAATATGGATCCTGCCAGGCTGGAATATCAACATTTTACATGGAGGTAGGCATTCAAAGAGTATCTGTTCATTTGTTCTAGGAATGAAAATGTGCTTCCTTTTTGCAGTGCATCCACCCTCATTTAGCTAACCTATATGGCAATAGCTGTTGGGTAGCTCAGTGCTTTCAGGTGTCTGGCTGTGGGGCCAGAAATCATAGGTTTGGAAGAGACCTCAAGGGCCATCCTGTCCAACACCCCCCGCCATAAAGGAACCCCTGTGTACATTCGATTCCCCACTGTGCATCCTAAAAGAAAAGCCAGTCTGTGTACCCTTGGGTAAACTGCACCATCCCAGGGTGATCCCAGGAAAAGAGAAAGATAAACCACTTCTGAGTGGTTACAGGCCTCGTTATCTTCACAACCACCCTGAAAGCGAGAGGCTGAAAGAAAGCGAGTGGCCCAAAGTGGCTAGTGGCTCTCCACATGGAGAGATGCTTCAAATTCCCCGTCCGGTACTCCAGTCACTACATAATTCTTCTGGCTGGCTGTGCTTCTGACACACGGTCAGGCTTTCTTGGGTGAAGCTTGTTATTTGGTTTGGGGGACAGAAGTGGTTTTGGTTGCCATGGAGGACAGCCTGTGCCAGGAGCTGAAGAGGCAAAGGGTGTCCTTTAAGGGCTGGGAGAGTAAGAACAGCGCATTGTTAGTCTGTGGAACTCCCTGCCACAGGATGTGGTGATGGCATCTGGCCTGGATGCCTTCAAAAGGGGATTGGACAGATTCCTGGAGGAAAAATCCATCACAGGTTACAAGCTATGATGGAGATGTGTCATCTCCAGGCTTAAAACTGGGGTACTTCAAGGGAAAGATGCAGGGGAGTGGTATCAGGAGACAGACATCTAGTCTCGTGCACTCCCAGAGGCATTTGGTGGGGACACTGTGAGATACAGGAAGCTGGACTAGATGGACCTTTGGCCTGATCCAGCATGGCTCTTCTTAGGTTCTTATGTTTTGCTAATGTGAGGGTGTGACTGCACAGAGAAACAGGTTGCAATCTGAACTGCTTGTGGAGCAATCCAGTGTGATCTTTCCCCCCAGTGAGTCCATGACAGAAGGAGAAATGTGCTCCATCCTCACCCCAGTCTATCTCTGGGATTGTCTTTTTCTTGTCCAGCTGGAAAACTTCTACTTTGGGGGTGGGGGTAGGTTGGAATAAATTCCTGACAAATAGAAGGGTAGCTTTAACGGAGACCTGTTGACGTGACTGCTTCTGATGTGATCAGGTGCAGCCCCTTAGTAGCATTTGCTGCTACAGGTCCTTGTATCCATGTGATGGTCCAGCTGGTAATTAGACTTGGGTAGGCACCGTTTTTGATGATTCCAGGCATTTGACGTTGGATATATTTTTGAGATGGTTTTGAAAGGGTTGTTTGATATCATGGTCATTTGGTTTTAGCTGGTTTGGTGAGTACGTGAGACAGAGTTTTTCTATAGCAGCTCCTTCCTTATAGTGCATCTAACTCATAATGCAAGTGTTGCAAGTGTTTCCAACCAGAAGCCCCAGACATGCTTGGACTACAACTCCCGGAAATCCTTGCCAATTTAGCTAGTAATGAAAGGCTTCTGGGAGTTTTAGTCCAAGAATATCTGAGAACCCAAGGTTGGGAATCACTGGTGTCATGGATAGAGAATGAGACTGTGACCCAGGAGATCTGGATTCAATTCCATTGCTCAATCATGAAAACACCCGGAGGGGTGTGTGGTGTGGCAGTGGTAAAACAACCCCTTAAATATCTCCTGCACTTCAGAAATCCCACAAGGATCGCCATAAGCTGGGATTGTCCTGATGGTACATTACACAACTTGTCACAAAAGTCACTCCATCCCTATTAGTTTTTTGATAGGTTTCATTTTGCCAGGCTCTTAAGGGCTAAATTTGTTTTTAACCCCCTCCCCCGAAGAATGTTCTAATTTGTTTTTATTGTGGCTTCATTGCGTATTACGTCATGCAGTAGCGTGGGCAGAAAAGCAATCTATAAACACTTCTAATAAACAAACAAGTAGATAAATGTTGCATTGCATCGTTTATATACTGGTTTGTAGATAAGAGACTGGTTAGTTTTCCATGGCTTCAGAAACTAGGACACGGGGCAATGGTTTCAAACTACAGGGAAATTTAAACATTAGGAAGAACATGACAGTTAGAGTTGTTTGGCAATGGAATATGCTGCCATGGAGGGTGGTGGAGTCTCCTCCTTCTTTGGAGGTTTTTAAGCAGAGGCTGGATGGTCATCTGTTGGAAATACTGTGACGGGGGTTCCTGCATGGCAGGGGGTTGGAATGGATGGCCCTTGAGGTCTCTTCCAACTCTGTGATTCTGTGATTCTTTCCTGAGCAATGTTTGGTTTCCTGCCCGCACCTTGGAATGGCCAAGGAAAATGACTTACCTGAGAGGCCTCAGTGTTCCATTCCAGAAGAATGCAGTTATGCTTCAGATGCAGCAGTGCAAATCAGTGCTGGCATCATTGCCTGTTTAAACCAACCGGTATTCTCAGGCTGCTATTCCGCACACAATGTTATTTTAGAAAAGGCAAATCCACTCAAGCAAATACTTTTAAACACACTACATGAGATATATCTCTCTCTATGTATATAGATATATAGATATACAGTGGTACCCCGACTTAAGAGCAGCTCGACTTAAGAGCAATTCGACTTAAGAGTGGAAAACTATTGGCATTTTAACTGCCATCTTACAAATTTCAGATACGGTCTGCTCAACTTACTTTTTTCATTTTTACTTTATTTTTTAACTTATTTTTTCAATTTTTTAGATAGGTACCCCAACTTAAGAGTAGTTCGACTTAAGAGCATGCATTTGGAACGGATTAAATTCATTAGTTGAGGTACCACTGTATATAGATATATAGATATATTGTATACTGTATAGTATAGATAGATAGATAGATAGATAGATAGATAGATAGATAGATAGATAGATAGATAGATAGATAGATAGATAGATAGATAGATATGAAACTACCTCCTCTAATTTGGAAATATGTAAATAATGAAACATAAACTTTTATTGCCTGTTTGACAGTAACCTTTTCAGAGCAGTAATAAAACTAACAGAAATCCATATGAGGTTGCAAGGATCATTGTACTGCACTAAGTGCTGCTCCTTTATGTTCAGAATAAAAAGTCATTTAGATCTAAAATGTTCTGCAGAGAAGTTCAGGGCCATTCCCCATATTTGCTTACAGATTGCTTGAGAATATTTGCAGATGTAATCTTTAGCCATGGAAGAGCTAAGCACATTAAACCTTTGCCATACATTTTAACCTTGTTCTATGTCAACCAGTTGAACAAACTTAGCTATTGCTAGGTACCTCCAGATACTTTAAAGCAGACAGAGCAGGCATAAATATGATTCATTCTGATTATCTTTAAGAACTTAAGACATAAGCCTTTTGTTTTCTTCCAGGATTTAATTATTATGGGAGCTCCAGGATCAGATTATTGGACTGGATCCATCTTTGTGTACAATAAAACAGCAAATATCTTCCTGTCATATGTGGATGAAAACCAAGTGAAGTCTGGGAGTTATTTAGGTAATTGGAATATTTTATCAGTATGTTTTTATATGATCCCCTAAGTTTTAATATCGTTGCTGGAGCCATGTTTCTCTTGGTTGCTGTAGTAGTAGCTGGTCTTCCTTGCCAGCAAAACAAATACGAACAAAACAAAATTTAGTTGCAGGACTGGGATAGAAAATTTCCACTGAAGAGTGACCGCTTTGTTCCCAACTTTGCTAGAAAAAAGACACCCCCCTTTTCTGTTTAAGCAGGTGCAGCTATTGGTCCGACTCTTGACACAGACATGAACATCATGGTGACATTGAACCATTTGTTAATCACTCCCATTTGCTCCAGAGGGCTCTGTGATTTTCCGATTCTCTCCGTGAAGCCCAGAGGCCGCCAAGCCTTCTTATTTAACCCTCCACTGGTTCTTAGTAAGGCACAGTGCTGGATTTCTCTTTGGTTTAACAGGTTATGCTGTTGGGGCTGGTCACTTCCTGTCACCCAACAGCACAGAAGTCATCGGAGGTGCGCCCCAGCAGGAGCAGACTGGTAAAGTAAGAATTCGTGTTGTTGTTTTCGTTGCGGTTACAACAGTGGCGGCCACTGTATCAAAACATGTGGATGTTTAAAAAGGACTTGACCACACGAAATGGTGCAGAAGAGGTGTTTGCCAGAGGTTCCAGGATAGGATCCCCCAAAGGCCTAATCAGTTGTGACTTACCCTGTTCTCTTTAAACAGGCTTAGAAGGTATTCCTATGCTCCCACCCCACCCCACCCCCAACTCCATGGTTGCTTTCTCCGCATGAACAACTGTCGTTTATCTGCAAAGAAGTAAGAATATTTCCATGTTGCAAGAGTTGCTCGACCATATAAATGTGGCGATCTGTGCACATTTGATCTGAGAAGTGAACAGTGACATACAGTAGGACCCCCATGTCAGTGGAGTTCACTAACCCTTGATCTGAAAATATTGTACATTGCATGGTATATAGGACAGTGATGGTGAACCTTTGGCACTCTAGATGTTTTGGACCACAGCTCCCCGAATTCCAAGCCTAGATTGCCAATGGCAAAGGAATATGGGAGTTGTGGTCCAAAACATCTGGAGTGCTGAAGGTTTGCCACCACTGGTATAGGGTATTGTGTCACAGTATCTGAAAATATTAAAAATATTAAAAGAAAAAAAAATCAAGAAAAACAATTTTCAGATGTATTACCAGAAGTGGCCACTAGAGGGAGACTATGCTATGAATAATTGTTAGTGAAGAATGCATGGCACAGTCTCTGGTACCCTCTAGTGTCCAGTTCTGGTAATGCATGTTTAAATATTTTTTTTTCTGGGGGTTTTCGTCCCTTTACTATATACAGTATTTAGCATTCATTATTATCTGCAGATTTCCATATCTGCGAGGGTGCCTGGAACCAATCCCCCGTGGATACAGGGGTCCTATTGTACTTCAAATGGCATGCCATTGATAAAAGAAGATGCAGGTGCTAGCATCGCTAACCTATCTACTGCAGCTTTGCACTGGTCTAGTGAGTGAGGGCACAGGCACTAAGCCCTTTTACTTTCTTGGTTCTCCCCAGGTCACTTAGAGGAGAGGACCCAGCCTCCATTCTCTGTCTTGCTTCTTGCACATGGGGAGCATCTGCAGGAGAGAGGCTTCTGCTTGTGTGAGGAAGAACCCTGGGAAATCATGCAAGCAGGAACCTCTCCTCTGAAAATATGTCAGACTCCATGCAGGGAGAGTCACAGTGGGGAGGAGAGAGCCTAGGAAGGCAGTGGAAGGCAGCAGGGTGAGTCATAACCTAACAGGCCTTATGCCTCTGTTGACTCTCAGGGCTATGATTCACCAGAGGGTGAAACATGATGGAAAGGATATATTTGCTTCATGTGTTGGAGTCTCCGTTTTAAACCCTAGTTTAAAACTAGCAGATAAAAACTGTTCAAAGGCATTTAAAACCATATTAAAATACAGTACTACCCCTGTATCCGCTGATTTGCCATCTGCGGATTCAGTTATCCATGGCTGGTGATCAGCAGGCGGTGGGAGCGTCCTAACACCGGTTGTCTCTCTCTTTTAGGCATACATTTTTAAAATAGAGCCCATGCGTCTTTCCATTCTGACTGAATTGAAGGGTAAAAAGGTAAGACTTTTAATTTGCTAATGAAGGCTGAACGTGATGTATATATCCAGCAGTGTGCCATGAGGAATCAATAGCTAAATCTCTTCTCTCTGTTGTGGTCAGCTTGGTTCTTACTTTGGAGCTACTGTCTGCGCAGTGGATCTGAATGGGGACGGACTCTCGGATCTACTTGTCGGAGCGCCAATGCATAGTAAAGTCAGAGAAGAAGGAAGAGTTTATGTTTACATTAACTCGGGATTGGTAAGTGTTTGTTTATTGTACCACGAGGGCACCATGAGTGGATTCAGAACAGTAGAAGAAAGCTATTAGGAAACACAATAGACCAGATTTGGATTTGATATATCGCATGGTGCAAAAAGTGGCCAAGCCTGTATTGTAGAACAAGGGCCAATGTCCATTGGAATATTTATGTCAACATAAGTCCCTCGGCATTAATTTCAAATGGAAAGTGCTACTAGTTGAGACATTGGTATTTGTATTTCCTGATTCATAATGAAAGTCATGATTGACAGGAATAAATCCAGTTGGATTTAATACCAGTGGATATAAGTAGCAAGAATCTGGGTAATGTGGGGTGCCGGGGATTGGGATTTCTTATGAATCTGATTAAAATGGTTAGAGTAAAGGCATTACATTGATGGCAATATATAAATTATAAGATGAATGTTGTCCTGGTTATTTTCCGTAGGAAAGCCGAAGAATAGGCGTAATTCTTTCACCTTGAAATCGCATTGATTTCAAAGTGTTTACCCAAACAGATGGAACTCTTCCTTCCCTCCTGCAGTGTTTGCACACATATTTCGCCTTTCCAGTCACCTGCAGGTCACTGGAGCACAATGGATTTCGGCAGACAGTGTAGCCATTGTCTGAAAGAGCTCTCTTAATGCACCTGCTCTCTGGGTCATCATGCAGGTATTGTATTTTCTTCCAGGGAGCAGAGATGACACCAGTGGAAGAAGCACTGACGGGGAGCAATCTGTATGCAGCAAGATTTGGAGATTCCATTGCCAGCTTAGGAGACATTGATAACGATGGCTTTGAAGGTACGGACAAGCAGGTTTTAAAAATCTATATAGTAATGAAATGGAAAGGAAGAGCAGGCAGCTGAGTTCCTAAGTTTTGATAAACTCGAAAAAACCAGTGAGTGGGACGTCGTGTTAAGTACTCTGGCCAGCTGAAGAATTCGTACTCTGATCCTCTGTTTCGTGCCTAGCCCACTGGTGGTGACTCTTTGGCACTCCAGATGTATTGGACCACAACTCCCAGAATTCCGAGCCTACATTGCCAGTGACCAAGGACAGTGGGAGTTGTGGTCCAAAACACCTGGAGTGCCAAAGGTTCGCCACCACTGGCCTAGCCTCTGGCATTTATGGCTCACTGTTGCCGAGTGTCTGATCCTCAGGAAAGCTGGTCCTACCATTAGGCAGAGCGAGGCACCTGCATCATGGCAGTCGTCTGGCAATTGCATCCTCTCTGCCTGTCTAGTTTCTTTTTCTTTGCACTGAGGTGCACTATTTGTTTGGATACTAGAAACTTTTGAATACAAATCTTGATTTTTTTTCAAGTGCTTTTCTTCAAACATTGTTGCATGCATTTCAAAGCAACAGTACTCTTCCTCCATGGATCTCTATAGCTATTGCTATAGGTCAGTGTTGGTGAACCTATGGCACGGGTGCCAAGGGTGGCACTCAGAGCCCTTTCTGTGGACACCCAACATCACCCCTTCACAGTCACCTGGATTCAGGTTAAATTGCTGTATCTGCACTTTGCGAAAGATTAGTGGGTTTTGAATTGCAGTTTGGGCACTCGGTCTCTAAAAGGTTCACCATCACTGATCTAGGTGATTGAGAGGCTGGCTGTTCTCTCTCTCTCTCTCTCTCTCTCTCTCTCTCTCTCTCTCTCTCTCTCTCTCTCTCTCTCAGTTGCCTTTGTTTGCCTTTTAAAGGCATTGCCCATCACAAAGCACTAATCAGTCGTTTGGAGTTTTTCAAAGGAGGAAAGTAAGTATTTTGGCTTAAACAAATAGACCCCCTTTCAGGACTGTCCCTCGCTACTAGAGTGGTTCCCAGGAGAGGTCTGATCTGGCACAGGGACACACAGCGTAGTTGTAGCCTGGCTGGATTACTGTGGCGCACTCCACATGGAGCTGCCGATGGAAAGTGTCGGGAAACATCAGTGAGCCCTAGTCGCACAGCAACAGCCAAATTGCTAAATGGGGCTGAACACAGGAATCACAACAGCTCCCCTGTTAGACCAGCTCTGCTGGCTGTTGATCCGTTTCCAGGCAGAGTTCAGAGTGATGGATGCAACCTATAAAGACTTCCGTGGCTGGAGCCCAAGCTGCCTCAAGGCCCACGTCTCCCTTTGTGAGCCTGGTTGAGTGCTAAGATTAGAGACAGACACCAACTGCCTTAGCAAGTTGGTGTCTGTCTCTTAGCTGTAGGTAGCATAATAATGACTGAAACCCATGTAACACAATGTGGAACAAATATTACATATACTTTTTGTAGAAAATAAAGTGTTCTGCTTATATACCGCCTCATACCATTTCAAGTAGTCTCTGGGCGGTTTACAGTTTAATTACAGTATGCAGGCTACACATCCCCCCCAAGCAAGCTGGGTACTCATTTTACCGACCTCGGGAGGATGGAAGGCTGAGTCAACCATGAACTGGCTACCTGGGATTGAACCCCAGGTCATGAGCACAGTTTGACCTGCAGTACAGGCATTTAACCACTGTGCCACAAGGCTTCAAAAAAATTACATTAGCTGCTAATACGTTAAGTTTTATGGGCAAGAAACTGAAAAGAAACCAAAGTCAGTCAGTCAATCTAGTTATCTTTCTGTCTGTCTGACTTTTCTTTTTCCTTCCTTCCTTCCTTCCTTCCTTCCTTCCTTCCTTCCTTCCTTCCTTCCTTCCTTCCTTCCTTCCTTCCTTCCTTCTTGAAGAATGTTCTGCTCAATCAGGGCACAGGGCAAAAGATTGATACTGTATTTTGCTACCCAAGTTCATAGGTGTATCTGTGTGCCAACTATATAGAGATAATTGTGTTCGGTTATAGCATTATTAAATTAAGCTAGCCTGTCAAAGATCTGTATGCTTGCATTTTTCTTTTCACTCACACTAAGACAAATATCCCCAGATATGATACCAGTGAGGTCGTTACATGGGAGAAAAGCAATATATTTTGTTACTTTCTGTTTGTTATCATACAGGCATGTCCAAACTTCAGCCCTCCTGATGTTTTGGACCACAACTCCCAGAATTCTAAGCCTGCATTTATAATGGCAATGGACTGTGGGCGTCCAAAACATCTGGAGGGCCGAAGTTTGGACATGGCTGATCTAATAGATTAACTTTTGAAAGCAAAGATATGCGCCTTAGAAAGAAACAGAGGAGAAGTTTTAACAAATTATACTACAAAAGAAAAAAAAGATTCACAGCAAAAGGAATAAAATCTAAACAGCTGCTGCTTCTCGCACATCTGTCTGTCTGTCTAAATTATTTATATGCCCTCTTCCTTCCCGTAGGGGACCCACATCAGATAACCTCAAGGTTTGTTTCCCCTTTATCCACTAGTGTTTTGCCTTGTTCCCCAGCTAGTCCATCCCTTCTTCCAACAACCATTAACTGCTAATTAAACAGTTAGTGGAGATGCAGAGACTATATTCCCACCTTTTGGGATGGTGTGAAATAACTGTTATCTCACTACATAAAAACAAACACATACGCATACAGAACTGGGACAAACTTGAACTGTCCTTCAGCTACTGTATCTGCCTGCAGCTGTATGTATTCATCCAGTGTTATTATATTATATTTAATTATGTTGATGTTTATTAATCTATGATGATATATTGTTAACTTAAGTTGTGCAGTCAATTTTTATTTTGGTATTATGCTGTATTTGGTTGTTGAATGTTGGTTTTGCCGCTGAATATTGTTAGCTGCCCAGAGTGGTCTTTTGGCCAGATGGGCAGGATAAAAATTCAATCAATCAACCAACCAACCAACCAATCAATCAATCAATCAATCAATCAATCAATCAATCAAAATTCAAAATTAAATGAATGAATAAATGAGTAAATAAATAAATACCAATGTGCACATAAGTTAATGAACTGGTATTTTATGATGGTTTTAATCTAAAAATTTCTTTTCTGTTTTTTTCTTTATAGATGTAGCCATTGGGGCTCCACATGAAAATGATTTAGAAGGGGCAATTTACATATATAATGGCAGGAAGGATGGCATATCACCTGTTTTCTCACAGGTATTTATTTATTTTTAGAGTATTTTTACCCTGCCTTTCTCCTTGGAAATGGACCCAAGGTGGCTTACAGTAATGAGGGACAATATACAGTCCAGTACAATTAAGACATATTCAAGTTTGAGAACAGGGAATTGAGGGACATCTTACAGCATTAATAGACATTACATTAAAGCTACAAGAGAACACAAGCTGTTAAAGAAAGATTTAAAATTCCATGTAAAAGTTATGAGTGATAGAAACTAACATTGAAAACGTGGTGTCAATGCAATCACACAAGGTTAAAAGTGGTTATAAAGACAAAATATATGTGGTCATGTATGGTAGATTCATATAAAAGTCACATAATAGGTAGACCATCATTCAGGGAAAGCTTGCCTGAAGAGAAAGAAAGGTCTTTGCCTGTTTTCGGAAAGACATCAGAGACGAGGCAGTCCTGTCCTCTAGTGGGAGGGAGTTCCAGAGTCTGGGCGCAGCAGCTGAGAAGGCCCTTTCATGGGTTCCCACAAGACGTACCTGTAAGGGCGGCGGGATGGAGAGAAAGGCCTCTCCAGATGACCTTAACACCCCAGCCAGTTTGTACTGCGAAATTCGATGTTTGAGGTAGCTAGGACCCAGATGATTAAATAACATAGGAAACAGAACAGAACCCTCACGGACTCCACAGGTCAGTGGCCGTGGTGTCGAACATGAATCACCTAGCACCACTTTCTACACTTTCTACTTAAGGTAGGTCTCCTTAAGATTTCACCATGAGTACAGCTTAAAAAGTATCCAGTTGTTAACCCAAAGTAAAGCAGGAAACCGAAAATAAAAGCAACACAGTCCCTGCCTGGCACACTTGAAGTTTAAGAACCCTTGTACACCAGACATTTCTCAGACAGCAAGACAGTCCATCAGAGTAACCACTGGTGGAGTCGGATGAAAAGCCATCAGGGAAGATGAGATGGGAAGGAACAATTCACTCTTACCCTCTCTTTCATGTGGACACCTCTTTTGGACATCCTTAAGTGACTATCTTTTTGTTTTAAAAGAGAATTCAGGGACATCAGATCAGCAACACTTTACGCATGTTTGGCCAGTCCATATCTGGGAAAATCGATGTGGACGACAACGGGTACTCAGGTGAGTCGAGCATTTTGCTTCAGGATAATTTGTGTAAAGCAGTAAAAAGACGGGTGGTGGCGGTGTTTGTCGTCCACCTTTTTCTCAAAACATAGATGGCTTAAAGATGATATAAATGAATGGAACAAAATCAGTATGAAAGAGATGATCAGGCAGACTAGAATTTCCAGAAAGTATTAGCGTTTTTACAAGCATAGTTTTAAAATAACCAGGTCACACATCCATAGAAGTATACATAAAAGTATACATACAAAATCCTATCAGGAAAAAAATCTGTGGGCAGTTGTGCACCTGGTTTCCCCATCCATTGCGTAAATGGGTGTGCGGCTGGTTCTCTAACTGGAGAAAGCTGGAGAGAACCATGGCACTGTTGCAGTGAAGGTGGTCTGATTTGCACAGTTGCCTCCTGATGCCTCATGGAATACATAGCGTACCGCCACTAAGTTAAATATGGTGTTTTCTCAGGTTAGTGGATATAGGCTTCTAATCTTAATCTGCCAATTTTGTTTTTCCGGGGATCCCTACTACAAATCTTGATTTTTTAGGATCAGAAAGTTCTACTTTATTTTATGCCTCTATGACTAAAGGGTAGGCAAAGTACCTGTGAATGATTTCACCTTTCAGTAGCCAATGTTTCATGCAAGTGTTTGGCTTGCCAGAAAACAAGAAATCTATTTCAAGAGAAAATAAACAATGCTATCTTTTTTAAAACCAATATTTTTTAAATTATATTTTCCACAAACAAACATTTGTTGAAAGAGACCTCATAAAATATTGCACGCCTTCAAAATCACTAGAGAAAAGTGGAGAAAAGCATAAAAACATAAACCAAACAAAAATTAAACTAAATTAAAAAAACATCTATTACTATAAAGCCTCATTTGAATTTGTGTACCCTTCACCCTTGGGGCTATTCTTTTGTTCCCAATCAACTTATTTAATGACTTTGTTCATTAACCTCTCCTAATTTTGCCTCCCCCCCCCCATTCTTTTTAGAAATACATTTAATCCTTACTGGGAGTGTATCCTTTTCTTTTCTCAAATACATATGTCAGGAATGGGCTCCAAATATCTTTAAAATCATTAGCATGAAACGCCCCTTTGATCATCTTCAAATCACACGGTGATTTATCATTGATAGCCATATTCCACATTTCTTTATACTAGTCTTCTGTTTTAAGTTGGCTACTAGCTCGCCAATTTTTGCCATAATTTACCTTGCCACCACTGCCACAATAATTGCTAGGTCTGTTTCTCCTTTATTTAAATGTTTATTATCAAGCATATTCAGTGAGGTTGTCTTAGCAGACATGTGCATCTGCTTTCCCAACATATTCTTTATTTCCTAAAAGACTTGATTCCACTCTTTCTCCCCCACTTTTCACCACATGTATAAACTGACATGTTTTTCATGATTCTTCTGTTCCACAAAGAATTCCATTCTCCCTTGTTAAGATCTGTTACTAACTTTTTTTTTGGCCATATTTATTTATTTATTTATTTATTTATTTATTTATTTATTTATTTATTTATTTTTACAACTTATATGCCTCTGGGTTGGCTTCCAATCAAAGAATTAAAACAGTTAAAAACATCAAACAATAAATAATTAAAACAATAATAAAAACCTTATACTAAAATCATCACACTACAATTGCCATCAGAAGACCCACAATCAAAATTGCATCAATTAAAAAACTTCTGGAACAGGAAGGTTTTTACCTGGCGCCGAAATGTCATCAGTGTTGGCGCCAGGCGGATCTCACTTGGGAGGGCATTCCATAGCTTGGGGGCAGCTGCCGAGAAGGCACTGTGTCTGCAAGCCATCCCTCTTACCTCCTTGAGGGATGGCTCTTTCAAGAGGGCCCCCTGACTCGATCGTAATTGCCGGGTAGCTTCATATGAAAGGAGGCAGTCCTTCAGGTATCTAGGTCCTAAGCCATTTAGGGCTTTATATGTCAAAACAAGCACTTTGAATTGGGCTTGGGCAGCAACTGGTAACCAATGTAGGCTACGTAGAATCGGCGTGATGTGATCCCTAGCGGCCCCACCGCTTACCAACCACGACGCACGATTCTGAACCAGTTGCAATCGCCGAACTGTCTTCAAAGGCAGCCCCACGTAAAGCGCATTGCAGTAATCAATACGGAATGTTACCAGTGCATGCATAACTGTCATGAGGCTCTGCTCGTCTAGGTAGGGGCGGAGCTGGTATATTTTCTGCAGGTGAAGAAAGGCACCCCTGGCCACCGAGTCCACCTGGGCTTCCAGAGTTAGACCGGGATCCAGGAGCACCCCCAAGCTGCGGGCCCTGTCCCTTAGGGGGAGTGCAACCCCATCCAGGACAGGAATATGCCCCTCTAACCTGTCCGGCGAAACACCCATTAACAGCACTTCCATCTTGTCTGGATTGAGTTTCAATTTGTTAACCCTCATCCAGTCCATTATCTGGCCTAGACACGAGTTCAGCACAGAAACTGCCTCACCTGGATTGGTGGAGAACGAGAGGTAGAGCTGAGTATCATCAGCATATTGCTGACTCCTCAGCCCAAACCTCCTGATGACCTCTCCCAGTGGTTCCATGTAAATGTTGAACAGCATGGGATACAGTATAGAGCCCTTAGGAACCCCATGACATAAATGCCACGGGGCAGAGCAACTATCCCCCAGCACCACCTTCTGGACACAGTCAGCCAGGAAGGAGCGGAACCACCTAAAAGCGGTACCTCCAACTCCCAACCTGGCCAGCCTATCCAAAAGGACACCATGGTCGATGGTGTTGAAAGCCGCTGAGAGGTCCAGGAGTATCAACAGGGTTGCACTCCCCCTGTCTCTCTCCCGGCAGAGGTCATCATACAGGGCGACCAAGGCAGTCTTTGTACCAAAACCCGACCTGAAGCCCGATTGAAATGGATCCAGAAAATCCATTTCATCCAGCAGCGCCTGGAGTTGCCCGGCCACCACCCGCTCCAACACCTTTAGGACTGTTGTTTTACTGTTTTACTTGTTTTTTAGGACTGTTGTTTTACTGGCTGTTTGAGTCAACGCCTTATATAACTTTTAAAAACTGTTTAATGAGCAATTAAACATGTTTGGGGAGGGGCCTGTCTATTTGGGAAGAAAATACAGTGGTGCCTTGTATAAAGGAATTAATTTGTTCCAAATAAAATTATGTTAAGCAAACTTTCCTTTATACAAATTTCACATAGGAATGCATTGTAAACAGAGTAATCCCTAATTGTGACCATTTTTATGTTGTACGGATTCGCCCCATAGGTGATTCTGTTAAGCAAATTTCCCCTATCCCTGGAATTTTTTATGTTGTACAAATTTTATTTTGTACAAACCGTTTGTTATACAAGGGTCCGCTATACTTCATTCCAAATGAAATTCTGTTAAGCAAATTTTCCTTTATACAAATTTCCTATAGGAATGCATTGAAAACGGATTAATCCCTAATCACGACTGTTTTTATGTTGTATGGATTTGCCCCATAGGCGATTCTGTTAAGTGATTTTCCTGTATCTCCGGAATTTTTTCCTTTAAGTGGATTTTCTGTTAAACAAACCCCTTAATATACAAGGGTCCACTGTAATAGAGAGTGTATTTCTGAGCAAAGGTCTAACATGGATTTTTGAGAAGTCTTGGTAAGCATAATCAAAAGCAGACTGGAAGAACCAATGGGTCTGATCTTCTAGATATAAAATGAAATGCAACACCAAAATCTTTCTTATACTTGCTATGCTTCTGCTCCATTTTATCTCCAAGAAGACCCGTGGGTATAGATTGGAACTTGTTTTATGCCAGTATAGCAGTTTATGATACTGATGTAACATGTAATCCGTGTTATGTATATTCTTGTTCCATGAAGTTGTATTGGTACAGCTATCTGGAAGTTGAGTCATGGCAAGTGGACTTCATTTATTGTGAGATTGAAACATTTCACTACTCATCCAAGCAGCTTTGTCTGTCAGCTCTTAGTTAGTGGAATCAACCTGAGCTTCAATTTTTCAGGCACACAAAAGAATCATCTGATAATCCAAAGGAATACTTGCCTTTATTCACATTATGCAAAAAGTGTTTGTGTGGGGGAAATGAAGATCTGTATAAGCCATATGCACATATGTGCGTCAATTATGCAACTGCGTCAATTAGCAACTTATTTATTGAGAATATTCCCCAACCCTTGCCTTATGCTATTTCAAAAGAGCTCTTCTGTGTCTTCCTACAACGTGTGGAGGGGCCAAGAGACTTGGGTCCCAGTGTCCCTGGCATTCCGACATTGATGCCAAAGGCATGAAAGAGGAATCTTGCAAGCATTTGGCGGACTATGCATAGAGTTCTGTAAATGGTGTTTCCATGGGGGAGAATCCTCTAGAGGTCTCAGTGCAAGATATTTAGAACTCATTTCAGGGCCCCCCCCCCCTAGCAAGAAACATTCTCCCCCTTCCCCACAAGCTGGTCACTGCCATGAAGAGTTGGAAGATACCTCCCCATCAAACTCACTGTGAGCCCCTACAGTATGGATGGCCATCCAGCCTCTGCTTAAAAACTTGCAAAGAAGGAGACACCACCACCCTTTGTGGCAGCATATTCCATTGCCGAACACCTCTAACCGTCATGAAGTTCTTCCTGATGTTCAAATGGAATCTCTTTTCCTGTAGTTTGAAACCGTTGCCCCAAGTCCTAGTCTCTGAAGCCATGGAAAACAAACCTGTTCCCTCTTCAATATGACATCCTTTCAAATATTTAAACATAGCTATCATATTCCCCCTCAGCCTTCTTTTTGAAAGGTTAGTTTACCGTGAAGGGATGGTAAACTGATTCATCCTGGAGACAGCGAATCCATCAGGATTGTACTCAGATAGTGAGCAGAGGCTTGACTGCAGTTTGATTGCTGCACCATGGGGGGCTCACGGAAATCTTGAGAATTTTGGAAGGTGGGGACAAGGGTCCTCCCTTCTCATGTGCAATAAAATTGCCATTTTGAAGAAGCTATTATTAGTTTTGCCCTGTATTTCAGACTGAATACACTTCTTTTATAGTTTGAACAGGAGATTTATGATTTCTTGTCAATATTCTTGTTAAGAACATTCTGGCTGAATCGGTATATATTTGTCTTCTTCAGTTTTAGAATTGCTACACAGATTGAGTAGCAGCTCAACTGTGATATTTACCAATTGCTGGGGAATTATTGAATGGAAGGAATAAAAGAAACATAGCTATATCTCAATTATTCTGTTTGAGAAGTTCTCATGATAGATGGACCTTAATGTACCACCATATCCCCTCTAATTAATAATGTGCAAATAGCAATTTAATACAGTCCAGAGGTGAATATGCCAGAAGGGGATTGTGTCTGAAAGAAGATTCATTGTGACTAATGATCATCATCAATCTGTTATATATATATTTATCCCTACAGATGTAGCAGTCGGCGCTTTTTTGTCAGACTCTGCTGTGCTGCTGAGGTGAGCTGAACACATTTCAGTGCTTAGAGATAACTGAACATAATGGTAAATTATGAGAAGCAATTAAATAAATTTGCAGTTGGCGACTGACCTCATAAGGCTCTTGATCAAGCTCTGAACTTAGTCATTAAGCTCTGGAGTTCTAAACTCCACTGGCACATTTAAAATTCCAGCAAAAATGTGCGATATTGGTGTCAGTAAGAAATTATCATTGCGGAGATCATGTGGAAATCCATGTGCCAAAGTACAGTAATACCTCTTAAGATGAATTTAATTCGTTCTACCAGTCATTTCATTTTATGGAAAAATTGTCTTGCAAAATGTGGTTTCATGTAGGATTTTTTTTAAAAAATTCGCAACGGGTTTTTGTCTTCCAAGGCATCCCATAGAGAATATTCGTTATGCAAAGCAACCCTTTTCCTGGAATTTTTTTATCTTACTTTTTTTGTCTTACAGGGCATTTGCCTTAAGAGGTATTACTGTAATGGGGAAGATTATATAAAATGTAACTAAATAAAGTTAAAGATAAAAAATCAACAATCCTGAAATTAATTTGAATTGAGAGAAAATTTAGTTGATTCCTATTTTGACAGGTTCAAAATTGTATTAAAGAACGTATTGGCCAAAGTCACACTAGAGTAAGGCCACTGCATGTTGGCTCCTTCAAAGATTCCATTGATTCAACTATACCTATTATAACTGCAACTTGCTCTGTTAAAGTAGAACCATTGGAATCAATGAAGCTTATGGGGGCGTTGACTCACTAAATCCCTGTTGATTCAATGGAACTGCTCTGCGACGATTTACTGTTATAAGGAATAGGAGTTCGCCTTCTGAGTGTTAGCTGAAAGCAGTGTGATTCTTGTTGTGCAACTTTAGAATACCAGTAGGTCTCTTAGATTCCTCTCACTCCTTCCATGTCATGTACAGTGGTACCTCGGATAACAAATTTAATTGGTTCTCCGAGGCAATTTGTTATCTGAAAAAAATCGTTATCTGAAATGTGGTTTCCCATAGGAATGAATGGGAAACCAATTAATCTGCTCCGGAGCCTAGGAAAAAGATACAAATGCCTGTTTCTTGCTCAAAACTCTTTATAAAGTGCACTTTAAAGATACAGATAAAATGCAGCCCGGGATAACTCTTTTTACCGATGCATGCTGGAAATTCGTTATCTGAGGCAGCCCATAGGGAAAATTTGTTATCTGAGGAAACCCATAGGAAAATTCGTTATCTGAGGCAGCCCATAGAGAAAATTCATTATCCAAAGCAGCCCTATACCTAGATATTGTGATTCATTATCCAAGGCAGCCCATAGTAAAAACTCGTTATCCGAGGCAGCCCTGTACCTCGAAATTGCAATTCGTTATCCAAAAAATTCGTTATAGCAGCACTTGTTATCCGAGGTATTACTGTACATGGTAAAAGTCAGTGAATCAAAGATATATCAGAATATCCGTAAAGGAGATACAAGTCTTTTGAGATCCTCTGTCATGCAGTTAAGGCTAATATTTGTAAGAGAGATGTGGAAAATCCAGCATCCTGTCTCCGCACACTCCTGGTTGCCTTATAGATTGCATGTTGAGCCAAAGCGGCTGAAGGTTAGGCTTACATTTTCAACCATGTCCTCTCCACACTTTAACTGCTTCATTGTGCTTGCAAAAGATGTGGTGGTCACATGAGGATTGTGACTTCAGGAAATAACACTGTAGCAAAAATGCTCAGAAGTCTTAAACAATTTTCCTTGCATAATTCCACTGGCATAAACATAAAGATAGTTTATTGTTATCCTCTGAGACCTATTGATGTAAAAAAAAAGTGTTCTGCTTATATACAGTACCACCCCATAGCACTTAAATCATACTCTGGGCAGTTTACAATTTATTTATGCAAGCTGCACATTGCCACACTCCCAGCAAGCTGGGTACTCATTGTACCGACCTTGGAAGGATCTAAGGCTGAGTGAACCTTGAGCTGGCTACCTGGGATTGAACCCTAGGTCATGAGCACAGTTATAGCTGCGCTAAAGCAGTTCAACCACTGCACCACAAAAGTAGTAGTAGTTAGGGTTCCTTCTCCTCGCACTGAAGTTGGTGTGTTCCTGAAATCCACTCCTCAGAACAGCCATCAACAACAGTAGAACATACACAGCAATGGCATCTATGGTTGATGGGCATGTGAAAGGGATTTTTGGTGAGAGGTTATAGCTTGAAATGGAAGGCTGAAAGTCATCTACATTCAGTGTCTTGCTCTGGATTTGTCATCCATTTTTACATCACAGTGTAGTAAAAGCCAGGGGTGAATGGGTAACAAACAGCATATTGAATGGGGCTTAGTGCTGAATCATTTTAGAATCCAAGAAACAATGCATAACAGCAGTGGCATAAAATGAACTGTGCGTAGAGATGTGAAATCATAAAAGAGCATCATGTGGTCATCTGTTCTTGTTTTCTAGGACAAGGGTGGTGGTGGTTGTTGAAGCACGGCTGAGCCATCCTGGTTCAGTGAATCGAACAAAGTTGGATTGTGTGTTAAATGGAAAACCTGCAGTATGCATCAGTCTGATGCTTTGTTTTAACTACACCGGCCGAACGGTCCCAGGTTATCTTGGTAAGCTACTAGAGAAGTACTTCTGCATTCTTGCTCAGCTCTCTTCTGAATGAATATATGTCTACAGTAATACCTTGCTTTACGAGCATCATTCGTTCCAGAAACATACTTGTAAACCAAAACACTCTTATATCAAAGCAAATTCCCCCTTAAGAAATAATGGAAACTCAGATGTTTTGTTCTGGGGTCCCATAGACCACATACTGTACGCACAAAATGCCAAAACTCACAAAAGAAGTTGACTAGATGTCCATGTCGACACCATGGCTTAGGTACCTGGCTGAGAAATCTGTTCTGCTTGGGACTAACAGCTAGATTTTATTCTGTGTTTTTAATGAGTCAATAATAAATGCAATTTGCAGTCCTATACACACTTGACTAGCTGCCCCGTGACTGGAAGTAGTTTGAAAAATAAGAAAGGAAATTGAAAACAAATTAAATAAAAATACAGTGGTACCTTGTATAAAGGAATTAATTCGTTCCAAATGAAATTATGTTAAGCAAATTTTCCTTTATACAAATTCCCATAGGAATGCATTGAAAATGGAGTAATCCCATTTTTATGTTGTATGGATTCTCCCCATAGGCAATTATGTTAAGCAAATTTTCCCTATCTCCGAATTTTTTTATGTTGTACAAATTTTATGTTATACAAGCTGTTTGTTATACAAGGGTCCACTGTATACATATAAAGAGAAATAAAACTCTAACCTGTACTCCCCTTTGAAAACGTTCCTGGCTGGTGCAAGGAAGACTTCTATTCCTCTTTCGTCCCTTTGCTGTATAGGCTGCCTGAGATGGAACATTCCAGACAATCACCTATAATCCAGCAGGGGAGGGAGAGCCACCTTTGACTCATTTGTGATTATGTGACCTGCTCCGGTGCTTGTTTATCAAGACATTGCTTGTTGATCAAGGCAAAATTTAGAAGAAATGTTTGCTTGTCTTGCAAAACGCTTGTAAACCAAGTTACTCTTAAACCAAAAGCATTACTGTATCGGTTTGTCTGTTTGACTTATTGCCAAGTTCCTTAAGTGAAACTGAGATGGGCAGGAAATGTGACAAAATGCTTTGGGCTGAATCTCAGGCCACATGGTGCTGCACTTAACCTCCCCCTTTCCTGGCAAGCCCACTTTATGTGGTTGGTTCGCTGCTGGGGTCCTTCTTCACTCTTCTAACCCTAACCCTAACCCTAACCCTAACCTTTCCTTGCCTCTTCGGCCAGCCAGCCAACCAGAGGAGGAGGCAGGATGGGGGGGGGGGGAATCCCTGCACAGCTGATGTCAGGGGAAGGGGAGCAAGGAGGTTCAGTGCGGCACCTGTGGTGCCATGCCAGAGATTCAGCAGCAAGTGCTTTGAGCCCATCTCTATTGTTAAAATATCATTTACCCTTTTGGAATGGTAGATATTTTTATCCCACTGAACTATATGTTGTTGGCATTGTGGTATTGGCTCTCTCTGCACAAACACAGTTTGTACTGGATAAGATAACGTTGCCAGCTCTTTCAAGGCTGAGGTGCCGATACTGTTTCAGTGCCAGCAAATACATGCATGGATATAATTTTATTTCAAAGAATCTATAGGAATTGAGTGCTGAAGATCTGGATGTCAAAAAAGGTCTATCACATTTAAGCTGGTATCCAACTGGGGAAGCTTTGTGTGCATAAGGCAGATGGGTGGCAGCAGGAATTTTGGACAGAAAAGGCTACTCCCAGATCCTGATTCCACCCCCCCAAGTCTTCTTCAGGTCAAGAGGTATCCTTAGGGAGTCTTTAGAACCTAGGAGCTTGGGTGGAATAGGAACATTTTAATTAATGAGCCTTACATGCATGGAACAGTGCCATTCAGTTTCCAGGTTTGGAATGATCATAGAATTGTGTGTGACATTTTGAAACAGTGCCTGGTACTGTTCATTTATCTGTTGACATGGAGGAACCCTTTTCAACTTCCTGTCCCAATCCTCACTCTGATGGTACCTCTTTTCTCCCTTAATTTTTTTACAGTGCTCCTTTATAATCTAAGCCTGGATGTCAACAGGAGGGCAGAATCGGCAGCTAGGTTTTACTTTGCTTCAAATGGGACCTCTGAAACAATCTCCAGAAGCATCAAGATTTACAGTAGCGACAACGTTACTTGTAGAACTCACCAAGCTTTCATGAGGGTAATGTGTTTTTCATCCTACATAAGACTTGTTGGGATAAAGTGACAGGAGCAAGCAAGATAGCAGAAAGGGAACCCCAAACCGTCCCCTAGCAGTCAGATCTACAGAAATCAGTAGGTGATGCTCTTCAAAGAATAGCATTGTCATCAGCTGCTGTCGGTTATTAAATGCACAGCATGCAGATCAATGGCTTTTGTAATCATAAACACCCCTCTTATGAAGATATTATTGGAAGCTTTTCTTTGTGTCCCTCTCATCAGTGGTAAGGCAGGTGATGAGTCTATGATAGGTCTTTTCTGCCATAGAACTGCAGCTTTAGTATAATTTTCCTGCAAAGGCTTGGCTGGTGGTACCAAGCAATGTCTTTTTCAGACCAGGTAAAGATATTTCTATTTGACCTTGCTGTCTGTGATGTTGCCTTTTCAGTTTTAATATGGCTTTGTTTTTGTGTATGTGTGTGTGTGTGTGTGTGTGTGTGTGTGTGTGTGTGTGTGTGTGTGTGTGTGTGTGTGTGTGTGTGTGCCTCTGTTGCTATGCTTTTATGCTGTTCTGCACTGTTTTCAAATTAAAGGTGCATAAAAGTGCACCTCTGATATTCCATGACCTCTGGAGGCTGTTAGTGGTAGAAAGAGCCATTCCGAAGAGCAAGTTACAATTTCTGAATGTGTGGTTGAATCAGAACCTTATTTGGCAGAGTTATTGCAGACCGTATGTGGTCATAAAGCGAAAGCCACGGCTGTCTTTGGGGAAGATGTGGTTAAGTGATGAAAAATGGGAATAAAAGGGAGCAAGGTTCTGGCATTGTTCCTTGTTCAGATCTGTGCATGGCAAGGAGCACATGAAGGGCTCTCATAGACCAGTGGTTTCTTGGGGAACCCAGGTTTACTTGGATTGCAATACCCAGAAACCCCAGTCAGCCCAATGGGTAGTGAAACCTCCTGAGACCTGCAGTCAACAGATGTTGTTACCCAAGGTTGGAAACCACTGGCCTAGAGACCGCCTTGCCTGCTGTTGACTGGTGTTATTTGACATTCTGGCTGTCTGTTGCTATGTCAAGTTTAGCATCCTTTTCCCTGCTGGCAATGCGGATCCAGTATCGCATAGCATATTGGTCCATTTCCTGGACTATGCTTTCATAAACCAAAGGGGTTTTCGGAAGACATTTATTCATTATTCCCTTGGCTTTTAGTTTTGTTACTGTTCTGAGAGCTTTTTATCTAAAAGAGAAGGTGAAATGTGTTTCATAAATGGAAAATTTAGTTAGCTGAGGTGGTGGTCGATCTGCTCATTCAAGGTAAAACCACTTCGCAACATCCTTGCTTGTACATTCAGGTTTTGCCCCTCAAGGAAAGAATACAGTATTATAGTGGTACCTTGTATAAAGGAATTAATTCATTCCAAATGAAATTATGTTAAGCAAATTTTCCTTTATACAAATTTTTCATAGGAATGCATTGAAAACAGAGTAATCCCTAATCGCAACCATTTTTATGTTTTACAGATCTGCCCCATAGACTATTATGTTAAGCAAATTTCTCCTATCTCCAGAATTTTTACGTTGTACAGATTTTATGTTATATAAACCATTTGTTATACGAGGGCCCACTGTACCTTGTAAGATGAGGGCCCCTTAAGACGAAAAACTCATAAGACGAATGTAATTTCTGGGGATAGGAAATCTCGTAATACTGTACGTATTTTTCCTTCCCGTTTACATTCGTCTTACGAGGTATCATTGATCCTTGCCCAGCCTGGGCTGTTTGCAAGGATGCAGCCCAGGCGGGAGGAGGATCAACGGGTCCCTGCTCTGCCTGCCAAATTGGTGGACACAACAGGGATTCACTGACCTTTGCCCAGCCCGTGATGTATGGAAAGGAAGCAATGGTGGTGATCTGCCATTGCTGCTTGCCTTCCAAGCAGCACGGGATGGGAGAAGATCCATGGGTCCACGATGTACCCATGGATCTTTGCCGAGCCCGGGAGGTTTGCATTGCAAGCATTGTTGGCAATGTGCCGCCGCCACTTGCATTGCAGACCTCCTGGGCAGGGAGAAGATGCATTTTAAAATGTCCTGCCATGAGCACTCTGGCGCCAGCGATGTGCCACTTCTACTCGCCTTGCAACCCTCCCGGACTCATGGATCATCGCCCAGCCCAGGAGGGTTGGAAAGTAAGCGGCATTGGTGATTGCCAACACTGCTTGCCTTACAAGCTTCTTGGCCTGGGAGAAAAATGCATTTTAAAATGTCCTGCCATAAGCGCTCCGGCTGGGGCCAGAGCGCTCGTGGCGGGACGTTTTAAAATGGATCTTCTCCCAGCCTGGGAAGCTTCCAAGGCACACGGCAGAGGTAGATTGCCACTGCCACTTGCCTTGCAAGGCACCCGGACTGGCCAAAGATCCATTGTTCCCCACTCCGCCCAAACCTTTGTTGGGCAGAGCAGGACTCGTCCTCTTCACCCGAGTCTCTTTGCAGAGACACAGGTGAAGACAAGGTGGCTGCCCCCTCCATCAAGGGATAGCGGAAGGCTGGTCCCCCCCCCTGCAGTCGAGAGACAGCTTATTTTGACAGCTCTGAGCTGTCACAATCAGCTATCTGTCGGCTGCCGGGAAGGAATGCATTGAAAACCTATTAATCCATTTCCTCTGGAACAGATTAATTGGTTTTCAATGCATTCCTATGGGAAACCGTGCCTCATAAGACAAATTTTTCATAAGACGAATTGACTCATATAACAAAATGAATTCATCTTACAAGGCTGTCTCTAATTTGTCCTTTAGTGTTCTCAGACCTTTGAAATAGCATAATATTTTTAATGCTATCATGTTAAATTCTTCCTTCCTTCCTTCCTTTCTTTTTGCCAATGACCTCAAATGCCGGAAATAAATATAGTATGATGTAATGTAGCACTAATGACAATTATTATTTATTGTCACACATGCCTTTAATAAGAAATGGCTTTAGTAGCAAAGTGTCATTTTAATGTTAGCTTTCTGAGAAAATATTAATTCCCAGAAAGTGTAGGCAGTATAGGCAGTCCCCAAGCCATTTTGATAACTGTGTGCTCCAAACCATTACGGTATTTAGATACAATTAAGAACTTGTTTAGCACTTTTACATGTACTTCCATGGCAACCATCAGAAAACCTAGGATAAGCAATGTCAGGTTTTTTTTCACCTTCAGGCCCTACAGCCCCCACTTCACGTCACAGCAACCAGTTGCCCTCCATGGGACGATCACCACAAATGAAAAAGCACAGCTTCTAGTCTCCTATGATAATTTAATTTCATAACATTGTTTGAAGTGTGAAGAATTCTGGCATATCCTCTGATACTGTATGTAGCAAAAGCAGCTTCTGACTCAAACTGCAAAAGGCAGTTGGCATGCTTTGCATAAATCCTTCCCTAAACAGCTTTCTTGGTCACAGACATTTGAATGACAGTGGGTTGTTCCTAGTCTAACCCATGCATTATGGAATGGGTCATCTGTTTCCTTTAAAAGTGCTTTATAGAGGAGGGCAATTTTAGAACGGCAAAATGAGCCAGGTGTCATTAGGAACTAACACTGAACTAAGTGTCTAAAACCTACTGTTTATGGTGTGTGTGTGTGTGTGTGTGTGTGTGTGTGTGTGTGTGTGTGTGTGTGTGTGTGTGTGTGTGTGTGTGTGTGTGTGTGTGTGTGTGTTTGTATCCTATCAAGTTTCTTCCACTCATGGTATCCCTAAGAAATAATGACCTTCAGAAGATCCTGTCATTAACAGCTCTCCTCTGGTCTTGTACAATAAAGGCTGTGGTTTCCTTTGTTCACTCAATCCATTTCATGCTTGGTCTCCTTCCCTTTCTACTCCTTCCACTAATTAAGTAATGAATTAATACTGGCAAATCAACAAGTTGAACAGTATCAGTTTTTAATATTAACAGTGGTGAATTGGTCTTTCAATTTCTGATGTTTAATCGCTAAATGATTAATTTTCAGACAGTGTGTCTCAAGATCCAAACTCTCTAGTTTTGATTCAAAGTCAAACTTTTATGGCATTCCTACTTGATGTCTTTTTTCTTTAATTTTTGAGGTAGACATACTATTGCAAGTTCACCCCCATCCTTCTGTCCTTTTTCTAGTTTTATGAAACTAGGGAAATGTATCCTGAATATTTCTTGAGCATATATCACCTAGGTATTTAATATCCTAAAAGAGAGTTAATAATTCATAAGTGAAATGGAAGTAATCGAGACCAGATGCAGAGAATGCCTTGTAAGCAAATGAGAGTGAAATGAAGAATGGATGATGTGTTGAGCCAAACAGGCCTGCAGAGACATCAAGAGGACAGTCAGTGGTTTTTCTGACCTTTAAACAAAGGGGAATTTTTAATAACAACATTAACTGGAGAGGAGGAATGTTGACTCCGTTAGTTCCGCCAGACCTTTCATCAGCTTTCCTTACCATCAACCGTGGTATCCTTCTGAATTGTGTCTCCAGGATAGAACCTGTTTTAGAGTGGATCAGGTCTTTCCTGAAGGAGCAGTCTCAGAGTGTGGTGCTGGGGGAGCCCCGTTCAGTGCGCTGGACATTGACCTGTGGGTGTCCCACAGGATTCTGTTTTGCCCCTCAGGCTCTTCAGCATCTGCATGAAACTTCTGGGAAAGAGTGCGGTGCTATCCATATGTGAAGGATGCTCAACTCTTACCTCCCCTTTCTGTATATATCCAAGGTCGCTGTTTAGATTCTGGTGTCCATGATCAACTGAGGAAAAACAGGTTGAAACCTAATCCATCATCAAAGGGGCATCTAGTTAAGAGAAGACAGATCTGGGAATTAGAGATGGGCACGAAACGAACAATTTTTCGATTCCGTTTTTGTTTTTTTAGTTTTGTTACGTAACGAAACGACAAACGAATTTTGTCTCTAAAATGAAACGAAACGAACAGAAACACCGGAAATTTTGTCGTGCGTTTCGTTTCCGTTACTGCAATATGAGTGAATTGCTTAAAATCCTAAAAAAATAACAAAAAATGAAATAAATGGTAACGAAATGGTAACAAAATGAACGAAAATGATTTTTTTGCAAAAATTCACAAAACACGGAAACGAACCGAAATGGACCCTACAAACGACAAACGAAATGCCATTTTTTTAAATTCGTGCCCATCTCTACTGGGAATAAAGGTTCAACCGCTGCTGATGGGGTCTCAAGCTAGGAACATTCGCTGTTATACACTCAACTTGCGCCTTCTGTTAGTATTTGAGTTAAATTTTAACTTGAGTTTAGTGCATTGTATGAGGGAGGATTTCTTTGACATACATCACTCACAGTGAGCACATGGTTCTCCACATATCGCCGGGGTGCAGCTTCCGTCATTGGCTATGACACCTTGGACGAATGGAAGTGGTCATTTAAATAACACCCGGAGGGCTGAACGTTCCTCACCTTTGATGCACATATTTCTTTGTTTTTTATGTAATTAACTCATTAGGTTTCCAATTTTCATAGAAAGGCGTAAGGGATATCCTGGCTCCTATACATGTTGAAGCCACCTATCGGCTCGGAAGCCATGTTTTAAAGAGGCCCAATACCGATGAACTGCCGCCACTCCAGCCAGTTCTTCAACAGCGAAAAGGGGGCAACGTTACACGCAGCAAGGTAAGACTTGAGCCACGTTGACTTGAATCACGATTTAAATTTTTAACATTTAAACCCTAATTTTTAAATGGTTTTAAAATGATCCGATTTGTTTTTTAAAAAAGTCATTGATTTATTTTATCCACCATGCTTGGCATGAGCTGCTGGTGTCATTGCAATGTGTTTGTACCCAGAAGGCATTATGATGTTTTAATGTTGTTATCACAAATCGTTCTGCACGGGTGTCGAATTAGAATGACATTCCAATTTTGCTTTGTTGTTTTTGTATTTTTAGTGCACTTGTATTGGTACTGTTTGCCAGCCTGGGAACTCTAGGTAATTGAAGGTGTGGGATGTAAGGTTTCCACATGCCTACGAGCACATTTTAGATGGGGGTAGCCTGCACTATATATTTCTAGGGAACTGAAAAACTGCCAGGCTCACCCTCATTGATTTTTGCTACCATTGTGGTAGAGACACTGTGGGGTGTAGAACTGCCATACATCCAGTTGCACTAGCAACGTGGAACTCGGGATCATGCTAGCTGGTATTAGCTTTCAAATGCATATTGGATTCCTGAGACTGCAGACGGGTGAGCAGTTGAAATAGTGATTAATTAAGGGCAATTGTATGGTACCCTTTTTCTCCTAGCAAAATTTTCTACATCATGGCAAATATTTTTATTTTTCTGCTTTCCTCTTGAGTGTTTCCAAAACAGAGACTGGTAATATAATGGTTAAGGATTCAACAACCCCCCTTCAGATTAATATTTATTACCACAGGCAAAAACTGTTGTAAGGAAAATCTAAAGGATTTGGTTCTGTGTCTCATGAAGCTGCTTAGTAAAATCCAAAGTATTATAGAAAATAAAGCAAAATAAAAACTAACATCCTCGTGCCACTTTCCAAAGCAGTGTAACAAATCAGTTTCTTTCAAAAATCAGTTCATTTCATTCAAATCTACTGATCTGATGACCAAGTTTCCCTCAGAGTCACTTATGTGTGCATCCGTCCAGCACACCTCCCTTCCCCTTTCCCCACACACAGGGCTTTTCCACCCCAGGGCACCTGTTGCAGCTGTTTTTCTTTTGATTGGGATGGAAACTGGGGTTGCTGGGGGTTCCTCCGTGCAGGGACCTCCACATGGAACAGGGCACTGTGCATCAAGGAGGAAAAATGGAGAGTACTGTACGTTGCACGTGACTCAGTAGGAGTACTGGATCCTACCATTAGACAGATTGAGATGGCCTCCTTAAGGAACACACACACACACACACACACACACACACACACACACACACACACACAATGTACAGTACATAAGGTGGTGTCTCAGCCTGGTATTGAGAGCCTTCTGTTTCAAGTAGGCCTATGTTACGGATTTTTTATGACTCTGTGGTAGCTTCTGCTCTTTTCTACGCTGTAGTCTGCTGGAGTTCAGGTAGTACTGAACGGGATAAGAACAGACTGAACAAGCTGGTCAGGAGGGCTAGTTCTGTCTTGGAATGCCCTCTGGATTCTGTGGAGGAGATGGGTAAGAGGAGGATGTTGGCCAAGCTGACATCCATTATGAACAATACTTCTCACCCACTACATCAGACAGTGGAGGCTCTGCGTAGCTCCTTCAGTGGCAGACTCAGACATCCCCAGTGTGGGAAGGAGCGCTATCGCAGGTCCTTTATTCCCACTGCTGTGAGACTCTTCAACTCTACAGTTTAACATATTCATATGGGGTATATATACTGTAGCTTCCCTTTATATTTATTTTATATACAATTTTTAATGTAATATTTGTATATTGGGTTTCTTATTTTATTTAATCTCTATTAGCTATTTTGTTTTCTCTCACACACACTTTACACTTTTTTGTGCACCTAGCTATCTTTACTTGTTTTTTATATTGGGAGCTGTGTAACAAGTAAATTTCCGCAGATGTGGGATCAGTAAAGATTTATCTTATCTTATCTTATCTTATCTTAAGTCACTCAGAATGTGACGTGAATGAATGAGAAAGGGCAGGAGCAAAGGACCCAGTAGCACAACACTATTAACAGTTTAAGGCTTTATTATTAAAACGTTATACAGTGGTACCTCAGATAACAACTTCCCCGGATAACGAATAATTCGGATAACAACTGCAAATTTCTGGGTATAGGGCTGCCTCTGATAATGAATTTTCCCTATGGGCTGCCTCGGATAACGAATCGCAATTCCTAGGTATAGGTCTGCCTTGGAGAACGAATTTTCTCTGTGGGCTGCCTTGGATAACAAATCTTCCTATGGGCTTCCTCGGATAACGAATTTTCCCTATGGACTGCCTCAGATAATGAATTTCCAGCATGCATCAGTAAAAAAGTTATCCCAGGTGAAATTGCATCTGTACCTTTAAAGTGCACTTTTTAAAGAGTTTTGAGCAAAAAATCAGGTGTCTGTGCCTTTTTCCTAAGCTCTAGAATGGATTAAACAGTTTCCCATTCATTCCTATGGGAAACTGCATTTCGGATAACGACGTGTTTCGGATAACAGCTAACCTCGGAGAACGAATTACCGTCGTTATCTGAGGCACCACTGTATTTCTTGTTGGGAGCCGTCTTGGGTCCTTTTAAGGAAAAAGGCGGGGTAAAAGTATTTTAAATGAATGAATAAAATGTTAGTTGTTATGAGTTTTTTGGGCTGTTTGGCCGTGTTTTGGAAGAACACGTCCAAACAGCCCAAAAAACTCCAAACAACAATCAGATCCCGGCCATGAAAGCCTTCGAGAATACAAATAAAATTATATTTTTCGTGAGATATTTTGCATTTAAATATGAAATAATGTTTGTTTTTGTTCCTTTAAGTTCGTGTTTGCAAGATTTTGTCCTCAAGAAAATTGTTCTGCTGACTTGCAAGTTTCTGGGAAACTCTCCTTTCCAAAGTAAGTTGGCAGTGATCTTCTAAGCAATTCAGTAGGCTAAATGACCTTTATCTACCTCCTTTTATCTCTCAGCAAAAATAGACTATCAGTTCTCACACTGAATGGAGTGCTAAATGATTTTCAGAGGCACAGTATATATAGGACTTAATTTGATGTAGTGTGTGAGAGAGGATTCCACTGGTTCAGTGGGGAATCACCTTGCCCCCAGAGTCCCTCATATCACCCTGAACCCTGGGCAGATGATCCCCTCCTGACTTTGGAGAAGCTTGTGATAAGATACCCGAAGGTGGCACAGGAAGGAGAGGGTGTCATGCCCTACCCCTGCTTCATTTTTACACTGAAGGAACCATTTCCATTAATGGGACAGTCCTCACAGACCTGGCCCCTATGTGGAGTAATGATTAAGTAAGTGGGACTAGTGTGTGAGGCTAAAGCTTTTACTGTGGCGGCAGTGTAAACAGTGGGACTGGTGTATACACATGGACAGGTTGTTTTGCAGCAGATAAGCAGGTCTCTAAAAGTCACCTGTCAACAATTTGTATGGTTGAACTCTTCTGTTGCCCTGAAAATCTGGACTGATATTGGCACGTTAATTGATCACTCTGTAAGAATGGACTCTGGACTTACGTTTTTATTATTATTATTATTATTATTATTATTAAATTATTATTATTATTATTATTATTATTATTTGGCTGCTCATGTTATTATTATTATTATTATTATTATTGAAAAATATCAAACGTTTTGGCTGCTCATGTTGAGAAGTGAGACTGGGAAAGGTTAGGAGAGGAGATTTGGAAATATCAAGGCGAAACATGAGAGCTTTTAAAGCTCTAACTGTGAATCAATCATTCATTTAAGACCAGGTCTCTTTTCGTTGCATGCAAGTAAGGAAAGGAGGCCTGATTTTTAGAGCCTAAAAAGGATATGAGGACAAGGAGGGCAGATCCTGTCCACGCTGACCACTTATTTCCCCAAGTTCCTTCCCACCCCGAAAGTTCTCTTCCCCCCCCCACCCCAGGTGAACTGAATTCTGTTGTTTAAACTCAGCAACACAGACACACAGACACACACACACACACACACACACACACACACACACACACACACACAGACACACAGACACACACACACACACACACACACACACACCACTTTATGCACAGTTTGGACAGCCTAAGATATAAACAGTTGGGGTTGCAGCCATCACATGATCTGGATAAGCATGGGGGGGTGAAACGATCATATGCACGCACCGCCTGCTATTTGCATGGCATGCACCCATTTTAAAAATCAGATTCTTGCTGCTTCGACCCCAGTGGGGGGAAGCAGCAAGGATCTGATTTTAACACAGGGGTGCATGCCATGCGAAGAGCAAGCAGTGCGTACATATGATCGTGAGGAGGGGGCAGAGGTGGCCCCACCCCAGCAGGGGCTCAGCGAGCAATTGGTCACCCCTCACCCAGTCAGCCCTCTGCTGAGTTGGGGCGTCCAAGAGCCAGCACCCTCAACCCAGCAAGGTTTTCATAAGACCCACACCTGCAGCACCCTCCTTATGTGGCGCGTGGGTTGAGGCTGCTGGCCCCGGCCCAGCAGGAAGGTTAGCGAGTGACAGGTGACTCCTCTACTCATCCACTAACTCTGCTGCTGGGTCAGGGCAGCTAGCAAAAGCCCTTTCCCAAAGATAGGAAAGCAGGCAGGGACAGGAGTCCGTGCCTTCGGATCCCTGCCGCCCACCTGCTTGCTGGGAGCGCTAAAGGAAAAAGCACCATGAATTATGAAAAACTTGAATTACAAAGGAAAAAGCATTGTGACTAGAGATGGGCATGAAATGATTTTTTTTTGCTTCGTTATTTGTTATTCATTTTCTTACAGAATGAAACGAATAACGAATGGAACCATCAAAGAAAAATGAAACAAAATGGAAATTTCTGTTTTGTTCACTTCGTTTTTCGTTTTCCCATAGGAATGCATTGAGGCAATGCACTCGTATGGGGAAAAGCTAGCGCTTCTCCTCCCCAACGTGCCTGGGCGGGGAAACCGCAGCTTCAAACACACACACACAAACCACCACCGATCACCTGTAGCGTGGGGATTTGGTGGGGGGGAAAGTTTTAAAAGCCCGCTCTTTCCCCACCCGATCAGGCGCCATTGAGTGGGGGATAAAAGAAATAAAAAAAATTAAAAGTGCTGACGCGGCCCGCGGGCCAGCTGGTTGGAGCAAGATAAAAGAAATAATTTTTTTTAAAAGCACCAACCCAGCCCGCAGGCCAGCTGGTTGGCGCAAGTAAAAAATAAAAAATAAAAGAAAAATTAAATGTGCCGAACTGGCCCACGCAATTTTTTTTAAAAAAAAATAAAAATTCAAAAAACGTGCCAGCTGGTTGGCATGAGTTTTAAAAAATAAAAAACAAACAGTGAAACACATTTTTAAAAAATGTTTCTTTCTAAACGAAATGAAACAATAATAAGCAAAACAAAATGAAACAAAATGCCACTTTGGCATTTCGTGCCCATCTCTAATTGTGGCTGCGGAGCTGTCAAAACCACGTGGCTGTCACAGCCAGGTGATTTTGACAGCTCGGGATTTCCCTTTGTAATTCAAGTTTTTTGTAATTCGTCATTTGTAATTCAAGGCATCACGTACTACATTTGTCTCCCGGGAACGTGATATTTTCAATAAATTAGGCTGCAACGTTTCCCCCCTCTCCTTCTTGAGAGAAGGGGATTTGAGTGTGTTAAGGGAGACAAGAGCAATGCCTTCAGGAGGCCAGACTTCAGGATACATCTGAGCCCCTAGCAGGGTCACCAAAGGCAGAGTGTCCATAGCTGATGGACCAGACATGGATCCACTCCTTTCAAGGCAGCTACTGGGCAGCAGTGGTAGCTAAAGGCGATACTGACAGGATTTCAGAATTAATCCAGCCTGATCTTTATAGACTAAAGCAAAGTCTTTGTGTGGTTCATGACAAACAATGGGTTGTTCTGAAAGCAAAGGGTGTGCCTCAGCATCGATCGCCTTGATGCGTAACTTGCATCGTGGATAAGAAGTTACTGTTATGGTAAGACAGAATGGTTTCCAATAGGCAACGGTAATTCATCCCCTTACCTGTTCACTCTGAACCCAGAACATATGATACAGCAAGCCAGCGTAGACTTGGGTGAAGGAATGAAAATTGGTGGAAGAAACATCAATAATGTAAGATAGACAGGTAACACCTTATGGGCAGGAAACAGGAATGGCTTGAAATGACTTCTACTGAAAGTGAAAGAAGAAAGTGACAAAGAAGGACTACAGTTGAACATTAAGAAGACAAGAGTCATGACTACAGAACTATACTCCTTTAATTTTGCACGGGTGTGAAAGGTGGATATTAAAAGGAAGTTGACGGAGCGGAGGGGGAATGGATTCATTTGAAATCTAGAGCTGTAGGAGAATTTTGGAGAGGATACTCTGGACTGCCAGAAATACGGCCAGTTGAGTCCTAGAGCAAATCAAAACCTGCACCATCTCTGGAGACAAATCTGGCGAAACTGAGGCTGACCTCCTTTGTGGGCTATCATGAGAAGGCAGTATTTTCTAGAAAAGATGGTAATGTTGGAAGACGTGGGAGGAAGCAGGGAAAGAGGACGACCAAATAGGAGACAGGTTGACTCCCTAAGGAAACCCACAGTCTTGTGTTTGTTTACAAGATATCTCCTCCATAGGGTCATCCTAAAGGCAGTTTGGCAGCACATGCATACATCATACACATGTTTGAAATTAATATTATGCATTTAATTAAAGAATAATAATGAACTATATTTAGAGGTGGAAAAGCTTCATTTGAGCATCCACACATTGCCAGATGCACCATTGATGATTAATTATAAAGTTATGTACACTCCTCCCATAGTGGAATCTTGTTAAATAAGCAAAATGCAATAACATCTACTCCCGGAAACAGAAAGACATAATTATTTAAATATAAAGAAAAAAAACTTTAGTGTGAACAACAAACCTGTGATCCAAACATTGAAATGTTAACATTTGCATTTCTCCCTATAATCTGAAACTTAGCTGCTTATGCAGTACTTTCACCTTCTGTTGTCTGCCTGAGTGCTGACTTTTCTCCCCAAGGTGTTAAGTGACTAATGTGTTGGTCTGGAGCCAGAATATTTGACAAATGACTATTTCAAGGCAGCGCTTCTGCAAGTCTTAATTAAACTTTAATGTCAAATGGAAGTTTGCTTATAAATCCTCTTAGGTACCTTTTGATTGTGAGCGTGATTAGGAAACACTAGGTGGAACATAAGATTGACATGTTCAGTCATGTGCACGTGCCCTGCCTTGCGTTATCTGAGACAGAGAGTTTATTTATTTATATATTTATTTATTGGATTTCTATAAGGCCCATCTGACAGCGAGGTCACTCTTGGCGGTTTACAACAAATTAAGGTATACAAACACTGCAAATAAACTAAATAATTCACACAAAATAAATACGGTAAATAAAATAAAAATAAAATCAATACAGTAATATAATAAAAATAAAAATAAAATTAACATAAAGTGACATTAAAAAGTGGATTAAGTGTTGTTATAGGCTGACAAATAAGTTAAAATCATGTTTTAATGGGAAACACTGAAATTACAGTAGGACCCCTGTATCTGTGGGGGATTGGTTCCTCCCCCCCCCCCGCAGATAATGAAATCCGTGCATAAGAGCCAACGTTCTTATCCGAGGGTGCCAGGAGTAAAGGCACAGGAAGAGTCCGCCAGCACCCTTGGGAACCCCGCCAGGGCTCTGTGCCACCTCCACTGACCTTGCGGGCAGGCAGGCTCTCCAAGGCCCCCTGGGCTGCTGCCTCCTCCATTGCCACCACCGAACTTTTGTTCACCGCCGCCGCCATTGTGGCAGAACTTCCAGGCGGGCAGATGAGCGGGCGGGCGGGCGGGCACTGGAACAGATCCAGAGTCACCTGGAGAGTTTGAGTCTTCTTGCTCCTTTGACACAAAACATATGGCAGACTTTTTCGTCTCACTTGGCAGGATGAGGCAGGCCACCAGGCTATCTGGGTTTCAGAGGGTTCACCTCAGGTAGTTTGGTAGGTCTTTGTGGACTTGGGTAAGGCAGCTCACCAATTGGTTACTGGGCTGCCATGGTAAGGTACCACTGGCCAAATAAGGATTGTGTTCAACCTGAGCTGTGGACCAAGGTAACCAGCTGCATTTCACCAGGGATTAATTTTTATTTTCTGTGAGCCTCAGAGTTAGGAGCAAATTCCAGTCCCTCTTGAGCTTTGAGGAAACCAAATCAAAATTATTTAGTATTTTGAGTAACTTGAACATTTGTAGTTGATTTTTTCTCTCTTTTTAGCTGTGGCACATCTAAATTCAAAATGATACATTCATTTTCCATAGGCCCCATGAAAAGAAATCTTATCTTGCGGTGGGAAATATGAAGACATTGTTGTTAAATGTCTCTCTGTGCAACGCTGGGAGTGATGCCTTTCAAACTTTCCTCCACCTCCAGCTCCCTAAAGGTCTTTATTTCACCAAAATTCTAGAGCAGGTAAGAACTGGATTCTGTCTGTTGTGTGTTATTTTGTGTTGTATTGACTGTTTGTACCCCTTCCTTTCCCCTCTCCCTGATTCAGCTGTCAGTAAATTAGCATTTTTCCAATAGTCCCATCCCTCTCTCCAGCAATGATCTGAAAAGAAAACTGATAACCTCTTACAGCATGGCGGCAAAGGGTGAACTCGCAGCCCAGTGCAAGTGTGTGTGTGTGTGTGTGTGTGTGTGTGTGTGTGTGTGTGTGTGTGTGTGTGTGAGAGAGAGAGAGAGAGAGAGAGAGAGAGGGGGGGGGGAGGGAGGGAGGGAGAATTTCCCACAATCAGAAGAAACTGCAGACAATAAATCTGCACCATCAGAACAATTATTTTCTACTTCAATGTCCTGCTTGTCTTAAAAAGATGGCATGATTGCACCATGTAACTGTAAAACACTGGAGTTTATTTTACATGGTTTCCCATACCTATCTAATAACTCTTAATGAAAATAACTCAGAAAGGATTTTACGGCTCATTCTGATGAGTCCTCCCCGAGGACAGTTGTGCAGGCCCTCATGATCTCGAGGATCGACTACTGCAACGCCCTCTACGTGGGGTTGCCCTTGATCCTTGTCCGGAGACTCCAGCGGGTGCAGAATGCGGTGGCCAGACTGGTGGTGGGTGCTCAGTGCTCGTAGATACGATCACATCACCCCAGTTCTGGCTTGCCTGCATTGGCTACCCGTTACCCTCTGGATAAGGTTCAAGGTCCTGGTTTTGGTTTTCAAAACCCTCCACGGCTTGGGTCCTGAATACCTGTCGGAGCGTATCGCCCAGAGGTCAACTGAGACCAGGCCCACTCAAATGTCGCAGGCGCGCTCACTTAGGGTGGCCACCCCCTGGGAGGCGTGGAGGTCGGTCATGCGCAGCCGCGCCTTCTCTGTTGTGGGCCCCGCGTTGTGGAACCATCTACCAAGTGAGTTGCGCCTTGCACAGTCCCCGCCTGCCTTCAAAAAGGCTTTGAAAACTATGCTCTTCAAGGAGGCATATGGCGACCTTTTAATTTAGTTTTCCATTTCATTTTAATCTGTTTATTTTGCTTTCCGTTTCTTTCTTTCTTTCTTTCTTTCTTTCTTTCTTTCTTTCTTTCTTTCTTTCTTTCTTTCTTTCTTTCTTTCTTTCTTTCTTTCTTTTTTTGTTCTTCCCCGTACGTCCTTGCTCCATCCTGCCAAGGGTATTTCCCCTCTTTTGATTGTTTTTACCTTGAGGTTTTTATTTTGTAAACCGCCTAGAGTTCCTGTAGGAAGATAGTGCAGTATATAAATGAAACAAACAAATAATTAATTAATTAATAAATAAGGATAAATCATTTACAGAGCCCTACCTTGAAACGTTCTATTTTGAAAGCCTTGGAAACAAAGAGGGAAAAGGGAGACTTCATATCTTTATAGCCCTTTTAAATTATTATTATTTTATATATAGAAATACAGTAGGCAGAGATAGACTGTTAAGAACTGTTTTACATGCTACTTTGAAAGCCTGCTGGGAGTTTAATTCTCTTGGGTGTGCCCAGCCTTTAGTCATTTGTAAAAGGGCTGCTCATATAATTTAGCTCCACAGTAACCCTGCTGGGATACCAGAGAGTTATTTTGACTAGAATAGTGTAAACAGCGCTTCATATGAACAACTAACTGCAGTAGACTCCCCTAGTGATCAGCTTTTGTGACAGCAACTGTGCTCAAGCAGAACAGGCATTCATATTTTTTTAATGAAGACTAAGTTATCACTTAAATTTCTTTAAATGTAATGCTTTTAAGTGGTCCAAAAATGAGTTCATAACTAGAAAGACATCATTTTGATACCCAACAAAGGAAATTATACTTCAGCCTCTAAGTAGTTTATTGAAATCAGTCTTGTTAGCTGCGTTGAGAGGATCAAATGGAATAACCGGATATTAAAAACAGTGAATTGCAGCCAAGCAGTTAATGATCCTGAGTTTCATTTATGTATGTGCCTCCTGTGAGTATTGCCAGCCTGGGTGGCCTTGGGCAAGCTGCATAATCCAAGCAGCCCAGGAAGAAGGGAATAGGAAATCACTTTTGTCTATTCTCTACCTGGAAAATCTGTTTGTTAAGCCAGAAATCAGAATTGACTTGATGGCACAAGCTTATTATTATTATTATATATGTATGTAAAGTAGTACCCCATATTCGTGGGAGATTGGTTCTGGGCCTCCCCACGGATATCAAAATCTGTGGATAAAAGCGAATGCCCTGTCAGCACTCACAAATATCAATAGTGGCTGCTATTTCAGACAGTAACTGGCTTTGCAGCACCTATATGTGACAGCAAATTATTTAATTATTTTTGGCGGCAACCTACACATAACTGAATCAGCGGATGCCAAATCAGCAGATACAGGGGTTACTACTGTATGTATATGTGTGTGTACACACACACACACACACACACACACACACACAGAGAGAGAGAGAGAGAGAGAGAGAGAGAGAGAGAGAGAGAGAGAGAGAACATGTTCCGAGCCAACCTAACTGAGCCAACCTAACTGAGCTAATGGAAATCCATCATAGGATGTCCCTTTAAAGAAAATTACAAAAAATACAGTAGGGCCCCCGTATCTACTGATTCAGTTACTGAATCAAAACAGCAGCCATAAAGCAAGTTACTGTCTCGAAACAGCAGGTTTTTTTTTGGGGGGGGGGTGTTCTCTCTTATCTACGGTTTTCATTATCCACGGGAAGGTCTGGAACCAATTCTCAGTGGATACTGGCGTCCTACTGTATGGGGTTTTCAGATTCAAATTAGCACTATGGCACTGCTGTTAACAACTATTTCCCCAGATCATTTCCCAAAGGAATATTTTACCATAACAGCTGCTTGCCTTCTTCAAGGAAGGAAATTGGTGTGTGTGTGTGTGTGTTCTGTGTTCTCTCTTGTATAGCAGATACTGCAGAGGGGGGGGGAGAGCTTAATATTGTCCTTACCACAGTGGTCTTTGTTATACAGACACCACTTCCCTCTCTTTTTTGGATGAAACCGTAATGGATCTTGCCCCGTTTCGTTGCTGATGTCTTTAAAGAGTATGACTTCGGCAAAAAGTCCATATTCTTCTTTTGACTGCTGTTTTTTAATTTTGTTGTTGTTGTTTTCACAGGAAGAGGCCCAGATACATTGTGAAGTGTCCGAAAAAGAAAGTCATGGTGTACGACTCGACTGCAGTGTGGGATATTTTTATGTAGATCACCTGTCCAAGGTAGACTTCAAGACCAAATTTGTTTCTCGGTATCTTAAGCATATTCCTTTGCATTTTGTTATCAGCAGAGTTGACATGAAGAAAGACAGACCCGGCGTTGCCTGACCGGTTGTCTCAAACATGTTGCACAAGGTTTTATATTTATAATTATTGTAGATCCGAGAGGGACCCTACGGAGCAAGTCTGGCCCCTGTCAAGGAGACCCATGTGGGGAATCAAACTCTCCACCTCTGGCTCTATAGCCAGAGGCCTAAGGCACTGAGCTATTGAGCAGTTCCTTTCTTTCTTTCTCTGTGATGAACGAGTAGCCTTTAAACTAGGTTTGGGTCCCTCCCCACTATAATCTGTTGGAATGGCATACATTTTGTAACCATTCCATCGTTCTGGTCATAGACATTTGCAGTGAAGTAAGACCAGAAGGAGCTGCCTAGATGCCCTAAGCACATCCGATCTCACCTGATTTCAGAAGCTAAGCAGGGTTGTCCCTGGTTAGGACTTGGATGGGAGACCACCAAGGAATATCAGGTGCTGTAGGCGACTAGAGTAACAACTGGCAAACCACTCCAGTATTCCTGCCAAGAACACTCCATGGGCGTGGAGTCACGAAGAGTCGGTCACGACTGTAACGACACAACACACACAAGACCAGAAGAACAGTCCATTAAGTCAAAGGGAATCCTTTATATCACTCATCTGGATGCCGATGCATCTGTGGGTGCTTCCACCGGGAACGTTTGACGAACCATTTGGATATAAATATAGTCAACTGCGCTGTTTATTCATTTCCTTAGCAGGAAATAAATTACATGAAACTGCACAGTACTTATTTCCAAGTATGCACATCAAGAATTAGACTGATGTGAGTTATAAAAGCCAACATTGGATTAAAATGTCAGTAGCATTGATTCCACTGATGCTGCCAGCACCGTGGCTGAAATCCTGTTGTACAGTTGTGTGTGTGAAATGCTGTCATCCATAGAAAGCACCACCAATTCAAGGCCAATGGCTACTGATCAAAAAGGTGATTTCAGAGTGCAACAAAGTGGATTGCACCCCAAAATCGACAAAGGATCTGCTGTTGAGATCGCCATTGCTCACCCAGGACTATGTAGCGGGACAACAATCTTTCACTCTATAAAATTATGTATAAGGAGTGAATTCTGATGCATTAATTTAAACCTGAAATATTTCCCTTTTTCCACAGATGGATTTTAGCTTTGTGTTGGATGCAAGCTCCCTTAGCAGGGCAGGAGATGACCTCACCATCAGCATGAATGCGACCTGGTAAATAATATTTGCTACAGATTGTTCTCTTGGATTAATATTATCTTTGCATTTGAAAGGAAGAAGGGGGGGATTATGCCAGGAGTTAACTACATGGGAGGAAAGCTTGTCTTATGCAATCTGTGGAAGGCCGGCAGGAAGCAAATGAAAGCTCTTTAAAGTCTTTTTCTTTGGTTAAAAAAATAGACTGGAGCTACAACACAAATGTTACTTTTTCCACTGCAATCAGGAGAGCTAAATCTGCTTACCTCTGGGTAGATTGTATTGAACTTTGCCCACTGCAGGTTCGGTGTTATCTCTAAGCAAACATTGGGCTAGGTTGCGTTGCTGTGTAATGTCTGTTTTCTTCCACAGTGAAAATGAACAGGACAGTGACCTCCTGTTGGATAACAGCTTAATTTTAACTTTGCCTCAGAAGCATGAGGTTGAGCTGAATATTCATGGGTAAGCTAATGAATTTGCCTCTGAAGTAGAATGCCACAGACAGGAGAAAGCCAACGTGGCTTTTGCCATGTTTTAATTGACTATGCCTTGCCATGGCTGTACTTGTACCTTAATTGACCCCAGCACTGTTTTTTTTTAATAGAAAGGCAGTAGAGATGGGCACGACTTAGCGGTATTCCCGTTTCCGTTTCCGTTACTCGTATCCGTTACTCTACGGAAACGGAAACGGGAATTACTCCACCAGAATTCGAGCTCGAACCGACGAACGAACAATTTGGTCTGATTTGTCGTGCTCGTTCCTTGCATCGCGGCGATCGCGCAATGCCAAGCGGCACAGAAAAAAAGTTTTTAAAAATTAATAAAAAACCAATTCCCGGCCCTAAAAGTAGGCGAAAACTGTCTGAGGGCACCTACCAGGCCAGAAGGGTGTTTTATTTGGGGGGGGTTTCCCCGCCCCCCTCTCCTTGGCTATTGCTACTGCTGCGCTGCTGGTACCAGGCTGGGAGGGCACATCCATTTGCCATGCAGTGCGGGGGATCCAAAATGGCGACCGCAATATTTTTTTTGAAATCGTTGCCCAAAACCCCACCAAAGCACCACAGAAACATGCGAAAATTAGCTATTTAAAATGCTTGAATTTTTACAGTAGCAGCAGTGGGTTTTTCATGCAAAAAAAAGTCTCCGTTGATTTTATTTTATTTTATTTTATTTTATTTTATTTTTTTACACCTGCGCATTCGCAATGATGGGCTCACCCATGGGAGTGGACCATGCAAAGTTTTGGAGCCATTCCACCAATCGCATGGCCAGGTTTTGCTGACTGTACCAGGCTGGGAGGGCGCATCCATTTGCCATGCGGTGGGGGGGGGATCCAAAATGGCGACTGTAATATTTTTATTTATTTATTTATTTATTTATTAAATTTATATCCCGCTTATCTACAAAGTACTCTATTTTTTGAAATCGTTGCCCAAAACCCCACCAAAGCACCACAGAAACATGCGAAAATTAGCTATTTTAAATGCTTGAATTTTTACAGTAGCAGCAGTGGGTTTTTCTTGCAAAAAAAAGTCTCAGTTTATTTTATTTTATTTTATTTTATTTTATTTTATTTTTTTACACCTGCACATTTGCCCATGGGAGTAGACCATGCAAATTTTCCACCAATCGCATGGCCACTTGGCCAGGTTGACTACAGAGACTTCTGGGATGTGCCAATCGGGCATAAACAGCCCACTAATCGTAGCCCAAACCCGAACCCTAAGCCTAACCCATACGCCAGTACACTGTCCTTCTAAGTGGGTCAGAGAGGCACCCAGAGGTGCACCCCAATACTCACCCTAACCTCACCCGTAACTAGCCTAACCCTAGCCCTTGCGCTAACCCGTCTTAACCCTAAGCCAGATCTACTTGCATTGCACTACATGCAAGTACGTGAGACACAGTGGGTGCAAGGAGTCTGCCAGTCCGTCACTTGTGGCTCTGGCTGACTCCTGCAGCTCCCTCCAGGAGCCCGCTACCCCCTCCCCAAACCAGTACTAACGAAAATGAAAAAACGAACTGACTAATTTTTGCGAATTTTCGCGAAAAACGGAAACGAGCCGAAACGGAACCGGCCCGACTAACGACAACTCAAAAATTTTTTTTTCAAGTCGTGCCCATCTCTAAAAGGCAGTATGGAAGTTTTACAATTAAAAACAGTGGTGGCAGTATAGTTAGATGAAATGCAGAATTTGTACAGTAGAATCTATCAAAAAAAACAGCAGCGGATCTCTTGTATATCATAAACATGCAAAGCTGAGACTTAATTAACTAACAAGAATCTTGTTACGGGACAGGATGTTAATTTGTGTGATGTTTCTAGCCTTGGTAAACTCTTGCTTTTAATTAATGAACAGAGAAAAAAGACTCTAAATCTGTCTGTTTAATTTAGGTTGAACGACAAATATATGATATATATATTCTGCACATTTTAAGTTTTTGCTGTAAGGTTTCTTCTGTTTATTAAGGTTTCTGCTTAGTACATTAACTCTGAATTTCTGTGAAACGCTAACAAGGGCTTAGGACAGTGGTAACTTTGGCCCTCCAGATGCTTTGGTCTAAAACATCAGGAGGGCCAAAGTTTGGCCACCACTGGCTTAAGATATTGGTGTCTTCAGGTGATGGAGGTAGTCATGTCAGAGTGGCAGGTGTGTACAATAGACCATAAAGCATGTATAACTCAGAATTGGAAGGGGTTTGATCCCAGAAGGAGGTTGGTTTGCAGAACATATACTGTAGGCGTTAAGTTCAGAAATTGGGGTCTTCAAGTAGAGGTATGGAAAGATGCTGTGTGAAATGCTGGGGGGGGCCCTGCCAGTCAAAATACACCAGTGATTCCTAACAAATGGGTAACCAGAAGCCTTCACCACTAGCTGTGCTGCTCAAGGTTTCTGGGAATTGCAGTCCAAGAACTGGGTTATTTGAGACTGATCTAAACAATATTGAGTTAGATGGCCCTTTGGTATATAACTCAGCATAAATGACTTGGCCATCTTTTACACTGAGCGAACTCCTCTTCCCTTGCAGATCAGAGAAACTGCCATTGGGACTGTTGTTTGTTGCTTTCTGTTAAAGTGCAATTTGCTAATGTCCTTTCCTTAGAGCAGAAGGAGCACACGCTTGCAACCAATTTCATTAAAATATTTTATTCACTCTTTCTTTCTGAAAATGTTGTTTCTAGGTTTGCCACACCAGCCTCCTTTGTTTATGGACCCAGCGAAGAAAATGCACCAGTCACTTGCATGAAGGAGACAATCAACTTCACTTTCCATGTAAGAGTTCTGTCTGTCTGTCTGTCTGTCTGTCTGTCTGTCTCTCTCTCTCTCTCTCTCTCTCTCTCTCTCTCTCTCTCTTCTCTCTCTCTCCCTCCCTCTCTCCAGGCACTATTCTCTGTTTTCACTGCTTTGAATGTGTGAATTAAATGAAAATGAAATTTAAAGAGGACAAAGCGTAAAATAACCTTTTCCCCCTAGCTAGTAAATTATTCTGATTTCAGGAAATTTTCACATTCTGGGCCAATACATTTCTTTTCACAGGATTTTTTTTTACAGGACTATCTTTCCAATTTCCCCCCTGTATATATGATTTATTGTAACACAGTTGCTTCCTAACATTAAAGGAATAAGAATGACAACTCACTTTATTTTTCATATTTAATGAAATATCTGTAATCACGTTTTATTTACAAAATGTGAAAGCATCGGGTTTGTAAAAGGGAATCTGAATGTCTTGGCTCTTTGTTTTTCATCTTTTACCAAGACTTTCAGAGCCTTTTCATGAAGATGGAGAAGGGGGACAAGGAAGAGAGCTGGTTCAATGCATGAATGGGAGTTGGATTCATAAAGTTTAAGTGTTCGGAAGGAATGACTGTCAATTAAAAGGATGGTTTTTAATATTATATTTTGTCCTTACATGCCTTTAAGTCATATGACCAACTGATGATGCCTTATGACTTACCATTTTCAAGTTATGTGAGATAATTAAACACGCGTTTTAGCAGTAACTAACACAAACACACACACACACACACACACACACACACAGAGAGAGAGAGAGAGAGAGAGAGAGAGAGAGAGAGAGAGAGAGAGAGAGAGAGACTTTCCACAGATGAGCAGAGTCGTCTAAGTCCTCACCCATCATTCCATCCATTAATTACGTCACACTGACTCTCCTTGTGATACTAATTCTGATTTTTTAGAATTAAAATGTATTGCGTCCCTGGTAGCATAGGGTAGCTCACACTCACATCAAGTTATAAATCCTTGAAACATAAGGAAAAGGCCTGCCCACATTTAAATTTGGTGCAATTTGGCCAGTGCTTAACAAATCCCTCCAAATTCCCCAATATACCCCCAAAACTACATGCTCTTGCCCTGGGCCAGAAAGATACAGGCAGGCTTTTAAAGGGGAAAGAGGGATCGTTTTAAGCAGAAGCACAAGCGGATGAGGTCTCCCCACCCCCACCCCATGCCAAACAGTCCTATCAGGGAACCATAGGCCATTACTATATGGTAGTATCGGTATGATTGAAGTCTTGGAATATATAGTAATCCCCGCCTATAGTGATAAATCTGTGATATGTGGATGCTGGGTCGGGTCAGGACTGGGCCGCCTATCAGGGGCTTCCTACACTTACCTCAGGCCTGGTGCTGCCCTGAACGGGCTTCCTATGGGCTTACAGGGCCCATCGGAGGACCCAGAAGTGGTTTCCGGTTTTTCAGACGTCATTTCCGGTTTACTAGAAACCACTTCTGGGGCCTCCAACAGGCCCGGGAAGCCCATTGGAGGCCCGTTCGGGGTAGTGCCAGACATGGGGTAAGTAGAGGAGGCCTCAAACAGGCCCAAGCAGCTTACCCCAGGGGGCCTTGCTTTTCACATTCTGTCATCCCACGACATAACAGGACTGCAGTATATGAACCGCGAAATGGCGGGGGACCACTGTACAGCTTGGTTTGAGTAAGATACATGGATATACCTTGCGAAATCTTAGAACATAGAAACATAGTAAGAAATAGTAAAGAGAAGGCAGTTAATGGCTCAGAATTTTAAAGTCAACATTGCCTAAATTCTGGGATTTTGAAGTTCTGCTTTGAATCCCCGTTTGAGATAAATTTCAGCGGCATTCATGGCTTCATTTATTCTTAAGGTCAGTAATCCTGGTCTAGGTTTGGCTCCTGCTGTAGACTTGATGATACAGATACCCAATTCTTTCGTGCCAAGCGACAACAAGCTCTTTAATGTTCTGGATCTCAAGGTATGTGATCCCTTTATTTGGAGTTATCAGTCTAGGGCGCAGCATTCAGAGTTTTTGCCAGTCGTTAATGCCTCCCATAAAGAGAGACAAATGTACAGAGAGTAACCGACTTGACCAGGGGCAGGGAGCCCCTTGAAAGATCACAGGTGATGCAGAAGGGAGTTCCACAGGACAAAGAAGGACAAATAAAAACAAGCTTGGGAACAACATGGGTGAGCAAGAGCACCTGTGAGCATCTTCCCTTGACCATCAGTTGAGCAGGTGGAAAAACGGCAGCAGGACCACAGGATCTTCTGGAGGGGGAATGGGGGAAGTAGTGGCAAATAACCTCCATGGTTATTAGAGGGATTTCGCCATGAATGTTCTCTTGGGAACACTAAAAATCTGCAGTTTCCTCTAATCTTCTGCCTTGACTGGCCAAGGTTATTCCACAGGGCCTTCTATGTGACAGATGTGGACATGAAGCGCTGCTTATAGCAGATACCGTGGGTCTTACTGTTGTGCCTGTGGAAGGACCATCCGGTTGTTTTCCCAAGTCCCTCTATGTCCTTCTTGATCCTTGAGATGTGGGATCCCTGTGAATCTAAAACTCCCTGTTCAGGTTCAGAATTTTCCTCTAGATACCCTGTGCCCGTATTATCTAGGCTAACACATGACCCCATGCCTAAGAACTGCACCCTCTTTCTTTGCAAATTTGACCCCTTGCCTGAGCCCCAGCCTAGCTAAAACGTGAAGATTAAGAGTAGTCGTTTTAAGTCATGGAGGCTAGATCTGTTAGCTTCTCGTCTTCCAGCCAAGCTTTAAGAACAGAATAATTTCTATTACAAATTTACAATTATTTGTCCTTAAATTCATTTAGAATGATGGTTTACGCATACTGTAGGCATTTCTCCATTTGCTAGCATTTGAAAGCCAGCTATACAGTAATTGTGCTTTCTCTCATTTCTAGGCAACCAGTGGACATTGTTTCTATGAAAATTATACAAGGAATTGTACTTTACCAGAAAAAAATGAAAATGTGCTGCAAGAATTCATCACGTTTCTTACAAAACTTGACAAGAGACTATTGGTAACTTCTCTACGTTATTTAATAGCTCCCGTGCCCATATTTTTCCAGATATGAAAAATCATTTTATCAAAGAGAGAAGAATGTTATATTTGTGCAACATGTTTATACTTGGAAAACCTGCTAAGTATGAAAATGCCAGAAAACAGGTATCATTATGTGAAAAGTAATCTAAAAGCAAAAATCAAAGTGTTCTGCTTATATACCGCCCCTTACCACTTCAAGAAGTCTCTGGGCAATTTACAGTTTAATTACATTATGCAGGCTACACATTGCTCCCCCACCCCCAGCAAGCTGGGTACTCATTTTACCGACCTCGGAAGGATGGAAGGCTGAGTCAACCGTGAGCCAGGCTACCTGGGATTGAAGCCCAGGTCGTGAGCACAGTTTAAATTGCAGTACAGGCATTTAAGCACTGTGCCATGGGGCTCCTAAATAATTTCCAAAATAATTTGCAAAGTAGTAAATGTATCCATACATGTAATACTTACAAGTCATAATATCTAGTAGCAAGGCAGATCTTGTTTTCTCACAATGCAGTGAGAGCGTGTGGTGCTAAAGGCACAGTTTTTTCAGTAGGAACATTAGAACACTGAAAATCTCTCTTTTGGGCCATAACAGTGGGAGTTGTAAAATCACCGATGTAAAAACAAGATGTATGGGAAAAATTGTCCTGCATTTAATGTCTGCCAGTGCCTTGTGCTTTCAAGAAACAGTCCTTGTTAGGATGCAAAACAACAACCACAACAGTAACAAACTTGGACAACCAAACCACATTTACAACTTCAGTCACTGAATGCAGAGACTTGCTGCCCAGAGGGTCCCTCCTCTAGAAGGAAACCTCTGGCAGTCTGCCATAGTTGGCAATGATAATAGGGCAGCCTATATGACTTCTGGTTGAGAAGTCTTTAAAATACGTTGGCAGGGCTGATGGCTCTCTGGGCTCCTCTTTCCGGGGCAGCCTTAGGGAACAGGCCACTACTGGTTTTAAAACCATCCCGTTCCTGAGTTGTTGTTAGGTGCAAACTCGAAACCAACTTGAAAAACTGACCACAATATTAGAAATAACTTTCAAGATTACTGATATCATTTCTGATGAAAACTACTGCAAATATGTTAGAGATGTCTGTTCATAGAAAGCATACCGAGGGCAATACATATGCCTCTTTTTTAATGAAATAAAATGAATAGCTGGGCATAACATCCTCTTCTCTTTTCTGAAGTACTGCATGAAAAATGACCCCTTCTGTTTGCAAATTTTTTGCAACTTTGGAGACATGGAAAGTGGGAAGGAAGCAACCGTTCAAGTTCATCTGGAAGCGACCCCTTCTCTGTTAAGCATGGTAAATAATTTACTCTTTGGAATAAATATCATATCACACTGTAAGTGCTTGTAAGTTGTTTTCATAAACTATTGCTCACTCGACCCATTGGTTCACTGGCCAAGCTACCAACCCTCCCCCCCACACACAACAAACACACACACACAAACATTCCCATTCGGGATGGGCATTTCATTTCAGAACCAGTAGGTTACGAAACGAACCATGCAAGCCCAGGTGGTGCTCGGAACCGTCACATGGTGTTTATATATTGCTTTACCTTTCTCTCTGCCAGCACGGAGCTGAGCTGTAGTGAGAAAACATGCTGTGATGTCATCTTTCCTCCCCTGTGATGCTGGCTAATCGGGAGCTGTGCAGGGACAGGCATCATCCCGCCTCCCTGTCTGGTTCGCCAGCACCACAAAGGAGGAAAGATGACGTTGCAGCGTGTTTCCCCATTGCAGTTTAACCCTGCACGAGCCCAGAGAAAGGTAAAGCAATTGGCTCTGCGTTTAGCAGACGGTTCTGAGCACCATCTGGGCTTGCGTGGTTTGTTTCATAACCTACTGGTTCCGAAATGAAATGCCCATCTCTAATCCCCCCTGCACTTTTAACAGAACAGTCAATTTTAAAAAGTGACCAATTTGAAAAAAATCTGTCAAAGAGCTCTGTACATTAACACAACAGGGGGGAAATGGCACAATAAAACACACACACACACACCCAAAAAACAAAGGAAAGGAGCAAGTAAAGGCAAGAAACAGAATCAAAGATCACTTACTTGCCAAACAAAAAAAAAAACTGAACTAAATAATCCAAGAAAACAAAGAAAAACGGGGGGGGGGGGGGGGGATTACCCACAGAAATCACAGATGGGGGAATAGAACAAAGTGTTTTAAGGAGGCAAGCTGGCATAGAAATGCTATCTGGCAGTGGGAAAAATAATCCAAAGAAATTCTCCTTAAAAAGGCAAAAAGAATGGATTCAGGATGGAAGCATAGCAGGCAGGCAGGTTGAAATCCAAAATGAAGAACACCAAAAGCTCAGAAACGTTATCCCATAAGGCATGTTGTGAGCAAAGATTGCTCCTCAACTGATTCCAGGCATTTTCAATCAAAATTCTCATCTGTGGACATTCTGATTGGCTGGCTGCTGATAGCCTTCATAACACTATTGGACGAAAACTTGCTCAGGTGATTTGACAAAGGGTGAAAGGGCACAAAAGATTAGATGAAAGAAGGAACAACAAGAAGCCTAGAACTTCTGGGTATCCTCTCGTAAACACCGTATTGTTATGTCTATAAGACAACCCCATGTATCAAACAGCCCCCAGTTTTTGAACCCAAAATTACAGATTGGCAACCACGCGGTTCTGTCCTCAGCTTACTTCTGTGGATAAGACGGCCATCAATTTTTAGTCTAACAGTTTTAGACAAAAATATAGTCTTATACATGGAAAAATACTGTAAGCACAAGTCACTCATGCTTCTGAAAAGGATGAGAAGTACATTGGCTGTATTGTGTCCTAAGCAGGTTCCCACTCCAGCCTTCCTTAAGCTCAGTTAAGTATTCTATAGTTTATTCTATAGCATTTGCCTTCAGACTAGATGACATATCTTTTCAAAACAGGATGAAGCTTCAGCACTTGTATTTGAAGTAAAAGCAAAAGTTTCATCAGCTCAAAATTCCAAAGTCATTGAGTTGTACAAGAGCAAGCAAACAACATACGTAAGTATTATAAAATGGCACTTTGTTTGACAATACTATTCCCTAACTGAGGGCCGAAGTTCATAATTTGCTTCTTTAAAAAAATTGTATCCTTTTTGATGTATTCTCGAAGGCTTTCACAGCCGGGATCTGATAGCTGTCCTGAGTTATTCGGGCTGTTTGGCCGTGTTCAGGAAGTTTTTCTTCCTGATGTTCGCCAGTCTCTGTGGCCGTCATCTTCAAAGGGCAAGGAGCTCAAGGAGCTAGCAGTAGTTTTCTCTGTGCTCTGGGATATAGTATTCTTTTTGCTTTCTTCAACATCATCACAAACTAGCTTGATAAATTACACAGTGGCTAGGTGGTGTAACAAACAGAAAATCTGAACGGTTTGCTTCAAACTCTTCAGTGTGAAGAGGTGGGGAGCATCTCCTAATGCTAGTTGCAACAGGGGAAATAATGCAAAGAGAAGCAGGGGAAGTACCTCCTGGAAGGCAGATCTGGCGCTGTGCAGTGGAACAGGAAACAGCTGTTTCACTGGCCACCGAAATGTCCATTTCAGGTCTATGTTGGCCTTCCTCTCAGATTTTCCTTATCAACGGCCAGGGAAAGAGAGATCCTTCAGCAGGCAGTGGGATTGTCACCACAGGCCTTTCGGATAAAGTGAGAATTTCAATTTGTCCATCAAGAACACCGTCTCAGCTGTGTCTGGGGTCAAATGCTGACATACTTAGCTACCGTCTTGAAGTTGAATACACCTTTAATTTGTTTTGTTTAAGAAAGCAATTCATGTCATTGATACCATGATGAAAGCCAAATTTTTATTTATACCTAGATGCCTGTAAAATAATTATAGTATAATTTCTAGTCAGAAATTCTGAGCGCAGGTGAAAGATGACTTTCATGTGACCTTATTAATAACTCCCATATTCTTCAAGTCAACCATGCCATGCTGATGTAAACTCTGCTCATTCTCGTATGGGAAACATGGTGTAGCTGTTGTAAAAAGCACTCTGAAGCCATGTCTATTTCTAGTATACTTATTCTCCATATCTCATTGCATGCAGGTGGTCCTGGAGGGGCTTCATAACCAAAAGACAAAAACCAGTGTTACAATGTTGTTTGTTGGAACCGGTTCCATCATTGGAATTATTTTGCTATCTTTTCTTGCATTTCTTTTGTGGAAGGTACGTACTTCACCTGTATTCCACATATGTCTGTTTCTCTTTGAGTGTGTCTTGAGTCTTTATCTCTCATAATAACAGAATAACTGTCCCTGCTTTTCCTCTGATTGTCCATAAAGTGAACCAGTTAATCATAATGGCCAACATGGTTTTTGCAGTTATGCTGGCATGATGTGAATGGCACAATATTTAGAGGCAAATTGCCTCAGATGGAGAAATCATTGTAGGCATGATCTGTTGTGAACTCTGTTTTGTGGGACAACATGCAAAAGATAATGTCTGTGGTGTGTGTGTGTGTGTGTGTGTGTGTGTGTGTGTGTGTGTGTGTGTGTGTGTGTGTGTAGTTGCTTTTTTAACTTGAAGAAATATATCTCCAAAAGTTAGATACCTTTTGTTACGCAGGCATAATTAAGCAAAATGACTTAGGCCAATGTCTAGTAGAACACATGAGTTTTATTCTTGTTACTATGGCTTGGCCCCTGTGCATTTCTGCAATCTTTAAGCAATCTGTAGTGCTCATGAGATTTGGGGAAGCAGAAACATAAAATGAAAGTTTGATTTTATTGCCCTACAAAATGTGAAGTTCAGCTTCTAAAACAATCAAAAAGGCAGTACAAATGAGTGTTTTTAGAAAATGACACACTCTATTCACAATAATACTTCTGTCCAAATTCAGGTTTTATTAACTTAACATAAGGTGGTTTGCTGGTCACTCATTTGAAACAAGGAGTTTTGTGGACCCCCATGGACTTTTGTGGACCTTAGTTCGCATTTTCAAGCGATACCCTGTACTCCAATTAACACTGGAGAAAAATCCATGATGTACAGAATGGAAATGATGGGGCAATTCATCTTTTCAACAAATGGGCAATGTTGGATAGCCAGCATAATGCTCAAGACTTTTAAAAGTTGTGGTCCCATCGCATCTGAAAAGTCACAATTTTTTGAGAACGTGCCCTAATGTTTTTACTGCAGAAAAGGAAAATATGCCAAATGTGTGTGCCTCAATTTAGCCCAGTATAAAGGCATGCAAAAGAGGCACTGATGTGTGCTTGTGCAACCACAGTATGATTAATTAGTTCACAAAGTCATGGCACGGAGAGTGGAGGGAACACAGCATGAAGAGCAGATTTCCGGATGATTTTGGTCAACATTTTAATTGATTCTGAAACTCTGCATTCTAGGTTGGTTTCTTTAAAAGAAAATACAAACATCTCCCTCAGGAAGAAAATGGAAGAGAAAGCTCGAATTTGCTCAATGGCAGCCCAAATGATAAAAGGGATGACTGACAGATTTTTTTTCTACCTAAGAGCTGATGTTCCATCACAGACAGGAATGGCAAGAACTAGCCTTGTCCTTTGTAAGTCGGTGGAAAAACAGCTGCATCATAATTAGCTTTCTGAAATGCAGTCGATGAAAATCCTGAAGAATGCTAGTAAAGAGAAAACCACTTTGGCTTCAAATGCAAAGATGCTTCAAATAATTCAACACTAGGGAGGAACTGTTCCCTGACGGAGGAGAAAACCAATTGACAAGGAGGATGTAGCAACAATGATACTTGAATTCCGTGTATTGCTAGACTACCTTGGAAAGCAGCAAGTCACGTTGTGAATATAACAGCACTATCAGCAGGAATTGTGTGACCGAGCGATAAAGAGTACCTTCACTGAGTTTCTAAACTCTGAAGACTCAATGAACAAGTGCTTCAACATGTCTGTGAAGATTCTCAGTCAGCTTCAATCCCTTCTGCGTTTTCCAGGCATAAAGACAGTTGACATCCTGCAACATGGAACTGGGTGCTGTCAAGTCAATTCTAAGTTGCTGTCACACTTTTCCAAGGTTGTTCAGGTAGAGAAAACTAAGAAGTGGTTTACCATACCCTTCTGGTGGAGGGGTGCTCTGTGATTGTACAGCTGGTTCTAGAGGCACAATGGGGAATTGAACTCCCAGCCTCTGGCTCCAGAGCGAGATTATTAGCTCAGCGTCCAGTGACACTATGAAAATAAATCTGGAGGGTTTTGAAGTTGGTATAGAATCGTGAGGTTGACACATGGTGTGGGGTCAATGTGTGCATAGCTACAGTATACCACAGAAACTATACCTCTACGTTGCAAGCCTACCTGCAGCTTCCTTTTGCCCCAAGGAAGTCTTGGAGTTCCAAATCTCATCACCAAGTTCAGTGGCAAGCTTTGGCAATTCAAGTCTCTCCCCACCCCCACCCCCACCCCGGCTGCCATCACAAGGTTCCCCAATACTTCCTCGGTACAAAAGGAGCCTTAAGGAGAATCAGAACCTAAAAAGAAAGGAGACGGGAAACTTTCAATGAATTTAAATAAAGTTTTAATGTTGGAAGCTGAGGACATAATATAGGGTCTACCACATAGATTTACATAAACAGGATTTGGATGATGTGTGTGTATGTGCACACACTGAAGCTGCTCTTCCATATTTTGTGTTGTGCAGTCTCCTTTTAAACAGTTCTGTCTTTCTAAAACTATGTTTAAAACAATGTACAGATTTGATCTTATTTTTTAAAAAGAACAATATTTTGCTCGGTACAAGGCTCTAGTTCAATGTTTTACATTAACATTCAAAGCATTCTGGATTCCGGCACTACTTTTATTCATCCATCACTAACAATTTTCTTGCTCATCCTGGAAAAAATCATTTTCAGAGTCTTTCTCAAAATCTTCTTTACACATGTTTTTGGTCATAATTTTCCTTTTTTTGGTAATTTATTATAACTTTATTATAAGACTTGCCACAGCCCCAAATTTGTTTCCCAATAATTTGTCTCAAAGGGGTTTTCTAATATTACTAAGGTCTCGGTCCCACGTCCCTTTAAAAGCAGTTTAAATTACTAGATAAACCGTGTCTAAAAATGCCGTCCCCACGGCCACCAGGCTTTTTGAAAAGAAAAAAGAAAAAAACCCCGGTAATGCCCCTTTAAGCAAGGTTTCTGTGACTCACCCAAGAGGTAGGGAATTTTTTTGCCTCGCTTTAAAAATCCACCTTTTAAGAAGGCAGACGTTGTGGGACCATGCAGATGATCCAGGTTTCTTCTTCTTTTTAACTCATAGCACCGACCGGTTCCTGTGGCCGATCAGCACTGTTTTTTTAAATTTCTTTTCACCTTCGGAGAAACAGAAAGCTCCATGTGGTGCCCTAAGTTTTAATTTCCCCCAGCTAAGTGGTCAGTTTTTTTCAAATGTTAGCGCCACCTGCTGGCCAAGGGGGCTGAACTGCACTTTAAAATAAAAAAACCAGCTTTGGACGTGATGGGATGAAGAGGAACTTCAGACGATCAGGATCAAAACCCAAGTGAGATAGCAGCCTAAGTCATCCGCATATGCTTGCAGCTTGTATTCTTCTCCCCTAATTTTAAGGCCTATTATTTTATTATTCTCTTGTTTGTCTATTCAGAATATCTAAAGTTAAAACAAATAATAGTGGAGAGAGTGGGCACCCGTCTCATGCCTTGCTCAATATGCATACCCTCAGTCATTTGATCATTCACCTTAATGTTGGCCCTCTGTTCAGTATATATTGCTTTGATTGCTTGTATGAAAACTCCATCCACCCCCATCTTCTCAATTGCAATAACACAAATTCCCAAATCACACTGTCAAAGGCCTTTTCTGCATTTAAGAAGATCAACATCATTTGTTGCACAATTTTCTTGCTCATCCTCAACTTTTTTTTATTTTTTTGTACAAGAATTGTATCTCTGATTTTATCCATAGTTCTTTCGATTCATGGCCAGATGAATTAAGTAATGGAAATTAAGTAATTAGAAATGCTACTTAAATTAAATCTTGGCAATGAGATTATTTTAGTTCGTTTTCCAGCTTTACTCTATTTTTAAAAAATATTAACAATTTGTGGCCACTATCACAATATGTAGTAGTTGTAAAATTATTTACGGTCAAAGACCAAAAAGTTTCACAATATGACAGAGAGAATACTATCATTGGTTGGATGGATTTGGATTCCCTGCATGACCTTTGAGGTCCCTTCCAAGTCCATTATTCTCTGATTCTATGATAATACATCTTCTCTACTTTTTGCTTCCAATTCTGAAGTGCATCTGATTTCTACATTAGCCACCTCGTGCTGTCGAGGTATGTACTATACTCATCTGTTTGGTTGCCTTAAATATACTCTTGCAATGAAGAGATTGTTGGCATCACAAAACATATAGTAGGACTCCCATATCCCTGGGGAATCGGATCCGGGCCACCACGCGGATACCAAAATCTGTGATTATGAGTGAACACTCTTATCCGAGGATGACAGAGGCAGCAATGGTGAGTGGGGGTGAAAGTGTTCATGCCGTGCAGCTGGCCCACTCGGGAAGGAGCCACTGAGTGGGTAGGTGGAGGAACCAGAACACCTTCTCTCCTCGCTCTCAGGCCAACCTGCCTTCACCACCTCTTCCTTCTCTGCCCAGACAGCCAGGCTGGGTGCATAAAGTAGCAGGCAAGGAAAAGAGGTGACCTGGCTCCTCCACCTGCCTGCCTAGCGGCTCCTTCCCAAACAGGCAGGGCTCAGCGGCGTGAGGGGCCTGCCTTGCCTTGCTCTGCCTTCGGCCCTTGTGGCAGGCCCACACCTGTCCAATGGCTGCAGCAGTTGCGGGCTGTTGGGGTTAAAAGCACCACTGATGGCAGCAAAAAAAGGAACTGAGGCTGCCAGGCAGGAAAGAAGGAGCATGCGCACTAGGAGGAGGAGGTCCCTTACTGCTCTGCGTGTGTTGTGTCGTTACAGTCGTGACCGACTCTTTGTGACCCCATGACCATGGAGTTTTCTTGGCAGGAATACTGGAGTGCTTTGCCAGTTACTCCAGGTGCCTACAGCACCTGGTATTCCCTGATGGTCTCCCATCCAAGTACTAACCAGGGCCGACCCTGCTGAGCTTCCGAAATCGGGCAAGATCGGATGTGCTTAGGGCATCTAGGCAGGCCCTTACTGCTCTACAAGCTTGGAAAGACCAAGTGGCTTTTGCGCAGGCGCAAACACCCTATGTGTGAATTCACAGATGGCACAAACAACATTAGGGGACTAACAGCCCATGGTCTCAGCCTGACCTTTATTGCTCTAACCACAACCTGTCTCTGGCCACGGGACCCCAGCTGGAGAAACAGCTGTACACATTCTCCCTTCCCCATCCAGTGCATGAATGTCCTTTTTAAAAAGAAACTTAAGTTCAAAAGGAGCACTTGCAAGGATCCATTCCATATCAAATGGTATCAATATTGTTTGCTGCACACCAAACGATTGATAGTACAAGGCTGAGAAATGATTTTCTTGACTACTTTCTGTTTTAGATGTTATGCAATTAAACCCACAACCACACCTGCCCTTTATTAGATATTTCAGCTAATTAATAAAATGTTTACATTGGGGATACTTTAAAATCTAACTTTGCAAACACCATATCCATGTTTGTTTGTTTGTTTGTTTTTATTACACAAGGCTTTTCTGAGCACTTGACATGGTTTCTTTTTATTTCTCTGAGAACCTCTGATCATATATTAAGAGCAACTAAACATCCAGAGTGTTGAGAACTGAACATGTCAGGCATCTGGCTGCAGATTCCCTCACTGGGCCTTGTCGACAGCAGCTGGACTCAATGATCCATCACTTCCAACTCTGCAATTAGAAGAAGAAGAAGAAGAAGAAGAAGAAGAAGAAGAAGAAGAAGAAGAAGAAGAAGAAGAAGAAGAAGAAGAAGATGATGATGATGATGATGATGATGATGATGATGATGATTGTTCCCTATTCACTGAAAATTAGCAAGGGGATTTGAGGGAATTTGCAACACCCAGGCTTGTTTTTTTGTCTGCACCATTTTGTCAGGCAGAATATTCTGATAGAAGCATGATTTTTCAGGAAAACAGAATCTCTTTTCATAAATTGCTTCTAAAGACAGCTGCATGATCCTTTTGTTTCGTCGATGGCATCAATCGTCCTTCCATACAGATTAATTAACTGGGGATGTACCCTGGAGATGAGAGAGCAGAGTACATAATGCACATGACTTATATGACCCATGTCAGATCAGTAGCTTTATGGTATTAATATGATATTTTGTATGAAAAAAGCAACTATAATTTTAGCCACGGTGTTACAGAATTTTTCATACATTTTGCTAATATTCTGAACAGTGTGGAACTGTCTTACTCTCCAGAGCACTTATATGGCAGTTTAATATAAATGGGCTATTCATGTAACAAATACAGTATTTTTCTGTCTATAAGATGCCCCTATACAACCCCCACTTTTTCAACCCAAAAATTACAATTTCGCAAACGTGTGGGTCTCTCTCCTTGGCTTTCTTCCATGTATAAGACCCTCAATTTTTAGTATAGTCTTTAAGTATAAACTTTTCCAGCTTTGAGCAGTTTTCAGAAGTCATGTGAAACAATTGTCCAACCTTAGCTGATCAATCTTCTGTACAACTTGGCTTGTTTTGACAGGGCAATTTGCATTCCTTAGATAAGCATTTGGCAAAAGCTGAAAATGTGCAGTTAATATTGAGCCTTAAAAATCACACTATGTGCCATCATGCTAATTTCCTTTCATGCTATGTCCTATCATCCTAATTCCGTTAGAGTTACAACTGTACTTGATACAGAACATGGCAACAAAGTGTAATATCAGATTAGAAATTTCTAGTTATCTTGGAACATAGTTCCTGGCTTGAAGGGATATGCATAACTTCATTAAGTGCCATCAACTCAGAACTGACTTACAATGACCCTAATACGACTTTCAAGATAAGTGAGATGTTTAAGGCTTAGTTTTAGCAGTTTCAGTCCCTTCCCAACAAGTTTCCATGACCAAGCAGGAATTTGTATCCGGGTCTCAAAGTCCTAGTCCACCACTTTATCCATTATGCCACACTGGCTACTGTGCACAGCTTTACATTTCTGTATCACTCCAAGCATTTGGTAACTCCCCAAGGTTTAAACAAATAAAATAAACCGAGGTATTTGTCATGCTCATATTTGTGCATTTCAGATCTACATGCCTTTTCGGACTGGATTTATGCCAGTAATCCCTGCCAAATTTGCAGACTTAGTGCTTAGGCCTAGATGCCTAGAGACCAACCAACACGTTAGAGAATCCTATCCATTGGGTTAACTCTGTCACTGTCAAGGAAAACAGCCAAGGAAATAAACACAACAAGCAGAATACCTTCACAATGGCGAAAAGATGCCAGCTCGTGTGCTTTCTGCTGCATTTGCTATTAAGCCCCATACTCGCCAAAAATTATGCAGGAGACTAATGGGGAATTATGGCACTGCAGTTTAGGTCTTGCTGCTAAACTATATATTACAGTCAATTAAGTTGGACATTTTCTAATGTAACTGGGCAATTTAATTAATGTTTAACTTAACTGGGGCCAGGGCTGTCACATCAATATTTCTACAATAAGCCTACTCTGGTATGGGAGAGTGCAGAGAAAGAAAGCTGTTCTAGGACAACAGAATCATCCATAAAATATGTAACGAACTCCTTGTTTCCACTTAAAGACAGCTTTTGCTCAACCTGGTGAAGTATCTTAAAGTAACAAGGTAAGGTGATGAGATTTTGCAAGGGAAAGCAAGGGAAGTGTTGGATAGATAGGAAATGGGAGTTTCAAATATTCTTTTACCAACTTAATTCTCTCAGAATAAGGCCAAAGGGGAGGGGAAAATAAAAATGGGATTTGCATCTTTATTCTCATAACATGTTCAAGTAATGTCACTAAAATAAATGCCCTGTTTTTACCTTTAATATTTCACATTTAATTTTAATTTAATTCTTTTGTTTCCTTTACTCATATTCCGCCATCTTGCTGAGTATTTCATTTCATTTTCTGTTTATTGGCTTAGAATAGTAAACTCATTTTATACACATTTTTTCCTTATTACGGTATAGTGTTGCTTTTTCTTTAATTGCTCCTGATCGTTGACTGCCCGGAGTTCCCTTGGAAGATGGGTGGTAAATAAATAAATAAATAAATAAATAAATAAATAATGTAATTATTTAGGGGTTTTTAAAAAAGCTTATTAAGTGTTAATTTAACCTGTGAACGTTACCAGTGTCTGAATGCAACCATGTGGGACTGTGCATAATGTGGATCAGAAGTATGCAGAGAAATCCTAACATGGCCGTATACAGTCCTGCCAACCTTAAAACTTGAAGTCTAAAACTACAGAACATGAAGCTAATTCAGAGATCAGAGGGGGGGGGAATCACATATCCACATATTCCCTTACCGAATGTGAATTTCTGATGGCCATTCCATTAAATCTCCATCTACATTCCAAGGACAGCTATTTTCTGCAGAATCTACGGAATTCAATCTGTCTCTAGGGCCATCTTCCTTTTCAGTCCTCAAACAAACTTGCACTTCTTCCACAATGTATGTTTCAACAAAGGGAAAACTGAACTAAAGGGGAAAAAAACACCAAATAGGACATTTATAAAATCAACCATTAAAAATTTGAAGACACTTGCCATTTCAAATTTTCTCCTGAAGGGTCAAGCTGGGCCTGCACTTTCATTTTTATGTAGACAATAAAATACTCTGTAATTATCCCAAATACACTGAAATTGACAATAATCTCAAATGACCTTGCAGCATCAAGTTTATAAAGTTTTGATTCAAGAAAATACATATCTGTAAAAGCAGTGTGACCTACTCCTGAACAGGAGTTTTTAAAACTCATTTTCTTCTTCCTGACCGACAGAAAATATAACAAAACATTTTGGACATGATGGCTGGAAATGGCAACCATAGAAAATAGAGTCCATTTTTCCCCTCCCACCACACCCCATCCTGCTTATGCCTTGTTGGAAGGCACACGACCCACGCCATGCCCCACAATACTTGCCTTGTTCCAAATGTGCTGGAAACCCATGACAGACCACTGGTTAGATCCAAGTTTAGTCCTGGTTAGATGAGATCCACTAATGTCAATGGGACTTAAGATAGCCTTGAATAATTTAAGTTCCACCAATTTTAATGAGTCTTCTGTGAGTATGACCTAAACCTTGGTCCAAAACATTATACTAACAGCTCCAAACTTTGTTGGATTGTGACCTGAATGTTAAGTAGAATGCAAATACCTCTTGTAATGTAGATTTGAAAATGGCCCATTGGAGCCAATGAGTACTTGCAGGGTTTTTTATGTTTCAGAATTAGTTATTCAAAGGAAATCTGTGCTGCTTGGAACTGCATTTGGACTCCTCTGATTCAGTCATGAAGATGGGCAGCAGAAAAGTAAATGTTCACTTAATGAGCAAATAACAGTATCCTATGTCCCCCAATTTTAGCAGCACAAAATCCTCATCTACCAGGAGTGATCCAAATAGGTTGAGCTTTGCTAAATAAATAAGTATTATTGCCTGAGGATAATTTCAAAAGACTCGGATACTGATCTATGGAATTTTGTGTTAAAAGGAAGCAATCGATTAAAAGATCTCCCTTGCAATCAAGACAATCTGGAAATGCTACATAAATGCTTTCTTCTCTTGGCCTTGTAATATGTAGGATGACCTATTCCATGTCATCTTTGTTCTACAACTCTGTCTCAGTCAGCAATGAAATGTGTGGACCAGTCCTCACCCTAGACGTAGGGCCTTTTCACACGACCCCTAAGATCCGCTGGCCACTTAAATTCGGACCAGAGATCTTAGGGGTTTGTTGCTGTTCCTGCGTTCCCACCCCCTCCGCACTCCTGGCTGCTGGCTGCGTGAGGGGAGGGAGAAAAAAAGGAAGAAAAGAATGCGGCTCACCTCCGTTCTGCCGTCCCGGCACTGCATTCAGATCTCTTAAAGGGGCGGGGGGCAAAAAAAGAACAAACAGAAGCAAGGAGACTCCGGAGCTGGTGGGGAAACAATTTTAAGCTCCGGAGCTGGGAGCCATTTGCGGTGGAGTTTAGGGGTCGTGTACAAAGGGCCGTAGTGGTGGTGATCAGCTACAGAGCTCCTGCAGCAAGACTACAACAGAGGCCTTGTCAGCAGTCAGAAAGGCAGCCAGCCAACAGACTGCACTCAGCTGTGTTTACATCAACACCTGACACCAGTGAACTGGTGATGATTATAGAGAGATCCATCAGATGGCAGTTGGCTCTAAGACCCAATTTCTCAACCCTGGGACTTATAAAGCTCTGAAAAGCTATCGCTACAAAACAGGCATGCACATTTGTTCGCACTCACCAGAACCCAACCATAAGAGACTCTGACTTAGTGCAGCCTTGACCAGAAGATTCCACATATTTAATATAAATCTCAATCTCCCACAACTCTTAAATCCTCTTTTCTAGTAATTTAAAGAAGTATTCCTATTGTGCTATCGTATTTTTCATCATGTCAATCTTTTGTGTTCCTTGCCCCCCATACTACATGTACAGATGAAAATTAAAAATTCTGTCAACAAAATGCCATACATTTCCATTGCCCTCTAATCACAATGCATTCTATGTTTAAATATAGATTTTTTCACAATCAGTTTAGCAGCTTTACACTCTAGTAACTCGCTATAGGTAAGAACCATATATATCTAAACCACAACAGATGGACAGAAATAGGCTAATCGGTATTAGTCTGATTAGTGATTTTCAAAAATCAGATAAAAATGGGCTAATGTACTCTGACAGGAAGCTAAGTCTCCTTACAAAGGCACCAACATCTCCTGCAAAGCATTTATTTCTTTCTTAAATCTTTATTGGCCTGCTTTTGTTATGTTATGTTTTAGATATTTTGCTTTGTCTTACTAATCATACCACTGTTTTTCATTCTAGTCTTTGCTAGACACAGTTGTTAAATAAATCTAATCAAACTATGTGGGGTTACAAGACATAACAAGAAGCTGTTACCTGGTTTTTCACACTAGCATATCTCTTCAGGTATTTAACAAATTCTGGACGGGAAGTGTTTCGCACAACAATAAGAGCAAGGGTTCCATCATTCAGTCTAAAAAAAGGACATAATTCAGTTAAAGCATGTTATAAATGAACTAAGCCGCTAATTAAGATACATTGAGCAACTCACCACAGTACCTCCTGTGTTTCACCTACTTCGTAGTTTTTAAAATGAAACAGAAATGAAACTCAGTCCATTTTAGCATCAATAATAATTGTTGATACAAATTAGTGTTGGGCACTTTGTGCTCTGGCCTTTCCCCACCTTCTCAGGCAAAGGAGGCAGGAGGTGAGGGGACTCACTGTACGGCTGAGGAGTGGTCGGCCACCCAGGGAGGTAGGAAAGGGTCGGCCAGGCTCTTGTATAGACTGCAGTGCTGGCCCTGATGAAGGACCTTGGTACCGCACAGAGCCCTTAAGCAGGTGGACAGGACACGGGGTGGATGGGCCACGGTGGCACCTGTGGCACCTTAGGTGTGCTTCATATAAATATGAACAAAGCACAAAATACCCAACACTAGTATAAGGTATTTGTAGTTGTTCAAAATATGGTATAAATCTTAAAACAACCCTGCATATATCAGCATTATTATTTCTAGTTTACACACAGGGAACAAATCTGGAGGGTCATCCCTTAAATAATATTAATTGCGTACCCCTCAAGCCAATTCTGACTTAGAGCGAACCTTTCCTATGGGGAAAAAGTACTGAGAAGTGATTTATCATTTCCTTTCTTCTGGGGGGGGGGAGACCCTAGGGCTTTACAGCTTGCCCCAAGCCCTCTATGGGCTTCCTCGATTTTCTCCCAGGAGGCCCAGGAGGGAATCAAACTCCCGACTCTGGCTCCACAGCCAGACACCTAGACCAAGGCACTATCCACCCCTGAAATCATGCCTTACTTACAGGCACATATTTATTAGGTTCCTAGCAGCAAACTAAGTCTGGGATATTTTAGGCCGTTGGCAGCTTTGATACGGGATGTCCATACAGGCTGATACTTTTGCTGTGGGTCCGCATCATGCACCCAGCCTGTCAGGGCCAGCTACCATTCTTTACCAAAATGGATTTTCTTCCCCTAGCCCTCTGTTCCTTGGGTAATGGGAGTCATCAGCCTTGCCAGATTCCTCATTAGCATAAACCAACAAGGGTGACTACCTGCCTCTTGCCCATATACAAGGACTGAAGCCTCACGTTCTTGCACTTGCTTCATCCTTTCTGGAAGGTACGATAGGAATCGCCATCTCTGCTTACTTGGCAAGGTCCTGGATGTCTGAACCCCAGGATGACTTCCAAAAGCATGACTTTCAAGAGCAGACCTGACCCAATCTTGAAAGCATCCACCCCTGGGACTCTCCCCAAATACCAGAACTAGGGAACATACACTCAATTTGAGGGCTGGGAGAGTAAGAACTGACAAAAGAAAATATTTTTTCACCCAGCACGTTGTAAGTCTATGGAACTCCCTGCCACAGGATGTGGTGATGGCATCTGGCCTGGATGCCTTCAAAAGGGGATTGGACAGATTCCTGGAGGAAAAGTCCATCACAGGTTACAAACCATGATGGAGATGTGTAGTCTCCAGGCTTTAAACCAGGGTACTTCAAGGGCCAGATGCACAAGGGAGTGGTATCAGGAGACAGATATCTAGTCTCATGCGCTCCCAAACGCATCTAGTGGGGCCGCTGTGAGATACAGGAAGCTGGACTAGATGGGCCTTTGGCCTGATCCAGCATGGCTCTTCTTATGTTCTTATGTAGAGCTGGGCTTTTTGTTTCGGAAGTGGACAGCTTCTGAAACGAAACCTAACCTGGGAGCTCAGCTGATGTTCGGAACCAGAGGAATGAAATCAACCAATCCCTCCTAAGGGCACCAATTGCACTAGGTTTCAGATGGAGTGATCAGTGAGGAGGATCCTACAAGACACACTGAGGACTCCTAAGGGCCTCAAGCTTATTTTGAGACAATCCTGTCTAAATATCTTAACTATCAAACCTAAGCTGTATTAAATTGTATCTTTTCTGAATCAGATATTTTCCTGACTGTTAAAATCAGTCAGATTAAAAGTTTCAATTCATTATTATATGCTAGGGCAAGTGTAACCTTTCTACTGGCCAAAAGACAAAATTAGCCTACAGTGATGATGAAAAAAAAAAGGACCTGAAATGTATTTAATAAGCTTCAGGAATTTTGGTGATATCCTTTTAATCAAATATTGATTTAGAAAATTGCCCATTTAAAGTCAATGTGTTTTGGAGTTGCAAAGCACTCACTTTATTATAATTTCTAGTGGTTGTTTCACAAGAACTCCTTGAGAATTAAAGGCACAACACCTAACAACACCTACAGAACTAAAGCTGCGGAAGACTTCCCAAATTATTTGTTTCATTGCTGTATACATTAACATATCAAGGATGGATATACAACCCGATTTACACCGATTTACCTGTTGGACAATTTACTTAAAATTGATAGAGGAGGCCCCAGGAAACCTAAGAGCTACTGTAATGGATTCTGCAAACACGGCAACCAAGCAATGTCAAAAATGCCCCAGTTGACAGCAGAGCTAATTATTCTTATAACGATGAATGACTCTAATGTTTCACTGTGGTTCTGCCGAGAGGTTTTCACTGTAACTTCTACATTTTGTTCTGACGACATCTATTATGTCTTTACAATAAACTTATATCAAATCCAAAAGAGGTAGATTTCACATTATGATAATCACTCGATGACTACCACTTAAGTCAGACTTGTAAACTAATTCAATCACCCTAATTATCTACTGATTATTCTAGGTGACTGACCTCATCTGCCTGATCCAAAAACTGATTACAATTCCTGAGATTAGAGAGTCAACCGTTGTCCACCTCAGCCCTCTTCATCCCTCTCGCCCAACCTCAGAGGGTCTAGACTGCTCATGAAAACAAGCCTGCATTTGGCGGAAAGCCACGGTTTTAGAATAAGACAAGAGAGAGACATTACTCTAATTCTATAAGTCCTTGCTGAACTGACCTGGTATTAGGTGCCAAGCCTCTCGGTGCCATTGAGCAAAGGCAAGGGATTGCCATTATGCTTACGTTCAGGAAGTGCCCGTGGATCCTGTGCCGCTGATCCCCGAGGTCTAAATATAACAACACACTCTATTACGTCAAGTAACCTTAATTCTTCCCTCTAAGTGATTAAACTTGAAAACTTACCAGATTTAAATCCCTCTCTCTTCTTTCTAAAAATAAAGGTGTTAGGAAAAAAAAAACAATTAACAGGCACTGAATGAGGTGCACTAACAAAAACATGTTAAAAACATGTAAGCATCAACTCTTGGAGAAAATAACTATCAGATAGATAGATAGATAGATAGATAGATAGATAGATAGATAGATAGATAGATAGATAGATAGATAGATAGATAAGATAAGATAAGATATAAATATACAGTATATAGAGACAGACAGGCAGGCAGGCAGACAGACAGACAGAGATAGATAGATAGATAGATAGATAGATAGATAGATAGATAGATAGATAGATAGATAGATAGATAGATAGATAGATAGATAGATAGATTTTAGGTCTAATCTTCAAGGCATTATTTATAGTAAGTTTTAGTGAAGCTGAAATGAATTACTTCCAAGCAATGACTTTAGCTGACGTGTAGTACTGAAAAATTTATTAACACAACCTGAAAGAGCAAAAACAGGCTATTTATTGTATTAAAAGTTAGCAAGTCACTTTAAGAAAAGATATTCACTTATTTGCTGTTCACTGCAGTGGTTCCAGTCAAACTATGGTGACAATCAACATTTTATCAAAATCATTGTTGCTTAAATTCATCACAGCCATCTCTGGATGGAACTGGGACTGTTGTGGGATAATGTGAGCATGGAAGACACAGACTAATGACTGGCTGATTATTAGGTACCTATCATTCTCCTGGGCATCTTGCTGTAGGTGCTTTGCAGGTACGAATGACAATACACAATCTTCTGGCCTAAAGAGAGAAACAGCATTAGCTATAGTACAGAGTGTTGAGTGTGTACACTGTCAGCTCAAAAATATCCCTTCCATTTGGTCACCCTTTGTTGCTGTTTCACCCTTCGCCTGCCAAATTGCCTCAGAAATATTGTATTTCATCCAATAGTATCACACAAACATTAGCAGTTAGTGAATCAGAACATCCATGAGAAGCAGGAAGTTCGAATCCATAAGGACCTGGAACCCAGTGCAGTTACTGCATACTGAGATCCTGGTTCCCGCCATCTTGGATGGTTGCCTGTATCCTGTGCCTTCATCTCGTATCTTCCTTCCTTCCTTCCTTCCTTCCTTCCTTGATTTTGGGGTTGGGAGGAATTTCTTCCCCATTTCTTTGGATTACATATATTTGCTGCTGCCAGGCAGACTGCCTGTGTGTGAATGACTCCTCAGGGCTATTTTTTCCCACCTCCCCAATTTATTTTGGGATTTTCCCTATTTTTCTCTCTGTCATCATCATCATCATCATCATCATCATCATCATCATCATCATCATCATCATCATCATCATCATCACCATCATCATCATCTGCAGCTGTCTGGCCTGTCTGCTGCTACGTATTGTACTTGAAAAAGGGGAGGGGAAGACATCAAGCATTGAAGGGGATGGTTTGTTTTCTTGGGGTTTTGGGCATCAGGGTAGTGTGTGGCTTCCCACCATCACCATAGGCGAGCTTTTCTAGTTTAATTGATTTTAATTGTTATTTGATACATTATAGGTGTGTATTTTGGATGTCTTGTTTGCCCCATGGGTGTGTGTGGGCTGGGAGGGTGGACTTTGTGACATGGCCGGTGTGTCACTGGGCTGTGTTAGGGATTGTTGTTGGTGGTTAGGAACAACTTGTGGCTTTTGTTGTTGTTGTTGTTGGCTGGCTGGCAGGCATCCATCCAAGATGGTGAGAACTAGGATCTCAACATACAGTAACTACACGGGGCTCTAGGCCATTATGCTGTGCTGTTGCTACCTCCTTTGGTGAGAAGGTACAGTGGACCCTTGTATAACAAACAGCTTGTATAACAAAAAATTTGTACAACATAAAACATTCCAGAGATAGGGGAAATTTGCTTAACATAATCACCTATGGGGAAAATCTGTACAACATAAAAACGGGATTACTCCATTTTCAATGCCTTCCTATGGGAATTTGTATAAAGGAAAATTTGCTTAACATAATTTCATTTGGAACGAATTAATTCCTTTATACAAGGTACCACTGTCTGTGTGCCAGGGAGCCGTAAGCTTGGTGGCTGCTTCCTTGCCCTTATTCCTCTCATGCTGCCTAGGCTCAGAAGCTGTGTTGTGCTGCAGAGGTGGCACTCATACTTATTTTGTGAATGTGATGGTATAAAGCAGCCATTCTCATCATTTTTATTTGCCTTTGTCATAAATGCAATATGAAAGAAATATAAACTGAATTGGGATTGTATAAATTGCACAACAAACCATATAAAGTGGTATGTGAATACTTTTTCCAGTCTATGCTCCCCTTCAAATATGCCAGCCCCCCCCCTCGAGGGGCGGGAATATGGCCTTCAATGAGAATAGCTGATACAAACTACTGCCTGCATAGGTCTGATGGTGGATTTTCTATCTATGCCTGCTTTTAGATTAGATTTATTCTCTCTTGCCTTGCCTGTTTCTGGAGTACTTTTTAAGGGTAGTTTAGAGCTTTTAGAGTGCCAGAATACACAAATGGGGAAACACAAAATGGAAACTCTTTCTTATAAAACAAAAGGACCAGTACATGAAAAATACAAAAAATGAAAGCAACATCCCCAAATAAAATAAAAATTCAATATGCAATTATAGTATTTATCATCTGCTATTTTTTATGAATTCCCATTAACTATAATAAAGTTGACACTTAGTTGGGTGAATATGTAAATGTGGTCTACTGTTAAGCATTAACCTGGATTATTATCAAATTATTACCTTAATCACAATCATTAGGCTTCTATAAACTGATAATGAAACCGAAACCATGCATTCTTGCCTAAATGGTACAACTGCTTTTTTAAAACCTTAGAAACAGCATTTAAAAATAAACCTTAAAAGACTCATACTTCAGATTTGCTAGTGTCTTGATCACAGCAAAATCTTTTCGCTGATTCGATGGCAGCCAACGTTGCTTCTCAGCCAAAGCGAGGGTTCGTGATCCAAAACCAAACACAGAAGAGAATCCAAAGCGAAGTACCTTGTTTGAGGTAGTGAAAGTGCACATGTCCACAGACTGAAGATGCCCTGATGTGCAAGATTAATGCAAACATAGGTTTGTATTTATTAATTCACACCCCCCCATCACAGAGTCTGAGTTGTTGGCTTCCCATCAATTTACACGATTATTTCAGTACCAACACATCAATACTAAAACAGGTGCAACCATTTCCCTCTTCCTAGTGTTAGAAAGAAGAGAATGAGGTAACACAAGAAACACAGGAATAAAGAAACACCAGAAGGTTCCTCACACTGAGGAAGACTATTGGTCCACATCTCCCAGTACTCCCAGTTCTGACTGGCAGAAGTTGCCCATCATTCTGGGAATGATCCTTTCCTTGTCCTGCCTAAAGGTGCCAGGGATCGAACCCGGCACATGTCATTTACCCCTGAACGGCTGCACTTCCTAATGGGTTGTGATGGTGCATACACAATGCACATACAGAGGGTGTGCACTGTATTCTGGATCTCATGAGCTTACTTTAGGTCAGTGGTTCTCAACCTTCCTAATGTTGCGACCCTTTAACACAGTTCCTCATGTTGTGGTGACCCCTTGCCCTGCTTGGAAGAGGCCACAAGCCCCCTTTGGCAGGCCACTGCTACAGGTGCTAGGGATAACTTCCCTCTACAGGCACCCTCAGCCAAACGCAGCCTCCGGTGCCACTGACTGACATCCCCTCCACCCATCAAGCTGTAACTCACTCTTTTCCCCTCCTCCGCCCTCCTCCAGATCCAATCAGCTTCTGCCTTTTTCTCCACTGGCTCATGGGGACTCCTGTGAAATGGTCATTCGACCCCCAAAGGTGTCCCGACCCGCAGGTTGGGAACCACTGCTTTAGGTTAAAAGGACAGGCAGAAATTAATGTTGAATCGGGGCATAACAAACTCATTTTGCCTTTTTATAAGCAAGTAAGACTGTGAGAGATGAGTCTGAACCACACACTGTGTGAGATGAGTCTGAAAAATACAATATTACCCATTTTGTTAAAGCAAACTACAAAACAAGTAAATGCAGTCATTTTACCAGCATATTTCGGTTATCCAACATGAAGTGGCATATTTAATGTTCAGTTTCTTTTCTAACCTTTTTAGGATTTGGAATTACTTACCCAGGATTATGTGTAATGTTGCTGTCAGCGTGTGCTGAATTCCATTAACAGTATGTGCCAAAGTATTTGTAGAACCTGCAAATGTTAAACAACAAGCACAAACTAAGTATGATCACATCACATTAAAGGTGCTTCAGATTATTCCCAATTTGAGTGAGACTGTCAGCAATTTTTTTGCCACAGTAAAATATTTTTCCATCTAACCAGCACTCTGTCCTACTCTAGAGCTATTACGTCTTTCCTAACAAATGTTACTAATATTCAACACAGCTCAGTCTCAAAGTATTTATTTCAAGGATGTGTCATTTTATTTTAGTGATATCAAAACCTATTGTTTTATCTATGTAATATTCTAACCACCGGTGAAAGGCAGCTGATTTTCACAGAGGGAGCTTTATGGTGCAGTGGTTAAACTGCAGTACTGCAGTGAAGACTCGGCTCACAACCTGAGTTCAATCCCTATGGGCTCAGGTGGGCAGCTTGAGGTTGACTCAGCCTTCCACCCTTCTGAGGTTGCTAGCCTGCATAATATGTGGCTTGCATAATTATTTATAAACCACCACAAAGTGCTTTAAGTGCTATGGGGTGGTACATAAGCAGCATGCTTGCTTTGCTTTACTTTATCATCCAACTGTTAATTCATTACCACAGAGGTTTCCCCCCCCCCCAATTTGGTGGATATCTGCCTTGTAATCTTCTCCCTACAGTCTTGGATAAAGTGTAAGTTCCAAGAGCTAAATGGCCATTATTCAGATTCTAAACAGGCTTCCTTAAAGTTTGTAAATTCCATGAGATTTACATGTTAGTATGTAGAATGGCAGTATAATTGTACCTGAAAGAGCCAGCTCTTTTCCTTGACTTAGGAAGGTCCGTCCCAAGAACATAAAACCTTCAAATCCAACCAGCTTTTATGTTCAAGTTACAAAAAATCCTAACCAAATACAGTATTTTATATCACATATTTTCCCATCTCAAAGCAAAGGCCATGGATAATTTAATAAATAAGTAAATACTTATTTTCACTAATGATATCATCCTTTTGCTGATGCCTTAGAATTATTTGGAACTAACAATAATACTAATTTACAAATAAGTGGCCACAAATATTATTGGGAGATGACAGATTTTACATTTTCTCTGTGGCAGTGCAATGCGCCATTAATTTAGGTCTGATTATTAAGAACTGTTTCAAGACTATTTATGTTGTAGTATTTTTCAACCCTTTGCGATTAACGATAAATTGTCTTGTAGTCTAAAAGTTAAACGAGGAGAAATGAAAAAAGACGTTTTCTACGATATCTGGGGTAAATTCATAGATTATGTATTTGTTGAAGGGAAGGGGAAAGAGTCAACGAATACTTCACAAGAATTCTAGAGAAGAGGACTTTAAGAAGATCACTAGAATAACAGAAGATCCAGCAATAAAGAAGAATGTATGGATGGTCCCGTGGGGTGGGGGGTACACTCATATTGTTAATTGTTGTTTGTTATTTCTTTTATTCTGTTTGTAAAAATATTTTTTAAAAAATAAAAAAATGTTGTAGCATTTTTCGTAATACCGTACTCCAAAACAATGAACTCAACGTAAAAACTACAACTTCTCAAAAGCTATACTGTTCCTGTTAACATCAACCACCAAGTAATCCTTCTTCCAGAGGGTTCCATAGAGGTGAAAAGTATCAGCCCTTCCTGTAGAGCATAAATGATGAAAGTACAGTGGAACCTTGTCTTACGTCATTAATCCGTTCCAGTGGTCTAGACTTAAGTCAAACATGACTTAAGTCAAACAAACTTTTTCCATAGAAAGTAATGGGAAAGTGGATTAATCCGTTCCAGATGATGAAAAAGACCCTCAAAAACAGCAATTTAACACAAATTTGACTGGGACAGGAGATTCCTTCCGAGTATGTAAATGAAACGTCTCTTCAAAGAGAGGGGGAGGCATTGGAATTATAGTCCACAAGTTATACACCTCCACTTTTTAATGTTCATAGCAACAATGTCTAACATTTAAGTTTTACTGATTTTTAACCTGACGTTCCAAGTCCTGAACAACCATATGGTTACCATTAGAGTCCCACAACTGTACAGCTCCCCAACTAAAATGCTTCCATTGTGGACCAGACTCCTGCAGCCAGATTTTTTACAAGACTGAGCTGACTATCTAACCAGCGAGGCCAGACCCGAGCTCCCGCCCCTTCTTCTCCTCCGGCGGCAGCGGCAGATTCGGTGAGGCCGAGGACCAGCTCCGGAGGAGAGGAAGAAGGCAGGAGCAGTTTGGAGGCGGCAGCCGCGATGTTGGGTCATGGCTGCCGCCCGATTCCGGTGCCTTGCGCCGGGGCTCCAAGATGTAAGCCAAAGCCTGCGACTCAAGTCAAACAGGCCCCTTCTTGCTGCAAGTCAAATATGCTGTAAGTCAAGCAGCATGTAAGTCAAGGTTCCACTGTACCAAGATAGAAATTGTGTGGGGAAATGTCCTTGGAGGTGCAGACACTCCTGCAGAACAATTAACTTAATTAACCAGGCGACATGAATATTCATAAGTCCGTTAATGTCTCCCACATCCAAATAAATAAATGTGATGTAATGACTTCCTACTCAAGCATATCAAACGGTCTCGTGAAAGCTGCACCAATGCCAGGTTTCTAATGTCCAAACTATCACAGAACTAAAAAAATCCCAGGGAAATTTTACTCAACACAAATTAATTGGAAGCAGAAATTAATGTAAGTGGACAATTTAGGACTATTACATTTACATTCAATATATAACCCTCCTGTGCTGTGCAGCAATTAAAGCTTCCCCCCACTCCATTTTTTCTCTTTACCCAAATCCCCCCTGTACTGTTCCTCAGTTGCAGTTCCCATAGCAACGAACAGTATTCCTGTATGGCCAGCCAGCAGTCCTGCCACAGGTTTCTTCCACTGGACAGGTTTTATTCGATTGCAGTTAAAAGCTCCATACACTGGCCTGACAGAATCTTCCTTCCAGTAAATCCCAAATCTCCTTCAATCAATGGCTAGCCTCTCTCTCACACTAGAAAATTCTAGTTTAGTCCACATTCCTGAAAGTCAAGGAGGGAGGGTATTTTACTCTGGGGAGGGGCCTTCTACAGACTATGATTTTCACAGTTATAAATACAGACTTGTACAACACGTGTCCCTGCAAAACGTTCTAATATAAAATAAAAACACTTTTGTATAGCCATATTTTCAGGTAGAAATGGCCAAAAAAGGGGGTGGGTGGGTGGGATAAAACATGACTAGACATGCATTTTGGGATATCACACTGATTTTTGGCTTCCTCCACCCCCACCCCCACCCCAGAAAAACATTTGGTCTATGGGGTCATGGTAGCCCCTTAAAAGGTTGCATGAGGGCTTAAGTCTGCACTTTGCCCAGGTCTGCTCTCACTGCATACTTTTCAACTACACAAAGCAAAACAAAAACTCCCTCAAACTTTAAAGTGTCTAGTGTTAAAAGAGGTATTTAATGTGCTTAAAACAACAAAATTCAAGAGTTAATTTGCACATTTGCCACATACCAATTAAAATTTATCAACTTGAGGTCTTGTATAAACTCACTTGTGCCACACAGAAGTTTTTCTCAGGACAAAAAAATAACCTAAACTGTTCTATTCTATGCAGAATAGAATGCTGGAGAAATGCCATGTCATATCACATAAACAACTTTCAGAACTGATGATGATGATGATGATGATGATGATGATGATGCCAACAACAACAATGATGATGATTGCATGTTTCTTGATAACTCATTCTAATTCTTCCATTCTTACATTCTTACATTTTCCACATTTCAATTTTTAATATTATATTTTTAATGTTTTCAAGTGAAATACCTGAACACATAGTGAAAGCAAGACAATATTCTGTTTTTATTTCAATCTTTTTTTTTTAAAAAAGAAGCCAAAATGTAAATAATAGTTCTGAGGGGAAAACATTAAATATACAGCAAATTGCCATTTCAAGGAGCTCCTCTAAATCGTTTGTATCAATTGTGAATAACCGAAAAATCTACAAGGATCTACTGAAAGACCACAGAAGGCCTTTGCTACTCAGGGCCGCCCTTTCCTTTAAGTGTAGTCCTCCAGCACAGCTCAACCTGCTAGTTTATGTCTGTTAACATTCATTGTACATGTGATGAGAAAGGATATGGATATCACCATTCATTCATTCATTCGTTCATTTGGCTTTTATATCACCAAACAAAACAAAAAAGACAAGCCACTATTCTGGGTGGTGTACATGTGTGTCAAGTCAGATCTGGAAGTTGACTCATGGCAAGTAGACTTCTTTTCTTGAGAGATTGAAACGTTTTGCTGCTCATCCAAATGCTGTAACTCAGTGGTCCCCAACCCCCGGGCCGCGGACCGGTGCCGGGCCGCGGACCGGTCGGCACCGGGCCGCCTGGGGAGGCCGGGGAGGCTCCTCCCCTTTTCCTCCGCCGCCCTCCTCCTCCTCCTCTTCTCTCCCGCGGGCGGCCGGTGGAGGAGGAAGGCTGGAGGAGCGCAGGAGGAGCCTTTACGCCGCCGCCTTTGCCTTTACCTTCCTTTGCCTTTGCCTTTACGGCGCATCCTCCTCCGCCGCCGCCGCCCTCCTCCTCCTCACCCTCCACCAGCAGCAGCAGCAGCAGCAGCAGCAGCAGCAGCAGGAAGCTGGGGGCCGGGCGCGCGGGGGCCGGCGGGGAGGAGGGGGCGCGCGCGGGAGGCGCTGGCGAGCCCCCCCACGCGCGCACACCACCGCCGCAGCGTGGGGGCCCCCTCGGTCGGAAGAGGAGGTGGGTTCCCCTCCTCCTCCCCGGGGCGTGCGCCCTTTGGCCCCTCCCTGCGGCTGTGCTCCAGGGCGGAGCCCCCCACTGCCGCCGCCACCGGACCGCGCCTGTGTTGGGGGCGGGCGGGGGGGGGCGTTGCGGGCCGGCCTGGGTGTTTTCGCCGCCGCCGCGACCCCCCCCGCGGTCGCCGCCGCCCCTGCGACCCCCCGCCGCAATCGCCCCAGCTGCTGCTGCTGCTCCTACGGCGGCGGCGGCGGGAGGAGGAGGAGGAGGAAGAGGCGCTACCGCCCCCGTTGCAGCCCCTTCGGGGCGGGCCGGGTTCCGCCAGTCCCCAGCGGCCGCCTCGCCGCCTCCCCGGGAGAGCGGACAAGTTCCAGCAGCAGGTGAGAGAGGCGGCGGCGGGAGGCGCTCGGGCTCCCCCTTCTCGGCCCGGAGACCTGGCGGGAGGGGGGGCAAGTCTTGGTGGCGGGGGAGGGCGCGCGCGGCGCGGGGTGAGCTTTGCCCGCCTCCCTGAGAGGTGGCCAGGTGTGTGTGTGTGTGCGTGTGTGGGTGTGTGTGGGTGTGTCGGGGGAGGGCTGAAGAAAGGACACTGGCCTCTCCGGGGGGCGTGCGGGGACGCCACCCCCCCACCGGCCTCCCTCCCCTCCCCCCTCCCGCTCGCCCGCCCGAAGGCCGCAGCTGGGCGGAGGCGGCGGCCGAACCCGGGCAGCTGCCGTGGCCGCTGCGGCCGCCGACAGGAGGAGGAGGCGGGGGCCCGCCCGCCCAGGAGCCCCAGGCTCCCCCCCACCCCGCCCGTGCACGCGGGGGCGAGTGGCACGCCCGATGCCCCCAGCCGGCGAGCGCCGCCGCCGCTCCCGTGGCCCCCCCGCAAGGCACACGCTCCAAGCCCCCCCCCGCACCCCCGCCTCCCTCCCCCCTCCCCCGCCCCCCCCCACACTCTCCCCTTCCCCCCCGCCCGCCCCCCCCCTGCACCTCCCATCTCCCCCCCTCCCCACCCCCAGCCCCGGGCCATGGAAAATCATCAAACATTTACCGGTCCGTGGGGACAAAAAGGTTGGGGAGCACTGCTGTAACTCACCTGGATGACTGAGAATAACTGATGAATGGCTAGGGATTTCACAATACATGAGATATTCACGGAGTGATTCTACCAGTTCCACCCTACCCCCTATGTTTCTATGGTCAAAATGGCATTCAAGCTTGGCAGTCTCTTGCATTTGAGTGTATCACTCTGTCCCCTTCACCACATTCTAATAAATGATTTTTGAATTAAAGAATTAAATTGGGGGGGGGAGGAGCCATATCCAAATCTGAGAAAGAGGCGTTAAACGTCTAGTTCAGAAACCAAGGGGTACTTCTAGTCCAGAAACCATAGAGAAACCAAGGGGTGATCTCCCCTTGGCACTGTGACCTACAGTGCACCAAATAACCTTTTCCAGAGGATACCCTCTGAAGTAAGTTTGTAGAAAGTTTAGAAGAAGAAGAGGAAGGGAAGAAAGCTCTGCTACAGTCCTGAAAAGGAACAATGTTGGATTTAGGTATCTGTGAGGTGAAAGCTAGCCAAGGAGTGTAGGGTGTACAAGAGTTCCCATTGGGAAAGTTGGTGCAGTCAATAAGTATAAATATAAATAAATACATAAGAACTTACTGGGACTTCTATCTTCTACAATATCACTATAGACCCTCTTCTGCACACTTACTGCCTTCTCACCTGCTGGTATTATTCCAAGGGGAAGCTTTGCTCTGACCGGTGAAAGCATATTGTCCATGTCTAGTCCAGCATCCATCTGGGCTCTTAGTAAAAGACCATGAGCGACCTCACTAGCAGCCCCGTCTCCACCAACACAGACCACCCTAAAGCGGAACCAATTGCAAGATTCTTCATCACAACAGAAACAAAGCAGTCGTCGTATTAATGTGATCAAGGCAAAACTAAATTACTTTTGTAATTTTCTATAATACTGCTTAATGAACTTACACACCCTAGCAAAACTGTCTATATAGTTTCTTTAACCTTTGTAAATGTGTTCATTTTGCAGTTAATTATTCTGATTCCAGACCATCTGATAAGAATGGACATCCTGATGTGCAAAAGAGAACCAAGCACACAAACAGATGTTTCTTTCAAGATTTAAATGCAGGAAATTCTCATCTTTCACTTTTCAACAGTTGTTTTTCAACTACATCTAACTTATTTTACTAAGGGCATAATCACAAGACCCCAGTTGTATCAATTATGTGGTTATTTAAAATATCCATTCATACAACACAGAGATAGTCTCAGTTCATTTGGTCAGCCAATTGGTTTGTTTCCACCTCGCCAGCATGACCTTTTAAAAGCCTTCCTCTTCACTGCCTCCCAGTTGAAGGAAGGAAGGAAGGAAGGAAGGAAGGAAGGAAGGAAGGAAGGAAGGAAGGAAGGAAGGACGGAAGGAAGGGTTCCAGGTGACATATCCTGCAGGTGACTAATAGTTGGAAGTGACAGGAAAATAGCAATACTGTATATCCCTTAGGGCAGTGGGGATTCAGAAAAAGGACAGTAAATGGACTGATTTGTATGATATGGTGTGTGTACCCTATAGGACCAGTAAAAATAGCAAGAAATGAACCGAATGAACTGAGAGCAATGTTAACACACCCAGCCTCTTGTGACTATACATAAAAATATACTGATATAAAAAAGGAAGAAGAAAGAAATGATTCAAATGGTTTGTGTGATTAGGCCCTAAGTTTCAATGAACAATAAATGGCACAAATCCTACTGATGATTTGAACATGTGTAAATTAAACTGTGTAACTCACTAACTCAATGTGACACCTGTCACACCACTAGGTATGTACCTGTTCTACAGTGAGGAACATACCTGATGAGTTAGTGACAATTATGAGCTATGTAATGCAATTTATAAATGCACCCACAGGATTCTGGCCACTAACACCTACCACTATTATATTTTCAACAACAAGGAATTGTTTCAAAGGCTACCAAGTTTTATTTGCTATAAGCTTTTGGGGACTCTAGCCCAGTCCCTGATACACCTGAAGAAATGGGCTTCAATATGAATTAATAATTATGTGCCATCTAATCATTTCTAATTTATGTGACTCTCACAGAGTTTCTGGGAATAATAAAACTCAGAAGTGGTTTAGCAGTCCCTCTTTCTGGTGACATGCTGGGACTGTGAATTTTGAAAGCAAATACTAAATAAAACATGTTTGACTAGAAACCTATTACTGTACTTACATATGCTGCCATAATCAAACAGTATGTGTGACAGGTGCTGAATAGCTACTCATTAAGAAATTGATGCTTAGTATATTTCTTACCACATGCCATGTCATGCAACTGGTCTGCAACAAGGAATACGAGCGCTGACATCTTAACTAATAACAATTCACCATAATTTGTACCAAACAACTTATGCCAGAAATAATTAATAAGATTGTAGCCTTCAGTTTTTAACATACAATGACACACCATTTTGGTTTTTTGCTGCAACAGAATAATATGGCTACAATCCCCTGGCACCGGAAATATCCATATTATGTATGACAAAGTGTAGAACAAGGCACAAGGAGGCGGAGACTGTGTGATTTATGTGACATATGTTAAAAAGCAAAGCAAAGCAAAGCATTCTGCTTATATACTGCCCCATAGCACTTCAAGCACTCTCTGGGCGGTTTACAATTTAATTATTGAAGCTACACATTGCCCCCCCTCCCGTAAGCTGGGTACTCATTTTACCGACCTCGGAAGGATGGAAGGCTGAGTCAACCATGAGCCAGGCTACCTGGGATTGAATCCCAAGTCATGAGCACAGTTTTAGCTGCAGTACAGGCATTTAACCACTGTGCCACGAGGCATTTTATGAAACATTCAGAGAAAAATGTACATGCAAAAGCATGCACTGTGTCAAAATCCAACATGCTGGCCTTGCACCTATCCATCCTACCCTAATATCTGCACAGGGACCAAAACCGATGTTGCAGGGGGCACCGGTAAGAAGAGTTAACAGGGAAAAATCATGTGGAGACAGCCTGCTCAGATTAGATAATATAGGAAGCCATCTTGGACCACAGAAACCTTGTCCCTACACTGAGACCTGAACAGCTCATAATAGAGGCTTCTGGGAATTGTAGCCCAAGAACACCTGAGCTACCCATGGTTGAGCACCACTGACCTACAGGATACCCTCATCTGCTCACTACCATTCACCAAGTGAGAACTCAACCAAAGGAGAATCCAAGAGGCCATCACAACCACCACCCTTTTTTTTCACTAGTTACTAGTTAACCACTTCTCACCCAGACCCAAAGCAGCAGTGTATTTCAACATGTGTGAATGGTAGGAAGTACCAGAAGGTGCACTGCTCTGAGTGCCCTCAAGGAAAAGCCATTTAAAAACATTACACATAATTTGAAATCAAACAAACCATTTCTATGAGTTATGTGGAAAAAAAGAGAGAGCTGGCACAAGGTCAAGTCAATGGTCAAGATCCTATTGCACAACTTTGCACTCAGTGTAGCCCCAATCACGTACCAGAAACATTTAGATTACTCTAATTAAAAGCATCCTATCACTCTGTTTTAGATTCTGAAACTCCCTGGGGCTCCCTTTTTGTCCTGTGCAAGTCACTGGGAGCCTCGAGATGGAGTGTCTGTCTGTGTGCTTTAAAGATCAGAAACTGTTACCAAATTGCCCCCACTGGGGTCTACATGCTGCTTCCAGTCCAATTGTGATGTTTGACTTTAAAGGCGCCCCCATCCCTTGTCTCGAGGTTCCCAAATGTTTTCCCAAGGTAAAAGGGAGCCATACAGAAACTCAAACAGCGGGATAGGAGGTTTTTAATTAGTGTAAATTCAATGTTTCTAACAACCCATTCAGGTTACACCAGTAACCCAAGGATTTTGTCCATTATGTACATGGCAGGATGGTTTTGTAGGAGGTGGATGTTTTATAGAAAAAACGTGGATATGTTACTGAAGCAAACAGACTACATAACCCAGTCTATGAATTTCATAATGGCAAAGTATCAAAAGTAACAAAACATATATAAAGAAAATGAATTTATGAAGATTTTCTATGCAATGATTTCTTCATACTTCTCCCCAGTTGAGTTACCGTACTAATCATTCTATTTTCGGATTTCACCGGTTGGGGAAACCAGGGATGGAAGGTGTAATTATTTTTCCAGCAGCTGCTGCTGTTTAAATAGCAAATTAGGGGGTAGAGGGGAGACAGTCAAGACAGGCACAAGGCAAATGACAGAATCCTACAGGTTACAAGGAATGATGTTCCTTTTTCACTTATTATCATTTTGATCTGAATTAACAGCACCATCAGAAGAAAGACAGGAAGTTTAAAATGCTCTTACCCATGAAATGATGCTAGGTCACATTCCGTAAGCAATGTAAAAGCGTGTCCTTTGTGTTCAGTGACTACGAAAGAGACATCACTCATTATAACACTTATAACACTTGAAATTGACAATTTCAAGACAACGTCCAGCATATCTATTTAAAATGAAGACCCAGACAGCTGCTCTCCCTCCTGGCCTTCTCCCGTGGAGAAGATGTTGAATCAAAGCACCGTATCAGATTATGAAGTTCTCCTGACTTTCCAAAGTGGATAGTCATGCAATATGTGGTCCTGTTCTAAGTCCCCTTTATGCACATGCAGAATCAATCCCAGAGTTTCCCAGATTTCTTCCCCATATTTTGAGCCACAAAAGATAAGGACATACTGTATAAAATAATGGTAACTGACTTAGAAGGTAGAAGGACAAACTACCATCTTGTACTTCAAAGGTGGGCAGGAAAAGGTATACTAAGATCCACCAAAAGATCTCTGGATGATTTGTATTAGATCTGACTCTGAAATGCTTAACAACAGCAACAAGTGCTTGCATTTTCCACATAAATTCTGCTGATGAAATCCAGAAGGCCCCAGGTAATTCAAGTAGACTTCTGTGTGAAAGGACTGAGAGACCTCTTCACTTCTGGTGCCAAAACTAAAATCCAAGACTCAAAATGTCTTTAAAGACACACTCTTCTTTCATTCTAAGCATGTGCAAGAATGCTCTGGCCCCTCTGTGGAACTTGCAGCCCTTGGCAAAAAAAAAGCCAGACAAGTGTAACAAACCCAAGTTCCATCTACCTTCCACTTTTTAGAAGTAGCCATTTCATTGCAAAGAAATGGATGTGAAATTGCATCATTAAATGCAAATGCCTAACTAACCATGGAAATCAGAAAGACGGATACCAGTAACAAAGGAATGTAACGCAAGAGGGTGGCGGTACAAGTACACACCAGAATCTGTGGCCTCCGGAGGAAATGAATCTGTCATCCTACATGGCTGCCTCTGTTTGTTGACACCCCTGTGCGAGTGTAGCAAATGCCAGCAAAGAAAGAAGGAACTCACAGAGTACAGATGGCACAAAGCATCATAAACACATTTAGCATTTTTCTAAGGCGTTTCTGCCAGAAGAAAGCTCAGCTGCATCCACTCATCCAAGGTTTCTGGTGAGTGACATGACACTTCCAGATGGATTTGTGTGGGGTGGGTGGGTGTAACGATGTGCATTATTATATGCAAGATTACATTAATCTTCCAGGCTTGTCTGTCTTGGGAGATAATATGCTCTCTCTTCTCCAGTGCTTTTAAATACTTCAAAGTTCCTTAGGAAGGTACTCAAAAATAATTTAACATGTCTGACACTCCTTCCGAGAAGGTGCACAGTGAGCCATTGGGCTCCTTCTTTACCATGGGAAGCAATACAGTACAGAATAATCGCACCATCATCCCATCGGCTCCTCTTGACTCTCAGTAAGGGCCTTTTTACACGACCCCTAAGATCCGCTGGCCACTTAAATTCGGACTAGAGATCTTAGGGGTTTGTCGCTCTTCCTCTGTCCCCACCCCCCTCCGCACTTCCTGGTTGCTGGCTGCGTGAGGGAGGGAGAAAAAAGAAAGAAAAGAATGCCGGTTTACCTCCGTTTTGTTCCCGGCAGCATTCAGATCTCTTAAAGGGGCGGGGCGCAAAAAAAGAACAAACAGAAGCCAGGAGAGCCCCGCACTCACTATCCTTACACCAGATCAAATATTTGTCACATCCAAAAAGCAGGTACAAGAAAACTGCTGTTTGGTCGCGCTAAAGTGGGCGGGGTTGCACTTAATTTCCTGTTAACTCCGGAGCTGGTGGGTAAACATTTTTAATCTCCGGAGCTGGGAGCCATTTGCCCCGGAGTTTAGGGGTCGTGTATAAACGCCCTAAGTCAAGGCCAAGATGGCGGAGTGCACGGTGCTGCCCCTCTCCCACAGTACTGTAGGACCATTACGAATGCAAAAATTAGCTTCTAAATTCACCAACGTGCAACTCCCCCCCCTCCAAAATACTTGGAAGGTGCATTTGGGGGTTTAATATATTCTTATAGCACTGCTCATTAATTCCATACCCCTCTTATTGCCAGAGACTGAACTGTTAGCTATTAATATAAAACTAATTTATCCACTGCTGGTTAACTAATATTAACATAATACAATCCTATAGCCATTCCTCCTTTGTTTGACACTCTATCTTGGCAAACCATGGAAAAGCTATGGGAACAGATCGGTGCTCAGATGTAGCACCCCTCAGTTTAGCCTCTCCTCCTGTACTGCAAGACCCAGGAGGAAATCAGAAGTGCTGGCAAAGATCTGCTCTTATGCCTGAACTAATTAGTTTATCTGTGATTTTAAGACAGGGTCTGAAACCAGCTTTTTTTTGCGGGGGGGGGGGGTCACTGTCAAAACTAAGCACAGCTTCAACAAGTTCAAACTACTAAAAAGAGTTATTCCCAAGTTTGAGTCCCTGGACTATAACTCCCAGAAATCCTGGCCAGCACAGCGAGTTATGGAAATTTTAGAAATTTTAGTTCAAGAATACTTGGAGACCTGAGGTTAGGAATCACTGATTAAAACGAAACAACAGGTGAGAAGATAGAAGCAAATGCCTTTGACTGTCTTACTGCCTCACCGTGGTTGGGGGCGGAGGTGCCGTTTATGAGCCTGATATTAGTTCACAGAGTACTAAGTCATAGTTTAAATGTTACAATTAAACATAATGAGTATAAAAGGTCCTACCACCCTGAGTCAAGATTTCTCTGAGATGACTAGGCATGCTCAAGGTAAGAAAATTCTTAAATCTTAATTCACATAATTCAGATTGTAGTATAGTTTCTTTTCTTTTTAATGTTTAAAATAAATGTTCAATACATCGGCATGAAGCAGGAAAATCGTGATTTGTTTTGATTAATGAATCATTAAAGTTAATGAACCATAAATAAGGAATTTATGATAAATCGATGAATTGATTCATTGATTCATTTTTGCTTTTAAAACCCTATAAAATGCACCCCTCTTGTAAAGAAGAAATTAGTTGCTTTAAAACAAAATACACACTTGGAAGTTGAGTCATGGCAACTGGATTTCTTTTCTTGAGAGGTTGAAACGTTTTGCTGCTTATCCAAACAGCTTAATCAGTTTGAATGAGCAGCGAAACATTTCATCTGTCTCAATGAGGAGTGAAATGTTTCAATCTTTCAAGAAAATAAGTCCAGTTGCCATGACTCAACTTCCAGATAAACTCACCTAGATGACTGATAATCCTCACCGTGGGACAAAAATACACTTGCAATTTATTTGTAATTTACCAAAGAGACCTCTAGGTGGAGTGTCACCTAATAAACTGATTATGCTGTGAATTATTACAACCCTGCTATACAGTATATGATGAATCTTGCCCCATCCTAGGTAAATACATTTCAAACAGAAGTTACATCAGCAAGGGATGAGACGAACGTGAGAAGAGCAGTTTCTTAATTTCTGTGATCTAAGATTACATGCACTTACATTATATACTACTACTACTACTACTACTACTACTACTACTACTACTACTAACAACAACAACAACAACAACAACAACAACAATAATAATAATAATAAATAAATAAATAAATAAATAAATAAATAAATAAATAAATAAATAAATATTCTTTATTTTTATGCCGCCTTTTTCCCTGAAGGGACCCAGCAGCAGATCTGAATTGCATTTAAATTACCTTGCAAAGTATAGTGGATTTTTGGTTTATTATTATTATTATTATTATTATTATTATTATTATTATTATTATTATTATTATTATTATTATTATTATTCAATGCAATGTTTCCATATGTCCATCTATTTCTAAGGAAATAAAAACATTCAATGATACACATGAGACTAAGGCCCGGATCCAAAGAGCTTATGTATTTAATTGGGGGGGGGGTTTATCTACCAAAGAGCTCAAGGAGAAATCCACACAACGACTCTTGATCAATCAAGGTTTAATTCATGAAAGCCCTTCTGGGTTTTCTTTGTATGTGGGAGATTCCTTTGCCTGCAAAGACCTTGGTTTCCTGCGGGTGCATATCCAGTGCTCACACAGCAAGCATGCTGCACTTTTAGCTTTAAAGCACTGTTCACTTATTTGTAAAGATAAAGATAACATTAGTCCTCTCTCTGACGTAATGTTGGCCAAACTGTTCTACAATTAGAGGGAACTAGAAGGACACTGAAGCCCATTCGGCTGACAATTCAAACCCATGCCTAAGTACTTAGAAGCAATTGAATTCAGTGGGACTCACTCCTAGGCAAGCATGGCATGGATGCTTATTACAGTAATACAGAATCATGTATTACACTAGTGCCTAATTATTTTATATCTACGGCAAGTAATTATCAGTTGAGTTTTTTTTAAAGCAAGAACATACTAAGAATAATTTAAAAACCTTGCAGCATTCTCCACTAATCAGAAAGGGGATTCTTTAAATGTACTTATTTAGTACATTAATATACTAGCACAGAAGGACTGCCGTACTTTGATGTCATGTCAGTGGCAAAAAAAGAAAAAAGAAAAAAAAATTAAACCGTACTCAGCAGACCACCTTACCTGTAACATCAGTTCGGATGTCAGCAAGCTTAAAGAGAGGTGCAACCTGTTCATAATAAATGCGAGTAGCCTCTCTTCTGTGACTACTTGGGTTGACAAAAACTTTTAATGACTTTGGCCTATTTGGAAAACCTGGGGAGGGAGGAAAAAAGCACACAAACACATGCTGGGTTTTTATACATAATTAAACAAATCTACAGTAGCAAAAGCAGTTTTGCAAAGAAATAAGATGTTCAATGTTAATATGTGCAGAAAGGTATGCCTTCTTAAAAAAAAAAACATCACAGCAAATTCTAGGTTGTCTGGAACAATGTTTCCTGCGTGAAGATAATTCATTACGGAGATCCACCGCCTACGTAATCCTGAAACAACCAGAGTGCTGACCTGCTTATGAGCCTAGAAGCTAAAAATAAACAGTACAAATGAGTCAGTCACCATCGTCAACAGCATTAGGCGACAGCTCTAAGGAAAGAGGTTTTAGGTCATAGTTTCAAGCCTGGAAGAGGGGAAGGAGGGAGGTAAAGGGAGAGCAGAGGATTCTCCTGAGAATTTGGAAGGAAATGCCTCTCAGCAAGAAACCGATAAGAGGTACTCCTTCACAGTTGGCGCAGGGATTTGATACGACCGTTTTCAGGATTTGCAGATTATATATCATGCCACACAGAAGGAGCAGGTGCAAAAGAAACCTGCCTTTGATTAAAGGATCGAGAAACAGGGGTATGTGAAGGGGGAAAAACAAAAGACCAGACCTTTATTATTTAATGGGCATATTAAACAAATTGTCAATTGTTGTTCCGTGTTTATTTTTGGTGAAAAATAAAACACGGTCTCAGGAAACATTGCAAATCACTAAATGTCTTCATGTAAAATGGCAGCACTTCTTTTGTTTCTGAAGGATAAATATCACTTCCTCTCTGCCAGATGATCTCCCTACTTCTGCTTTTTCTCCTGTTCCTCCTCCTCCTCCCTCCTCCTCTCAGCCCTTTCCTTCCCTCCACCTAAATTATTCCCAGGTGCCTGATAAATTCTAGTCAACCAACTGTGCCCACTTTAAGAATTATTTCTGAACTTTTTGATACTCTAGCAAACATGCTGGCTGAAATCCACTAGTAAGTTCTACGATTCTATGATTTAGAACTGGGCATTGAATCAGTGGGGTTTTGGTGAGTCAATTAATCCATTGGTTCCACCGACAGAATGGACCTACTTTAGCTGTGGCTTGAGATTGGATTTCAGCCACTGAATTAGAAACTGGAGCCTCACCGTTGGTTTCTCCCATGTACCAAACTGCTTTCTGGAAACATATCAACCTGTTCCTGAGGAGTCTCAAAGAAGCTCAGACAATGGGGAATCTACGCATTCCAATGCAAAAGCCCTAAGCTGTTTTAATCACGTGTACAGATTAACCAACGATAAAGTTAAATCTGAGTGGTGGTGGAGGTGCTGCCTCTGAGGAACATAGACAAAGGATCTGTTTAACACTACATGATTGGAAATGTGGACATTTCCCTTGGTCAAACTGGAAGGTCAACAAGAGAAAGTAGAAAAGTTACATGCATGGTTGAGGCCCCTGTCCAGGGCGGTGGTTTCCAAACTTGGATCCCCAGACCTTTGGAGACTGCAATTCCCAGAGGTCTTCACTAGTAGGACCGAAGATGGGCACAAAATTGTTTTCTTTGCTATTTTGTTTCATTATTAACATATTTTTTAAAAAAAATCATAATGAAGCAATACAGTATGGAACAATTCATTATGCTATATGGGTCTGCTCCTCTGGGTTCTAGAGGCATCCCATTAGCTGTTATCACAGATTTCTGATGTCCACATTTAACAGCCGCAGAAAAAGGACATATACCTGTAATGTGGTTGCACTAAACTGTAACACTGGAATGGTGGCAGTGGGGATATACCCAGGAATGGATTCCAAGCACGTTAACAGCTGTGAACTCCATCCTACTTTGGAAATTTTCTCAAAACAAACTGCAGGTCTTAGAAGTCTTCTAGCTGTATTCAACATTCTAGTTGCGTAGATCTTATCATTCCAGCAACAACCAAAAGAGGTTGTGCAAGCCTAAAGTCTGTGCACTTGGATGTATGTGTGTTGTGTGTGTTGTTTTGTTATAGTTATGACCGACTCTTCGTGACCCCATGTCCATGGAGTTTTCTTGGCAGGAATACTGGAGAGACTTGCCAGTTCCTACTCCAGGCACCTACAGCACCTGGTATTCCCTGGTGGTCGCCCATCCAAGTACTAGCCAGGGCCGACGCTGCTTAGCTTTCAAAATCAAGCAAGATCATAGCTCTGCACTTGGACGTATGCGCTGACTGACAAATCTTTCCCAACAACTGAAAAACCCTGAACCAACACCCGTCTTGAACTCTGGAGAGAGAATGAAACAGGGGTCCTCAAAGTTTTCAAACAGCGGGCCAGTCCACCACACCCCAGACACCACTGGGGGCCAGACCCGAGTCCAAAAAAAGGGGACAACATGGAAAAAAGGGGGGAGGGAGTGGGGGACCTTGCCGTAGCCCTGCCACTTTGAATGCCCCACTAGCCAGCATGCTAGATCAGCATGGTGATCATCTGGGTGGTAGTTGGGGGGAGTGGGAGAAGCGACATAGCCCACTGCTTTGAACTGCCTCAGCAACAGAAGCAGCTGCGGAGGCTGGCTTGTTCGCAAACCAGGGGGTAGGTGGGGGGTTGCAATAGGTCCCGGGGGCCGGATTCAGGACCTTGGGGGCCGCATCCGGCCCCAGGGCCTTAGGTTGAGGACCCATGCTCCAGACAGAGACAGACACTAGAGATAGCCTGTGGCTGAAAGAAGAGCATTTTATGTAACACGAGGGTCTGATGTCCCACCAGGGCTTCTCCCACCTCTGAGGCTATGCAAATAGCTTGTTTTGTTTTGTGACTGCTCTTCTGTATTTAAGCAAGCATGGGCTTCCTTTGAACGCAGATTTTATAAACACAGAAAGACTGTCTTGGCCATCTCTCTGCAACACTAACACCCTCCCCAGCTCTAACTATGGGTGGTCTTTCAAGTCCCTTTCTAGCCTCCAACTCCAAGGATAATCAGCAACCCACACACAGGTGTGAAGTGCTCTCCTTTTGAGAGTGGAGGTATTGAATTAATACTCAAATCAGTGAAGTAAGCTGAATCCAACATCTTGATGACACCCCTTTAACTGCTCTCTTTAGAAGGCTACGAGGAGGGCAGCAGAACCTTTGGGCAGAACAGTACAACCACACAGTTCACCCTCGGTCCAATAAACCACCATTGATTGGACTTAGTATTTGAATGATGGCAGACAAATATTCTGCAGAAAAGCACTTGCGATTTTTGACTTGGGCAGGGAGATATTCAAGGATGAGGTGCCTCTCTCAGTCAGGCAGAAAAATCAAGAAATTCCCAGACCAGACCAAATAACTCAGAGATCACACGCTTCTTTCTGAATCTGTTACTTGATCTCACAGGTTTATCCTCCCCACCTTTCAATAAAAAAACCTATTTTGTCACCCCTGTTTAAATGTTTCCCTTCTCATTAGCTGTTATCTGCAAATGACAGCCTTTGTCATATTCCGGATCTGTGCAATTCTACTGAATTACGTCTTGCACTCCCACCCCACCCCGCCTTCAACTGAAATGGCACTTTAAAAACAGAAAAGCCAACTGTTCCTTTGGTGGTAACAAATGTGCTAATATGCACTACACTAGTTTAAACTTGATTTATCAGTGAATCCATGAACCGTGAAAAGTGGGGGTTAATCAGGGTGTCCTGAAAACAAAAGCTCTTAGGGCAGCTGAGACGCTATCCTCAGACACACATCTGTGCTGTTTCCAGGGTTTAGCTTTATGGCAGCACACTCATGTTTACACAAGTTAAGAGCCTGAAATGATGTCACTGTCGTATACTTTATTAATATTTTATGCAACAAGCAAGGAACAAACTGTGACATCGAGACACAAGCAATGACATGAATAAACATTGTTTGTGCTAACTACAACTAAACCACTGTGGATGCTACCTTGTTAATGTAGATTAACATTAATGGAATAATTAAACCTTCACACATGAAGCTTTAGACATAAACGTGAAAACGTATTGTGGGAGGCATGTTGTAGGGAAGATTCAAGAAGGCATTTCTTCTTTAAATAACTACACTCTCTTGCACTTTTAAAGCACAACTATATTGTCTCCATTGCTGAAGGCAAGTGAAAGTTCAGATTTAGACATTCGCACATCCTTGAACGGAGATGACATTTTGCAGTATAAAGTAATTCTACATTTTAAAGTGAAGCTGAGAGATTATGACACAAAAAGGAAGATTACAGCTGTGCTGGTGGGGAAGTAGACTTATTCTGGTGTTTGGATCTACACCAGGCCTGCCCCAAGTCCGCCCGGGGGGGGGGGGGATCCGGCCCGTCAGGCCATTCTGAGTGGCCCACGGCTGGCTGGCCCGCCCCTCCCCTCCCCTCCTTTGGCCCATGTTTTTTTTTAAAAAAAATCTTCCGCCAACACTGACACCCCCGGGAAACTTGAGGGGCTGGGCGGGCCGCCGGCTGGTGAGCAGAAACTTGTGGGTGGGCGGGCAAGGGGGCGGGCCGCCACCAGCAGCACTGCCGGGAAGCTTGTGGGACTGGACATACGCACGGGGGCAGCGCGGGGGCTGCTGCCAGCGGCATAGCCAGGAACATTGTGAGGTTGGGCACACGCGCAGTCAGTGGGTGGGGCTTATTGGTCAGTGGGTGGGGCTTGCAGTGGGGTGGCAGGGTCAGGGAGCAACCGGCCCCTGACACATTCTCAGCCACCAAATCTGGCCCTCCTTACAAAAAGTTTGGGCACTCCTGATCTACACTAAACTTCAGGCCTCTCTTTGGAATAGTACCCCAGTGGATCAGCTTCTCCTTTCTTAAGAAGTTTCAAATGCTAAAAACAGACTGACTGATGATAATCACAATGAGCGTTAAAAGGTAAAGCTGGAGATCTAGTCCAAAAGTGATCTCTTTTGGCAATTCATGTTTGTCCTGCTGAAGGAGGAGGCTCTGCTTGGATCTCTTTACTCAGAAGTCCTGAATATATGATGGAGAATCTGTCCCTTAGATTAATGAATGCCCGTCCAACTAGATCTTCCTTAGCATTGGCACGAAGGGTGGCCACCTCTAGGGAAGCCTGAAAAACTTACGAGAAACCGGGCTTTCTCAGTGGCCGCCCCCGCTCTTTGGAGCAAACTGCCAGTTGACATCCATTTGGCTCCATCTGTGGCAACGTTTAAGCATTCTTTGAAGACCTGGCTCTACCGTGAGGCTTTTGGCAGTGCCGCACATTACTCACCACCTACCTGACTCCCTATTGTGATTTCTTTGCTCGATGTGTTAATTATGTTTACTTAATATATGTAAAATGTTATTTTTATTTTGTTGTTTTAACTCCACCTGTAGAGTTGTTCCCTGAGTTAAGCTTGGTGGTATATCAATCCATAAATACATAAAGTAAGTAAGTAAGTAAGTAAGTAAGTAAATAAATAAACACACGTACAAATAAAATCACATTCAGTGGAATCTTCAACATTCCAAGATTCTTTAAAGAAAGCTGTTCCTATAGAAGGCTGTGCAGACAACAAAGGAATAATCCATACCCAAACTTTCTAAACTCTTTTTTTTAAAGGTGACTTTTGCTTCCCCAAATTTCAGGAAAAAGCTTCTGAAGCTCTCTTCAACAGAATATGCAAGTTTGGCCTTGATTTTGCTTTAATAATTAACTTCCCCATTTCCACTCACCTGTGCGTCATGAAAAATAGCTTTGTAAGCACTCCAGTTAATCTCGACTCATCTATTTATGCCAAGTGAGATACAGAATGTTGCAAAAGAATGAATCTATAATATTCTGACTTGCCTTCTAATCTCCTTGCTCATCTGGACTATTGATTGTTTGAAGTAAAAAACATAAGATACAAAAAAAAAGACTCTGGGTGATTCCTTCATAGGCTGTTAGTAGAAAAATTAAAAAAAGTTGCTGAACTTTTGAGAGCAAGCTCTCTTTCTTCAAAGCAGGTATAGAAGTCCAAACATAGCAAGGGATGTAATTTGCCAGGAGAGAGTTCTTAAATGTCCCAAGAAGTAGCCTGGTGTCCATTTTGCCAAGTGAACTTTTAAGAACCCTATCCTGGCAAATGACATCCCTTGCCATGTTTGGACCTCAGGCCTGCTTTGAAAAAGAGAGCTTGCTCTCGAAAGCTCAGCAACTTTTTTATTTTTCTACTAGCAGCCTATGAAGGAATCACCCATAGTCTAGTTTTGCTTTTGTTTTAATGGCTACCCGGCTCCAAACCTCTTTTTTTACTGGAAAAAAGAAGAATTCAACATAATCTCCTCTTCTATGGCAGTCTTCTTTAGAAGCAAACGCTGCTGGGCAGGAGGGGGAGCGTTCCCCATTCCAGTTGCAGAGACAGGGGCATGCTGTGTGATGACCCATGGAGCCCTGTAAGTAGGGAGAGAGGCCTTCAAGAGGCCAGCCCTGCCTTAGCCCTGGCCTCTTCATTGTGGATGCTAGCTTGCTGTTTGGCTGCTGGCATCCTCCCCCCCCCCAACCCCGTAAGCCAGAGTGAGGCTTCCGGCACTTCTGGAACCTGATAACAATTTGGTGGCCAGGTTCCCTAATTGGCCTATCGGAACAAAAGGGGGCACAGTGTCAGAATAAGGAACAACTTCTTCAATTTAATTAAATGATTAACTGTTTGTTGCCCTTCCTATGAACCAGAATGCGCTCTTCTCCATAGCCACCCCAGTATACTTCACAGTCAGGCTGGCCTACTGTCCAGTTGCTACAGCTTAAAATGTTGACTCTATGTACCAAAGAAAGATGTCAGCAAAGAGGAGGTTTGCGAGCAACAAAAGTAAATCTGTGTTTAGTGCTGCCTAGGAACAAGTCCAACAAAACTAACTCTGGTCTAGCTAAATAAACTGCAAATGCATTTATGTTTGAACCAATCCTTAGCCCAGTTTAAAATGTGCTAACGATGGCACACAGGGTAAGATGGAGATCCATAGTATTTTTACCTAGACAGATGACTTACTGGGATCAATGAAATTTGTTTTTCAGTAAGGATCGTGGTACCATGTTTCAGTACTCAAGCTTTCAGGACACGGAGAAATTTTGTGTTCCTGGAAAAGTACTTACCACTCAAAAGTTCTTTCAGGTGTCTCAACCACAAGTGACAATGGTCTTCACTTAAGTTGCTTAAATTGAGGATGGAATCCTTAAGTTTGTTTCCTTCCTTCTTTTTTTAGACAAACAAAAATGGCGATTCCTAATAATAAGCCCCCTTTTTTGCTGCCCAGCATGGCGACGGCGTTTCAGTTTTACCGAAAATATGTCTTGGATTTCAATGTATTCCTCTTTTTTGTGCTGCGGGACCATGCTGGAACCACCTGTTCAAAGAGGGAGGGGGAAAAATTAAGTCTTCCTGTAACTTCACAATACTTTTCATTCCTTCCTAAATAAAAATATTCATTCTGACATTGTTTTCCCTAGAGAAGTTTTACAGATATCTGAAGATTGCTCAGGACCCATCCTCACAATGCTAGCAGCATAGTGCTCCAACACCACTGCTCCCACCTCGTACTTAATGACTAATATCCTTTGGCTTAGCATAGTGTAATTCATATTAGTGTAGATCAGTGGTTCTCAAGCTGTGGATCTCCAGATGTTCCTGGACTGCAATTCCTAGAAGCCTCCACTACTTGCTGTGCTGGAAGGGATTTCTGGGAGTTGCAGTCCAGGAACATCTGAGGACCCACAGGTTGAGAAACAATGGTGTAGATCAGGCCTGCCCAAAGTCCGGCCCAGGGGCCAAATCCGGCCCTTCACGCCATTCTGAGTGGCCCGCGGCTGGCTGGCCCACCCCTCCCTCCCCCTCCTTCACCCCATGTCTGCTAACAGTGACACTTGCAGTGGGGTGGCAGGGTTGGGGAGCAACCGGCCCCTGACACATACTCAGCCACCAAATCTGGCCCTCCTTACAAAAAGTTTGGGCACCCCTGGTGTAGATCATTTCAATCAATGATAGGACTTGGTGAGTTAACTCCTTTGAATAGTCCATTACTTGATAGGGGCCTACCCTACTTGCAACTTACTTTATGGAGGTGACTCACCAGATTCCCACCGATTCAGTGGGCCTACTCTAGTGTGATTTACTACACTAAGCAATAGGATTTCGGCCATATCATGTTAGAAGAAACTTTCTCAGAGAGGGGGTGGTTTCATTTCACATTGCACTTATTCAGCAGGAGACAGCTGTCTACTTTGGTGTATTTTTTAAGAAAGCCAGGCAATGATGTAGAGAAGATGAGCATGGAGACATGAAAACATATTTCTCCTCATGTTATTAGCAGCCAACTTTTTAAACCTCCCCAAAGCTTCTTGAATCCTCACTTCAAAATTTAAAACAAATAAAAATAGCAGCGTGAGCATATGCCATGAAAGGTCACCACAACGACAGCAATTCCGCTATTGCCATGGCCTCTTTTAGGGAGGGATGCTTCCCTGCTCGTTTAAAGCAGACCGTGGTGAAACCCACTCTTAAAAAACCTGGCATGGCATCAGACGATTTATCCAGCTATCGTCCGATTGCCATTGTTCCCTTCCTGGGCAAGGTTGTCGAGAGGGTGGTTGCTGTCAGGCTTTAGTCATATCTGGAGGTAAATCGTATCCTGGACCCCTTCCAGTCTGGATTCAGACCTCTTCGCGGAACCAAGACTGCCCTGGTCGCTCTGCCGGATGACCTCCTCAGGGAGGCCGACAGGGGGTGTTCCTCCCTGTTGGTTCTCCCTGATCTGTCAGCTGCCTTTGATACCGTCAACCACGGTAACCTTCTGGTCCGGCTTGCGGAGGCGGGAATTGGTGGTCAGGCCTTGGCCTGGCTCCGTTCCTTCCTTGGCGGCCGGACTCAGCAGGTTCAGCTGGGTGATGATTTGTCGGCTCCTTGGACTTTCCCTTGCGGGGTGCCCCAGGAGTCAACAATCTCACCCATGCTGTTCAATGTTTACATGAGGCCGCTGGGGGAGGTCATCAGGAGATTTGGAGTTCGCTGTCATCAGTACGCTGATGACACGCAGCTTTATCTCTCCTTTTCGTCGTCTGCAGTGGAGGCAGTTCGCTCCCTTGATCTGTGTCTGGAGGCCATTCTGGAATGGACCAGAGATAACCGGCTCAAGCTGAATCCGGAGAAGACGGAGGTTCTGTTCTTCGGGGCGCTCTCATTTGGGTACAATGGCCCCTTCCCTAAGCTGGGGGGTGTTTCCCTCCAGCCTACGGACAGGGCCAGAAATCTGGACGTGGTCCTGGACTCAGCCCTCTCCCTGGAAGCCACGTGATGGCTGCTTCCAGGGCCACTTTTATCCACCTCCGCAGGATCGCCCAGATCCACCAGTACCTCGATGAGTCCTCCTTGAGAACAGTAGTGCAGGCCCTGGTGATCTCGAGGATCGACTACTGCAATGCCCTCCACGTGGGGTTGCCCTTGACCCTGGTCCGGAGGTTACAGCGGCTGCAAAATGTGGCGGCCAGGCTGGTGGTGAGTGCCCGTAGATACGAGCACATCACCCCAGTCCTGGCTCGCTTGCGTTGGCTCCCCGTTGAACCAGGTTCACGGTCCTGGTTTTGACTTTCAAAGCCCTTCACGGCCTGGGACCAGAGTACCTGGCGGAGCGTATCTCTCAAAGATCAACCGGGTCCAGACCCACGAGACTGGTGCAGGCACGCTCACTGAGGGTGGCCACACCCAGAGAGGCGCGGAAATTGCGTAGGCATGACCGCACCTTCTCTGTGGTGGGCCCCATGCTTTGGAATCATCTCCCCAGTGAGCTGCGCCTGACAGAGTCCCTGCCCGCCTTTAAGAAGGCCTTGAAGACCCACCTCTTCAGGGAGGTTTTTGGCAACCTCTCCAGTTAGTTTTTCCCCCCCTCTCTCGCTCCATTATGCATGGGTCTTGCCGCCATCTTGTCCCCTCGCATTAATTATGCTTGGGTCTTGCCTTTCTGTTTAATGTTTTTATTACCTGTTTTATTGTTGTAAGCCGCCCAGAGTTCCCAGTGGGAAGATGGGTGGGATACAAGATAAATAAATAAATAAATAAATAAATAAATAAATAAATAATATTCCCATCAGAAAATAGAATTACATAGATGGCAATTGCATAAATGAACATCTTTGTCAGATAGCCACTAAACCAGTTGTTCTCAACCTGTGGGTCCACAGATGTTCCTGGACTGCAACTCCCAGAAATCCCTTCTTTCAGATAAAGTTAGTAAGAAGGAGGCATAGAGGAAATTCCTGGACTCAAAAGTTCAATTACCATCTGTTTCAGTCACTCCCACTGTTTCTTTCATACCCCCACCCCCCACCCCAAAAAGAGAGACAATATATATTATGATGATTATTGCAACAGCCTAACAAGGCAACCATATACCACTTTATCTCAAGTTCTGAAGATTAGTTAACCTGTTCCAAACAGTTTTCCACTGTGACCATCACAGAGCTTATACTCTATATTGCTAAATACAAAGCGTCCACCTATGAAGAAAGGAAACCACCTGGGTGCAATATAAAACTCAGTAAAATGAATAAAAGGGGTGCATTTTAAGCCATTCAAGGCTGGTCTTGTAGTGGGGGACGTGCCACAGGCTAAGGCCCAGAGCCAAGAAAATCAAGGAAGCAAAGAGAATATCTTTGACAAATCCCTCTGGCCACACGCTGCTTCTAGCCAACCAAAAATATTTTTTTCTGATTTGTTTGTCTGCTATTGTGGTCTCATCACAAACGAGGCTGCTGGTATTGGAAGAATCAGCTGTTACAAACAACAGGAGACTGTATGATCCCGATCTGTCACACGCTCCACAGTGCCTCTAGTTGTGCAATGGGGTGTATGACCAGTTGCACCATCAGGCATGAAGCTGGCAGACTGTGAATAATACTACACCATTACTCAAACAATACTTCACAACAGGATTTTGGTTTTTACCATTTTAAAAATGAATTTTCCAGAATAATCAACATTAGATTTTTTCCCCCTACCAAATCCTTTAACCTCCCCTGGATCTATGGAATTTCACACAAAATTTCAAGAGGAAATGTTTTATTTCCTGTATCTTACTTGTTAAAAGGTAATCTGAGCACTTTTGAAAGAAATTACCCTGGAAATTTCTTCTTTCATTCAAGAACTCTCTGTTCGTTAGTATCATGCTGATTATTGCTAGCTGTTTCAAAACACTAGCCTCCCTCTCATATTACCTAGAAGGATACAGGGTACCATCTGTTCTTACAAGGGATTTAAGTATACATTAGATATCATGCTATTTATTTAATTCAGCACCCACTTGCCATTGTATTTTTAAGGCAATTTAATTACAAGGAATAAAGATAATCTTTCCTGCCAGGTTGCTCCATCGCCATAAGAGCAGGGCATCCTTTATAAAATAGGCTACTCTTGTTAGGCTTTTTAAACAACACTTAAAATTAAGAAAGGTCTTAACAAAAACAATACGAGGGAGCTCTTAGAAATATTATTATAAGCCAAGAGCTTGTCTCCATCAATTTTGGCACATCTGCCTGATGCAGCGCATAAACAGGATTAGAGCTGGATTTATCTGCTTGATGCTAATTGTACTCACAGTTTCTGCACATGTCCGCTTTTTCCAAATGCAGCATGAAAATTACTAAGTGTGACTAAGATATTAACTTCTACTGGCATGTGTTAAGCAATTAAGTAACATACACTAGGTTACAAAGTAACTGAGATGCCCAAACATTGTTTCAAATAGGAATCTTAATTAATATCTAAAATTATCTTTGAAAATTCTTCTTCCAGCAGGTACTCAAAGGGGGGGAGGGGGGAATGGGTGACACAAGAACACAGCCTTTGGTACGTGTCATCATTTGTTTTTCACATACCTCGGAGTTAACAGGGCAAATCCACACACAAACACCCTTCATTAAAAGTGGAAAAGAAAGGGAAACTACAGGAAAAGAGATTCCATTTGAACATTAGGAAGAACTCCCTGATGGTTAGAGCTGTCCGGCAGTGGAATATGCTGCCACAAAGGAGGGTGGTGGAGTCTCCTTCTTTGGAGGTTTTTAAGCAGAGGCTGGATGGCTATCTGATGGGAGTCCTGTGATGGGGGGAGGGGTTCCTGCATGGCAGGGCTTTGGACTGGATGGCCTTTGAGGTCTCTTCCAACTCTATGATTCTCTGATTCTATGTCTATAAGAAATCTCTAAGATTTGCAGTCAGTTATGGTTGCATCCTGGCTCTCCCTGCCTGCTGATCCAACAGCGCTGGCAAGCGACAGGACAGTGGGAGGGGTATATACAGCACCCCATAATTTATGGGACCATAGATGGACGTTCAGAGAACATCTGATTTTTTTTTAACATATGTTCTCAAAGTTCAATTCTGTGCTCTTGCAGCAATGAGCCCATGGTAAAGAAAGAGGAAGCATAACACTGGGTAAATGGTCTGTCTGTCCGGCATCACTTTCAGCAGAACCTAGCTTATGGCAGGCACTTTACTGGACACTGTTTTGTTGAAAGCAGGCCATTCTGTCGCAGTTGCATGTAGACTTTGATGTGCAAATGCCACAACAGAGTCCCAGTCCGTTGGTCTACAATTATGAAGGACAAAGGACAATTATCAATTACAAAGGACAAACTGCACATCCCATGTGAAGTGTTCTTGGCCCTCCGTTGCTTTGATGAACAAACGTGATTACTGGTGTCTAGCAATCTGGGCGGCTCATGGATCAGGATGGGGTACCAGTTGCTCATTTGCAAAGGAGAGCAATGATTCCAACACTTTCCCATCCTTTCTTTGGCCATCTGACTTCTGTACCTTTATCAGGCATGAAACATTCTACCTGCTCAAAAGAAGCAAACACCTCGTGCCAAAGGGCTAATCTGAGTTTCTGAGGTTCTGAGTTTCCAAAGCTGAACACCATCCTTCCCTGCACAGGCAACGAAAAGGCCTACCTGCATGTCTTACAAAAAATACCAAAATTAAAAGACAATTAACATTACTGTGTGCACAATGGTCGCAGGGCCTTCAAATGTATTCTTCACTTGGAAGGAGAGAATCTGCTCACATATCGCTGGAAATGAATCTCGCTATACAAAGCAAATGTGCTCAGTACCCCTGTCAAAAATTTTTGAGACAAATTTGACAGAAATATGATCTGATCCCTTTGAAGCAAACCTACTTTTCACTCCCAGCAAGAAAGCGCAGGATTAAATAATACTGTGCAGTCTCTTAGAAAAGTCTATTGCTTCTGGATGAATGCGTTTCCTTTCTATAACATATTTGGTTGAAAGAATGTGGCATCACTGTATATGAGCCGGTAACCAATGCTGCAAGTATGGCTGCAGGATCAAATAAGGTTAAGAAAAGTCAAAGCAAGAGTGAAAACACTGTGATTTCAGTGCCAATTCACGAAAGCACACTCAACACTCAGTATCTCCTCTGTGACCAGCAGTGCCTGTGAAGTGCCTCCATTTGGTTTGGGATAACATAATCTGGCATGGATTTTTTTCCTATGGAGTTTGATCTGTAATGCATCTCTTCAATCTGTTCATTGCATGCTACTTATCACATGATACTACGGCCATCAAGTAACAAACATGGATCCACATTATTATTTCAAAGTCCCAAAGGAGAATGTAAAGAGAAAGTCACTGAAACTACTAAAGTCATTGTAGAATCTTACCTGTAGTTTATAAGTACTGTATTCTGTCAACACCATTTTGTCTCCATTTAGCAGGTTTGTTATTCCTAACAAGGAATTCAATGGATTATAATGTCACTCAAGTGAAAATATGGAGTAGGTAGTGTGTTGTGCCTTTAAAATAATGATTATTTCTTCTTCTGAGGCAGATATTAAGCAAAACAATGGCTGTACAAACACACATACATTATTTCCTGAGGTGCGCTTCCCTCCAGGATGCTTGTAATCATCATGCCTCCCTATGAATCAGATTTATCAGTTGGTTAAAAATACTAAATTGATATATCTGAAATTTCATTTTCAAATTGGATGCTTCCAATAGTGATACAGGATACTGCAGAAATGAAAGTGCCTTGATAGAAGCATCAGTCAATGCAGCACCCAAAATTGGGCTATGCTGGTTTGACCACTCTTGAACATAAGTGTCTGTCATGTATGGGCCTTTTCACACGACCCCTAAGATCCGCTGGCCACTTAAATTCGGACCAGAGATCTTAGGGGTTCGTCGCTCTTCCTGTGTCCCCACCCCTTTGCACTTCCTGGCTGCTGGCTGCGTGAGGGGAGGGAGAAAAAGAGAAAGAAAAGCATGCCACTCACCTCCGTTCTGCCTCTCGCTCTTGCCGGCAACATTCCAGTCTCTGTAAAGTAGCTCTTAAAGGGGCGGGAGCCAAAACAACAACAAACAGAAGCGAGGAGAGCCCCGCACTCACTATCGTTACACCGCATCAAGGAATTCTCACCTCCAAAGAGCAGGTACTTGAAAGGTGCGCTGGGACGCGCTGAAGTGGGCGTGGTCGCACCTAATTTCCTGTAAACTCCGGAGCTGGTGGGGAAACATTTTTAAGCTCCGGAGCTGGGAGCCATTTGCCCCGGAGTTTAGGGGTCGTGTATAAACGCCCTATGTATCAGCTACATGATGGCCTCCAGACAAAACAATGCCACTGGCCTATTTGGTTTCAATAATTGCAAAATAATATGATGTCATCAGGAGAGGTGTAAAATTTCCAAAAACTTTGGATGGAAAACATGAGGTGCTGCTCCCCCCCCCAATTCCCCCCCCCACACACACACACAACCTCAATATTTCTGGAAATGTTACAGTCAAATAGGCAAAGAACACCATTCCTATGGAAAGGCTTTTAACTGTACAATATAGTTTCCCCTTTAAACGCATCCTCTTCTCTCTTCTTTCATTTCCTTGGCATGGCAGGCAAGAAACACCCCCACACACCAGGTTCCCCGAGGGTTGGGTACCAAAGTGGCCATGGCCACAGGCACAGTCTGCTCCTGCTGTGAGTACGCGAAAGCCCGGCCTCAGAGTGCCAACAGCTATCAAGCTGTGGTTCATCCAGGTGGGAAAAGCAGGCACGGTTCCATCCCCAACCGATACCGTGTTTAATTATCATTCTGCATGGCAAAAACAGAGAAGGTGGAAAGGCTCCAACCACCTCCAACCACTGGCATGGTCAGTGTTATGACATCAGGCCATACTGGGTGGATGGGGGGCACTGTAAGCCAGTTCCCAATCCCCTCCATTAATGCACAGCTTCTTATTAAACAGCACGCATACACACACACACACACACACACAGAGAGAGAGAGAGAGAGAAAGACAGAGAGAGAGAGGGAGAGGGAGGGAGTTGTTGTCGACTGCTAATAGAAACTGTCATTGTCTTCCTACCTAGAGTTGCCCATCTGTGTACAAACAGCACCAGGCTGAAACCCACTGTACTTAATAGATTCACTTTAGAACAGCAACAAACAAACAAACAAACAAACAAAAGACACATATTTACTATAACTGTCTTTTTCTTCACTGCTGTATTTCAAGTTTCTTACATACTCTTGTTTTCCAAAAGAAAAAAAATCTGCAAAATCACATCAAATCCCACTCAGTCAACCACAATAAGGTACCGTTGGTGGCAGTAGTTATATCACCTGTTCATTAAAATTTTGTTTTACTCACTTGCTGTTTCTATGACACAAGCTACTACATGAAACATGACATTGGTTATTCAAGACATTGAAAGGTCTGAAACATTTATCTAAACACACTCTCCTATATTCAACTGATATGTAAACATACAAGGAATTTATACCAGCATCAATTTATATCATACACTGTTTCACTTCTCCAAAAATTTCTATAATTTACATCTACATTAATACTGTATAAAAGTCCATAAACTATTTTTATTATTACTGTATTATAATTTATATCATTCTGTTCTGTTATTTTGAATGGATTATCAATAAAAGGGGGGATGATTAATATCTGCTCTTTTTCGATAAAACACTGCATTGTACGCAGATAAGTGTTTTGAAAAAATGTAAAATACTGTCCAAGACACATTAGTTTATTAATTTATTTTTTGTTGTTACCTATCGAGCTGTTTCTGGCTTACGGTGACCCTATGAATGAGAATCCTCCAATAAGTCCTACGGCCAACAGCTCTTGCAAACTCAAGGCTGTGACTTCCTTCATTGACTCAACCCATCTCTTATTTGGCTTCCAGGCTCCAAAAACTGTCGGCTGCAAAGTCAGCAGCTCGGCAGTTCAAATCCCAGGTACCACGCAGCGGAGTGAGCTCCTGCTGATAACCCCAGCTCCTGCCAATGTAGCAGTTCGAAAGCATGTAAATGCAAGCAGATAAAATAGGTACCGCTGTAAAAAGCAGGAAGGTAAAAGAGTGTTTCCTTGCAGCCATGCCGGCCACGTGGCCATGGACTTGCACAACACTGGCTCTTCGGATTGAATACAGAGATGAGCACCGCCCCTAGAGTCGGACACGACTAGCACGCATATGCAGGGGGAATCTTTACCTTTTTACCTTGTTGGAGAGTTCAGGATTCATTTAATCTATAACTCCCTTACCATCTTTCTGTCAGTCCATGATACCCAAAAGCTCTCATCCTACACATTTCAAATGAAAAAACAGATTACATGTGATACCTTTATAGGCCACTATTAAAAATAAAAAAGGAACATTGCAAGCTTTTTGAGTGTAAAATCACCCTTCTTCAAAGTAAGTCCCAGAAGTTCAGACATGGTAAAAGATGTGCTTCACCAGGAGGTTACTTTTAAAGTACTTGGTTAGATGATGTTCTTAAAGTCCATGGCTAGATGATGTTGCAGCCAGGGCAGGAGTCTTGTTAGAGGCATCATCTAACCAAGATTTCTTCTGATTTCATGGCTGCCATCTCCATTTTGTATAGCTTTAAATAACTTCAAATTACTCTTTGATTTCTTGAATTATATAGAAGTGATTTTTTTCCTCTTTGGTTGTTCTCTTCTACTACATCTTGGCAAGTATTGTACGAGTTCTCTTTCTTTCTCTAAACAATATCATGGAATTCAACTGTTTAGTGATTAATTAAAGCCTTTGGCAAAGCAACCTTTGATACTATGACTAATTAGGTCAGGACTAGATAGACCAAGTGCCAAGTGGATACACAGTTGGTGACAGAATCATACTCTGAGAGTGTTTATCAAACTGGGAGGTAACCAATGGGCTCACTCCTGGGTAGCACTCGTCAACATTTTTTCTTAATGACTTGGACGAGGGAGTGCAGGGAATGCTTATCAAATCTGTGGATGAAACAAAATTGGGTGCAATAGCTAATACCCTGGAAGACAGAAACAAAATTCAAAAAGATCTTGATAGGCTTGAACACTAGGCTGAAAATGAATGAAACTGAACAGGGATAAGTGCAAAATTCTACTCCTGGGGGTTGGGGGATCCAAATGCACAGTTACAAGGGCTTAGTAATACTGTACTACAAAAGCAAGAGAATCTTGGAATTCTTGTAGATCAGTGGTCCTCAACCCCCGGTCCGCGGACCGGTGCCGGTCCGTGGAGCAATCTATGCCGGGCCGCCGCCCGAGGAACTTCAAATCATTCCCCTGTGGCGGCGGCCCGGCTCCCGGAAATGAGAGAGAGAGAGAGAGAGAGAGAGAGAGAGAGAGAGAGGCACACACATGCCGCCGCCCTCCTTCACCTGCTTGCTCTGAGGGTCGTTCAGGGCAAAGCTGAGCGCATGCGCTTGGGCGGATGGGCGGGAGGTAGCCGAGGCGCGCTGCTTTGGTCCCAAGGCTGGTGCTTGCCTCCTCCTTGGCGAAGCTGCCCCGCGCGCCCAAAAGCAGACCCAGGAGAGCGCGTCTCCGGGCGCGAGTGCCAAGCGGGGGCGCGGACGTGCTCGGGCCGGCCACGAGCAGGGACCCCGCGTGCCTTCTCCGGGACCCTCGGACGAGGTAAGGGGGGCCCCGGGGCCGAGAGAGAGAGAGAGAGAGAGAGAGAGAGAGAGAGAGAGAGTGAAAGGAGCCCTGCTCGGAAGGGCCGCTTTCTCCCGGCGACTCCCGAACCCCTCGGGCTGAGAAGAGAGAGGGGAGCGGCGGGGAGAGAGCGCCGGAGAGAGAGAGAGAGGCGCGCGAAGTTTGAGTGTTCCTGGAGGCGCCGCCGAGCAGGACGGCTGGTGCCGAGGCAGGAGGCGCGGTCTTGGCTGGCAACGACGAGGCAGGCAGGCCGCGCCTCTTTTGAGGTGAGGGGAGGCGGAGCGGCTCAGGCCAGGCGGGGCCTGGTGTTTTGGGGGGCAGGGGGCGGCGCAGGCCGGCCCGGGTGTTTTCGCCGCCGCCACCGCAACCCCCCCGCAATCGCCGCCGCCGCGACCACCCCGCAATCGCCCCTGCCCCACCATCACTGCCGCCGCCGCCGCGACCCCCCGCAATCGCCCCCGCCCCGCCATCGCCGCTGCCGCAACCCCCCCGCAATCACCCTCACTCCACCATCGCTGCCGCCGCCGCCGCCTCAACCCCCCCACAATCGCCCCAGCCATCGCCGCCGCCGCGACCCCCCCACAATCGCCCTCACTCCGCCATCGCCGCCGCCACCGCCGTGACCCCCCCCCCCCCCCGCAATCGCCCCCGCCCTGCCATCGCCGCCGCCGCCGCGACCCCCCCCCCCGCAATCGCCCCCACCCCGCCCCCCGCCATCGCTGCCGCCGCCGCCGCCGCCGTGACCCCCGCAATCACCCCTGCCCCGCCCCCCGCCATCGCTGCCACCGTGACCCCTGCCATCGCGGCCAGCGCTGCACCCCGCACCCCCCCCGCAAGCGGGCCAGGGAAAAATTATCAAACATTTACCGGTCCGCGGTGATAAAAAGGTTGGGGAGCACTGTTGTAGATCACAAGCTGAATATGAGTCAACAAGGTGGCTGCAAAAAAGGCCAATGCTATTTTAGGCTTCATTAACAGAAGTATAGTCTCCAAATCCCGTGAAGTACTACTCCCACTCTACTCAGCACTGGTTAGGCTTCATTTTGAGTACTGTGTCCAATTCTGGACACAACACTTTAAGAAGGGTGCAGAGTAACCAGAAAAAGTTCAGAAGAGGGCAACAAAGATGATCAGGGTACCAGAAGCAAAGCCCTATGAGGAAAGACTGAAAATAACTGGGCACATTTAGCCTTGAGAAAAGAAGACCAAAGGGAAATAAGAAAGAATGGGATTCATCCCCAGTGTAGAGCTTTTATTAATGGGCACAAGTTACAGGAAGCCAGATTTCAACTGAGATGGAATGGGCATTTCGTTTCAAAACTGGTAGGTTATGAAACGAACCACGTGAGTCCAGGTGATCCTCAGAACCAGCTGATACACGCAGATCCAATTGCTTTACCTTGCTCTGTCTCACGCAGGGTTAAAATCCAACGAGGAAGCATGTTGCAACGTCATCTGTGCTTGATGTGTGATGCTGGCCAATCAGGATCTGTGCAGGGACAGGCATAATCCTGCCTCCCTCTCTGATTGGCCAGTAGCACAGAGCAGGAAAGATGATGTCGCAGCGTGCTTCCTCACTGCACCTCAGCTCCGTGCCAGCAAAGAGAAAGGTAAAGCAATTGGATCTGCATGTATCAGCGGGTTCCGAGCACCACCTGAGCTCGCATGGTTTGTTTCGTAACTTATTGGTTCCAAAACAAAATGCCCATCAGGAAAAGCTTCTTAACTGTTAGAGCAGTATGACAATGGAACCAATTACCTCTGGACGTGGCGAGTGCTCCAACACTAGAGGCATTCAAGAGAAAATTGGACAACCATCTGTCAGATTTACTTTGATATGGATTTCTACACTGAGCAGGGGGTTGGGCTCCGTGGTCTTACAGCTCGATTCCTACAGCTCCATTCCACTCAATTTGTCTAAGATTGTGTGATTTTGTGAATTACTGCCAACTAGTGCATTTATTTATAAAAGAGTACACAGTACTGAAAAGCTTTGCACGATTGTAGCCCCTTAACCAAAATCTCAAATTCTACAAGGAAATGGCAGATGCCACGACAAATTTAACAGATGTTCTCTGAGTTCATCTGAACAAAAACATAAGCATATGTGAAAGAAATACAATACTATCATAAAATCAGTCGGTGTCTGAAGTAATGGCAGACCCTTATGGTAGAATGATGATGTATCAAGTACACAATACAGAACATTGTTTCAAAAGAATCTTCCAATAAGCATGCATAGTTAGCCCAAATTAAAGTGCGTCTCTTTCATGGAAAAAAATAATGAAAAAATTATTGCTGAAGCATGCAAGAATACACTAACACATTATTAGTGTTAGAATACATGAACGAATTATTGCTGAAGCATGCAAGAATACACTAACGCAAAATTCACACTTAAGTAACGCCTTTTACGTGGAGCTTTCTTCAAGGACATTTAGAAATGCAGTAGGACCCTGGTATCTGCTAGGGATCAGTTCCAGGCCTTCTCGTGGACAATAAAAACCGTGGATAAGAGAAAACACCCCCAAAAACCTAAAACCGCTGTTTTGTGACAGTAGCTTGCTTTATGTCTGCTGTTTTGCAATAATAGCTTGCTTTAAGGCTGCTGTGACAGTAGCTTGGTTTAAGGCTGCTGCTTTACGACAGTAGCTTGCTGTGAGGCTGCTGAATTATTTGTTTAATTTTTTGCTCTTCCATCCATGGACAACTGAAATCAGTGGTTAATGAATCAGTGGATACAGGGGTCCTACTGTAATAATAATGTGTCATTAAACTAATTCTGATTTATGATGACTGTTTCTGGGCTTTTCAGTAACAGTACTCAGAACAATAGATAGATAGATAGATAGATAGATAGATAGATAGATAGATAGATAGATAGATAGATAGATAGATAGATAGATAGATAGATAGATAGATAGATAGGGGGTTTGTGGGCTCTTCCAAGCAGGGCAAGGGGTCACCACAACATGGGGAACGTGTTAAAGGGTAGCAGCCTTAGGAAGGTTGGGAACCACTTCTGTAGATGTTTGAAATGTGTGGTACTGTTTCACTAATACTGGCCAATATCCTTATGTGTGGCTACACCTACAGGAAGGAAAGGGATGGGATATGTATCAGAATACTGTTAAGTCCCTCCACGAGGTATTGATAATCAGCTTCTATTACTGCATGAGTGGGGGAAAAATGCTGAACTGTCCCATAAAGCATGTCTTTAACTAAGAGACTCTTCCTTCCACCCATGCAGGAAATGGTCTACAGGGCAGATGTAGAGAGAACTACTAATAACCAAGGAAACTACTATTCACCTAGAAGTAGGCTATGCCACATCAAAGGAGGCCAGGAAAACATCCACTAGATTTTGGATGTTCTTGGCTGTAGTACCACCCCTGATGAATCAGATTCTAGTTGAGCCGAGCCTGGCCTTCCCTGCCTACCTTCAGGAAAGAGCTTAAGATGCAGCTGTTCATTGAACCCTTTGACAATATACAGTATGTTTGCAAATTCGTCCTGCCTGCCCTGTGATGGTTAGCACTTGCACGGACTTGACTCTGATGTTTCAACTAATATGATTCGTTTTTACTTTTAATTTTTTTTAGGAGCCTCATGGTGCAGTGGTTAAACACTCTGCTGCAGCTATAACTGTGCTCACAACCTGGGGTTCAATCTCAGGCAGCTGACTCAAGGTTCACTCAGCCTTCCATCCTTCCAAGGTCAGTAAAATGAGTACCCAGCTCACTTGGGGTGGGAGGCAATATTTAGCCTGCATAAATTGTAAACCACTCCGAGAATGCTTTAAGTACTGTGTGGCAGTATTTTAGCAGAACACTTTGCTTTGCTTTTTATTGTATTGTTTGATTTATTGTTTGATTTTATTTATTTTGTGAACTGCCCAAAATAGAGCTTTGTAATAATGGGTGGGTAGGTAAATAAATGAATAAATAAATAAATAAAAATAACGGTAAGCAGCTACAAATACTGTTTGTTTCATTTTGGTTTGCCTGAAGGATGTCCAAAATGACAAAAGCTTGAATTAGACAATTTTGCACAGATACAGCTGATCCCCCAATTTCAAAATATGATTCCATTTACCTTAGAATTAGTTCCTCTCAAACAGCAGTAGGCCCCACAAGAGAGGCGGGTTTTTAAAGGTTCCTGTTAAATCTCTACCAGGTAAAATCCAAAGGGGGTGGAAATACAAAAACAAAACAAAAGACAAAGCAGCAAAGACACGTGGCACCTTAAAGACTATTATATTTTAGTGTGAGCTTTCGTGGATCGTATCCACTTCTTCAGATATATGCAATAAAATGAAAAACAGCATAAAATGCCAAATTTACAAAACACAAATAAGTAAGTAAGTAAGTAAGTAAGTAAGTAAGCAAGAAAGAAAGCAACCAAGCAAGAAAGCAAGCATTTGGCAACTTTTTAATTAAGAGTTTCACTGAACCTGTGATCAAACGTATTGGTACATCTAGTTGAAAAAAATGCACATACATTTCTTTGAATTGACACATAAACTCTGTTGAGGCATTTAGCATTGCAAAAGTACCAATCCCTTTCACAGCACCTTCTATGGCTTCCCTCGGACCCCTGGGCAACGTTCATGGGGGGCGAGAGTCTTCTATATCTGCAGGCGGTGAAGCAGATGGATAGGAGGCCCTACCTTTGAAAAAGTTGCTGTCCACATCATGAAGAAGAGAAAAGCCGGTAGCTTTCCCCCACCTCTTTCTGTGATTATGTTACTCATTAGATTCAGAATGCCTGACTGTGTCCACTTGAAGTACACTGTACAGGTTCCTTGACAGACCATCATATTTATCCCAAAGAAGCTATTACAGAAAAGAAAAGAAAATCCTTCTCAGTGGAGCAACTTTGAGAGTAGAAGATTTGGGAGAAACACTGCAGGTAGTGAACTAAAAGGAACAGCTAGAAAAGACAGTGCAGGATAGAACTGCGGGAGATATATTCTCCCAGTTCACTCAATCAGCAGCCGCTTTTGAGGCCAAAAGGTGACACGTGAAGGCCCTAGAGCAGCACTGAAGCAGCAAAAAACTGTTTTAAATGGAGCAACAGATCTGTCCCAAATGTAACCTATTTTTGTTTTACTTTAGCTTGGTTCAGAAGAAGGGTGGACATAGTACAGTTCTGGGATGGCAGATTGTGCCCTTTCCCCTCGGCTGCCTTTGTGGCTCTAACCCTGCCCTGCTACTCTCCCCCCCCCGGGGGGGGGACAAAAAGCTAAATTGCAGCTCTTAGAAGCCTCCAGAAGGAGGTCATTGTCTCCACACACACACAAGTAACTTAACACCCCCATTTATCAGAATTGGAAGTGGGAATCGTGCCATTCCTTATTTCGCTTTTTGTGTTTTTTGACATTCTACCACGGAGCTGATCAACCCTCGTTTAGACGCCCCTAGAATTGTACGGTTAACTGGTCCCGCTGCTTTCTTCCTTTCTTCTCTTTTCTGTATAAATTATTGTTGGCATACATTTTTCATTTTCATCAGCATCTTTCTCAGTTTCTTAGTGTTGGTTTTTTATTTTTTTTGTCCGTTGGCAATGTTTTCATACATGAGAAGGTCACTTTTATTCACAATAGTTCAGACAGAACTTGTGATTAGGGTTATGCCATCTGCTTTCATCTGTCTGTCTGGTTCTGAACGCCAACAAATTCCCCAAGAAGAATTCCAGGAGATCCAGCCCGCAAACTCACACATACATTTGGCTCACCTGGAGCAAGACATCCCTGCGCATGTCCACAGCTGTCTTCACACTTTGCTTCCTGTGGGTAATGGACAAAGAAAAAGAAGCCGCTGCTGCAATGCTACCTGGGAGTCATAGGGCTCTTTTACACGACCCCTAAGATCCGCTGGCCACTTAAATTCGGACCAGAGATCTTAGGGGCTTGTCGCTCTTCCTGCTTCTCCACCCCTCCGCACTTCCTGGCTGCTGGCTGCGTGAGGGGAGGGAGAAAAAAAGGGAATAAAAGATCGTGCCTCACCTCCGTTCTGGCTCTCGTTCTGGCTCTCGCTCTTGCCGGCAAGATTCCTGTGTCTGTAAAGTAGCTCTTAAAGGGTCAGGAGCCAAAACAACAACAAATAGAAGCGAGGAGAGCCCCGCACTCACTATCTTTACACCGCATCAAGGAATTTTCAGGATGGAAGAGCAGGTACTTGAAAGGTGCGCTGGGACGCGCTAAAGTGGGCGTGGCCGCACCTAATTTCCTGTAAACTCCGGAGCTGGTGAGTAAACATTTTTAAGCTCCGGAGCTGGGAGCCATTTGCCCCGGAGTTTAGGGGTCGTGTATAAACGCCCATAGTCTCCTGGATGCCTCCTGGAGAACTACAACTCTCAGCCGCTTCCCTTTTTTTGTACAGGAAGCAAGACCTGAAACAGCTGGGAAGGCTTAGGGGTAAGCACTGCACCTGGTGAGCAAGATGTAGGTGTCTATAGGTGTCCATAGGTGTAGATCGATAAGCTGGAAATTCCAGAATTCCGCCAGAGGAAATTGGGAGAATTCTGTGATCATTTTGGGAAGTCCAAAACTAAATTTTAAAAAACCCACTACCACAAATGGCATACCCCCTACTTCTAACTTTTCTAGAGAGCATAATCCTATGCTAGTTCCACATCAAGAAATATCTGGGTGTAGACCAGTGCTTCTCAACCTGTGGGTCCCCAGATGTTCCTGGACTGCAACTCCCGGAAACCCCTTCCAGCACAGGGAGTGGTGGAAGCTTCTGGGAGTTGCAGTCCAGGAATATTTGGGGACCCACAGGTTGAGAACCACTGCTGTAAATTAACCACAGTGCTTTTCTGAGAAATGTCTGAACCAAAATAAAGTATGGTAACCCGTTTACTCAAGATCCCAAAATGCCTTGTCTCTACTTTCGATCAAGAAAACTGAACGCTGCAGAAGGAAAAGATTGCTCTGAAGGGATGCCCTTCTATATGAAAGGGCTCACTGCAATATCCACAAAAATCCTTGCAGGAGCCTATTATTTATTACTGCAGGTGAGAAGCTGTAAAAGCAGGCCCTCAAAGACACAGATAAAATAAACCATGACACCATGGTGTAGTTGGCAGTAGAGATGGGCACGACTCGGGAAAATGACGTTTTCGAGTTGTCGTGTGTCGGAGGCAGTCCGTTTCGGCTCGTTTCCGTTTTTCGCGAAATTTCACAAAAATTAGTCGGTTCGTTTTTTTTCGTTTTTTTTTTTTTCGTTGTCGTTAGTACTGGTTTGGGGGGGTAGCGGGCTCCTGGAGGGAGCTGCAGGAGTCAGCCAGAGCCACAAGTGACGGACTGGCAGACTCTTTGCACCCGCTGTGTCTCACGTACTTGCATGTAGTGCAATGCAAATAGATCTGGCTTAGGGTTAAGACGGCTTAGCGCAAGGGCTAGGGTTAGGCTAGTTACGGGTGAGGTTAGGGTGAGTATTGGGGTGCATCTGGGTGCCTCTCTGACCCACTTAGAAGGACAGTGTACTGGCGTATGGGTTAGGCTTAGGGTTCGGGTTTGGGCTACGATTAGTGGGCTGTTTATGCCCGATTGGCACATCCCAGAAGTCTCTGTGGTCAACCTGGCCAAGTGGCCATGCGATTGGTGGAAAATTTGCATGGTCCACTCCCATGGGCATGGGAATGTGCAGGTGTAAAAAAATAAAATAAAATAAAATAAAATAAAATAAAATAAAATAAAATCAACGGAGACTTTTTTTTTGCAAGAAAAACCCACTGCTGCTACTGTAAAAATTCAAGCATTTAAAATAGCTAATTTTCGCATGTTTCTGTGGTGCTTTGGTGGGGTTTTGGGCAACGATTTCAAAAAAAATATTGCGGTCGCCATTTTGGATCCCCCGTACTGCATGGCAAATGGATGCGCCCTTCCAGCCTGGTACAGTCAGCAAAACCTGGCCATGTGATTGGTGGAATGGCTCCAAAACTTTGCATGGTCCATTCCCATGGGCAAGCCCATCATTCCGAATGCACAGGTGTAAAAAAATAAAATAAAATAAAATAAAATAAAATCAACGGAGACTTTTTTTTGCAAGAAAAACCCACTGCTGCTACTGTAAAAATTTAAGCATTTAAAATAGCTAATTTTCGCATGTTTCTGTGATGCTTTGGTGGGGTTTTGGGCAACGATTTCAAAAAATATATTGCGGTCACCATTTTGGATCCCCCGCACTGCATGGCAAATGGATGCGCCCTCCCAGCCTGGTACCAGCAGCGCAGCAGTAGCAATAGCCAAGGAGAGGGGGGCGGGTAACCCCCCCCAAATAAAACACCCTTCTGGCCTGGTAGGTGCCCTCAGACAGTTTTTGCCTACTTTTAGGGCCGGGAATTGGGGGTTTTTTTAACTTTTAAAAACTTTTTTTCTGTGCCGCTTGGCATTGCGCGATCGCCGCGATGCAAGTAACGAGCACGACAAATCAGACCAAAATTGTTCGTTCGTCGGTTCGAGCTTGAAGTCTGGCGGAGTAATTCTCGTTACCGTTTCCGTAGAGTAACGGAAACGAGTAACGGAAACGGAAACGGGAATACCGCTAAGTCGTGCCCATCTCTAGTTGGCAGCATTGACTCAAATAATTAGAAATAACCTGCTGCTACTAAACCTGCTTAAGACTTTCATATGCAGTGGTACCTCGACTTACGAATTTGATCCGTTCCAAATGCATACTCTTAAGTCAAACTACTCTTAAGTCAGGGTACCTATCTAAAAATTTTAAAAATAAGTTACAAAATGTATAAAAATGTAAATCGAGCAGACCATATTTAAAATTTGTAAGGCGGCAGTTAAAATGCCAACAATTTTCTGCTCTTAAGTCGAACTGCTCTTAAGTCGAGCTGCTCTTAAGTCGGGGTACCACTTTATATAGATGTATATATAGATGTATGGAAAATATCGGAAGAACTGCAAACTAGTTTCTTTGCGTGAACAGGGACTCAGTCTGGATGAATCTTTCTTTCTAATCTGGACACACAAAAACTGAAGAATGCCTTAAAAGCCAGGGCCCAAGAGATGCCGACCCAGCAACTATCATCAATAAAGGTAGGATACTTGATAGATAGTATTAAATTAATAGAACTAAACAAAGTGTGCAGTGGTAAACACAGCTTTAAGGCCAGTTACAGAAACAACAGTTCATCCATCAAGAAAAAAAAATGGCTGTCAAAACAGTATCAAGAAGCTTAATATGCATCTGGAATGAAGATTGGCAGGAAGCAAAGATTCCACACTTGTGAGGTGTACATTTTAAAGTGGTGCTACTGGTCAACTGGACCAGTAACGCCACTGGTTGCAAATCAGCCAGAAGAAACCTGTTCCACAATGAAGAAGGAGGTGGAGACAAGAGATAGTGGCAGTCTCCTCCTCCAAGGCACAGCATGTGTCAGACTCCAAAGCTTGGAGGCAGATACCTTGGCTATGCTAACTACCACTTTCAAAAATCCAAGGAGATTCTTGAAAACAATCAGGGGTGTATATAACTCACAAAAAAGAAGAGTGAATTCATGTATGATGTCAACTAATATGAAGCACTGCTTTGTAGGAAATACGGAAAGAGAAAGGAACTCCTGGAACTGGAGTAATGACCAACTGAAGAGACGACAGCTTACACTTTGACCAAACCATTGGGCAAAACCCAACACCGCCTTGTGTGGGATCACAGCTCTCCGGCTCCTGGGGTGCTTGTCTGCCTCTGTGGACTGCAGGCAGCTGGGCTGCAGCCCAAAGCCGGGCACTTTCCCCTGCCCCTATGAGACAAGATGACACCCATAGACTGAGTGCAGGCTTCGTCATGATGAAGTTTTAAAGGTAACAAGACACATGTCTTTGCATGAGAAATAGGAGAAGAAAGACTTCCTCTGGTTCCCTAGTCTCCCCTTTCCCTACTCATACATTTGCACAACTTCCTTCCATCTAAAATGATATTCAAGTTTCCGATACCATGTCCTTTTCTTCTCACTCCTCTTTAGGAGTGGATAATAATAAAAGTCTTGCAGAGCTTATAGATCTTCAAGTCCAGCCCCACATCAAAGAGCCACTGTGGGGGAATCGAAATCCCAACTTTAGGCTCTCCATCAAAGAGCTCTCCGGTAAAGATTTCTTGCCTTTCCTTCTCAAAAGGTAAGGAGGAACCAAGGCTTCTTGAATTTCCGCCTTCAAGTGCAACTAGATGGGACAACTTGGGATGGTCCAGATCACATTTAATAGGCTCTTATCTTCGATGCCATCTACAGTGGTACCTCTACTTACGAATTTAATCCATTCCAAATGCATGCTCTTGAGTCTAACAACTCTTAAATAGAGGCACCGTACCTAAAAATAAAATAAAAAAATAGAAAAAATGGGGGGAAAAGTAAGTAGACCAGACCGCATCTAAAATTTGTAAAGTGGCAGTTAAAACGCCAACAGTTTTCCGCTCTTACGTCGAATTGGTCTTAAGTAGAGCCGCTGTTAAGTAGAGGTACCACTGTATTTTATCTCACACTGCCATTCCTTCCATACACATGAAGATATTTCTTCTCCTGTGAGATGGATCAACAGAGTACTTTAGACCGGTGGTCCCCAACCCCCGGTCCGCGGACCGGTGCCGGTCCGTGGACCGGTCGGCACCGGGCCGCCTGGGGAGGCCGGGGAGGCTCCTCCCCTTTTCCTCCGCCGCCCTCCTCCTCCTCCTCTTCTCTCCCGCGGGCGCCCGTGGAGGAGGAAGGCTGGAGGAGCGCAGGAGGAGCCGCCGCCGCCTTTGCCTTTGCCTCCCTCCTCCCCTCCCCTCCCCTCCCCTCCCCTCCTCCCGGGCCGGCCAGCCGGCGACTCCGCCCCAAAACGCTGGCGCCCCGGCGGCGTTGGCGGCGGCCGCTTGGGCTCCGCCAGGAGGGATGCGGCGGCGTTGGCGGCGGCCCAGAAGACCGGGCTCTCCTCGGTCCGTTGCTCTCCTCTGGGGAAGAGGAGGCGGAGGCGCCCATCCTCCTCCTCCTCCCCCCGGGATCCCGCTGCTGGCACCCCGCTCGCTTTCCCCGGCGGAGGAGGAGGCCCACGGCAGTGGCGGCAGCAGGAGCAGGAGCAAGCGCGGCGCCAGCAGCGAGACCCACGTGCGGCACCCGCCCGGCTGCGCCGGGAAGCGCCCTCGCGGCACCGACGAGCCGCCACCGCCTCCTCCTGCTCCTGCTCCGGTTCCTCCTCCTCCTCCTCCTCCTCCTCCCGCCGCCGCCGAAGGAGCAGCAGCGAGGGCAATTGCGGAGGGGTGGCGGCGGCGGTGGCGGGACAGGGGCGATTGCGGCGGTGGCGGCAGGGGGGGCGATTGCGGGGGGTGGCTGCTGCTGCTCCTCCGGCGGCGGCGGCGGGAGGAGGAGGAGGAGGAGGAACAGGAGCAGGAGGAGGCGGCGGCGGCTCGTCAGTGCCGTGAGGGCGCTTGCCGACGCGGCCGGGCGGGTGCCGCGCGCGGGGCGCCGGAGCCAGGAGCCGCGCGCGGGTCTCGCTGCTGGCGCCCCGCTCGCTTTCCCCGGCGGAGGAGGAGGCCGCCGACGGCGGCGGCGGCAGCAGGAGCAAGCGGGGCGCCAGCAGCGAGACCTGCATGCGGCTCCCGGCGCCGGAGGAGGAGGCGGGGGCCCGCCTGCCCAGGAGCCCCGGGTTCCCCCCCACCCTGCCCGTGTGTGGGGGGGGGAGTGGCACGCCCGACGCCCCAAGCCAGTGAGTGCCGCCGCCGCTGCTCTCGTGCCTCCCCCTCCTCCTTCCCTCCCATCCTTTGCTTTCACCCCCCCTTTTGCCTCCCCGCCGGACCCCCCTTTCGCATTCTCCCCCCCTCCCCACCCCCACCCCCAGCTTCGGGCCACAGAAAAATTTTCAAAAATTTCCCGGTCCGCGGGGACAAAAAGGTTGGGGAGCACTGCTTTAGACTGCTCCCCTGCCCTTCCATCACCTATTGTTGCAGCTGTCATTCCAAGGGCCACAGTGACTTCCCTTCTGTGTTTAATTTAGTAAGTGGCATGACAATATAGCAATGCATCCACTTAGCGTGGATACTCTCAAATACAGTAACCCCCCGCCGATTGCAGGGGCTAGGGACCCACCCCACCCGCGATCCATAAAAATCCGCGATATGCGGAAGTGGGCGGGGGGCGAGGGGCTCGCAAAAGCCTCGGAGGAGCGTGGGGGCGGCGCGGAGCCACCCGACCGCCCACCGCCACTACCACCCCGCGCGGCTTCGAGGCCCTCCGGAGGCGCCTGAGGCAGCTGCAGAGGGGGACGCCGTCCCTCCATGCACCTGCCCCGTGCGGCTCGGAGGCAGTCCGGAGGCGCCCGGGGCGGCTGCGGAGGGGGACGCCGTCCCTCCGCGCACCCACCCCGTGCAGTTCAGAGGCAGTCTGGAGGCGCCCAGGGAGGGCTGCGCAGAGGGACACCATGCACCGCTCGGAGGACCTAGCTGTCCCTCCCTACCGCCGCCCCCCCAGCGGCTCCAAGGCCTTTCAGGCTTCTTGGAGGTGCAGGGGGCACACAGAACGACCACACACACCCCCACGGTGCAGGTACTGCGATCCCGCGATGTAGCGGGACCAGGGTACCTGAACTGCGAAATGGCGGGGGTTACTGTATCTTAAATGGTGAGAGTCCTCTGCCCTTCTTTCCACTCTCATCCCACTGCAAACGTGATAGGGTTGTCACCTCCAAGAATGCTGCCTACAGGTATATTTGGGAACGATTTACACACACACGGACAGCAGAATGGGATAATCAAAGGTGCTGCTAATTGTACTCCAATGGAAGAACAAGCGTTGTGCCAAAAAGGAGCGGCGCACTTTGTAAAAGGGGAGGGGAGAGTCGTTCTTACTTAAAATGCAGGAGACGGCCAGACAACAGGGTGAATGAAAACCGTGCCAAGAATGAACCAGATGGCGAACTAGACGCTCATCTAACTGCGCCCTCGCGGTTACCCAGAAATAAGATTCCTACTACAGTATCTTCCCTATTCCAAACTGAAGAAGCTGCTTGCATGAGGGGCGAAACCTTTCGCTCTCACGGGGAAAAAAGAAGTCCAGTTGCCATGGCTCAACTTCCGGATTCCTAGTCCAATGTTTTCTTCTTTTAAGAAACCCTCGATCAAAACGGACATTCCGCCACCGAGATTCGCTCATCGTTCAGCCCTTGCTGCAACGGGGGTGCTCCAAAGTTAGCCGAAGTTATGCAGCCGCGCGGCCGACGGAAGGCGGGGGAGGGGCAGGTGGCCGGCTTTCCCTCCAGCCGGCAGAGGCACACAAACACCCCCCCCCAGGAGCCGGAGAGCTGTGATCCCACACGAGGAGGGGCCTGGGCCGCCGTGGGGGCGGAGGGAGCGGGGCAAGGGGAAAACAGCGCCTGCATTGTGCCGCCTTGGGTCCGTTCGGGGCGGGCTGCGAACGGCAAGGCTGAGATCTCCCCCCTTTCTCCCCCCCCACCCCCGCCTCCAGGCCGATCCTTTGCACGGGAGTGGAGTCCGGAGCACTGGAGTGGAGCTCACACGCACGGCCGTAACACGCCTTTCCCCACCCCCACCCTCTCTCTCACCTCCGGCGGCGGCGACGCGCTCGGGCTGGATGGGGCTCCAGCGGAGCCTTCGGGCGCTCAGCACCACGTCGCAGCTCTTCTTCTCGACCTGGAAAATGCCCCGGAGGAGGGCCGGGTCTCCTTCGGCGCCGGCTTCTCCTTCCTCCTTCTCCTTCTCCTCCTCGGCGCTCCATTGGCGTCCCTGGGCGCCTTCCCGGTCCCCTCGGCCCTCCTCGTGGGGCTCGACCCAAGCTACTCTCCGGTGCCGGAGCATGGCCCGAGCACTCCCTCGGCCAGCCGCCCGCCCGCCCACCCACTCACGCAGCGGCCGCCGCCGCCGCCGTCTTGGCGCCCTCCGCCCGGCGGAGCAAAGCAAGGAAAGCCGCCAAGGCGTCCCGGGCGCGTCCTGGTCGCTACCAAGGCAGCGAGCCGCTCGCCCTCCTCCCGCCCGCCGAGCCCGGGAGGGCAGCGGCGAGGCGCAGGCTCTGAAAAGGCCTTAGCCTTAAGGACGCCGCTGGCCGCCGGGCTTCCTCGCCCCCCCCTCCACCCAACCCCCCACCCCCAGTCTCTGACTTTTCTCTGGCCAAAAGGCGAGAAAAAACGAACGAACCCGGTGAAACTTGCGAAGGGCCCGGAGACCTTTCGCCACACACAGAAGGAGGGCATCGTCCTCCGGATAATTGCATGGCATGTTTGGGGAGGGAAGAACGGGGGTGGGCAGCCAGGCAAAGACGATAGAGGTGAAAATCAAAAGATTAGAATATGGTGCAAAAGTTCATTTATTTCAGTAACGCAACTTTAAAGGTGAAACTAATATATGAGATAGACTCATTACATGCAAGGCGAGATAGTTCAAGCCTTAATTTGTTATAATTGTGATGTGATTATGGCTTACAGCTTAGGAAAACACCAAATTCACAATCCGACAGTTAAGAATATTGTGGAAAGGTTCAACACTCTCTGGGCTGAAAGTGTCCCGCTCTATTCAGCTAATTAATCAATAACTCCTGCAAAGGGTTCCTGAGCCTTTAAATGGTCTCTGAGGCTGGTTTAGTAGGAATAACAATCATGGGAAAGACTGCTGACCTGACAGTTGTGCAGAAAACCATCATTGACACCCTCCATAAGGAGGGAAAGGCCCAAAAGGTAATTGCAAAAGCAGTGGGATGTTCCCAAAGTGCTGTATCAAAGCACATGAATAGAAAGTTATGTGGAAGGGGAAAGTGTGGAAGAAAAAGGTGTACAAGCAGCAGCAGGGATGACCACAACCTGGAGAGGATTGTCAGGAAAAGCCCATTCAAAATTGTTGGGGACTTTCACAAGGAGTGGAGGGAGGCAGGAGTTAAGTGCATCAAGAGCCACCATACAGAAACGGATTCTGGACATGGGCTTCAAATGTCACATTCCTTTTGACAAGCCACTCCTGAACACTTCCTCAGTGGTCCAAAGTCCTCTTTTCCAATGAGAGCAACTTTTGCATCTCCTTTGGGAACAAAGGACCCAGAGTCTAGAGGAAGAATAGAGAGGCACACAATGCACTATGCTTGAAGTCCAGTGTGAATTTTCCACAGTCTGTGTTGATTTGGGGAGCTGTGTCATCTGCTGGTGTTGGTCCTCTGTGCTTCATTAAGTCCAGAGTCAACACAACTGTCTACCAGGAGAATTTGGAGGACTTCATGCTTCCTTCTGCAGACGAGCTTTATGGGGATGCTGACTTCATTTTCCAGCAGGACTTGGCACCTGCCCACACTGCCGAAAGTACCAAAACCTGGTTCAATGACCATGGGGTTACTGTGTTTGATTGGCCAGCAAACTTGCCAGACTTGAACCCCATAGAGAATCTATGGGTCTTTGCCAAGAGAAAGATGAGAAACCAAACAATGCAGAAGAGTTGAAGGCCGCTATTGAATCATCCTGATCTTCCATAACACCTCAGCAGTGCCACAGGCTGATAGCATCCATACAACGCCGCACTGAGGCAGTAATTGATGCAAAAGGGGCCCAAACCATGTACTGAGTACATATGCATGCTTATACTTTTCAGAGGTCCAATATTGTTCTATTTACAATCCTTGTTTTATTGCTTTCACTTAATATTCTAATTGTCTGAGGTTTTGGATTTGGGGTTTTCATATGCTGTAAGCCATGATCATCTCAATTATAACAAACTAAGGCTTGAACTATCTCGCTTTGCATGTAATGAACATATCTCATATATTATTTTTGCCTTTAAAGTTGCATTACTGAAATAAATGAACTTTTGCACAATAGTCTAATTTTTTGAGTTTCACCTGTAGATGGGGTGGGGTGGGGATTATAAAACCCTGACACCCGTATCTGACCTGCATAGTTAAATCTGCCCACAGTCAGCCGTAGAAAGAGTGCTCTGTTTTCCTCAGGATGTCTAACTTCTAACAAGTTGTAGAAGCCGGGTTGTCCCAAACAGTAACAAACCATGTCTGCTAAAAAACGGAGTCTGGAACGCAGAAAGGATGGCCCCTGTAGTTCCCCAAGATTGCACCAATGAGTGATGCCTTTTTATTGGGCCGCTAAAAGGGGAGATAAGTATTATAGTAACTGCTGGACATTCATCTACATATTTTAATATTGGCCACGAGGGAATAGAATAGAATAGATAATAGAGTTTTTATTGTCATTATGCATATGCAAGATATGCACAATGAAACTAGAGTGCTGTTCCACAACCCACTCTAAACAAGGAGCCATACAAAACACATAAAACACATAAAACACCATACAAGATATTAAAAACTCTTAAAATCGCTTACGAAATTTAAAACACTACTTAAAAACTGATTTGGATGGTGCTAAAACTGTCACGTTTAACTTGGATATCGCTCTGGGATAAAAACTGTTCTTTCGTCTATTTGTCCTTGACCTAAGAGTCCTATATCTCCTACCAGAGGGCAACAGTTCAAAAAACTGGTGGCCAGGATGTGAAGGGTCTCTCAATTCTAGATGTCTTTCTCAAGGTGTGGCAAGGAAGTGGATTTCATCCATGAAAGCTTGCAGCTTTTTAAAAGTAAGGCATCATAAAATAAATAGGCATCGCCTACTCTTGAGTTTGTATAATCAACATGTTCCTTTCTCTTCTTGTGTTGTCTTGTTTTTCTTAGAAGAAATAATAATGACATTTACATACACAACAGGGGGAGCCTTCTTTCCATAAAAGCCAGTGGGATATTTGCCACTATTAATGGATGCCTGATTTCACCCCAAGTCAATATTCAGTACTGTACGTGTTTTATGAAGTCGTGCCTAACTGGCAGTTCTCCATCCACAAGTAATATGATGAATGTAGCATGAGTACATGTAACACTAAACTCTCTATAAAAACAGCCACCGTTCAAAAACGTGTAGCTCAACATTTAGAAATGCATTAATTTATCATTCTTAATTACTTGGGCCTATAATAATACCTAATATTCCACTTCCACATTCCCACTTTATTTTGTTTGTGTATAAATGAATGTATTTCCTGGGGGTTAAATGTAATGATCTGCATATGGAACTTTTGTTTTAAAAATGCTCTTCCAATTTCAACCCTCAGTAATGCCTAAGGACTTTCCCAGCTCCCCAGTACCACCAGACTGGGTTCTGAGGAGCTGAGAAATTATTCAAAACCAGCATTGGTCTCCTTAAATTATATATAGTTGATTTCAAGAAAAAAAAATCTCCATTATTTTATTTTTAATTTTTTTGTTGACAATCCGCTTAAGATAATACATACCTTCCAAGCTTGATTATACAAACAATACCGAAACTCCATTATTTTATTACTTCCTAAAATCCTTCCTTGGAGACAGAAGGAAACAGCTACACAATTTTCCCCCACATTGGCCCCTCTAAAATTGTTCTCGTTTTCCATGCAAGAAAGCGTGTACATATATATTCTGTAAGCAACTGTATTTTTCAGTAAAGAACATACAGTGGACCCTTGTATAACTGTATAACATAAAATCTGTACAACATAAAAAATTCCGGAGATAGGGGAAATTTGCCTAACAGAATCGTCTATGGGGCGAATCCGTGCAACATAATTAGGGATTACTCTGTTTTCAATGCATCCCTATGGGAAACTTGTAGAAAGGAAAAATTGCTTAACATAATTTCATTTGGAACGAATCAATTCCTTTATACAAGGTACCATTGTATCTGATATTTTGTGTGGAGGAAAGGGAAGCTGTGTTTGCCCTTTTTTTTCTGTAAGAATGCAGTTTTTAAAGGGAGGGAACATTTTTCTTATTAACCCAGATAGGACCACAACAATTGCTAGAGATATATCTATACATATCCTATTTCCCCTTTTATCTCCTTTGTCCTTGGAGAATAATACCTGCCATACCCACCACTGGAAGCTATGAGATCAAGTCTACAAGATCAGGTGGAAAAGAATATAGACAGAGGCTTGCTACATAGGGAGATGGAAGAACCCATAAAATGGAAGGAAAGGGGTAGCTGGCACCCAAAATCCAAAGACTGGATCCACAGGCAACTCAAATGCACATCTCAGAGATCCCCTCTCAGCTGAATGGACTGCGTGCCTTAAAAGAGCTTCCAGCCACACAACCCAGACCCAGCGATCTATTCTGAGCCACTCAGCTTACTTCCTCAAAGATTTCCTAGGCATATCGAAGCCAGACACAGGGCTGGGGCAAGTGTTTCCTCCTTCTCTGAGAGGCAGAGGGAAGTGAATTACTCTGCAGTCTTTAACGTTCAGAGGAATGGCTTGATTTGGGATAGAACATTGGTGAGGAGGACAACAGGGGTAACTTGGCAGCCCTAAATGCTGCTTCTCGCGTAGTTTCCTCTGTAATGATGAAGTAACATTTATTATTATTTATTATTTATTAGTTTCATTTATATACCGCTCCATCTTCCTACTGGGACTCTAGGTGGTTTACACTACAGGATAAAAACAACACAAAAGAAACAGTATAATCAAAAGAGAAAAATACCCTCGGCAAGGTGAGGCAGGACGTATGGGGAAGAGGGGTGGGAATAGAAATTAAATTACAGGTCGCCATATGCCTCCTTGAAAAGCATGGTTTTTCATTCAGTCACAGATTGGTAAAGGCACTGCACATCCTGGGTGAAGACCTTTGTTTCAGTGCATACTGTTTTAATTTATCTTTCTTTCTCACATATTGTTTTCTAGAAGAATGCTACCAACTTTGCAAAAATTAAAGTCATCTTTTCCTCCCAATACACTCTCTCTCTCTCTCTCTCTCTCTCTCTCACACACACACACACACACACACACACACACACACACACACACACACACACACACACACACACACACACACCTCTCTTTCCCTGTTTCTTTTTCTCTCACACCGCTACTGGTTAGTTTTCTCCCTTCACCCAGTGGCCATTCCACCACTCACTCTTCTCTCTATACATTCCCCAGTATATTTTCCCCATATTTTTTCTTCTTCAGCAGTTGGAAAAGCTGAAGGACTCTGTAGAGGAAAGGGTGACAGGAACCAGTCCTCTCTGTCCCTGTCCAGAAATGAACACTCCACGCTCATCTCCATCATCATTTTTCATTGTTTGGGGGCTTATAAAGTCTACTGATGGTGCTGCAAGTCCCAGAAAGTCCTAAGGCAGCTTACAGTAATGAGGGACAATATACAGTCCAGTTCAATTAAGGCATATTCAAGTTTGAGAAACAGGAAATTGAGGGACATCTTACAGCATTAAGAGGCAACATTAAAGCTACAAGAGAGTGTGAGCAGTTAAAGAGAGAGTAAAATTTCCATGTAAAAGTTATGAGGCATGGAAACTAACATTGAAAACATAGTGTCAATGCAATCCCACAAGTTATACGTGGTTATAAACACAAAGTCTATGTAATCATATATGGTAGATTCATATAAAAGACACATAATAGATAGTCCATCATTCAGGGAAAATTAGATTTTAATTAGATTATAGTTCACACACAGAGAGAAAGAGAGAGAGAGAGAGAGAGAGAGAGAGAGAGAGAGAGAGAGAGAGAGAGAGAGAGAGAGAGTTAATATGCATGTCACATTTAAGTGGTCTAGTTTTCATTGTCTTGAAGCTATTGCAAAGGCAGATAGACCTGCCACTTGTTTTGCGACTGCTGCATGTTGTGTTTTTACTAATGGCATTTTGTGTTTAATATTATCAAGGGTATCCAGTGCTAAGATATGTATTTACTCTTAGCTGTCTCAAACTCATGATAGAACATGTGGCATATGATGTATGTCTCTTTACTGGCATGGAGAAGCAAAAGTCCAGGAAGATCCAAGGCCCTTTGAAGGCCTGCTGAAGATAATGGAAGGCATGTGAAACCAGGAGCGATTCCGCCAGCAGAGCCTTTCCACACCATCCGGGTTCTTCTCAGACTTCCATCCCAGAGGGCTCTAGTTACTGTCTAAGAAAGTGATGGGTTCCTTTTGAAAGGCAATGCAAGAAAAGAGAGGGCTAGCTTTATGTGAATATCACTGAACAAGAATAACAAACTTCAAGACACACTTCTCTGTTACAGTCTCTTCACTTTATTCCATGCAGTCACAAATGGTAATTTAGTTCATTTGTCTCTTTTACTTTGCCCTGAATGTAATTCCAACAGGCACTCTCTGTGAAAAACTGTTGTTGCACACGTGATCCATTAATTTCACTTCATTGAAAACGCAGGCAGGCGGTTTCTACATTCCTGTGAACATTTGTCCAGTGATACAATAGTCCTACTGCATGCTGCCTAGATGCCCTAAGCACATGGGATCTTGCGTGATTTCAGAAGCTAAGCAGGGTCAGGCCTGGCTAGTACTTGGATGGGCGACCACCAGGGAATACCTGGTGCTGTAGGCGCCTGGAGTAGGAACTGGCAAACCACTCCAGTATTTCTGCCAAGAAAACTCCATGGAAATGGGGTCAAGGAGAGTCAGTCATGACTGTAACGACACAACACACACACACACACACACACACACATACTGCGTATCTCCAATTGTATATGCAGTATAATGTATAATAATGTACTGCAGGTATGTCCAAAGTCAAGCCCAGGGGCCAAATGTGGCCTGTTTTCAATTTTTGAGCGGCCCGTAGCCTCTTCATCCCCGCCAACTCAGCCTGTCATGCATCTCTGTCAGCTGGCCCCTCCCCATACCGGATGGAGATGTCAGCTTGCAGTTTTATGGTTTGCCTGCTCTCCCTGCCACTGTCTGTCCTCCCAGCCACGTGCCCAGCCCACCCGCCCCCAGCTCCGTTGCTGCAGCATCCTCCCCGCCTCCTTGCATGTCCTAGCGGCTTGTCCAAAGTCTGGCCCAGGGGCCAAATTCAGCTGAATGGTCAGCTTCCACACATTTTCACTTCACCATATCTGGCCCTTGTAAAAAGTTTGGATACCCCTGAATGTACTGTATGTCTTTTGTTTTAGCTGAAATTGTCAGAGTATGTGCTATTTGATCAGCCAGCAGAAGCAATACCTATTGAATAAATAGTTAGCCAGGCACAGAATTTTCCTAAAACCAAAACAACTATATTCCAAACTGTACAAAAATATATCACAGCATCACAGAACTTATACAAAGTTCAACAAAAAGAGGGAAAACATCACATTAGTACATTCATACAAAATTCAACAGCATAACAGCATACATTACATTGACAAAATATATGACTGAGAAACAAAGTGGATGCCTTACTCACGGAAGGCCCAATGAACAATGATTTACAGAACATTTTTATACATATGTCTGTCCAATCATAAATGACATTACCTCATAGCTATTGCAACCCCTTGCATCAGCCAAAATTCATTATGTTAATTCTTAACATCTGTACTGCACTAGAAAAAATTATACATTGAGTTACTGTGACTTTTCACTTTTACAGACTCCATCTTTAAATCAATTAAATACATTATCAAACACATATAGAACATCCTGTCTAATACATGTATTTCACTAACTAATACCTGACAGAAATCAAGTAGTAAGGAACCATCAGAGTAGACCCATTGGATCAAGGGGCTTTGGGGAGTCAGCAACTCTGTTCCACTGATTCAATGGACCTACTCTAGTGGCAACTTACTACAGAGTTGTAGCCACTGTATATCTGTAGCTCAAAAACTGCCAGAAGAAAACGGGCTGCTGTTCAGTCCCTAAAAATGTCAATAGGCAGATTAACCATACTCATCATGGCATTAAGAACAATGCTGGGCTTCATTTTGGATTGCCCTATTTGTGACAGCATGCTGAATGAATATTTCAGTATTTTTCAAAGGGAAACACTGATTTGTACAACTCATTTGCAGTTTTTTTTCACCCATCACTCTAATATGCATTAATATATTTTATGTACATAAGCATCAGCGGACAACAAAGCAGTTGCAGGAGTGGTCTTCCAGCTAAATAGCATATTTAGGCCAGGCTAGAGTGCATAATAAATCCAGCCATGCTAATGCAATCTACTTTGATAGAATATAAATAGATGTACCTTTTAAAAATTGCGGAAGGGAGAGCTGCTAGAATCAAGCAAACTCCGATATTTACCATAACTCTTGTACGAATGTGTCTTCCACTCGTGCAGAACTAGATGGTAACCATGCTTGGTGAATATTAATTAGTAACCATTTCCCTGAACATGTTTCTAAGGACTGAAGCAGGTTTCAAACGATGTCATCTCAAAAGCTGGAAAAAACTAAACAAACCACACTTATATGTAAGCAATGGCTTGGATCCAGCCTTACAGTACAACCATGGGCTAGCTGTACTGGTGAAGTGAAGTTGTGCTGAACCCATATAACTCCCATCTTAGGGATGCTGGAATTTAATTAAGACTACCCTCACCTTGGCCTCACTTTTGGGCTGGCACAGGGGTTGAATCACTTTGCTGGTGACGGTTTAAATCTGAAGGAACCCAATTCCTCTCTACCCCTTTATTTCCCCTCTTCTGTTGGCAGATCTTAGATCACAAAAAGAAAAAGCAAACCACCCCATAGCACTTAAAACAAGCATGTCCAAAGTCAGGCCTGGGGGCCAAATGTGGCCCATCTTTAAATTTCAAGTGGTCCACGGCCTCTTCTCCCCGCCAGCTCAGCCTGTCAACGCATCCCCTCCAGCTGGCCTCTCTTCATACTGGATAGAGGCATCAGCTTGCAGTTTTACGGTTTGCCTGCCCTCCCCCCGCCTCTGTCCATTCCCCCAGTCACCTGCCCAGCCTACCCACCCCGGCTCTGTTGCTGCAGCATCCTCCCTGCCACCTTGCATGTTAAAAAGACTTGTCCAAAGTCTGTCCCAGGGGCTAAATGTGGCTAAATGGTCAGCCCCCCCACACATTTTCACCTCAATAAATCTGGCCCTCCTTGCAAAAAGTTTGGACACCCCTGACTTAAAGCATTATCTGGGCTATTTAATGCCATGTTACCCACCCATTTTACCAACCTCAAAAGGAAGGAAGTCTAAGTGAAACCTGGAGCTGACTACCTGGGATTGCACCCCAGATCATCAGCACAGTTTGGGCTGCAGTCTAGCAGTCTAGCCATGAGGTTACTGTGTAACCCTGAGGGCAGATTTCTCTGTCATCAGGTCTCTGAGCCAGAAGAAGTACCGTATATACTCGAGTATAAGTCGACCCGAGTATAAGTCGAGGGCCCTAATTTAACCCCCTAAAACTGGGGAAAAGTATTGATTCGAGTATAAGTCTAGGGTGGGAAATGCAGCAGGGCCTGGCAGCTCCTCCTTTGTGAGCTGGGGGAGTGGGGTGTGATGTTTAAAATGACTTTTAGCCACTGATGCAAGTGCTTGGATCAGTGGCTAATTGTCATTTTAAGCATTGCGCACCTCTCCCCTGTGATGCAGAGAGGAGGTCATGAGAAGCGGCACACAATGTTTAAAATGACTTTTAGTCACCGACCCAAGTACTTGCCTCAGTGGCTAAAAGTATTGACCCGAATATAAACCGAGGGCCCCTTTTTTCAGCCCAAAATTAGGGCTGAAAAACTAGGCTTATATTCAAGTATATACAGTACTTTCGTGACAGCAGAGAAGACTTGCATCTAATCCTAAAACTCTAGCTGGGACATGTTTGACTCAAAATTGTAATCTTTTTCTTATTTAGAGGATCCATTGAAATTAATTATGCCTAAGCCAGCCATGACTAAGATGTGTTCTGTTATCCTCAGAGGGTCCTTTCACCAGTTAAGATGAGAGGATAAAAAGTTGATGAAGCAAAGAAATGGTACCCCTGGACTGCCTTATACCTTACCTAGACTTGCTTCAAGAATTTTTCAATGTGACTTGTGCAGGAATGCCTTCTGAACACACTTGGATTGAAAAAAACAACTCTGTAAATATAAGGATGACTTTGTAATAGGGATGAGCATGGAATGGAAAAATTGTGTTCCGTTTTGTCCCCCCTGCTTTTTGTTTTGTATCGTAAGTACTGATTTCTTTTTTTCAAAAAATCTTTACTTACAAATCCCGTGGGGGATTAAAAGGCCTCCTTGCAATCTCCTCCCAGCTGATTTTGACAGCTCGATCCCAGCTAGGAGGTGGGTGGGTAGGAGGAAAGGAGCAGCCAGACAGAAGTAAATTCCCTGCCTCCATGGCCCACAGCTCTTCCTGTCAAGAAAACCTCCCTGGGAGGAGGGGGAGCACAGGAGAAGGAAGGAGGCAGCAGTAAATTCAAGCAGAGCTTCACTTTACAGCTGTTTCCTTCCTTCTTCCTTGCCATCCCCGCCTACCAGCTGGGGATTTTTGACAGGTTGGGGTATGGAGAGGAGGGTGCTTCTCTCTCACACACACATACCCAGACCTGTCAAAAAACCCCAGCTGGTATGGGGGGAGGGGTAAAAGGCAGAAGGGAGTAGTTTCCCCCCCTCAGTGCTCCATTCTGCCTTTTGCCTCTCCCCGACCTCCCAGCTGGGAATTTTTGACAGGTTGGGGTGTGGGGAAGGGTTCCCCCCTTTCCAAACTCCAACCTGTCAAACAGCCCCAGCTGGTAGGTGGAGGAGGGGCAAAAGGCAGAATGGAGCAGCGAGGGGAAAACTGCTCTGTTCTGCCTTTTGCCCCTCCTCCTTCCTACCACCTGGGGCTTTTTGACAGGTGGGTGTGTTGGGGGGATTTTAGGGGATTTTTTAGGGAACCCCCTGAAATCTGGAAAGATTTGGGGGTAAGGGAACTTAGTTATGAAGCTCTAAAGGGGCTGGGGATAGTAAATTGGCAATGCGTGTTGAGATCGTGGAGGCAATTAGAGAGTTAATGAACTCCCTGATTTGCCTCCAGGCTCCCAGCATACTTTGCCAATTAACTACCCCCAGCCCCTTTAGAGGTTCACGACTAGGTTCCCTGACCCCCAAATCTTTCCAGAGTTCAGGGGGCTACCTAAAATCATTTTGGGAAGGTACCCCTGCTACTTTGGAGCCCAAGAGTAAGTAAATTTTGATTGCAGTTTTCAAAAATAATTTTGAGTGCATATATTATTTTTTTAAATGCACTCAAAAATTACTTATCATGGGGCACCAAAGTAGCAGAGGTACCTTCATAAAGTTATTTTAGGGAACCCCCTGAAATTTGGAAACCTTTAGGGTAAGGGGGCTGAGTTGTGGAGCTCCAAAGGGGGTGACCCTATGGGGAAAAAACCTTCTAATTGGAATCGTATAGGAAGTGGAGGCAGTGCTATCACTCACCAAATCAGCTTCCGATTCCAATTAGAAGGGTTTCCCCCCATAGGGTCACCCCCTTTGGAGCTCCACAACTTAGCTCCCTGAACCCCAAACCTTTCCATATTTCATGGGGTAGACTAGAATCACTTTCTGAAGGTACTCCTGTCATTTCCTCTAGAACGAATTGTTTCATTCTAGAGTGGAAAATGGTGTTTCGTTTCATTTCATTTCATTTTGTTAGCTAACAAAATGATGAAACAGTGTTTCATTTTTCATTAGGTGCCCATCCCTACTTTATAAATGAAGTGATGACTCCCAACAGCTTCCACCATCTTCTTAACAAGCTTTATGCTGCTTTCTTTCTCTCTTTTTAAGACATATGCTGCTTTCTTTCTCTCTTTTTAAGACATACTAACATAATAACCTCTTAAGAGAGGTTTTGTGGAAATGTTGACAATTGTAGGTGGTGTCATGGACGTTCTTAACTTTGCTACCTAAGTAAAAAAAAATCTACAGAATTCTTCATGAGGAAATATCCTCACTGGGCTTTGCAAAACATGCAGGAAACATGTAATGTGGATCGTCCATCCCAACATCCCATTTGGTTTGTTTGTTCTCTTAATTAGTATTTCTTTTGAAGTATTGCAGCAACTGATCTTCCTTAGACCTCAGAAATCAACTACATTGGCTGGAGGAGGTGAAAATTATTAACAGCTGTGGGGGGGGAGGGGGAAACAAATTGAAAAGCCTTTTTTGCAATGACTTCCAAATATTCATTAAACATTTAAGCGACTAAATTTGTAGAATATGTTCCTGACATTGGCACTGGTTCTGCCGCTGTCTCTCGTCAGATGGAAGTACTGCGTGTTATGTGGAGAGCATTCATGCATAAACAATATCATTTTCATAAATTAAAACCTCCCCTGCAGAAGGAACATCTGTGCCTGCCTTTGAATAAAAGATGGTGGCATGTGAGTTACCCCTTGACTGACTGGAAGAATTCTTCTATGTGGAATGAAAGCACTTCACCAAAAGGAGCAAAGTCGGAGGCATTTTCCCCCCTTTTCAGTGTTTAGAAAGTGCCTTTCTACTTCCCATCATTCAGGAGAGGACTAACTCTCCAGAACAAGATAAAGTTTATACACCCTGATCTGCACAATTAATTTCCCCCGTTGTTTGTTTGTTTGTTTGTTGAGGACTAGAAATAATTTATTTCACAATTGTATTTATAATTAAATAATTAGCAGTTACCTTTCACATGTGATTTATTGTTACTGCAATAGACAAATATCTTGGACTCCATGGAGTTATTTAGATGTCTCCAGGGGCTTGAGCAAGGGTTTCTTAACGTAGTCACATATACAAAAGGACAGGCAAGCACTGTCCTTGTCTCTGGATAGTAAATGGGTCATGCTGCAATGCAAAATGGTTTTTTAAAACTCCTTTCTTTTAAAATACTACTTGTTCGGCATGATCGGAGTGGGTTCTTGATAAGTGAAGTCTTCCAACAGCACACAGAATTTGTGTGTTTCTTCAGGTCCCTGTCATTGGTTTGGCAGATAGTCGATGAAAATGTGAAATCTGAAGGAGATGCAGCTTCTTCGTTCCCCTTTTAACTTTTATTTCAAATAAGGAGGAAGCTGACTCAAGTAGCATAATTTCACTTCTTTATTTTGAAATAATAAAGCAAAGTGTTCTTATATACCGCCCCATACAATTTCAAGTAGTCTCTGGGCGGTTTACAGTTTAATTACAGTATGCAGGCTACATATCTTCCATTTTTTTCCATATGCAAACACTTGTTAGTGTAAAAGGCTCAGATATGCAAACACTTATTGTTTTGTTCTTGTTGGTTATTAGATTAATTGGTGCTTGTTCAGCCTGCAGGCTGCAATCTTGAAACATTGACATGCATGCATTGCTTAAAAGGGGACAGTGAATCTGAGATCATGGCCTTGGCTGTAGTAGAAATAATTGCAACATTTAGCAAGGAACCAAATGGCATATGAAAATCTAGACACCGTACACTGAACCACTCCTCTGAAAGGGATGGCATGACAGGATTTTGCCTTCTCCATAAACCCTCGTTGGAGCCAAACTGTGAGCCTATGTCCTCAGGATCTGTCCCAAAAGCAAGAATGACATCAAAAGATCTGATGTACAGATAGGGGATGGTTGATTATGGCCAGGATATGACTTTGAATTAGGGGCTTAAATAGAGACTCATGTTTTTTAAAAAATTGCAATGCCATCTCAACCAATCAAGAGTGTGGTTTCTTTTCTGGGAAGTGTCCCCCAAGGTTCTTTATCATCTTCTTTAATGACATCCAAGGGGGTTTTGATGATGCAGCTTTCTATATGGGCCAAAAGGACAGCAGGGTGTCAAGGCCAGGAGGCTTAGTGAGAAATGTCATGAGCCTTCTGTGCCCAGGCATTAGCCCAGACCCAGGGCTCTGTGAGAGCACAGTCTCTTTTGTATAGCTTCGCTCTCCTTTCTTGCCTCCTTTATGTATATGATAGAAGGTTGCTGGGAAAATACAACCTAAAAATGTCCTTGCACTGAGGTCTTCTCAGGAGAGGCTCAGGTTTAGCCGCCAGGTGATGAGAGTGTCCCAGAGGGATGGCCATAGTATGTGCGTATACGTAGACATTTGGTTCTGTTACCGTTTTGATGCAAGTGAAAGGGAAGTGTGGGGTGACCATAATTCTGATTAACAAGCAGGGGCCAAAAATTGCTATGTCGTCTGAACATATTCCTCTGTTCAGGGAACTTCAGCTTTAAGCCTAGAACCTGGATAGGGTGTTGTACACTTCCTGATCCTAGGGGCTACTTGGTCCCTGATCTAGAAAGCAGATGCTTCTGTGGAAGGGGAGACCCTCAGTGGTGGTGGTGCTGGCTGAGCCACCCAGAGCCTAAGGCAGGGGTCTGCAACCGGCGGCTCCGGAGCCGCATGCGGCTCTTTGGAACCTTTGCCGCAGTTCCGGGAGGTGACTGTGACAGGTTCGCCGCTCCGCTCCACACTGCCCGCCCGGTGATGTCGCAATGGTTTTGCGGCTCCCAGTTTTTCCCCCCGTCGGAAACGGGTCCAAGTGGCTCTTCATGTCTTAAAGGTTGCAGACCCCTGGCCTAAGGGTAGTGGTGGAGGCTTCCCCTGATTGTCTGCATGCCAGAAAGAATGCATGCCCTTGTGTTGGCCCAAGAAGGTGCATGACAGCTCTTAAAGGGGAAGGTTGCTGCAATCTAAGTAGATGTACAAGCTGACAGCATATTTATTTATTTATTTATTTATTTATTTATTTATTTATTTAGTGATCCAAACTGTTCCCTCGGCAAGCCACATATCGTATTTATTTCCCAGTGTGGATGGGCCCTTAGAATGACATCCTAAATCCTAGAAGTGTCTAAGATGTGACATTTCTGAAGAGTGACTGTTGTGATTCAACATTGTTTCTCATGCATGTATGTGTGCATGTGTGTGCACATGGTATTTTTCTGAAGAAGCTGTGACATCGGCTGCATGTCTTTGCTAGTCCTTGTGTCAAACCAAGAATCTCTGCAGACATAAATAAAGAATCGTAGCACTTGTGCAATAAAGGACAGCAATAAAGTAAAATAAATTTCAGCTGTATGAACGACTTGTAAGAATTGAAGTATAAACTTCTCCTTGGTTTACAAATGCTGTGTCTTGTTTTTGAAAATAGCACCCACAAGATATTATACAATGTATACTGCAGTCTGTTCCTGGGGTGCCTAGTTACAGTTGTGTCACCAAAAATAACTTAGTCAGTGTGATTCACCCAAAAGAACTTTTTTTAGAAATTAAAATTAAAATACAGTATCAATTCAGCCTTTAGTGGAGTCAGGATTAAAGCAACAGTGGCAAGGGACACTGCTTTTTATGACTGCAGGCACGGGGTCGAGAAATGCGCATGACTGCAGCAACAACATGTGAGACAACAGCATAGCTGGACCCAAATCTGCTCTGGAGCAGGTCCGCTTCTAAATATGAACCCTATTTTGTTTCTTCTTGAGTTCCATGGAGAAACAGTGCAATATAATTATATATACCCTGTGGAAGACCATATATCCCAATACCCATAAACCTAAGGAAATACTTCTGCCCTTCCAGAAGAATAAGTGTAGAATCAGCACCGGAAAGTTCTCGTTCACTTTTACAGTAAATGTCCAGCAATTTAAGGCAACAAGGGAAAAACATCTGTCTGCATTATTTTGCTTTGCATTCAAAATTTGATTAAAGCTTTAAGTCCTTTCCCTATGACATATGAATAATCTCTCTCTCTCCCTCCCCCCTCCCCCCTCCCCCCCTCTCTCTGTGTATGTGTGACAGGTGGGTGGGTATATAAGATTGATGGACTATCTCTCTGCCACATACTTATGAAAAATGAAGAATGTATTTGGAAGGAAAGAAATGGCAATCCTAATGTAACTAGTGTGGTTGAATAACTGTGCATGTCTCATTTTAAGAGTCACAAGTGCAAGGCTCTGGTTGAGCCATGGATGGTTTCACTTTTGCTCACACAAAAATCATCTTTCAGACTCCAAAAAATCTTTCCACGCAGAATTTGAAGACATTTGCAGATGCAGGTTAAGTTCTTGCCAACTAAACAACAGAAACAAAAGGACCAGCCATTCCTAAGCCAGGGACGAAAGAAGAGAGAGCACAGGGTTGAAGATATTCTTTCTTTCTCAGAACCTGGTTACGTCTCTCATTTCATAGTTGCTAAGCATAAAGGACAGCCCACTAAGTGCTGCTTTTCCGTTCCCTGAGCTACTGATGCTAGAAAGGCTTCCTGATTAGCAAGTTTCCATGTCAAGGGCAGGTTGGTAGCAATCATGAGCTCTGCATCCAGCTAGCAAATGCTGCCCTCCCTTCACATCAGGAGGTCAATATGGAAGCGCCACCGTTGCACCATCAGGCTTGAGGCCTGGGGTTGTGCCAATACCTTTTCCTCCCCAAGGCAAATAACATTCTGTGAACAAAAGCTAACTTGACTAGAAACAGAACGTCTCCCGGTCACGTGGCCTGGGAGAGCCCTTCCAGTGTACCTCACAGCTTCAGGTTTACTTAGGAAGTACAGGGCAGGTCCTATAATGTACGTGCCTGCCTTCGAACAATTTCACATCAACTCTGTCTACGGCCCAAAGTAAGTGCCTCATTTTGTCTAACAGGCTTTCCTTTGGGGGGGGGGGGGGGAAACAACCAGGTGAAATGTAATAACTGCATACTACAGGGAGAGATTGTAAAACAAAGTGTATATTTTTAAAAAATCTGAAGTGTATGCATTAATTACTTCCCCCACCCACCCTATGTACAGTACTTTATTTTAGTTCTTCCTCTTTTACCTAGTGTTCACTGATATGCTTCTGCACCTCAGAACAATGCAGAGAAGATACCACCATAGAATAACTGATTAAGAAGGTGCCTATAATGCCATCCAGTCCAACCACCTGCTCAATTCAGGAATCCAAGTACAATGGTACCTTGTATAAAGGAATCAATTCATTCCAAATGAAGTTATGTTAAGCAAATTTTACTTTCTACAAATTTCCCATAGGAATGCATTGAAAACAGAGTGATCCCATTTTTATGTTGTACAGATTCGCCCCATAGGCGATTCTGTTAAGCAAATTTCCTGTCTCCAGAATTGTTTATGTTGTACAAATTTTATGTTATACAAACCATTTGTTATACAAGGGCCCGCTGTACATCTGTCAGATAGTTCTCTAGTTTTCTCTTGAATGCCTCCAGTGTTGGAGTGCCTACTGCCTCTCAAGGTTAATGAGTTCCATTGCTGTACTGCTCTAACAGTTAGGAAGTTTTTCCTGACCTTCAGTTGAAACCTGGCTTCCAGTGACTTAGGCCCATTCTTATGTGTCCTGCACATTGGGATGGTGGAGAGCAGATCCTGTCCTTCCTCTGTATAACCACTGTTCGAGTGTTTGAAGAGTGCTATTGTCATCTCTCCTTAGTCTTTGTTTCTCATGTTCAGTTCTTTCAGTCTTTTCCTCATGAGGGGAGGGAAAGGGCTGTGGTTTTGCTCCACTTTCAGCATCAAGAAAGTGTACTCCACATCAATGTATTTCTTTGGCACTGCAGAAGTGGCTGCAGCACACTCTGGCCCTCTCCACTACCTGTCAAGATGGGCATTAGCTATGCCCAGATAATTTTTTCTGGCCTCTTTTGACCCTCCTTTACCACCTCTTGCTGCCAACATAAAAGGGAAGGAGATGTTTCCTTCTAGAAAGGAAAAGACTTTGCACATTTGCAATGCTCCAACATACTTTGGAGAACCACAGTCGCTGCCACTGAATTTGAGGTGACAGAGGAAGCAGTGTAGTCCCTTGGAGTTTGTACAACCTGGCATGCTGCCTGAAGAAGGTGTGGCTGGGAGGAACCTTTCTGGGTTGGGGTGACTGTCAATCACTCCAGCACTAACCAACCATTCCTTCTCTGCCTCAAATTCAAAGAGAGACCCTGCTCTGTCTCTCTGCCCCCACCACCTTGTCTGTTGGAAACGGTCAGTGAGTTTGTTGAGGTCTGCTGCTGAAAGCAGACATGTTTGTCAGTCTGCTGTTGGGTCTGTCCACAATGCCAAATAAAGGAAATGGCTTTTATCCTTTCTCCCACTAATGTCTCAGAGTTAGTTATTGAGACCATAGGTGCCAATTAATGAGATGGGGGGTCTACTCTGCGGAACTTGAAGCTGTTCTGTTCCTTGGATCCCTGCACTTCTGCTCTACAACTAGAGGGATTTAACCAAAAATTCAAAACTCTGCAACATCAGTAGGTTCCACTGAAGAGAAGGGGAAAAAGCTGCATTTGGTGCCTTTCCTACAGCACTGAATAGCAATACCCAGCGCCTGGATTCTATACCTTGGGCTAAAGGACGTTTCTTTTGGGTCACTGGCTGTCGTCCTGTTTGAGCCGAAGAAGGCTTCCATTTCAGAACGTGGGTCGTCAATTGAGCAGGTCTCTCTGCGCCAAGTCCTCTTTCTCGGGATGATATTCCATTTCCAGCACTTGAGGTCTGGACAGCTCCTCCTGCGCCTTGTCCAAACGGGGTTAGCGAAGACGTGTGACTTCACCAGGACGAGAAAGGCGCGTTCTGATACCGCCGGCTAGGCTTTCCCATCAAACCAGCCCGTGGCGGGGCGCCCAGTTCAGCCGGTCCAGGCCCTACATACAAGCTGAGCGCTTCTGCCATCTTTCAGACCCCCCACCCCACCCCACCCCACCCCACCCCTTCCAGCCCCAGGGCCCTATTAGATCGCACCTCAGGATAGATATTCTTTTGAAAACTCCATTTTATTGTACAAATAGTAGAGGCTGCACCTTTTAGGAACGTTACAATAATCCCATAGGAATTGTTTGCGCTAAGGAAGGTGCGGGAATCACACTTAAAGAGAAATGCAACACCGGGACCAACTCCTTACTATTTTGTCGCAAAAAGTGGTTTCCTACAGCCCCAAAATGTGCATCCCGTCGTCATATACAGGGTTACGAACAGAATTACAGTACAGAATTGATTTCAGCTGAACCCGCGTTTACATTTCAGACAGCACTTATTCCGGATTGCATCGTGCATGCATAACTATATTGTTCTACTTACTGAAGTCAAATGGTTGTTTCTGAATCGGTTTGAACCTACTACGGACTACAATCGGCTTATTATATAACCAAACCATCAACATCAACCTGAATCGCTTTCGACTTCTGGACGGGGGGGGGGGAGAGAAAGCAACATGACAAAACCATGGATTCATGTGTCTTCCCGTAAGAAATCATGCATTTAACATTGCCTGGAAAACATTGACTGTTTTCAAGTTAACTTTGTTTCCTCGGCCCCCACCTCAAAATCTCAGGATGCCAAGGGGTGGGGGTCCAAAGATGGCAAAGAAACAGTGCAAATTGAATGTGATAGTCAAGCAGCTTTTGATTGGGAGGAAAAAAGAGAGAGAAAGGAGGGAGGGGGAGGTCAGCGTTTGCTATTTGGAACACGCATCCGTATGTACACAGGTTTTTGCTAGCTGGTACCTTTCAAGAGAAAAATCAAATGTTCTTCCATCCTCGGGGTAGGAGGGGAAAGACACATGGAACTGATAAAAACATGGAAAATGTCATAAGAAGTACATTTGCTGGCTCTTTGCAGTTTTTTTTTTAAATATGGAGAGTCTAAAAGGAATTAGGAGTGGGAGGGAGGTGCTAAGGCAACAGAACCGACGTTTTACTCTTCTTCTAAGCACTTTCTTGCTGGTTTAAATTACTTAAATCATTTCGTATAAATTAGATAGAATTCTACTTTGTTTCCGATAGGTATAAAAATCGACGAAGCTGCATGGTTTTAAAATAGTTTTATCAAAAAGTTATTAAAAATTCTGTACAAAAATCACAACAAAATAATTCAGCATGGGGGGAAAAAGGTAGCAAGTAGGAAAAACAACAATGTGGATTGAAAAATAGAAATTTGATATATACTTAATTTCCCCAACTTTATTTTTTATTTTTTATTTTTTGACGTTTCAATATTATTCTTATTCCTTTCGTAACTGGCCCGTGACTAGGGGTTTTTTGTTTGTTTTTTCTCTTTTTTAAAAAAGAAAAACATAATAAAAGAGAAAAACACCATTGCATAGATCCAAATTATTGCTCGCGATTTTTGTTGTGCCGATCAATTTGGGGGCAGGGGATGGGGACTGGGGGGGGGGAGAGGAAGGGGTTGGAGAGAGAAAACGATCCTCTGCTTCTCTTCTGTTTAGATCGGGAACTTGGGAGAGGGGTGTTTATTGAAGGGGGACCGGGCAAGCCTTACCCTCACTCCCCATTGTTTCTAAAGGCAGTCAGGAGGATACAGATCAAGGGCTCTGTATGGTCTGGCTTGGAAGTGTTTTTTTTCTCCCCCCCGCTTGGAGAGGGTGTGGGGTGGCCGGCGGCGGAGGGAGGCGGGGGGGGGGAATGTCTTCTTTCTCAACAAGGCAGTTCGGCGTCTCCCACCCCTCTCCCGACTCCGAGCGCCCGAGGAGGGAAGCGAAGGGCTTCAGTCATGAAAGATGGCGTTGAGCTGGGCACTACTCATGACGCGCTCGTGGTGGCCATGGCCGTCGTAGGGCAGGAGGCTGTCGAGGGGGAGCTCGCAGCGGGAGGCGGCGCAGGAGAAGAGCGCCCCGTGGCCCGGCGGGGCTCCGGTCCCTCCCGGGGGACCCCCAGCGGCTCCCCCGGCCAGGCTGGCGGCGGCGGCGGCGGCGGCCGGGTAGTGCATGGTGAAGGCGTAGCTCTTCTCGAACTCGTGCGGCGGCTCGTGCTTGAAGGCGAAGTTCCCGTTGACGCTGAGCGGCGGGCTGAGCGGCCCGTCGAAGGCCGGGCTGGCGGCGGCGGCGGCGGCGGCGGCGGCGGCGGCGGCGGCGGCGCACTCGGCCAGCGCGCTCTCGAAGAAGGGCTCCAGGGCGGCGGCGGCGGCGGCGGCGGCGGCGGTGGCTCCGAAGGCGTGCGCGGGCGCCTTGCCGTGGAAGAGGTGGGAGCTGTCCATGGTGCCGTAGGGCGGGCTGGGCAGCCCCGGCGACGGGTACGGGTAGGGCGGCGCCGGGAAGGCAGCGCCGGGCGGCGGCAGGTGGGGCGGCAGCGGCGGCGTGGGCAGGAGCTCGGCGGCGCTCTGCTCGGGCAGGAACGTCCTCGGGTTGAGCTGCAGGCAGCCGGCCACCAGGTTGGTGGTGGGCTGCGAGAGGCCCTTGCAGAGGCTCTGCACGAAGGAGACCAGGTCGGGGCTCTTGCCCGAGCGCAGGATCTCCGAGAGCGCCCAGATGTAGTTCTTGGCCAGGCGTAGCGTCTCGATCTTGGAGAGCTTCTGCGTCTTGGAGTAGCAGGGCACCCACCTTGCGCAGGTTGTCCAGCGCCGCGTTGAGGCCGTGCATGCGGTTGCGCTCCCGCGCGTTGGCCTTCATCCGCCGCAGCTTGAAGCGCTCCAGCCGCGCCTTGGTCATCTTCTTCTTCTTGGGTCCCCGGCGCTTGGGCTTTTGGTCGTCGTCTTCCTCCTCCTCCTCCTCCTCTTCCTCCTCCTCCTCTCCTTCCTCTTCCTCCTCCTCCTCTTCCTCCAGGTCCTCGTCGTCCTCCTCTTCCTCGCCGTTCCGCAGCGAGTCCACCTCGGCCTCCTCGGCGTGCATCGCCTCCAGCTCCTCCTCTTTCTTGTCCCCCTCGCGCTCTTCCTCGTGGGAGCTGAAGCACTCGTCGGCCCAGCTGGGGGGACCCGGAGGCTGGCCTTCCCCCAACAGCCCGTTCTCGCTGTAGGACTTGGTCATGCTGGGAGAGCCTGCGCGCAGGTGGGGGGAAAAACACACGGCAAACGGGAGTCAGGAGAAAGCAAGGGAAGCCTTGTCGTTTTGGGGGCGGGGGCGGGGGCGGGAGATGGGGGTGGGGCGAGGGAAATCTGTCCATCCCCCCCCCCCCCATGGGGTAATACACCTTATTAGGTTAACCCAAGGGGTGAACCAGTGGCCGTCGAGCTTTGGAGATCTTCAGGATCACTTAGTCAGACTGAGGCGTCCACCACACGGGACGATCTGGAAAGGGGGCAGAGACTTAACCGGAGGGCGGCCGGGAGTGGGGTGCGGTGGGGAGAGTGGTGCTCAAAATGCTTTCCCCGCCCCGCCCCCCCAAAGCTGCAGTCCCAAACACATTTACTAGGCAGGAGGCTTTTCACAATTAATACAGGGATACCGACTTCAGACTGAACCTACAGACAAGACGCTTCTCTGTGGGTGTGATTTAGGAAGGATTTGCATAAAAACATCCTTGAAATCGACGGAAATGTTAACCTTGAACGGGTTTAGTTTCCAGACGTCAGCCTAGGTGTATTCCCCCCCTCCCCCAATAGCTCAGCCCATAGACTGCCTGGGGAGTGCCCGTCTTTCACTGGAATGGGTTTACAAAGCCTTCCAAACTTTAAAGGGTCTTCCTTCCTTAGACCTTTCTAATTTCCTCTCCCCGTCTCCACCACCATGAGGCTGATCGTCCGAAATAGCATTATGCAACGTGTTTGTTATATTGGTGGTCAGGGCAGCGAGGAGATTATAAACCAAAGGAAATGGGACTGGCACCGCAGAGGAGGAGGAGGAGGAGGAGGAGAAGACTTCTCAGAAAGGAAACGGGGGAGGGGGGGGTAAATGGGCAAGCCACCCCCTAATTTAGGCAGGGCAAGTGGCCAATAATGACTCACCCAGGGCAGGATCTCTTCCTTTATCTGGTCTCCTTTTCACCAACGCCGCCACCCCCCCCATCTCCAACCGCTCCAGATTCCACCCGCTCTACAATAATAGTTGCACAGACTTCCCAACTGTTCACAGAGTCAAGCGGAACTCTTGGGCGTTGAGAAGGAAGGCTCAGTGCAGCCAGCGACCCGTAAACCGCCCCCCCGCTCCTCCTTTTGCTTTCCCCTTTCCTTCCCATTATTCCCCCCTTTTTATTATTTTATTTTATGGTATTTTATTTTATTTTATTTTATTTGGGGGGGGGGTCTGGAGAACTTGGCCTTGGGGAAAGCATTCGCTAATGAAGGGCGGGGGAAATGAAATTTATAACCAGAGCAACGGGAAGCTCCCCCCCCCCCAAAAAAAAAAAACCGCGATCCAAATGCAACAGTTGACTCTGCCTTGACGACTGTCACCCGGGCATCCCTTCTGAGCAGGGCGCACGGGAGGGGGCGGGGGGCAAATGAGCCACGTTCCCGTCGCCGCCGTGGCCTTCCCTTGTGGCCCTCCTTGTGACATTTAAAATTTTAATTCCCGACCTTGGTTCAGACGGCAAGAGTGGTTTCCCAGGAACCGAACCCTCCTCTTCCACACAGAGATGTATGGATGAAAGCAACACTCCTGTGTCGCCCGGAGAGGGACTGCCTCCTCAGCATCGCCCCCTTCTTACCCCGCGCCACCTGTTCCCTCTCCCCCCCCCTCCCCCAACAACCCCTCAAAAGATCAGGACTAGCACCGCCAGTCATCAACCGCAGGGAGTTCTTTCCTCGTCTTCATCCTTGTTCCGTCCGTCCTGTAAGGCTTACCTGGGCGACAGGTGGGGGGGGGGGACGACGCTCGGGGTTGCCATCCCGTTACAGGCGCCTCTTCCAGAACGGAGCTTAAAGGGCATTCAGACGCAGAGCGACATCCTAGCTTGTTTCCCTCTAGGATTCCCAACCAGGGAGCCTCCCTCTCCCCCCCACCCCCACCCCCGCCAGGAGGGTTTGGCCCCAAAGGCATGCCCTCAATGAAGACCCTAAATTTAGTTATTCCCCCTTTATGGGAACTAGGGTCACGCTCCGAGCCCTGGGTGGAAATAAAACCCGTTGCGCTTCCTGGCTGCACAGAAAAGCGAGGAAGAGCGCTGGAAGAGGAACGAACCTTCATGGTATTCCCAAACCCCGATTCTTTGGGGCATCTCCCAACTCGCTCTATGTAGGAAGACTGGGTGAGGGCTTCGGAGGGGCATCAAAGGAGGAGAATTACCTTTCCTTCTTCAGAGACTCCTGCGCAGTGACGGTCTCATAACCCTGTTGCTCCCCGGAAAGCTTTCCTCGGGTGAGAAGGTGCCTCCCTTTTTAATTTGATTTTTTTATTCTTGATTTCCCGCCCACCCCCCCACCTCTGAGGCTGCGTGGAGGAGACTCAGGTTATATAGCCAGTTCTGCTGGGGGGAGGGGGGCGTGGCGTGGAGGCGCCCCCTTCGTAGGGCAGGCCACGCCCTCCCCTTATCTCTCCCCTCCCCTCCCCTCCCCTCCCCTCCCCTCCCCATTCCCTCCATCCCTCCCACCTCCCCCTCCTGAACCCCCTCCTCCCTCCTCGCCTGCGTCAGTCTTCCCCGGCACGCGCCATATGGTCACCCACGTCAGGCTCCGAGAGGAGGGGGGGTGTCACGTGAGCTGTCCATTTGTATGCCGCCCCGCTCTCCCTCCCACCCCTTTGGGGGTGCCCGAAGAAAGTGGCCATCTGTCGCCCGCCAGAGACTCGGCGGACCTGCTCCTTACCCGCAGGAGAGGTTAACCCTTTCCCGGATCCTGGTCGAAGCAGAGCGGAGGTGTGTGTGTGTGTGTGTGTGTGTGTGTGTGTGTGTGTGTGTGTGTGTGTGAGTGAGAGAGAGAGGGGGGGAAGGGAAGGAGCATGTTTAGGACAGGTGGATAGAGGAATATTCTGCTTCCCCTCCTCTCATTTTCCATTGGGGGGGGGGAACCACCGCTTTACCTCTTTAACAAAGAGAGCGGGGAGATTCGCGCCCCTCCCTCCCTCGCCCACGATCGCGGGCATCTTGCCCGTCAAGTTGTGTGTCCAGAATCGGTTTTGGCTCAGTACGTCCCTTGCCGACTTCCCCCCAACCCCCAAAGGGTAAGGCTGGCAATTTGTCCCCGTAGTCTCAAGAGACGTCGCTTTATTCCTCCCGAAGGCTCTCCAAGAGGCCGGAGCTCAGCGGGAGCTTCGTGGCCAGGTTCACAGCCACTTCCGTGGCACCGGGCGGTTTTCAGCAGACGACTTTCCCCGCCCGATCGCCTGGAAGGGCGGGGGTTCCACCTCGTGCGTCCCCCACCCCCCAACCACACACCGCTGGTGCAGCCAGGCCTGTGGTTCCCTCTGAAACCTCACGTGAAATCACCCTCAGGGAGTCTGTGAAGATTCTCAGTCATCCAGGTGAGTTTCTCTGGAAGTTGAGTCACCATAACAACTTCTTTTTCTTGACAGATAGAAACACAAAAGGAGCAATATAGTATATGCGGTCCAATGCAGTGAGGAGTGTGCAGACCTCTACACTGGAGAAGCTAAACAGCCATTAAACAGAAGGATGGCCCAACAGAGGAGGGGTAACCACTCAGGACCAGAATCAGCAGTACACCTCCATTTGAAGGACAAAGGGCTCTCTTTCAAAGATGAGGATGTGCACATAATAGACAGAAAATATAGGTGGTTTGAGAGAGGAGTCAGGGAAGCCATTCATGCGAGCATTGAAACCCCCTCTCTCAACAGAGGTGGGGGGGGCTCAGGCACAGTCTATCTGCCACATATCAGGCTGTGATTTCAACAATATCTAGACAAATCAAAAATACTGCACCCTTCACCACCAAGGCCATAGCTAACGACCCATACTTTATGGGTTTCAGTACTTTAGGCCATGGTTCACCTTCAGGCTTATTGAGACTGATGTCCACCTAAGGAGCCTATGCAGGCCATTGTTGATCTTATGAACCTATTTCAGACCAGGACAAGAGGTCAAAGAGGATTATAAAGATGAAGGACTCACAACTAGCTTCTTCAGACTGACGAAGCTGCTTGGATGAGCAGGGAAACGTTTCTATCTCTCAAGAAAAAGAAGTCTAGTTGCCATGACTCAACTTCCAGACAACCTCAGAGAGGCACCAGGGGCCACGTCGCTGCTCTTCCTTGCCGCCTTTTAAATCAAAGCCCAGCCCGAAGAGACATCTGGCCAGCCAACGGTCCTTGCAGCTGGACTGGGCTCAACACCCCTCCCCCGCTCCCCAAGGAAACCTGCTCCGTCCAAGAGCTATCCTAGGACTTTATAGAGACAGCAATCCCGACCAAGGGCTAGAAACAGATATTTCAGCCCGGCCAGAAAGGAGGTATCTGCTGCAGCTTAAGGCACCCGTCCTGAAGAATGGCAGAATCATATAGGACAGTGAAACTGGAAGGGACCTACAAGGCCATCAAGTCCAACCAACCCCCCCCCCCCAAGAGGGACCTGGTCTCCTGAAACGGGAACCACCGCTCAGAAACTGTACCGAAAAGGAGACGAGCAACAAGCCATCCAGCCAGAGAAGACGAAATGGGTGCAAGCGGCCACGTCCAGAGTTTTAATGAACATGTTGGGTCCATCATCCATTAAAAAAAACTTTCTCGGGAGAGGAAAGAAAACGGAGCCATTAGCCTTTAGATAATGTCAGCTCCCCATTTATATTTCAAGACAGACAGATCGTTCTGGATTGTCTTCTCATTTTGTTGTTGTTCAGTCGTTCAGTCGTGTCCGACTCTTCGCAACCCCATGGACCAGAGCTCGCCAGGCCTTCCTATCTTCCACTGCCTCCCGGAGTTTTGTCAAATCCATATTGGTTGCATCCATGACACCATCCAACCATCTCATTCTCTGTCTTCCTCTCTTCCTTTGGCCTTCGATCTTTCCCAGCATCAGGGACTTTTCCAAGGACTCCTCTCTCCTCATGAGGTGGCCAAAGTACTGGAGCCTCAGCTTCAAAATCTGTCCTTCCAGCGAACATTCGGGGTGGATTTCTTTCAGGATGGATAGGTTTGATCTCCTTGCAGTCCAGGGGACTCTCAAGACTTCTCATTAGGAGCCAGCTAAATAGACCTAGGGACAGACGAGGTGGATGGGTGGGTGAACGTGGGTAAGTTCCCGAGCGTACTGTTATGTGCCTTCAGGCCAGGTAAGGCACCGGTGACCCTCAGAGGGTTTTCCATGGGCGAGAGATCGTGGACGGATAGCTTACTGTTCATGAACGCCCTTGAGTCAGTCCAAGGCTGATTTAGGGAATCGGGAGAGAGGGCGTCTGAACCCCCATTCCCGCTCTGCACTAGCTCTCATGTGGTTGTGGGTTTTAAAATACTGTACTGTGGTGATCTGGAAATATGACGAGCTGAGAGAGGGATCCCTGGAGAGCTTGAGCTCCTTGAGCGTGCAGCAAACCCCACAGGCTTGAAGTGTCCACCGCAGTTTCCATAACGTTCTCAGGAGGCTTCTTATCCCTCCATCTCGGAGGTCTAAATCCCTGCTTGCACTCCGTTAGCAGGGTTTCATCCGCTGGACGACTGAATCCAGTTGAGAAGATCACGTGAAGGAGTCACTTGACTGGTGTGTGTCGGGGGGGGCGCGGGGGCTTAAAACCTATTTCTAGGACTGAGAAGGGGTGATAAAATCGTTCTTCCCCGCTCTCACACTGCAACCACCACATTCATTCTACAACTTACATGCTCTGTTGAAAAAAAAACCGTCTTAAAGGTTGAGGTTGTGTTCTTATTTGACATAAGCTTTCGTGGAATTTAAAGCCCATTTCTTCAGATACTGGTGTGTGGGGAAACGAGCTTATGCTGATTCTTTCCCCAGAAGTGCCCAAGGGTCTGGGCTGTTTTTGCTGTCGTAGCAGAAACATGGCTGTACCCTCTGAATTTCGACATCGGCCATTCCCAGGGGAGACCATTTGAAGATCCCTTTCCAGTAGGGAACGATTCTGTTGAATCTGGGCTTATTTATTTATTTATTTATTTATTTATTTATTTATTTATTTATTTATTTATTTATCATCGAACAATGAGAATTCTTGTCAAATAAAATTAGCTAAATCGCGTTATGGCTGCGGCATTTCAAGCTTCTGGGACCGAAAGCAAATCGTTAAGGCTGTCAGTGGAAAAACGGGTACATCTGTTTTTCTTTCAGCCACCCAGGAGAGAGTGGCTGGGGCCAGCCAAGGCTGACCGGAGTTGTACTCCAGCACGTCGGAAGGGCACCAAGATGGGGAAAATCGGAGTCACCAATCTGAAACAACCTCAACCCACAAACCGATAGACATTTGGTCTGTGCCTGTGTGTTGTGTCCTTACAGACTCCTTCCTGACCCCATGTCCATGGAGTTTTCTTGGCAGGAATACTGGAGTGGTTTGCCAGTTCCTGCTCCAGGCGCCTACTATTCCCTGGTGGCCTCCCATCGAAGTACTAACCAGGCCCCGCCGAAACCAGGTGAGATCGGAGGTGCTTAAGCCTTAGGGCATCTGAGCCAACCGCAAACAAACCACATTTGCAGTTTAACGTTATTTCCTACAGTTTCCTCACTGGGGCAGGACCCTCTGAGCCTTCCAGTTAGGGCCTCTTCCCATCCTGACGGCTTCCTCGGAGACGCTTCCAGGCCTATTGGAAGGAAGGCCTTTTGGCTGGTGGTCCCTCGGGATTTGTAGATTTATGGGCTGCGACCTTCTCCGGCTCTCTCCCCTCAATCCCTCCCCTCATTTCCCCACTGACAGAAGTGCCTCTTAACTGATCCATTGGCAGCCTTGCCTCAGTGTCATCCTACACAACTTCAATCCTAAATGAGCCCCCTTGAGTCCAGAGGGGACTGAGGCTTTCCCCACCCCTTGCCCTCCCGTGTTGGGCTTGCCACCCTGATTAACTAAATAGGCCGGCCTGCCAAATTTCCTTTGTTAAGTAAGGCGGTGGAAGCCTCAAATCTTCGGGCCCAAACTCAACTCGAGAGGATTTTAAGAAGGCATGTCCAAACTCCGGCCCTCCAGATGTTTACACCAGGAGGGTCGAAGTTTGGACAATGCCTGATTTTAAGTCAAAGACGAAGGAAAACGGTGCTGCTTCGGAGACGGAAAAGGTGTGTGTGAAAGGCTATCCCTACTGACTCCAATCCTCCCCACCACCCAAAGCGAAGCCTGCAAAAAGGGGTCTAAAGTCGACCCGCCGGGGCGCCTCCGCTCGAAGTTCCATTTGCAAAAGGCCCGGAGCCAACCGCTTTGGCCCATCCCACCTGTTGCGAGAATAGCGTGCGAGGATGATTGGAGAGCAAAGATGGAGAAATGGCTTTGGAATGAGAACGGGAATGGACTTGAGGAGGAGCAGGGTTTAAACACGATCCTGAGTCTAAACCTTTCACTCCCAGTGTCCTCAAGGTAGGACTTCGGAGCAAAGGTCCCGGCCTCCCATTCACCAGAAGGACCTTCCCCAAGAAGGCTGGATTGGCTTGCCACTTTGGAAGTAATTACGGTAACAACAACCTGCGTCCCCCTTTGAAGGGACACGCGGAGGCGGGGCACAGACGCTCCACAAGACAATTGAGAAAAGGGGGCAGAATTGAACCAGCTGAGCCACAATTTAATTTTTCACTTGTCCCAAGTTCCCAATATTTAACCTGCTTTAGCTGGGCTTTCACTATTGAACCATTCACCCGTATTAGTTTAGGCGAAAGCGAGACAAATATTTATAAAACTAAAATCCAATGTGTTTTTGCACTCGATGGTGGCCTTGTTTGTAACTTCATTGTTTTGGAACAAAAATATGACCCAACTCAGACTTTTAAAAAAAAACATAGATCACAATGACTGCTTTGATTTTTGATTTCTCCCCCTGTTTTTTTAAAATTAATTAATTAATTAATTTTGCAGACACAGGGAGGGACTTCAACCCATCACGCAACGCCTCCGTTTTAAAGTCTTAGGTCTGAATCGTCTGTTGACTCGGGAGAGGCCGAATTTGATGCAATCTCGGGGGTGTGGCAGGGTATTTCTGACGTGGCAGCTCTTTTGTGTCGAATGAGGCGTCCACAAGCAAATCCTTTCATGGAGAAGGACGCCCACCTTCCGTTTTCATGCTGAACACTACGGAGGTCCCTTTCGGTCAGCACTTGGCTTTGAAGAGGGAGTGTAAATTAAGAGCCAGCTCCCCCTCTGTTGTGTCTTGACTGATGGGAATTGGCCAGGTAAAACAGAGTTATGGGTTATTTAGTCCTTCTAATGGGAGAGTTCCCTTTAACAGGAAAATGGGAGGAAGATTGGCTGGTTTGTCTCCAGGTGTATTTAGGGTTGGTGTTAGGATGTGTGTTTGCTTGTCTTGTTATGTTGGAATAAACTGCTGTTTTGTAGTACCTGGAGCTGGTGTTTTCCTCCCCCCCCCCCCGTTGAACCCACTATATTACACCCTTTAAGAGAGAACCATCGGTTTCCTGTCCTGGAAAGGAGGGCGGACAGAAACTCCCTAGGGGAGCCTGGAGAGCAGGGAGGGGAGGGGAGCCCCAGCACCCAAGGGCTGGTGGAAGAGGCTCCCGTGCGAGTCGCCGCTTTCCCTTTCCCACGGGGCACGTTTCCCAGGAATTCCTGGGGCAGGCGAGGACCTGGCAGGCGGAGGGGGTGGGTTGCTCCAGAAAAATCTGCCAGACGGGCCCAGTTTGGGAGGCAGCGGGGAAGAAAAGGAGCCGGGAGGTGGGAGTGGTGGTGGTGGTGGTGGGGAGAGGAGATGCAGGTAGAAGGTCTCGGACGAAGTCTCCTGCGACGCTTAGCAACCAGCCAAGCGAGCCCACAGGTGTGTGTGTGTGTGGGGGGGAGGCCTCCCTCTCCGGGATTGATTCCCCCCCCTTCTCTCTAGCTGTCCAACCTTCCTGTTCTCTCCACCACCACCATCCCCTCCTCCTCCGCGGCGTTGGCTTTCCGCCCTCCCTTTTCCCTCGCTCCTTGACGACCAGGAAAAGAACCCCGAGGGGACCAATTCATCTACTTTTAACCCCAGTTGAGCTGGGTTTAAGGCGCCGCCCCCGGAGGCTAAAAGGGGGGTGGGGAGAGAGAGAGAGAGAGAGAGAGAGAGAGAGAGAGAGAGAGAGAGAGAGAGAGAGAGAGAGAGAGAGAGAGACGAACGCCGGGCTTTGGCTCGGAATCCCAGCCCGACAAATCCAGCCAGATGGACCGCGGGTGGGGCAGGGGAAAGGGCCCCAATCCCCGCCCCCCCTCTCTCTGAGCCTGGAGAGGGCGACTGAAGGACTTCTCTGGGGAGGGGGGGAGGAATCGCTTCCGAACGTCTTGCCGAAAGGATGCCCTTGCCTAAAAGAACTTGAGAGGCTTTCCACGGGTCCCTCAAAGTCCGGATCCTGGCCGGGTGCGCCCCCTCCTCAACCTACTAGCCCACTGTGAAAGCCAAATACTTTCCCAGAGTCCCCCCCCCTCTCTTCCTCCCTGGCCGTCTCGATCGCACCCCGAGGCTTTCTCCCTTCCTTCAGAAGTCGGGTTCCTTCCGAGTAAGTACGGAGACGCGGGGACTCGGAGGAATCCTTCCCTCTTTCTGGCCACTTCTTCGCAGCTCTCCCTCTCCCCGTTTTCGCCTTCGATCCTCCCCCCTCCCCCCTTACCCCCGCGTCCCCCTCCCTCCCTCCCTCCCTCCCGTCCCGAGGGCACCCGTCTGCCCAGAGAGGCACGCGAGCCGCACGCGCGGCTGACAAAAGCCGCTTTCACGGCTGGCTGCCCCCTTTGGCCGCGTCCGGAGTCCTGGGCGCTCGCTCGCTCGCTCTCCTCCTGGGCACACGCGCCCGACGCCGCCCGCTTGGTGCGCTCATCTGCCGGCCCCACGCTCGCAGCAGCAGCAGCAGCAGCAGCAGCCGGGGCGACAGCTTCCCTTCTGCGGAGGGGGGTGGGTGGACGACGAGGAGGGAAGCGCTTAGGACGCGCACCACGGGGAGGAGGGGAGCCCGGGCACGCACACACACACACCCCGAGGGGGCGCCTTGAACAGGTCCTGAATCATCAGGGTGTCCCCTAATCAGATTCTTTTTCTTGGTTCTTGGCACAGATTTTGTGTGTGCGCGCGTTTGTGGGTGTGTGGTATTTTTTTTTTCACGCTCTCTCCCAACACTCCGGATTGTTTCAAGGCTCTTTCCCCTTGCTTTTTCCGCGGGGTGGGGTGGGGCGGGGGAGGGACGTGAAACTTTGTTTTAAAAACGTGTTGAGTGGAGGATACATCCAAACCTTTAAGAAAAAGGCTGCTTGGCGGCGAGGCTCGGGCGTGTGTGTGTGTGTGTGTGTGTGTGTGTGTGTGTGTGTGTGTGTGTGTGTGTGTGTGTGTGTGTGAAAGAGAGAGAGAGAGAGAGAGAGAGAGAGAGAGAGAGACGGAGACGTTGGAGGCACCGGTAAAATCCTATTAAAAGGCCTTACAGTGGCCCGGAGTGAAAAAACCCATCTCAAGGAAATCTCTTGGGTTTGCCGCATTATCTTAATTAAGATAATTGATTCATATTGCACTTGCGAGAATGAGAGGAGGAAGAGGAGGGCTCTACCGCTCCCCCCCCACTCCGCCCCATCGTAGCTTAAAGCTCTTGGAAAGAGGAAGCCGAGTTGATAGGGAATGATTGAGGACCACGGCCGATGGCTGCCGCTAGAGCCGTATCCTGTTTCTTTAAATGGCCCTCGCCGAGACTCGGCCGGATCCACGTCGGGGCACGGCATGCTGTGGCTAAATCAAAGCCGAGTTCAGTTTCCCTAGAAGGCACAGAAGGATATCTTATAGGGCGCCGTGGGTCTCTCTCCTTTTGCTAAGAGAAGCGCCCCACTCCTTTAAAAGGATGCCCGCTCTCCAAGGGCGGTGGGAAGGCCAGGGAGGCGCGCCCGGGTTTCCAGGTGGGCTCCGGCAACCTGCCTCGCACCTGTTCGCCATAGAAACAGATTGAGGAAAGCCGGAGCCAGGTAACAGAGGAGAGCTCGGCCGGCGAACAAAGGTGATCCAGTGATTTCCCCCTTTTTCTTTCTTTCTTTCTTTCTTTCTTTTTTTTCTTTCTTTTCTTTTTTTCTTTCTTTCTTTCTTTCTTTCTTTCTTTCTTTCTTTCTTTCTTTCTTGTTTTTAATCAGCGCCACCTTAGATGCGGGGAAAAGAGGAGCTGGCCCTGGAAACAGCCTGGGGGCCCCCAGCGGACTTCAGGGGGCAACCGTGGTGGAGGAAAGCAGCCAATTAGCGCCGTGTAAAAAAAAAAAAAAACATGGAGGCAAAGCGGAGGCAATCAGCACCCTGGACAGTTCACAGGCTCCGATTATTCTGAAGCGGCCGGCAGGGCAGGCTGGGGCGGGCTGGGTGTACGTACTGGAGAGGAGATCCCAGCGCCGGTTTGTCGGCTTCCTGGCAAATCCCCCATGGCCTGCAAGCTGCAAGATGAACCACTAAAAGGATCTCCCACCCTGCCCCCATTGCTATGGGGAGGTCAACATGAGCACCTACATTTTTTCCCTGTGAGAGCATCCTTTGCCCCGAAGAAAAAGAAAGAGAGAAGGGTAACCTAAAGTACAGGTAACATCTGTGCCAGATGTTCTGCTACCCTTACTTCGTTCAGAAAGGCTCCCCCCTTTTTTCCGGAATAAAATGCACTAATCCGTTTTACCCCTCTTGGGTTCTCTCCATAACCGAGCAGAACCTGCTAGTAGTGTAAGTCCATGAGATACATCTCTAGTTTGAAATCGGGAACTGAAATACAGAGAACGATCGAGTTGGAGGTCGTCATTTATTCCCCATTTGTCTCACCTTTCAGTTCCTCCTTCCTAAACTCTCGCGTGATTTTTGTTTTAGTTTGTTTCCTGAATTTAAACTGTATATAGATAAATTTTACACAGATGTGGAGGGGAGGACCGGCAAGATCTATTCAATGAGAGCAATAAGTATGTGTGCTTGTTTAGGATAAATATTGTGTGTCTCCTTATCATTTGGCATATATATATATATATATATATATATGCCAAATATATATATGCCAAATGATTATGCAGGAGGGCAGTGCCATCCAGACCTAATAGGCCTTCGTGCGGAGTTTTGCCGCCGATTTCCTTTGACTGGACAACATCCTTTTCGCCCTCCCCCCTTTGCTAAACGATGTCGTTTCATTTTATACTTGACAGTTTCTGTCTACTTTATGAGGTCTCGTTCAGATCCAGGTTTTAATTACCTGCTTGCTAAGTGAGCCTTTTTTGGTCATTGGCATGCAATTATGAAATCACATTCTTTTTTTTTTTTTTTTTGAATGATTGGATGGGAAAAAGAAGGAAGGAAGATGGTGTAAAAATGGGCAGTTCAAGCACTGTGATTTAGAAGACCCTCGGGCCCTTCCTTGCAAGGGGGTTCGGGATGTTTACGCACTGTTACCAGAAAAATGATACACCACCGAGGGCTTTAAAACGAGGTGAGCACAGCACAGATTGGGGTCTCCTGCGTGATCTCCGAGGCATTTGCTCCGGAGCAGCAAGGGGGTTGACCTCTCCGGTTACTTGACAACAGCATCAAGTGCATGGTCTGTCCAACCTGAAGACTAAGGTAATCTTGGACAGAGGCACCTGGGTGAGGAAGGAACAAGTTCAGTGCGGGCACCCACGGAGACCTTCCCGGGAGCCCAATTTTAAAATTCGAACTCCGGGTCATTGCCACAGGATGGTGGATCTAGTTGATGGCTCTCAGGATTCCACGTGAAACGCACAGACGCTCAGGGCAGAGGCGGCAAGTCTGAAATCTCCCCGTCCCCTCCTGTAAGACAAGCAGCTGCTTGGCCTGAACCACCGCTGCTTTCCCCTCCCCTCCCCTCCCGTCCCCACGCCCCACTTCTCTTTCTTCACCTCTTTTTCCCCCCCATTGATCTCAACCCTCTCTATTCTTAGGAACGAGGACTTCTCAGACAGGATTTGTAGCTGGCGACTGGCAATCTCATTATTTTTGATCCGGGCATTTACTCCAGAGTCTCACCTTCTTTAAATAAATAACGGGTGGCGGGTGGCGGTTCTTCTTCTTCTGCTTCTTAAAGCCACACGCGCGCCACTTCCCTCTTTAACAGTCGCATTTCCATTTGAATTAAATATTGATAACCTGACCTTTCGCGTCCCTTTCACTAATCAAAAGGAAGGCGCTGGCGACGTGGATAGACCTCCAGCCTTTTTGCCCCGGTGCGCCTTTCCGCTTGAATGGGCGCCGCTGAGATTAAACCAGACCCAACTTCCTTCTCCTACCCACCCACCCACCCCCTACACGGCACTCCCCTCTCTCTCTTCGCATTAATTGCTTATGCAAAAAATGCAGATCGGTATTAATTAGTAACCCTACTGATGAGTTCGCTGGTGTTTCCACATAATACATCGTGCTGCAGACGCGATTGTGTGTGTGTGGGGGGGGGGGGAGACAGAAGGGGGCGAGTTGGCACCGCACCAGGAGTGGATGAAGAAGCAGTAAAAAATTACATGTTCAATAATAAACAATCCTAAGCTGAAGAGACTTTTTTTTTTGGCTGTTGCTGCTGCAGGTAATGCTGTGCACCACCTGCTTCCTGCACCTGCCATGGGGAAATTGCTTTCTGTCCTGGCAGGCCTGCCTTCCTGCCCTTAAAGCACGGGGCTTTCTCAGTGTGACTCATGATGGCACACGGAAGCAACGGGTCAGCTTGCAAGATGATGCCACCTTGCCCTTTTAAAAACTCGCCGCACACCTCTTTGGGACAGGTTGAAAGGGAGGATGGAAAGGGGGCAGGAAAGAGCCATGGGTTTGGGCACTCACCCTGAAAGTGCTGCTTTGCCTATGAGCTGTTTCAGAAGAGTACTTTGTCCGAGGAGGTGGACTAGTCCACGAAAGCTCACGTTAAATTATAGCCATCAAGGTGCCACCACATTTTTGTCTTCTTCATTTCACCACCCTACCCTTTGATTTTTGTACTTTTGAAGATGGTATATGACCCATTCAAGCCAGGCAGGGTATCTGGGGGTCCTGATCCCGAGAAAGGTTAGAAGATGATGATGAGAAGCCAGGCCTTCTCAGTGGTTGCCCCCCATTTATGGAATAAGCTTCCACAAGAAATACACCTGGCACCCTCTCTACAAATCTTCAAGAAACAACTTAAACATTGTTTTACAGATTGGCATTCCCTAACTTTTCAAACACCTAATAAATGAAACTGTTCTTCTTTACTGCCTCATTGTGATTTTTCTTTTTTTCTTTTGATTTACTTTATATATTGTATGTTTAACTAGTGTATCATTTTATTGGTTTATTTAGTTTCTATTTTCCTTATGTTGTATTGGGTTTTGTTGGCTTGTTTTATTTAAAATTGTAACATAATTGTACAATTGTAATTTTCATGTTGTAAACTGCCCAGAGTAGCCCTTGTACTAGATGGCCATGGTAAAAAGTCAAGACAAGACACCATGTAGTAACAACTGTCACGCAACAAAACATTCATTTCAAAAAACTGTGTCCGGGTTTTTGTTGTTTCTCCTTTTACATTTCAGAAGCGAAATATCCAAAAAGAATTTTTAACCACCACCACCACCACCACCCAAAAAAGGGAAAAGAAAGCTAGACAAATTCAGCATTGGTCATGGTACAAGACCGTGAGGTGACACTTGTCACGAGACAAGTTATCACAACCATGGGAACACTGAAACAGAGACATAACCACGTGATCACAACCAACGCTGTCACGGTACAAAACTAGTCGCGGAACAAAGAAGGATGTGAAGTAACCGCGTAAGTCAATGGCTAAAATCTTGTTCTGTACGTTACACCATGAAAAACAGAGAATGTTGTCAGCTGCAGTACCTGCTGCCACCCCTGGTTCCCAGGCTCTTCTGGGATTCCTTTAACCATAAAGAAGCCATTAGAGTCTGTAGTAAACTGGGAAATCTTTAATTCCCTAATATCACTGGTGTTGGTTTAGATAGATAGATAGATAGATAGATAGATAGATAGATAGATAGATAGATAGATAGATAGATAGATAGATAGATAGATAGATAGATAGATAGATATAGATAGGGTGGCATTATGGCTAGAGCATTAGACTAGAATTCAGAAGACCACCTGGTCAGAAAGCTTCATGGGTGACCTTGGGACACCATCCATTCTATGAGTAGACTACTTCACAGGGTTGTTGGACTTTATAGTTGGCCAGAGAAGAACCATGCACACTTTCCTGAGATCACTGGAGGAAAAGCAAGTTCGAGACATAACTAAGAACCAAACAAATAATCTCCTTTTGCCTCTGCATGTATTGTCTTCTATGCTTAGGAAGGACAGCATTCACAGGGTTAAAGATCTTTTTGTTTTATTTTTTTGAATTGGCAGGGAAAGGGCATCATCTTCCATTACTCACCAAGCCTGTGTAGCCCTGGGGAAGTTGCACAGTCACAGGATGTGCCCCCCCCCCGAAGAAAAAGAATGGCAAACCCCTTTTTATTCGATACCACCAAAACCTGGAGAAGGGGCCCTTTAAGTTGAAAGTGACTTGAGGAGACACAGTTCCTGTTATTGTTAATTAATTAATTTATTGGATTTTTATATCACACATCTGGCAGCGAGGTCACTCTGGGTGGTTTACAACAATTAACAATTCAAACAATTCATACGAAAAAGATGGGGGAAACAGAGGGAAAGGAGGAGGTATGACAATATTGTCAGGACTAGAGATGGGCACGACTAGGGAAAATGACGTTTTCGAGTTGTCGTGTGTCGGAGGCAGTCCGTTTCGGCTCGTTTCCGTTTTTCGCGAAATTTCGCAAAAATTAGTCAGTTCATTTTTTCGTTTTTTCGTTTTCGTTAGTACTGGTTTGGGGGGGTAGCGGGTTCCTGGAGGGAGCTGCAGGAGTCAGCCAGAGCCACAAGTGACGGACTGGCAGACTCTTTGCACCCGCTGTGTCTCACGTACTTGCATGTAGTGCAATGCAAGTAGATCTGGCTTAGGGTTAAGACGGGTTAGCGCAAGGGCTAGGGTTAGGCTAGTTACAGGTGAGGTTAGGGTGAGTATTGGGGTGCACCTCTGGGTGCCTCTCTGACCCACTTAGAAGGACAGTGTACTGGCGTATGGGTTAGGCTTAGGGTTCGGGTTTGGGCTACGATTAGTGGGCTGTTTATGCCCGATTGGCACATCCCAGAAGTCTCTGTGGTCAACCTGGCCAAGTGGCCATGCGATTGGTGGAAAATTTGCATGGTCCACTCCCATGGGCGAGCCCATCATTGCGAATGTGCAGGTGTAAAAAAAAAAATAAAATAAAATAAAATAAAATAAAATAAAATAAAATAAAATAAAATAAAATAAAATCAACGGAGACTTTTTTTTTGCAAGAAAAACCCACTGCTGCTACTGTAAAAATTCAAGCATTTAAAATAGCTAATTTTCGCATGTTTCTGTGGTGCTTTGGTGGGGTTTTGGGCAACAATTTCAAAAAAAATATTGCGGTCGCCATTTTGGATCCCCCGCACTGCATGGCAAATGGATGCCCCCTCCCAGCCTGGTACCAGCAGCGCAGCAGAGCAATAGCCAAGGAGAGGGGGGCAGGGAAACCCCCCCCAAATAAAACACCCTTCTGGCCTGGTAGGTTTTCGCCTACTTTTAGGGCCGGGAATCGGGGTTTTTTTTTACTTTTAAAAACTTTTTTTCTGTGCCGCTTGGCATTGCGTGATGCAAGTAACGAGCACGACAAATCAGACCAAATTGTTCGTTTGTCGGTTCAAGCTCGAATTCTGGCGGAGTAATTCCCGTTACCGTTTCCGTAGAGTAACGGATACGAGTAACGGAAACGGAAACGGGAATACCGCTAAGTCGTGCCCATCTCTAGTCAGGACTTCCTTTATAGTCCCAATGTCATGGAGAATCAGTCCTTGCCTGGAACACGGAAGGAGAGGAAAAGGACTGGACCAGACCTCAAACTTCAAAGGACCTTGAAATTTTAAGCAGATTTTTAGCATTTTAAATTTTTAAGCATTTTAAGTCTCCAAGGAGATTTTAAGCATTTTAGGTCATTTTAAGCAGAATGGTGTTTATGTGGTTTTTGTTTGGTTGTTTGTTTTTAGTTTCTGTAGTGCTGGAACAGTACTTAATTTCATTGTACATATTGTGCATATGTACAATGACAATAAATTTCTTTTTTTCCCTTTTCTATTCTATTCTATTATTTGCAAAGCCTACACATTTTGAATGTGAAGATCAAGAGTTACCACCTTATCATGGTGCTGATTGTCAGTCTTGGTCCCGTGGTAAATGGTGGAGTAAAAAATGAAGGTTGGGGACTCTGGTGAGAATCGTGTTGCAGTTGCAGAGCATAGACGGACTGTCCCATGTGGTATTTTCCAGGTCATTCATCCAATGCCTAGCAGTCCCCAGACTGCACTACCGATTGCACAACTGGTCTCATGATACTGAGCTAGGAAACCGTGGAAAACATTTGTTCTGTTGCTGTTATGCAAACAGCTTCAGATAAAATTGAAAAAAGGAAGTATCAAAGCACAACTGCAGTTTGAACATTAAGATGACAGAAGAAAGAAAGAAAGAAAGAAAGAAAGAAAGAAAGAAAGAAAGAAAGAAAGAAAGAAAGAGAACAAATGACTATTGAAGAACAATGTCATTTTAATATGAACACTGCATTTGTTAAAGATTTTATATAACTTGGTTGAATCATCAAATGGAGACTTGCAGGCAAGAAATAAGGAAAAGACTGAAACTTAGAACAGAAGCAATGATATATTTATAAAAAATCATCGATTGCAATAATGTGACACCGGAGACCAAGACCAAAATCATCCACACCCTTGTCTTCCTGATCACCATGTACGGTTGTGAAAGCTGGGATGTAAAGAAAGCTGACAAGAAGAAACGTGAATCATTTGAAATGCAGTGCTGGTTCAGAACTTTCTGGATCAGAAAGACAAACAAGTAAGGCCTGGATCACATCAAGCCTGAACTTTCTCTGAGGCTCCCTCAAGAGGAAAAAGATTCTCCTGATGATCTTAACATCCAAGCAGGCTCATGAAGGGAGATGCAGTCTTTGAAATAGCCTCGATCAAAGCTGTTTAGAGCTTTATAGATCAGGGCCATTTCTTTGAAATGTACCCGGAAATGAATTGGCAACCATTGGAGCTGCAGTAATTGGGGTGTGTGTGTGTTATGTGACCCTTGTGACCAGTCTCACTTGGCGATCTGGCAACCGTGTTTTAGACCCACTGAAGTTTCCAGAGGCAGCCCCACATAAAGCACATAACAGTAGTCCAGGCAGGATGTAACTAAGGCATGCATTACCATAGCTAGTTCAGACCTCTCCAGGAGTGAGCACCGCTGGTACACTAGTCTTGATTGCTGATACCTGGGCATCCAGGCTCAAAGATAAATCCAGGAGCAATCCACAAGCTGTGCGTCTGCATTTTCAGATAGAGGAGAACCCCATTCAGCACAAGCTGAATCCCTGTTCCTTGATCTGCCTTTGGAATGACCATCACCTTTGTCTTGTCTGGATTCAGTTGCAGTTTACTCACCCTTGTCTAGTTCATTCCTGACATCAGACACTGATCTAGAACCGAAACAGCTTCCTCACATTCAGATGGCAAGAAGAAATAGAGTTGGGAGTTCTATGCATACGAGTGATGCTGAACCTCCGAAACCCTCTCCCAACAATTTCATGTAGATGCTAAATAACCTAAAAGACAAAACAGAATCCTAAGTTCTCTCCTCCAAGAAGGACCAAAACCACCATAAAACAATGCCTTCAAGTCTCATCCCAGAGAGACAACCCAGAAGGATATCATTGTCAATGGTCAAGCAGAACCAACAGGGACGCTCTCCTCCTATCCAGTCCTTGGGATAGGTCATCCACCAAGGTGACCAAAGCAGTCTCCATCCCATAACCAGGCATGAAGCCAGAATGGAATGGATCTGGCTAATCCATGTCATCCAGGAACCCTGGAGCTGAGGAACCACAACCCTCTCTAGCACCTTGCTCAAGAATGGGATTTTACAGACTGGTCGTTAATTAGTCAGTCTTGTGCAATCCAAGGAGGGCTTTTTCAATAATGTTGTTACTGTTGCCTCTTTTTAGCATCCTACCCTGTTGAATGGATGCACTCACCACTCCTCCTATCCAGGCTTTCTGGCAGCTTTTATAATGCAGGAATGATAAGGATCCAACAGTGATGGTAGCCTTCATCTCTTGATGCTCTGAACACTACGGACCAAGTCTCCAGGTTTTAGAAGAATTATCCTGTTGCAAATCAAGGAGTAAGCAAATTTGAACTCAGAAGGACGAGCAAGCCACTACTCAAGGGAGACCTTCTTTTCCTTGGCCAACAACAAGTAGAAGTCCTTGTGTGGTTTAGGAGCAAAGGAGGGCTTCCTGGCTGATTTCTGGGAAACAGGGGAGCAGTCAAAACGGTGACTTACTGGGCAATTACTGGGCAAAGCCCTCTCTAGAGAAAGCAGTGGAGCATGGGTTTCTTTCACTAAGGAGCCACAGCCACCTCCAGTGGAGAGAAGGCAAAGTCGAGTGGCTAAAATGGACCAGGGGAGAGACCTGTCCCAGAGGCCGACCCAAAGCCCAGGAAGCAGGTTGCTAAGATGAGATGAGTGGCTTCAGCACAGACCTGGAGCACCTGCCAAGATGTTCTCATTTGCCCCGGAGAGTCACTGTGATGCTCTACCACCTTCAAGGAGGCATCTGACCATCCTAAATGGCTAGTGTCTTTTTAATGAACCCATTCATTTTTTCTAGGTGGTAAAGGCATTGGAGGAGTGGAAATGCTCCCCAGGGCACTCGGTTTCCTGAAAGGGGTCCAAGGTCCTCTTCTCAGAGTTGTTCGTCCCCAGAACAGGGTGAAGGATTTGGGGGATGGGACCTCTACTAGGGGAAGAGTAGGAAATTTGTCTGAATCCTCATTAGACCTCATTTCTCTCGGAGACTGTGCCCTCCAATGACCCTTGGTTTGGGATCATAGAATATGAATGCAAGTCACAATGCCCAAAGTGTAATTTTCTGTGGCTCCATGGCATTTGTTTGGCTCAAAAATTAAACTTTTAATTCTGAGCATGGCTGGTGGGGGGGAGGGAGGATTCAAACCTGACCCTCATTCAAGTATCAAGGATGCTCTGGGTTGCCTTTACTCTACAACATTTTAAAGCCTCCTTTGATACCAGCTGAGCCCTTCAGAAGATTGACCTGACATATCTGGGGGGGGGGGGATGTTGAGGTTCTGTTGGGGGTGCACGTGCCTTGCCTTATCTTCTTAAACACCCACCTTTCCAAAAATAGCCTCCGTAATTAGGTTTTTCAAGTCCTCTACTGGCACCAGAGATTCCCAGTGTGGTGTAGTGGATAGAGTGGTGGACTAGGACTCAGGGGGGCCTGGGTTTGAATCCCTGCTCAGCCATGGTAAAGCCACTCTTTAAATATCTTCCTTGCCATGAAATTCCTATTAGGGTGGCTAGAGGTTGGTTCCCACTTGGTGGTCTATAGCGCACAGTGGCATCAGCGGAGTGGTTGTTTTTTTCTCTCCCCTTGTTACCATATTCTTTGAGTACTTTGCAATTTCATACTGCAGTGGATTCTAGCCAACTCCTCTGTTCTTGATTATTTTTTTCAAAGAGTCAGGGGGAGGGGCACAGTGGGTGGGGCTTACAAGGGATCAGTGGGTGGGGCTTAGGGGTCAGTGAGTAGGGCTTGCAAGGGGTTAGTGGATGGGGCTTGCAGTGGGGGGGCAGGGATGGAGAGCAGCTGGCCCCCCAAATATTCTCAGCCACCAAATCTGGCCCTCCTTACAAAAAGTTTGGACACCCCTGCCATACAGTGATGGGTTATGTGTGAGAGCATGTGCCTGAACGAGAAAGAGGATGCACCTTTTTCAATTGAACCCCTGCCCATTGGTGACATGCGGTGGGTGCCCAGAAAGTTCCCTGGAGGTGAAAGCAACCCTCCAATCAAATAATGATCTGGTGTGACCTCTAAAAGGAGCAAATGGATGCCATCCGGGCATGCGAGGAAAAGAAAGTGCAGCTGTTGAAGGCCACCAAGGACCAAGGTCAGATCCCATTCCTGACCCCTGACATCATGTAGCTCAGTGGTTCTCAACCTGTGGGTCCCCAGATGTTCCTGAACTGCAACTCCCAGAAATCCCTTCCAGCACAGCAAGTGGTGGAGACTTCTGGGAGGAGTTGCAGTCCAAGAACATCTGTGGACCTGTAGGTTGAAAACCACTGATGTAGCTGCTTGGCCTCTTTCATAGGAGCCTCACTGCAATATTGAGGAGTTTCCATAGCATGGGAGATTTATACCTGCACACACATGGCTTCTCGCTATGCAGACCAGGGCATTCTGGTCTTTGTAGTCCCAGGAAACTTTTCCAAGCCTCGGGCATGCTTTCTGAACCCACCCCTCCCCTTTCTCTGTAGACAACAGTAGGGATTTCATGGGCATTCTAATAACAATACAGCTGCTGCCTACTGGAAGTTGACGTTTGCTGTTTAACTGAGATGTAATTCACAGGCCGGCTACACCCGTAAATAAAACTGAACAGAATAATTATAAATGCCAGAGAAAAAATATCCAGCATTTACTAAGCCATTCAATTAGATTAGCGTTCAGATTAACATTTTTCATTATGCAGCCGAGTTAATAAGTTTGATTCCCAGCCAGTGCTTACTGTAAATCTTTCCGTGAACACCATTAATCAATTTTGCAAACAGCCATGATTCCCATGACAAAAAGGATACTAAGAAGATAGCTAAGTGAGTAGCTCCACCTACAGGGTACCTATTTATTTTTTTAAAAATCCCACTGAATTTACTGTACTAGCTATTGCCATGCCTTTTAAAGGCTGCAAGGGAAATCTCCTACCTAGGATCAGGGAGCTGGTCAGTACATGGTGTGGGTTTTGGGGGGGGGCAGGGGGTGATATTCCTAGTACTGTATGTGTTTTTGTGGACGTGAGTGTGCTTTTTAAAAAGCGGCCATGTCTTGGCAAAATTAGAGAAGGGAAAGGAATCCCCCCCCCGTCATATTTAGTTTGCACAGCGGAATGTGTGTGTGTGTGTGTGTGTGTGTGTGTGTGTGTGTGTGTGTGTGTGTGTGTGTGTGTGTGTGTGTTGTGTCGTTACAGTCATGACTGACTCTACGTGACTCCATGTCCATGGAGTTTTCTTGGCAGGAGTACTGCAGTGACTTGCCATTTCCTACTCCAGGTGCCTACAGCACCTGTGGTCGCCCATCCAAGTACTGACCAGGGCCGACCCTGCTTAGCTTCCGAAATCAAGTGAGATCAGATGTGCTTAGGGCATCTAGGCAGCTCGCACAGAGGAATACATATGAGTAAATTAGTGCTCCTCATATGCAAGTAGCATCACTTTATTGGGTGCTTTGAGTTGGCCCAGAATTTTTGGAATGCTGGGTTTGCACAAAAATTAGCCAGGCCCTCCACGATGGGCTTTTGCTTTTGGTTCTCTCTCTCTCTCTCTGTTTCTCGCCCCCCCCCCCAATTCCTGCAGCAAATTTCATCTAACATGCGAAACCAAGGCAAAAAGACCACCACTCCATGGCTTTGCTCTCTGGCTGCGGAAATGGAGATCGGGAGTTCAGTTTTCCACTGTGCCTCCATGACAAGGGCTGGACTCAATCATCCCTGGAGTGCCTTCCACCTCTGCAGTTCAAAGGTTGTGGTTGTTGCTGAACCACGAGCTGGATACCTGGGGTTGAACCCCCCAGATTGTGAGCACAGGTACAGCGACCATAGAGCAGGTTAACCACTGCGCCAAGAGGCGTGTCAAAAACCATCCGCATAATGCTTAGTGGGAAGTTGTTGCAAGTGAAGACATCAGCGTAGGCGTTTCCTGTTCCACACTGGGGCACACAAAGGGCATAAAATAGGAAATGCCATAGAATCATAGAGTTGGAAGAGACCTCAAGGGCCATCCAGTCCAACCCACTGCCATGCAGGGATCCCCATCACAGGACTCCTGAGAGATGGCCATCCAGCCTCTGCTTCAAAACCTCCAAAACCAATGTGGACTTCTTAACTTGTATCAGTTAGTGAATCAAAATTACACCAATGGCTATACATTGGTGGGCGTAGCCAATAGGCTGCTGTGTTTTTATTTTTGTCTTTGAAGAAGAATTCTTGTTGTGAACTTCTTTATATACATAAAATAAAATAAAGTAAATCTAAAAACTATCAGCTAGCATCCAATTGGTAGTAACCACTAGAATAGACCCAACGATAGACTCATCTTGTTTAGACAGCTATGCCTTATGATTATGTCATCATTCATATCTATCTATCTATCTATCTATCTATCTATCTATCTATCTATCTATCTATCTATCTATCTATCTAAACCAACACCAGTGATATTAGGGAATTAAAGATTTCCCAGTTTACTACAGACTCTAATGGCTTCTTTATGGTTAAAGGAATCCCAGAAGAGCCTGGGAACCAGGGGTGGCAGCAGGTACTGCAGCTGACAACATTCTCTGTTTTTCACGGTGTAACGTACAGAACAAGATTTTAGCCATTGACTTACGCGGTTACTTCACATCCTTCTTTGTTCCGTGACTAGTTTGTACCGTGACAGCGTTGGTTGTGATCACGTGGTTATGTCTCTGTTTCAGTGTTCCCATGGTTGTGATAACTTGTCTCGTGACAAGTGTCACCTCACGGTCTTGTACCATGACCAATGCTGAATTTGTCTAGCTTTCTTTTCCCTTTTTTGGGTGGTGGTGGTGGTTAAAAATTCTTTTTGGATATTTCGCTTCTGAAATGTAAAAAGAGAAACAACAAGAACCCGGACACAGTTTTTTGAAACGAATGTTTTGTTGCATGACAGTTGTTACTACATGGTGTCTTGTCTTGGAACAGAAAGCAGGAACAAAGAGTGACAAGGGAAAACCCTACCCCAGCACCATGTATGGTATTGTCGTGCTTAGCATCCGTTCTGGGGTGTGGTCGAGACAAATTTCAGTAGTTGTGCGACGGACGTGAAGTAACTTTTTTTGTACCGCTCCCAAGCGCAACATTAACGGAGACAAAACGGATGTGACGTAACTGCCTTAGTGGGATTTGTGGAAGTTTTGCCACACTCCTGAACAGTTGATGTAACGAGTCTGCTCGAGCAGGCAGTCGTGTTCGGGCTTGTCCCTCTTGTTTTTTGAAAACCTTTGAGGAAGACCATATGTAAGCCTCAGGAGCAGAGTTAGTTCACGGCTGGAATAAAGGGACACCCTGCTGATATTTTGGGTTGGCGTTCCTCTCCTTCCTGTAGGCAGCGAGATTGAAAGCTCTTACAGGGAAATACAGCAACCCTAACCCTAACCCCGAGGCCCCAGGTGGGAGCAAGTCATGTGGAAGCTGCTGATCATGGATGGATCAATGCCGACACCTGTCTGGCGCTGAGAGAAAGGCCCATCGCAGCTGTCAATTGTTCCATTTTCTTCACCTGAAGGAAAGAAGAAAACACAGCCAAGGGATTCACCCCTAGCAGATGCTGACAAGCGAACGCATGTAGCCAGCCTTCTTGGGAACTGATGCTGAGGACAATTAGGAGGCCTGCCTTCTTCCTATGATCCATTGCACAGAGGAGGCCCTGAAATGCTGCCCACGATCTCCGCCGATTGTGCTCCTCAGAGCGGATGCTCACTCGATATGTCAACATCTGGTCTGAGAACTGAACTCTCATTAACACAAAATATATACAACCAAGGTCTTAACTAAGTGGTGGAGGCACTGCTTTCTAGTTCTAGTTGTACTATTACAACTACCACCAACAAAATCCTGTCTCTAAACTGTTTTTCTAAAAATGGACAAAAACGGGCTTCCAAATTATCTCTCTTCTGTTTCCGGATGATTAAATAAAAATGAAATCTTGCTTGTGAATTCTCAGCAAAACTATCCATTTCTCACACTTTTGCCCAGAAATGGGAGGATCGCTCAAGGTCTCACCAGAGATGCCTTTTGAAGAGAAGCTGAATTGCTCTCAATTCTCCCCATCTAGTCAGACTCTTACTATGCTAAAATAGGTGGTAGCTAGGGGAGGTCCATTTGAATCAATGGAACCAATGGGAGGGTTGGTATGTTATGTATGTATGTAGCTACCTAGATGCCCTAAGCACATCCGATCTTACCTGATTTTGGAAGCTAAGCAGTGTCAGCCCTAGTTAGTACTTGGATGGGAGACCTCCAAAGAATACCAGGTGTTGTAGGCGCCTGGAGTAGGAACTGGCAAGCCACTCCAGTATTCTTGCCAAGAAAACTCCATGGACATAGGGTCACGAAGAGTCGGTCACAACTATAATGATGCAACACACACATGTATGCAAGCCACTCCAGTATTCCTGCCAAGAAAACCTCATGGACATGGGGTCACGAAGAGTTGGTCACAACTATAACGACACAATACACACACACATGTATGTATGTATGTATGTATGTATGTATGTCCCTCAACTAGTGGCAGAGTCATTATTCTGGGTAGCTAACAATATGAAATAGAATAGACACAATATACGTATAATAATAAAAACACCAACAGAAATACAAATAAGGCATCATACACAATACCAAAGTCAAAACTAAATTGTGAAAAGAGTAAGAATCCTGCAGAGAGAAGTTCATGAATGCAAAATAGAAATAATAATAATAATAATAATAATAATAATAATAATAATAATAATAATAATAATAATAATAATAATAATAATAATAATAATAATCCCCACTGATTCAGTGGGGCAGCTCTAGCATGACCAGCTCCTGTATGTAATAGAATTTCAGCTACGTTTGTATCTGCGAAGCTCTTGCAGGCAGAAAATCCAAGCATCTCCAAGTGGGAAAGGTGATGAGGCCTACTGATGAGACTTGAGTCTCCTTTCAGAGGAATCAGACCATATGTGCATGGGGTGAGGGTGGAGTGGGGTTGCAAGCAGCTGTGCTTCCACATGTTTTAGTCAGCAGACTGGATAGCTTGGGCTAGAGTTTAAAAGCTATTTTTGACACTATCCCCCAGAATTCCCTTGTAAATGATGCCAGTGGTTATGATCCAAAACTACCCCCCCCCCCGAGCTGGTCCAGGAAGGCTCCCCACCACCACCACAAAGTTTCTGCCCTTGGTGTGAGATCCCGCAAGGATTTGTGTTCTTAAGCAGAATCCACAGCATTTGTACCCTGGCTGGATACCAAAGATGAACTGATATCCCTTATAATTATACCTCCCGAATATCTATTTTCATAGTTGCTTAAGCACAAGTACTCATTTCAGCTTCTTGTTGCACTTAAACAAACCCAAACCCAAACCCCATCCTAACATCTGCAAAGTGCAGTTTTCATTATGGTCACTTGGTGGTGCTCTCGCTAATGGGTTTCTGCCTGCCCTGAGCTGATCTTCTTACCCGTTTCCCCCTTTGGCTTTTATCGTGAGCTTCCTGCTCCAAAAACGTGCCCTTCTAGATCTCTTTGTACCACGCTCAAAGGACAAGTGTGGCGAATCTGTTTGGCCTTGGCATTATCTCAGCCCCTTCTCAACGGACAATTAAAAGAAAAAGCGGGTCAATGGGTTACCTCTGTGTCAAAGTGTTTGGTCTTAGCTGGATGACAACACTTGACCAGGCATCTCCTGAGAGCCACAGCATCCGGATTCTCCCTCAGCCGGGTTGGATTGTAATAGACCCAATCCCAACCGCTTGACTGAAGATGAGAACCAAACCCTGGCTTTTGTCCACTTGCCATGCCAGCTTTGAGGTGTCGACAAGAGCTTAGAATCATAGAATCATAGAATCATAGAGTTGGAAGAGACCTCAAGGGCCATCTAGTCCAACCCCCTGCCATGCAGGAACCCCATCACAATATTTCCAACAGATGGCCATTCAGCCTCAGCTTAAAAATCTCCAAGGAAGGAGACTCCACCACCCTTTGTGGCAGCATATTCCACTGCCGAACAGCTCTAACTGTCATGAAGTTCTTCCTGATGTTCAAATGGAATCTCTTTTCCTGTAGTTTGAAATCATTGCCCCAAGTCCTAGTCTCTGAAGCCATGGAAAACAAACGTGTTCCCTCTTCAATATGACATCTTTTCAAATATTTAAACATAGCTATCATATCACCTCTCACTCTTCTTTTTGAAAGGCTAAACATTCCCAGTTCCCTAAGCCGTTCCTCATAAGACATTTCCTCCAGACCCTCAACCATCCTGGTCGCCCTCCTCTGCACCCGCTCGAGGTTGTCAACATCCTTTTTAAATTGAGGCACACAGAACTGGGACACAGAGCAGAATAGAGTGGTACTATCACTTCCCTTGATCTAGACACTATGGTTCTGTTGATGCAACCAAGAATTGCATTGGCTTTCCTGGCCGCCGCATCACACTGCTGACACATGTTCAATTTGTGGTCCACCAAGACTCCCAAATCCCTTTCACAGGTACTATTCTCCAGCCATGTATCCCCCATCCCATATCTGTGCAATTCATTCTTTTTACCTAGATGTAGCACCCTACATTTCCCTCTCTTGAAATCCATTCCGTTAGCTTTGGTCCAGAATTCTAATCTATCAAGGTCCTTTTGGATTTTCATCCTATCCTCTAGGGAATTAGCAACCCCTCCCAATTTTGTATCATCTGCAAATTTAATTAGCATACTCTCTATTCCTTCCTCCAAGTCATTAATAAAGATATTGAACAGCACTGGACCCAGAACAGAACCCTGGGGCACTTTTCTTCGCTGCTGGCCAGGCAGGCTGGGGATTCTGGGAGTTGTAGTCCCAAAGAGTAGCTTTTTAAGGCTATTAAGGGTCCTCGAGTCTGTAAATGGCAATGAGGGAATATTCCTGCTATAACTTAAGCAAACTGCTTACGTTATGAATTATGTTCCCCTTTCTTCCCACCATTTAAGCCCTCTGCAGCATGCCTCTCTCTGGTCCTGATTTTAATAAATGGACCCAGTCCTATTTTTCAGCAGGAACCAACATCTTCTGCCTTCTCAGAAAGACAGAGGAAACACCAGGAACTTTGGTTTGTTTGATAGAGCCCTTGTAGTGAGCAGCACGCCCCCCCCCCCAGACTTGGTTCCCTGGATAGTGTTGGAATTCAGCTCTTAGAAACCAAATAGGCCAAGGGTCCAGAACTCAGGAAGTTGCAGTCCCACAGTATAGCTGGGACACATATTTGGTAAGCTCTAGGATCATACTAGGACCAAAGAACCTTGGATTTGACCAAACCTAACCTAGAAGTTCACTGAACCACATGTGCAAGCACCCTCATCAACCTTTCAGGATTGTTGTTACAAGACCAAAACAGGAGAAGAGAACCATGAGGGATCCTGAGCCCTTAGGAAGAAACACGGTAGTTATTCATAGAGGTCGTTGTGAATAAAATGAACGACTCAATGCATATGTTTGGACCATCTGCAGAGTGCCTGATGGTCCCTGCAGGACCTTCTGCCATGTTATCAAATTGTTGGTGTAGCAGCAGGGCACATCAGCTTTTGCTAACAGACCTCTGGGAAGTGTGCAGTAGATCAGCAGGGCTTCTGGTTCACAACTGTTAATGGCGGCAATTAAAAAAAAATCGTAAACACTTAACCACACTTAAAATTAGGTCTGCTGGTGTCAATGCCTGCAGTTATTGAAAGTAGACTGTTGCATGAAAAGGCTGTGAAGTCAGTTCTGCTGTGGCACCAGGAACAAATTCATGGACATTTTGTATTCAGAGTGTTTTTTTTAACTCAAATGTGCTTCCAGAGACAGGAATAATCTAAATGCACCTACAGAGGAGCCTTTATGCCAAGCACAGCGGGACCAAAAACACAGCTATCCGAGTAAGTGAGGGAAACAAGGAGAGGGAAACAGGCCCACAAATGTTTCTGAGGAACAGGAAGTGGGCTCTCTAAAGATGTAACACAGGTGGTGGTGCACAGCCTGCTGGGTCACACATTGTGTAGGTTTAGATTATGCGGCAGGAGGAAGAGAAAGGGGAACAAGGATGGAGAGGCCTTAAGGAAGGAGAAAGGCATATATACATATGAGAGAGACAGAGAGAGAAAGAGCAACACCCATGTTGCAGTGATAGTGTTTTTAGGTCTACTAAAGGCCACAAAACATACTGTGCGAGTTTTGGAGGTAATATAACCCAGTCAAGCATGAGGTTACAAAAAGAAGGGAGGATGCACCCAGCAGTGCGGGGGGAACTAAGACTAAGACCCCGGTCTCACGATGATTTTGCTGCTCTTTTTGCTGCGAAAGACTGCACAGCAAAAGATCGTGCCTTCACTCCAAAGAGCAGTATTTGGTACCCCGGCCGACCACGCCCCTGGAAGCGCACTTTAACCACAGCATTTTATACCACCGCTTGTGTTAAAATACTTCTGTTATTGATGCACACTTTTTAATGCCTCCAACAAGGTGCGACCCCAGAAAATTTGCACCAATTAGATTCGTACCCCTTTTTCTGCCACTTCCTGTAGTTCTGCCTTGGTAATCGTTTATGCTACTGAATTGGTGGCATACCAACATGCCGGCACAAGTTTTTACTGGCTTTCCGCCTGCAATTATAATCGATTTTAAGAAGAAAAACTGCTACCTGGCTGCAACGCAGGTATTCGCCACAAGGGAAAAAACAGGGAAAAGATGCGCAGTAAGCAAATTGGGATGGACGCAGAGAAGTAAAATACTCCCCTGTCGTCAGGGGAACTAACTGTGCATCAAACGTCACGTGACTGCCCCCCCAAAATAGTACGCCTCAATTTAAGATGCGCAGATAACGGTAATGAGACCTGGGCCTTTGACTAAGCAAGAAGGAGGGGAATCCTTTTCTGAGCCTAAAAGGCTACCAAAGCCATTTCAAGCCTGTAATGCTGTCTTTGGTAGGTTCAGCTGGAAGGGACCTTTCTGGGCTGAGGTGAATTGATCCAGCAGTAAACAAGCATCCCTTCCTAGTATTTTAACTTAACGAGAGCCCCATCTCTCTGCTTAAGAGACCTTTCCCCTCTTTTTTTTTAGTCTGTTGGTGGTTAGTAGACATGGGCACGACTTGGCGAAATTCTCGTTTCTGTTTTCGTTCCTCGTTTCCGTTACGCAATGGAAACGGAAACGACAATTAAGCCGTCAGAACTCGAATTCGAACCGATAAATGATAAATTGGGTCTGATTTGTCGTCGTTCATGGCATTGCGCGGCGATCGCGCGATGCCAAGCGGCACAGAAAAAAGTTTTAAAAATAAAAAAAAATCCCGATTTCCGGCCAAAAAAGCAGGCGAAAATATGCCTGTCTGAGGGCACCTACCAGAGGGGTGGTTTGGGGGGGGGGCTCCCCCCTCTCCTGTCCTGGGCTGCTGGACCTGGTACCAGGCTGGGGGGGGATCAGTCTCGTCTCCATTTGCCATGTGGTGTGGGGGGATCCAAAATGGCGACCACAATATTTTTTTTGAAATCGTGGTCCAAAAACCCACCAAAGCACCACAGAAACATGCGAAAATTAGCTATTTTAAATGCATTCTTCTCTCACCTCGCTCACAGTCCAAAGTTCCAAAAAACTCCAAACCTGTACGCCAGTATGCTGTCCTTCTTGGTGAGCTAGAGGCACCCAAAAGAGAGTTGCCTCTGCCAGTGCCACTTGGTACGCAATGGCTACACGGTCATGTACCCTTCCTTTTCCCTTTGTAGGGGGCCAGAGGAGGCATCCACCCCAGAGAGGTGCCTCCAGGAGCCTGCTACCCTACCCCCCTAAACCAGTACTAATGACAAACAACAAACAAAACGACAAATTTTTGAAAAATTTCGCGACAAACGGAAACGAGCCGAAACGGGCCAGCTCCGACACACGACAACTCGAAACGTCATTTTTCCTGGTCGTGCCCATCTCTAGTGGTTAGTATGCAGAATGTGCAGTGAGAATGTTGTCTATAGGCGCTTGCTACAAGCAGGCTTAGGAGTCTGAGCAGGCCTGTGGCTGTAAGCTAAGCAGCTCTTTCTGTACAGTATGCTGTTTGTGACCTGTTCAACTGTGAGTAAATGAAACCTTTATAATAAATAAATAAATGAATAAATTTTATTTTACAGCCAAAGGCCCGATAAAATACAGTATACATTCATAAAAAATAATTAAAGGAAGCTTAAAATTAGTTAAGCGCAAGAATTCTCTTTCGTGTTTTCTGGACAGAGAAAAGGAACATGGCTGCAAGTTCAGTAATGGACTTATTTGTGTCTTCAAGAAGATATCTTGTATACCAGTCCAAGGATCTGCCTGGGAAACCTCTCATTAGAGGGTAAAGGAGCCTGGGGCGATTATCCCTGTAATAATTACAGATAAAAAGAACATGTTGCAATGTTTCAATTTCTTTATCATTACAGGAGCATAATCAGTTTTCATATGGTACGCCATAGTCGCGACCCTCTAAAACTGCAGATGGAAGGCAGTTAAATCTGGCTCTTAAAAAGATCTGTCACTATTTTGAGATTGTCAGGTTTTCCAAATACTTTGCACTTGGGTAAAATTCAAAATTTAAACCAAAATGCATGGGTGAGCAGATTTTCTAAGCATTCTCTGTAGAATACTGGAAATCAATCTCGTTAATCTGCTTTTCAGTTATAGACTTAACTGTCTTCAATCCATGAATGTGAAAGAAATCCATAGATAAGGCCTAAGAAATGCAATGTGGTTGGAAAGATTGTGAGTAAATAAGACCTTTTATTTTATCTCTTACCTATGTCCCTAAAGTGAATTGTTGAGACTGAAAAACTGAAAAACTGCACCTTGTTGGCTTCAGGCCCTCCAAAGGGACCCCCTCACCTGCTCAGAACCTCCTTCATTCTTCCTCTGTTTACCACTGGACTGAGACTGATAATCAGCAGCACCACGAAAGGGTGGTAACTCCCATGCTCTTGAGCTTCACCTTCACCATGTGTAGACCTGGCAAAGAAGGACAAGGTCCTTCGAGGTGTGAGCTCTGGGCAGATCCTTTTCCTCCTCTTCCATGTTCCAGGCAAGGATCAAATCTCCTTGGCAGGAGATTCCAACATATTAAGCCCTAGCAATACTGTTATCCTCCCGTGTTTCCCTCTGTTTCACTCTTTTCTTAATAATAACAAGGACTGTGTCCCTTCAAGTCACTTTCAACTTAAAGCGATCCTTCTCCAGGTTTTGGAGGGATCAAATATCAAATACTGTTCTTTTACTTCTGGGGGGTGGGGGCGGTGCTCTGGGACTGTGCCGCTTCTACAGGGCTACACTGTCTGGCTTCTCTTCTGAGGTGCCCGATGGGGGAGTCAAACACCCGAATGCCATGGAGGAATTCAAGTCAGAATAGCTGCAGGGTGCCTTTTGATTTGCAGTGTGAGTTGTCTGCCGAAAGCTCCCCTCATCCTTTTCAACCCGGGGGACACATCCACAGCATACTGGAAAATTTCCTCCCTGTCTGCTACAGCCTTCAGCACAAATGTAGGACCAGCTCTGAAGGGTTCCCAGTCCTTCCGAGCTAGTTTCGAGGTGCCAGGGGGAAAGGGAGGCTGCCAGGGAGAATGCCCCTCCCAAGTACGGCGTTGGCCCACCAGTAGGGCTGCCCCAAGGAATCGTGAGTCAGAAAGACTTCAAAGCCACACGTATTGTTCTTCTGCTGGTAGGTCAAGACTTGCCTCTTCAGGCAGGCCTTTGATGACCAACTTGGGGGCCTGCCTTCTTGCTAAATTGATTTGAAAAATGTTTTAATGTTCACTCTTTTAACTCTTTAACTTTAAATATGCTTTGATTTAAGTTAATGCCTTTATATTAATTCACGCTGGCTTGGATTTTATTATAAGACACGTATCTGGTTTTCTGCTCATTTTACTGTGCTTCTCAACTCTTTTATGAAAATTAGTGGTCTTTTAATATGATCCTCTATTTAATTGCATTTTGATATTCTGACACATCCCTGGCTCTGTTTCATCTTCTTTTGTGTGATTAAATTTGGAACCCAGCGGTATTACGCAGTTACAGTAGATTGATGCCATCTTAATGCCCGAGGCTCCATCATGCAGCTTCCTGGGATTTGGAGGTGAGCAAATGTGTATAATATCTCTTGTATGATGTCAAGTGAATTCTGACTTATGGTGATACTTTCCAGGATGATCTAGTTTTGTAGAAGTTGGGGCTTCCAACCTTGAGTCCCCAGGTGTTTGTGGGACTACACCTCCCAGAAGTCTTGGCCAGCTGAGCTACTGGTGAAGGCTTATGGGACTTTTAGTCCAAGAACATCCAGGGGCACGAGGTTAGCAACTGCTGGTATAGAAGATTCAGAGGTGGTTGACTTTTCTCTTCTTCTGAAGGTGCCCTGGGATTTTGCTCAAAGCTACACGGGCTGGCTTTCCCCCGGAACACTCAGTGGGGAATCCATCTCCCAACCATTGGCTCTGCAAATGGTCGGCATTAGAGAGTTGGAAAAGTTGAACTAGTTACTGAGCTGCTCATTGCTCCTCGCTCATTTCTTTCAAAGCTTAAGATTGATAGCGGAATGGTGCAAAACCTGAAAACCACTCACTAACAGGCCTCTTGAAATTTTCTTTAAGAATCATTTGGAAAGTAGCTAGGAAAATGTTATGTTCATAAAGGAACTCCCAACCTACTTATATGCATTCTTATTTGGTGAGCCTCCTTGGGATTCAGGGCCACTCCTCCATCCCATGAAATTCTGTTTCTTTCCTCATACTGGCAGAAGGTAAATGGCACAATATTCACTTGTTTGCAGTAGTCAGTTCAAGGCCCTTCAGGGATCCTCAGGTGGTGACTCTTTAATTGACGGCTGAAAGCAAAGGAATGTTACACCCCTTGTCTAACATCTGCTTAAAAAAAGCAACCAGATTTCAGATTCTAAATGGAAAACGCTGGATACGTTTCCTGAACAAACAAAGCAATGACATCTGAATGTAAATAATGCTTTTAAACATAACAGACCGTAGTGAGGAAAAGAGAAAGTCCCCCACATAAATCAAAGAAGCCATATAGGAAAACTTCAGATAATACAACTATAATTAACATTAGCCCTTTCTTCCCTCGGTAATATTTCCCTAGCATGGCATTTTGCCAGAGCTTGTCAGATGTCTCTGTGTTATAAAGGTCACTGTTAATGTTTCGTTAATGGAACCTAGAATGAGGGGCATTTGACTGCTTTCAAGATCTGCAGTTTTGTGTGTGTGTGTGTGTGTGTGTGTGTGTGTGTGCGCGCGCGCGCGTGCGCGTGCGTGCATGCTTGTCAACTGCATGAACATGTGGAGGGTGAAATATCTAGGTAGGTGAAGGTGCATTAGAGACTTAAATGTAAGTGATAGCTCCATGTTGCCAGCTGTTTGTCTGCTAATGCGGAACAGTCTACATTGATATAAGTCTCTCTCTCTCTCTCTCTCTCTCTCTCTCTCTCTCTCTCTCTCTCTCTCTCTCTCTCTCTCTCTCTCTTTATCTCCTCCTGTTCACAGTGAACAATGCACTTTACTTACTAGGGCCACGTGGCGGAAGCCTGAAACATATAGCAAGATCTCTCTCTTTTTTCTTTGGAGAGGTCTTGTTTTCAGAGCCTTTGAATGATGGGGCTGCCCATTTCGCTGACCTCTGTGGATGCAAGAGAACACCTGGGATCTTCTGCATTAATTCCAAGCTGGACTGGTACATTTGCTGTTGTGGGAAGGGAGTTTTTTTTTGTCAGCTGCAGGTCAGGATCAGTCGCTGCAAGAAAAGGACCCAAGTTTCCAATGACAGGAAGAATGGATTGTGCATCTTCTTAAATCAAGAATGCCTGGTGATTTGTTTGACATGTGCTGGGCATCACACTGCTGTCCCAAGCTGAGCTGGGAACCTAATGTCACACCTGAGTCACTAAGCTCACCAAATTGATTTTTTATAACCTTCCCAGGGAGCTCCTCTTCAGCAATATAGAACTACCACCCAATATTGCTGGGATGTTGTAACTGTAAGGGTTACTTAATTTGGGGGCAGGGGATCTTTGCTGTTTCATGTATTCCTAGGCTCCTGGTTCCATCAGCCTACATGATATATGCGAAATGATTGTGGAAACCATGGCCCCAAACACCCAGAAGGCTAAAGGTTCCTTATTTGGAGCATGTGACTTATATACTGTCCAGTCGATGAGCCAAGATAGACTTCCCAAACTTTGCCTAATTGAACAAGCTGCTTCCACCCTTCCCAACTCGTGGGCCAGACAAATCGGTATTATGATTGCCTTCTCCGGGTTGTCAGCCCAAAGTTTGCTTTCCAATGGTTACTTAGCCAAAGTTATTTTTAAACAATGAGTACAAGATCTTAGTGCCCAACAGGACATGGAGCTCCTCTCTAACAATAAAGCACTAAGCTGGCTAGCAAAAAATAAACAGGTCTTCCAGTGCGAAAAGTACTTAACAGTCAGTCTACCACACTCCCTTAGAAGAACTTATACCAGAGCGAGATTTGATCTATTGGAGTCCATGAATAGATATGGGCGCTTTCACAACTTACCCTATCAAGACAGATCCTGCATATGCGGTGTTACTCACATAGAGAATACGGCGCACATTTTATTTGATTGTGAGCTTTATACAGCTCTAAGACAATCACATTTATCAAAATTGATGGTCAAAATTGCCCACTGGAACACAAACTTTCAGCTTGATTTCCTGCTCAACAGTTCCAAAGTGCAGGTTGTCCGTGGTGTTGCTAATTTTGTATGTAAGGCTGCCAGGGTAAGATCCACCTTCATAGATCAAATTGGTGTTCCCTGTAGGGGAGATGCTGACATATGAATGAGAAAATTTTAATCTTGCTATTTTAACTGTGTTTTTAACTGTTTTTCTTTCTCTTTTTTCTTCTTCTGAATTTGATATGGCCTGTTGGGCTAATCAATAAAGTTGTTGTTGTTGTTGTTGTTGTTGTTGTTGTTGTTGTTGTTGTTGTTGTTGTTGTTGTTGACTTATATACTGCTCCATAGCGCTTCTAGCACTCTCTGGGCAATTTGTAATTTAATTATGCAGGCTACACATTGCCCCCCCTCCAGTGGGCTGGATACCTACTTTACTGACTTCAAAAAGATCGAAGGCTGAGTGAGCCTCAAGCCAGCTTCTGGGGATTGAACCCCAGGTTGTGAACAGAGTTTTGACTGCAGTACAGGCATTTAACCCCTGCACCGTGAGGCTTTAGGGCACTTCCACGTGGAGCATTTGCTCTCTTTAATGTACCAGGCTCTGTTCTGTTCTCAATGTTTTCCCCACCATCCATATGGCATTCCTCTTGTCTTGTTTAGCGCAGTGATTTTCCCCATAACTCTCTGCACCTTTTAATTCCTCCTAAGACACGGTTTATTTTTTTTAAGAAATAAGAACCCTTTTGTTCTTGGGAAGGAAGTTGAGCGCTGTGGCATGTCCTGCTTGAACACAACGTCCAGGCACAGCCTGCTAGTCAGAGGCATTCAGTGAGCATTTTGAAGAGACGACCCAGCAAAGAAATTCTGAAATTTCTTAAAAATGTTTTTAGATGATTTCCTTAAAGAATGTCCCAAAGGGAATTGGCATTATTCATGAGAAGTGGCTTTTCACAGGGAAGCTTGAAAGCCATCCCCACACTAAATCACAGCCAAAAAAGAGCAAGAAGTGTAGAACTCTTGCGCCATCTTTAGCAGCCCTTTATTAATCCACAGGGTTGGATATTAAGACCTTGAGAGGCCCTGAGCATGGAAAAAGATTCCCAGTGCCTGTTAAGTTTTGGAGTCTAGACAGATGGATGGGATTGTGATCTTTTTCTGTATCATCTTCCCAAGAAAGACTCCTTTCTAACTTCAAAAGACTCACCATTTATTTCTGGAACTTCTATGACATTATGTAAGTTCTTTTTAAACATTCAGCCTCATCTCATCCCAACAGGATACAAAAGGGGTTAGAACTAGAGATGGGCACGACTTAGCGGTATTCCCGTTTCCGTTTCCGTTACTCGGTTCCGTTACTCTACGGAAACGGTAACGGGAATTACTCCGCCAGACTTCGAGCTCGAACCGACGAACGAACAATTTTGGTCTGATTTGTCGTGCTCGTTCCTTGCATCGCGCGATTGCGCGATGCCACACGCGGCACAGAAAAAAAGTTTTTAAAAGTTAAAAAAAACCGGTTCCCGGCCAAAAAGCAGGCGGAAAAATGCCTGCCGTGCCTCAGGGCACCTACCAGAGGGGTTGTTTCTGGAGGTCCCCGGCCTCCCCCCTCATCCCCCGTCCTGGGCTGCTCTGGTGGGACTCGCCGCAGGCTCGCAGCCAGCAAAAAGCCCAGTCTCGCCGCCGGCCGCCCCGCAATTAAAGCGCAAGCAAGCGGCACGGACGGCACAGGAAAAAACTTTTAAACTCTCCCCCCACCCATTCCCGGGCCAAAAAAGCAGGCGGAAAAATGCCTGCTTGACTAAGGGCGCAGGGCACCTACCGGAGGGGTGGTTTTCTGGAGGGGGGGGTCCCGCCTCCCCCCCGTCCTGGGCAGCCGGACTCGAGTTGCCATTTCGCCATGCCATGCGGTGCGGGCGGGGGATCCAAAATGGGGCGGCAAACGCAATATTGTTTTTGAAATCGTGGTCCAAAAACACACAAGCACAACAGAAACACGCGAAAATTTATAAACTGCCAGATTTTTCACAGTAGCAGTGGGTTTTTTCTTGCAACAAAATGTCTCTCCTCTCCTCCTCTGTCCTCCATTGATTTTATTTTATTTTATTTTATTTACACCTGCGCAGTGCGCAATGATGGGCTGGCCGAGTGGCCAGCCATGTGGGAGTGGACAACCATGCAAATTTTTGGAGCCATCCCACCAGTCGCATGGCCACTTGGCCATGGAGACTTCTGGGATGTGCCAAAAAGCCCCCTAAAACCTGCCCTAGCCCTAACCCTAACCCTTGACTCCGTACCCATACGTCACAGACTGTCTTCTTAGTGGGTCAGAGAGGCACCCAGAGGTGCAACCCACTAGCCCACCGTAACCTTACCCGTCACTAGCCTAACCCTAGCCATTGCACTAAGCCACCTTAAAGCCAGATCTACTTGCTTGCATTGCACTACACGCAGCAAGTACAATTCCCTTCTGTGTGAGACATGGTGGTGCCAGAGCCTTGTGAAGGGCGGGCATGACGCTATCACTCTCACTGGTCTCACTGTCTGCACATTCTGTTATGCAATATCCATATGGCTATTGCATAGCATTTTGCAGCAGCAGCAGGTGAGGAGGGGAGACCCCCATGTAGAGGGGTCTCTCTTGGAGCCTGCTTCCCCTTCCTAGTGGCAGGAGGCACCCACGGGTGCCTCCAGGAGCCCACTTTCCCTTTATAGCGGGCCAGAGGAGGCACCCACCCCACAGAGGTGCCTCCAGGAGCCCGCTCCCCCCCCAAAAAAAACCAGTACTAACGACAACGAAAAAACGAAAAAACGAACCGACTAATTTTTGCGAATTTTCGCGAAAACCGGAAACGACCCGAAACGGGACCGGCCCGACTAACGACAACTCGAAAAAATTTTTTTTCAAGTCGTGCCCATCTCTAGTTAGAACCTTTTTACTGCAACAGTGTGGGATTGTCTATGAAACAAAAAGTTCTCCATCAGTCCCCCACCCCTTCCTGGCTCTAAAGTCTGTCAAGCATGTTCTTGTTGAAACCAGCAACAGGAGAATTTGCTCCTCAATAATTGTTCTTTCTGTGACCACCCTGGGTCATCATCTAAGGGCTCCCTGGCCACGCCTCCTCCTTCTGACTCATTTCCTGGGATAGAAACCATGCAGTCCTCTCTTCTTTCTCTACTAGGACTCCCTCCTCTCAAATGATATACCTCCATTCTCTGGTCTCTCTCTCTCTCTCTCTCTCTCTCTCTCTCTCTCTCTCTCTCTCTCTCTCTCTCTCTCTCTCTCTCTCTCTCTCTCTCTCTCTGTCTCTCATCCCCCTTCACCTCTAAGATGATGATCCTCCCTTTCTGCTCCCTGTCTCCTTCTATCAGCCTCCTCTTGAGATACCATCAATCACTCCCACTTCTGGGTCCAGGAGGGATTTCCTACCCAGATCTACTCCCCTCCTGGAATTCGAATCCTTGGTTTTCTCCTCTCCGCTGCCTCTCCAGCCTCTGACACCTCCTTTTGTTCTTTCTCACCCCTTTCCTTTCTCTGGCCAGTTCCTGTCTCCTTATTTCCCACCACTTGGTCCAAACCAATCTCCTCCTCCTCCTCTCTCTTCACCTCCTTCATCTGCCGCCCCACTTCCATCACTTAATGGTAGGGTGACATTCTTTAAAGGGCCTTCCTCTTTGTCTCCAAGCTGGGCTTGCCCCTCTGTGTATTCCCTGTGCCTTCAGATGGTCCTCTGGGTGAGACAGATGGCGCACGGGCAGAGAAGCCTTCCAGTCTTCACAAGTGTCCGCTACAATTATTACGTGCGGTAGGTCTCACGAATTGAAAACAGCCATACAATGCACACATCATATGCATGAAAATGTGTGTGTGGTGTCGTTACAGTCATGACTGACTCTCTGTGACCCCATGTCCATGGAGTTTTCTTGGCAGGAATACTGGAGTGGTTTGCTAGTTTCTACTCCAGGTGCCTACAGCACCTGGTATTCCATGGTGGTCTCCCATCCAAGTACTAACTAGGGCCGACCCTGCTTAGCTTCTGAGATCAGGCGAGATCGGATGTGCTTAGGGCATCTAGGTAGCACATGCATGAAAATATGGTAACTTAATTGCATAGCATATGACCAAAAAATAACCATGTATCATATACGAAATCATACATACATACATGACCATGACCAGCATTCCATCCAAATCTTGCACTTTCACCCTTTGATTAAGATAGATTTTTTTTCAGAATCTGTAAACGGAAAAAGCTCAAACAAGGTCTTAAAACTCTTTTGGGGTGTTTTTAACAATGGCTGTTATTTCTTTGGCTTGCACATGTAGTGCAGAGGCTGTAGATCTAAAAGACCACCAGCCTTTTAAAAAATCCTTATTCTCCTCCTTCAACCTCCACAGAAGTTAAAAAACAAAACAAAACACCACCAAGCATTGACAATTATCATCGATGATTTCACTCAAAGCATGAGTTTCCGCGTGAGGGGGAATGTGGTCTCATGCACTAGAGGCTGAATCCCTATCCCCTGATTTGCTTTGTGACTGACCAGGAGCACCACTGTCTTGTCTGGATGAAGTATTAGTTTGTTACCACTCACACAGTCCCTTACTGACAAGAGGTACTGGTCTAGGCACAGAACAGCTTCCCTGGAATCAGACAGAAAGGAGAGAGAGAGAGAGAGCTGAGTGTCACCAACATACTGTTGTCACCAAACTCCGTGACTATGAATGACCTCACCCAGCAGTCAGATGTAGATGTGCAATAACATGGGGCACAGGATTTAACCCCAGGGGAGGCCACCACAGGCCCATGAGCAGGGTGTCAAACAGGATGTCCTCAACATGTCCTCCTGAGATTGTCCATCCAGGAAGGAGTGGAACCACTGGAACCCCATACCTCCAAGACCTGTTCTGGAAAGATGCTCCAAAAAGATGCCTTGCTAAGCCATTAAGGGCCTTTATACACGACCCCTAAGCTCCGCAGGAAATGGCTGCAAGGTCCGGACCTTACAAGTGTTTTCCCACCAGCTCCGGACTTTGCAGACAATTAAGTGCGACCCCGCCCACCTAAGCGCGACCCAGCTGCACTTTCTTGTACCTGCTTGAGGTGGGTGAAAATCCCCAGGTCCGGATTTAATCTGGTCAATACAGGGCTCTCCTGGCTTCTGCTTGTGTTTTTTTTGCCTCCTGCCCCTTTAAGAGAAGAGGTGGGAGGGGAAAAAGCAAGCAGAAGAGAAACGGAAGAGAAACGGAAGAAAAACGGAGCTCCGGAGGCTCCTCCAGGTGAGCTGCATTTTTCCCCTCTTTCTCTGGTGGGGAGGAAGGAAGGGCAACGAACCCCTAAGATCTTTGGTCCGAATTTAAGGGACCAGCGGATCTTAGGGGTCGTGTGAAAAGGCCCTAAGAGGTCCAGCAGAATCACCAGTGGCATACCCCCCTCGCATCTAGTTCCCAACATAGGTCATCCACCAAGGCCACCAAAATGGTGACTGTTCCATAACCAAACCAGATTGAAATAGATCTATATAATCTGCATCGTCCATGAACCTCCGGAGCTGGGATGCCGCCACATTCTCCAAAACCTTGCCCAAAAACGGCATATTGAAGACTGGCTGAGAACTATCCCATCCGGTAGGATTCAAAGAGGGCTTTTGAAACAAAAGTCTCACTCCTGTACTGCCTCCTTTACACATGCTGTTACCCAGACTTGGTGCAAGGAAACCTTTGCCACATCCTTAACCCGCTCACCCAGTCCCTTTGGCTGTTTTTATAGGGACAAGCATCCAGCACATGTATGGTGGCTTTCACCTCTCCAGATTTGTGTTGGCTCAAGATGGGCATCAACTGCTGAGTGGGTAGTCCATAATAATTTGGAGGTGTTTTTTGTACACACGGGTGTTCTGCAGGCACCCGGGCTTTCCTCTCCACCTCCTCTGGCAGGCACCCACCCAGATTCAGCATCCTGGGCCTCCCTCCCTCTCTTCTCTGAGTGGGTGGCCACTGGAGAGGTTGAGGAGGGGAGCCATGGAACACAGTTACATGCCTGAAGAATGAACTATTACGAACCGACGAACCAGCAGCTCGTGCCCATCTTTATTGTTGATTTTCACCTCTCCACTATGTTTTTAGGTGTATACCTCTACTGTATCTACCAGAAAAAAAGTCTTCTGGAGTAGATAACTATGTCTATAACTATAGGAGGCAGTACAGTAGTGAGACTTTTGTTTCAAAAGCCCTCTTTGAATACTACTGGATTGGATAGTTCTAAGCCATTTTCGCATTTTAACTGTGTTTTAAACATCATAGGTGTTCACATCAAGACGCAACATGTGAAGAACAAAAGAAGATCTGCGAAGCAGCCTTCACAGGAACGAGAAAATACCATACGAATCCTCAATCTGAGAGCCGTAATTCAGACCTGAAGTTTCACTGTCAGCCGAGTTTCCCTTGAGGTAAAATAGTCATACGCAACTCCCTTCAATCTTTCCAACACCTGTCAGATAAAAATAGATGTGCGTTTGGCACTGAGGAAGTGAGATCTCTGAATGGAGGAGGGTGCGGTATTGGCCCTCACAGAGCGGGACTTAAAATAGATGGCTGTGGAGTCACACACCATCTTCATTTGTAAATAGTTTGCCACAAAAAGGACCGGGGTTTGAAACAGGCACCAGTTCTCCACAACCCACTGATACATTTGTCTTAGTTCCACCAATGGAAAAGTTCATTTTTTCGGACAACTTCCATCAGAGCAGAGCAGCCGGCAGGCCTGGTGATCTTAGGAGGGTGTTTTCTGATTATCACTCAAGCGGTAACATCAGAGGCCACATGAGGGCATTGCAGGGCCTTGACACCCATCAGATTTGGCAGTGGGACAGAAGCAGTGAGCAAAAACAAAATCCCTTTTTGAAGGCCACCATGCCTCGGAAGGAGAGGAGAGAGGGAGTTTGTGGCTGGTCCTGGTGCCCTTTAAGAGATGCATTTTCCTTGGCTGTGTGGCATGACCAGCCTCCTTGGGCAACATTCTGTGGATCATAGGCCACATTGGTCTCTTCTGATGGGGTAGCTCATGCCTGAAAGATACTGATTGTTCACCTATGTTACCCCCCTACACACACACACACACACACACACACACACTGGTGCTGTTGCCCGGCTCTCCACCATGGTCTTTCTCCTCCCACGTTCAGCTTCTACCCTTGAGTTCCAGAGCCAGAAGGGATCCCAAGTGCCACTGGACCTGATCCAGGGCCAATGCACACCATTCGCAGCTAGGATGGCCATCCAAACACTGCCTGGAGCACCTCTAGTGATGGAGGCTCCTCCCTGTGAAAACAGACAAAGTGTTCAAGGTGAGGCCTGATGAAAGCAGAACACAAGGCCGCTATGTACTCCCAGAACAATCTCCTTCTGCAGGTACATCTAGTGTTGTATGTCAGCTTCATCTGGGTTAGAAAGTCCTTGGTCTCATTCTTGCCTTTTGGATTTCCTCTTCCTCCTCCTCCTCCTCCTCCTCCTCCTCCTCTTCCTCCTCCTCCTCCTCCTCCTCCTAGAGATCCTGTGGATGGTTCTTCAGGCTGCAGTCCAATTCAATAACAGAATTAACCAATGCATTTCAATAGAAATTAAGCCAGATAAACAAACTCTTAAGGTCATATTAGTATCCTTGCCAAGCTTCAAGGGTCTATGTTTCATGGTTTTGGAATCTATGCTAGACAACACACACACACACACACACACACACACACACACACACACACACACACACACAGAGAGAGAGAGAGAGAGAGAGAGAGAGAGAGAGAGAGAGAGAGAGAGAGAGAGAGAGAGAGAGAGAGGGGTGGAGGGGGAGGGGGAGGGAGAGGGAAGAACACATGGTCACTTGCTCTCTTTTATTATTATTGAGAATATAGATCCTATATTTTCAGTTATGAAACTGTCTCATATTATTAGATTTGATTATTCTTGAAAGCTAATAAATAACACGATAGACACGGTGTGTGCACATATGTATGGTGTGTGTGTGTGTGTATGTGTGTGTGTGTGTGTGTGTGTGTGTGTGTGTGAGAGAGAGAGAGAGAGAGAGAGAGAGAGAGAGAGAGAGAGAGAGAGAGAGAGAGAGAGCGCAGCCATGTCGAGAGAAAAGGAACCCCGCCACAAGATCCATGTGGAGATGTTCTGTTTAGTTGCTTGTCTTTGCTTGCTGGGCAGGAGGTAGTTGACCCCCACTTGTGTATTTTGTATAAATGTTTACTTGGATAAAGAAATAAAGGAAGTGTCCTCTTGAATTTGTTCAACGAGGACTTAGTCCTAAAAGTCTTTACAGTACTAAGTTGCTGCTAGCAGACAATGGAAAGAAAAACCTGGATCCTTCAGGTTCGTTGAATTTCTTTCCACTAAATTCAATGGAGGCTGGCTGAAGTTATGACTGATACGTTTCACTGATTTTATTAGGGCTTAAACTAAACTAATTAATCGGAGTTCATTTCAGTCCCCAGACTGAAGTTGATACTGTTCATTTTATGGACTCGTTGGGCTTCGATCCAACCCTCAAAGAGACTTTGTTACCTCTCTTTTTTTTTGAGGCTGTCAGTTGAATAACGTATCTTTGAGGATATGGCTTTTAACTGATTAATGGTTGATGCAATTAAATCAGCTGATGACTTAAAGTGACTAGAAGCGCCTTTTTGCAATAGAGAAAGTGTGATATGTGTTAGCAAAATTATGATACAAAGGTGATTTATCAGATTTTGAGATTAGTAGCGCTGGATCCAGAAGGTGTACATGTTTGATTTTTGAATTAAACTGCCAATTAGGGGATTCACATTAATCACTTAAAATTGTAGTCAATCTACCTGGCAAACAAGCCTGTTATGTAAGGCCCTTTGCCCTTACATAACTTAGAGATGATCAGTCCTGTCCATCAAAACAGTGTGCTTGCTCGTTGCTCCATTAGCCTGTTGGCCACCACCCAGGCCCCCATTTATCTCAATGAGACTGAGCAGTTTGGGGAGAGGGGAGGTGCTTGTAATGCCTCCCTTGAGGTCCCCCTGCTTTTACTGAGACAATCATATCTGTGCCTCCTGGTCGTTCTGGCTCATGTTTCTCCATGTTGCCCACCTGCCCACCCATCCTATGAAATCTCCAGCCAACCACACGTTTGTTCCTGAGTGGTAACCCTTCATACATAATGTAGATAATTAATGCCCTGAACAATAGTAGGGTTTTTCCTCTCCTCTCCTCTCCTCTCCTCTCTCTCTTTAAGACATGGATCAGCAGCTAATCATGATGCTCAGAGGAGTTATTTTTCAACCCCAAACAAGATCAGAATAAGGGCTGCTTCAGGAAGGTGGGTGGTCATTCTGTCGGGCAAATTTATTTATTTTATTTATTTATTGATACAACTTATATGCCGCCCACTATCCATGTCTCTGGGCGGCTTACAATTAAAATGAACAGTTAAAACAGTTAAAATGTTAAAAAGGTGATGGACAATTAAAACAATAAAAACATTTAAACATAAAACACTAAAATTGCCACCAGGACCCACAATCTATGTTATGTCAATTAAAAAACTTCAGAAACAGGAAGGTTTTTACCTGGCGCCGAAATGTCATCAGTGTTGGTGCCAGGCGGATGTCAATTGGGAGGGTGTTCCATAACCTGGGGGCAGCTGCCGAAAAGGCCCTAGACCAGGCATGTCCAAACTTTGGCCCTCCAGATGTTTTGGACCACAACTCCCACAGTCCTTTGCCATTGGCAAGCTAAGCTTATAATTCTGGGAGTTGTGGTCCAAAACATCAGGAGGGCCGAAGTTTGGGCATTCCTGCCCTAGACCTACAAGCCATCCCTTTCACCTCCTTCAGGGATGGCAATCTCAGAAGGGCTCCCTGGCTAGATCTTAATTGCCGGGTAGGTTCATATGGAAGGAGACGGTCCTTCAGGTATCTACGTTCTAAGCCATTTAGGGCTTTATATGCCAAAACGAGCACTTTGAATTGGGCTTGGCCAACAACTGGTAACCAATGCAAGTTGCGTAGAATCGGTGTGATAGGATCCCTTGCAGCCCCACCACTCACCAGCCGGGCTGCACGATTCTGAACCAGTTGCAAATGGATGAGAGGCGTTGTGGAGGAAACGTCCTGTTAGAATAATGACAATGGTTTTGCTCCCCCCCCCGCACCATCACACAATCTGCAGATATTGGGCTGAAGCAGCATCCCGAAAACCTCAACATTGGTTTGTCCTATGGAGCTGTTCATAATCTGGTACAGTAAGGCAGAGAGACCCCAGATCTTTCAGTCTGGTGACAGGAACTTGATAACAACATTAAACACAAGGGAGGGTTCTGGAGTTGGTATAGTGCAATGAGAGATTCCCTGTGTGGTAAAAGGGATAGCAGGACAGATTGTGAGGTCCCTCAGGCTTCTGTTTTGTCCTTAATGCTATGTAGCATCTCCATGAAACGACTGGCAAAGGTTTTTCAGAGCCCCAGAGTTTTGCGTCATCAATATGGTTGTGTTACCCGCTTTTCCCAGGCAGAGCAATTGAAGGCTCTCATCCCAAGGGATGGTAGCCCATTACTTCTGGAACTCCCTACCCCCCTGAAATACAGGGAACATTTAAATGAATGTTAAAAACTTGATTGTTCAAGCAAGCTTTCCCAGAGTCCAGGATGTATATCCCAGTGGTGGTCTTTCCCACCACCAACACTATTATTTATTTTTACTGTATCATTGATTTTTATTTTTATTTGTTTTATTGTTATTGTTGTAAATAATCCATAACATATAAGAACATAACATAATAACATAAGAAGAGCCATGCTGGATCAGGCCAAAAGCCCATCTAGTCCAGCTTCCTGTATCTCACAGTGGCCCTACCAGATGCCTATGGGAGCGCATGAGACTAGATATCTGTCTCCTGCTACCACCCCTGCATCTGGCCCTTGAAGTACCCTGGTTTTAAGCCTTGAGATGACACATCTGTAACCTGTGATGGACTTATCCTCCAGGAATCTGTCCAATCCCCTTTTGAAGGCATCCAGGCCAGATGCCATCAGCACCTCCTGTGGCAGGGAGTTCCACAGACTAACAACACACTAGGCAAAAAAAAAATCTTTTGTCTGTTCTTACTCTCCCAGCCCTCAGTTTGAGTGGATGTCCCCTAGATTTGGTATTTTGTGAGAGGGAGAAGAGTGTCTCTCTATCCACTTGACTCATGCCCTGCATTATTTTGTATGTCTCAATCATATCCCCCCTCAGGTGCCTTTTTTCCAGACTGAAGAGCCCCAAATGTTTTAGCCTTTCATCCCCTTAGAATGGCTTTTTAGCTAGATGAGTCGTGTATACATCAAAGAAAGAAAGAAAGAAAGAAAGAAAGAAAGAAAGAAAGAAAGAAAGAAAGAAAGAAAGAAAGAAAGAAAGAAAGAAAGATGACACCCAACTCTGATTATTTATTTACTGCCCATCTATCTACCAGGCTACATCCTTCCCTCTAAATCTGAGGTTCTAGATCTGTTGCAGTTCTAGACTGGTGTCAGTCAAGGACTGGGTCAGGGTGAATAAACTGAAAGTGAACCCAGAGAAGGCAGAGGGACTCCTGATAAGTCAAGGAATAGAGAGGCAGTCTGTGCTGGATAGGTTGGCACTTCCTCTGAAAACACAGGCACACAGCTTGGGGGGAGGGTACCTCCTGGCTGCCCAGGTGGACGTGATGGCCAAGAGTGCATTTGCCTGTTCCTACAGATGTCTGTTTTTGCCAAGGTGACACATGCCTTCGTTACTGCCTGGCTGGATTACCGTGAAAAGCTCTACATGGGGCTGCTAGTTTGGAAAGTTTGGTGGGTGCAAAATGCTTCAGCCAGATTGTTAACTGGTTACAAGGATCACATAGCAACCCCTGTTACAGCAGTTCTGTTGGCTGAAGAAGATCCATTTTGGGGCACTATGTGCTGCGCTGCCTTTTACCTATTAAGCCCTAATTGACAGGTCCGAGATATCTCAAAGCAAAGTGGGTGCCCACAAAGCTCTCCTCTAGCATCCTATTTCAAATGAATTAGTTCCCCCCAGCCATCAGCTTTCTTTACTATCCAGCTTTCATACTTGTACATTGTAATCATAGTGTGGGTGATCCTGGGTAGCAATGGTAAACTAATACTGAACATTCTTTACCAAGAAAACTCTATAATGAACCAGTCTTAAATAAAACAAGAGATAGTGATGGAAGATGAGACTCCCAGGTCAGACGGTTTACAGCATTACTGAAGTTTTTAAAAAAATTACTTATAGGACATTCATAATTTGAAGCTCCATACTTCCATTTATTTACATAGCATGTAAATTTGGCACAACCTCTGTATAATATTATGCATTTTCTTAATTAATCTGTTCCTTTCAGCTGAGGAAAGATTCACCACTGTTGTTGCTATGGCATTTTATTGAACTGCCAATCAAATTAGCTTCTGAAAATGGAACGGAGAGTGACATCTTGACATCTAACTCAGGCAGCAGAATCCTTGTCCTTGACCCTAGTCAATACAGGTGTCACTTGGTTCTGTATAGTAATATGTGCTATATAAGTTTTATTTGTAGCACTTGGCCAACTTCACAGACAGAAGAGAATTGCTGAGCACCTTTCAAGTCATAATTCAACCCAGAGACATTTAATGGACATTTTAATGGTGGGCAGGAAGAAGGTGGAGGCTAGAGGTGGGGCATATACACTCTCAAGTTGCACACACTGAGGCAGCCTAGGAGACTTTTCTAAAGACTTTGCGGAACAGGCTGGGAGTTGAAGACACAGGGGAGGGTATTTGTAGCATTAACAAGTTTCTCAAAAACAGAGGCTTTCCAGTTTGTGAAAGTTTCATACACAAGTGTGAATTTGACTATTCACCTTCTGCTTCAGCTCTGCCCCCCCCCCCATATCTATCTTTGGGGCCCTGCAGGTGCCCTGGGCCAATTCTGATATGAACTCTTTTGGTGCCTCTACAATTTCAAGCCATGTGCCTCTGGGACACCTATTGGTCTTGTCATTATGAAATATTAAAATCCATACCCAAACAGACACACTCCAAGTGGATTGATTTTGTGGTGGTTTCCTTTCCTTTCCTCTTTTCTTACTTTCTAAGTTTGGGTTGGGGCAAATTAATCCTGAATATGTGCAAGAGGCCTTTGCTTGCTTGCTTGCTTGCTTGCTTGTGTGTTACATTGATGTCTTGCCTTTCCTATTGTCACCAATTTCGCATTTTATCTGCACAACGAGGCTGTGAGGCACATCAGGCAGAGACACTGTGACTGATCCAAGATTACTCTGTGAAGTCCATGCCCTGAGTGAGGAATAGAAGCCAGGTCTTAGAAGCATCCTCTCTGTGTGTGTTGCATCATTACAGTCGTGAGCGACTTTTTGTGACCCCATGGTTCCATGGAGTTTTCTTGGCAGGAATACTGGAGTGACTTGCCAGTTCCTACTCCAGGCGCCTACAGCACCTGGTATTCCCTGGTGGTCGCCCATCCAAGTAGAAACCAGGGCCGACCCTGCTTAGCTTCTGAAATCAGGCGAGATCGGATGTGCCTTAGGGCATCTAGTAGCCTGACGCTATTATTTTCTACATTGGCTCTGCCCAGGAGGGTCTTGGAAACCTTTTGTAATATCTGCTCCCTCTCTCATGTCTTCTCTGTTCCCTCCTAAACTTGAGTCATGATATCATTTGATCAGCTTTACCTTCTGTGGGTTGATATGATGGATAACAACCATAACAATACAAATCCTGGCTACAAGATTATCATACAGGCTGTGCAGCCCCTTGAGTCCCATGTTTTAGACCCATGGTTCTCATCTGGGGGCCCTCAGCCACCTCCCACTATCCCTGGTTATGTGGTTTATTATCAGGGATGATGAGAGCTGTAGTCCAGTAGAATCATAACACAGGTTGGTTCTAGACAGGACCTTAAAGGGTCAATTGCGAACATGCGGAAAAAGAAGTGTTGCCTACCATCTGTTTTTTCAAATGAATGTCATGTTAACCGAGGCATTAGGTTGCAGCTTGAAGCCTTCCTTGTCTTCTGGTCTGGTAGACACTCCCCAGATTGCAATCTGTTAATTAGCTTGCATGCATTCTTTTCTGCTTTTCTTCAGACAGCTCCCAATGTTGATCAGGAACAATTCATACAAACTGGGTTGTGCAGACAGGCTTAAGCCTGTGAAGTGTTCGGCTCCAGATCCAGCAGGGAGCTTGTCAAAACAACTAAAACAGAATAAATAAAATAAAACAGAAACAAGCAGGAGATAATTCCAGCTTTTGTGGAGGGATGCGCGAGCAATGCGAAAGCAAGAATAGAACCAGGCCTCTGATTCCAAAAACCCTGCCCCTTTAAACTTTGATCAGGAACTTCACAAATCTCCATTGAAAGGATGAGTCAGCTGGAAGGGAAAGCATTAGAAGTCATCCTGGGTTAGTCAAAGGATGCTCCCAGCAAGTTGAGCAACAGGCCACGAAAGAGGACAACAAACAGCGATTCTGTTAACGGACTCCATTAATCTTTTTTGTCCCATCAATCTTGTGGCTCAGCTGACTTCCTCAAATGAGCTATGAAATGTCAACCAGGCTGCACCTGTAGTAAAATGAGGTAGGAAAGGAAGGGCCATGTATTCCCGGAATGGTAAGAGAGCATCCTCTCTGGATGAAAATGGATTGGATGTGTTTTCCGCTCCTAAGCATTGGCTGGTCCACCCGTCATGTCGAAGCGCTGAGTGATGGCAGCTGCAAACAGGAAGTTTCATCCTATGGAACTTCCTCTTTCTTTCTTTGCATCAGGGCATCAGGAGCACCACTGGACAGTTCATCAACATATCAAATACTGTAGTTTTGACACAATGACAAGCGCCATCAGCAGCGTTTGGAGCAGCCAACATAAAAGCTACCCTGGGACTGGAGGGAGTGCACAGAGTACACTGACCTCGGGTGTGCCTTTGAGGGTCCTCCTCACTCACAAAGGACTGTATCAGTGAGAGGAGATCCTTGCCTCGGGTTCACTTTGGTTTGTCCAGTTCCTTTCTGTAGCCTATCCAATGACTCCCAAGCAACCCAGTGTTCTGTATATCAGACAAAATCCAAAGGGAAAACAAAACATATCAAAAAACAAAAAGAAAAGAAAATGTAATAAGACAAAAACCCACACCCATTGTGGCACCTTAAAGACGAGTTATTATATTTTAATGCAAGCTTTTTTTGGATCACATACATGTCCTCGGACATATGGAATAAAATGAAATACTGAATCTTCTTTCTTTTTCTTAGCATTTGTCTGAATTGGCAGCAGGGTCTGCTATTCTTGTTTTGGACTTCCACTTGGCATGTTATGGGCTAGGCCTGGTTGAACCCGGGACAACTTCAGGTCATCGTCATGGGTGTTTTTGCACTGCTGTTTTGGACATCCCCTCATTCGGGATACACTGCCCTCCAAGGTGAGACCCTTTTTGGCCAGAGTTTCTTCGTCGGCACGCAAGACATGCCCATACCAGCATCGTCACGCTTAGTGCATCTTGTCAGCGAGAGGTGCAATGCCATATTTTGTTCTGATGTCATCATTGCGCACATGATCCTTTCACGGGAGGCTGGAGGCCCATCACAGCATCTTTGGGCCTTTTTACACGACCCCTAAGATCCGCTGGCCACTTAAATTCGGACCAGAGATCTTAGGGGTTCGTCGCTCTTCCTCTGTCTTCCTCTGTCCCCACCCCCCTCGGCACTTCCTGGTTGCTGGCTGCCTGAGGGAGGGAGAAAAAAGAAAGAAAAGAATGCCGTTTACCTCTGTTTTGTTCCCGGCAGCATTCAGATTTCTGAAAGGGGCGGGGCGCAAAAAAAGAACAAACGGAAGCCAGGAGAGCCCCGCACTCACTATCCTTACACCGCATCAAATATTTGTCACCATCAAAGACCAGGTACAAGAAAACTGCAGTTTGGTCGCGCTTAGGTGGGTGGGGTCGCACTTAATTGTCTGCAAGGTCCGGAGCTGGTGGGTAAACATTTTTAAGGTCAGGACCTTGCAGCCATTTGCGGCGGAGCTTAGGGGTTGCGTATAAACACCCTTTGTCTCCATGACACCAATGAAATGAAATGCTGAAATACCAAATTTGCCAGTATTCAAAATATTCACCGGCTTTAAAAACCTTAGGTGAAGGGTTACCGCTCATGTGCAGTAATTTATGACCCATGTTTGGTGTTAAGGTCTATTGTAAACATTCCCATTGGAGATGACACCGTTTTCTGTGTGCTCAGGGGCTAAACTTTCCTGGGACTTCACGATTTTAAGTGATGGGTGGCTCTTTCTTTCCACACATCACAGCCCCTGCATTCTCTGCTCTTTCTCGGAGATTCAAATATGTTCTTAAACACTGCTGGCCTCATTATCTCGGGGCAATCTTGGCACAGTTAATCAGGGTCCTAAAACACTCTGATCCACATAGAATCAGAGAATCATAGACATTTCTAGACCACAGATATCTGTTGGGTGGATAGCTCAGTAAGTTGGACTAACCAGGACTGGGTTAGGGTTAGGGTTAGTTTTGCATCCCAAAAGAGCCAGCCTGTGTGGCCTTGGGCCTGCTGCTCAGTCCTTAATGGCCACTAAGACAGGGCTGGCAAACCACTTCTGAGTTCTTTATACAGTGGTCCCCCGCCCTTTTGCGGTTCATATACTGCAGTCCCACTATATCGTGAGACTGCAGTATATGAACCCCCCCCCGGGGTAAGGGGGAAACGGCCTGTTTCAGGCCTCCCATACTTACTGCAGGACTGGTGCTGCCTCAAACGGGCCTGTGAGGGCCTTCCCAGGCCTTCTGGAGGTCCCCAAAGGGCCTCCCTGTGAACCAGAAGTGACTTCTGGATGATCGAAAATGATTTCTGAGGCTTCTGAGGGCCTCAGAAATTATATTCCGTGATCCGGGAGTCACTTCCGGTTCACAGGGAGGCCCTTTTGGGGCCTCCAGAAGGCCTGGGAAGGCCCTCACAGGCCCGTTTGAGGCAGTGCCAGGCTGGGGGTAAGTACAAGAGCCCCCAGCTAGATCCCCCAGGCCCGACGTGACCTGCATCTGCATATCACAGATTTTCAATTATTGCGGGTCAGGTTGGGTACCTAACCCCAGCAATAGGCGGGGGCGGGGTCACTGTACCTAGGAAAACCTTGGCCAGAGCTGCCCTAAGATGGAATCCACTTGATGGCAGATAATTAATAGAGAACTAAAGATTTGAAATGGCTGGGAATTTGCGTGGACTGATAGTGAAAATGTTGGGCACACCATGTACTGGCTTCCCTGCTGCCCCTCAGATTCACTTTGAAACAATGGGGGCAATAAAGCGATCTGCATATGAATGGCTTAACGTGTGGATTTGGAAATCATGATAGCTGCTCCCTGGTGGCTGACATATTTCCTTGCAGACCTCCATTTCTGATTGACTTTCATAGGAGGCCACCTCCCGAAGGATCCCAGGCTGAGCCACCAGGGTCCTGTCTTTTGACATCGCAATTATTGCCTGGATGCGATTGTGGTAGCAAAAGCAGCATGCCGGAGGAATCAGTGGTGAGCTCCTAATGAATGTTAATGGATTGCTCTAATTTAGTGCATTTGTTTTGTTTGTGTTCTTATTAACCTTGTGCTCTGTGGCTAATGAGCCGTTCTATTTTAGGGCAATGTCAAATGAAGCCATGCAGGAAAGGAAGGAGACCTTAAACTAACAAAGTTAGTTTAAAAACAAAACAAAAATCCTCTTGTAAAAAATAAAATTTAAAAAACGTGATCAGTCATAGGCCTATTTTACAAATCAGTATAGAAGCACACACGTGGGGTTTATGTAGAAGATGAGAGCTTTTCAGAGTTGGTATAGCGCCACAGGTGAGTGTAATTGACTACAGAGCCAGAGGTCTGAAATTTGAGTCCCCACAATGCCCCACCCCAGAAGGGCCACCTGGGAACGCCCAAAGTACGTGCAGAGGGGTTAACACGCCATGCCACCTACGCAGACTTTCCCAAGGGATACAGTCCCAGAACATCACCGAAAAGGACCGCTTTGTAGGACTGTGATAGTTGTTCTTAGAAAACTCTGGGTGAATCAGTGAAAAAAACAGAATGCACGTGATGGCATATAACCATTTAGGGTTCTTCACTCACCGTCTTCTAATAACACTCAGGATTGGCCTTGTAAGGTAGATCTCTCCATCCTGGCAGAGGGTCAGAAAGCTTGCTAATGAGTGATGTTTTGAGGAGGAGAGGGGAGGAGAGGGGAGGAGAAGACTACCTAGTCCATCTCAGATCTTCTGCAGTGTCAGGTCAGATCAAGTTGTTCTCTGATAAGGAAGCAAAACACTGTGATACGCGGTGGGTATGACAATGCATCAGAGCCATGAATCAGAAGTGCATGAAACCAAGTGCTCATACTTGAAGGAGAACTACTGCATAACTCAGGGGTGAAACCCAGATTTTCCAGTCAAGAGATCCCAGCTTCGGTCTCTGGCATTTTTAGTTAAAAAGGTCTCAGGGAGCAAATGACAGAGGGGAAAATCTGTCTGAGTGATAAGTTGGCTACTGAAAGCCAAAGTCGATGACTCTGGTCAAGGTGGACCTCATTTTCACCTTCAGCGCTGGGTCAGAGAGGAATCAGCTTGAACCTGAGCCAGTATGAAGCAAGTACGTGTGTCTATCAAGTTGCTTCCTCTGTTACTCCAGAATTCATCAAAGTGTACTGTATACATCTCTGGTCATATAATATTTCTGTTTCCCCACTTTTGTTCACAAATTTTTTTTTTTAAAAAGAACAGCAACGGGGTAAATTCAGACCATTTTGAACCCCTACTCATCTGCAAAGCTTGTGGACAGTGAGAGTGATGTGATGACTGCAGAGAAAACCAACTGCTGGACCCCATCAAGCTGAAGGAAAAAAAATACATCAATATGGTAATTCATTGCCATTTTTTTTTGCCAATTTTGAAGAAAGGATCTGGAAGTCTGCTGTACAGAAATCAACATCTAAAAAGCTAACATTGACATTAACAAGTGTATCTGTTCTTCCAAGTATTCAGTCAGGTATGAGAATTCACTGTCCATTTCCTCAATGCAACACCTCCCTGGGTTGTAATACAGAGAAGTCATAGTAAAACTGGCACATCTCATGGCTTGGGGATTTGGTGGCCCTGGCATCCAGAAACTTCGCCCAGAATCCTACTAATGTGCCTCTAATGTCTGCATATGTGCAACGCCTCCTTGTGGCTCATTGGTGAAGTGCTGGGGTGCATCTTAGCTGCACAGTCAGATGCATTACTGTGGACACACAACCAAGACATGACCCAGCACCTCATCAATTAGTTGCAATTAGCTACAGCGAGTTACATAAGCCTTGTAAGTTACCAACAGGATTCTAGCCATAAGATACCACCATAAGACAAGATAGTACCTTGATTAAGCCACTAAAATCTCAGGCACAGAGGCTAAGCTTTTGACTCAGCATGAGTCTTTGTCAGGCTGGGCATTACAGAGCTGGAGGTGCTTCTTCCCCACCCCCACCCCAAATCCTCCCAAAACATAAATGTCCCCTGGTCCTGATGCAATTGTTTGGCCCCAGGAACCAGGTTCCATCTGGGGGCAAAAGAACCTACTCTTAGATGGTAAGTTTTCGATTCCATCTCCGGCAATGTGGATTCAAATGTCCAAACTTGTTATGCAAACAGCTGCTGGTCAGTAAATCTCTCAACCCACCAACCCCACCAATGGCTCCTAGCAAAGCTACTGCAGTGTCTGAAAAGAAGCAGGTTTTTCTAGGAAAGTCGTTGGTAGCCTTGTGTCGCCATAAACTAAGTGATCACTGAGATCATGGTGGTGACCAATTCCAATCCTTCTTCCACGTAAATCAATTCAACACAATTGCCCAGCAACTGGATATTTACAATATTCAAATATTATGAATATCTAATAAATTCTGATGTAGCTCATTTTTGTAAAGTCATGGGGAGGGGGAGCACAGGTTGGAGCAAAACCACAGCCCGGGAGCCTCTATGCAAGATGAACCTAGATAAATTTGCTCTTTCTTCAGGTCTTCTGGCAGAGTTGTTCAGCTGCAGTACTGCAGAGAAGACTCTGCTCGTGACCTGTGTTCAATCCAGGAAGCTGTCTCGAGGCTGACTCAACCTTCCATCCTTCTGAGGTCAGCAAACTGAGTACCCAACTTGCTGGAGGTTAATGTGTAGCCTGCCTAATTCCTTGTAAGCTACCCAGAGAGTGTTTTAAGCACTATGAAGCAGTATATGAGGAGAGGCTTTCTTCTAGAAAAGAAGCCCACGACTGAAAGCCAACTGGGCTGGCTTGACTCCTGCCTAAGCGGGTGCAAAGTTGCCAGTTTGACAGGAACAAAGCATGGAAAGAAATGAAAAGACTGATGAAAACCACAGAACAGAAATCCTTATATACTGCGACCATCTAGCAGAAAGCTGCTCTGGGTGGTTTACAAACATAAACTTAATACAATAAAACACATTATACAACTTAAAATACTAAATAAATAAACTTGTCAATCAAAGCCAACATAACATAAATCAAAAAGGACAATTAAGTACAATGAAATCAAAACTACAAGTATTTTGCAGTTAAAATGAAAAAACAAATAAAATGAAAAATAAAGAATAATAAGGCAGGAAAAAAAGAGTAGCATCCTATTCGTATTAAGAAGTTGGAATCGAATGAAGAAGAAGAAGAAGAAGAAGAAGAAAAGAAGAAGAAGAAAGAAGAAGAAGAAGAAGAAGAAGAAGAAGAAGAAGAAGAAGAAGAAACTTTGAACTCCAGAACTGGAAGGGACCCTATGGGTCATCAAGTCCAGTCCCTGTCAAGGAGGCACAGTGGGGGAATAGAACTCCCAGCCTCTGGCTCCACAGCCAGAGACCTAAACCCTGAGTCACAAGATGCAAAGCAGGGATAAAATAAGCAGAAGTACGTGCTTTTTTACCCAGCACATTGTTAGTCTGTGGAACTCCCTGCCAGAGAATGTGGTGATGGCATCTGGCCTGGATGCCTTCAAAAGGGGATTGGACAGATTCCTAGAGGACAAGTCCATCACAGGTTACAAACCATGATGGAGATGTATCATCTCCAGGCTACTTCAAGGGCCAGATGCAGGGGAGTGGTATCAGGAGACAGATATCTAGTCTCGTGCACTCGCAGAGACATCTGGTGGGGCCACTGTGAGATACAGGAAGCTGGACTAGATGGGCCTTTGGCCTGATCCAGCATGACTCTTCTTATGTTCACTTACAACAAATGCTGTAAGTTCTACATGGTTCTTATAGCCATGGTTCTTATAGCCACAGCTCAACCGCAACCTCTCTACTCCTAGCCTAGAGGTATAGTATGGCACCCTGCATGAACTTCTTGGAAACACTCTTACGTACGTTCAGGTGAGCAGCAGAGGCTAGCAGAGCGCTAAGTTTCTCAGACAGAAAGGACCATGGTCACCACTGAGATGTCTTGAATTTTGTTCCCAAAATGGTTGGTGGCCTCCAATTCAGTGTTGAAGCCGGGTCGCGGGAGGGAGGAGATGAATCAGGCCATCCCAATCCTGTAGCATTTCCCACATTATAAAGTACATCAATATTGTTGTCTCATACTAAGGGTGCAGTCCTATATAAACATATACAGTATGCTGAATTCTATGGGATTGATGTCTAAGTGGATGTGCATAGGCTGGTGAGAATTATCATAGGAGCAATGCAAGCCAGCTAGCTGAACAACACTGGGAGCTGCTGTGATCAAGAAATTGATTTTTGAATTGCCACTGACAGTTCATAAAGATAAATGGCCAATTGTAATGTATCAATCTGTCACTAAGTCAGCTTCTCACATAATTTTACCATCCGTTTGTCTCTGCATCCTGCTGTGGTTACTCAGAAATATGTCCCACTGAATTCAGTGGGGATTACTTCTAACTAAATTACTTATTTATTTATTTATTTGGCTTACATACCATACCATCTGGCAAAAAAAGCCACTCTGAGTGGTTAAAAATGTCACAAAGATCACTGGATAAGCTTCTGCAAAGGGAAGAGGGAGATAAAATAAGAGAAGAAGCTGCCTGAACGATTGATTGATGTACTACAACCGCCTGTTTATCACTATGAACTACCAGTGGCACTTCAAAATGCAATTCATTGGAAAAGTAATTACAGTTGAACATTAGGAAGGCAAAATCATGACTACAGAAAAAAATTGCATAAATTTAATGGTGCCATTAAACATTAATGTTGACAACAAAGACACCAGAATTGTTCAGATGTTCTGCCTTTGCTTCAGTCATCAATCTAAATGGAGACATTTGCCAAGGAGACTGCAGGGGAAACAAAATCAGAAGAAGACGAAGACCTGGAAGGACAGCAATGAAGGCATTAGAGAAGCTCCTTGAGGACCAGTAAGCTTTTGCTAGTGAGGCCAAGGTCGTCTCTCTGTACTTTATTTATTTATTTATTTATTCATTCATTTATTGGATTTTTATACTGTCCATCTGGCAGCGAGGCTACTCTGGGCGGTACTCCTGGATACACATTGGTACTCCTGGGTTTCCATGGGCAGTGAAGAAAACTTACAAGGGGCAAAAACCAATTCATTCAGAACGTGATGTTGTAGGGGACCTTGGAATGTCAGGAAGTGGGCGCTAGATCAAATACAAGCTGGGATGTTCTCCAGAAGTGAAAATGATGAAATTGAAGTAATTGCAAGATGAACAGGAAAAGACTGAAATGCTGGGAAAAGTTCAAGGGAGCTGGAAAAAAGCAAGACTGAATACAAGGTGGAGTGTTGTCCTAAAAGCAGCGGTAGCCTTCAAACTGCAAGACCTGAACAAGGCTGTTAACAACAGGACATTTTGGAGAACTCAAACAGTAGCATGTAAGGGCAACATAGACCATGTTATAACCAAGTTACAGCAGAAGTGACCAACTGTGGCCCTCCAGAAGTCTTTGGACTGGTACTCTCCCCTCTTTCCCTGTTTGCTTGCACTGCCCAGAGTCATGAGCGTTCTAGGTCAACAACATCTGGAGGGGCCACAAGCTGGCCACACTACTGTTAGGAACTCCTCCTTCTTTGTTTTAAATATATCATGTAATCAAGTGAGAACAGTAACCCTCTGGAAGACTCACCAAGAGTGAAAATCGTATTACAAAGGTGCTATGCAATGAAACCCATACATTTTGGACTGCACATTGGTAGCTCATGGGTTTAGGTCTCCATTTGCAGAGCCAGGGATTAGGAGATCAATTATCCATGGTGCCTCCTCGACAGGAGTTGGATTCAATGATGCATAGGATCCCTTCCAGCTCTGTAATTAGATGATGATGATGATGATGATGATGATGATGATGATGATGATGATGGAGGAGGAGGAGGAGGAGGAGGAGGAGGAGGAGGAGGAGGAGGAGGAGGAGGAGGTGTCAATGGGCAATTTTCACAATGGAGAGAAGTGAAAAGCGGTGTGCCCCAGGGATATGTCCTGGGACTGGTGCTCTTCAATCTGTTCATAAATGACCTATAGACAGGGATAAGCAGTGAGGTGGTCAAGTTTGCAGATGACATGAAACTTTCCCTGATGGTAAAAACCAGAGAAGATTGTGAAGAGCTCCAGAAGGATCTCTCCAAGCTGGGGGAATGGGCTGCGAAATGGCAAATGTGTTTTAATGTAGCCAAATGTAAAGTAATGCATATTGGGGCAAAAAAAACCCCAAAACTTTATCTATCAACTCATGGGCTCTGAGCTATCCGTGACAGATCAGGAAAGAGATCTTGGTGTGTTGGTGGACAGCTCCATGAAGGTGTCTACCCAATGTGTGGCAGCGGTGAAGAAGGCCAATTCCACGCTAGGGATCATCAAAAGGGGGACTGTAAATAACACAGCCAACATTGTAATGCCATTATACAAAACAATAGTAAGGCTGCACCTGGAGTATTGTGTACAGTTCTGGTCACCCCATCTCAAAAAAGACATAGTGGAACTGGAAAAGATGCAAAAGAGAGCAACTAAAATGATTACTGGACTGGAGTGCTTCCCTTATGAGGAAAGGCTACAGCATTTGGGGCTCTTTAGTCTGGAAAAAGGCGTACAATTGAGATGTACAAAATTATGCAGGGCATGAGTAAAGTGGATAGAGGGACGCTCTTCTCCCTCTCATAGAATACCAGAACTAGGGGACATCCACTCAAATTGAGGGTTGGGAGAGTGAGAAGAGAAAAAAGAAAATACTTCTTACCCAGCGTGTTGTTAGTCTGTGGAATTCCCTTCCACAGGATGTGGTGATGGCATCTGGCCTGGATGCCTTCAAAAGGGGATTGAACAGATTTCTGGAGGAAAAGTCCATCACAGTTTACAAACCATGATGGAGATGGGTAATCTCCAGGTTTACAAAAAACGGTACTTCAAGGGCCAGATGCAGGGGAGTGGTATCAGGAGACATAGTCTCTTGCACTCCCAGAAGTATTTGGTGGGGCTACTCTGAGATACAGGAAGCTGGATTAGATGGGCCTTTGGCCTGATCCAGCATGACCCTTCTTATGTTTCTTATGTTCTTAAGAAGAAGAAGAGGAGGAGGAGGAAGAGGGAGGAGGAGGAGGAAGAGAGGAGGAGGAGGAGGAGGAGGAGGAGGAAGGCTATTTTAATGACGATTGACATTAGATGTTTTTTATACCGACGCTCACCTACCAGTCTGAACAAACAGTACTGAATACATATAACTAGTGTTATAGTGTTTGAGAGACAAGGTGGCATCAGGTGGTTAATTCTGCTATGTTAAAACCTAGAGCAGATGGGACTTTTCGCTCCATTACCTTATCATCAGCTTGGCTTGTGTTTGCTGAATTTTCACACCAGGAGATTGGACCCAGGCACTTTCATGCTGTGTTTGTTCGGATCACATTTGCAATAAATGAAAGACTCCTGAAATTAGGCAAGGAGGGTTTAGGAAACTCGGTGATGTGCGCTATAAATGAAGAACTTGCAACCTCAGGAGGGAGACGGAGTTCTTTCTTTCTTTTTCCTTTTTAAAATCACATTTTCTTTTATACCTGGAAGGAACTTGGTTTTTGCAGTGGTTATGATGAAGCCAATCAAACTGATTACTAAGCGGGGTTTTTGTAAACCTCTAAGGTTTTATATCATGGAATCGTAGAGTTGGAAGGGCCATCCAGTCCAACCCCTTGCCATGCAGGAAACCCCATCCTCTCAAAGAGTTTTATATTCTTTAAAGGCACAGTCTGTTTAATTTAGAGAGGATATACCATTGTTCAAAGGCCTGGCTTAAGCAAGGCAATATAAAAATAAAGAACCATAAAGAGAGGATGGCCTTGAAGGGGCCTTGGAGTCACCTTTCAGGATTAAAATCAAAGAAAAACAAAACAAAACAAAAGACACAAACATGTGGCACCTTAAAGACTAACTTTCATATTTTAATGTGACGTTTCGTGCACATGTGCACTTCTTCAGACATATATAGCAGAAGTGCACATGTGCTCGAAACGTCACATTAAATTATGAAAGTTAGTCTTTAAGGTGCCACATGTTTGTGTCTTTTGTTTTGTTTTGTTTTGTTTTGTTTTGTTTTTCTTTGATTTTTGCCTGAAATTCTTGAAAAGACTAACATGGCTACCCTCTCTGAAACTTTCAGGATTAAATGTCCCAAGACCAGATAGAAAAAGCATCCTAGTTAATCGCCAGATTCATAGGCCTCTTTTTCTTGTGCTATACTGCATGCAGAAGGGTTATTGAGCCCACGACCCATTTAAGATACAGAACCCAAAGGAAATGATAGGGCATTCTCTATCAGCAGTTGAGCACCTGGAAGGGTGACCAGACAGAGAAGATGACAGGCTTCCTTTACCAGCTTGATAACAGAGGGAGTTTCAACAGGGGAGGCTTGTAATAAAACCCACCCCTGCTGAGATTTCTCTCTACACAGCTATTCAGGGTGCAAGAGATACCTTTTGACATTCACCTGACCACCCTAGCAATAAGACAGCAGAATCACAGACTCCCCCAATACAGTGGAAGGTACAGTGGTATCTTGTATAAAGGAATTTAGTTTATTATTATTATTATTGTTATTTAGTTTATTATCATTGTTGTTGTTTCCTTTTTTTGTTGTAAACCGCCCGGAGTTCCTCCGGAAGACAAGCGGTATATAAGGATTAAAATAAATTAAATAAATAAAATAAAATTAATTCGTTCCAAATGAAATTATGTTAAGCAAATTTTCCTTCATACAAATTCCCCATAGGAATGCATTGAAAACAGGGTAATCCCTAATCATGACCATTTTTATGTTGTACACATTTGCCTCATTGGCGATTCTGTTAAGCAAATTTCCCCTAGCTCCAGAATTTTTTTGTACAGATTTTATGTTATACAAACCGTTTGTTATAAGAGGGTCCACTGTATTGTGTTCCTCTTTGTTATTGTTACATTGGACAAATCTCCTTGGACTTCTGGCGACCCTGTGGATGAGCATTGTCCAAAATGTCCTGCCCTCAACAGCCCTCCTCAGTTCTTACAAACTGTGGGTTCCTTTTGAAGGTCAGCCTATTTATTTGTCCTCTTTTCCCTCAACTTTCACATTTTCCCAGCATTGTTGTCTTTTCTAGAGAATCCTGCCTTTCATGATGTGCCCAAAATAGGTCATTTGGGTCATTTGGGTCATTTTTTGTCTCTAGAGATAGTTCAGGATTGATTTGAACTAGAACCCACTTGTTCCTCTTTCTGGTAGCAAAGCTCTCTTCCAGCACCACTGTGCAAACAAATAATCCCCTTGCCCTATGCACTTCCCTCACTGTCCGGCTTTCACAGCCGCAAATAGGAATCAAGAGGACAATAATGTGGATGATCTTTGCCACCCTTGCACAATTTTCTAATGAACCGGAAGAACTAGATTTCTGTTTAACTTACAGTAATTGTCTCCACAGTTGCATCTATGGCCCTTTGTACATGACCCCTAAACTCTGCCGCAAATGGCTCCCAGACCCGGAGCTTAAAATTGTTTCCCCACACCAGCTCCGGAGTTTACAGATAATTAAGTGCGACCACGCCCACCTAAGGGCATCCCAGCGCACTTTTCAGGTACCTGCTCTCTGGAGGTGAAAATTCCTGATGCGGATATAACGTAGTGACTGCCCGGCTCTCCTTGCTTCTGTTTGTTCTTTTTTTGCCCCCCGCCCCTTTAAGAGATCTGAATGCAGTGCCGGGAGGCAGAACAGAGGTGAGCAGCATTCTTTTCTTCCTTTTTTTCTCTCTCCCCTCATGCAGTCAGCAGCCAGGGGTGCGGAGGGGGTGGGAACGCAGGAACAGCGACAAACCCCTAAGATCTCTGGTCCGAATTTAAGCGGCCAGCAGATCTTAGGGGTCGTGTGAAAAGGCCCTTTGTGGAAGCAGCAGCAGATGCAGATGTTAAGATCCAAGTCCTCTTTAGTAATACCGTAACCACCTTGGTTAGTTTAGGCCAGGCATGTCCAAAGTCAGGCCGGGGCGGGGGGCGGGGGGGCTAAATGCAGCCCGTTTTCAAATGTTGAGTAGTCCGCAGCCTCATCTCCCCACTGGCTCAGCTTGTCACACATTCCCACCAGCTGGCCCCTCCTCATACTGGATGGAGGTGTTAGCTTGCAGTTTTACAGTTTGCTTGCCCTCCCTGCCTCTGTCCATCCCTCAGCAACCTGCCCAGCCTACCTGCCTTCGGCTCCCTTGCTGCAGCGTCCTCTCTGCCTCCTTGCATGTTATAGAGGCTTGTCCAAAGTCCAGCCCAGGGGCCAAATGCGGCTGAATGGTCAGCCCCCACACATTTTCACCTCACCAAATCTGGCCCTTCATGCAAAAAGTTTGGACACCCCTGGTTTAGGCCCTGAGGTGTTTTTTATGTGTAGGCTGCCTAATTAAATTGTAAACCACCCAGAGAGTACTTGAAGTCCAATGGGGTGGTATATATAAGCAGAACACATTGCTTTGGTTTGCTTTTGCTTTATTCGCGGAAGAGAAAGTCAATGAGAGCATAAGTGGCTCCTCCTGACCAGAGCAGAAGCGGTATTCCTGCTCAACGTGTGTGTGTGTGTGTGTGTGTGTGTGTGTGTGTGTGTGTGTGTGTGTGTGTGTGTGTGTGTGTGTGTGTGTGTGTGTGTGTGAGTGAGCCTCAGTTCACAAGCTACCCTTGAATGATCTGTTCAACAGAACAAGATCTAAAAACAAGCTGAGCTATCTCATGTGATATAGTGGATGGAATGACTCAGGAAATCAGGGTCTGAATCACTGCTTGACCATGGAAACTCTCTCTCTCTCTCTCTCTCTCTCTCTCTGTGTGTGTGTGTGTGTGTGTGTGTGTGTGAGAGAGAGAGAGAGAGAGAGAGAGAGAGAGAGAGAGAGAGAGAGAGAGAGGCAGTGATAAAACAAGTCTTTCAAAATATCTCATACCTTGAACACTCTTTTAGGGTTGCTTTAGCTGTTTACCTGGGATGTGGCTTTACAGCCTATATTGCCTGAATGTATTCACTTTCTCTACCAAGCATTACTAGGACCATCTCTTCTGATAAAATTGGCTTCTGTTTCCCCACAAGAAGATCAGTGGAGAAGCTCAAAGAAGGAAATATTCTGGCAGGATGAACACAGGCCCTGAATTTAGAACCCCTCCTTTTCTGCCCACCTTTCTGCATTTTCCTAAACTGTGGAAAAGGTATTTAAGTGAAAACTCAATGCACACCCCTTTCCTCCTCTGAATATTTGCTTGGCTAAAATACAAGCAAAGGTAGGCAGATCATCTTCTGGGCATTTTCAAGACCAGCTTCCATCCTCTCTAAAGACGGTGTATCCACACACGCGAATGATCCCTCCAGGGTAGAGGATCCTCAGAGCCTCTGCCCATCCCAACAATCAGCCTCAACAGACCGCCCTAGAACTATGGAAAGGGAGCAAGGAGGTAGCAGGTAACTGGGCAGAGAACAACATGACTCTCTACCACCTGATCAAGACCATCCATGGCCCGTGTGGAAATCATCAAACAGATTGCATGCCAGAGTTGGAAGATCAAAGGATAATCTGGGAAAAAGGGGCTTCCTTACAGAGGACACCTTGTGCAGATATGGAGAAGAACAAGCCACCTTGCACATGCTAACGATAGGCACACAGTGACCTTCAGCATGCACAGAGGAAGATCTTATGTTGGCAAGAGGGAACACTGGTGATGTGGCCCTGTATTGGGGGGATGCCCATTTAGTGTGTTGTTCTTTTTAAAATCTCATTCATTTTATATGCCTTTTCATATGTAAAGATTTTATAACTTATTTATATTCTGCTTAGTAGTGTATGTTTATCTGTCAGTATAGTATGTTGGTGCTTCTGACACCAATAAAGAAAAGAAATCGGTCAATGTCATCTCATCGCTGTCAAGACACAGATTTTATGGGTTGCTGCCTTCTTCCCTTATTTGTTGCCATCGAGGGCAAGGAGCCAGCCAGCCAGCCACTGGCACTGCATTGCCCATCATGAATCCCCGCTGCCTTACTGAACTCCATTCCTGAAGGATTGGTGGGGCCAGGGATCTGTGTGTTTCAAGCCCCACCATTCCCTCTTCTCTGATTTCTCTGTTCTAGTCCGTGGACATCAATAGGGCCAATAATTTGTTGGTGGTTTTGCAAGAATCCCCTTTAAAAATCCTATGACATCACTAGGATCCTTTCTTGATTTCAAAGATCTGCCTTTGATTTTCTTTCCACTGTTTCCACTATACCCTTGCTGAAAAACGCAGGTCATGTGTTGGCATAAGAAGGAATCAACACACCACTCAGTTTCCGCCAACATCACCCCTGGAGGTCCATAAGGCTTCCGCTTGGAGTCGGGCCTTCTCGGTGTCTGGCCCAACTTGATGGAACCATCTTCCTAGTGAGATAAGGAGTGTGGAGCCCCTCCTGGTTTTCAAGAAACATCTAAAAACCTGTTTATTTAAAGCTGCTTTTGGCAATCACTGAGGTTGTTTGTTTATTTGCTGTCCTATTTGCTTGTTTGCCACCATCCTGCATTTGCTGGTTTATTTGCCTCTTTTAACTGTTTTATCTGTTATATTTTGGTTTATTCTATTGCCTGTTTATTTTTCTATGTTCACCACCCAGAGCTCCTATGGGAAAATCAGGCAGTTTATAAATGAAAATAAATAAATAAATAAATAAATAAATAAATAAATAAATAAATAAATGTTTAAAAAAGAATAAGAAGAAATTAGCACCAACTGAAAGGGGTTTGTGTAATGGAAATATACAAAGAAACCTTCCAGGACCATGGGTTCACACAAAATCCAAACCCAAAAATAATCTGAGCCACAACATAGAATAAAAAAAGTAGTAGGTCCTCCTGACTGGTGCAAAAAATCCATGGTGGAATGTGTCTTGCCTGAATACAAAAAAAGAACAGCCCGAGATCAATGTGGGAAACTGGCTGGAGTCAGCAATCTGTGTGGACACAGCTTAAAACATGCATTGGGTGCAGTATGAATACTCCCTTCCTACAAGTGAGGTCAAGGCACTTTGCACATGTTCATATGACCTTACTGTCTTACATGTCTAAACCCTGAGCCCTGACACTGAAAAGTCATTGTGTCGAGCCTTATGTTATTAATGTGATATGAGGTGATATTCAACCCTAGGTCTTGCCAGTCTGTTGGTTGCGCTAAAGGAATATATGATTTTGACAGAGGTCAGTGTAAAAATCTCTCTCTCTCTCTCTCTCTCTCTCTCTCTCTCTCTCTCTCTCTCTCTCTCTCTCTCTCTCTCTTTCTCTCTCTCTCTGTGGTACAACAAATTTTTGATGCAGGTTCTTTGTGATTAAAAATATCCCACTAGGCATTTCCCTTGTACAAGTATCTATTGTTTATTAACAATGCTGAGGGATAAATGCATCACAGAGGGAAAGTTCTGAATAGGCACAATCGGTTTAATTTTAGTTCTAATGTTTATTTTTATTATTTTATCAAGAAAACCTGAGAAACCCTTCAAATGAATGCATAACAACGCTTTTGACTAGCGAGGGTATTTGTTGTCCATTTTCTTTGGCGTTTATTCCACAATGGGGGGGGGGGGTGGAGAGGGAGAAAATGAAAAAAAATCCCTGGAAACTTGCACATAAAGTTTTTTTTTAACTACACAAGCCCCCCCCCCCCACACACACACACACCAGTCCGGAATGTGTGGGCATATCCCCCTGGTGCCTTCTGTATGGAGTGTTGCCACGATGTCTTGTCTTTACTAGTTCCCTGGCTCACTAAAGATGTTCAAACGGGGGGGGGGGTGACTTGTCCTAGCATGCCATCAAGATCCCACCCTCAGAGCATTTGGTAGCTTTACTTGCACCCATGAAATCAGTGCTGCTGCGCCCAAGTGTCCAGCCAATGCACATTTTTCTCTCGCTATCCTAGCGGTTTCAGAAGGGATGAGTGAGTCCAAGGGAAGAGAGGAGCATGAGAATGGCACAGAACGCCTGACATGGAGATGGTTGTTTTGTGATCAACAGTTGATCACCTAGGCTTTGTGGAGTTGACCACGCCCCATGGTTGAAGTCTTTTAGGGCGGCACAGAGAGCTGACTCATGCATTGGACACTCACACCTACAACGTGGAGCGTGTGATATAAAAAAGTGACTCACTCTGAAAACCAAAACCAATGCATTCCTACAAAACCACTTCAGGAAATTTGCCTGCGAAATATTTTTCCAGGTAGACTCTTTGAGTTCAGATGTATCAGTCTTAAACAATAGGATTTGACACCAGTTTCACTCTTCCGTTTGTAACTGTCAATGCCCAAGAATGACAACGCACTAGGCCAGTGATGGCAAACCTTTTAGAGACCGAGTGCCCAAACTGCGATTCAACACCCACTTATTTTTTGCAAAGTGCCAATACGACAATTTATACATTGGTACCCTGGGTTACAAATGCTTCAGGTGCTACCCTTTGGAAAAGTGAGGATCGAAGAGCAGACTTTTGAATTTCCTGTGGCCACGGGAAATTTTAAAAAACTTGCTCTTTGATTCTCGCTTTCCTGAAGAGTAGCACCCCTTCACCTCTCGGTCTTGGGCAGAGAGGCAGATGGGGTGCTCCACAATCAGGAAACCCAGGGGGGAGTGGTGGCAGCTTGTGGGCTTGTTTGGAGCCCCAGTTTGCTCTCCAGCCATGCCGCTCTGGGCATCCCAAAAGCAGTGTGGCAGGAGAGTACAGTGGAACCTTGACTTACATGCCGCTTGACTTACAGCATATTTGACTAGCAGCAAGAAGGGGCCTGTTTGACTTGTGCCGCGGGCTCTGATTTACAGCTCGGAGCTCCGGCGCAAGGCACCGGAATCGGGCGGCAGCCATGACCCAGCATTGCGGCTGCCGCCTCCAAACTGCTCCTGCCTTCTTCCTCTCCTCCGGAAGTGGAGGCTTTGGTGAGGCCAGCTCCGAGCACCTGGAGCTGGTCCTCGGCGTCGCCGAAGCTGCCGCTGCTGCCGGAGGAGAAGAAGGGCCGGGAGCTCAGGGCTGGCCTCGCTGGTTAGACAGTCAGCTCGGTCTTGTAAAAAATCTGGCTGCAGAATTCTGGTCCAGAATGGAAGCATTTTAGTTGGGGAGCTGTACAGTCATGGGACTCTAATGGTAAGCATAGGGTTGTTCAGAACTTGGAACGTCAGGTTAAAAATCAGTAAAACTTAAATGTTAGACATTGTTGCTATGAACATTAAAAAGTGGAGGCGTATAACTTGTGGACTATAATTCCATTGCCTCCTCCTATCTTTGAAGAGACATTTCATTTACATCCCTGGAAGGAATCTCCTATCCCAGTCAAAGTTGTGTTAAATTGCTGTTTTTGAGGGTCTTTTTCATCGTCTGGAATGGATTAATCCACTTTCCCATTACTTTCTATAGGAAAAATTTCATTTGACTTAAGGCATGTTTGACTTATGTCAGACCTCCGGAACGGATTAATGATGTAAGTTGAGGTTCCACTGTGAATTGGGGCTACGAAGGAGCCCACAAACCACTGCCTCCCCTTTGCTCTGCTCTCTGCACAAAGCTATTTTGAGACTGACGAAATGGCCCTGTGAAGAGAGCCGGGCAAAGGGGAGGCAATGGTTTGTGGGCTCCTTCGTATCCCCAGTATAGTCTTCAGCCATGCTGCTTTTGGGACACCCAGAGCGTCATGGCTGGTGAGTAAACTGGGGCTACGAAGGAGCCCAGAAACTGCTGCCTCCTCTTCGCCGAGCTCTCTGCACAGGGCCATTTTGGCAGTCTCGAAATGGCTTCATGAAGAGAGCCAGGCGAAGGGGGGACAGCGATTTGTGGGCTCCCTCATAGCCACAGTTTACTTTCCAGCCACGCTGCTTTTGGGATGCCCAGAGCAGCATGGCTGAACAGCAAACTGGGGCTCCAAACAAGCCCACAAGTCGATGCCTCCCCTTTGCCCGGCTCTCTGTACGGAGCACAGTGGCGTGCTCCGAGCAGAGGGGGCGATGCTGGGTGCCCACAGAAAGGGCTCCATGTGACACCTTTGGCACCCATGCCATAGATTCGCCAACACTGCACTAGGCAGTATTTTGGTAGAAATTTGTAGTTGACACAAACAATCATTTAAAAAACATAATAAAGGTTCACAGCTGAAGCAGAGCCACAGGACTCCACTGGGGGGGGGGGTGAAGGTGGCATCAGCAACATATATATTCCAAGACAACAGGATTACATACCACACTAGGGTGACAATGAGCAATATAACATGGAACAAAAAAATTCTCTGATTTGTCATGGATTCAGCACAACTGGAGGAGGGGATGTGAGGCACAACGTGTGTCGTTTAAAGCCCCAACAAAGCAAACAAACTGAGATTTAACAGAGACACTCCATAATTTTTTTTGCTGTGTGAACACGACCACTGTTCAACCCTTGCCAAGACAAGATGATCACAGGATAATCCCAGGCCAATTGTCATCTCCTTGTTCTCTCTTATGACCAGGTGGCCTTCAATGAAGACAGCAATGGCAGCTGTGCAGTTAGAACGAGCTTCTTACGATTTGAGCCAGCAAGACAGTCAGGGACCCACAGGACTTGGAGGGAAACCAGTTGGGGCAATCTTCCCGTAGTGTCCTGCCTTTGGATAGGGACAAAGGTTGGAACTGTCATATGTTTGGAACTAGGCGTGGGATGCTCATACCTTCTTGACCACGGATCCCAGAATTTGCTAGGAATTCCCCTGCCACCACCATCACCCCTGCCAGAATTCTATTGCTAGCCTGCCCTGCCTCTGTGACATCACAAAGACTTGTCTCTGTGACACGAAAAAAGTCCCACCCCCCCCCCCTTCCAGCTTTTGGCCTGAAATCCCAGAGAATGGGATGTTGCAACCCAGGCAACATAAGCGACAATTGCCTTCTCAGCAGGACTGGACCCTGCCTCCTCCCAGCTTGCCTCACGCCATTGTCCTCAACGGGCAAGATTATCAGCCGGATGCTACCAGGAGCACAGAGGAAGGCCTCTAAATCAGCATTTTCTGTCTCCCTGGAACTGCAACACAGCAGAAAGCCTCAGCAGTCAAATCAGCGGTTTAGTGTGTGTGTCAGCGATCTGCGAGAAAGGGATCCCATTTTTTATGTGCTATTGATCGCTGTGATGATGGCCAGGACTGGGGAAAGGCTGGAAAAAGTTGGTGCCTCCCATTTCTGCCTACACAAATGACTTCTACTCAAGCCTGGGCTTCTGTTTATTTTGAGGCAGAGAGGGAAGCAGGCATTGCCGGACGGGGGTTAGTGGCGGCGGCTGTTTTTCCCCCTCAGTTCCTGAGATGATGACTCTTATCTTGAGGTCTGATTCACATTCACCAAAACCGTTGACCTTTGGTGTATTTGAGCTGCCCAGCCGGGATGTGTCTGCTGGTTACAAGGAAGCCAAGACTTTCAGCTGTGTATTAAGGGGCGTAGTGGCTCAGCGGACTAAGGCTCCGAAAAACTGTCAGCTGCAAAGTCAGCAGCTCAGCGGTTTGAATCCCAGGTGCCACGCAGTGGAGTGAGCTCCTGCTGATAACCCCAGCTCCTGCCAACCTAGCAGTTCGAAAGCATGCAAATGCAAGTAGATAAATAGGTACTAGAGATGGGCACGACTTGAAAAAAAAATTTCGAGTTGTCGTTAGTCGGGCCGGTCCCGTTTCGGGTCGTTTCCGGTTTTCGCGAAAATTCGCAAAAATTAGTCGGTTCGTTTTTCATTTTTTGTTGTCGTTAGTACTGGTTTTTTTGGGGGGGCGGGCTCCTGGAGGCACCTCTGTGGGGTGGGTGCCTCCTCTGGCCCACTATAAAGGGAAAGTGGGCTCCTGGAGGCACCCGTGGGTGCCTCCTATCCTCACCCACTAGGAAGGGGAAGCAGGCTCCAAGAGACCCCTCTACATGGGGGTCTCCCTTCCTCACCTGCTGCTGCTGCAAAATGCTATGCAATAGCCATATGGATATTGCATAACAGAATGTGCAGACAGTGACTGTGAAGACTAGTGGATGGCACTGAACCCAGAGCCATAGTGAGATGCCTAACTAAGGCTCTCGCACCACCATGTCTCACACAGAAGGGAATTGTACTTGCTGCGTGTAGTGCAATGCAAGCAAGTAGATCTGGCTTTAAGGTGGCTTAGTGCAAGGGCTAGGGTTAGGCTAGTGACGGGTAAGGTTACGGTGGGCTAGTGGGTTGCACCTCTGGGTGCCTCTCTGACCCACTAAGAAGACAGTCTGTGACGTATGGGTACGGAGTCAAGGGTTAGGGTTAGGGCTAGGGCAGGTTTTAGGGGGCTTTTTGGCATATCCCAGAAGTCTCCATGGCCAAGTGGCCATGCGACTGGTGGGATGGCTCCAGAAATTTGCATGGTCGTCCACTCCCACATGGCTGGCCACTCGGCCAGCCCATCCAATGCGCAGGTGTAAATAAAATAAAATAAAATAAAATCAATGGAGGACAGAGGAGGAGAGGAGAGACATTTTGTTGCAAGAAAAAACCCACTGCTACTGTGAAAAATCTGGCAGTTTATAAATTTTCGCGTGTTTCTGTTGTGCTTGTGTGTTTTTGGACCACGATTTCAAAAACAATATTGCGTTCGCGCGATGCAAGGAACGAGCACGACAAATCAGACCAAAATTGTTCGTTCGTCGGTTCGAGCTCGAAGTCTGGGGGAGTAATTCCCGTTACCGTTTCCGTAGAGTAACGGAACCGAGTAACGGAAACGGAAACGGGAATACCGCTAAGTCGTGCCCATCTCTAAGGTACCGCTGTAAAAAGCAGAAAGATAAAACAGTGATTCCTTGCAGCCATGCCAGCCACGTGGCCATGGACTTGCACAACACTGGCTCTTCAGCTTGAATATGGAGATGAGGACTGCCCCTAGAGTTGGACACAACTAGCACACATGTGCAGGGGGAACCTTTACCTTTTTACAGCAGCTTTGGCTTGCCAGATGTGATGGACATCAGCTTCGAGAAGCTTTGTTCACAATTGCAAATGGTCAAGGATTATGGGAGTGGAACTCCTAAACATGGGAAGCACCAGACAATCCCTGTTTTTCACATACATTGAACACTCCCCCCCCCCTTTTGCAGGTTTATTTTGAGATTTAACTTGGCCTCATTGCTCTGGTTTTATTTCTCAGTGCTTCCTCTATTTGTGTTATTGGTTGATATTATCAATCACATCCTGTACGTCACACCTGTGTCTGCCTAGATGCCCTAAGCAAATTTATTTATTTATATTATTTATTTATTATTGAATTTATACCCCGCCCATCTTCCCAAGGGAACTCTGGGCGGCTTACAATTGGGTGAAATTATCAGCAAAATTTCAAACAGACAGACAGACAAACACCAATAATAGTTAAAAGCAATAAAATCTGATCTCGCCTGATTTTGGATGCTAAGCAGGGTCGGTCCTGGCTAGTACTTGGATGGGAGACCACCAGGGAATACCAGGTGCTGTAGGCGCCTGGAGTAGCAACTGGCAAATCACTCCAGTATTTGTGCCAAGAAAACTCCATGGACATGGGGTCACGAAGAGTCGGCCATGACTGTAACGAGGCAACACACACACTTCTCACCTGTGAATTGCCACTCCAATGTACAGTATGATTTATGACTAAAGAGGGGTGTAAGGATATAAGTTTGCACAAATGCATCCATAGTTTTAAAAAACTTCACCAAATTTGCCACAGAGCAACATCAGGCTGTCTCCTCCCACTGTGCCAGATTCAGTGCTGGTCTGGTTTAAAGGCTGCATGTTTTGTTGGTGCTGCCTCCATTTTAGAATTGTCTTGTCGAATGTTGTGTTGCTGTCTTGCACGCTTGTGGAGTTATAATACCTAATATCAAGCTTATATGTATTTGAGGAGGAAGATCAAACAAAGCCGCTTCATTGCGCTCTACAGGTTTTGAGTCATCTGATCGGTTTAAGTCAGAAGCAATCACTCATGGATCAACGACACCTCATGTGTGCAGTTGTCATAACATCCTCTAAGTGGAAGCACCCTTAGGCATGCTGAATCTGTGCACCTATGTGACTGGTACACTGGAAAGTACAGTCTGCAATGGAGTGTACATGTACATCCAAGGCAGATCATATGTTTTGCATCCAGAAAATCCCAGATCCAGTTCTTTGCATCCAAAAGCACCACTACCTAAGACCTTTGGCTGTGGCTGCCAATTAGAATGCAGAATCCAGTGCTAAATAGACCCACCAGCAGCACAACACATCTCCAGCTGTTTGCAACAGGAAGCAAAAGAGGGTCAACACCCCACACCTTCCTCCTCAGCTGTCATCACACCCACAAGGGTTGACTTGGAGGGGGAGCACTCAGAGCCAGGCATTTGGGCACGAGGCAGTCTGGAGGGACCACAGTGGCCTTTTTGGCAAGGATGCTGATGTGTTTATAAATGCATTTATTAAATCAGCATTAAGTGAAGGGAAAGGGGAACAGCTGAACCAAGATTAGATGTAGCTTTGGAACGGATATGGGGATAGTTAAAAGAGGGACTGAAGGTCAGGTATAAGGAGCTTAAAAATTATGTAAGATATAGTGGTCCTGAGGGTGAAGGGAGCACCAGGTTTTTTTGTAATAATTTTTTGTATATAATTTGTGTGGATAGAATTTAAATTTGTGTTGCATTTTATTAATGTGCTTACTTTAATAATAATTAGAGATGGGCACAAATAAAAAATGACGTTTCGTTTGTCGTTTGTCATTTGGGAGGTCCATTTCGGTTCGTTTCCGTTTTTCGCGAATTTTTGCAAAAAATTCATTTTCATTTTTGTTTGTTTTGTTACCATTTTGTTACCATTAATTTCAATTTTTTGTGATTTTTTTTAGCATTTAAAGCAGTTCACTGTATTGCAGTAACGGAAACGAAGCGCACGACAAAATTTCCGGTGTTTCTGTTCATTTCGTTTCATTTTGGAGACAAAATTCATTTGTTGTTTCATTGCATAACGAAATGAAAAAATGAAAACGGAAATGAAAAATTGTTCGTTTCGTGCCCATCTCAATAATAATAATAATAATAATAATAATAATAATAATAATAATAATAATAATAATAATAATAATAATAATAATAATTACTTTGGGATTTTTGAATACAGACAGATAAGGTTTTGGAGCATAATAACCCAGATATTGTGATTGTGGAGAAGAAAAAAGTGTGGATCATTGATGTTGCTATACCAGGTGATAGTAGAGTCATCAAGAAACAACTTGAAAAATTACCCAGTATAAGAATCTGAACATTGAACTTTAGAGACTCTGGCATAAACTGGTGCAGGTGGTCTTAGTGGTAATTGGCACACTGGGTGTGGTGCGTAAAGAGCTAAGAAAGCATTTAGAAGAAATTGGAGTTGGCAAAGTCACCATCAGTCAGCTGCAGAAAGCCACCTTACTGGGATCTGCTTGCATAATTTGCTGATACATCACGTAGTCCTAAATGCTTTGGAAGCGTACAACTAGTGATTTGTAATACAAAATCCAGCATAGTTATGCTGTGTGATGATGATGGTGGTGGTGGTGGTGGTGATGATGATGATGATGATGATGATGATGATGATAATAATAATAATAATAATAATAATAATAATAATAATAATAATAATAATAATAATAATAATAATAATAATAATAATAATAATAAAGGGGGTGTCCAGGAGTGATTTTATGCTCTTGATAGTTTATCCCCTGAGGCTGGTGACTTACATTGCTTGATGGTTCTAAGACAGATAAACACTTGGATCTGATAGCTAGCACCCAGTTTTCCTACATCAGATGATACACATTTCTTTGGTTCTGATGTATTTTGCATAATACATTTTGATAGGCTGATTGAATAGCTGTGTGAGTTAGTATTCCAGCTACAGAACCAGAGGCTGAGAGTGGCCCTCTCCTCTGTGTCTCCCAGGAGAACAACCCACCTGCCTAGTCCCAGGGTGCCCTCCAGAAGAAGGTAAAGGAAAAAACACTTCTAAGTACTCTATATGTAAACAAAACAACAACAAAAAACCAACCTTGAAAGAGTTGCCGTAAAGTCAATCAACTTGACAGCACATTAATAGCAATTCTGTTTTGATAAAGCCTCTTAAACCATTTATATCTTTGAACAAGAGCAAACACAACAGTCTGAGCATGTATCACAAGGGAGTGTCTTATTGCTGTGCCTTCTGTTCCTTGGAAAACAAGTATCTCTTCGTCCTGGTATTACAAACTAGGCCCAGTTCAGATACCAAGCAACATTGCCAGAAGAGCCAAAGAAGAGAGTGATGTCACCTTGCTTCTTTCTTCAGGAACATGTCCCTGGCTTGGCCCACACACTCTGCCCACCCCAGTGGCCACAGCACAAATAATCTCCCTTGATCTTAACTTTAATTTCCGTCCCCTAGATATGGTGACCAAGAGACTAAGGCTTACCGCCTTGTTCTTTTCCTCTCGGTGAGTCATAACTATGAGTCAGTCAGTCTTTCTGCCGCAGAGAATTTGGAAGACTCCAAAAAGCATTGTTGGTTGGGGCCAAAAGATGTTTTTAACGGCTGTGAGGTTGATAATGTTGTTGCGCACGGATGAAAAGAGCAGGATGAAGGAGCAGTGAGTTGTTTGATACCCGAAGCCTTGCTGCTTTTATCAAATATCACAGGCTGGAGAGAAGAAAGGAATATTTTTCAATCCATGATTATATCTTGGAAGGAAGTCTATTTACACATCAGAGTCTACACAAACTGAAAGGGAAATCTCCAACCTTAGAAGGAGGGTGTTACAAGTAACAACAGTAGCTCTGATGTCATACTGTTGGGTGGGACAGAGAGGTCTTGACAACATCCATCTTGCAATCAATGTCATGGCTCATGGTGTCCTTACTTTATTTGGTGTCAAGACTAAATGCACTCCTTATTTATTTTTCTGTGGAAATTCCTAATCACTCTGGTGAAGTTGTTCACAGGTTGAGTCAGGGCAACTGGACTTCTTTTCTCATTAGGTCAAAGCATTTCGCTACTCATTTGGGGACCGACTGGAGAAGCTGCTTTATTGAGCATCAAACATTTTGATCTCACAAGAAAAGAAATCCTGTTCCCATGGCTTATTTAGTTATTTTTCCTCATTACTTTTGATGGACAGAGTCAAAAGGCTTCCTTGGATTCTGAGAGGACACTTTTAAACTCACATTTCAGCCATTTTCTTTCTCTGGTAAATACTTTCTTAAATTTAAAAGAGAGAGAACCAACCAACCATCCAATCAGGCCAACAGAGAGACAACACTTATGGTAACAACACTGTATGGTAAAATGGGCTATGGATCTGGGTCATAATATTGGGTTAGATGTGTGGGAAAGACTGTGGAAAAAGAATATGAAGTTTACCGCATGTACTTTGATAAAAGAAAATCTGTTGAAAATGATGTATAGGTGGTATATTACTCCAACGAAGTTAGCAAAGATGTATAGGATGAAAGATGACCACTGCTGGAAATGTAAAGAGAAACAAGGTGATTTTTATCATTTGTGGTGGACCTGTGAGAAAGTGAAAGAGTATTGGGCATTGATATATGATAAACTCAAAAAGATGTTAAAGTGTACATTTCCAAAACGACCTGAATTTTTTCTATTAGGGTTGGTGGATAACGAAATTAAAGGAGCAGATAGGACTCTATTTCTATATGCAACAGCAGCGGCACGAATGCTCCTGGCACAGAATTGGAAGACAACGTATATACCATCTTTGGATGAATGGAGGGCGAAAATATTGGACTTTGCAGAGATGGCCAGACTGACGTGCAGACTGAGGGATCAAGACAACCAGAAGTTCCAAAAAGACTGGCAAAAATTTAAGAACTACATGGAGATTTATTGCAAGGAATTAAAGACTCTTACCGGATTAGGATAGAGCACGAAGGATTACTACTTATTTTTCAAATCTTTTTTATAAACATATAAAGGGGTTTGTCTGAAAGGAAGGCTAGGAGATGAATAACGCTAAAACCACGGGAAGAACAGAGGGAAGCCAAATTTTAGTGGTAGAATGATTTTGTATTACTAATGTTTTGAACTTGACTTTTTTTCTGTATACAAAAATTTTCTAATAAAAACGTATTTTAAAAAAAAAACAGAGAGACAACACTGCATTAAATTTGGGGGGTAGTAGCAAGAGGGGCTGTGCGCGCAGGTCCTCGAAATTCATTTGAAGTGCAGGATTTCCCACATGCCTCACAATTCTGTTCAGGTAGGGCGATTTGTCTCCCATCCAGCTCATCCAGATCAATTTGTGCATTCCGATGACCAGCCTCCCCTTTGATAATCACCGTGAGACCAGGATGGCACTAACCCTTTGGTTTTCCCACAAACGAGCATGACAGTTGGAGGCAGGAGAGATTATAAACAAAGCAGCACACCTGCCCAATTGCATGCAGCTACTGCCAGGGGTTTGTCCGCCAGGCTTTTCTAAAAAAAAAAAAATCTATAGAAGCATACCGCTCTCGGCTCTTGGGCTTGCCCATTTGTCCTCACAGCTGCCACTCAGGGGTCTGTGTAGCCCAGCTCCTTCTCCAAGGAGGAGGGGGAGGAGAAGGGTGACGCCGTCTTTCTCCCCACTGTTGCCACTCGCCTGGAGAGCCGCACCTGGCCCTGGCTGCCTATGGGAATGATGCCTACTCAAAACCTCCTTGTGGCCAAGACATTATAGAGGAGCTCCCCACCCCCACCCCCAAATTACTTGTGCACCCTCCCATCATAATGCCCTGGTCGTGAGGATCGTGGGGGCAGGTATCGGAGAGTGGAAGACTGGCTGGGAGTGGTGGCAGTGTGGTGGCAGTGGGGGTGGCAGTCTTGCCTGCTGTTTCCTGTAACGCCTCTCCCTCCTCCTCCTCCTCCTCCTCCTCCTCTCCCTTGAATGCTGGGACAGGCAGTGCGTGCCATAGAGCAGCGGCATGTCCCTTCCCGTTTGAGGAGTCAGGAAAGGCCGCAAGGTTGCTGCCTCCCAGCATTGTGATGGGTGGCCAACGTCTCGGCCCAGGAAGCACCTTAGAGGTGCCATCGAGCCAATCCCAGATCCCCTCCTTTCCCTCCCACCTGCACCCCTTCTCTCATTCACATGACCCCTTTCCGTCATCCCCTCCAGACTGGCATTTTCAGATGTCTCAACCCCCCCCCTCCGCCGGCCAACAGCCCAGGTTACTTTGCACATCCTCCCCCCTACCCCCCCAGGACTGAATCTGACCATTCTGAGCCTCGAACATATCGGGCTGAGTTGGGATGGATTTAGTCAGCAGGGCTACCCTTCTCAAATGTGGTACAAGTGATGTAACAAAATACCTTTTTTAAAAAGACAACCTTCTGAGCTCCCAAGAGATTTTTGTCATTCAACTGGCGAGAGCCGAGCGCTCTGACCATCTGCTACTCATTGGCTCCCTCTCTCTCTCTCTCTCTCGCCAGGCCTGACCACGTTGCCCTTGGCGAAGATGTCTTCCTGACCTTGGATGGGATTACATCCTGGCTGATGAGCCCCATCTGTCTTTTCTTTTCCTCGTGGGGCAGCAGGCTAGACAGGATTTGTGCCACTGCTTGTGGTAGGGGAAAAAATATAGCCAACTCTCTGGCTCTCTAGGAAGAGCTGTACCCGAGCCGACAGAGGATGATTTTGGCTGCGGGTGACCACTTGCCCCTTGCCAACAAAGAGGAATTTGCTGTATGGGGGGGGGAGGAAATTATTTATTTATTATTTATTTGGTTTATGTACCATGCCATCTGACCAAACGTCAGCAAAAGGGGAGGTAAATTTGTACAAATGGCCATGTGCTAATTAAAAACACACACGTGTACAAGGAAACGGAGAAGCCGTCGTAGAAATAAATACACAGTGCATCACGGTATATTGAGGAAGTTTGCAACCGGACGACTTGGGTGTTTGTTTTTCTATCGAGATGCTGTGAATTTTTGCTAGAACTGCCTCCCCCCACCTCACCCCACATGCACACACCTCGCTGGCCAGCTCTACAAACACATATAAATGTGTCCAAGGCATGCTTCTCCAGTGGAACGTTCTCCTGCACAGCAAACCTCTTCCCTTCAGGGAAAGAACTAAAACAGCACAGAGTGTTGTGTATTGATCTGTAATTGCTTGTTGAAGTAACTGCCTCCCTGTTCAAAAGGGAACAGGCCTATTGGTTGATTATAGTTGCTGCATTTGGATCTTCAATCCTATTGGTTCCCACCAAAAGGCAGCCTTGTGATTGGTTGTAATTGTTCCCTCCAAAATGTATCTTTTCCTAGCCAGTCCTGGCCCCTATAAATGTAACCTCCTCTCCCCAGTCCCCAGTCTTGTCTCTCCTTGATTAAAGAGCTGTTCACTAGAAACTGTTTCCAGCCTTCTTTGTCTCAGAGCTGAAATCACTGCTGATGCTGAATCACTGACCCCACGTTACAATACAGAGAATGCGCCCCACGTCTTTCTGCCACTTGGAAGGCTCTCCCTCTCCCTACTTTAGGGGCATGTATTTGTTTCCGCTCCTTCTGACCCAGTCTCCATTTCTTCCAAAAATCAGCATGCGCAGATGTGACTGGAGGCACAAGGGGTTCCCACTTGGGCTTTCCCTTTCTACCTTTTTGTGAGGTGGAGGGAGTTGCTGATCTCCAGGGGCCACGGGGGAGCTGACCTTAGTACTGTAGGACCCTGGTGTCTGCTGGAGATTGGTTCTAGGCCAGGGGTGTCCAAACTTTTTGGAAGGAGGGCCAGATTTGGCGGCTGAGAATGTGGGGGGGGGGCAGCTGCTACCTGCCCTTGCCCCTGCCCCCACAGCAAGCCCCATCCACTGACTCCTTGCAAGCCCCACCCACTGACCCAGAACACCATTGATTTCCAGAACACAACCAAACAGTCCAAAAACTCACAACAAACAAACAAGCAAATAAGGGAGGGAGGAGGCAGCCAGCCAGCCGCCGGGCTAATCAAAATGGCCTGGCGGGCCAGATTTGGCCCCCGGGCCAGACTTGGGACATGGCTGGTCTAGGCCTTCCTGTGGATAACGAAAACCATGGATAAGAAAGAAGGCCAAAACCCCATCCCCCAAAACTGCTGTTTTTACAAGGGTAGCTTGCTTTACAGCTGCTGTTTATGGCAGTAGCTTCCTTTATGGTTGCTGTTTTATGACAGTAGCTTGCTTTACAGCTGCTGTTTTATAATGGTAGCTTGCTTTACAGCTGCTGCTTTATGATAGCTTGCTTTACAGCTGCTGAATTTTTTATTTAATTTTTTCCTCTGCCATCCATGGATAACTGAATCAGTGGTTAATGAATCAGTGGATACAGGGGTCCTACTGTACTGCCCACATATCCCGTCGCCCCCTCTCCAGGATATCTACATGTTGCAATGTGTGTGGTTGGGATGGAGGTGGAACCGTAGGCCTCAGGACCAGCACTCAAATCAAACTCTCCTCTTCATTTATTTGTTTCTTTGTTTACGCCAAAAATAAGTGCAAAGTTTTTTTAAAAAAGAACATGAGTTAGAAACCTAGCCAAATCTAGCACCTTAAAACAACAATGTTGCTTACAGATTATGAATTCTGTCTGAGCCTTTAACTCATGTGTATTGAAAAACATGTGTTTTTAACAAATCTGTGATTAAACAAATGAGGTATTTCATTGGGAACACAAATGTAATCCCAAATAGAGAGGGACATCCCAGCAAGTTCTACCACCTTAAGCTGAGAATATGGCTCTCAAATGGGAATTGCCATTGTGTTGCCCCATGCTGAGGATGTTGTCTGGTATGAAGCTGATTCAGCAGTTGGAGGTAGTGGTCAGAGATATGGGAGATCCAAGCTATGGTCTCCTCTGTACCAGGATATACTTATGGTCTCCCTCTCACCCTCTGCTGCCTCATTCAGCGGTTGTTGTGAGAAGATCATGGAGAAAAGGAGAGCCATGCACACTGGCTTGAACTCATTGGAGGAATGGTACGGTAGATTGTAGCAAAGTAGAGCATGAATAAACAGCAGTGCATTTATGAGTATGTTGAGTGCTTTGAAAGCCAGTGTGATTTGGTGGATAAAATATCCAAGTAGGACTCAAGACACCTGGATTCAAATCCCTGCTCTGCCATGACACTTTGGAGGCCGGGGAAGGGGGGAGCAATTAGAAATCACTCCAAAGCCCTGTTGAGGGTTGTCATAGGTTGGGAGCAACTTGTTGACTCATAAAAACCATGAAGCCCTTTATAGGTGGACACGTACACAAGTTCACACATGCCAGGAAACACTGAAAGAGAAATTGATCTGGCAAAATGAGTCTGACTCAAGCATTCGCATAATTGCCATGGTCTGCAGCATAACAAGGCTTTGACCTCTGTCACACAACCGAAAAATGCAGTTGATATTAAAATGCGGTTCTTCTCTGTTACAGGCCACATGATCTAAGGCCCCTATTCCACATAGATAAATCGTGTCCAAAAATACTGTCCCCACAGCCACCGGGCTTTTTTTGGGGGGGGGAGAGAAAACCCGGTAATGCCCCCTTAAGTGAGGTTTCCAAGACTTACCGGAGAGGTAGGGAATTTTTTGCCTCGCTTAAAAAATCTACCTTTTAAGGAGGCAGATCGTGGGACCATGCAGATGATCCGGGTTTCTTCTCCCCCCCCTCATAGCGCCAACTGGCTGTTCCTGGGGCCGATCGGTGCTGGTTTTTTATTTATTTTTTAATTTCCCCCACCCTCCGAGCACCAGGAAGCTCCATCGGGTGTTCTTTGTTTTAATTTCCACCAGCCAGCTGGTCCTTGGGGCTAAACTGCGCTTTAAAATAAAAAAAATCAGCTTTGTACATGGGAACTGCTATCCCACATGTTCAGTCACGTGACTAGAGGAAGAGGGAAAGCCAGACCTTCAGAAGATCAGGATCTACCCCAGGTGAGATAGCAGCCTAAGAGGCACATTTTCCTTCCCCACGACAGCAATTTTAAAAGCCGCATTTTATGTGTCCCCATTACTGAAAAGTACTCTTATCTCCCCCGGTGGGTGCCCCAAGACCCCTCATGGGACAAAGGTGTTTCTCACACTGATCCTGATGCTTTCTCTCTTCCTCCCCCCACCGTCCTGATCCAGCCCCTGCCCACACATTCACACAAACACACCCTGCCCAAGCCTCAATATTCCTCCCAGCCCAGCTTGTTCTTCTCACGTTGCTATGGTGTGAGGTGTTTCCAAGGGACATGCCAGGAAGCACCTGTGGCTGAAGACGCCTTGGTTCAGTCTTCACCCGAGCCAGCCCACATGGAGGGAAGGAGGGGGACCAAGGTATCCAATGCCGACACCCACTCCCACTCACAGGAGCAAGAGAGCCGGTGTGGGAGGCGGGGAGGTGGAAGATCACGTGTCCCTGGTCACCTTCCTTCATGGCTGGCCTTGACTCTTGCACACGGGGTGGCTTGGCACCCTAGTTAAGACTCTTTGGCACAAGTGCACTCTTCCTTCCCTCCGCCCCTCTCCGATTCTCCACCGCCCACACACCATATATCCTCTCCCTTCCCACCCCTCCATCCCAGTTTCCCCTCCCACCCCCTGCCTTAGATAAAAAGAGATTTTAAAAGGAGGCAGAAGGGGAGCCAAAGGAATAAGAAGTGGTTCTTCTTGACCCCATTACCGTTTGCTTCACCTTTTGTTCCCCATTAGATGCGGCTCATCATTAGATGTGGGTCATCATGCTTCAGGGGGTGTGGGTGAGACTTTCTTTCTTTCTTTCTTTCTTTCTTTCTTTCTTTCTTTCTTTCTTTCTTTCTTTCTTTCTTTCTTTCTTTCTTTCTTTCTTTCTTTCTTTCTTTCTTTCTTTCTTTCTTTCAATACGGCCCCTGGTGGGGACAAGATTTTTGGATGCAGTTTTTCAAGAAATAAAAAGCGATTTTTAAGGGTCGTGTGATAGAGTTCTTTGTGGAGCACTGACAATGACTCAGGACTGCCGGGACCTTGCTTGAACCGAAATACCATTTGAGGACACATCACCACATGACCTTACAGACATCTAAGGGTTTCTTTGCCAGGTTTATTCATTCTGCCTGCCTGAAACAAAATCATGAATAGAAGAAGCATCCTGCTAAATCAGGCCAGAGGCCTCTTGAGCCTCACAGTCTGTTCACATGGTGGCCAGCCAGATATTTCTGAGAACACCCTCCTACCCCCGGCAAGCTGAACATGAAGGCAGCACCTATCTCACTCCAATAGTTAAATCTGTATTTTGTGAAAATAAAAATGGGCATCACCATGTCCTTGATGGAGCTAATCGATGGTTTAATGGTCCTTTCCTTTCTCCTTGGTAACTGTGAATACTTTGGCCTCAACCTTTTAATGTGCATCCTTAAAATGCACTTGCTGCCTTCTGAGGATGTTTTGCTAAACATCTTCCCTGCAGCCAATTTCATTAGCATTTTAATGATTTTCTCACTCCAGGATATCCCACTCTTTGTTTTCTTTGCAATATGGCAAGATAATATGTTTCTGAGGGTTTCCTTGATGATGATGGTGGTGCTGGTGCTGGTGGTGCTGGTGATGGTGGTGGTGGTGCTGCTGCTGGTGATGATGATGATGATGATGATGACGACAACAACGACAACGACAACAACGATGACGACGATGACGATGACGACGACAACAACAACAACAACGATGATGACAATGACTGTGATGCTGATTGGCAACAGAATGTGATTATGTGACAGATAGAGAACTATCACTCAAACAGCATGGCCGGAATGTTTACACAGCAAACCTGCTCACTGTCTCTGTACTATACCTGTACAGAATGATGGCAAATGGTTTCTGTTAGCTTATAAACAAAGAGGCGTAAGCCAAATGCCCCTTTAAAAGCAAAAGCCTTCTCCAGAGCTTTTCCTACTGTTCCTAATATTGCTAGGAGAAACGTCTCTCTGAGCAGTGATGTCTACTGGTGCTACAACAAAGACCCCACTTCTACATTTAGGAGAGATAAAACTCAAATCAACGTCGCTTCAGTAGATCTGAGGTGGCCCGGTATGGAAGAAGTGATCAAAATGAGTCTTGTGTCCTTCTTGTAATCCTTGAAAGGATTTCACTGATTTGGCTGATCTTTTGTAACCAATTTCCCAAGTCCCGTAGAGGTGACCGCTAACCTTGCAAAGTAATGTACATATGCTGAGCATTACGTAGTAGATTGTATTTACAGTTACTGGTAATGATAATTGCTTCTTTGAAAACCGTCCACTGATGTAGTCGTGCCTAAAAGCAACCATTTAGATTTCAAGAGGTCTTCTCTAGGCATGAATAATCTGATTCTAGACCGAACCCAATGGGCTGATTGATTTATTGATATCAGTCTGTACTAACTGAATATGGATTTAGGCCAAAGTTTGAAGCCAGTGTGACCGTGATAATTCATCTTGACTTCTCAGCCATCTTTAAGACCATATTGACCATGCTATCCCGTAGACTGGGTCTATAAATTGAAGATCACAGTAATACGGAATTTTTACTTCTACATGTAGATTAGAGTTGGCTTCAGAATGTCATAATTATGGGCATTTGCTTGATACCAGGGCATTTCAACCATAGGACTTACAAGACTCCGTTTTCTAACACATCAGATGCTTTTCAAAGATCTGCATACATTTATAGAGTGTGATCATCTGGGAGTGTTAATGTGCCCATGCATGATGCTCAGTTCTATTTCTCTGTGTCACCTGAAGCAGGAGAAGCTATGAAGGTTCTGAGATTGTAAGTCGAAAACTCTCTTTTTACTTTGATTCCACAACCTTTCATTGCCCTAGAGCAGTGGTGGTGAACCTTCAACACTCCAGATGTCTTGGGCCACAACTCCCACAGTCTTTTGTCATTGGCAATCTAGGCTTGGAATTTGGGGAGTTGTGGTCCAAAACATCTGGAGTGCTGAAGGTACGACACCACTGCCATAGAGCATTATCTCCCAGGAACCTACAACATTGTATCTATTTTGCAAAGTTTGTACTGGGTAAGCTGTTCCATTCATGCTCATTTTATAACAAGGCCATTGTTCTACCCATTTAAAAGCCCTCTTTTGAGGGTCAATATTTCATTCCCTGCACCCTGGATTCTTACCAAATAAAAAAGAGAATGCGAACTGCCATTCTCTTTCAAGATAAGTAAGATCAGCTGTTGTCGTTTTTTCAGATTGTATAAACTCCACGGACATGGGGTCACGAAGAGTCAGTCATCATGACTGTAATGACTTAACAACAACAAGCTATTTTAAATTTGGATACATTTAGAGTCATTTATTTCTGAACAGTTTTACTTTTAAAAACTTAGCTGCTCTCTTTTTCCAGGGGACCTCTGAATATGCTTATTGTCCTATTCTTTGGAGACACTCCTTCCCTGCCCCACTTCAAAAGGTGATAGTCTGCCCCTTAAATTGGATGGACTCTATAGCAAGCAAAAACGAATATTATTCCAAAATAATTGGTGTTAATATGGCTCCATCGAGCGGAACCCTTCAGAATTCTAGGTTCTGGATTCTGCAAGAGCCAAAACTTCTGCATAATTTTCAAGGACAGACCCTCCTTATTAATCAATGTATAATTTGTGTATATTATTCTATTGTTTTCTCTGTTTTTAACTGGTTGTTGGACTTTCTCTCTTTGGTACTGTGAGTTTTCTAGGCTTTCCAGTGAGAATCAATCTATACATTGATGTTCTGTGTACTCTCAATTTCTGCTTGATATTTACATATTGGAATTATTGGGTTCCTCCCACCCCACCCCAGAATAAAATGAAATGATTCAAGGCCAAATAGACAATGAACGAAGAGCAGGGCTGACTATACCCATAAAATGTTTGTAGAATGTCAGCCAAATAAATCTCAAGGGAGAGGAAATATAATATCCTGAAGGCTGTTGCAAAGAAGGCAGAGTCACTCCCGGATCCATTGTTCATACTGACAGAATATGGCATATAGTCAGTACACTATGTCATGTGGGCGCGCTTCACTGGGAGTGAGGTATGAAGGTGGTATGGGATGCCTTCACTTGTGGTTTTAGAATCAAGGAACAGAACGAGATCTGTGCTGAGCTAGAACAAAAGCCCATCAAACCAAAAGCCAGTTTAGCATTCTCTTCTTCCAGCAGCCTGTCAGGTGCCAACAGGAATTCCACAAGTAGGACACAAGGACAAAAGCGCACTGTTGCTTGTTCAGATGCTCTGGTTTCCTGGTTGAGAATGGCAGTCGGCAAAACACCAGCAAGATCTGAACTCACGAAAGTCCATAAACATTACTTTTTGATAGTCCAGCCTGGTGTTTTAGGCTAATGAACGACTACTGTTTTTTAATTTTGTCCCACCCCCTTTTAGTAGATATTCAAGTTTAAATTTAATTCAAATTGAAAGTCAAGTGTTGTGTTTAAAAGCAGTTTGTTGCAAATATTCATCTAAGATTTACCTGCTACTTTCGACCTATGTGCAAAAATGAACATTTTTAAAGGAGCTGTTCTGGATCAGAATAAAAACCTCTTTAGGCTGGCATTCTCTTCTCACTGTACCATACCAGTCGCTTGTGGGAACTCATAAGCAGGACTCAGGTGCAGCTGATGCCTTCTTCTGGGTATATGCAGAGGTATATACATCATCCGTCATGAGGGATAATTTATAGCCATGCACCTACTAACCATTCATAATAACAGTGTCCGCTATGAATTTCTCTAATACACTGTGAAAGCCACCCCAGCTGGCCTGAGTTATTTAAGGTTACAACTACACAGCAGGAAAAAGGCAAATGGATCCCTTGTAAAGTTGCATCCAGAAAGTTGGGTTAATTCACCTCACTGTGCCAGCCACAGCCGAGTCATAAGGGGGGGGAGGGAGGAAATTAGCCCCCAGTCCTGTTTGCAGTTTGTTGACTGTTTTAATTATCTCCTCCCCACACCTGGTTCTTTGGCCTGCTTGTGTCTGCCTGCCTGCCTCCCTGCCTGCCTGCCTGCCTGCCTTCCTTCATCCAAAAAAGAGAATTACTACCTCAGCAAAAGGGCATTCCGGCGCTGGCTTGTTCAGCCCTGGGACAGCATTGTCCTCCCCCAGGAGAAAAAGCGAGACCCACCAAGGGAAGCTCGTGAGGCTTGCGCTGGGATGGGGTGCAGGCCCTCCCTTTGTACCTGTGGTCCCCACCTCCATGCTGTATTCGCCTTTTGTCTGTGCATTTCTAGGCCTGCATAAAAATAAAAATAGTACAGAAACTGGTTAAGGACACATGGCCATCACCTTGCATGGGAAGGACTATGCAGTGCCATTGGTTTGCAGGACACTGGCATCTTAAAAACTGCAAATAGTGTGTTAGGAAATATGCAACACAACACAATACCTGAGGAAATATAGTCTCGTAACTAAGAAAGTTGCAGGTATGCTTGGACCAGGATAGGAAGAATGAGCCTGCCTTGACAGCCTGCCTCCTTTCCTTCTCTGGATCTTTCATTGGTATACCTCTAGTACCCCTAAGGTCACTGAATCACCCTTCCATCCACCAGATGTTTCCCTGGCACCCATCTTTCCACGAACCCTGCACAAATAAAGCTGGATGGAAGCTCAACAGAGCCAGGAGGCAGCTACATACAGCAGAAGGAGGAGGATTTCCTAGGCACCTTGTGGCAGTGGGACGTGCACTGTGTGACATTTCTAGGCTGGGGTGAGTGTCTATTTATCTAGGACTAACCAATCATTTCTTCCAGACTTTGAATCCAAAGAGAGCCACCTCTCTACTGACTATCTATTTCACTGTCTTGTCTTGTTTTGGTAGCAGATGTTTTGTTTGCCATTGATCTGTTGGGTTGGTTGCTACATATGTGTGCAGTAAAGAAAGCAACATTCTGTATTTTCAAACAACTGTAAGTAATTTTTTTATTATTTTCCCTTCAAATGTCCCAGACTGATTGACTGAGACTTGAAATGGCAGTTAATGAGGAAAAAGGTGGACTCTGGGGGAAATTATATCTATTCTCCTCTGTGATTCTCTGTACTGCTACTGTGTACTAGAACTTCCAAATTCTGCATCAGAAACAGGCTTCCTGTTTCTGAAATAAAGGAAGCCTTCAGAGTGAGGACTGTCCATTGTAATGTAGGACATAACATGGCCATTCCACCTGATTTGGCGCCTTTTACAGCAACTTGACTTGCTGAAATTTGACAGTAAAATTTTCTCCATCACCGACTTTCCTCCCAACAGGGGAAAAACTTTCCATTGCTCAGTTTCTGCATATCAAGGTGCTAAAAATACACCAGAGTAGACCTAGCTAAAGAAGGAAGTAAGGAAGAAAAGGGACAAGATGGCACACGAATGCACAGATACTGCTATGTCCCATCATCATCACCATCACCACAAACCACCACCACCACCACCACCACCACCACCACCACCATCATTGTCGTTTATTGCCAAATACAGCACTGTAGTCCATGGCAGGACATTGGTCTTGTGTTTTGAGACCTTCCTAGCATACCGTATATACCGAGTATAAGTCAACCCGAGTATAAGTCGGGCCCCCTAATTTAACCCCCCCAAAACTGGGAAAATTTATTGATTCAAGTATACGTCTAGGGTGGGAAATGCAGCAGGGCCTGCCAACTGCTCCTTTGTGAGCTGGGGGGGGGCGGTGTGTGATATTTAAAATGATTTTAAGCCACTGAGGCAAGTGCTTGGGTTGGTGGCTAAAAGTCATTCTAAACATTGTAGGCCACTCCCCTGCAACATGAGGGGGGGGTCAGGAGAAGTGGCGCACAGTGTTTAAAATGACTTTTAGCCACCGACCCAAGCACTTGCCTCAGTGGCTAAAAGTACTGACCCGAATATAAGCCGAGGGCTCCTTTTTTCAGCCCAAAATTAGGGCTGCAAAACTAGGCTTATATTCGAGTATATACAGTAGTTTGGCACAATCATGTCATTTTCAATCAGACCAGCCTGTGGAACTAAGGCCAGATAATTCTTTAGGGGATTAGCAGCTGAACTCCCCAAGTATTTCATAGACAGGATTCCAGCCACCCATTGTGACCGAAATGTCATCCTTGGAAATGAAGCCCGCGTTTACCTCCTGGCAGCCAATTACAGGACAAGGCATGCTAATCTATGGAGACTGTAAAAAAAATCCCGCTGAGACCATCAGCTACTTTGGCACTTAAGGGATTCCTTCTTCGAATGACATATCTGTAAGAAGGAGAGTTTGGCCCTGAATATTCCCCTCTAAAAATATGCTTTCTTCTCTACATGGATAGATGATTCCGGCTTGGGCTCCTTGGGAGGTAAACATTAAAAAAAGAATTAAAACTTTGTCACTTGCCTTCATTCCTTAGTGGACAAATCATTGATCTTTATCAGTTCAATAAGATCATAGCTGTTGGCACAATGCTTCTGTGGGAAGAATAGTTGTGCAACTCAGGCTCTATGCCTGTGTAGATGCGTTTATAGGTATGATTGGAATGTGTTATTTGCAAGGCAGAGCCTTGTAACCAATCAGATTATGTCCGGTGAAAGCCAATGGATGTTAAGTGAGTGAACTTCCAGACAGAAAAAGAAATGACAATTTACTGTATTCTGTTAGGCTCTGTTTAGTGTTCTTCTACTTCATATGTCAGTCTGATGACTTCTCTGTTACTACATCTGATAAGAAATTTGGGCAGTCAACAAGTACAAAAATAAATTTATACATAAATACATACATAAATACATAAATAAAAAAAATAAGAATATATTATGAAACTCTTATAAGCACTGATACTTTAATCATCTACGTCAGTGGTTCTCACCCTGTGGGTCCGCAGATATTCCTGGACTGCAACTCCCAGATGCCTCCACCACTTGCTGTACTAGAAGGGATTTCTGGGAGTTGCAGTCCAGGAACATCTGGGGACCCACAGGTTGAGAACCACCAATCTACCTGCTTAATATAGTAAATATTCTCTGAAATTTTACCAAGACTAAAATGAATATTTTTTCCAACTGCTGGCACATACAAGGCAGAATACCATTCACGATCTTTGTGGGGTTTTTATTTAATGCTCATGCATGATCCATTGTGTCTACAAACTCTCAAGCAATTCAACAGCTCCAAAGCCTTATCAGTCCCGAAGTGGAAGGGAAGTGGAAGATCTTCCAGATCTAATCTCATTCGTTAATGAGCGGCTATGGTGGTGGTGGGAATATATTACTAGCTATGCTAAAAAGAAGACATTTTCTCTTACTTGGTGTTTTTTTTTTTAATTAAAGGGATGATCATGAAAGCTGAGAGTGAAAATGATGAAAAACAGACCCAATTGGTTTGGCAATTTCATGTCCTGTTTTAAAGAACACTGGATTAAGAGAGGTCATTTTTAAATTTGGAGTAACCTGGCAATTGTTCTCGCTGCAAATGATTTGAACAAGAGCAGACTTGAAGCTAAAACAACTGACTGGCTGAGCAAGAGTAATTCATCTCACCCTTTGATCGCATGAGGGACCTGCCGCCTGTTTGCCTTGACTTGTTTTTTATTTTACACGTTTATTCCAGTCAAGAAAACAAGGCTCTGAATAAGGATTATTATTAATATTTTTACAGTGACATATCTTCAGATGTTTGGAGGTCAGTGGCCCCTGGTGGTGTAGGCGGAGAGGGGGATCCCTAACCCACACATTTCAGGATGGGATAACCCCCCTCAGTCCCACTCACAAGCCACTTAGGTCGGAAGCAACACCTCAGATCTTTTCCTGTTGCATTCACTGGGGGGGGGTGGAGGTGAGGAGGTAGAATGGATTAGATCAGGCATGTCCAAACTTTGGCCCTCCTGATGTTTTGGACCACAACTCCCAGAATTCCAAGCTTGTACTTCCAATGGCAAAGGACTGTGGGAGTTGTGGTCCAATACATCTGGAGGGCCAAAGTTTGGACATGCCTGGATTAGATAGAAATGTGATTTACAGTGGCTGGAGAGGAGGCCGAATCCCCAGAATCCAATCGCTCCTGACTGAAGTATTCAGGGAATAATCATCTCCCAAAGTATCTTTTCAGGACTCTGGGATTAAGGAATATAGCATTACTCATCTGGTGTTTTTCCCCCAGCATAAGTAAGTGTTCACCCATTAAAACATGATTTTTAACTGACTAGCTTGCCAATAATAATACATGATTTTATGTCACTTTAATGTTAATTTTTGTTTTATTTCTATTCTATTGTTACTTTATTTTATTGTATTGTATGAATTATTTGAATTCAATAATTGTTGTAAACTGCCCAGAGTGACCTCGCTGCCAGATGGGCGGTATAAAAATCCAATAAATAAATAAATAAATAAATAAATAAATAAATAAATAAATAAATAAATAAATAAATAAATAAATAAATAAACAAACAAACAAACAAACAAACAGGTTGTTCAGCAGTTTGGGGAAAAGAAAGACTCACTGTGTGCATTCCCAAACTCTGGAGCTTGCACAGGGGTCCCAGATGGACAGGTGCTACTGCTAAACATCAAAAGACTTTGTTCCTCCATCTCATGTTTCCTTCGTCAATAGATTTTTGGCCAGAAGGAAAGAAACAGAAGCAGCAGAAGGAAGGTGGGGGCCCTCGAAAGATTTCCAATAACAGTTTAAAACACTGAGCCCCCTCATGCTATAAGATTCTGGGAATGAGGCAGGGCAATTGCACAATGAAAGCCTGGTAGAAGAAGGCCCTTCTTCTCATGCATTGTTCTGATAAGCATGTTAAGTCCCTGGGGTCCAATGGCCTTGTCTGCACACTTAGTGGAAGAGGCATTCATTGGAGGCATTCAAGAGTAATTTTGACAAATGCCTAGCAATGTGTACCCTTTGATGTGTATTGCTCCCTCGAGCAAGGGGGTCAGACTCAAGGACATTGTAGGCCCCTTCCAACTTCATGATTCTATGGATTCAACGCATGTCATAGAATGCCCTCTCCAATCTGGTGCCTTCCAGGTGTTTTATTTAGAGATGGGGATGAACACAAAAATAAATAAATACCGTAGGACCCCCATATCCACTGACTGATTATCCACTAAGTCAGTTATCCATGGTTGGCAGAGGAAAAAATTAAATAACTCAGCAGCCACAAAGCAAGCTGTTATCACAAACAGCAGCTGTAAAGCAAGCTATTGTTACAAAGAGTGGCCATAAAGTAAGCTACTATCTCAAAAAAGCAGTCATAAAGCAAGCTACTGTCAGGAAACAGCAGTTTGGGGGTGGGTGGGCAGGCGTTCTCTGTTATCCACTGTTTTTATTATCCACGGAAGGCCTGGAACCAATCCCCATCGTATTGATATTCAATGAATATTGCTGATTTATTCAATATTCATCCATTCAAACTTGTCAGGCGCAGACACCTGGATGAATTTAAAGGGACGAAAATTTCCCCTTTTTATTTGTCCCCATTCATTGGTTCATGGATAGGGGATTTGTGGCTTGTGGTTCATCAAATTTGATTAACTGTGAACCACGACAAACTGACTTTTTGTGGTTTGTCCCAATCTCTAGTTTAAACATCAATCACCCCTAACAAAATGTGTGGATTGCCCTTCCCATTGTAGGAAGAGTAATCCACACATCTGACCAGGAATGATTGGAAGCCCCAGCTACCAAGGGGACAAGAGGTCAAAGCAAAAGCAAAGTGTTCTGCTTATATACCGCCCCATACCACTACAAGTAGTCTCTGGGCGGTTTACAATTTTTTTAATTACAGTGTGCAGGCTACACATTGCCCCCCAGCAAGCTGGGTACTCATTTTACCGACCTCGGAAGGATGGAAGGCTGAGTGAACCTTGAGCCTGCTACCAGGGATTGAACCCAGGTCGTGAGCACAGTTTTACCTGCAGTACAGGCATTTAACCACTGTGCCACTAGGTTAGACTAGTGTGGAAAATATGAACAAAGCTTTTCTCACTACTGTACAACTAGCTGTGTCGACATTTTACGTGTCCCACATATTTGGTCATCCTTGAGTCTAGATAGTCTGGAGGATGGGTATTATAATGAACTGGGTGACAAACTAAGATGGAGAAGACCTAGATTTGAATCGTAAGTCATGGAATCTCCCTGGAAGATGGCAAAGGTAAGACCACTTGTTAAATGTTTCACATACCTTGGAAACACTACTAGGGTCTCCATAACTTGTAAATAATTTGATGACACACAACATGCACTACCTAGGTTGCACCAGGAATGAACCATCATGTGGTCATTTTGAAATCTCCAGCAGTAACAACATATAAAATGTGTGTCTGGATTAGTGGAATCATTCAGCTGTGGAGGAAGAGGAGAAGAAAGAACACCATGCCTCTCCATTCTGTACTGTGAAGGTCAAGTGTCTACCGTGAATTTAATGGGGTTTATTTGCAAATAAGTAGGCTTAGAACTGTTTGCCTAAGTGCCCTCAAGTAACAGAGCATAAGATGAGGAGTTTTACAATTACTTCCCTGTCCGTCACATTCCAAATCATAACTTTTTTAAAAAAAAGAAAAGGCAGAGGAATGTGAAAAATGCTTTCAAAGGCTGTTGAGCAAAATCCAACTACAATCGCTTAGCATTTACACAACTTTCAGAGAGTTGAGTTCCAGATCTGACTGAATGCAGGGCAGAAAAAGCTATGTTCTTTTGCAACTCTCTCTCTCCTGTCTATTGTATCCTAACATAGATTACAGCTGCCCTGCACACATGCTTACGCATCCTCGTTTTGAACACTGATGCAAGCGGAAGCACGGAAAGATTTAGTGCTACATTGGAAGTATTAATGAATAACCCTGAGAAACAAATACTTCAGTCACACTTTTGTTCTTAGGAGTGATTCATTCCTCTGTCCCCTTGGCAGTAAAACATTCTGCTGTGCCATTTATTCAAGGAGAGTTATAGTTAGGTTGCTTTTTAGCATGGTTATCCTGGTTGAAATATCTTGATCTCTGCTAAACCGCAGATCTTTTAATTATATGGAATATAATGAAAAAATATGGATGTCACTCAAACAATGCATGGTCAAGAGTATAGAATATGGTGATGGCCACCATCTGATGGTCCAATCAAAGGATACAGTTAGCATGTCATTAGAAGCAGAGTTCCCTTAAGAGGTGAAATATATATGTTATTGTAGCATAAGCTTTTCTTACTTCACATGTTGCAGATTACTTTTCTTTTATTTTGTGATTGGTCCAGGAGTGTGTGAAGCATAGGCTTACTTTGCAGTTGTGTTCATTCAAACATGGTACTAACTCTTACTTCAGCCCTTAGGAAGATCTACTTTATAGCATGTCTGACCCTTAAAAATAAACATTTTAAAATGAATCCAGTGCATATCTTTAATTTCATTCTTCTTCTTCTTCTTCTTCTTCTTCTTCTTCTTCTTCTTCTTCTTCTTCTTCTTCTTCTTCTTCTTCTTCCTCCTCCTCTTGATTTTTATTGACATTTTTTGTTGTCACTGCCTACCTAGAGATAGGAAAAAATATAGGAAAATACCCGCCAGAGCCCTCTAGTGGTCAATGCTGACACTACAGCCTGAAAGATTTTACAAAAATGTGGACTGTAAAACCAAATAACACTTCTTTTGCCACTTCAGGTTGATAAGGGAATGGCATAACACCCCAAAAAAGTACTTTCAAAGTGTCTCTAAAGTACCATGAAATGCCCTTTAAAAATATTACAGGTCAGAAACTTTGGTATCATTGGTTACACCTAAAAATTACCTTTGCAAGTAGCCTTTATATTAATCTTTACCCAGGTTTAACTAGTTATATGTTATTAGTTACTTCCACATTCTGCCCTGACATGGGTTTCCCTTATGGATTTCTTCTTCTTCTTCTTCTTCTTCTTCTTCTTCTTCTTCTTCTTCTTCTTCTTCTTCTTCTGCTGCTGCTGCTGCTGCTGCTGCTGCTGTAGTTGTGACTAATATACCACTTCATGGTACTAGAGCACTCTTTGGGTATTTTACAACTTAGTTTAACAAACAGTACTTTGCCTCCCAGGAAGCTAGGTATTCATTTTACCAATCTCAGAAGGATGGAAGGCTGAGTCAACCTTGAGTTGACTAGCTGAACCTGTTGCAATTGAACTCAGAGGCTTGAAGGCAGTACTGCAGGTTAACAACTGTGCCTTGGCCCCTGATTTGTGATCAGCACCTGCCTAATTTAAGGCATAATCTTAAGAAAAACCTCAATCTCCTTTGTGAGTGTGTATGGTTTCCTCAGAAACCCAACTGTTTTTGAGACTCTGGAGAGTCAAAGGTCCCTTTCAAGGAAAAAAAGTTATGTTTGAAGCTGTATTGTCTCACACAAATGCACTTGAGCAAATTTGTACCAAAAAAAACCCCAACAACAACGAACACCCTTCTTCCTCAAAATATGAGGAATATGTGCCCTTTTTGTGTCCTGAATGTCCACCTCAAGTAGACACCATACCTCCCCCCAACTAGCCTCTTCACTATATCCATACCGCATTGCTAGTTGTGTGGAAGAGGTGAAATAAAAGACACACTTTGATGGCGTCCACATCTACAAACCTCCCTACCCGCAATGTCATAATCTTTTTGAATATAGATTAATTAATGCATATATTGGGGAGCACAGCCAAGCCTTTCTTTGTCCGGCAGTTCAGTCCTACAGAAATGGAGCTTGTTTTTGCTTTTTCTCTTTAAGGAATCAAAGAGTGGAGCTTGCCTGTTGTAACTCTGTGGCGTAGAAGTTAAGGAACAAGAAGTGAACAGCCTTGTACCTCTGTCTGGAAGAGATAGATTAGCCTAAGGTCTGAATTCTATTAACCTCTGGCAGATAGCTTCAGCCTCCCTTTATCAGATGTCTCCAACCTCTTGCTCCCCAGATGCTGTGTGATGGAGCGAATAAACACCAGATAGCCTTGAGTGATGAGTAGCAAAAAGGAGGCATACTTAACCTGGGAGCAGGGATGTTCCAAACCTCCTATTTTCATCTGCAGGCTACCAGAGGTAGTCACCCATTCTTCCAGGGGGAAAGGGCAATCTCTCACAGCTGCCGTTTCATGAGGGAAATGAGGCATCATATATTTCTTCCTTTCTTTGTATTTTTAGGGCATATAAGCTTGCCTGCCTTCTGGAATGTTATCATTCTGGAGCAATATTAAGAGCACAAATATTTTACAGTTCATCTGGGTTTCCTGTGTGAGGGGAGAAGCTGGGACAAAATGATTTATCACACACATTTGGATCTCACTATGGCCACCAGTCTATTTCCAGGCAGACTCAAGAGTGCTGGTTTTAACCAATAAAGCCCTAAGTGGCTTAGGTCCAACCTGTCTCAAGGACTGCTTCTCCTTTTATGAGCCTGTCTGGGTGTTAAGACCATCAGGGTAGATATTACTTAATGGGTGCTGGGAAGGGTTGCATAGGTAGGACTTTCAGGCACCCCAGGCCTATTCAGGCCACTGTCCACCTATGAGCCTATTCAGACCGCTGTCCATCTAACAAGCCTATTCAGCCCACTCTCCAATTAACAAGCCTATTCAGACCAGGGTGGCTTGAAGCCAAGGTGAACTATAAATTGGGGGCCTCACACCAACTTTCCTTAGACTGAAGAAGTGACTTGGATGTATAGTGAAACGTTTTGATCTCACAAGAAAAGAAGTCCAGTTGCCACGGCTCCACTCCTGGATGACCTCACCTGGATGATTGAGAATCTTCACAGACATAGGCTGAGAAAGAGGATTTCAGCCAGTTCCTTTCTTTCTTAGTAAAGCAGCTTCTTCCCACCAAATAGAGCAACCTTCTGCCAGCAAGGAAACTCCAAGAGGCAAGCCTTTGGTAGCAGGACTCAACTGGCTTGCAAATTCATCATTGTGCCTCAGTATCGTCTTTCTGACGCAAAACCCACCCATCACACACCATTTTGCAATTGTTCTTGAAAAGCTGCCCCTCCCCACTCCACCCCCATCACGTCACAAGGACATTTTTCTTAATCTCAGGGTTTGGCTCCGAAAACACAGGGAATGGGAGGTAACGCCATTCGTGACTATGTTGGAACAAGCTATATTTGTCACTTTCTCCATAGCTCTGCGAACGCTATAGCAGCTAATCGTCTTATCTAAAACTAAAAATAGCTCCAGGAAGAGTTTTGTCCCAAACCACCCACTCCACCCTAAATTTGCAAGCTTTAAAAAAAAAAGCATGGCACAATGGGCCTGTGTATCTAAGAAGCTTTGTTCTCTTATCTGGTGGTGAGTATTCTTACACTGGAGACAGGTTCCGGTTTGGTGGCACATTATTTATTTATTCCACGCGGAAACCAATACAACCTGCTGCCTTGCAGAGAAAGCAAAATGGAAAACGTTTCTTGGGGCAGCTTGCATGAAAAAAACATCTGTAAGAATTGCGATCACGTGATTATTATTTTTAAAGGCAATCCATTAATCCACAGGAAAAAGAGGGTGGCCTAAAATTCAATGCCTTCCAAGCTCACAGAGCACCTATCCTGAGCCTCACGAAACTGGGATTATTATCTCTGTTAGAAATCCCAAATGCAGCTAGTCCTCCTAATGAGAACTTGTGGGAAATATGTTTGAACTGGGTGGATGCAGCTCCCAATTCAGGTTGTGGTAGTCCAAAAACTGATTTCTCCATACATTGCACCTGTTTACTCTATCTCATGGCCTAATCTGTAAACAATCCGAAGTTTGGGGTTCAAGCTCAAGTCCTGCATTTCTGGACGATTTGCAATGTGCATTTAACCACCCCGTGGCGCAGTGGTTAAATGCCTGTACTCAGGGCCGGCGCTTCCATTAAGGCGAACTAGGCAGTTGCCTAGGGCGCCAAAATGGAGAGAGGGCTAGCACCGGCCCTGCCTGTACTGCAGGTAAAACTGTGCTCACAACCTGGGGTTCAATCTCAGGTAGGAGGCTCATGGTTAACTCAGCCTTCCATCCTTCCGAGGTCGGTAAAACAAGTACCTAGCTTGTGGGGGGGGGCAATGTGTAGCCGGCATACTGGAATTCAAAACTGTAAACTGTCCAGAGACTACTTGAAGTGGTATGGGGTGGTATATAAGCAGAACACTTTGCTTTTGCTTTTTGCTTTATTTTTTGGTCTTGTTCTCTCTAACTTCTCCCCTGCTGTACCTGTGTCTGAGCTGCTAGGAAGCATTGTGAGAAATCCCTGTCCCTTTAAAAAAAACCTATCCTCGTTAAAGAACAACCAGCTGATTGCTCTTCAAATTGTATAACATTAAAGTAAACATTCCTTGGAAAGGACACCTGCAGCTGGAATAACCAGGAACAGGATTTATCTCCTGCAATTAAAACTGGGGCAAGGCTCTGCTCTTACATAAAAGAAAAGGTTTAGGAAAGAGGAAGCGTGTGTGCACCCCTGAAAGATGTTGTGGGACTACAACACCCACCATAGCATAACTAGAGAATCTGGAAGTTGAGTCATGGCAACTGGATTTCTTTTCTTGCATTCGAAACATTTCGCTACACATCCAAGCAGCTTTGCCAGTCTGCTTGGATAACTCAACTTCCAGATAACCTCACCTGGATGACTGAGAATCTTCACAGACACATACCTAGATAAGTATAGAAGCTACTGTCTAGCATCATCTGGAAGACTGTACCTTCTCCATTCCTGGTGCAAAGTGTTCAAAATACGGGCAGGAAACAACTCCGTTCGATTCCTATATAAAAATGATTGCAATAAGTTAAGGCAGCAAAACAGAAAGTGCAAATAAAAGCTTGATCAGGCTGCAAAAGGCAGTGAGCAGGGGACTTGGCTGCAGAGCTCAAGGTTGGGGGTCCAGTTCCCTCCCAGAAGGAAAGCCAGCCTGTTTAGCCTTGGGCCATCTGCACAGTCCCAGGACACACCCCACACCCCCACCCCAAAGAAGGAAGTGGCAAAGCACTTCTGAGTACTGTATAACTTAGGGTGTTTATACACGACCCCTAAGCTGCGCTGCAAATGGCTCCCAGCTCTGGAGCTTAGAAATGTTTCCCCACCAGCTGCAAAGTTTAGAGAAAATTAAGTGCAACCACGCCCCCATAAGCGCAACCCAGCGCACCTTTCATGTACTTGCTCTCAGCAGATGAAAATTCCTTGATGCGGATAAGAGTGCCGGGCTCTCCTCGCTTGTCTGTTGTTGTTTTTGCCTCCCGCCCCTTTAAGAGCCCCTTGAGAAGGAACCAGGAAGTAACGGGGCTCCGGCACCGGCAGGTTAGTAAAGGCTTCTTTTGTCCTTTCCCCCCCTCCCTCCCCTCACGCCGACAGGAGCAGGAAGTGCTGAGGGGTAGGGACGCAGGAACAGAAACGAACCCCCAAGATCTCTGGTCTGAATTTAAGGGACCAGCGGATCTTAGGGGTCGTGTGAAAAGGCCCTTAGAAACCCTGGCAAGGGTCATCTTAAGGTGGAACCTAACTGGTGGCAAGTTGAATCACAGAATCATAGAGTTGGAAGAGACCTCAAGGGCCATCCAGTTCAATCCCCCTGCCGTGCAGGAACCCCCATCACATAATACTCACAAGACACAAAAGCTCCCAGTAGATGGTAAAGGCAAGCCTGGTTTTAGTAGCACCAGCCCCCTCAGCCTCAGAAGAATCAACCAGGTGTAAAATTTTAGATTTTATTGAAGGTGGTGAAAAATGAAAAATAACAAAACTTCAAAACAGCTTCAGTAGTTATCCACATGATTAAATATAATTACATCTTTATGCTAGATTTTTTTTAAAAAAAGATGTAGCATAAAATACTTCAAACAGGCGTATTATAAGACAAGCAGGGTTAAAACCTGGTAATTAATTCACAATGTTGAGTCTCTGGAGCTATTCTCCAGGAAATGTCCACCAGATCTAAACTGCCAATAAGATCTGACACAGAGAGAGTCCAGTTGCATTTTGTTTATTGGCCAAAAAAGAGAACTGACAGAACTTGCCCTTGAGAGGCAAAGACAGAGATCTGCCGCTCTGAACAGGGTCAAAGGTGCTTTATAGATTCTGATGCACAAGGGGAGTAAGTGTGGGACGTGAGGAGGAGGCATAAACCAATGAGGTGGGTTTCAGACATTCAAATGGACAAATGATATGAGCTCATATGCAACAAAGAGACACAAATAAACCAATGGTATGAGTTTCAGGTAGACAAAATGGACAAATGGTGTAGCTCCAAGTAAAGAAGGAAATACAAAGTTGTCCAATGGTGTGATGCTTCAGGTAAACAAACTTTGTTGTAAGTCCTTGGGAGGGGGGGAAAGGATTAGGAGTGGGGCAGAGTTTTCCTACACGGTTTACAGATGGAAATTACAACAAGATGATGAGTTTAATTGTGGGCCACCTCCTGCATTGTAATCGCAGTCTGGGTGTCAACATAGGAAGGGAGGGGAAATTAAGGAGATAAAGAGAAGTAGGGGATTTACTCAGAGGGTGCTCAGGGAACAAAGGACTGGCCTAAGTGGATAGTTTTCCTCTTAACCAAACGAAAGTGGTTTTTCCTGAACGTTGTATTGCCCTGTCCTTCAGGGCTGGGACCAGCTTAGTTAATTGGGGAGGCAGGGATGCTTTGCTCTTAAAACCTCTGTCTAGGAAAAGCCCTGAGCTGGGCTATTGAATATATAATTTGTTATTTATTTTTATTAGTCATTGCATACACAGACGTATCCTGTGGTGCACATGGCCATGTTCTTCACGCTCCTCACAGTGTCTTTTTCCTGTGACCCAACAACAAAGGAAGGAAGGAAGGAAGGAAGGAAGATTTGGTTCCATAGTTATTTCTGATTTCATCCCATTCATTTATCCTACAAAAGACAGAAGTTCAAAAAATTATAGTACTTTTGGAGCAGGAGATACAGCTCCTACAACCAGAGTTTCCCAATGTAGCCATCTATCTTTCTTTTGGTCCACCCTTTGTATGCTTTTGGTTTGTCCCTGAAACACTGAACAAGGTTATGGGTTCTCTGCCTTCGCCTACCCTGTGTAATTGTTTGATACTGTGCTTGTCCAATGTGTCATTTAGGAAACTGAGTTACTTTCTGGGAAACCAGCTAGAAAGACGTGCAACTGATTTTTAAATGAATGCATTGTTCATCGGTATGTAACTTCTCTCTCTCTCTCTCTCTCTCTCTCTCTCTCTCTCTCTCTCTCTCTCTCTCTCTCTCATTCTGCCACTTGCTTTTTTCTTCTTCTTCTTCTTCTTCTTCTTCCTCCTCCTCCTCCTCCTCTTCCTCAGCCAAGCAGGTACTCAGAGGAAGAACAGAACACTTCTGCCAGATTAGTCATTCCTAGTTATTTGCACTTGGTAGAAATCAGATTCAGATGTTCTGTGTATATATATATATATATATATATATATATATATATATATATATATATATATATATATATATATATATATATATATATATATATATATATATATATATATATATATATGCATGTTAGGGTGGATTCGGGTTTCTTCCCGTGTAGAAATCTGGTTGTTTTGGCGACGTTTCGACGAGGTCTCACTCGTCATCTTCAGGCTGGTGTTCTGGCTTCTTTCTTCTTGAAGCAAAGCGTGATCTCAGTTGAAGTCCTTCTATAAATACTGCTGGGGGGTGTGGTTTGCTTGCTCTGTTGCTGATTGTAGGTTCGTTTGTTCTTTTGTGATCTGCTGTGTGGCTGAGGCGATCGTTAAGGGCTTAACTGCTGGTGGGTTAGATGGCTGTTTAGAGACATCATGTGTGGGTGAGGTGCTGGATGTGTGTCTATTAGCCTTTTGTTTCTTAACGACCTTGGTGATGGGTGTTCTGGCAGCATCCTGGGCTTTGGTGGAGTGGGGTCCTGTGTCTTGTGAATTCATTTTGGTCTGGCTGCGTGTCTGTGGTCTCCCAATGTTTTTTTGGCGTGTGTAAGTGTGCTCCATGTGGTGGCTGGAGTGGGGAGTAGCGGTAGATGGTGCAGTCGTGGTTTTGTTATTGGATGGTGGTTTCGTTTCATCTGTGGGAAGGGTCTGGGTTTGTGTTTGGTGTGGATGGAAGGTGGTGGCATCTTGTGTCCTTTTGGACCTGGTGTCAGTCTTTGTGACAGAGGCTCGTCTGTTGACCAGGGCTAGTTTCCAGATGTCAGGCAAGCGGGAGGTGTCATCACGTTTATTCATGTTGTTTGGGTGTTTCTCTATTTCAATGGCTTCCATGATTATTCGACTGTTGAAGTGTTCAGTTTTGGAGATGAGTTTGGTTCTTTTAAAATCAATTTCATGACCTGTTGTTTTTATGTGATGGAAGAGAGAGGAAGATTTTTCTTCTTTTTTGACTGCGTTCTTGTGTTCTGCGATGCGTGCGCTTATTCTCCTGTTTGTCTGTCCGATGTATGTGGCTGGGCAGACTTTGCATGGTATTTCGTAGACTCCTTGGTTTTCTAGCTCAATCTTGTCTTTGGGGTTTCTTAAAATGTTGGCTATTTTTTGTTCGGTGCAAAAGGCTGTCTTGATATTGTGTTTGTGGAGAATTTTGCTTATTTTGTCTGTGGTGCCTTTGATGTAAGGGAGGAGGGCAGTGCCGTTGTTCTCTTCTGTTTCTTGGTTCTTGGGGGGTGTTTCTTTTTGGATTAGTTTGGTGATGGTGTTTTTTTGGAATCCGTTCGCAATTAAAGCATTCGAGAGAGTGTGTAATTCAGTTTTTAGGTGGTCTTTGTCAGCGAGGCGTTTGGTTCTGGAGATGAGGGTTTTTGCTACAGAGTTGATCTGTGCAGGGTGGTGGTGTGATTGTGCATTTAAGTAGCGGTTTGTATGTGTTTTTTTCCGGTAGATGGTATGTCCTAAGGAGCCGTCTCAGACCCATAGTCAGCTCCATAGGCTCACCCCTACAAAACCTCGCCAAATTTCTTGCCAAACAACTCCAGCCCTATGCAGAATCCATCTCTTCATACGTACAAAACTCGTTCCACTTCATAGAAATTATAAAGAAACAAGACCTACAACCCAATGACCTACTCGTGAGCTTCGATGTTGTTTCGCTCTTCACACAAGTGCCCATTCAAGAAGCCTTGACAGCTATCCACAACAAATACAACCCCCCCAAGCACATCCTAGATCTGACCAACCACTGCCTAACCAACACATACTTCATCCACAATGGACAAAGATACAAACAGATAGAAGGAGCACCCATGGGATCACCCCTCTCACCGGTCATCGCAAACCTATATATGGAACACTTTGAAACCAACGCGTTACAGAAGTCCGAACATAAACCCAAACTCTGGCTCAGATATGTTGACGACACCTTTGTTATCTGGCCACACGGGAAAGACAAACTGAACAACTTCCTCACACATCTCAACAGCCTACACCCCAAAATACAATTCACTATGGAAATAGAAGCCAACAACCAACTTCCCTTCCTGGACGTCCTAATCTACAAAAAACCCGACGGCTCCTTAGGACATACCATCTACCGGAAAAAAACACATACAAACCGCTACTTAAATGCACAATCACACCACCACCCTGCACAGATCAACTCCGTAGCAAAAACCCTCATCTCCAGAACCAAACGCCTCGCTGACAAAGACCACCTAAAAACTGAATTACACACTCTCTCGAATGCTTTAATTGCGAACGGATTCCAAAAAAACACCATCACCAAACTAATCCAAAAAGAAACACCCCCCAAGAACCAAGAAACAGAAGAGAACAACGGCACTGCCCTCCTCCCTTACATCAAAGGCACCACAGACAAAATAAGCAAAATTCTCCACAAACACAATATCAAGACAGCCTTTTGCACCGAACAAAAAATAGCCAACATTTTAAGAAACCCCAAAGACAAGATTGAGCTAGAAAACCAAGGAGTCTACGAAATACCATGCAAAGTCTGCCCAGCCACATACATCGGACAGACAAACAGGAGAATAAGCGCACGCATCGCAGAACACAAGAACGCAGTCAAAAAAGAAGAAAAATCTTCCTCTCTCTTCCAGCACATAAAAACAACAGGTCATGAAATTGATTTTAAAAGAACCAAACTCATCTCCAAAACTGAACACTTCAACAGTCGAATAATCATGGAAGCCATTGAAATAGAGAAACACCCAAACAACATGAATAAACGTGATGACACCTCCCGCTTGCCTGACATCTGGAAACTAGCCCTGGTCAACAGACGAGCCTCTGTCACAAAGACTGACACCAGGTCCAAAAGGACACAAGATGCCACCACCTTCCATCCACACCAAACACAAACCCAGACCCTTCCCACAGATGAAACGAAACCACCATCCAATAACAAAACCACGACTGCACCATCTACCGCTACTCCCCACTCCAGCCACCACATGGAGCACACTTACACACGCCAAAAAAAACATTGGGAGACCACAGACACGCAGCCAGACCAAAATGAATTCACAAGACACAGGACCCCACTCCACCAAAGCCCAGGATGCTGCCAGAACACCCATCACCAAGGTCGTTAAGAAACAAAAGGCTAATAGACACACATCCAGCACCTCACCCACACATGATGTCTCTAAACAGCCATCTAACCCACCAGCAGTTAAGCCCTTAACGATCGCCTCAGCCACACAGCAGATCACAAAAGAACAAACGAACCTACAATCAGCAACAGAGCAAGCAAACCACACCCCCCAGCAGTATTTATAGAAGGACTTCAACTGAGATCACGCTTTGCTTCAAGAAGAAAGAAGCCAGAACACCAGCCTGAAGATGACGAGTGAGACCTCGTCGAAACGTCGCCAAAACAACCAGATTTCTACACGGGAAGAAACCCGAATCCACCCTAACATGCATACCTATACCCGTGAAAATCTACGAAAACAAATATCCGACCTCTACGGGGAGGAAACCTTCCAGCTGACCAGAACCTACGAGAAACTAGAAGTCCGAAGAGCCACCATCTTATGTGACATTGCATTCCTACGCAACTGCCGAGATAAAAATGTGATCCCCACAAGCTTCCAACTGAAATTCCACTCAAAAACCCCATCCAGCGAAAGGATCCTGAAAAGAACAGAACTAGCCCTAATCAGAAACGAACTACACAAGAAAAGATACCTACTAGATCAAACCAACAGAGACCTACTCACTCTCCACCTCAAACTCAGCAACAAAATCCACCCAACACTCTGGAACAAATCCAAGCAACTCGCCGCCTGGAGAGCTGAAACAGAGACCTCCCACAAGACAGACATACACACCAACAAACTCCACAAACTGGAAAAACGCCAGAAGCCCAACCCCCACAGCAGCCCATGAAACAAACAGCTCACAACATATCAGACAGGACACTCACCATCACAGAGACCAAAGTCCTGTCCAAAGGATTCAACTTTGCAGTCGCCCCCAGACACATCCCCACTGAAAACATCATATGCGGAGTGGAAGCCAGCCTAACCAAAATCAACCCAGATGAAGCCAACAAAATCAGACTCGAAGTCACCAATATCCTCTGCTCCAGCAAACCACCCAGAAGCAATTTACACAAAGAAGAACAAAAAGCCCTCACCAACCTGAGGAAAGACAACAACATAATCATTCTCCCAGCAGACAAAGGCAATGCCACAGTGGTGATGAACACATCTGACTACCAAGCCAAACTATCCAACCTACTACAAGACCCTGCTTACATACCTTTGAACACAGACCCCACCACCTACCTGGAAAAAACCACCAAAGCCAAAATAAAAGCCTCACCCTTAAGTGAAGAAATCAAGCCAAGCATCATCCCCAGAGAAAAATCATCCAGATACCCCAAGCTCTACGGCCTCCCCAAGATTCACAAAGAAGGAACACCTCTCAGACCCATAGTCAGCTCCATAGGCTCACCCCTACAAAACCTCGCCAAATTTCTTGCCAAACAACTCCAGCCCTATGCAGAATCCATCTCTTCATACGTACAAAACTCGTTCCACTTCATAGAAATTATAAAGAAACAAGACCTACAACCCAATGACCTACTCGTGAGCTTCGATGTTGTTTCGCTCTTCACACAAGTGCCCATTCAAGAAGCCTTGACAGCTATCCACAACAAATACAACCCCCCCAAGCACATCCTAGATCTGACCAACCACTGCCTAACCAACACATACTTCATCCACAATGGACAAAGATACAAACAGATAGAAGGAGCACCCATGGGATCACCCCTCTCACCGGTCATCGCAAACCTATATATGGAACACTTTGAAACCAACGCGTTACAGAAGTCCGAACATAAACCCAAACTCTGGCTCAGATATGTTGACGACACCTTTGTTATCTGGCCACACGGGAAAGACAAACTGAACAACTTCCTCACACATCTCAACAGCCTACACCCCAAAATACAATTCACTATGGAAATAGAAGCCAACAACCAACTTCCCTTCCTGGACGTCCTAATCTACAAAAAACCCGACGGCTCCTTAGGACATACCATCTACCGGAAAAAAACACATACAAACCGCTACTTAAATGCACAATCACACCACCACCCTGCACAGATCAACTCCGTAGCAAAAACCCTCATCTCCAGAACCAAACGCCTCGCTGACAAAGACCACCTAAAAACTGAATTACACACTCTCTCGAATGCTTTAATTGCGAACGGATTCCAAAAAAACACCATCACCAAACTAATCCAAAAAGAAACACCCCCCAAGAACCAAGAAACAGAAGAGAACAACGGCACTGCCCTCCTCCCTTACATCAAAGGCACCACAGACAAAATAAGCAAAATTCTCCACAAACACAATATCAAGACAGCCTTTTGCACCGAACAAAAAATAGCCAACATTTTAAGAAACCCCAAAGACAAGATTGAGCTAGAAAACCAAGGAGTCTACGAAATACCATGCAAAGTCTGCCCAGCCACATACATCGGACAGACAAACAGGAGAATAAGCGCACGCATCGCAGAACACAAGAACGCAGTCAAAAAAGAAGAAAAATCTTCCTCTCTCTTCCAGCACATAAAAACAACAGGTCATGAAATTGATTTTAAAAGAACCAAACTCATCTCCAAAACTGAACACTTCAACAGTCGAATAATCATGGAAGCCATTGAAATAGAGAAACACCCAAACAACATGAATAAACGTGATGACACCTCCCGCTTGCCTGACATCTGGAAACTAGCCCTGGTCAACAGACGAGCCTCTGTCACAAAGACTGACACCAGGTCCAAAAGGACACAAGATGCCACCACCTTCCATCCACACCAAACACAAACCCAGACCCTTCCCACAGATGAAACGAAACCACCATCCAATAACAAAACCACGACTGCACCATCTACCGCTACTCCCCACTCCAGCCACCACATGGAGCACACTTACACACACCAAAAAAACATTGGGAGACCACAGACACGCAGCCAGACCAAAATGAATTCACAAGACACAGGACCCCACTCCACCAAAGCCCAGGATGCTGCCAGAACACCCATCACCAAGGTCGTTAAGAAAACAAAAGGCTAATAGACACACATCCAGCACCTCACCCACACATGATGTCTCTAAACAGCCATCTAACCCACCAGCAGTTAAGCCCTTAACGATCGCCTCAGCCACACAGCAGATCACAAAAGAACAAACGAACCTACAATCAGCAACAGAGCAAGCAAACCACACACCCCAGCAGTATTTATAGAAGGACTTCAACTGAGATCACGCTTTGCTTCAAGAAGAAAGAAGCCAGAACACCAGCCTGAAGATGACGAGTGAGACCTCGTCGAAACGTCGCCAAAACAACCAGATTTCTACACGGGAAGAAACCCGAATCCACCCTAACATGCATACCTATACCCGTGAAAATCTACGAAAACATATATATATATATATATATATATATATATATATATATATATATATATATATATATATATATATATATATATATATATATATATATATATATATATATATATATATATATATATATATATATATATATATATATGCATATTAGGGTGGATTCGGGTTTCTTTTGGGGTTTCTTCGGAAGAAACCCGAATCCACCCTAACATGCATACCTATACCCGTGAAAAATCTACGAAAACAAATATATATATATATATATATATATATATATATATATATATATATATATATATATATATATATATATATATATATATATATATATATATATATATATATATATATATATATAGGTTTTCTACTACATGACGCCATTGCCTCAGTGTCTATGCACCACCCTCTGAACATCTGCAGCCTACAGAACAGTGGTACCTCAATTTATGAATTTAATCCATTCTGAATGCATGCTCCTAAGTCGAACTACTCTTAAGTTGGGGTACCTATCTAAAAAATTGAAAACATAAGTTTAAAAAAAATGAAAAAAAAATGTAAGTCGAGCAGACCATATCTAAAATTCGTAATGCGGCAGTTAAAATGCCAACAGTTTTCCGCTCTTAAGGTCAAGCTGCTCTTAGGTTGGGGCACCAATGTATTTCACTCTGTGAGAAGTGAGCTAATTGATTATTCTGCAAATTATTGGACGGTGAAATCTGAATTGTTCAAACTGTGTCTAGTCATGTCCATCCCAGGTTCTTGCTATTTTAGCATGTGGCAGCGATGAGGAATGAGGGTGAAGCAGGGCCCACTCTTTCGTCCATATTCCTGTTTCCTTTTGTGTCTTTAAGATCATAAGGCTGTAAAGAAAGACTACCTTTTATTTACTGTTTTTGCATCATCTCAGGAGCCCTTTTGGCTGAGGAGCAGAGAAAAAGGAAACCAGTCAATCTGTCAACGGATCTCATGACTCTCCGTTTGCAAACCCTCCTTACACACATAAAACATACCCGACATTTATGATTTGTTCACTTGATTTGTTTTTATGTTTGCTTAATATATGCAAAAAGGGGGGGGTGGCTCAGCGGGCTAGAGCACTGAAAACTGTGGCCTACAAAGTTGGCAGCTCCGCAGTTCGAATCCTGGGTGCCATGCAGTGGAGCGAGCTCCAGCTGTTAACCCCAGCTCCTGCCCACCTAGCAGTTTGAAAGCATGTAAATGCAAGTAGATAAATAGGTACCACCATTAAAAAGCAGGAAGGTAAAATAGTGTTTCCTTGCAGCCATGCCGTCCACATGGTCACGGACTTGCACAACACTGGCTCTTCGGCATGTGTGTGGGGAACCTTTACCTTTAATATATGCAAAATGTTATATTTAATTTATTGTTTTAACTTTTTTGTACACTGCCTGCAGTTGTTCTCTTTCTTAATCTTGGCGGTATAGATAGCTGTTGCAAGTTTTTCAGGCTGTTTGGCCGTGTTCTGGAAGTTTTCCTTCCTGATGTTTCACCAGTCTCTGTGGCTGGCATCTATCTTTCTTGTGCTTATCACGTGTTCTATAACTGACTGCTACCAGCCATGTTTTGGTTCTTGCATTTAAGAGTTAAAGGTGTTATATCGAAACTATCCCTATTTCTATCCTTCACATTTTGATTCTCCCATGCAAAACCCACCGTTCTCTGCATAAACATGCAAATAAAGATCCGACAGAAACAGGAACAGGCCTTGTGTCGCTCATAGGTCTGGGGTATCCATCCACAATCCTTTGAAAATACTTCTAGTGAAACCGTAGATAAACCAGCATGCTTTTCAAATATGTTTTTACTTTGAATTTTAAGGGTAAAAACCATTCACCGCCCCATTATGATCTTTTCGTTCCTTGATGGGACTGTATAGAAAAGAGGAACTCCGGTTTGCCTCCAGTTTTATCCCTTCCTCCAGCTTTTTCCAAACAATAAGGGGAAGGGGGACAATTACAAATAAAGAGACCTGCCTTTTCAAATTCCACACTGCCGGGTTTTCTGTTTTCTTAGTACAGCTGTTTTAAACAGGCTACACCTTCCAGTGATATTATCCAGAATCTTATCTGTTTGGGTTATGGCATTTTTCTTACTGGACGCACACTGTCATAACTTCCAGGTTTTGGCAGGCTTTTAAACAAATATTGTTCCTTAAAGATCCTGCTGGTTTTCAGTGTTTCGTTTCTTTAATGCTCTTGTTTGTCGTTAATGGAATCCGAGCCCATCAGGCCGATCAGGAGGAAGCAAAGCAGGAAAGGAAGATGTGGAGTGGATAAACAACGTAGCTGAGTGAAACCATCTTAACGCCAGCATTTCTCAGCATGATCCAAAGGGGGGAAGCGATAAGGAGTCCCCATGGAATCCTGAATGAGGACCAGAAGACATTTTGCTGCCCGGGTCAGAGTAGCAGATAGCCCCCTCAAAAAGCCCCCGCCGCAGGGGCCAGGATCACCCTGCCACCGCCACCGCCCAGTAAGGATGATGTGATAAATGATGATTGAAGATGATGATGTGGATGATGAGGATGAGGATACTGCAAGTCCAGTTTGTGCAGTTGTAGTCAACGTCTGTGTTTTTTAAAATTATTTTTTTGAATGTTTTTTCCCGCTCGCGCGCTGTCAATTGGATTAAATCGCGCAAATCGCACTGTCAAATGGATTAAACCACACCCCACCAAATGTGTCTAGGAGCGCACGAAACTAGCTATCTGTCTCCTGGTACCACTCCCCTGCATCTGGCCCGGGAAGTACCCTGGTTTTAAAGCCAGGAGTACCCTGGTTTTAAGCTTTGGGATTTGGTTCCGAAGCCTTGGACTCAGACTTGGGACTTCGATGCAAAGACTTGGCAACTTCTCTAGTTGATGCCCCAATAAAACATGTATAGGATTGCAACCTAAATCATGCATGATTTGGTGTCTTGGATGCAGCTTTTGCCTTTGGCATGTTTGGCACATGCCAAACAAGGCGGTTTATTCATACAGGTATCTTTCTCACCACAGAAGCACACATTAGATACAGTGGCAACGCTATTTGGCATTACTCTAAGCCTCCCGAGCCATTTGCGGGGAGAAGGAGGCGGCGGCGGCGGCCCAGGGAGGAGGAGGAGGAGGAGGAGGAGAAATGGCACCAACCCACCACCACCATCCACCTCTCCGCCGAGCCCCAGCCGGCGGCGAGATACCCAGGACACAGTCCGGTGTGGGCCGCGCTGGGAATCCCCCCCTCGCCTCTTGCCGGAGCCCTGGAGTCGGCCAGCAGGCAGGAGGGTGCACCAGCGGGAGGAAACCGAGCATCCGGGCGGCGGCCTGCCGCCCCTCCCCTCCCCTCCCCTCTTTCCCCGACCTCCCCGCGTCCTCTTCCCGGGCGGCCGCAGGTGCTGGGTGGAGGTGGCTGCGGGGGGTGGGGGGTGGGGGTGCGGTGCGCAGCTTGGCCTGGGGCAGCGGGCTTGGACGCAGGACCGCGCTGGGAATTCCCCCCCTCGCCTCTTGCCGGAGCCTCAGAGGCGGCCGGCAGGCAGGAGGGCGCATCGGTGGCCAACTTTGTTCCCCCCCAACAAAAAAATGACCATTGTTAAGGGCTGCCGAGGGGTGCGTACGCCCGCTCCTACCTGGCTCGGCAAGGTCACGCGCCCACCCTCGCGGGTCTCCCGGCTCTCTCTCTCTCTCCAGTCAGACTCCTCCTCCTCCTCCTCCTCCTTTTTTTTCCTCCTTCCCCGCCCATGGCCAGCCTTTCTCGGCGCGCAAAGCAAAGCACGCCGGGAAAGGTAGTCCGCTCTCCTCCCCAGGACCGCGTCTCAGACCTGGGGAGGAACTACACAACCGCTGCCTTGCTGGTGTGGGAAGAATTTTTCCACGGCACACCAGCCAAGATCCCACGGCACAGTAGTGTGCCGCGGAACAGTGGTTGAAAAACACTGCTCTAAGGCTTCCCAGCTTATCAAGGAGCTAAACTTGGCGGGCCAAACAATTAACCCCACCTTTTTCTTCTCCTAGCTGAATGGCTAGCACACATGACATTGAGAAGAAAACAGGGAATGGAGGAAGGCAAGATGTGTGTGGGTGGTGGTGGTGGGGAATCTCTGCTATGTGTCTCCCTGCCGGTACCAACAAGCACCAAACCAACTGGCACACATCTAATGTTGTCTGATTTTGGAGATAAGTAGGGTCAGGCCTGCTTAGGAGCTGTATGGGAGACTGTCAGATAATACCAGAGATTTCCAGGTAGGGCTAGGAAAGAACCCTGCGTAAAATCCTAATGAACTGCTATCAGCCATAAACCCGGTTCTCAGGCAGGATGGATGGCAGGTCTGAGAACACACAAGAGGGGAGTGCCTATCTCTGCCCCATTAAATCCATCAGGATTTGGTGAGGTCATTGATTCCACTGGATAAAATTGCTTCCATTGACACAACTGCTGTTCCCAGGCATTGGAACTCCTTCCAACAGGAGACCAGACTCACAGCTGTCCTTCTGCAAATAGACAAAGATCTTTCTCTTCAGGCAAACTTTCCCTGAGTGACTGCCTTAGATGGACTGTGATGTACTACTTCTTGGACTGAATTTGTAGAACTACTTGTGTTATTCTGCTTTTAGTTTTTCATCTCTCAGAGTGGCATTTCCCCTGTTTTATTTGTTTGCTTTTGGCTGTTAGCATTAATATTTCCTTTTTTTAATTATATAAAATGCCTCCTCAAAATCTTTCTTCTTAGGCTTGAATTTTGTCATTAATGTTTTTTTTAAGTGTTCTATATACCAGTGTTTTTCAACCACTGTTCCGCGGCACACTACTGTGCCGTGGGATCTTGGCTGGTGTGCCGTGGAAAAATTCTTCCCACACCAGCAAGGCAGCGGTTGTGTAGTTCCTCCCCAGGTCTGAGACGCGGTCCTGGGGAGGAGAGCGGACTACCTTTCCCGGCGTGCTTTGCTTTGCGCGCCGAGGAAAGGCTGGCCGTGGGCAGGGAAGGAGGGAAAAAAAGGAGGAGGAGGAGGAGGAGGAGTCTGACTGGAGAGCGAGAGAGAGCTAATGAGAACACGAGATAAAGCATTTTTGTTTCATGAAATCAGCATTCAGCCAGGGTGGTGCAGGGGGTTGCAGGGCTCAGCTGGGACTGGAAAGATCTGAGTTCTAAATGACACTGAATCTTGAAGCTTGTGGTTGTGTTGGCGGGGGAGGGGGGGTAAGTGAGTCCCTGATGTACATCCCTGGGCTGACACAAACCATACTACTTTACTACTATGGGCAGCAGGGCAGTTTCTGTTCATCACAGGGATTTGACTATCAACAGGAAAGATTGTCTAAGCAGAAACCCTTAACAAAATGCAGTGGTTGCAAAAAAAAAATATATCTGATTATCTCTGACTTAAAAAGTAAAATATAGTAGCCTTCCACTCCTCCAGTAGACTTCAAAATATAGTGTGTATAGCTACACCTCTGAAAGGAAACACCTGTTAGGATCCTGAGACTATTTTTAATTTGAGGCAGGTGTGAAGGAGGACATTCAGCCACTAAAGCCACCTGAATCAACCTAGACTCATTCTTCCAATATTTCAAATATCCACAAAACACTTCTTACTCTCCTGTTAGGTTTCAATGAGAAAACAAGTTCTGTTCTGTTTCTGTTCTGTTCTTTTTCTTTCTTTCTTTCTTTCTTTCTTTCTTTCTTTCTTTCTTTCTTTCTTTCTTTCTTTCTTTCTTTCTTCTAGACAGCAAGAGTGGTTTTTCTTCTTCCCACTTTATCCTTACAACAACCATGTGAAGTAGTTCGGGATGAGACCGTTCCTAGAACAAGGTTATGCAGGGACTTTCCTGCTCCAGTGGAGACAGGAACCCACATTTCTTGAATACTAAGCACAATATGTGAGCCATGATATAGCACTACCTCTGTCTCTTTCCTCCAAGCAGAAACAAGCAAACTTAAATTTCCACAGATTTAAAACAGATCCAACAGATCAAATTGAAAAGAATCCGTCTTGCTTCTGTTGAAAGAGAATGATTGCCCCAAACTACTTTGTCTGAGTTGGAAGGAATCTAGGCTGCATGGGCTCAAATGCTGATCCTCAAAATAGGCTAAATCAAGAGGGTGAATCAGTGACATTCTTATAAAGTCACCATGTGTCAAACAGACTTACAAGCAAGAGCTTCCCACAGGATCTACTTGTAGCAGGTTTGTGGCTTTGTGTCCTTTGGAAGACACTGAAAGGTCACATAAATAGTAAACAAAACAAAACAGGTTTTCTTTAACGAATAACAAAACAGGCTTGCTTTAAAGGAAGAAATGGAGTGAGAGTCCTCCAAGTATCTCCAGAGAATTGCCATGTATTTCCTGGAAATTAGAATACAATTTGTAAGGCATATGCAAAGTACTTCTGCATCACAAAAACATAGAGCAGCTGTGTTTGTTCCAGCCCCTGAGTACTTTCAGTCAATGTACTCTCAGGATTTCTGAGACCAAGCTCCTGACACAAGTCTCCAAAGGGGAAATCAGCTCCAGATCTGGGGCAATCTGAACTTTTGAATCTGAAAAAAAGGGCTGAATTGAATTTTAACATCTTCCTGACCAAACTGGGACCCGTGGGATTCCGGGTCCGGAATATTTAAATATTTTTAAAGATATGTAAAAAGAAATATAAAACAAATATCCAGAAGCTCTCTTGTTTATGCTGTGAAAGTACTGTTTTTTGCTTTGTCATTACGGATGAGCTCACTTAATATTAGCGGAGATTTGGTGCCTGCCTACATCCTTTTGTAGCCTCAACAGTTCTACCCTTCTTGTCACTATACAGATTCTTTGGCAATTTTGTAAAAAATGAAAGCTGTTATGTGCCACTTTTGATTGCATTAACAACTCTGGTCAGATCTTGAAAACCAAAAGCAGTGGCTTTCTTTATTGAGTCTTATGTTAACTGAAACTCTCTATTTTCCCTGCTAGTGACATTTATTGAGCGCTTTTACACGACCCCTAAGATCCGCTGGTCACTTAAATTTGGACCAGAGATCTTAGGGGTTTGTCTCTTCGTACGTCCCCACCCCTCCGCACTTCCTGGCTGCTGGCTGCGTGAGGGGAGGGAGAAAAAAAGGGACAAAAGAATAAAGGCTTACCTCCCAGTGCCGGTGGAAGCTGCCGGGAGCCCCGTCACTTCCTGGTTCCTTCTCTTAAAGGGGCGGGAGGCAAAAAAAACAACAAAAAGAAGCGAGGAGAGCCCGGCACATCCGCATCAAGATTTTTCACCCTTGGAGAGCAGGTACAAGAAACGTGCGCTGGGACCCACTTAGGTGGGCGTGGTCGCACTTAATTTTCAGTAAACTCCGGAGCTGGTGGGTAAACAATGTTAAGCTCCGGAGCTGGGAGCCATTTGCGGTGGAGTTTAGGGGTCGTGTAAAAAGGCCTGTCTTCAGGATACTCTCTTGTGCTCACTATCATTCACACTTACTGATGCCACAATTTCTGGGCAATGAAGACACCCCTTAGTTCACTGTCCCCAAAGGCTTTTCCAGCTCCAAAGAGAGACTAAAGGAAGTTTTTGATTAACAGAGTACATTTGTACATTTGACGACGTTATCAGTCTTATATGACATAATTTTGTTACTGGATTTCAGGCATTGAATCCCACAATGCATGAAGAATCAAGAGCAAAATGAGGGATATCACATTACAGACTTCATTGTTTGTTATTCTTTTCTCAGTGGCCATGTAATGGCCAATAATGTCAAATGGCTATAGGCACCCTGATTAACATTCACTGTTTGATTTCATAGCAATATGATTTACCTGAGTGGTAATCAGGAATCCTGCAGAGAATGCCATTAATTCCTGTACAGTATCTTAAGAATAAATGTGCAAGATTTCATGGGAGGAAATGGAGGACTCTGAAATATCAGAGAAAAAAGGTAAGAAGTTAGAAAGCCAAATAGAAAGCAGTGAGACTTACCTGTATCTGGATTCACTCGCCTGAGTTAAAGTAAAGAGTTGTTCTCAGGAAAGAAATGGGTGAGAAATCAAGGTTTCAATTTAAATTATTTTACTCTTTTCATCCTGAGTGATGCATGGAGTGACAGACAGATTCACTTATCCACAGTCTGAAAATATTATTCACAGCATGTTATCTGGCACTCTCTAGTGGCCAATTATTGTAATGCATGTTAAAATGTTTGTTCTGGGTTATTCCCACTTAGAGATGGGCACGATTTAGCGGTATTCCCATTTCCGTTTCCGTTACTCGTATCCGTTACTCTACGGAAATGGAAACGGTAACGGGAATTACTCCGCCAGAATTCGAGCTCGAACCGACGAACGAACAATTTGGTCTGATTTGTCGTGCTCGTTACTTGCATCGCGGCGATCGCGCAATGCCAAGCGGCACAGAAAAAAAGTTTTTAAAAGTTAAAAAAAAAACCGATTCCTGGCCCTAAAAGTAGGCGAAAACTGTCTGAGGGCACCTACCAGGCCAGAAGGGTGTTTTATTGGGGGGGGGGGTTCCCCGCCCCCCTCTCCTTGGCTATTGCTACTGCTGCGCTGCTGGTACCAGGCTGGGAGGGCGCATCCATTTGCCATGCAGCGCGGGGAATCCAAAATGGCGACCGCAATATTTTTTTTGAAATCGTTGCCCAAAACCCCACCAAAGCACCACAGAAATATGTGGAAATTAGCTATTTTAAATGCTTGAATTTTTACAGTAGCAGCAGTGGGTTTTTCTTGCAAAAAAAAAGTCTCCGTTGATTTTATTTTATTTTATTTTATTTTATTTTATTTTATTTTATTTTATTTTATTTTATTACACCTGCACATTCGCAATGATGGGCTCGCCCATGGGAGTGGACCATGCAAAATTTCCACCAATCGCATGGCCACTTGGCCAGGTTGACCACAGAGACTTCTGGGATGTGCCAATCGGGCATAAACAGCCCACTAATCGTAGCCCAAACCCGAACCCTAAGCCTAAGCCTAACCCATATGCCAGTACACTGTCCTTCTAAGTGGGTCAGAGAGGCACCCAGAGGTGCACCCCAATACTCACCCTAACCTCACCCGTAACTAGCCTAACCCTAGCCCTTGCGCTAACCCGTCTTAACCCTAAGCCAGATCTACTTGCATTGCACTACATGCAAGTACGTGAGACACAGCGGGTGCAAAGAGTCTGCCAGTCCGTCACTTGTGGCTCTGGCTGACTCCTGCAGCTCCCTCCAGGAGCCCGCTACCCCCCCAAACCAGTACTAATGACAATGAAAAAACGAACCGACTAATTTTTGTGAAATTTCGCGAAAAACGGAAACGAGCCGAAACAGACTGCCTCCGACACACGACAACTCGAAAACGTCATTTTCCCTAGTCGTGCCCATCTCTATTCCCACTTTTACTGTACTATATACTTTGCATTCACTATTATCTGTGGATTTCAGTATCTGAGCACACACACCTGGAAACAATCCCCCATGGATAAGGGGTTCCTACTTTACACAAGGCAGGCACTGTGATGGAAACCCAACAGCTTTGTATCTTTTACAGGCTGAAATAATAAATAAAGTTGCCATGATTCAGCCAGCCTTCATCCAGAGAATTCCTCAAGGCTGGACCACAGCAACCCCTGTTGTGAAAGAGACGAAAGCAACAGAAGCGGGCGATGCCCTTCACATGCTCGCCGTGTCCAGCATCCATCTGCAGTACCCTAAATAAGGATACTTACAAGATACAGTACTAAAACAACAACAAGCACACACACACCACCCCTTCCTACTTAGCACGCATGGTCCTGATCTGGAAGGTTTAAACTTTCCTTTCATTCCAGATGTTGCAAACTACATGCTAGGTGGCCATGGTCTCTTAGGAATACCCTACATCCTCTTCTTTGTACCCGATGGTTTTGGCTAGAGTCGTCTCAGGGAGAGGGGGTTAACACCGATCTTTGCACAGAGCATGCTAAGATGACCTTTAAAGTGCTTTGGAGACCCAAAGAGCAATGGGTCATTCATTCCATTTATATCCTACCTTTCTCTCCAAAATAGGATTCAAGGGCATTCACAGTGAGGATGAATGTTTTGTTTTTACATGTTGCTGAAACTCAGAACAAATTCACGTAGTAAAACATGATCATTCAGCGGCAGCCAGTCAATTGCTCAGAGACTGCCTGAATAAATTGTCCTGCGTTTAAGGGACAGGCGGACAACAGAATGCTCCACAGCCTTGAAGAAGCCACCAAGAAGGTCTTCTTCTGTGCTTCTCTCCACTCTACCCCACCCCACACCAAGAAGAAACATATTGAGGTTGGCATTGCTGAGGAAATAGTTTGTCTCTGAAGATTTCAAACCTTGGGGAGGCGCATAGGGCAGAATACAGTGCTTCAGACAACTTTGATCATTGTTGCAAAGAACACTTTGTATATGGGATTTTATCCATTGGAACCAGCACACTGAATTGTGCCCAGATGCAGATGGGTGGCCAGTAAAGATGTTGTGACAAGGAAGTCATATGTTTCCTGTTGCCATTTCTAGTCAACCACTTGGCCACAACAAGTGTGGACCGGCTGATGTTTTCAAAGACAGATCTGAAGAACAAGTTGCAGTAGTCCTGATGGGCTATAACTAAAGCATTTCATGTTCACCATAACCACGTTCAACCTCTCCAAATAAACAAGTGTGGTTGATACTCAATCATGCCAACACTCTCTCAGCCACCACCCAAACCTGGCCCTATAAGTAAATGAGATTAAGAAAAGTGATCTTTTAAATGAGACTTATGCCGTAGAAGTCCTTGTTGCAAATAGGAGGCGTGCACTCTGGACCTCCACCCCCATTACCTCTCTCTCTGGTTACTTCTGAGTGACTGCAGTAGCTTTTGTATGATGTCTAAAAGCAGTTTGGTGATAACTTGTGCAATATCGGTTCATGTCCATAGCTTCAGGAGAATTAAAACCAAGATTACTCTGGTATCAGTTTGGGTGTAATAATTCATCTCTCAGGCGGCTGCAAGCCATTAATAGGACTGACGCATCCTGGAGTGTTTTTCCAGTTGGTGGTTTCTCAGGTACTGTTCGATTGCAGCAGGTTAATGATTAAAGTCCATTTGCGTCACTTTATGGAAGAAAAACAGAAGGATATCATACTTCTGGAGTATCCCTTTCTGTTTTATGAAAATAGGATTCTATTTGCATGCTGTCTGGTGTTTGGTTTGGCCTGTCATTGTGCCTCTCTTTTCCCCTTTTCACATTTTGAAGTATTGGGAGCAAAGATGAGAGGAAATTACAGTAGACTATCAAAACTTCCTTCCTTCCTTCCTTCCTTCCTTCCTTCCTTCCTTCCTTCCTTCCTTCCTTCCTTCCTTCCTTCCTTCCTTCCTTCTCATCTCAAAGCCCTCCATGCATAATTATCTTAAACCTCACTTATTCATAAACACACAGATGATTGCTGTTATGCTTTAGCAGGAGACGCCGGTTTCTTTAGTTCCTTATACTTAGGAAATGTCTTACAACACGTGGTTGCAAGGGTTCTGGGAGGTTGGGAGTTCATTTCCCCATGGAATCTCCGGTGAGTAGGGCTGGCCTGTCTGGCATTGGGCCAAGCAGCACAGTCCGACCCCCCCCCCCCAGTAGAAGGAAATGGTAAACCGCTTCTGAGGACTCAGTACCTATGAAACCCTGGGGGGAAAGGGTCAACATAACCCTGGGTTGGCCGCCCGGACGACACATAATTATTAGTAGTATACTTCAAAAAAAATATCAAGGCCCTTTTAGCCATCAAGGAGAAATTTTAACCACCAATGAGAATTTTAGTTCTTCAGTGTTGTGTTTTGCTGCCAAATCCAGACAGAACTATAATTACAATGTAGGCCTTCTGACATTCTTTTGTCATGTGAAGAACTGAAAATAATATCTCCAAATTTTAGCCACATGCCATGGAACCATTTGTTTGCTTAGAGACAAAAACAAAAACAGACAAAACAAAACAAAAAACACAGGAAAATGGATGTAACAATGGATGTAACAAGAATAATACAAGAATATCAATTAGTTTTTCTCATTGGGATGGTGAGGTATTAGCACAAAAATATACCCCATGCCATATTTGGAAGAGCCATATGCTGAGAAGCTGACGTGGGTGGATCGTCTGGTTGTCCATGGGTTGGTCCCATTTTGGGATGGGGAAACACTTGAATTGAGGAAATGAAAAGTGGATTCAGAAAAAATATGAGAGGCACACATTGAACCTAACCTCCAACCCTAACCTCTGTGCTAATTCTGCAGCTAATTCCTGAATACATGAGAATTCTAGTGGGATCAAGGTAAAGCATGCCTGTGGAATTTAATCCTCATGAATGAAGGTTCAATGTTTTTAATTAGATTTGGTTTTACTCTTAAACTGTACTTTTGTTTTCACATTATTACTTAAGTGTTTCTATATATATATATATATATATATATATATATATATATATATATATATATATATATATATATATATATATATATATATATATATATATATATATATATATATATATATATATATATATATATAGGCTGTTTTAAATCTCATTTGGGGAGGAAGGCAGCACATCAAGCATCCTATCAACCAGTTGGTTGATTGAAGTATGGCCTTTTTAACAATCAAAAAAGTCCTCTGAACTGGGAAACAAAGGTACAAGTGCTGGCTCCATTATTGTGGGGATTCCATAGCTCTGAACCCCAAAAGTGGCCAGCACACCACAGGAAACTGAAAGCCTGGATTTCCTGAGCCGAGCAGAAACCCAGTGTGTGGTTAGGCTAATGCTGATCTAAGCAAAGGTCAGGAGGCCAGAAAACAGGATATCAGGACACATCAGAAAGCTGATTAAACTGTACTGTAACCTCTTTTGGGAGGTGGTTGCGATGCCGGATTTGGGTTTAGATAACCAATGCACAGAATGGGTGCCCTTGAAGGCAACTCTGCAAACCACAGAAATGAATCCTCTCTGTGTGAGCTGTTTTAGCCTCTGTCGTTGTCAGGATGGCTTTGAGAAACTGATCCAGTAAAGTGCAGAGTCAGCAGAGCATGGATGATGGATGCAGTTCCTTTAAAGGGCTCCTGTCTTGGTCCCACCACAGGCTTACCAAGTGACCTTCAGCTCCCCTCCCTTTCTTTCCTAGCCATGTGTTGTGGAACAGGGCGGGTGCGTGAGTGGACCAATTTGTCCTGTACTGGTACTTGGCAGGCATGTCACACAGGAATGAGTCAGCCAGGAGCCAAGGCTATCTAGATTGAAGACTGGGATGGCTTGGCGACTGGAAGGAAGCATGGCAAAAGAAAGATAGGAATAGGCCGGCAGGGTGGGCGGGACCAGGAAGGGAACATGGGATGCTGATTATTCTGTGAATTTCAATGCAGCTTTATTTACTGCTGGCTTTTTCTTGGGCACTTGCAGTGGGGTTTGTTTGTTGCCAATGCAACCGAACTAGGTTCATAATTGTTGAGATCGTCCTATTGCTGGGACGAAGAAAGGATCTGCATGAATGTATATGCTTTCCCCCTTCTGTACCAAACACGAGGGGGAGAAAATGGGAAAGCAAAAATGGCCAGAAATAAACAGGCAAATGGTAGGTAAAGGGTAATACAACAAGGCACTATATATTTTCCTGCATGAAACATGTATCTCAAGAGCAAAGTTACCATAACACTCAAACACACACGTGTTTTGATTGGAATGCCTGCCGCTGTGGCCTCATGATATCCTGTTTCCAATTTGTAATGTGGGCATTACATCTATAATGGTTGTTATTGTTTGAAACCATAACTCTAGTCTACAAATATATGAGATGCTGTCAGGCTTTATTGAGATACGACACTGAAACAAACCCCAGCAAACACCCCAAGGCGACAAAAGTGAGTTCTGTGTGTCTCCAAAATGCAACTTGTAAGACAAACTCAAGAATGGAGGTCATAAGGGATTTAGAAATCGTTTTTGGTTCAAAGCTGGCAAAGCATGAACAGATGGTCCTCATGCTGCCCTCAGGTGGGTCTGCCAGCTATAATAAATCTGGGTTGAAGTAGGCCTGTAGTTTGATAGCTTCCCAAATGAATGTATTATCACACTGCCCTGTTCATGGGGCTTCCCCATGGCAACAGCAGCTTGGATATTTGGGCCTATGTGTCTTTCCTAAATGTCATCAGCCTGACCCACAAGATCATCTCAGTAGAGCCTTCTTTGTAGCGGCTCCAAACTTGTGGAACCAGCCTCTGGAGGACTTCTGCTTGGCCCACTCTCTGTTGATGTTTAGAAGACAGTTCAAGACCTTCCTCTTCAACAAGGCTTTCCACATCAACTCTAGATTATCATCTGTTCTTTTTTTTTTCTTCCATCTGCTTTGCTTCCCGTAGGATTGCTTCCCATGGTCTGCTTTTGTGGTTATTTGCAATCTGCTTGTAGTGCTTTTATTGCTATTGATTATCTGTTTTATATTTGTTGTCACTGCCCAGAGTAGTGCCTCAGCACTAATGGGAGCAGGATAGAAACTGAGTGAATGAATGAATGAATGAATGAATGAATGAGGCTGCTGTTGGCAGGGTAACAAGGGCTGCAGATACACTTCTTCTGAACTGTTTGCACTGCTAGCCAGTGCGCTAACACATATTAGTATTAGTGCTAAAAAGACGACTTCCACTCATATCAGCTGACCCAGGCTTTAAGAGCACCCAAAGAAGCTTTGTGGTTCCTCCTACCTTCTACCTTTCTTCATATTAGTGTGTTGTGCAATTTGATATAATGAAGCTATATAAACTATAAATAAAATTCAAGCATATTAAAATATTAACATTGTTAGACTTTGCTAGTGGGCCTAGAGAGCAGCCATTCTCAAAAAGGGCCATAGACTGGAAACAATTTTTCACACACCACCTTATGAGGTTTGTTATGCAACGTTTACAATCCTGATTCAGCCTATACAGTATTACTTTCATACTGTGTTTATGGCGATGGCCAAAACAAAAAGGTTGAGAACAGCTGCTCTAATGCGGCCTGTTGGGCTAGCACAAGTGCCAGGGCTTTGCTGGTGGTGGCATCCCTCCCCCTTTGGGCAACTCCATTGTATCAAGCATCCAGTTGTCCTACATCTGTGGTTCTCAACCTTCCTAATGCTGCGACCCTTTAGTACAGTTCCTCATGTTGTGGTGACCCCCTTGCCCTGCTTGGAAGAGGCCACAAGCCCCCTTTGGCAGGCCACTGCTGCAGGTGCCACAGAGAACTTCCCTCTACAGGCACCCTCAGCCAAGTGCAGCCTCTGGTGATTTGGGAATGATCCCACGCAAAAATCATATAAAATCAAGAGGATACTGTAAGATCCAACTTCTTTTAGCCATAAACCTCTTTTATTTAAATTTAAGGAGTGAGGTTTAGCTGGTGACTACATGCCAGCCAGCCAGGGAAACAGACCCATAAAATGTAACACATTGTTTTGTATTGTTTCATTATACCATATTTTTTTAAAAAAATGTTAATAACAAAATAAAATACAAAGGAAATGAAACAAAACAAAATGTTATTTTATTGTTTTGTGTCCTTCTCTAGTCAGGGTGTATATCAACTTACATATTGTTGGGCGCCTTGAACTTTTACAAAGAAAGGAAGGAGAGACACCAAGTTACTGGAAACAAGAAGAGTGGCATGGTTGGTAGCTGCGTGAACCGCAGGTCACTCATATTCATCTTTGGAGGACAAGCATGCAGTCTGCCCCGGGGACCATACTGGAAGCCATATCAATTTCTTCTCCACTAGGCATAGAGTTAAAGAACACAGAGTGATCCCCAGGGTGCAGTAAGGTACAAGGCATTTTCATTTTACTTGGTTTATTCACTTTGTATTAACTCCCTTCAAGGCCGCATCTTTGGAACAACAGTGGGGTGCAAATCTAATTCACATTTGCTTGAACTAATTATTTCTTTCAAGCATCTAAACTGGAAGCTGCTTAGGATGGGTTATGGGGTGCCTCCCAAATATCTGGGTGAAATGCCCCCCTCTTCCCCAGTCATTTGGGTGCTCCTGGTGCAGACATCACTTTATCTCCCTGGGCAGAATATTAGGAACTGACCAGGGTGGAGCCCTCCAGCTTATCCTGACCTTTCTTGATAACTCAAACCTTCCCGATGCCTCCCTGATGTCACAGAAAATAGACGTGAATGCCTTGGCTTTCATTTCACTGGCTTCCAAAAGATGTATCACCTGTTCTACTTTTGTATTTGGCTTTTGTAAGGGCTATACGGCTCCTCAGCTTGTTTTGCTTCAAAAGATGCAATGAGATCTTAATTACTTGATCCGAATGGTGTTTCCAAATTGCAGCTGTGCCGAGTCAGAAAGATGGAGCTGTGCAATTATTCATTTGATTTTATTAATTTTTAAAAACTGCATTATTGCAGCAATCGCCTGAGACATGTTGAATCAAGTGGCTGTCACTTCCGAACATCCAAATGCTAACTCTCACCTTAACAACTTTTAATGAAGCTACTGCTGTTGCGTTTGGGGCATTCCTTGCAGTTAAGAGTGTATTATCTTTAGCTAGTTGTACAGTGACATGGGAGTGGCCTTCCACTGAAAATCTGCTTTCTCTTCATCTAAGGAAAACACAAATGCCTTCAATGAATATTCAGGAAGGAGAGTTATGAAGGCAAGTCCAGCAGATAAAAATCAAACAACAGTGCGGTATGATTGCACTGGAGGGGGGGCAGGGGGGGGTCCAACCTGGGAAGGAGTAATGTACAGCTCTCCAATGCTGTTGGAACACAACAGCATCTGGAGTGTGCTAGGGATTACAGCCCAACTGTCCCTGTAAGGCCCCATATTCTTCACCCTCAGCTTCAACTGAATTGCTGGCAACAGTTTTGTAACACAGCAGGTGGCTGTTTTCTTTCCATAAACAGGGTGAACCTCACAGGGTGAGGACTTTGTGTACGACTCTGCCAACAACCCTGAGGATTCTTTTGTCAGAGCTCCCAGGCATTGCCTCTTGAGTAGGCTCAGAACCCCTTGAAAAGGGGGATTAGAAGGGGTTTGAAACTTTTAAAGAGCAGCAAGCAGAAGTGAGAGGATGTAAAAACATGTCACACATGGTACCTCCACCCTTTCATCATGGATACCATTGGTACTTCCATCTTTGTTACATGCTTTTGACAAGCATGGAGAGAACGGATGATGGATGACAGATACGGAAGGGCTGCTTGTTCCTCTATGGACTTGTGTGACATCTTCATTGGAAGCACAGTTCTGGGCGAGGCCATATTCCCAAGCTCAGCTGGTCTTTTTGGTTGGGTCTCGTAGGGCTGTCTCTTTCCTCATGTCCCTTCACCGGGTGCTTGTCATGACGAGACTGAACTGCTGAGAAAATCAGAGGCATTTGTCTAGACAAAATTATAAGTTGTCTGACAGGGTTTTGCCAATTGCTTTTGCCTGATGGGCTATGTTACCTATTTTTCAGTCTTCTTAGCCCGCTCCTTTTCATCCTGTTGGACTTGCCTCAAGAACCTGGGTCAGAGGACCAGGTAGAAAGGTTTTAAAGGAATAGATGTAGCCGTTTGGCTGACATTTTGCCTGTAACAAGATCCATCGTGTAACAAAGAGGAGACGTGTGGATTATGTTCACCTTTACAAAGGTAGAGGAAGGCTTCATGAACGTAAGAGTTTGTTATGACACTGAACGGCTAAGGAAGTTTGCAGAACCTGCCAAACTGAAGGTTCAAAGAAAAGGTCCTCTTATGGATTGAGAACTGGTTGAGATCCAGGAAACAAAGAGTAGATGTCAATGGGCAATTTTCACAATGGAGAGAGGTGAAAAGCAGTGTGTCCCAGGGATCAGTCCTGGGTCCGGTGCTTTTCAATCTGTTTATAAATGACCAGGAGACAGAGATAAGCACTGAGGTGGCCAAGTTTGCGGATGACACAAAACTTTTCCATGTAGTAGAAACCAGAGAAGATTGTGAAGAGCTCCAGAAGGATCTCTCCAAACTGGGGGAATGTGCTGCGAAATGGCAAATGCGTTTTAATGTAGCCAAATGTAAAGTAATGCATATTGGGGCAAAAAAAAATCAAAACTTTATCAACTCATGGGCTCTGAGCTATCCGTGACAGATCAGGAAAGAGATCTTGGTGTGTTGGTGGACAGCTCAATGAAGATGTCTATCCAGTGTGTGGCAGGAGTGAAGAAGGCTAGGGATTATCAAAAAGGGGATTGAAAATAGACAGCCAACATTATAATGCCATTGTACAAAACGATAGTAAGGCTGCATCTGGAGTATTGTGTACAATTCTGGTCACCGCATCTCAAGAAAGACATAGTGGAACTGGAAAAGGTGCAGAAGAGAGTGACTAAAATGATTAATGGTCTGGGGGACCTCCCTTATGAGGAAAGGCTAAAACATTTGGGCCTCTTTCATCTGGAAAAAAGGCGCCTGAGGGGGGATATGATTGAGACGTACAAAATAATGCAGGGCATGGGTAAAGTGGATAGAGGGACGCTCTTCTTCCTCTCACAAAATACCAGAACTAGGGGACATCCACTCAAATTGAGGTCTGGGAGAGTAAGAACAGACAAAAGAAAATACTTTTTTTACCCAGTGTGTTGTTAGTCTGTGGAACTCCCTGCATTGCTTCTTGAGTAGGCTGTGGAGATGGCATCTGGCCTGGATTCCTTCAAAAGGGCATTGGACAGATTCCTGGAGGAAGAGTCCATCACAGGTTACAAACCATGATGGAGACGTGTAATCTCCAGGCTTAAAACTGGGATACTTCAAGGGCTAGATGCAGGGGAGTGGTATCAGGAGACAGATATTGCTGCTAGATGAACTTGCAAGTCTATGGAGCCAACCCATGGCAAGCTAAGGCAGGGAAACTCATTTCGAAAGAAATAAAATCCAAACAGGAGGGAACAGCTTCACACCCATAGCAGTAAGCTTCCTGGTGTACCATGTTCTGGAGTCATCGCAGACAGCTAAAACCGCTGACTCATAAAGCAGACGATGAGTCAGAGATGCTCCTTTAAGGCTTTGCACACAAAGACTGCCTTATGCCGAAGCACGCTCGAGGCGTCGAAAGCAGAAGGTGAGAGGCAGCTGCAGAAGCGTTGCCAGAGGACGTTGCCTGTTAGAAAATCCACAACGATAATGTGCTATCGGCATGTGCGGTGCCTCGCCGGTGGTTTTGTAGAACCACACAGCATGCGATTCACACAGGAGCCTCCCTCTGCCGGGTGCCTTGCTCTCTGAATGTGCTGGAACCCCAGCAATGAGCCTGGGACATGTAGTTTGGCTTGTCTGGTGGGCAGCAGGTGGCAGGCTGGGAAAAGAGGCAAGTTGTCTGGGAAGAGCTGGGAGGCATAGGCTTTACTTTGAGGTTTTAAGAAGCCCATGGCGTAGTAACATTCTGTTCCCTTCTACGGTGTTGTTCTTGCTGAACCTAACATCACGTAACTGCAATATTCGCTGCCACTCCCATCCTGAGTTGGGGTGATCAACACTTTTTATTAGCTGCTGCCGAGACATGTTCCTTAGCACAGTGGCTGGCTTCCACCGGCACATTTCCTTCCCTCCACCTTTTTTTCAGGCCACTCGTCTCTTGTCCTTCTTTGAGAAAGCTTGTTTTTAAGAATCAGCAGGCCACAAATTTCTATACCCTCAATATAGGATGACAAATGGCATGTGTTCAGAGGAGGGAAGTCCTCAAGGCCTGAGAGACACCTAATTCACACAGCCCAAGCCTGTGAGCTTCTCAGTTCTCATACCTGGGCCTTGCGGATTGGCGGGCATTCTTTTGGGAATAGGCCTCCAAAGACCAACAAAAGCTTCCTGTCACAAATAGGATTGCTCAGGCATGATGGCGGGCTGGATTGCCCTCTTTGGGATGCTTTATAGCTTCTCACAGCAGGTGCGGTCTGTCATGTAAAGTTTGACCTGATATTCCAAACAGGCCACAAAGCAGAACGATTTTCTAAAGCCTTCGACAAGAGGAAAACTGATGCTGAAAGGAAGTGGCTTGTCGTCTACAGAAGTGGCCAGGAAGGTGAACATCTGAATTGTGTTACCACAGTGGCTTACCCACTCATGTGTGTGTGTGTGTGTGTGTGTGTGTGTGTGTGTGTGTGTGTACACACACACAGAGGGAGAGAGAGAGAGAGAGAGAGAGAGAGAGAGAGAGAGAGAGAGAGAGAGAGAGAGAGAGAGAGAGAGAGAAGATGGTTCCTAATATTAACAGAAGCAACCCAGTGCACATACTGTACATCTGATCCACAAGAAGCATTCTGGATGTCTGTGAAGATTCTCAGTCATCCAGGTGAGTTTATCTGGAAATTAAGTCATGGCAACTGCTTTTCTTGAGAGATAGAAACGTTTCACTGCTCATCCAAACAGCTTCATCAGTCTTGCAACAGGAGTGTCAAATACAGTGGAGAAACAAACACCACTGCCAAGCCAATGGCAGAGTCTTACCTATATAATACTCCCTCGGTTTTATTACTCATCAGAAAGAAACCCTTGGCATCATAGTAGCCTGCTGATCATCCCCAGTTGTGCCATCACTACTGGGTAGGTTTCCAAAGAATCCTTCGGCAGATGGAACTTTCCCTCTCAGATGAACCAGAAGGGAAGCAATCCTGTATCCCCCTGTGGCTTCCTATGTAGCCACAGGACGGGCTCTGGCATGCTGAGAAATCTCCTGGATCCATTTCCATCTGGGCTGCACAGAGTTTGGCAGGAGAGTCAAATAAATGTCTGCCAGTGCAACGCCACATTGAATTGCTTGCCTCCAGTAGCCTGCTCTGTCCCCTCTGATCAGAACATCCCACCACCACCATCTCAACTCTTGTCCCATGCCACTGATGGTTCTCCAAGACCCATATGGACAATACAATAATACCTCCCTCCACACTCCTGCCTTTTGTCCAGTCTCTTGTGGCACTAGCCATCATCTTTTCCTCTTGGGCTCCAAAAGTGGACCACAGATACTAAGTTATCTTCTGTTCTACTTCCATGCACTGGGGCCTATATTCTCCTACATGTCCATTGTTCCACATGTGGTATGTCCATTCCTAATTTAAAGGAGAAAAAGTGTGGGGCCAACAGAGGCAGCAGTATAAAATGACCTAGAGGCCAAAAGCTGTGGGACAAGCCAGATGTCTGGATTGCAGAGCAAAATGCAAGGCAGGGCCAAAGATCAGAACAGACCAAAGTCTTTGTTGCTCAAACATGCCTCTGGTGAACCAGGATGGCTTTTACATCCCTTCTCATATTAGAGGATCCAGTGGCCAGGTTAGAGGAAGAAAGTTCTTTACTGAAAAAGCTGCCACATGTAGTTCCGAGAACACACACACACACACACACACACACACACACACACACACACACACACACACACACACACACACACACACACACACACACACACACAGGCTGCAGCATCCAGATCTGGCAGTTCCTGACAATTGCCATCTCTTGCTGAAGCTTGGAGCAGTGGCCACCAACAGGTCACCCTCCTGGGAATACAACATCCCAGGATGGAAGACCATTCATAGTTATCTGGAAGTTGGGTCATGGAAACTGGACTTTTTTTTGTTAGATTGAAATCTTTCACTCCTCCCTGCATATACTCTATTGCTTCTCTTGCCTTTTGGTGTCTGGTCTATTAAGTAGACGAGTATCTGCCTTAGTGTGTCTGAGAGTTTGAAATGAATGGCTATATGGTGTTTAGCAAAAATTCTTTTGAGTTTCTCAGACACCCCAGCCATGTAAGGAACGACCAGGTAGTAAGGAATGTAAGGAATGAGTAATATATGCAGTCCAATGCAGTGAGGAGTGTGCAGAGCTCTACACTGGAGAGACCAAACAGCCACTAAACAGGGCGACGGCCCAGCACAGGAGGGGCAACAGCTGAGGACCAGAATCAGTGGTGTACCTTCATTTGAAGGACAAGGGACACTCATTCAATTACAAAGATGTACAAATCTATGTCTGAGAAGATAGGTAGTTTGAGAGGGGGATACATTCATGTGTAGATAGAAAATCCCATTCTCAACCGTGGTGGGAGATGTAGGCACAATCTGTCTCCTATTTATCATGCTGCCCTTTCATCTAACCCCAGAAAAATCAGGACCACTTCACACCTCCACCAGGATGGCCACTGCTAACTACATGGGTGTAGGAAGGGCTGAAGAGGTCTGACTTTCCCACACAGCCATCTACTGAGCCTAGTCAGACCAAAGTTAAGTGAAACCAATATGGAGGATAAATTGGAGGACTCCTACCAACCTTCCTCAGATGAAAGAAGCTACTTGGATGAGTAGTGAAACATTCCAATCTAACAAAGAAAAAGAAGCCCTGTTGCCATGACACAAGATCCAGATAACCTCACCTGGATGACTGAGACTCTTCACAGATTCATTCATAGTTGTGTTCGCACTGCTACATCTGCCATATTGAGAACTTCAGGAGCCTGCTAATTCTTACCTCTAATACTGTAATCCCATGACAGCACCTAAGGTCAAGCAGAAGAAGTAGAATGACATGAGGCGTATAAAACCCCATTGAAAATCAGCAACATCAGTTCTCAGATCAACCTCCCTGAAGATCCAGGTTGTTCTCTTGACAGCCTTCACCAAATACTTCTATGTCCAGAAATAAGAGATAAGACAGAAATGATTTGTTTGAAATGTGGTATCAGAGTACAACTCTGTGGATACTCTGGATGGCCAAAAAATCAAACAAGTGGGATTTCAAACAAATCAAGCTCTGGAGGCAAAAATATCAAAATATCGAGACTCTCCTACTTTAGGTATATCCTAGGAAGGCAAAATTCCCTGGAAATGACAATAATGTCGGAAAGCAGCAGGAAAAGAAGAAAATCACCTTAGTCTATCATTTTTCATTTCATGAGGGGTTTTCACATTTTCATTTTTGTTGCATTTTCTGCTTTGCTTTTGATTTATAAACTATACCAGGGTGGGTGGAGAGTTGCTTCCTCCTCACAAACACACTCCTCAGTCTGGAGTTCATTATTTCTCTGGCCAGGGAAAAACTTTTATTTTTTAATTGTCTGAGCCTTTGGCTTTAGATAATCCTTCCTCTTTCACAGATAGAATCAGCACTGTTTGTTCTTCATTGGGGTGGAGGGAAAACACCATTGCATTCAGATTCTTTAGGAAAACTAGTGTGCTTTGGCTGGAGGCTGGGGAAAAGGTGCAGATGGATGAGATCCAACCTCGACTAAAGCAAACAACAAAAAAGGGTCACTTGCGTCATTTGTCTCTGGGAGTTATTCAACGAACAATGACTGGCAAGTGAAAAAAAAAAGAAGCAACCACAAAGGGAAAAGCAGTGGTTAGCCTAAATAATGGCTAACTGATGACTGTCCACATACAGGTGTATTGTTGCATACCTCCCCATAGTGCTGAAGACACTCTCTTGGCAGTTTATAATTAAATTATGCAGGCTAGGCCCCCCCAAGAAAGAAGAGGCGCCGATCCCCACAGTGAGGGCTGGGCACTCATTTGACCGACCTCGGACGGATATAAGGCTGAGTCAACATATCTGATCTCTCCTGATTTGGATTTGGTTGTTTTGAGTTGGTGTGGGACTTGAGTTTGAAAGCATTCAAGCAGGCAAGCTGGAGTGAAGATAGCAGACACTATGGAAAGTGTGAGAGCTGCCTAGATGCCCTAAGCACATCCGATCTCGCCTGATTTCGGAAGTTAAGCAGGGTTGGCCCTGGTTAGTACTTGGATTGGGAGACCACCAGGGAATACCAGGTGCTGTAGGCGCCTGGAGTAGGAACTGGCAAACCACTCCAGTATTCCTGCCAAGAAATCTCCATGGACATGGAGTCACGAAGAGTCGGTCACGACAGTAGCAACACAACACACACACACAACCTGGACATGGCTACCTGGTTACCTGGGATTGAACCCTTGGTGGTGAGCACAGTTACAGCTGCATCTCGGAGCTCTGACCCCATGTCCAACAGTGCAAAACAGAACAAATAAATAAAAGACTCAAAACCAGAACCACATTGATGTGCACTTTGGTTTTGATGTATATATTTTAAAGTGGTAGGGGAGACCACATTTGCCTAGAGTAAAAGCTGGAGGCCCTGAGCAAAGAAATAAAACCCATTCAATTGATTGATGGCTCTTTATTATGTTTACATGTACTGTATGTTTTTAAATGATCAGCATGCATGGAAGAAGGTCTGAAAAAAGGCAAGATGGTCTGTCGTTTGGTCTCTCCTGATTTAGAGGTTCAGAGAGAAAGAGGAATCGTGGCCCATCCCACAGAACTCGAACCCAGGATAGCTAAAGCTGTACTTTGGGATTGCTGAGTCCTAGAGCCTGCTGGCTTTAGAATTCTGGGAGCTGTCACCGCAGAATTCACATCTCTGACATTAACCTTTTAATGTAGAGGCACGGAATTTCTCAGCCGCCCTGTTGTCCCCATTTGAAAAAACGGTAGCGCAGTAACACTAGTTCAAAATTACACTCAGTTTTGTTGAATGGATGGGGACCCAAATAAACCTTCAGTAGCACCGCATTATGCCCTCATGGATGACAATATTTTTTTTTCTTACTACAAATGAATAATTACACATTTTCTGCAAAGTTATTAAAAATCACTGCATTGGTATCAAGTCAGTTCTGACTGGTGGTTACTATTTTCAGGGTTGTCCAGGTAGATAATATTCAGAAGTGGGTTTGTTTTACTTTGGTTTTTATGGTTGAATTTTATGGATTTTCTTGCTGTCAACTGCCCAGAGTTCCTTCAGGAAGTTGGGCAGTATAAAAATAAAAATAAAATAAAAATTAAAAAGTGGTTTCCCACTCCCTGAAGGCCCCCACAGGATTGTGCAGGTTGCCGGAAGTAATCATTACAGTTCTATATATCATTACATATAGGAAGTCATACTGAAATTGGTCATTATGATGGTGGTGGTGATGATGAGCATCATCATCATCATAGCTGTTTTCATACTTTCTGTGTGTGTGTGTTGCGTCATTACAGTCGTGACCGACTCTCCGTGAATCCATGTCCATGGAGTTTTCTTGGTAGGAATACTGGAGTGGTTTGCCAGTTCCTACTCCAGGCGCCTACAGCACCTGGTATTCCCTGGTGGTCTCGCATCCAAGTACTAACCAGGGCTGACCCTGCTTAGCTTCCGAAATCAGGCGAGATCAGATGTGCTTAGGGCATCTAGGCGGCTCTCACACTTTCCATAGTGTATCCTATCTTCACTCCAGCTTGCCTGCTTGAATGCTTTCAAACTCAAGTTCCACACCAACTCAAAACAACCAAATCATCTGGAGAACTTTGCTTCCCTGGTGAGCCATATACATGTCATGGATAAGTAATAACAAATAAATTAAATGCAGTCTCCACACCCCATTGCTATGGAAGAAGTAAGCAGCGTTGTTCTTGAGTTTATATTTTCATAGTAGCTGTCAGTTTGCTCCAAGCATGTGCCTACATATGGCTAGCATAATTACTTTTGCTTCTATCGACATAAACCGTAGAGAATGAGGGCTGTCCTGAAACACAGGTTGAATCTGCAGCCTCTGTCAACAGCTCATACGATAGACTTTGGCTTTCAGCAGCCTCTCTGAGCTTGGGTAAAATGTGTAAATAAATATATTTATATAAGGAAAAATGTGCATACAGATTAACACAGGGATTTAAAAACAAATTCTTGCAGCCCAGATATGAACGAGGATGGGAAGAAAATGCAGATGCAAACATTAGAAAATCTGGACTGGCTGGTTTCGACATTCCTAACAAATGTTCCCAAGTCCCAGCAAATATACAAACTATAAATCTAGGCAGCTGAAATTCTGTTGTCCTTCAAAGTTACAGTTTTTCTAATTTACGGTGAGAGTCTTCATAAAACAATGTTTGTATCATGAAAGACATACAAAATACATTTATATAAGTGAAGAGAAAAAATAATTATCTATTATAATAATAATGTCCTGGCTTTAATTAAAATTAGGCTTAGCCTTCAATAATTAAATTACCTTGAAAATGTATATTTTGTACTCAATGCTTGTTGAATTGCATGCAAATTCTTATGCAGGCTTTTTTTTAAAAAAATCTCTAAATTTAGGACCAACTCAAAGAAAAAGGCAGAGAGAAAATTTGACAGATTTACCATCCCTACATAAGGCCACGACTATTGCAGAGCTGGAACTGGTGGAAGGTGGAGCTATTTTCACCTGTCCATTCACACATACACCTCCTCTCCATCCATCTTTTCCACACTCAACTCGGACGGGGACACCCCTTAAAAATAGAAATCTAGTGGGAGTCGTGCTTTCAAAGACCTCTTCTCTCTCATCTTGAACACAGCTGGGTAACAGACTAGGGCAGTAATGGCGAATCTATGGCATGGGTGCCAAAGGTAGCACTCGGAGCCCTTTCTGTGGGCACCCAACATCGCCCCTTCATAGCCATCTGTATACAGGTTAAATGGCTGTATTGGCACTTTGCAAAAAAATTAGTGGGTTTTGAATTACAGTTTGGGCACTCGGTCTCTAAAAGGTTCGCCATCTCTGGACTAGGGGGTCACAGAATCATACAGTTGGACGAGACCTCAAGGGCCATCCAGTCCAACCTCCTGCCTTGAGTCTGTTTCACATGACAGTCTGGCCACCAGCTACCAGCTTCTAAGGAAAGTTCTCCAACTAAATAATATGTCTGTGAATAATATGTCAGTCTGACGAAGCTGTTTGGATGAGCAGCGAAATGTTTCAGTTTCTCAAGAAAAGAAGTCCAGTTGCCATGACTCAACTTCCAAATCCAACTACGGAATGTATTTGCGACATTCGGAAGGCACTCTGTAGGCCAATTTCTCTAGTTAGCTTAGAATGTCTCTAAACCAGAAACAATCAAGACAGCCTGCAACAACTGGTTGAGAGCTTCTGCTTCCAGTATTTATCACCCTGCATGCAGATCCTGCCCAGGACATTTCATAGCCAGTGGCAGAGGAGGGAGTGATATCCCTAGTAGGGATAGGCACCTTACGAAAAACAAAATGCTATTTTGTTGTTTCGTAAGCTTACAAATTTGTTTCATAACAAAAGGAAACGACAGGCAGCCTTTCGTTACAAAACGAAACACAGTTTTTTCCATTTTAAAACAAACAGTTTTGTTACTCTTTAAAATGGCTCCCCTGGGTCTTAGGGGCATTTGGTGCCTCTAGGATCCAGGGGAGCTATTTTGTAGAGTAACAAGTTATTTCATTAGTTTCATTTTGTTATGAATTTTTTGGTAAAAATTCATTTAAAAACAAAGTGAAACGAAATGCAGAGGGAACGAAATAAAACACAATTTTTCCGTTTCATGCCCATCCATAATCCCTACCCATTCCAGAGTTTGGGAAAGTTATTCTCAACTACAACCCCCAGAATAATCCTGCAAGCATGGCCAGTGGTCATGTTGCATTGGGGTTTCAAAGAAGCTTCATTCCAAAGGATTACTATTTTCCAAGCTCTGTCCACCCCATCAACCAAAATTGATTGCAGTAGCATTTGAGTCCTACTTCAAATTTAACAAAGAGACAGTGTCCTCCACATCTGAGGCAGCAGACTAGTGGAAGAGACGCAGTGACAGGTTGGTCATACATACAGTCCTACCTTCTGTCACCAAAGTAATTCTGGAGGGGAGGCATATTTTAAGAGACTGGACTCCTATTGGTGTTTGCATTAGTTATGGAAGCTAATTGCGGCTAATTGATGAATCACTGAGGCACACAATGTTTGGACAATCAGGTATGTTACTAAGCCCATGATGGAGGTGTACCCCAGCATTTTGTCAATTAGATGACAACTGGGTCAAAGCATGCAAACCTTACACAAACACCGACATAATTCTGCCTATTATTTCCCAGATTAGTTGTCCGGGAGACTGTTCATTTCCTTCTGTAACAGCTTTTCCATAGGGCAATTAATAGGAAACCCTCTGTTTCAACATGTTTACTCCGGGGGTTGAGTTCAGGGTTGATTTTCTCTGAGACCCACTTGTTTGTTCAGCTTTCTGGCAATCCAGGGTCTCTGCAAAGCTCTCCCCCAGCCCCATATTTCAAACAAATCATTTCTCCCTGATCAGTTTTCTTTACTATCTAGCTTTCACACCCAAGTCTCAGTCTTCTCTAGAGATGCAAAAATTCTGGAAATCTTGAAACCCTAGAATGGAAATTTGTGTTTTTTTCTGCAGTTTCCAGAAAGGTTACATTTCTTCTCCTCTTATACTGCTTCATATGTCAGCTGTGTTCTAGATAGCTGCAATGTCTATTTTATTTCCAACTAGAGACCCTTCCCTATCTTTGAGAACTCTTCTGTGATTCATATACACCAGTGATGGCAAACCTGTTAGAGACCGAGTGCCCAAACTGTGATTCAAAACCCACTAATTTTTCACAAACTGCCAATACAGCAATTTAACCTAAATACAGGTGGCTGTGAAGGGGCGATGTCAGGTGCCCACATAAAGGGCTCAGAGTGCCACCTTTGGCACCCATCCCATAGGTTCGCCAACACTGATATACATCCTCTAAAATAGGATTTGCTCATTGCTTTAGCCCTGTTTTTAGGTTCAAAAAAGGCTTCACCTGAGCAGGTGTCCTGGGTGGGGGGGGAAAGAACTGTCAGAAACAACAGCCTCTCTGATTCACAGCAGTTGGGGATTCTGGAGAACCATCTTGAGTCCCTTCTATTATAACCCAATAATGTGAAGCAACACTGCTATGGATCAGGGCACACATATTTTGACCCTTACACTTGTTACATGTGTACAGGGTTTTTGGATGAGTACAGGAACTGTGAATTGAGCACGCCCCTGACACTTGTACATGGGTTTTTGCTAAACTATTTAGAGAACGTAGTCATAAAATCAAAGGGTTTTATTTATACTTATTGATAAATTCATACGGTTTTACAGATTGCTCTATCAGCTCCACGACTAGACAAACCCCACAAACAAAATGTCCTGACATGGTATAATGCCTGACCCTGACCTAGGATGATGATTCCCATCTATACTGCCTTTTGCTGAGGGCAAGAAACTCTTTGGTGGAGATGTGGCACAGCTGAACATAGCTAACTAATTGGAACAAAATGGTGGTAGAACATTTGCAATCCAGATTCTTGGAGGGAAGGGGCGGAAATGTCAGCTTGTTCCAGATCTAATCCTCATGCAGTTCCTAAGTACAGGGATTGTGTTATGGGGCAGGCACTGTGGACTAGAAGGGCCCAGGGTGAGTTATGGTTAGGTAAGTTCCAGAAAAGCCTAAAGTAAGTCCACTGGAAGAAAAATCCAGCATAGGAAATAAACCAAGAAATAGGGACCTGAAAGAAGAATGGGTAAAGGGAAGGCAAGTCTTCGGCATCAACCACACATTTGTTGTAACTGGCAGCACAAGATCTTGCTGCGGCCTATGAATCCACCAATGACAGCCTGCTTTAAAAACACCTCCTCTGTAGAGATGTAGAATTTCTGGAAATTTTGAAGCCATGTGGAAAAAGTTTTCGGAGGGGGGAAGGAAAATTTTGGGGGAAGTGTTTTTCTGTGTCCCCAACCTCAAAAGTTTCCAGAAGGTTTACATCTTTTGTCCTCTGTATTAACGCCATCCCATTTAGACAGAGAACATGTAAGTAGGATGCCCCCCCATCTAGAAGTAGAAGGCAAAAGCAAGAGAGGTATGGTGCTCTTCAGCAGCCACCAGCCAGCTGCCTACCAGCTGAGCAACCCCTGTGAAGGAGAGGCTTCCTCACTGAGGAAGCCCTGCTGTGGTTTGGAGTAGCAGTGGGTGCCATTTTGAAACCATCTCCATAACGGGAAGCCAGGCGAGTCTAACCTGAGGCATTCCACTCAGGTTAGTCTGGGTGTGTGGTTTCAGCACTGGTGGGACAGGCTAGGGGACTAGGCCATGAATGGGAAAGGGATCAAGTGGCAAGAAGCCACAAAGGCTCTGATCCTATCTCCTGCTGGACCTTTGCACAGAGAAGGGACGGTGTTCGTCTTGGCTTGACATGCTCCATTATGATCTGCAGACCTGAAGGAGCACAAATAAATAAATAAATAAATAAATAAATAAATAAATAAATAAATAAATAAATAAATAAGCAAGCCCCCATGATTGAAATGCCACACGTAGGTTAAGATGAACCACTGGCTACAGCCAACTAGTGCAAATACAACGGTACCTTGGTTTAAGTAATTAATTCGCTCTCTGGGCTGTTTTGTACAGTGAAAAAATTCTTAAACCAAAATGCAGTTTCCCATAGGAATGCATTGAAAACCGATTAATCCATTCCAGAGGTCAGTAAAAAGGCAAACCAGGGCATTCCATTTAAAATGTTCTTAAACTGACTTATCCCCCTTCTTTCATCATACAAGCATCACACATCAGCTTTTAATGCCTTACCAATCCCCCCTCAAACTGGGGCATACCAGTGAAAAAATTTTCTTAAACCGAAGCATCCCCATTTCCAATAATTTTCCTTAAACCAAGTTTTTCTTTAATCGAGGCATTCTTAAACCGAGGTACCACTGTACACGATAAGCGTTGTGCCAGCAGGGCTGTGTGCCAGCTACCCCAGGAACGGAGATTCTACTTTATTTTATAAACCCTCTACAGGCTTACACATTGTTTCCCCTCTCCTTGGACTATCCAAACAGATTTTCCAAGATTATATTCCTATAGGAATGCACTATAGACCCTTTTTTCGATGAACACTGAAAATACTGTAGCAACTAATCCATTGGTAAAGCTGCCTTTAACTAGGGTAGGCTGATACAATTGTACACCCTATAGGTTCAAACTCTTCCATTTTTAAATTTTTTAAAAAGTATATCCACAGAATAGGTTCAGACATTTTGTGCTTTCGGCATAGTCAAGACAGCTTGCTAGTTATACTCATGAAATAGGGGGATATTTTTGTGGTTCACTTAAGAAGTTCGCATTTGGATTATGTAACTACTTGTTTTATAGCTATGGCTTGGCCCGAGAGAGTGCATGTTGTTCATGTTCCAAACGAGAATTTATTTGTACTTCAATTAACACAACACACTGAATTCATTATGCCCGCTGGCCACGATCCAGAAAAAAGGCACACCACCCTCTCGGCTGGGCCTCAATCTTCCAACACGTTGCCTGCTATTTTTAAATTGGGTTCTTGGTGTACAAACCCCAACATATTAGCTCAAAACACCACATACTGAGAAAGGCGAGAGCTAAGCGCTGAGGAAATTTGCTTCAGTAAATGTCCAGAGCGGTAGCCGTTGGCCCTCTGAAGCCCCAACTTCCACCAACCGTTTGATGGTAACTTAAAAGACTATGAAGTTTCATTAGGCACATGCCTTTATGGGCAGCAGGCAACTTTCAGGATGTGTCTGAAAGCTGGTGGCCACCCCCCCCCAAAAAAGCTGGTGACAAATGAAACTAGTTAGCCCTTCAGGTGCAGTGAAATCCGGTGCTTCACTTCCCCGCGCAGATGGCGTTTGCGGTCAATTACTATAATTTTCCTTGACGTCAATGTGTTCTTGAGCTCTGGCTGAGCTCTGTCCATCCAAGCCTGCTCCCTGAGCAGCCAGTGTTTTCCTGAAAATAAGACAGCGTCTTATATTAATTTTTGCTGCCAAAGACGCGCTAGGTCTTATTTTCAGGGGATGTCTTATTTTTTCCATGAAGAAAAATACAGTACACATTTATTGTTATCTTATTATTGTGGAGGCCTTATTTTTTTTGGGGGGGGGATGCCTTATATTTCAGTGAGAGGCAAAACTGTAAGTAGGTCTGATTTTCAGGGGATGTCTTATTTTCAGGGGATGTCTTATTTTCGGGGAATGTCTTATTTTTGGGAAAACGGGTAGCTGCTAGAAGAGCCAAGCTGTGGGTGGAAGTTCAATGTTTTGCATGCTGCCTTTTACTAAAAAAATAGTTTTAAACACTCAAACTCCACACGAGCAAAAAAAAAACAATAGAGTGCTGTGGAATTCCTTGTTTGCTTTGTAGTATAAACTTTTGCAGATGCAATTCCAGTTCATCAGTGGATCATAAGCTCCCTGAGGACGGTTAAGGAGCCTAAAAGAATAACTAGGATTTTCTACTATTCTAAGTCATCTGGGATTCATATTGTGAGTTTGTACTTGTGGCCTTTGAATAAGTCCACATTTCAAATAGTACAACATATTTTTAACAAAAGATATTCTATACACAGTACTGGAACTGCTGCATCTTTTTCGTTCCGCCTGTACGGGGAATTATTTGGAGCAGACTAAACATGGGAGTGCAGACTTTCACAACAAATCGTAGCAGTTCTTGATTTGGTTTCATCCCAGCCGCATGCATTTCTAAACTGAGATGCTAAGTCAGATTTCAAATTCAAAGGTGAACAATTGAAATCCACAGTTTAGAGGGCAACCCTTGCTTCCACCTTGACCTCAATGGGAGCAATTATTACGGTTAACTTAAGATTCCCATTGATTTCAGTGGCTCTACTCAGTATTCAATTGACAAATGAACGCTTTTCACCCTTCCGACTTCTCATGCTGTTCACGGCATAGTAAATCGAGTTCGAGCACGGTGGCTGCTGTTGTGTATGATTTGGCCTTTGGTTTTTCTACAGAACTTTGCACAGAGGTGTGTGAGGACTCGGAGTATGCAAGAGATGTAAAATTTCCAGAAATTTTGAAGCCATTGGAGAAAAAACATGGGGGGGGGTAACAGAAATAATGGGAGAGGGGGTGAATGGTGAGCAGCAGCTTCTTCTGGATGACAATTAGGAAGTAAAACTCCCGCTGGGCTTGTTTTTTGATAAGAACTTTGCAAAATCCACAGACTGCCTCATAAATCTGTGAGCAAACATATGAGTTTTAAAAGAGGCAAAGGCTGAAGAACATTAAGTGAACTGCTTTCATCAGTTGAAACACAGGGCTTTAATCATAATTTCACTGAAGTCCAGGTTCAGGTCTTAAAATGTTTTTCTGTGGCCGAGTTGGAATTTTTAACTGCCAGTCTCCTCGTTGCTCCAATTTCCTATTCTTTGCCCCCTGCCCCTTCCAGAAACAGATTTCTTTTCAAATTTTTTGGTACTCTCTTGTACACTCTCTTGTCAGTCCAGCAATGGAAAAAGCATGAGCCCAACAATGGGTAATGCAACACATCCCTAATATTTTATATAACAATAACAAACATGGATTACTTGGGGAGATGGACAGTTACATAATAAATCGATTTTAGAATATAGTTTTCTGAAATTTGGCTTACGTGGTAAGCAAAGCAAAATAAATAAATAAATAGAGCCCCTGTCTACCTGATACATAAATACCACACTTGGCCCCATTGCTTCTGTACTTAGTGACCCAAAAAGATGCTTCAACTTCTAAGGACCAACCAACAGTTAAGATGTATGTGGTTCAGCTATCCAGAGATAATTTCAATGAGGAGGGAGAATGCCATTCACACTCTCCCTGCTTTATTTCCACTAAAGATGTGAACCATGCATGGTCCACATGCATTATCCTACATAAGAGGGTAACCCAGGTGTTCTTAGGCTGCAATTCTAGAACCCAGGTCTTCTGAGTTTTAACTCATCACTCTGTCACAATACACCATAAAACAAGAAAAAGTAAACACTAATTCAGTTGACGAATCATTAAAATCAATTAATGCTAGGCTCTTCCTGTGATTTCCAATTTAATTATGCAAGCTACACATTGCCTCCCCTCTCCACGGTGAGCTGAGTACTCACATTTACTAACCTCAGAAGGACAGAAGGCTAAGTCAACCCTGAGTTGGCTACAGGATTGAAATTAGGCCATGAGCAGAGTCTTAGGGCGTTTATACACGACCCCTAAGCTCCGCCGCAAATGGCTGCAAGGTCCGGACCTTAAAAATGTTTACCCACCAGCTCCGGACTTTGCAGGACAATTAAGTGCGACCCCACCCACTTTAGCAAGACCAAACAGCAGTTTTCTTGTACCTGCTTTTTGGAGGTGACAAATATTTGATCCGGTGTAAGGATAGTGAATGCGGGGCTCTCCTGGCTTCCGTTTGTTCTTTTTTTGCGCCCCGCCCCTTTAAGAGATCTGAATGCTGCCCGGAACAAAACGGAGGTAAGAAGGCATTTTTTCTTTCTTTTTTCTCCCTCCCTCAGGCAGCCAGCAACCAGGAAGTGCGGAGGGGGGTGGGGACAGAGGAAGAGCGAGGAACCCCTACGATCTCTGGTCCGAATTTAAGTGGCCAGCAGATCTTAGGGGTCGTGTAAAAAGGCCCTTAATTGCAGTACTGTAGTTTAACCACTGTGCCACCGGTCTCCTTGGGCAGAGGAGTTGTATTGTGGGGCAGAAGGAAGTGACCTGTGCATTACTACACACTCCTACATCTTAAATTTTTATACATTCTATTTCTTTCTAGGTCAGCAACACCCCCACCCATCTGCTGGAGTCCAGATCTTTCAGACTACAAGTCCCATCTGCCCCAGTTAACGAGTTCTAGGCTGAAGGATCACAGGAGGCCATCCAGACTCTTCTAGGCCTTCCGCCCCATTTCTGCCCAGATCTGGATGCCCAGAAAGCACTGGCTGTTTTTTTTTAATCTGCTTAACTGCAAGTTTTAGAGAGAATAAAGGGTTCAAATGAATTCAAATAAGATTTTAAAAGGCTCCACTTGCCAGAAGTTTTATGGCGTACTGATAAACTAGAAGAGGATTAAGCAGTCTTTAGCCCTTAGCAATGAACAGGCAATAGGCTGATTCAAGGAAAACTGTTACATTTTTTTAACATTTTAAAATGATTAGCTCTCTCCCCTGCCCCCAGCATTTGAAACACTCCTTGACGCGTTATGTGGTGGCAGCCCAAGGGTTTTTGCTGCATGAAGGCAGAATGCCAAAAGACACACTGTAAAGCCAGCACTATACAGCAGTGATGGCGAACCTTTCAGAGACTGAGTGCCCAAACTGTGGTTCAAAACACACTAATTTTTCACAAAGTGCCAATACCGCAATTTACTCTGAATACAGGCGGCTGTGAAGGGGCGATGTCTGGTGCCCACAGAAAGGGCTCCGAGGGCCACCTGGTATAGGGTCTAGCAGACTTCGGCCCTCCAGATATTTTGGAACACAACTCCCACAGTCCTTTGCCGTTGGAAATACAGGCTTTGAATTCTGGGAGTTGTGGTCCAAAACATCAGGAGGGCTGAAGTTTGGACATGCCTGCTAGCTACACGATTCAGACATCAGTTCCTGACTGCATCTGATCTGACTAATCCTGGCTAAAGAGACACCCCTGCCCCAATGTCTACAGAGAAAGATTTTGTGTTGTAGGAAATGTTTTTTAAAGTTGTTGTTATTGTTGTTGTTAAGTATTCACACCAATTCCGTTGCTTCCATTAACTGTGCTCACTGGCTTTCTAAAACTAACAAGCACAATTAATGCCACAAATCCCATGGAAACACTTGACACAGCACCTAATTCCCTCACACGTCAATCGTAATGAAGGAGGCAGCCAAGAAATCAGAAGACAGCTGAGACCAGGAAAGACAGAAATATAGGGATCAGAAAAGATCACCAAGTCTCAGAACGGGCCACTGGAGGCTAAGACCAATGTCATTCCCTCTAACCCTAACAATGTGCAAGTGTGGGACAGTGAAGAAAGGTGACAGGGAAAATGGATGTCTTTGTAATATAGCGCTTGAAGAGAGCTTTGCAGGTCCCTTGCAAATAATGAAACTGAGGTGGTGATACGCCTACATCATGAGAAGGCAAAGACAGTAAAACTGTGGAGGACAACAAAAAAAGGAGGAAGACCCAATGAGTCGAATGCAAAAAGGAACAGCAGCCTTGAATTTACAAGAGCAGTCAGGCTGTTGAGGAGAGGCCATTTTAGAGATTATTCCTTCATAGGGCAGCCAGCCACCAGTCAGAGGTGACTTGACAGGGGATAACAACAATGCCCTTTGCCTCTTCAAAACATAATTAATAGGTGTATATTATAGCTTCTGATCTCTTGCCTGCACTCACCAGAAAACAATAAAAAAGGCTAAAAGCTGCCAAAAAAAGAAGCAGCAACATTCAGCTCAAGGTCAAGGAGCCCTGAAAAGCCTCAAATGTGATGCTTTTTGTCTGTCCAAGCCACACAGGCTACTGCTGCTATTTTATGCTTTGCAGCAAAAATAATCACCCTGGTAGCTTTTCCTTACTGCTGTTTCCAACTGGTCCATTTGAATCAAAGGAACTTATAGAGCAGACGACTCACCCAATCCCCATGGATTCAATGGGCCTACCATAGGGCAATTTGCTGCTGTAAGCAACAGAATTTTGGTACCATAATTTAATCACTACTATGTCTAGAGATGTCTGCGACTAGTAAATCAAAGCTCCAGCACTTAGGTCCTGCCTAGCAGGTGGGTCAGGCCCATGCTGAAACTGGCCTTCTTGATGTCACCTTTCTCATGCAGTTCTGTATAAACTGCAAACAACTCCACCAGTTAGGTATCTGTCTGATGTTGGAAGCCCAATTCCCTAGTGCAGTGGTTCTCAAACTTTTTTCGCTGTGGCACCCTTGTCGGGATAAAAAAAATTGTGAAAAGAAGAAAAACCAGTGCAAATTTAATGCTGTTGTCTTTAATGCGATGAATGAAACTGTTTGAATGAATTCTTCATTATTTCCTTTATGTTTATGGAACATTTGGTTAATTTTACCCTCAAATCACTTAACCTAGAAATTGCTGCAGCACCCCAGGGTGCCATGGAACCGTTTGAGAACTGCTGTCTTAGTGGATCTCCCAGGGCAATGCTGAGGTCCTTCTTCCCTGTGTAGGGCTTGTTTGCTTTTCTTAAGGACTACCTAATGTTCTTCTTGTTAAGAAACCTGTGACACAGGTATTTAGGGTAAACAGAGGAATGCAAGATTGTGGAAGCAGCTGGAGAGGATGAAAGGAAATAGGATATTTTAAAAGATCCTGGAATTAAGTTAGTGAAGATTCTCCGGCATCCAGGTGAGCTTATCTGGAAGTTGAGTCATGGCAACTGGACTTCTTTTCTTAAGAGATTGAAATGTTTCACTGCTCATTCAAATAGCTTTGTCAGTCTGAGGAAAGCTAGTTGGGAGTCCTCCATTTTATAGTTTACCTTGACCTTGTGTCACCATGGTCTGAAATAGGCTCATAAGATGGACAAGGGCCTGGATAGGCTCGTTAGGTGAGGATGTATACACATTAGACAGAGATGATAGATGGTTTGAGAGAGGGATCAGCGAAGCCGTTCATGATAGTACTGAAAGCCTCTCTCTCAACAGAGGTGGGGGCCTCAGGCACTTATCTGCTACTTATCAGGAAGTGATTTCAACAATCCCCAGACAAATAAAAAAAAACCTTCACAACACCACCAGGAAGGCCAGGGCTAACAACTCATACTTTATGGTTGTAAAGGTGGGATTTGCCCACCTAATGAGCCGACTGTCTGCTTAATGAGGCTGTTCAGGCCATTGTTCATCTTATGAACCTATTTCAGACTAGGGTGACATGAGGTCAAATTGAACTATAAAACACAACTAACTTTCCTCAGACTGACAAAACTGTTTGGATGAGCAGCGAAACATTTTAATCTCTCAAGAAAAGAAGTCAATTTGCCATGACTCAACTTCCAGATATCCAGGAATTTAAAAAAAATGAAACAAAAAACTCCAACTCTGGATGAAGACTCCCAGAGTGAAAAGTACCACTCAGAAGATATATCAACAGGTATAAAGGGTAGGAATTGGGGCTTCAATTGAGGGAAGGGGACTAGCTGTCAAGTTGGCCTTAAATCAGAGTGACACAACTATGGGCGCTTTTACATGACCTCTAAAATCCGCCTGCAACTTAAATTCGGACCAGAGATTGTGGGGGTTTGTCCTTCTTCCTGTGTTCCCACCCTTCTGACCTCCATTGCTCCTGACTGCCGCAAGGGGAGGGAGAAAAAAAGGGAGAAAAGCTCCCCTCCACCTGCCTTCTGAGCAGCCCTGTAGGAATTCCTGTCTCTTAAAGGGGTGGCGGGGACAAAAACAAACAGAAGGCTCCCAGCCCGGCATCCACAGCTTTACAATCTGCATCGGAAGATTTTTTTTACCTCTGAAGACCAGGTACTTGAAAAGTGCGCTGGTGTGCACTTAGGTTGGCGTGGGCATACTTTATTTTGTTTAAAGTCCGCAGCTGGTGGGAAAACATTTTTAAGCTCCGGATCTGGTAGCCCTTTGCCTCGGATTTTAGGAGTCATGTAAAAGCGCCCTCAGACTCATAAGAACACAAGAGCCCTGCTGGATCAGGCCAAGGGGCACTCTGGTCCAGCTCCCTGTAGCTCACAGTAGTCCCACAAATGCCTCTGGGAGCCCATGAAACAACTAGAGACCTGTCTCCTGATACTACTCCCCTATGTCTGGTACTTTGAGTTACCCTCTTTTTAAACCCTGGAGATAACCATATCCCCATCACAGCTTGTGGCCTGTGATGGACGTTTCCTCCTCAAGACAGTTAATCCCCTTTTGAAGGCATCCAGGCCAGATGCCACCACCGTATCCTGCAGCAAGTAGTTCCACAGAATAACAGCACGCTGGGTAAAGATATACAGTAGATATTACAAATGGTTTGTATAACATAAAATCTGTATAACATAAAAATCCGGATAGGGGAAATTTGTTAAACAGACTCTGCTTATGGGGCGAATCCATACAATATAAAAACGGTTGCGATTTGGGATTACTCTGTTTTCAACGCATTTCTATAGGAAATTTGTATAAAGGAAAATTGGCTGAACAGAATTTCATTTGGAACGAATTAATTCCTTTATACAAGGTGCCACTGTATTTTCTTTTGTCTGCTCTCCCTCTCCCAAACCACACTTGAGGACTGGGTACTTGGCAGTCTGATCCAAAGACTTGCCAACATCCCCGATAAAGGACGTCAGGCCCATAACCTAACACCCTTTCGCTTAAAAACAGCCTCCTGCCGAACAGAAAGGGCTCGTCTAACTTTTCGCTCTTTGGAAGCCCCCCCCTTCCTTGCTGGAGGAGGGATGACCAGCCCGGATGAGGATAAGCGGACCCTCCAGGAGCCCTGCTGGCTTCTCTCGGCTCCCCATGGCAGGGCTGGGGGGGGGGGGGGCGCCGCAGCCGCTGCGCCCCAGTCACCCAGGTATGAGGAAATGGCGGAGAGACGCCCTTTCGGCCGCGTTGCGGGGCCGCAACGGCGGGTGTGTGTGTGTGTGTAGGGGGGCACGGTGAGGGTTCTCTATGATCTCGGGCAAGCGGCGGCGGTGCGTGAGCGATGCTGAGTCTGGAGGCCCGCAGGCTCATTTCCCGCTTCCGCAGATGCCGAGGGAGGAAGCGCCCCGAGGAGAAGAAGAACGCCCTGATTGAGCAGCGGCTGCCTCTTCGGGGGGCCGCCTTTTTCGGGAGGGCCGTCCCGGCGGGAGGGCAGCCACCTCCACCCCTTTTTTCCATCGCTCCCGTTTTCCCCTCGCCCCCCTCGGCCGCCCGCCAGGAAAGAGAGAAAAGGGCGGGAGGGAGAAAAGCAATCACGCACTTCGAGGGTGTGTGTGTGTGTGGGGGGGCGCCCCGCCGAGGTTTCTTTTCCCTGCCACCCCCACCCCCCAAATCGCTCACGGCCCGCCAGTCCCCCCCCCCCCCCGGGTCTGCTGGTTGCTGCTGCTGCTACTAGGCGGCCACTGGGAGGGAGCGAGCAAGAGGGCTGGGGCGGCGGAGGAGGAGGAGGAGGCGCCGCCGAGCCCTGGGAGGCGGGGAAGCGGAGTGTGCGTGTGTGTGTTGCTGCTGCTGCTGCTGCTGCTCCTGGAGCAGCTTCCACCCCCCCCCCCCCTCTTCCTGCTTCTTCCTGCTTCTTCCTGCCTCTTCTGGGCTCGGCATGCCGTTGTTGGACGCCCCCCTCCCATGCGGGTCCCCGCCGCCATCGCCCTGAGTGGTCTAGTGTGGGTGTGTACGTGTGCTTGCGCGCTCTTGCGCTCTCTCCTTCCTCCGCCTTGCTGGGCGGAAGAAGTTTTTGCAGGGCTGGGGCGGGCGGGCGCTGCCTCGCTCTCCGTGTGGCTCGCTTGCGGAGGGGGGGGGGTCCGACTTCAATCGGGAGCCGCTTCCCGCCCCGAGGCTCGATCGCCCCCACCCCCACTCCACCCCACCCCACCCCCTAAGCGGAGACGCCCCCCTCCTTCCCTCCCTCCCCGCCCGGGGCTCGCTCTTGGCAGATTGGCGGCGGGAGGCAATTCGCCGGGCGAGCGAGCCTGCTTGCTTGCTTGCCTTGCGGGGCTGCAGGAGCCGCGTCCGGAGCAAACCCCGTTGGGGGTGGGGTGGGGGGGGGTGGGGATCCCGAGGATGGAGGAGGAGGAGGGGGACATGACGATCGCCGCCGCCGCCGCCGCCGCCAGCGACGAGTGGCAAGGGGTGGCCCAGAAGCGAAAGGCCTGGGCGAAGAGCAGAGACTCCTGGCAAGCCTCCGAAGCCGAGCGGCTCTCGCCCGAGGCGACCGAACTGGCTGCGGCGCAGGAGATCGCCGGGGAAAAGTTGCCCTTGGCTGCAGAAGGAGGTCTGTCCCCTTTTCCGATCCCCTTCTCCCCACCCCCCACCCCCATAACACCCCCCACCCCAGGCACACACAGACAGACACCTCCCGCTCCCTTGCCCAAATCATCGCGGGCGAGTGACGATGGAACGCCGTCCGGCGAAGAGTCCGGTGGCACCGGGAAGGCGCGCCCGGGCGTGGGTGGGTGGCGTGGGTGGGTACACGACAAAGGCGACACGAAGGTTGCGCGGGTGGAGGATTTTTACCCCGCCGGCGTTTGCTGACGTCCGCCGACGCTGCCGCTTCGAGAGGTTGGCCTTTCGCAAAAAAGTGCCGCAAGAGTTTTCTTTTGTCATCTCCTCCCGAATGAACAAACTTCAGGAGGGGGAGCGTCTCTGGACGAAGAGGGGGAGGCGGTGTCGGTGGCGGGGTGTGTGTGTGTGTGATGAGAGAAAGACTTCCAAGCGGCTGCCCTGTACCCGCTGGGCGGAAAAGAGAATGGTTATGTGGGAGGCTTTCGCTGCCTTGCAAGATGACGTGAGATAAGATTTCTTTCCTAACTTTACTGACCTTGAAGTCCCGAAAATGTTTATTGACGGTGGACTTTGCTGTGAAAAAGAGTAGCCGACTTCATTAAAATTTAGTTCCGGTCAACCTTTGTAGGCTTTTTGGGTTGTCTTTGAAAAATGAAGGGAAGGTTATGGGGTCCCTGCTTTCTCCTGCCCTACATGCTCATTTGATACTCTCTCTGCTGGTCCAAGGTGTAAATTGAGCTAGTTTCTGGGTGGGAAGCTAGGAAGAAAGATGCCCTGACTGCTTTTTAAATGAATGCATTGTTCATCAATTTGTAACCTCTCTCCCCCTCTCCCCCTCTCCCCCCCTCTCTCTGCCCCCTTTCCACCACTCCTGACTATTGCAGGCAACATTCCAAATGAAAAAATTGCAATATGGCTTAAAGATTGCAGGTAAGTACTTCTCTGGTGAAGCCTGCCTCTGGTTGAGATGGAGGCCAAGGCTATCCTCATTCCTGGATAATATCTAGACCAGTGTTGGCGAACCTCTGACATGAGTGCCAAAGGTGGCACTCGGAGCCCTTCCTGTGGGCACCCGACATTGCCCCTTCACAGCCACCTGTATTTCAGGTTAAATGGCTGTATTGGCACTTTGCAAAAAATTAGTGGGTTTTGAATTGCAGTCTGGGCACTCAGTCTCAAAAAGGTTCGCCATCACTGATCTAGAAGTTCTTGGCACTGGGTCTTCAGGAATTCTTAATTAATCCTAATTCTTCAGGGGGGATGTGCCCCACCCCGTATGTCCTAAATTTATCAGCCACTATCCTGCAAGTGTTATCAATCCTGTGTTTACTTTGGCGTAGGACCACAGTGAGACTAGTGAAAGTTCCATTTAGGTGAACTAACCTAGGGTCAGGTTGGGAACCTTGCATACGTCCCCTGAATTCATGGAATTTGAAATGTTCCTAACCTGGTCTTGGCTGGAGTGTTCCAGCAGCCACTGTGTGTGCATGTTTGTGTGTGTGCAAGGCTGAGAGGGAGGGGCTGGCTGATGGGGGCTGTGCCGTTTTGGTTCCACTCATTTTGTTGCACGGGTCAGGAGACAGCGGTTGTTCTTTTGGGGTTGCATGTTCTGTGTTGTTGAAATGTTACCTGCAGGGCAAAGATGAAAGCGTTATTGGGAAACATAGTCTGAGGGAAACTGGAGGAAGTCTCCCATGCTGTTCCTAAACTTTGTGATTTCAGCTGTGTGATTCTTCAAGCCTGTTTAGGTTACCTTGCTTAGCATTTGAACCATAAATAAGTCTCCTTTCAGCTATTGAAATTGGTGTCAGGAGGAGGTGGGCAGTAATCCCTGAAAGCTCATACTGGAATGTTGCTAGTCTTTTAAAGTTCCACAATAGCTTTGTTTTTAATATTGTTGATATATGCCGAAAGAGATTAACGTGGCTGCCACTTTGAAAAGCCTTCCAACTATTAGATTTCCTTCCACCATTTATAAGTATTCTCCCTACAGTCGCATCTCCTAGCTTTTTTTTTTTTTAATCACAAACGTTTCTGCTGAAATTGACAACACTTCTAGGCAGGCATATTTTAGATTATGTAACATATCGCAGGTAGCATCAAGATGTTGTACAATTTCCTGAGAAACCCACTCCAGTAAATTGATGAAATCACTGCAGTGTTGGCCAGCTATTGACTACAAAGCCAAGATTCTCTGCAGGAGGCTTGCATTGTAGTTGCAGTGTCAGGGCTCAGAGGGGACCCTTTTTTGCAGGCTGGAAGTTTCAACAAGTTGTAAGCCAACCAGAGAGAGAGAGAGAGAGAGAGAGAATTTTTTTCCAGATTTTGATTGTTGGAGCTGAAAGTGTGTAGTATTGTGTTTTGGGGGCTAAAACTCCCATAACTCCCCCGTCACCTGTTCCAGAAATATTGCTGCAAAAACGACATCTCTGCACACCTTAGTTTGAAGCCACTGTAGTGCAGCACCCAGAGTATTGTATGTATGTATGTATGTATGTATGTATGTATGTATGTATGTATGTATGTATGTATGTATGTATGTATGTATGTATGTATGTTTATTTATTTATTTATTTATTTATTTATTTATTTATTTATTTATACCACCAAGCTTAATTCAAAGAAGAACTCCAGACTAGGAAGTGTCAGGTATTAATCTTGGCCAAACTGACCAAGCTCAGCCTTATTATTGTTCTTCATGGGAGTTTTAGGAAGATAAAAAGGAGAAGAAAAGTTTCTGCTGTTCTGAGCTCCTTGGAGGAAGGAAGGGTGGGATGAAACATGTAGTAAAAAGCTTGCCCCAGCTAGATCCTGTATAGAGCACATACCACTTGGGAAGTCTGTTGTTTTGATGTTATATCTTCCAATTTTTGTAGCGACACTGGTTCCTTTTTTTTTTAAAGGTGTCATCAGGGGAGAAGAAACCATTTGTAGGGAAGCAGCCACGTCTGTCTTTTGTAGCACTGCGATGGAGTTGTATCCCCCTACATGTGTTTGTTGTTGCAGCAGTCTTTGTGGTCTCAGTCTTCACCATCAGAGGCATGAAACAGTTACTTAAAAAGCAAAAAGTGTTCTGCTTATATACCGCCCCATACCACTACAAGTAGTCTCTGGGCAGTTTACAATTTTGATTACAGTGTGCAGGCTACACATTGCCCCCCCCAGCAAGCTGGGTACTCATTTTACCGACCTCGGAAGGATGGAAGGCTGAGTGAACCTTGAGCCTGCTACCGGGGATTGAACCCAGGTCGTGAGCACAGTTTTACCAGCAGTACAGGCATTTAACCACTGCGCCACGAGGCTCAGGAAGCCATGTTTTAGGTGGGCAAGTCTACCGGATAATTCCAAGCAGGCTCTCAATCAGAGGTCGTAGTTAAATACGTGGTCTGGGATGAGGCTCCCTTCGGGATGATTGAAAGCAGAGGTGTAGAGCAGCTGTTCCCTCCCACATGAGGTGCACCATGCACAGAGCAATGGGATCTAGAAGTTGTAATACAGAAAAGCAGGGCTTGTTATTGTTTTTGTTGGCAGGGACCCACTCCCTTCAAAAATTCCCCATCCCTGTGAATATTTATTTGTTCAAAGCATCCCGCTCTTTCTTCAAATGGAAAAGACCCAACCTTCCATGAAATCAGCTATAAAAAGACAACCCCAGCTCGCAAACTTATATTGTGTGTTGCATCGTTACAGTTGTGACCGACTCTTCGTGACTCCATGTCCATGGAGTTTTCTTGGCGGGAATACTGGAGTGGTTTGCCAGTTCCTGCTCCAGGCCCTACAGCACCTGGTATTCCCTGGTGGTCGCCCATCCAAGTATTAACCAGGGCCGACCCTGCTTAACTTCCGAAATCATGCGAGATCGGATGTGCTTAGAGCATCTTGGCAGCTCTTCGCAAATTTAGACAGTAATCCAAAAAGCCATGGCACAAAAGGAAAAAAGAAAGGGGAAGAAGGAGGGGGGAGTGATTACTCCTTCCACAAAGCTCCTGAGATCACATTCTCCCCCATCCCTGCAACCTGCCCGGTTGTTGTTGTTAGTAATAACAAAAGGGCTAGTATAAGTTTCTTCTATTTCCTCCCCTGAAATATTAGTGGAAGCTCCCAGTGTAAAAACCGAGAATGCAGTTGCTTAACCATTCCCAAGCGGGAGTGGAAGGAGCCACTGTTTCTGAAGGAATTTTCTGATGGAGATTAGAATGAATGCAAGCCCTTTGCTACTTGGAAGGAATTACAGTATTCTAAAATGCTGGCACTGTTTGGCCACTGGCTGTGATCTTTATCCTTTTCACAGGTGTTTTGTTTTGATCTGTGTTGGACAGTTAAGTTACTGATAAAACTCCAGTCCCTGTCCCTGGGCCATCCTGATGCTACAGTTCTTCGATCCTTTTCTGACTAGGGTGTGGATGCTGTTCTTCACTTGGTCACAAGATGACTAAGATTGGAATCAGTGGCAGGGTCTGGTATTTCATTTAGTCTTACTCAGTCGGCTAGGAAGATTTTCCTTTTCTTTCTTTCTTTCTTCCTTTCTTCCTTTCTTCCTTCCCTCCCTCCCTCCCCTCCCTCCCTCTCTCTCTCTCTCTCTCTCTCTCTCTTTCTTTCTTTCTTTCTTTCTTTCTTTCTTTCTTTCTTTCTTTCTTTCTTTCTTTCTTTCTTTCTTTCTTTCTTTCTGTTAGGCTAAAGCTATCAAAAAGTACTCAGCATTTATTTACTTTCAAGTTTGGTTGGAGGCATTTCTTTTAAATCACTGTATGAGCTGTGTGAGCCTGTCTGGAATTTGAGATGTTCAGCATGGGCTGTTTTACATTCCAAATGTACACAAGACGTGGCTTTCTTTGTAGTTGCGCCTTCATCGCCCCACCCCATCTCAAAGGAAGGCTGGGTAGCTGCTCCCCTGTTGTATTGCTTGCAGCCAGCTAGAACTGTATCATTCCCAGGGTCCTTGTTTTTTTTAAGCTGGCTTTAAAAGCAGCTCTTTTTGAAAAGCCACCTAATTGGAAAAATATGAAATTATAACCTAGAATCCCCTTCCAACAAATTTAGAATTTGGGTTACTCTTTCCTGTTATAACGTCTGTGTATGGTACATTTATTGATGTGAGGAGCCCTGCAGCTAGATGTTCTCATGCAGTGCTTTTTTGGTATGAGTTGTCATCTTTTGTGTGTGTGTGTGTGTGTGCCTAAGATTTTTCTAACCACAGTCCTAATGTCACACATTCTGCACTAATGGAATATGAATCTTCGTCATATATGCCACCAGAATCCAAAACTCATATGATTTATAGCAGTACATCCAAGTATGAATGTTGATACTCTGTACGTGTATGCCAAAATTCATGCCTGACATTTCTAACAGTGTTTAGGTCAGGGGTGGAGAACCTTCAGCCCTCCAGATGTTTTTGGGCCACATAAAGCAGTGCTTTCTCATTGACAATATACTGTAGGCTCAGAATTCTGGGAGTTGCAGTCCAAAAACATCTGGAGGGCCTAAGGTTTGGTAAAATGTTGTACTGCAGGTAAAACTGTGGTCACGACCTGGGGTTCAATCCCAGGTAGCAGGCTCATGGTTGACTCAGCCGTCCATCCTTCCGAGGTCGGTAAAATGAGTACCCAGCTTGCTGGTGAGGGAGGGGCAATGTGTAGCCTGCACACTGTAATTAAAATTGTAAACCGCCCAGAGACTACTTGAAGTGGTATGGGGCGGTATATAAGCAGAACACTTTGCTTTTGCTTTAGTGTCCTCAGTGCAGGTGTAAGGATCTGTGAGGATCTCCTTTGTTTTCTTAGCTGATCCCCAAAATTCGTCAGTTAGAACTGGTTGCGGAAGGCATTGTAAACTAATAGGAATAGCTGGGGAAAACCTGTTCTCAATAGCTATCAGCATGTCAGATTAGGTGGCTGGTTTGTGGGTGCCCTGCTTTTTGCATTTTGTCTGTATTAAGTTCACCGAGGACCGTCCTTCTCCTCTCCTCAATTTCACTTTGATTGCTAGGTTGTCAAAGGAAGATGTTGTCTGTCTGATATTCAACACAGTAGCGGTGATCAAATGAGCGCCAGCAAAACACATGTCAAACATGAAAGGAGGTTAACGGAGCAAGAGTTTGCTGCTTAATTTTTATGGCAGCTTTAATTATTTCAGCTGCGTATTAAACCAAAATATTTGCCTTGGCTAAAAATCCTGCTTTGATGCTGCATAAAGCTTTGTTGTACTCATTTTTTAATGAACTTAACACACAGCATAACCCTGAAATGGTTGTGGTACCACCCTGGGGCATTCAGCAAGCTTGTTCATTGCTTTGATTTTGAAGTTATGCTGGAAAAGTTTATGTCGTGATCACTTTCCATTTTCCTGGAATGGAAGTGGCAGCTTACGTAGCCCAAATTGATGCCTGCTTAGTTTTGTTTTATTTTTCTTTGATTTTTGAACAGACTAACATGGCTACCTTCTCCAAAACTTCTACTACACTATGCTTAGTTGAAAGTCAGCTTTGCCGAGTTGAGTTAGTTCCAATCTTAAGTCTTAGTTAGGAGTTGTAGTATTTCAACCCAACTGTGTTTTTTTTATAAAAATCAGTGGACTTGCTGAGAAGGAAGTTGGTTTCAGAGGGCTTTTTAGCTCTGTTTTGAAAATAAATAGATTAAGGATAGTGGCTCTGTTCCAGGATAAAGATTTCAAGGGAGGCACATCCATATTGGTTACTTCAGAGTCAGGGCCCTGTTCACTAAGAAGGGGGATAGAGGAATCAGGTCATTCCCAGGAATATAGCAGAACTTTTCAGAGTTCTTCTGCTTCCATTTAAAGAAAAAAAAAACATTGGCTTGCATTCTTGATCTGCAGAGGCATCCAGTCAGTTTCTCATGATTTATAGTTTCTGTCCTCAGAAAAGAGAGGAAATGGTTCTCTTGTTCCAACACCTTCACAGTTCGGTCTACAGTCTTGAGGGGGGTGTGTGTCCTTCAGATCAGATTTTTGCAGTCGGGGTTGGATGGTAGAAGGGAGAGAAGAGGAGCAACCCATTGATTTGCAGGAGCAGAGCTATGCTTTTATTTATTTATTTATTTATTTATTTATTTATTTATTTATTTATTTATTTATTTATTTCTTACACTTATTAACTGCCCGATTTTCCCATAGGGAACTCTGGGCGGTGTACAGACGTCACCCAACAGTGACTACCCAAATACAAACAAACCCCAATGATCATAAACAATCAAAACCTAACAAATACAATAATATATAAATACAGTATAAAACACACACACACACACACACACACACACACACACACACACACACACAAATGGAAGAAAAAAAAAGCATTACGCCACTAACCAAGACAGAATCAAAGCCAAGGTTGAATCCGCCAAGAAAACTAATGTCCACAGGAGGACAACCCCCCCCCCAAAAAAAAACCATTACAGTGTGCTCAGAGGGCCCCAAAGCATTGCCTGAAGAGCCAGGTCTTTAAGGCCTTTCTGAAGGCTGGCAGTATCTCCGCCTGCCTGATCTCAACTGGCAGCTTGTTCCAAGAAACCGGGCTGACCACCGAAAAGGCCCAATTCCTGGTGGAAAGCCTACGGGCCTCTCTTGGTGTCGGCACTCTAAGAGGAAGAGGATGGCAGATTTCCCCCTTTGAATTCAAAGAGTTTTTCGCTAATGCAGCGCCTACTCCTTTGCTTAAATTACATAAAGGGTAGGGTATAGCCTTCACAAAGCAGCATAAGAGAGATCCAAATGAGATACATTTGGACAGTCAAAAGGTAGGAATCTTGTAGTGTGAGGAAGTACCAAGGCTCAGGAATTAGTCACACAAACACTGTTAAATAAAGGCAGAGTGGAATAAATGATGGTTCTAGGTCCATTTGAAGGCTTGTCCTATTTCGGTTTTCAGATCCAGGGGAAGGGAGTGCAGTGCAGCTATGGGGCCACCATGGAGAAGGTCCACCAGTCAAATCAGCTACACTTGTAGGCACTTAGAGAAGGTTAATCTGCTCAGTATTTGTATGTTTGATAATGATAAAAAATGGAAACAGAAGCAAACATTTTTAAATTTTCCCCTATTAGCAATATATTCCAAAGGGTGCAATCAGTACGGAGTGTCTACTTGTGCAAATTTACTGAGAAAGCCTGCTTTGTCCAAGGGTATTTGCTGCTAGTAGGTGGATTTTTGAACAGCAGACATAATGTAACATAAATGTTTTATGTTGGTTGGTTGGTTGGTTGGTTGGTTGGTTGGTTGGTTGGTTGGTTGGTTGGTTGGTTGGTTGGTTGGTTTAGCTGTTTATTTATTTATTTATTGTTTAGAATATTTTTACTTTGCCTTTCTCCTTGGAAAAGGACCCAAGGCGGCTTACAGTAATGGGGGACAATATACTGTCCAGTACAATTAAGATATGTCCAAGTTTGAGAACAGGTAATAGAGGGACATATTATACATACTAAGTATTACAACATTAAAGCTACAAGAAAACATGAGTTAAAGAGAGGGTAAAAATTCCATGTAAAAATTATGAGGGAAGGAAACTCACATTGAAAACATAGTGCCAATGCAATCGCACAAGGCTACAAGTGGTTATAAACACAAAGTCTATGTGATCATGTATGGTACATTCAAATAAGACACATAATAGGTGGTCCATCATTCAGGGAACACTTGCCTGAAGAGAAAAGTCTTTGCATGTTTCCAGAAAGACATCAGAGATGGTGCGGTCCTGGCTTCTAGTGGGAGGGAGTTCCAGAGTATGGGTGCAGCAGCCGAGAAGGCCCTTTCATGTGACAGTGGTGGGATGGAGAGAAGGGCCTCTCCTGATGACCTTAGCACCCGAGCCATCAAAAGGCTTGTAGTCCCATGGATACAGTGACTACTAGTCAAATGCTAAGATGCTGCAGGTTTTCTTCTATGCTTGTATTTAGAGCCTTCTCCACCCCTCCACCTCTCTTTGTATTGAGCTGCCTTGATGCCCTGCAGTTTGGTACATATAAACCTTGTGGCAGTGAGTTCTGTTGAATTCTCTGCAAGCAGATCAACTCTGTCTAGACCTGTGTAGGACTATTTACTGTGCACCTGTAAACCTTGTTACCATAAACCAGTATGCTGTAGGCTCCTCGGTTACTGGAATTAGCCTTCCAGACTTTGGAAGGGTGGGTGGTGGCGGCAACATGGAATAGATGTAAGGCACAACTTGTGTTACCCTCTAACACCTGAAATCCCATTGCTAGTGTGGGAAGTCACCCCAGAGTAGGCTGATTCCAGTAGTGGCCACTCCATATGATTCAAATAGGCCTACTCTAGTTCCAGTTACTACACGGAAGAGTAAGCCACCAACAGTTACAGCCCATGGGAACCAGTGGACCTTCAGGAGGCATTGACTCACAAAAGCCCTACTGATTAAGCGACCCCATTCTACTACAACTTACTTACCTATGCAACAGGATTCCAGCCTGGGTGTGTAGGTGGGGGTGGGTGGGGAAATTGGGTCAGTCAGAGACCAAAGACAGCAGCAAAATGTTTATCTGGTTGGTTATGATTTTTCATTAATTGTGTCTGTGTTTCACTTTTTCTCCAGGAGTTTAAAGTGATATATAATAATAAGGTTTAAAGTTTTATCTAATGATCTTTAAAAAAAAAAAACTGCAGAGCCAGAAACCCTATAGGAGAGGGTTGTTTCATCTTCCTATCTATTATAAAAATATCCTTTGCAAATTCGTTGTAGTCCTCTTTGCTGGGTTTGTTGCCTATAAGTTTCGTAGAGCCAAATCCCTTATTTACTTCCTTAATACCAGTGAACAAGCCTTTCCCTTCCTGGGGAGGACTTTTCGTTAACTTCACCTTCATTTCTTGAGTGCCTGTCTTTCTCTTTCCTTCTTACATCTCTGTCACCCCTTCAAATACATTTTTCAGCTGCTTGCTTTATTCGCCTGGGAACACAAGGAGTTGCCTTGACGTCAAGTCAGGCCACTGAACTCTTTGCTATCTCAGGATTGTCTGCGCTTCCAGGCAGGGGCTCTCCACCGTGCCAGGTAGGGGGGCCTTTCCTAGCCATATTTGGCCATGCCAGGGATCAAAACATTGGGGTCATTTGTGTACAAAGGTGCTCCCTCCTACTGACCTGCAGGGATTTTCTTTTGAGCCATTCTGTTCCAAATAGTTTCTTCCTCTGCCTTTTAACTATCAGCTGCTCTGTGTCCTCATGTTGTCTGTCCCTCTTCCACTACCGATAGCAACCAGCCCATAGGTGTCTTGATCTAATCTGCACTATTTGTAGTGCTTCCTCCAGCATCAGGACTGTATTTTCCTTTTCCCCTGTAGGTTTTCCACTCAGGTCCCTACTTTTCCCCATTCATAACCTCGCCCTTGCATAGCCTTGTGGTGCAGTGGTTAAACTGCTGTACTGCAGTCAAAACTGTCCCCAAGACCTGGGGTTCAGTTCGAGGTAGCCGGCTCAAGGTTCGCCCGGCCTTCTGTCTTTCCAAGGTTGGCAAAATGAGTACCCAGCTCGCTGGTGGGGGTGGGGGTGGGGAGAAGCAGTGTGTAGCCTTCATAAATAAATTGTAAACTGCCCAGAGAATGATTTGAGCTCTATAGAACAGTATATAAGCAGCATGCTTTGCCTTTTTTTGTTTGTTTTGTTTTGATGTGATTTGTCCATTTGCCATCCTGATAGCAAAGGAGTCTTGTTATTAGGGCTTCTCCAAAGGATATGGATCAACTACCTTTCTAGTGCAAAATGTCATGGGGCTTTTACCATAGAAACGCTGAGAGGCATAAAGTGATGATACTCTGTGGCCCTAGAAGAGGGATGGAGAATGTTGAGCTATTAGTGGTTTTTTTTTTTAAGAGATAGATATGAATTGCAGAATTAATGTGTCACAGCTGTTCCGCAGGATCATGCCCTCCCCTCTCCCGCGTCCTGTGCATGCTCACCCATTCCACAGCCAAAGCGCATGTTCTTCCAGGCCTCTTCATCACAACGGCCCATCCACCAACCACCGTGTGCCCTTCCCTCATAAGAACATAAGAACAGCCTTGCTGGAACAGGGCTACAGCCCATCCAGTCCAGCATTCTGTCTCACACAGTGGCTCACCATTTGCTTCAGGGTATTCCCAAGCAGATGTCTTCACCTGCTTATGATTCCCCACAAATGGCACTGAGAGATATCCTGCCTCTCTCTCCAATCTGGAGGTTGTCCTTAGGCATCCGTAATGATAGCCATTGATACCTTTATTCTCCATGAACTTGTCCAGTCCCTTTCTTAAAGCTGTCAAGGCTGACAGCTGTCACCACTTCCTCTGGCAGGGAGTTTCATAGACCAGTGATCCTCTGGGTGAAAAAAATATTTCCTCTTATTTGTTTGAGATCTAGTACGCCAACGTTTCAGGAGTGCCCCCTAGTTCTAGTGTTGTGCAATGCAGTTTATCTACTTTGTCCACACTGTGTATGAGTCTATAAACTTCAATCAGGTCACCTCTTAGGCGCCGCCGTTCAAGAGTGAAGAGGCCCAGCCTTTGCAGCTGACAGCCTCCCACTGGACGGCAGTGCTGAGGGCTTCCCTGCCCCACCTCCACGTCTGAGTGGGCTGCCACCCCAGGAGGTGGAGGAAGGAAGCACCCATCACCTCCTGGGCATGAGTGCTGAGGGGGCAGAATGGAGGGGTGCATGGCACCTGCAAAAGACCGGTGTGGGCGCAGTGCCAAACTGGGCTGAACTCCTAAACTGCAGTCCATGCACATCTCTAAACTATAACTCCCACGGTCCTAGGCATTGTGTGAGAATTTTGCAATTCATCTTCAGTGTAGGAGTCATTCTAGTGCAGGCAATTTCTGCTTGAGGAATCCCAATATCAGTTGGCATTTCATTACATCCTAGTAGTTTGACTAATGGCAGCGATGGGCAAACACAACTTGTACAGAGTGAAAAAGGTTCATCTTGTTGAAATTCTTTCTCTCTTGTACAGTTGGTCAATATGCAGGCAACGGACCATTTGCAGCAGAATATTCTAATGGAGCTTTTGTGAACCTAGCATTGTCAAGATGGTTTTGCAAGCAGCTGCCATCGGCTCCAGAAAAAATGGCAAACAAGGAGTTTGTTGTTAGTGTTGAACATTGGGTTTTTTTTTGGGGGGGGGGGTGACCCTGCCCTTGTAATTCAAGTTTGCACAACTTCCTGTATTCTTTCTGAGGCCGGAAGAATCAAGTAGCCTTTACGTTCCTCCCACCTCCCCGGGGGCTTCATAAACCAGCATTGGCTGCTTGTCCAACTGTTTATACAGTAACCCCCCGTCGATCGCGGGGGTTAGGGACCCACCCCACCCCGCGATCCATGAAAATCCGCGATATGCGGAAGCGGGGCTGGGGGGGCTGGGGCGGGGGGATGATCGCAGAAGTCTTGGGGCGGCACGCGCCGGCGGCGGCAGGGGGATCTGACCTCCCGCTGCAGCCCGCCTGTGCCGCCCGACTTCTCGTCCGGGGCCGTCTCCATTCAAATGCATTGCCAATGCATTTCAATGGAGAAAATTTTCCCCATTGGAAAACATTGGCTCAATGCTTTCCAATGGGGAAAATTTCTCCATTGAAATCCATTGATAATGCATTTCAATGGAGATTGTGCCCCCCTGCCGCCCCCGCACAGCCCCGAGACTTCTCGGAGGGGCCCGGGGGCGGCACGGAGCGACCTGATCACCCCCCGCCCCTCCAGAAGCCTCGGAGCCGCGCAGGGGGTGGTGGGAGGCGATCGCATCGCTCCCCGCCACCCCCCCCAAGTGGCTCCAAGCCATTTCAGAGGGGTCCGGGGCGGCTCCGAGGCTTCTGGAGGGGTGGGGGGCGGCGGCGCGGAGTGACCCGATAACCCCCCGCCCCCGCCCCCCCAGCGGTGCAGGTACTGCAATCCCGCAATGTACTGGGACCACGGTACATGAACCGCGAAATGGCGGGGGGTGACTGTAACATGATATTAGCTGGGGGCCTGTTATAGACTTAGAATTAGAGATGGGCACGAATAAAAAAAAATGGCATTTCGTTTGTCGTTTGGAGGGTCTGTTTCAGTTCGTTTCCGTTTTTTGCGATTTTTTGAAAAAAATTCGTTTTCGTTTTCGTTCGTTTCGTTACCATTTTGTTGCCATTTATTTCAATTTTTTGTGATTTTTTAAAGGATTTTAAGCAATTCACTCATATTGCAGTAACGGAAACAAAACACACAACAAACTGTCCGGTGTTTCTGTTCGTTTTGTTTCATTTTAGAGACAAAATTCGTTTGTCGTTTTGTTATGTAACGAAACGACAAAACGAAAACAGAAACGAAAAATTGTTCGTTTCGTGCCCATCTCTACTTAGAATTATAGAAGGCTGAAGTGGGAAGGGGCCTACAAGGCCATTCAAATCCAATCCCCTGCCCCATGCAGCAATACAAATCTCAAAGGAGATCTGCCAGGTGGTTGTTCAAATTTCCCTTGAATGCCTCCAGTGCTAAAGAACTTACCACCTCTTGAGGTGATAAATGGATTCCATTGCTGTATTGCAGTTCAGAAGTTTTTCCTGACATTTGGCCAAAAGGTGGGTTTCTTGTACCTTGAGGCATTGTTGCACGTCCTGCGCGCTGGGATGATTGAGAACAGATCCTGCCCTCCTCTATATGGCAGCCTTTCATATATTTGAAAAGTGCTCTCATATCTCCCCTCAGTCTCCTTTTCTCTAGATTAAACATGCCCAGCTCTTTCAGTCTTTCTTTATAGGGCTTGGTTTCCAGCTCCCTGGTCATCCTTGTCGCCCTCCTCTGAACTTGTTCCAATTTGTCAGCGTCTTTCTTGAAGCGTGTTGTCCAGAACTGGACACAGTGCTCAAAGGGAAGACTAACCAGTGCTAAAGAGAGTGAGAGGTGCATCTCACGGGATTTGGAAATTGTACTTCTATAAATGCAGCCTAAAATCACAGTGGCTTTTTTTGTGGCCACGTCACGCTATTGGCTCTTAAACAGCTTATGAGCTACAAGAATTCCAAGATCCTCGTCACTTGTATTATTTATTTTTTGATTTGATTTGTATACTACAACCATCTGGCCCAAGGGCTACTCTGGGTGGTGCACAGCAAACTAAAGATACAAAATTATATAACAGTGACAGAAATAAATATATACAATATTATAAATGCAGTAATAAACATAACAGCACACGGAATAATGGAAAATTTTCATTTAAAAAAGAGAAATAACTAATAAGTATTATAGTATTGCCCCATCTTGTAACTGTGCTTTTGTTTTCCTCCCACTCGGTCTATATATATTCAAATATAAGCTGACCCGAATATAAGCCGAGGGCGTTTTTTTTTTAACCACAAAAACTGGTAAAACTTATTGACTCAAGTATAAGATGAGGGGTTATATTCAGGTCGGCTTCTATCCCTCGCCTGACACCGGGCTCGTGTGGTTGGAGACTCAGTGGGTGGGACGGGGTCGCGGGCTGTACTCACCTCACTACCAAGGCAGCCTCCAGTGGGCCCAGTGTGGCCTGAGAACAGGCAGGAATTGCCCTCCGCCACCCTCCCCAAGCCAGCCAAGTGCTCGGGAGGCAGCAGAAGGGGCTTCCTCCTGGCACCCAGTGCTGCCGTAGCCACCGACCCCCCCCCCACAGAGGGGGATTCCGGGGCAGTGGAATGGGAAGGACTAGCCCTCCGCTGCCTTTCCCAAACCGGCTACCATAGTCACCCGAATATAAGCCAATGGCTTTTTCCCCCCAGCCAAAAATAAGGGCTGAAAAACTTGGCTTATATTTGAGTATATACGGTACTTTGCTCTTATCCCTGTTAAATTTCATTCTGTTGATTTCAGCCCAGTGCTCCAACCTAGCAAGATCTTTTTCAGTTTTGCTTCTGTCCTGCATGGTATTAGCTGTTCCACCCAATTTTGTGTCATCTGCAGATTTGATAAGCATTCCCTGCGCTCCCTTACCCACGTCATTAATTAAAGCACCAGACCTAGGGTTTCCCTACTTGTTACCAGCCCTCAACCATTAATCATCACTATCTGAGTACAATTCTGTAGCCAATGGTGTACCCACCTTACACCTTACACTTGATCTATCCAGCCCACAGCTAGTCAGCTTGCTAATCAGGATACCATGGGGAACTTTGTCAAAAGCCTTGCTGAACCTAAGATACTGCATATTACCACTGCTGCATTTTCTCTGTCTGTCAGCGAGGTTAGCTGATCAAAAACTGAGATCAGAATTTGTTCTTGACAAATCCATGTTGGCTTCTAGTTATTGTTGCATTGTTTTCTAGGTTCTTGCGTAGTGACAGCTTAACAATCTGTTCCAGGATTTTTCCTGGAGTTGATGTTAGGCTAATTGGCCTGTAGTTCTCAGTTCCTCTTTCCTGCAGTTTTTGAAGTTAAGAACAACATTAGCCCTCCTCCATTCATCTGGTACCTCACCTGTTTGGAAAAATAATGGATAGAGGCTCTGAGAGTTCTTCAGCCAATTCCTTCATCTGGCTCTGGAGATTTGAACTTGTTCAAGGTGGTAAGGTTTTCCTTGACTATTTGTTTATAAGTCTTCAGGTACAATCTTGTCCCCTCCGCTTGCACTTTACTTATGTTTGGGGGCTCAAAGTCTGTCTTATGTCAAACTCCGTCCAATGGGCAGTTGCTGATTTGAAAGTGCAAACTTTCTTTTTTAGGTGAGGTGTGGGTGACTTGTATCTTTCTAGATATTGCTTATGTGGGTGTGTTGTTGTTGTTGTTGTTGTTGTTGTTGTTGTTGTTTTAAACCACCCAGCCCTGCAACTCCCAGTATTCACCAGGAATTCCCCAGGCAGGATTCTGGAAGTTCCAGTCTACAGACATTTGTACTGAGGCCTCCAGGCCAGAGAGGTAGAATACCGTATCCAGAAACTATGGGGGGAAATGGAAAGAAACCTGCCCCTCCCATTTCATATCTCTGGGCCTACATCATCAGGCTTTGTTTCATGTCTTGGGTCTTACTTCCTGGGAGATCTAGATTTTTGTGAAAAGTGTGACCCTTCTGTCCTTTAGGCCCTTCCAAAGGATTATGCCTCCCATTGAGATTTTGGTCACTCAGGAAGTATGGGGCAGTTTACTGTCTGAACAAGAAACAAGACCTGAGACAGAAAGCAAGGCCAGTGGTAGGCCTTGGGACAAGTGAATGAAATGTAAGTTTCAGTCTGTGGGCTGGAACTCAGAGAATTCTGCCTGGGGAATTATTGGAAAATTACAGATCTGGGGAAGTGGATTTTTTTTTCCAGAAAAGCTCACATTGAAATAGAACAGCTAGTCTTTAAGTTGCCCTAGCATTTTTATTCCCCCCCTTTTAAAAAAGACCTTTGCTAGCATAGATGAATACTGTTACGTCTTCTGAAACTACAACTTTAAAATAAGAGTATTTTTTTTCTGAGCTTGTCTCTAAAAAAAAAGAAGAGACCATTAATGGGGCTTAAAATCAAAAGAAGATACGTCTTGCTTGTTGTAAATTAGAGTCTTTTTTTAAATGGGACTTTACACAGTCTATGAGATTTCTGTGGCAGTACCAGTGGTGAATGCTTGTTCCTGTGTTATACATTTGCCTGTATTGCTGTGACTAATGTGCAATTAAAATTTTACAGCATGATTCCATTCAGAACTAACTGTGTTTAAGGCCATGGAGGCCCATGGGCTTAGGAGCATCCGGCTCCAGATAGGATTAAGCTGTGTTAGTGAAGATAAATGTTGTGTTTAAGAGATCAGGAGGCAATCCACTGAAAATTTGCCATGTTTAAATTCTGTTTAGTCCTGTGGAATTAAAAGTGAGCTGAAAATTGTTTGATTTACTCTCCCACTTACATGGGAATGAGTCCCAAGTAACATTACTTTCAAATGAAAAGCATCTGGTTGCATCCTCAGGGTTAGCTTAGAATAGTGCTATAGGATGATGGAGAATCCAATTTAATGTATTGGTACCGGTACTTGCGTTTTCTTGGTAATGAAAATGCGTGGAATAGCTGTCAAGGTATGTTTGCTTATTAAAAGAAATACGATCCCTGAAGCAATCCATTGCAAATCAGTCAGCAGCATTACTGCTGTTTGGTTTGCTGAAGCCTCCTTTCCAAAGTAATGTACTGTACTGTATATGATTTTCAGTTGTGCTCTTCTGTAATTTAAACCAAGTATGACTGATGAGCCACAGCAGTTTTTCTGGAAGTAAATTATTTCTGATTTCCCACCCACCCCTACCTTTAAAAGTCCTGGGGCTCCCACGGGCTCCCTCTCATCATGGGATCAGCATTGGGGAGACAGATTTGCTTTATAGAGAACTTATTTGCTGGGCTGTTGTTCCAGAACTTTACTGGCTGCAAAAGAGTGGCCACTGTTTAGGCAGGAGGGAGGGAATAATTTTGTTGAGCCTAAGATTAAAGTGAACATAATAAGACTACTTGAAGTGCGTGCTACAGGGTAAATCCCATACATTTCTAAAGAAGAAACCATCTAAAACCAAAGTCAAATAAGGGATGGTAAGTGAACTTCAATTGTGGTTGCTGGTTAGAGTTTTTTTTTTTAATGGCTTCCTGCCCGTATCTCTTTAACACTGAAATGTAAATGAGGAAATCCTTCAGCCCATGGAGGCTGATTTTTATTGTTCAAATTTGGAGGGTTTATTAATTTATTTATTTTTTTGAGAAGGCATTCATTGCCGCATCTGGGGAAAAAGAAAAATAACACATTTAAATTGGAAAGTACACGGGAAACATGTAGGCTTTTCAGGAAATGGGCAGTTTGTAAAATGTCCAGGAGGGAACAGATTTGATTTCTTAATTCTAGTCCAGGAGGAAAATTACATGTTTTGAAATGTACAGCAGTGATGGCTTTCAAAACAGTACAGTACCAGACACGTTTTTCTGTTAATCGTTTCATTTATAGTCATTGAATGCTTTAACTTTGTTGCTTAAATATTTCCAACCCGACCCATATGGACACATCTAAAGGTGGGATGCACTCAATACAATCAGATTAAAACAGAAGGAGGCAGTTTAATATATAAAGAAATACTGTACAGACTTCCCAGAGCATTCAAACTGAGGCAGTTTAAAATATAAAGAAATACAGGCTTTCCAGAGCATTCAAATTTACAAGAATCCTTTAAAGAGGGGTAACCCCCTAATTGGACCAGTGGCTAATGAACAACTGCTTTGTCTGACAAAAATCTTGGGCTCAGTTCATGGCATCCCCAGATGAGGCAGGGAAGACGTATTTCATTAAATCTCAGTGAATTACTATCGGTCAGTGTATATCTCAGAAATCTTAGCACTACAGAGCTAGAAGGGAGGCCAGCCTATGTCTTGGAGGCGCCATGGAGAGTCAGACTCCTAAGCTCTCACCCCGCAAGCCGTATGCCTAAAACTCGGAAAGGTCCAACAGTTCAGTAATGATGCTGAACTAAAAGGAAAGACGATCTGACTCAGTGTCAAAGGCCTTCTGGTGTTCTGAGAAAAAACCGCCATGAAGACTTGTTGATCACACTTTATAGCACAGGATGGCGCTACACCTTTTTTTTAAAAAAAGGTGTGGGGGGGGCGGAGTGCCCCACAAAATTCAAGGAAAGAAGTCAAGAAAAGGAGAACAGGTCAAGAAGGAAGGAGCTGGCAGATCTACAAGCAAAGGAAAATCGCCCCCTCACTGGTTTGACAATCCAGAACTTTTTACAGTTTCAGAGTCCCAGCTCCATACCCCCCCACCCCGATATTCTGATTGGCTGATTCAGTGGAAGAACCTGAATACAGCACTCTCTTTCATGAGCCCTTTTTAATGTGTTTTTTTATTTGATTTATAAATGTAAGTCCTTCGCCTAAAAAACAGTACCTCCTTATAACTGCCCTGCCTTGTCGTTGGGGTCAGCCGTGCTTGGTGTAAGTAACGCAAGTATCAAATTTATTTAGGTAAAGAAAGTAAGGGTTCTTGTTAAACCATCTTGTTAAGACGGGGTCTTTGGCCCTCCTCCCCCCACCCCACATCTTGGGTGAATAGGAAGTCTTGTGTGCTTATTTACAAAGGTGGCCGTGATGGTGGAGACACAAGAGAAGCTGTATTTTTGCCTTTTTACAGTCGTGACCGACTCTCCGTGAACCCATGTCCATGGAGTTTTCTTGGCGGGAATACTGGAGTGGCTTGCCAGTTCCTACTCCAGGCACCTACAGCACCTGGTATTCTCTGGTGGTCTCCCACCCAAGTACTTGTTATTACTTTTTATTAGTTACATCCAGAACTCATTTTTCCTCTAGTGGATTCATGGTGGGATAATACTTCTCTCCTTCTCCACACTTGGCCTCAGAACCCTGCGAGGTAAGCCAGGGATGAGAGAGGGCAGCTGGCGCACTGTCGCTCAGTGACTCCTGGCTGTGGTCCTCATCCCCCACTTGGACTGCTCTGCTCCACTCACATCTCGCGCTGACAGGTGCCGTCATGGCTAGCATCGCTCCTTGGCTGATAAACTGGTCGAACTTGCACCGCAGGTCGGTTTGCTTTAAGCAGTCACGAGCAGCTCGAAACAAAGCGTCCGTTTGTATAGCCGTCACAACGTGCCACAGGCTTCCCGGCATTTATCTTTGCTCGTATATTACTCCTTCCCCCATTTTATATTGGGAAAACTTCTATTTGGAGATGGTTGCGTTCCCGAGCTCTGTAGATAAATAACGGATGTTTCTATGTCGCTCAAGGAGTGGGGGAGAATCAGTTTATATTTAGAGCATGTAGCTTTGCCAGGCTGTGTAGATATGAATGTTCTTGTCATTCTTATGGTCAGGGTGGGGTGGGGTGGGGGTTTTAGGAGAACAAAACAGTGAGGTTTTCTTTACATCAACCAGAACGTTCACTGTCATTCTGTTGAGTGCTTCGTCATAAGGTAGCCATGTTAGCATTTAATTCCCCCCCCCTTTAAATATTGTTGTGCCCACGCTGTTTCACAAAAACAAGGTGTTGGGGATGGGGATGAATCTGGCGCTGTATATTTTGGAGGTGTTGAAGCTTTTCTGGCTCCCCACAACCAAGCATTTCAATTTTAACTTTGCTTTGTTTTGGCACACATCTCTTCCACCATGCGCTTTCTTAGCGTTTGACAGAAGAAGCACTTTTCCTTCTTGGAGCCAACAGAGTGGGACTGTGTTAAAGCTTGGCTTTTTGTCCTCCTTACATGCAAAATTGACGAAATCCAAAATCATTCTCCTTGCTCTTTGCGCATGTTTTAATCGCCAATCCATGGTTTTGTGTTTGCTGGACTTGAGTGTGTTTTGCATTAGAGAGGGAGGAGGCAGTGTCCCCCCCCCTGCCCTCTTATGGAGAAAAATCAAATAGATTTTTGATGAGTTAGAAACAGCACTGTGACAACCGGGGCAGAAGGTCTATCGGCCCAAGTGCCATCTGCATCACCCAAGAAATAGGAATGGGATCAGGAGGAAGAAGGTAGGAAGTGAGGCAAAGGAAGAGAGTAACCTTGAGAGAAGGAAGGAGGAACTTCAAGAAGTGACAGACCTCCTGGGTGTGGAAATACAGGATGTGATGGGACAACAAGAGAGCATGGGTGTACAAGAGAAGGGGATTGGACAGGACAAAAGAGTGGGAAATGAAAAAGAGGAGATTGGATGGGAAATGGCAGAAAAGCAGGAGACCAAAGGAAGAAGGATGTGAGAAGCAGAAAAGGGGTGGAGAGAGGAAAACCTTGCTTCCTGCTGCCAGGTTGGGAATGGATTTGGGTAGAAAACCCTTGGACCCCTAAATGGGAATGGTTGATGGTACCAAGGAAGAAGAATACCAGAGGAGGTGGGTTGTAGACAAGGAAGGGTCTTCCTACTGATGGGAGAAGATGGGCTGATAGTGGAGGAAGAAATTATGAGCAGGCAAAGTGTGGGCAGATTGTGGGCTTTCACATAACCCCTAAAATCTGATGCAAAGTGCTGGCAAATGTGGAGCATAAAATTGTTTTCCCACCAGCTTCGGACTTAAAAAAAAAGTACGACCATGCCCACTTAAGCACGCCCCATCGCATTTTACAAGTACCTGGTCTCGAGGAGGTAAAACTTTTTCCAATGCGGATTTTAAAGCTATGAATGCCTGGCTCTCCTCTGCCTTATGTTTGTTTTTGTTGTCCCCCCCCCCGCCCCGCCCCTTTAACAGACAGAAGGTGAGTCTGCATTTTTTTCTCCCTCCCCTCACTGCAAACAGAAGCAATAGAATCAGAGTGCGGGATGGGAACACAGGAAGCAGAACAAAACCCACATGATCTCTGGTTGGGGGGATCCGAATTTAAGATGCCAGCGGATTTTAGATGATCTCTGGTTGGGGGGATCTGGATTTAAGATGCCAGCGGATGTGAAAGGGGCCAGAGAGAGAGAGAGAGAGAGAGAGAGAGAGAGAGACGAGAGCGCACAGGGGATGTTCTCCCAAGAGCTGCCTTGGAGGAGGGAGTCATGGCCTGGGACCCTTTCAAGGATAATCCAGGATGGACATGGAGTGATTGGGCCCAAGAGGATTCCTCTGAACCTTGGTATTGTATAGAGATGGCAAATGCTCCCCAACACATACATTTTTGTAGCTTATTCTGTCTTGGTTGCCCACAGAAGGAGAGGAAATGCCTGCCTTATATGCCTTCTGAATATGAATTCTATAATTTTGAGTACTGGTAGTACAGTATACAGTTGTCTTCCCATCTTTGGTTCCCAGCTTATTTCCATAGCTGCTTTTTTTTCAAACTTGGCATGCAAATACTTCTTCAAATAGTTCTTAGAGATGTCTGGGGCATGTGAGCTGGCCGTTACCAAAGGAGGGAAAGCCCCAGGAAGGCAATTAGGTATAAGGTCAGGTGCCTTTCCAAGTAGTTCTTCCTCTTTCTCATTTTTCTTTGTAGGTGGTATTTGTGTGAGTTTAACTTCTGGTGTCTAGTTTTTTTTAAATGCATGCTATGGAAACCCACTCTTCCCTCACCTTGTAGAACAAGTTCTTGTTTAGGATGACTTTTGTTACCACAGATACAATACTGCCTCTGAAAAAAGATTAAAGATGAAATGCCCTCTGGTAGCCAGATTAAAATTTCAGAGATAAAATATTGAAACGGCCTTGTTTTGAAAGAGCCGTCGGGTCTGTTAGAGTGGCATTTGTTTTCTGGCCTTTGTCATAATTTCTTTGTTTACTTCAGGTATGAGTAAATACAGGGATGATGGCTGTGATCGAGAAGTTTTGTTGGGAGCAAGATCACATGTCCTAAGATTATTATTATTTTATGTCGCAAAAGTGGTCAAGTGGATCCATCAGAAAACACACAATCTGACATTGCTGTTAGGCGAATGAAAGGGCACAGAAGTGTCAAGGTTTTGTGTTTTCTAGAACTCTTCCTCCTGTGCAATGCTCAAGGAAAGGGGAAGAAAGGCAAGGGAGTTAATGAAATGGCACTGGACGATATATATGCATGTGGATTACATCTGGGTTGTCCTTCAGGATGGAGGTTGCAGATTGGCTAAACCAGGCATGGCCAAACTTTGGTCCTCCTGATGTTTTGGACCACAACTCCCAGAATTCTAAGCTTAGATTGCCAATGGCATAGGACTGTGGGAGTTGTGGTCCAAAACATTTGGAGGGCCGAAATTTGGATATGCCAGGGCTAAACCATATATCTCAACTGGGTACTGCAAATAGCAAGTTACACCTAGGTTTCTGGCATGACTGAACAGCAGCCACTTGTCCTTCGTTGAGACATAGCATCAAGCTGTTCTCTAGCTGTTACTGAACTATACATGTTCCTTTTTAGGCAGAGGGTAGAGGCCATCATGCTGGACTCTGAGATTGGCAGAACTGCTATATATACACGGTATAAGGTTCACATTGTATTTTTGTATTCATAAGCTTGAGACCTGCTTCCTTGCCAGTCTAGTATTGTCTAGAAGGAAAACGCTGCCAAGCCTGTAGGAATTGGGGGAGTTATAAAGGGTTGTTCCCCAACATGGCAAGGTCTGGATTCCTTGATAGGGGCAATCCTGACATAGGAAGCAACATCTATACAGAATAGCTGCCAGGAGGCTTGCGAAAAGCATGAAACTGGTTTTGGTTATTGACACCTTAATCATGTGTCCAGCAACTCAGAAGAAAGTCCCAATTAGTTTGTTAGGACATGCTTCAAGGTGAGGGAGTATTGGATAGTAGCCCCAAGAGTCTACCCTGGGGAGAGGAGAACTAAATCAGAATTGCTGCAGTATTTCTGGATGAGATTACATGATTTCAGTATCCAAAATAATAATACGGGGGGGGGGGGGGGGGAAGCATTAAAATTATACATAGCTGAATCCTATTGGTGGCTGTGTAGGGTAAAACCAGAGAATGTGTATCTGGTATGTGTAATCATGCTGAATGTCTCTCTCTGTGTGTGCAACAGATAGAAATAAAACTGCAAAACATTCAGTGCCCCTCATAGCACAGCATTTCACAATAGGATCCAACCATTCTATTTTGTATTTGGTTTAATACTGACTGCCACAGACTTTGGTCCTTGTTTGTAGGTCAAAAAGCTAATTCTAGAGCATGATTCTTTCATCAGCAGAATTCATGGAGGCTGCCTTGAATGGTTAGCCCTGAATGTGCTATAAGCCCTTGTAGTAGTTTTGTTGCATCCGAGTAACACAGTTCTGCCACCCTCCTTGCTCTTTAATTCAAGATAACTATGACTTCTGGAAGGGCAGAACTGCCGACTTTTCCATGCAGCCATGGATTCAGTGGAAACTTTGGGTGCAGCTGTTAGCAGGTGAACTGGTTTACCTCTGCTGTGAAAATTATCACCTGGTGATCTCAGGTTCTTGACAGGTGAAAACTTTCAGGGCTTAGAGTTCTTTGCTACTGCATCTGCACCAGGGGCTGATGTTAAAAGGACAAGAGCAGGGCAAGCTGTCATTGCTTCCTCAACAGTTGGTAGCATAAATTTAAGGGAAAAGCCCCTCCATGGTATGCAAGGGGGTGCAGCTGTTGTACTGGTGTAATAGTGAAACATGCATGCCGCGGGTTTGGTGTGGGAGGCTGACTCGATCTCAGCGGGCTCCATCTTGTCCTATATTGACTTGGCGTTTTTCAGACTCCTGGCTCTGTTAGGAAGTTGGCAGCCTTAGGAAGGACTCAGGGTTGGCTGGTGAAAAGAGATGCCTGCTTACTCAGAAGTAAGTTCCACTAAAATAGGTGGGATTTGCTCTCTCGTAAATTAGCCCAAATTGAGGTCAAAGCAACAATAAGGGCATAATTGAAGTAATATGTAAAACAAATTCTCAAACCTCTTAATTTTGTTTGTTAATTTAAAATTAATATAAATTCAAACATGATGATGAATTGTCTTTGGAGCTTGGCGTTCTCAGAATGTCTAAACTTTCAGAACTGGGAATAGAGAAATGGGTTTGAAATGTTAATAATATGTATTATAAGTTAATAGGAAAATGGTAGTATGCCCCCCTTGACAGAAATTCAGCACCCTGGTGTCCTTCTGCTTGCACAATAGGCCTACATCTTATGCACATGGCTTCAAAGACTTTACTTCCTGATCGGGCTGTTAAGATTGACAGCTATGCCTCTTTTTCTTGTCTAGTGTCTGCTTCGAAGCTTGGTTTTCTTTGGACTTGCTTTGCAAGCAGTTTGTGTGTATGTGTTTATGCATATGCATGAGCATGGACACACACACACATTTCTGAGAAGAGGGCACAGCGGATGTGGAGACTGCTGCTTTTTAAGGAAGGATGTGAAGAAGCAACTTCTTAAAGACAGCCATGCATGTTTTAATCTCCTCTGTGGTTTCAGAACACCCTTGGGAGCCTCCCTGGATGATCAGAGCAACCCAGTGTTAAAAGGTAAGAAGCTGATATTTTAAAGGCTCTCTTATAATGCTCCACTTCCAAAATCTCAATAATAACACAGCATGTAATGTTGTGTGAGCAGTTGCGATAGTCTTGTTCTTTGCGGTGTTTCTGAAATAACTTGGTAGGAATGATCCAAGGTTTGAATAGTTAAGGAATTTGTAATCACTTGTTCCCTAGTGATAAAAACTAGGCAGACAATGTGTGCATATGAGAGAGAGAGAGAGAGAGAGAGAGAGAGAGAGAGAGAGAGAGAGAGAGAGAGAGAGAGAGAGAGAGAGAGAGAAGGAATTTGTTGATAAGCAATACACTGTGAAGTAGGTCAGCCTTTTGGTACAATCTTTCTTGGCTTGCTGTGACTGAACTTGCCACACCTGAAAAGTTACCACCTGTGCAAACCAGAATGCAAAAGTTCAAAGTACAACATGAATCTGCAGGTAGCAGCAGGGCATATAAGAAGCCTTTGCGGTACCTGGAGCTCCTTTCTTTGCAAATGTTTGAACCAGGTGTTTTCTTGGGCTTGAAACTCTCTGGAAAGAGACCTGAACCGTTGCTTTATGATGCAATCTTTCTATTGCGTGCTGTCTGGTGGAGCAGAACAAGAGCAGCATGGTGGTCCTTGTGGATCTGAAATGGCTGCGGTCTTGAGCGTGAGAGCCGAGCTGTTTGGAAGTATTCTACCCCCTTCCACCTCCTTGTCTTGTGCGACCCACCTTCGAGAGAAGAACATCACTCAGCTTCAGGCCCTCTGTGGCAGCGTTTGGGACTGGTTCCCTCACTTCACAGTTTTAGTATAATCATGTTTTTGCTTGGTTTTTGTTTTTTGGAAGATTTGAAGATTGTTTTAGTTTTATGTGAACAATAATAGCACTTTGACAGTAACTGGGAAGCAGCTTGTGGCTGGAGATGTTGACCTTGCCAAATCACCCTCTTTTAGGCATGTTGGTGAAAAATGGAGGAAGTTTCGAAGATGATTTGTCGCTGGGAGCAGAAGGTGAGTGTGGCTTTAAATACACAATAAGTTATTTCCAATTGAAAACAGCTCGTCGGTTAAAATCCAAAGGGTGTGCATGTATTTTTTCTGTTTTGAACCATATGTGATGCATTGTTTGTAAGTCGGTGTGTGTATGTGGGGGAATTTTATATTAAAAACAAAACCCAGCATAAATACCTTTTAAAAATATGAAGTATGGAATTGATGTGCCCATAAGCTAGTTTTAGTACTATGCACTTTCCGGCTTTCTATTTCGCTGATGTTCCAGTGTTACATCTAAGACCTCTGTGAAATCTTTCCTGTTCCATTTATGTGGAGTTGGGGGGGGTAGATTGTAAATTATGCCATTCTTTTAGTCATTCTTGCCCATGGATAATCATCACTTTAAGGGCAGTTAAATACATCTAAAAACATCTAAATGATTGAGGCCATTTCTTGTTAGGGTAATACAGCAAGTTGGGTGAATGAGAACCTTCCCTGGTTGCTGCATAACCACAGGGAAGTCTTGACAACTGTGTGCAAGGGAGCCAACATAAAGGTGAACCACACAGGAATCTCCGCTTATTTTCCAAGGGAATTTTTCATCCTCTCCACTGCATAGCCAAGTCTGAGGGAGTCATCCTGGATTTATGAGGTCTCAGTCCTGTAGATAATTTTTATCTTACAACAAAGGGATGTCATTCATGGTTTCAGGGTAGGGGAACAAATAAATTGAACATTTACTTTTAAAAACGAATCCAGGCACTTTGTGTTAAAAGCGTCACACTTTCTATGATTATTCTAGAATAATGCTTAAAAGTGTGCAGATATACATCTTTCTATGTGTGTATTTGTGTTTTGAAATAATCAAGTGCTTGTGTGAAGCAATATGTGCTTTTGCCACTATATAGAGTAAAAGGAACAGTGTTGTTGTATGAATGGACTGTTGTTCTGTTAGTGGTGCCAGTAAATTACATGTATTTCCCCCTTCTCTCTCTTTCAGCTAATCAGCTGCATCAAAGTAGTGAACAAATGGAAATCTGGTAAATATTCACACTTCTGGATTAAAAGGGCAATTGTTTATGTGTGATGATAGCACAAGCCTGTTCTGTATAGAACATTAGTTTCTCTAATGGATTTGCCCCTGGAGAAATAACAGTGTGGGACATGAATGACATTTTTCATATCATTTCTACGTTTAAATTATGTAAATGTCAGAAATGCAGGGGTATTAGGGGACTGTGAGGGGCTCCCATTGGCAAATAAAACAAAGTCCTGCACTTTTAAAGGAATTCCCTAGGGTCTGATCTATGTAGATGATGCCTACATAGTGGTGTTTACTGGAGGCATTAAGTCATAATCTGTGACTAATGTTTGGATACAGCAGTTAAGAGTCAAAAACACAGCACAGAGTGCTTCTGTATTGAAGAGAGAGAGAGAGATGAAACAGATTCTGAGTGAATCTCATGAAAAATGTGCATTCCCATGGCTTGGTTTTGCTATACATGTGCAACTTGAGATTGTTTCTTAAGCAAAATAAACTTCTGGTCACTTCTGGACTTAAAAAAAATATCTCAGGGAAAGGGTGGTTTCGTGAGGGAGCAGCATATCTCTGGCCCTTTGCTGGTAGACCTGCTAAAGTTGCTTGCCTTGGCACTCAAGGCTTGATCAGCAAGATACACAGGAGTGGTGTCAAGCCCTGGGTGTGAACGCTTTCCTTCTCCCTCAGGCTTCCTGTGAGGCTTAAGAGACGGCGTTCAGGAGACACTTCTGCTTTTATTTTTCTGTGGCATCCAAACTAGGGATCGTGGTTAAGGCCAAGTATGGTTAATTTTTCCAAGCTAGCTTTAGAAATCACGGTTTGACGGTGGAGTGTTTTGAAACGAACCGTAGTTTAAATCTAACACAGTTTAGTGCATCAGACAAGGGTATAAACTAGATTTAAGGAAAAGTGACAGCAAGAGCTTCCAGTTCTTTGGAAGGAGGTGGATGTGCAGATTGTACAACTCCCAAGGTAACTGCCACACGTTGCACTCAACTGTGATTTTGTGTGATATGGAAATACTGACTCTTTAGTATTTAGCTTCTGTAATATGCCAAGGACAACGATCTGCTAATTTCCTTTGCCCCTGTTTAATTTATGTGATTGATGTATTGTTAGACATGCATTGTCTTATTACTTCTTTAAAGCACGATCTCAAAATAAAATTCCCCGATTAAAATAAAATAAAATAAAATAAAATAAAATAGAAGGTCCCTAGAGGCCCCTGCATGTGATTGGGCAATAGTTCTCATTTTGAAAAAGGGGGGCTACAAATGAGACAAAATAAACAAACACATCATTTTTCAAAAGAAAAATCAAATCAAATCCCAGACAGAGGAGTGAGTCTTAGAGGAGTCATTCCTTTGGGGTGGGATACTTGAAGTTGTCATTCCTAAATTGAAGGCCATGTGTTGCTGTCCCCCCCCCCCAAAAGTGTAAATCATACAAGTGAAGTGCTTTCAAGAAAACAGGAAAGGTGCCATATTAGATTCTAGGAGTTTTCCGGAAAGGGGGTTGGTAAATCTGCCCTTTTTAAAAATCCTTTGCTTTGTTGTGTATCTGTGTTGTCAGTAATGGTATGTTGGCGAAGGACAAAAGGCTTCAGTTTCACCAAAAAGGAAGAAGTATGAACTCCACGGGTTCAGGGAAGAGCAGTGCAACCGTTTCAAGGTAAGCAAAGGATGTATCGTCTGGGACTTGGAGAGGAGCCATGTGTTTTCTTACGCCTCACCCATTCCCTCACGCTCTGTCTTTTCGATAAGAGTTGCCAGCTTAATTTTTGATACTAGCTGAATCGTCTACATTTTGCCCAGTGTGGCGGTCCTGCAGTTCTTTGAATTTGGGGACTCTTTGGGCATGCTGCCCGCATTGAAAGCAGTTGTATTCATTGTTCATCTGCCCGCCGGCTTCATACATGTTATTAAAAGGGATTCACCGAACTGAGCCTCTCCATAGTTCCTGTACTCCTTGTTTTCTCTGATACTTTCTCTTAACCAAGGATGGGCAAAGAGAGAAGTCTTTGATAAAGAAGGAAGGTTTTAGTTCTCTTTGCTCATGCCTCTTTTCTTATGTTGAAAGCCGGCAGTGTACTTGGGAATATCAAAGAAATCCAGAACGATGCCACTAATGCATGGCTGCCCATGCGCAATTAGTCCCCGTTTCTGTATTTTCAATCTGGAACTCCAGTGCTATAGATCTTTCGTGATAAGACAGAATTTGGAAGCCTGTCATGATCTTGGTCAACTTCAGCAGAGTTAAAACCAGTAGCTTTGGCACTTGGGATTTTTATGTCCTTATTGATTCAGCTTGTGTCACGAGATGGGCCTATATGGGGAGAGGACAGAGGGAGAGGAAGGAACACCTGGGACCAGACCATGTGGCAACCCACCTGTTTTGTGTTCCATTGTACCTGGAGAGGACGAGAAACATGCATTTGGGACATATGAGTTTGTACACTTCAGTAGAGATTTAGCTGCAACAAAAATGATACTTTGGGTTTTCGGGTTACTCTGGTTAGCAAGAACTGCGCCTTTGTCAATCTGAATCTGTCTGGACCCTTAAAGTGTCTCTGGCAGACTGCTGTCTCTTAGATAAGCTTTGTCCAGCTTTACAGGATTGTCGCAAGGATCACAAGATATAAGGGTTTACGGTGAAACAATGCACTGTATGAGTGTTAATGTCTAAGTAGCATATCGTAGTTGATGCTATATAAAGCTGCGTGTGATGGTATGTGAACCGACTGGATGCTTCATACCGTATGTTACTCCATCTCAGGCAGCAAAGTATCTCAATCGAGTGCTGACACTAAGCAGCCCTTTCCTCCCCCTTCAAGGCTTGGAACCATTCCCTAAATCTGTGTCAGGCTGTGGACTTCATTTTAAGCAGGTTGTTTGTAACCCAAGAGAGCCTGTGAAAAGCAAGTGTTGTGTTGTCTTGATTTTGCTTAGTGTTTCTGAGCTACTGGAACTGTACGAAGAAGATCCCGAAGAGATTCTCTACAATCTTGGATTTGGCCGAGATGAACCAGATATTGCTTCTAAAATCCCATCAAGGTTTTTTAATTCCTCGTCTTTTGCCAGAGGGATAGACATCAAGGTGTTTCTGAATGCTCAGTTACAACGCATGGAGGTGGAAAACCCCAATTTTGCTTTGACAAGTATGTATGCTAAATTAAAAGTATGTTATACTTTGGGAAACACCCAGAGAGCGTTGCCTGGTGGGATCTGTAGAATTGTGGCAAAATATACATACATAGTACGTATATACAGTAGTACCTGTAGATATGAAATTAATTTGTTTTAAGGGACACTTCATATTATGAAAAATTAGTATCTTCAAAGAAGGTTTCCCATAGAAATGCATGGGAAACCAATTAATCCATTTCAGAGGTCCAGGAAAAGTCCAGAAAGTGGGAAACCCTACCCTCACCCCTGAATGCAAAAAGCACTATAAAAACCATGGAAATGACGAAATTCAGCTCCCTACCTTTCAACTGCTAGAGAAATCCACCAAATAAAATAAATAAATAAAGTTCCAAAAAGTCCTAAAAATTGTGCCAACTATTTCCAGAAAGGCTCCAAAATGGGGGCGTTGCTTTGTGCACGTCATTGAAAACCGAAGCCCTGATTCCCCACTTCTGTTTGCAATGGTCCCTTCCTGTTTGCAATGGTTACTTTTCGTGCACGGAAGGTTTTGGGAGCTGAGGTTCAAAAACGCTTAAAGGGCCTGAGTGGCAACGACTGCTACGGTCCCAGACTTTCCATTGTGAGTCTCGTCCTCCTGGACCATTTGTCCACGGTGGCTGTGGTTGATGGGAGTTGTAGGGCTTAATAGCTGGAAAGTCCAGATTAGCGAGAGCTTGTTCTAGAAGCTCAATGCCGTATTGAACGCAGTTTGTCCAAGGTGGCAGAACAAACAAGAGAGGTTGGAGATGGGAGTTGGGCAGGTGGGTCCAAAGAAGGAGTGTGGAGCTGGCTGGAAAGGATGGAGAGAAGAGGATGAGGATTGTTGGATGCAAAAGTTGTGGATGGAATCCCACTTCTCCCCCCCCCCCTCTTGTTGAAGGGGGGGGGGGGGAAGAGACAAGTACCTTACCAAATACATGCAGAGGTATAGTTTTATTCAATGGGAGTCATGTTTTCAAGAGTGGCCAGGTGACAAAACAACAACACAACAACTTTTAATGTAATAGTAGAAATGATACTCTTAAAAAAGGAGCTTTGTTTGGAATCCTGTCCATCCTATGAGAGAAACCAAAAAATATCCTTTAACATCAAGATTTGTTTTAACAGCCACATTTTAGAAACCAGAATTCTGCATGTAATAAGGATGTCATAGGGTCAGAAACACTGGCATGACCTTGGCTCTCGTGTGCTACTGTATGGCATTAAGTTTTGTGTTGTTGTTTTTTACCTGCTCTGAGTTCCAAGTTATTTGCAGCTTCATTATTGGATTCCACAATAGTGCCCATTGTTCTCTTTGCCATCTCTGCTTTGTCCTTTTGCCAGGTCGCTTTCGTCAAATTGAAGTGCTCACGACGGTGGCCAATGCATTCTCTTCCTTGTATTCCCAAGTTTCTGGCACTCCGCTGCAGAAAATTGGGAGCATGAATTCAACCGCTTCCAGCAAAGAGGCGTCCAGCCCTCCCCCATTCACGCGAAGCAACACAGCAAGCCGTCTAATGAAGACCTTATCTAAACTCAATCTCTGTGGGAACTCCCAGGCCGGAGAAAGTGGCAGCCCTACAACAACACCCTTGCCGGCCGAGAAGGCAAAAACGGAAGATGGATTGGAAGAAGCAGAGGTTAAAAATGAACCAAAAACTCCAAAGCTTTTCAAAGCCTCCCCTCTGGCAACAGTGAAGGAGGAGGTGCCTAGCAATCAGTTTGGAGTTGGTTTGGAACTTTTTGATGGCACTGAGGTTGAGCAGGAAGCGCAAGGCAGCGTCGGGTCCCACGGAAATGAGCAGGGCAGCATCTCCCTTAGTAATTCAGATAGCCTTCACGAAAAAGCGGTTGCAATCACCTCTTCGAGCCTTGACAGCAAGGTGCCCGAATCCACCAGCTGCGAACCTGAAGGTGACCCTGAGTTGCCGTCTCCTCCTGCTTCCGTACTGGATAAAGAGCCCCTGGCTCCCATAGCAAACCCCTCCATTGCCATTCTCATGTTACAACAGAAGGACTCCTTTGAGATGGAAGAGGTAAGTGGGAAAGGAGGGGGTGGGCGTCTTGAGGGTACAAAACCTGCCCTTGAGCTGCCTGTGCAGATCTTGGAAACGGCAAGTAAAAAGTACTGATGGAAAATGTGTCTGAAAGCAGTCCTTGAGATGGTGCAGCTTCGTGCTTGGACGTCAGGCCAAGAGAGAGCGTGTGTGAATCGGCAGCTTTTCTTAATGATAGCTTTAAATTCAGAGGTTCAGAATCAGAATCAGAATCAGAATACTTTTATTGGCCAAGTGTGGTTGGACACACCCAGAATTTGTTTTGGTAAAATATGCTCTCAATATAAAAGGAAATATAAGAATCAGATAGTCAACAATAAAAACACAGTACAGCAATACAATACAGTGGACCCTTGTTTAACAAACAGTTTGTACAACATAAAATCTGTACAACATAAAAAAATTCCGGAGATAGGGAAAATTTGCTTAACATAATTGCCTATGGGGAGAATCTCTACAACAGTGTTTTTCAACCTTTTTTGGGCAAAGGCACACTTGTTTCATGAAAAAAATCACGAGGCACACCACCATTAGAAAATGTTAAAAAATTTGGTGACTCGAGTCGCGACGTCTTCTTCTCTCCGCTGCTGCGCACACTGTGCTCAGGCGGGAAGGAAGTCGGAAGATGATGTCCTACTGTGATAGGTCCAGGCTGGAGTCTTGACCAATCACAACCCGGACATCAGAAAAGTGGAGGGTGTCCCCCTGAGGAGCGCCAATCGGCGCCCCTACTGGCCGAGGGTGGGGTCAAAAACCCCACTCCTTCATACCCAGGACACAGACCGGCGCCCGCCTAGTGGGTGAAAATTCGACATTTTTTAAAAATCTTTTGAATTTTTCAACTTTTCCAACGGCACACCAGGCAACATCTCACGGCACACTAGTGTGCCACGGAACAGTGGTTGAAAAACACTGCTCTACAACATAAAAATGGGATTACTCCATTTTCAATGCATTCCTATGGGAATTTGTATAAAGGAGAATTTGCTTAACATAATTTTATCTGGAACGAATTAATTCCTTTATACAAGGTACCACTGTATAACCTATTATTTAAAAGGAAGAAGAGAAGTAAAAATTAATTATTCAACAGTTTGATAGCACTTGGAAAGAAACTATCTTTATATCTAGTTGTCCTAGTATGCAATGCCCTAAAACGCCGCCCTGAGGGTAACAATTGGATGTGTGGAATCTGTGTATATTTTCATCGCCCTCTTTTTAGCTCATGTGGTATACAATTCCACAATAGATGGCAGATTAGTAGCAATAATATTTTCTGCAGTTCCAAGGCATTGTTGTTAGCCTTGGCTAACTTCCCTGTTGAACCAACCAGGGATTCTGGTCAAATTGTGATCCTGTGATCAAGAGGAAATGAGTGGGGTGGTTTGCAAAGGAGAATTGTCACTCGAAACCTGCTGTTGATCCCTTAAAAAGACCAGGGGTCTTGTGGCCCTCCAAGATGTTGCTGGACATCAGCTCCCATCACTTCTTACCATGGGTCATGGTGGCTGGGGCTGATGGCCACTGCAGTCCAACAATGGCGGTAGAACCCTACAATCCACACCCCATGAATTAAGAGAGAGCCCATGTTGCCTCCGATGCTTCCTCTTAAAGGGCTTGTTTCTAACCACATCTTTGGCTTGCTGCGCCTTTTGTGGCTTGAATTAATGACTTTCTTAACCAGTGGGGTAGCCTGTTGGATTTTGAATAGAGGCCAAAAAAAAAAGTTTGAGATGAAAAGCAAAGCTTTTTTTTAACAGAACAGCATGATACCCTGTATTGCTTTAAAACAGAAGAATGAGAAATACATGCAGCAGTGGCATCTCTTGACAAGAAGTCCAGCCCAGATACCTGTGTGTCCTGTTGAGAATGAAGCATCAAAAGTGCTCATTCTTTTGCTCATTCAGCTTTTCACTTGTTTTGTTGCTTTCCCTGTTCAGTACTGTGTCAGGGCCTGAAGCTGTATGTTGGCGAAATACATATGCATATGTTTTGAATAAAGCACAGAAAAGTTATCAGCTAACCCCCCCGGAATCTCACAGCCAGCAGCCATGTTGACCAGGAGATTTTGGGAGTTTTTTCATCCAGGACAGTATTCCCATCCTTCGCTGTAGCTTGCATGGAATTCTAGGCTCAGTCTCTGAGGAGGTTAGATGAGTTTGGATGGCAAGGGATAGGGAAAAAAAACACATGGTTGAAACCTTTGAGAGGAGTTGTTGCCCCAGGATAAGGCAGTGTTGTCAGAATAGCAGAGTATTCTGGGCTAAAGATCCCATAGTCCCATCATGGCCTTGATGGGTAAGGCTGAAGGGAATTGCATCACAAGACGTGTGGAGATACACTGGAGTAACTCAAGTTATATATTTTAAAAAGCCAACAATTCTCTGTATGGGGATATTTTCAGTGCCTGCCTTTAGAGTTGTGTCACTCCACAAACAAAACCTAATTCTGTTAAGCAACTTTTCCTTTATACAAATTGTCCATAGGAAATGCATTGAAAACGGAGTAATCCCTATTCGTGACCATTTTTATGTTGTATGGATTCGCCCCAGAGGTGATTATGTTAAGCAAATTTCCCCTATCTCTGGAATTTTTTGTTACACAGATTTTATGTTATGTTTTCTTATACACTGTATATGACCCTTACATGTAGGGACACATAAAACAATTTACAGGGCGTTTGAGGTGACCAGGAGCCCTCCTTGTTTTCTCTTTCTCTTCCCCAGCTTTTTCTGTGGAATGTTTTCATAAGGCCTAGTGTGGCCAATGCGTTGATATGGGTTTTCCTGTGCTCTCCTGGAGCTTTTGAGGTTTGTGCTCCTTGAGGAAGTCTGTTGCTGTCAAGATAGCTAGCATGGGAGCATGAGTCAGGCCACCGTTTCCATGGAAGCCCTGGTCTCTCTGCTCTTGGCTCGATCAGTTCCTCCTGCCTGCCATATTGACATTGGCCCGAGAAGATGGCTGGCTGGCTGGCTGGGTGGGTGGAGTAGGCATGGGCGGCACGTTAGCAGAGTACAGATGCCGGCACGGATCCTGTGGTCCAGACAAGGGCAAGTGGGAGAAGAGGATTAGCCTTTTCCCCCTCTCCTGTCAAGAAAGACAACAACAAAACAAAACTAGGTGAGAAGCCACAACCCAAGGATCGGCAGGCGCTGGGAGCAAGATTCAAGGCATTATTTCTGAAAGCCCAGACCCAGCAAATGGCTTGTAAGATGAACCTCATAGCCGATGTCTCTTCTGCTCTGATTGTGTGGCCTCATGTGAAGAGAGCTGGGATTTTGGTGTTGGGTCTGCGTACTTTTTGGATTGTGTGTTTTTGTTTTGTTTTTGTTTTTGTGGGTTTTTTTTTAATGTTCGTGAGATCTATCTGTTGCTTGTATAGTTTGATACGACTCTGTTAACTACATTGCAAACTCGCTTCCCCGATAGGTAGGCATCTTGGAAGTTGGGTTGTCCCTAGGTTCTTTAGTTCACTTTTCATTTTTGTCTTAAATTAGATGTCGAACCATGATATTGTTTGAAGAGAGATGCTTTCAACAGTGAGTGTAGTGGTCACAGATACCAAAAGGTGTGCCGTTTCACTAATAGCAGTAAAGAACTTAATTCTTTTCTGCAAAGAGGTGTGTACATAGAGGAGTGGCACTTGCAGAATCACTTGCTGGCAAGCCCAAAAGAAAACAGGCAAATGTTGGGTTGGGGAGGGAGAGAGGAGAGAGAGAGAGAGAGAGAGAGAGAGAGAGAGAGAGAGAGAGAGAGAGAGAGATTTGTTTTGACTAACTCTGCCCAAATTTATGGATGATAGATTATAGATCGTGGGATTTAGTGCAAATCTCTGCCATGGCATGTAATGGGATACCTCTATTCTTTGGCAGGGAACTTCAGGTTCTCACTGAAATCACCCATTTCCCATCTCTTGAGATACACCGCAAAACAATCCATGAGAAATTCACAGATTTGTGCTCCTTGTGGCAGATTTTGAAGAAATGAAGTACAGTGGTACCCGACTTAAGAGCAGTTTGATTTAAGAGCAGAAAACTGTTGGCGTTTTAACTGCCGCCTTACAAATTTTAGATATAGTCTGCTCGACTTATAATGTTTTTTTTCCATTTTATTTTTTTTTTTAACTTATTTTTTCAATTTTTTAGATAGCTACCCCAATTTAAGAGTAGTTCGATTTAAGAGCATGCAAGTGGAATGGATTAAATTCGTAAATTGAGGTACCACTGTACGTACAAGATTATGCTTTTATTTAAAAAAATGCATATCGCTAAAGTAAACACAGTAGAAAGATAGGCATAGCTGCATTTCGTTCAGCTAAGGATATAGATACAAAATATGCACGGTGAAAGTGTAGAAATAAATGTGCAGATTAGGGGAAGTGCCAATGGACAATGTGCTCATCCATGTGGGAAGACGCACACACAAGAAAAAAATGCAAAATGATGCAAAACATGTCAGAACTAGAGACTGAATTTTCCACACCTCCCCCCAATTAAAGTATTGATTAGCTCAGAACTGAAGCTTTCATAGGGTATATGACTGAACAATTGTGGTTTAGTAACTTCATTTAATTCCCAGGACCTAAAAGCTGAAAAGTTGTTAATAGAAGCATTCCTAAGAAAGCTAAATGTATCAGGACAGCTTAAGGGATTAACATATCCATGCCAGAGGAAGGCAAATATAATAGCAAGTGTTCTATACAATAAAGTTTGGATTAAACCTAATTAAGTTATTGCCTTAATTTGAGATTTTTGAAATGTTGGTAATAAGCCAGCATTGCTAGTTCTATCACTTCTTCAAGTCTGAGTTTATTTTGTATTTTATTCTCATTGTGCTTTTATTTTGTGTGTAGGGTACCTTGGAGACCTTTTGTGGAAAAGAGGCTATAAAGTGTTGAGGTGAAATACATAAACATCTGGAAAACTCAGTTATTCTTACCAAAAGAATAATCCCCTCCCCCTGACACATCTTTCAGATTTTCCAATTGAACACCGTACCAAACCCTTGCAATAAAACCACTACAGGAAGATTGTGTTGTTCCAACCACCTTCCTAGATGAATTAGCCCTAATTTTTAGACTTGGGCTAAAGAGTACTTGTTCAGTCTAGATAAAGCATATGAGACCAGTTCCTTTGTGGCAGATTTGGTAAATGCTCCCAAACGTATCAGGCAGCTGCTGCCAGGGTACTGGCATCTTGGCAAGGGCCCTTCATCCATGTTTGAACTGGGGCCTTTCCACCTGCACTTACTATGTAGCTTGGATTTGTAAGATAGCAGTAGAATAGGAACCCTGGAAAAGTGAGCATATGTGAGACCTGTGAGTAGAAACCCATGGGTATGATATTTGCTCAGTTCTCAAGAGTATTCATGAAGGGTGTTGGATGCCAGCCACATATTTCACAAATTTTGCAGCTGCATTTTCATTTCTAGAAACCCATACGATGATCTCATGCCTGTTTGGGGGCCTGTGCTACTATCTGAGGCCCAATAAATAGCGCAGGACTGGGGAAAGGCTCACCTCAGAAGTCTGCCCTACCAGTCTAGATGTTCAGCTTTTCTGTTAGTAGGACATTTATGTTGAATGGCCCACTGGTGGACATCTGACAGCTATGTCACTTGCTGCGGCTAATTAATGGGGTGTCGGGGTGAGTTCGCAGTTCAGTTGAGCACATGATCAGGCGTGTGATTGAGATGCATCTAGGCTCTTCTTCAATTAGCTGCAATGAACCACAGCAAGTTATGTAAACCTTATGTCAGGGGTGTCCAAACTTCAGCCCTCCAGATGTTTTGGACCACATCTCTCAGAATCCCAAGCCTCGATTGCCAACGACAAAGGACAGTGGGAGTTTTGGTCCAAAACATTTGGAGGGCCAAAGTTTGAACACCACTGCCTTTTGTGAACACCAACAGGATTCTGACCAATATACCATATTTTTCATTCTATAAGACACCCCCATGTATAAGACAACTTCCGCTTTTCCAAACCAAAATCATAGTTGACCCCGCCAGCTTGCTTCCGTGTATAAGATGACCCTCAATTTTCAGTCTAACAATTTATGACAAAAGTATAGTCTTATACATGGGGGAAATACTGTATGAGAGAGTAGCTGTAGAAACATATCTTGCCCTTTCTTGTCCCCTCTTGAGAATTGGTATTACGACAAAATGTTTATCCAAGTATCCCCATTCTGTTTCTTTGGAGATAGCCCAAACAGTTTTATTTCAATTGTATTTAATCTATTCTTGTTATTTTGTCATGAGAGGGGGCACAATGCCTCAGCTTGATAGTTTGAAAAATATGCCTGTTTCCTGAGGGGAAGTGGATGTTTCTATTTTAATAAAATAGTATTAAACTGGGGTGTGTTGTGTGAGAAAAAAAAGAAACAGAAGCCATTTTATCACTGAAGAACATCTTAAGAGTTGAGGAAACATCTGAAAATTGAGTACTTGTTGTGAAATATGGAGGGCAGCCGCTCTGAGGGCCTCGGGGGGGGGGGAGCCGCCGGGTTTTTGGTGGCTGGTTACTTAAGTTGCCCAAAGCATTTGCATCACTTAATACCAGTCCTTTATGATGCAGTGCAAAGATGACAGAAAAAGCACTTGGTTTTGGCAATGTTCTTGCCTCTCCCCTCAAGTCATTCTTGGGCCTTAGGGCCTTGTGTCTAGTCGTCTTAAATGTTTTAACTAGGCACATTATTTTGAAGGTGCAGACAGAGGAGAAATGATTATACCACTCCCTACACACATTGGCCATCATGCCTTAGAAATTCCTATACTGTAATGGGGACAAACTGTACACATGCTCTGAATGGACCATTTCTTGTCCATACAGGATCCAGAGGTCTTTCCTGCAATCTCATCTGTGTGTATCAATGGCTGTCATTAGGGATGCCTAACGACCACCTCCGGGTTGGAGAGAGAGAGGCAGGAGATCTCCCAATGCCCTTTGCAGGGAATCGTAAGCAGGTGAAGACATCTGCTTGGGAATGCCCTGAAGCAAATGGTGAGCCGCTGTGTGAGACAGAATGCTGGACTGGATGGGCTGTGGCCTGTTCCAGCAAGGCAATTCTTATGTTCTTATGTCCATTCCTGGCTGTTCTGTGTTTCTGGGGAAGATCTGAAAAGGCACCGGAACTGTGTTTGACTAGTTGCAATTCAGTGTGGCTCCATAAAGTCAGAAGAAACCATGATAAACCTGTGTTCCCTGTCAAAGTAGAAAACCAGCACTGTCTTCCCTTTCTACAGCCCAGTAATAACAGATGAGTTTTTAATCTTTGGCTCAGCCTTACGGCACTGGTCTCTTCCCACAGCAGCCAAGAGGAGCCTGCTGGGCCAGGAGATACTGCTTTAAGCCTGAATACTAGGTGGTAGTCCCACATAGAGAGCATTTGGGGTGTGGGGGGGGGGAAGAACTACATTATTCAGTAAGTGAGCAGCCTTTTTTGAAATTTAGGTCTGGGATTGGTGGGGATGCCTTCACTTCAGTAAAAAATGAAAAGTCCTTTGCCAGAGTAGTAGCCACTGGCATCCAACTTAATCATATGAAGAGTGATAAAAACCACATTGATTTGGGCAGCTTCTGCCTCTCCACATAATTAAAGATGTCCAGTGTTTTCAGTTTTCCTTTCTTATTTAATTGCTACCTATAGGTGAACTAGAACCATGGAAAGTTTTGTCGTCCTAGCTTGCCTACAATTTTGAGTGCAATCTTCTCTGTAATTAAGGAGCAGCTATTTATATCTCCCTGTGCCATTAGATTTCGGAGTAGACAGAGCAAGGCACCTAGAGGCCAATACTGTACAATAAGTTCTGCTTTGTTCATTCATTTGTGTGCGGGTGTTGTCTTAAAAAATACATTTCTCCCGTTTGATACTAAAAGCTCTCTCTGCCTCAGGATTTTAAAACAGAGAAACATGGCTCTTAAAAGAACATTTAAATTAAAAACCTGTAAACATTGCTAAAATTCTAAACTGTTAAGGTATTAAATCTTCCCAAAGGGAAATGCTGTGTTAGGAGTGCAAAGGGAAAAGGAGGGCAGGACCCCCCCTCCAAAAAAAAAAAAAAAAGAAACATTAAGATAATGTGGGGAAAGACAGATGACAAGGAGAATTATATCAATATTTAAAAGATCACAATTTATGTGAAAGGCTGTAGAGGTTGAGCCAAGATCCAAGTTGTACTTCAGTATCTGAGGTTTTCTTTCCCTGGCTGTCTTCTGCAGTTTTCTCAGTTCCCTGGAGCAGGCTTTTTGGTGCACATGGGGGGTGCAGGAAAGAGAGGGGGGTGCCAGCTCTACTGTCAGAGTAAAGTCCAGCAAAAGTATGTACACGGTTGGACTTGGGCCAGTCAAATAATCAGCGTTGTCTTGCAATCACACAACTATCTCAGCATTTGCTTATAAAAGCCAGTCCAGAGAAGATACCGTATTTATTGGCGTATAACACGCACAGGCGTATAACACGCACCCTCATTTTAAGAGGGAAATTTTAGGGGGGGGGAAATTTTGGCGCCCACCTGCCCGGGTCCCTATCTAACCGTCCCCCTAACCCACCTCCCACCCACGGAGTCCCTGAGGCAACCTGGCAGCTCCGTCCGTGCAGCCGAGGATCGGGGCCTTGTCTGGCGAGGCGGGCGGTGGCCGCGGACTGCCCGCACCGGGAACAAAGGCTGCCGCTGCCGCTGGTCTGCAGCGAGATTTTCGGCTGCTCCGGACGCGCGGTTTGTCAGCTCCAGCCGGCGCCCCCCCACTCATCGGAGGCTCCTTTGCCTTACCGGGGGAGGGCTCCTGGCTCCGTCCGTGCAGCCGAGGATCGGGGCCTTGTCTGGCGAGGCGGGTGGCGGCTCTGGCCGGTCTTTTCCTTATTTGACAGGCCGCCGATCTGCTGGGCTCCCCGATCGGAGCCCTGATAAGGGCTCAGGTAGCGGGAGAGCTTGGCGGCGGCGGCGGCGCAACCAGGACAGGACTTCTTTGACGGCCCGTGTTCATCCGGGCCGTCTGGTCTGGCTAGGGATCTCGCGCCGGGGGGGTAGATTTAGGGGGCGGGTTAGTTAGGGTCCCGGGGGGCGGGCTCCCTGCTCCCAGGGGGGAGATAGTTAGGCTTTAGGGAGGGGGGTTAGGGCGTGCGTGGGATCCTTGTTTCTCTGGCCTGCCCCGTCAGCTCGCAGTGTGCGAGCACTGGCTATGGGACGGCAGTCGTTGTTTTTGCCAAGCACACTGGTCGCCTCATATTATATCGGCGTATAACACGCATACATAATTTGCCCCCTATTTTCAGGGGGGGGAAGTGCGTGTTATATGCCAATAAATACGGTACTTGTCCTTTCTGCAAACGATCAGAGTTCATTTCCACAGATGGTTCTTTTGATTACACACACACATGAGAGGTGAAAAGTCACGATTATGCCCTTAGTGGCGGTATTTGCTCCATAGATTGTTTAGTTTAAAGTTAGTGCCTAGATGTTGATTACATATCTAAAATCTTTGTGTGTTATATCATCTGAGAAGACCTGCATCTTTTTTTCTCCTTGTCCCAGAAGAAGGTGAAATCTTTTGTGACTCTCTTCGTAAGAGAAGAGAAAGAGAAGGATTTTCCGTACAGATTGTACAGAAGTGCACAAATAACACTACAATGCAAATATTGTAACACAGATTTTTGCAAACAGAGAATGGCTACTGCTTGGACTTTTGAGGAGTAAAAGAGTCTTGTGGAGGGTTTGTTTGTGCCTTTTTGAACAGCCAGCCCTGCAGCCTGCTTTTCTTCTCATGAGGAGCATACGGATATGATGGACAAGAGACAGCCAAAATCAACAAGGACGTACAATTAGCAAGTATAATTGGCATTCCTACTCTGCATCTTTGTAGTAGCCTGTTGAAAAATTTAAAAGCAGAAAAAGCAGGTATTTCATTTTGAATATGTTATTGAGCAGATCCCTCAGTTACTTGGCCCTCAGCCTACCGTTTTGCAAAAAAGCAGATATGGAGCAAGGTTTGCTTGCTGTAGAAGGACATGGTCTTTTTATCTGCCTTCCTTTGGATAGAGTCTTTTAGACTGAATTGTAAGATGCATCTGTCCCTCCAGATGTATTGCCTGTCTGCATTTTGAGTGCCTCATTCCTCTCTGAACTAAAAGCAGAAGCTACATTGCATGTCATTCTTGATGGTAATTGGTGATAATTATGCGGATCGCCTCTTTATTTCAACGCCTGCCATGGTTCTGTTAATGCCTTTGCATTCTTGTGAGCTTTTTGTCCCCATTCCTTATTTTGTAGCTGAGGGTACATTTGCTGAAAGCTTCCAGTCACCAACAAAGAAGTAGTTGGGTTAAGTTTAGTGCAGCAAAACACACACAGTCCTGTGGAATTATGAAGTGGAGCCAGCTTGTGTGGGTGGCAGTCCGCTTACCCCTTCAGTTGCATGTGAAGAAGTGGGTTGTAGTCCACCATGGTTACACCAAATGAAACTTCTTAGTCTTCAAGATGCCCAGGACTTCTTCGTGGTTTCCGTTTCAAGGGATAATTTGCTCTGCAGTTGCTGCACCAGCAGACCAAACTGTTGTGGTGTCCCTGGCCACTATTTATAAGCCCACGCTCAAGCAGTGGGTTGAGGCCACACAAGGGTAACAAGCCAGTGGTGGTTGCAAGCAGCCTCTTGATATAATGTGGGCATCGATGACTCATAACTTTGGTGGCTGGGAGGGAGGGGGACGCTAATTTCACCTTGAAATGGATGCTGTGAAATTCACTGAACGTCTCTGATTGTAAATAATAATTAGGTTCATCTTAAGATGTTGTTGGTGGTGCCATAGAATAACAGTTAATTTCTTAAAACCTCAAGGAAGCTTTTGATGCCTTTGGCGCTGGCATTCTTTTTGGAAAGTTAAAGTTGGGTGGGATGGCATGACAGTTATTTCGTTCATTACGGACGGTTTCAGAGAGTGATGCTGAGGGACTTCAGCAGAGCAGTATGACATAAGCTTTTGCAGCCACAACATCCATGCTTATAATTTATGTATTAAGTCTTTAGGACACCACATAATTTGTTGGGAGTTGTTTGTTTGTTTGTTTGTTTTTTTCTTGCTGAAACAGACTGAGATGCCTGAAAATAAATAATGTGTTTGGTTTTAAAGTAACTTTTTCATTTACCTTGATTTTCAATTTTTTTAAAAAAAAACTTGAATATTCTGGGATGCATCTGTCTATCAAATCGCCTTCTTCATGGCCAGAACAAGGAAATGTGAAGCAGTTCCCAACCCAGACACAAAAGCTTTCCTGTGTGTAGCTTCTATGGGGGGAGGGGGAATTGCACAAGAACTGCTTATTTGGCAATTAATTTCAAGTCATCTTCTTGTTGTGCAAACAAAAGAGCTATTTTATATTACGGCCTCCCCCACCCCCATAAGTAGGCCAATCCATGTTGCTGCATAGCCTCACAGAGTGAGTCATGCAGACTCTGAACTTTGTAATGAGCTCCTGATGGAAATGTTTTGTGCTTGAAAGAACGTCAAGTGATAAGAAAAGCTTCTTGCATTTTTGGTGGTGTCCTGCGGCTGGACATCACCAAATCCTCTTGCTTAACTTCATAAGTTGTAACTAGAGTTGTCCTGTTGTCTCAGTGTATATTTGCTGAGCCAACTCCTCGTATGTTCTGTTAACTCAAATTATACCTACTCTGGTTCTGACTTACCATGCTGAACTAGCTCACAGTGACCGTGTGTAAAATGCTGTTGAATTTGGGTCTGGATGTTGAAAAGGTTTGGACTTTGGCTGAATTTGAGGAGCCTGTTGTTATTTATCCAGTGGACACATGAATGAAATCAAAATTTCAGCGTGATCCTTTCAGTGCTTTCTAGAAACTGTTTTTTCCCCTCTTTAAAGCAAAGTGTATTCTGCTTATATACTGTCCCATAGTGCTTAAAGAACTCTCTGGGCAGTTTACAATTTATTCATGCAGGCTACACATTGCCTCCCCCCTGCCCCAGCAAGCTGGGTACTCATTTTACCAACCTCAGAAGGATGGAAGGCTCTGTGAACCATGATCTGGCGGCTACCTGGGGTTGAACTCCAGGTCGTGAGCACAGTTTTAGCTGCAGGACAGGCATTTAACCACTGCGCCATGAGGCTCCTTTAGTTGGCCTTTTCTTGTTTTAAAATGAATCTTGAGAGAAAGTTCCATGAAATGCACCAGCTAGCTACCAGTAGCTGCCCCCCTCCCCAGTTCATCTCATTGTTGCAGAGTTTTGAATTTCTGGTAAAATTTCCTTTAGCTATGCAGTGGAAGTACAGAAATCAACAGAGGAGAAGGTGTCAAGCTTTGGTGTTTAAAGTCTCAGTAACTCACTTCCCTTGCTTATAATGACTTGAAATTACAGACTTATATGTTTTGCCTTCTTTACTGCATGCATAGCATTTAACTGAGCATTTCAACAGCAAACAGCTGATTTAAAAATATCATTCAAACAATCAGTCAGTCAATCAATCAAGGACCCTAACGTGCTGGCAAGACATTACAAGCTTTTTACCTTGACAGTGTCCTGAGATTTCTATCATAACAATTTATGATGTTTCCCCTGTAACTTAGAAGGGATATACAGTACAAATGTTAAGCAACAAGGCCTGCTTAACTTGGCTTACCATATTTCATTGCATTGGAATGGGCAGTCAGCTAAATGACCAGTTTTGCTGGGTCGGACATTTCACATAAATTGATCAATGAGCCATAGTGTCTGCTTATTAGGCCTATCTTTAATATATTTTGATTTTGCTTCTCCCTCAGATTCAGAGCACAGACGGAGAGATTCCTCACGTTTTTAATGCAGGCCAGCTGGCTTTCATCAAAACTAAGAAAGGTGAGAAAATTGTTACTGTTGTTGTTACTTTGGGAGTTGTTGTTTTTTTTTGCCTCTTCTTATGGGACATTGTTGCAGCTCTTCCTTTCCCTGGGAGTGCCCACTGGCATGTTTGATTCAAGTATGCGAAGTTTTTCAAGTAACTGCCCACCAGAAGATCCATGCCTGGCCCTCACTTAGGGTCTGGATCGTAGGGTGTCCTTATGAATTGGCAGCTTAAATGACCAGGTTATGAATCAAGCTGGTAGCCTCAATTAATGGGTTGACATCTGTATATTGTCTGTTGGTGATGGGTGGGGAAATTGAAAGCCTCTTCATTCCTTAAATGTAACGAAGCCCTGCCATTTAAAATGGTCATTTTAAACCTTAAAATTACATAGTCCTTAAACCTAAATTTATGCGGTGCATGCATCATTTTCCTGTACGAGGTGCTGACTGCATGGACATCTGTTTGGTTGGGCCACACAGACAGGGCTCCAGTGCAGTCTTACGTACGCTTTAAGTTTTGCTGTGCTGAGTGGGTATGCAAGCTCAGTGGTACCAGAGTAAATCTGCTCAAGGACTGCACTTCTGGGTTCCAAGTGGGAAGTGTTTGTGAGGCAGCAGGTCTGGATGGATACCTTGGTTGTCTGCAGTGTCGGTTGCATCCTGCAGTCTTCTCCACCTGTCACAGGGAGGTAGTATCCCCGCTTCCACCCTCCTCTGCCAGTACAGGGGGCAGTAATGTTACGTAAAGGAGTGGGTAGCAAAGAGAGACCCTGAGGGTCCTAGGAATGTCATGGTTGCTTAGTCCTGGTCACAGGCAAGGAAGAGGCCAGGATGCTGTGAATCCACAATAATGTAACGGCCCTTAGGCAGTGGCAAAGACAGTATCCTTATCCTTCAACCTTCATTCCACCTCAAATGAAAGCTCGAGACTTAAATTCGAGGATATGTCTCTTTCTTTCCGTCAGCCTCTTCCCTAAATGTATTACTGAACTATCTTCGTTCTGATGTATGTTCCCATGCAATTTAAGTCTTTAAGGTGGCCCTTTGCAGCCCGTGCCAGATTGGGGCTTGTTGGCACAGAACATTACAAACTTAGAATACAGTTTTAATGGCACTGGAATTTCAGAGATAATAGTTACTTCCTGTAATGCATTGCATCTTGAGATACATCTTTAAAAAGCAAAGTGTTCTGCTTATATACTGCCCCATGCCACTTCAAGTAATCTCTGGGCAGTTTGCAGTTTTTAATTGCAGTATGCAGGCTACACATTGCCCCCTCCCCAGCAAGCTGGGTACTCATTTTACCAACCTCGGAAGGCTGGAAGGCTGAGTGAACCTTGAGCCTGCTACCTGAGATTGTACCCCAGGTCGTGAGCGCAGTTATAGAGCTGCAGTACAGGCATTTACCCACTGCGCCACGAGGCTCCTTAATAGGTTTGCAGTAAAACGTACATCAACTCATCGGTTTTTCCTTTTGCACAAAAGAAGCTGGAAATCTTTTAAAAAAACACATTGCTGACATTTTAATATTAACTACACTGAATTTCACAGCTCCTGTCCCCTGAATTAACACCAGCCTTTAAAAGGTTGTTATCCCCCTTTTGAATTGTGCCTTCTGCTGTTGTTGTTTTTCAGCCTTAATGTAAGTCATCATCCAAAGCCATTAGCTTTTGAAATACTGTTTCTTTAAAAATGCAGTCTTACCCAAATAATCCCATGCACTGTTTAGATAATGAATTCTAATCACCAGGAAACAAGTTTTTCTGGTGCCGTCAGTGGTGGCGTTTGTTGTTACACAACCCCAGTGGTGCTGCCTTTTGCTCACAGAGTTTGTTGTTGTTGTACTGAAGCAGCAAGCCTCGGCTTTAAAAGACTCCCTTTCTGTGAGCTGGGAAAACGAAGTGTGTAGCTGACGTGCCCAGGATGGGAAATGCGAGCTGGCTTGAGCCAACTGGTTTCTGAGCATCAACGTTCTTGCCCGATTTCATTCATTAATGGCCCGATGGGTGAAGGGTATGCCGGCTGCCTAACTCACTGGCTTTCTCTCATTCCAGAATAAGTCTCCAGCACATTTAACAAATTTGAAGGCTCAGAATTAAAATGTGACTCGAAGACTTCCCCCTTACTTTCCCGTTTAATCCTTGCGTGTCCAGCTAACAAAACCAGGCAGGGCTCCGACCTTCATTTTCTCTGAGCCTGAGGGCAGAGAACATGGGTTCTGTTATTATTTGTTCAATGGTGCTTTTTGTGGAATTTTGCTCTTTTTGTCAGTGGATGTGTGGCTCTTGCTATGATTTGGGGGAACTGATCTTCCCATTGAGCCTGACACATCCACTGTGCTTCAGAGCTTAGCAAGAGTCTGGGCTGGACCCTACTCTGACCTCCTCCAATGCTGGTCCTGTGGAATATGCAGTTTGTGTGCGCTAGTTATACTCACATTCCAGCCTTCAGTTTCTGCCATTTGTTGTGTGTTAGCTGGAGGTGAGGGAACTATTTTCTGTTTGTCCGTCGACATGTTGTTATCTCTCTCTAAGCTAGATAGAGAGGACTGACAAAGTCTAATGTCTGGGCAAGTCTTAGAAGGATTGACTGTGGACATCTGGTACAGCTGAAGTTTGCTGTGTGTTTTCTGAGCAGCTTTAGCACATCAATGGTCTGGATGAATTGCTGCCAAGATGCTTACTACATTTTTCTGTCTATAAGAAGCCCCCATGTATAAGACACACACAGACAGACAGACACACACACAGACACACACACACACACACACACACACACACACACACACACACACACACACACACACACACACACACACACACACACACACACACACACACACACATTTTCCAACTCAAAATTACAGTCTCAGAACCGCACAGTTCTCTCTTTGGCTTACTTCTGTGTATAAGGTGACCCTCCATTTTTAGTCTAACAATTGTTGACAAAATTATAGTCTTAAACACGGGAAAATACAGTGTTTGGGATTTGATCACTGGGCCTTAAAGGCAACAAAGGATTCTAGCAACTCTTAAATTTGGCTCAGTTCAAAATCTCTTGTGTTAAGCCATATTCTAGTTAGATCTCTTCTCTGACTTGGAGTTTTTCAGATAGTTCCAGGATGGCCCCACATCACCTGATGAAACTCACTCTTAAAAACATTCTCCGCTACATGATCCTGTGGTTCTGGTTCAGTGAGACGTTGACCAGAACCTGTGCCGGCCACCACTGCTTGTCACTCTGTTTTCTAGGCCATAGGCGAAGCGGGAGGGCTCAGATAAGCTTGGGTTTTATGAGAGATGTCAAATATTATTTTTACTAGCGAGTCTTTGGTTGACTAGTTGCGGAAAACAGAAAGTATGTGCCCTCAGAGCCTTTTGGAATCCACAGAGTAACAAGAACAGTTAATTTGCAGTTAAGATAGCAAATAAAAATATTTCTCATCTTCCTGCCCCCCCCCCCAGCAGCTTTTGAGCTGAGTGGAAAAACTGTTTACTGCCTCCTGTTTCTCTGGTTTCAAAGCTAGATCTGAGTTCAGAATGTAAAATTGTGTGTGTGTTGGGGGGGGGGAGCAAGTCCAGCCCAGTTTGTTTAGTGGATAAGAATGCAGGATAAGAATTGGTATAATGGGTGACTGGCTGATGTGCAAACACTTACCTGTGTGCTTTCAAGATACATATGTTTTTTTTAGAGCCCAGTGAGAGCATCGACTTCCCTCCTCCCACCCCACTACCTATTTGCTAAGTGGTTTCAACCTGTTGTTTCTCAACACTGTTTTGCGGGGTTGGGTTGGGTTTGAGAAACAGTACAGATGAATATCCAGCTGCATGCTTAGGTTTAAGTTTTACGATTGCATTTTTTAAAATACTTCTTTCATGGCCCCCTGGAGGGCCAAAGTTTGGACATGCCTCCGCTAGCATGTCAAAAAAAAAAACCAGTTGCTGTTACTTGGGGACACCTTTTCCAAGAAAGCAAAACTGGACTATGGGTGATACCTTCATAGGCTGCTAGTAGAAAAATTAAAAAGTTGCTGAGCTTTCGAGAACAAGCTTTCTTTTTCAGAAGAGCTTGCTATCAAACGCTCAGCAACTTTTTTATTTTTCTACTAGCAGCCTATGAAGGAACCACACATAGTCCAGTTTTGCTTGTTTTAATGGCTGCAGGGCTCCAAAACACTTTTCCGAGAAAGGGAAACAAGCTGTCGGTTTGTGATGGATTGTGTCTCAGGAGTGTTCAAGGGCACAGGCTTGATTACTTGTGATCCCTGCCATCACCAGGTAGACGTGAAGGCATGATGGCTAGCCTATAGCTGCTAGGGACTGGCAGAGTGAGACTTGGCACAAGCTTTCATTTATAAGCAAAGTTGGTTGGATTTAAATCAAATTGATTTAAATCAATTTTAAGTAAACTCTCCCATCAAAAATTGGGGGGTGAATTAAATCATTTTGATTTTTTTTAAAAAAAAAATGACTGGTTTTTATCTATCCTGTTGGTCCATCACCGATATTCCCTTCTCATGTACAGTGGACCCTTGTATATAACAGTTTGTATAACATAAAATCTGTACAACATAAAAAATTCCGGAGATAGAGGAAGTTTGCTTAACAGAATCGCCTGTGAGGCGAATCCATACAACATAAAAATGGGATCACTCTGTTTTCAATGCATTCCTATGGGGAATTTGTAGAAAGGAAAATTTGCTTAACATAATTTCATTTGGAACGAATTAATTCCTTTATACAAGGTACCACTGTGTACTATTGAACCTGTTTGAACGTTGAAAGTAGCAAGGAAAGAGATAAAAATTGATTTAATTTAAGTAGCCTGTTTTTCCTTTCTTGTTCCTCCATTCTTCGGAATAAAGAACAAAATGTGGTGTGAATGTATGTGTTTGTGTGTGCATACTCCTATGTAGACACATGCACACCTTGATTGCTTTGAAAAACTATGTTTTTTATGTGGTTAGTCTCTCCTAAATGCAAAATTTACACTCTCTTGCTGTGCTCATGGTTGATCTGATAAGAAGCCTGTGCTTAGCTAGGCTGATAGACAGCAGTCTGACATTTGGGTGTGTGTGTGTCATATTTGAAGATCTACCAGCTTGATAGAACCTGCCAGAGGCTGTGCTTTGCTGGCATTACTTGTGAGAGAGCCCAGAAATACTTTCATATGACAGGGAATCTGTAGCACAGGACAACACGGAGAGAGGTTAAATACAGTGTGCCTTCCATAATGATGTTGTGCTGAAATTGTGTCTTTTGGAACCTTCAGCCATTCTCTGTCAAACTGGCAGAAAAGAAATTCCTGTTGAAAACAATTTCAGACATGGATGAGTTTCTAAAAAATGATCACAGACGAGCTTCAGGAGTCGAGTGCTTCACTTCTGTATGGACCAAAAGCTAGTTTCTGTTTGTAAATTTTTAGCGGTCTAAAGAAAGGCATGGCCCACCCTTGCTCATGATTGCCAACAGAGAGAGGGTGTTGGTGGGTGGCAAACATTTTCCTGACTTCTTAGCACAATTCTTCTTGTTGCCGCTTGCTTAGTTAGGGCAGTGGAAAAATTCTGTCCTATCCTTTGGGGTAAAAAGAACAGATCTGTAGAACAATTGCTGCTACTCCACCTTTAAGACATTGTTGGGAAATGTCACCTTCCCAGGAGATATTCTCAGAGAAATTGGCCTCCCGGTGTCTCTGCATACAAATAGTATGACGAATTTTGAGACCGCTTTCAAAATTTCCGTGCAGCTATTGTATATAACGTGGGTGTGGTGTCTCAGTGGGCTAGAGCATTGAAAACTGTCGGGTGCCACGCAGTGGAGTGAGCGCCCGCTGTTTACCCCAGCTCCTGACAACCTAGCAGTTCGAAAGCATGTAAATGCAAGTAGGTACCGCCGTAAAAAAAGTGGGAAAGTAAAACAGTATTTCCTTGCAGCCATGCTGGCCACATGGCCACGGACTTGCACAACACTGGCTCTTTGCAGCCCATTTTATGCTTCTGTGTGGGTTATGTGATCCCACGGGGGCTTCAGATTATTTTCATGCCTGTGTCCACACTGGGCCCACAATCCAGGGCCATTTGATCCATGGCACAGTGCACAGACTTCCTTTGATCCTGACAATGGAAGACCCCCTGCCGTCCTTTTATGGTTGACAATAAAGCCAGTGGGCTGTTTCAAGTGGTGCATGGTACCAGGGGAAAGGGACAGGCTGCCAGTTCCATCCACAACATACAAACATATGGACACATACAGTATTGTGGAAACCTAGATGGCTGCTGTCATTCATTGAAGATGTTTCAGTTTCATATCATTAATTTTGTCCATTCGCAGCTATCTGAGGAAGTAGACTTGTCCTCAAAAGCTCATATGAAACGAGGAGAGCTGTTAGTCTCTCTCTCTCTCTCTCTCTCTCTCTCTCTCTCTCTTCTTCTTCTTCTTCTTCTTCTTCTTCTCCTCCTCCTCCTCCTCCTTTGGCATGCAAAAAAGGCAGTTGATGCCAAGCTCAAGTTGGATTTGTTTCAGTCATGCCAATCTTTTTGGTGTGTTCTTCGCTCATGGATGGATCTCTTTTTGTCTTGTGCCATCTTGAACGGAATGGAGCATGCAACTTGAACCTGAAGTTTACAAAATAAAATAAAATAAAATAATTAAATGGAGCTCTTTGTGGGGATTTTCATTTCATTTGTGAAGTCTGCCTGCTTTCAAGTGCAGCGACCAACCTCCTACTACACGTTGGCATGACCAAGAAAGGGAGCGTAGAATTGGCTCATAATGGCTAAGGTTACCTTTGGGGAGGAGGCAGGTTTTAGATCCTTTCTTAGTGTGACTTCAAATACACACATGCATATATGTTTTACTGCATTTGTTTGGGTACTCTTTTATGTTGTGTTCATAATGTGTTCATAAGGAAGGTGATCCTATCTCTTCAGATAGTTACACACACAAAAAGAGTAGATTTCAATCAAAGTCATTTGATCCAGATTAGCTAAAATTCAAATCAAGTTCACTACTAGAGATGGGCACGAAATGAAAAAAACGGTGTTTCGTTTCGTTCCATTTCGTCCCCACCCTGCATTTCATTTCGTTCCATTTCGTAAGAATTGTTGCATAAAAAAAATGTATGAAACAAAACAATAACAAAATGTTTCGTTCCTCACCAGCCGATGACAAGTCGGCAGGACCTCTCTGAAAATGGTTGGGATGCCAGTTTGGAGCTCTCCCGCTAGTTTCCCGATCATTTTCAGATATCTCTTGCCAACCTGTCATTGGCTGGACCCCTTTAAAAATGGCCCAGTCGGCACCAGGGGTTTCCCCTCAGTGCTGACTGGGTCATTTTTAAAGGGGTCCAGCTGATGACAGGTGGGCACCAGGAAAGCAGGCTTTTAAAATTCCTCCCCCTGCCGAAGCCCGCACTCCAGCTGATCAGCAATGGCTTCGGTGGGGGGGGGGAAAGCCCACCCTTTCCTGGTGCCGATGGGTGCATGGGGGGGGGGAATCCGCCAGCTTTTCCCCATAGGAATGCATTGCTTCAGTGCATTCCTATGGGATAACGAAAAACAAAGCAAACAAAATGGAAAATCCCATTTCATTTTGTTTCATTTTTCTTTGATGGGTCCCTTCGTTATTCGTTTTGTTCCCTAACGAAATGAATAACGAATAACAAAATGAATAAAAAAAATTCATTTCATGCCCATCTCTATTGTTGTTCCACCAGGCTGAAAGCCAACTTTCTATATATGTCAGAGGCCTGCAAGACACTGGGTCGTCCCTGTTTTTGCTAAATTAGTGGCAAAACCAAGGAGGTTGCTGAGTTGCTGGAGTGGTTTGGTAACAACTAGGGTAGACCTCTGCTAGACAAAACGTACATCTCCATAATCTCTAAGCCTCTTGACGCATTTGGAAGAATGTATGAATAGGACCTTCTGCACCTGGGGAGATACCATCTCAGAGAGGAGAGGAAGCTGAATAGGTTACAGGTCCCAGCCCAAATTGCATAATGCTAAGCTGGAATTCACTTGTATTGTGTTTGTCCATCCCACAAAACAGGCCTGAAAAATAGGAAGGATGGCTGTCTTTCAAACACCAGCAAAAATTTTATGACATGTTTACAAGCAACCCCCCCCCCTCCTTTTTGGTGACAGGCTTTGTGATTTGGTGCAAATCATGGAATTCCTGGTCCCTTGAAGTGAAGGAGCTTTCTGTGTGATTTGGGAGAAAGGGCAACGATTTGAAAACCAAAGCTTTTAATGTGGGAAGGCTGGGTTGTCTTAAGTTCTCTAAAATGAACGCATGCATCTTCTGAGTAGCTAAATGCAGATTTATGTACATGTCAGTTCAGGCAGCCTGTTCGTCCTGTATGTGATTATCTCCCCCTCTTCTAGACCAGCTTTTACGATCAGCAAGTCAGCATTCTGACAGCAGTGGTTTTGCAGAAGATTCTTCTTCCACTGACTGCTTCTTGCTTAATCAATTGCAGGTAAGCTTGCATGCGATCGAGGTGTACTTCGCCCCATCTCCCGAACCCCCTACTCGCTGCTCTCTGCCTGTTTCCACACATCGCCTTTTATAAACAGTGTGAAGGATACTTTGCACATCGGAGGAGGGAGTGTGGAGGGTGTGTGTGTGCCTTGTTTCTTTGTCCTATACTGATTAGGATGGAAGAGTGAGCTCCATTTGTAATTAAAAGATTTGATCTAAGTACAGCAGGGCCTTCTAATTTCCTGGTGGTCCATTGTAAGGAGCTGATAATTGCCCAATAGCCTTAAGTGTTTTTACTTCCTTCCCCAATTAGAGAAGTGCAAGCGTGAAGTTCAAAAGATAACATTTAGTTATATGCATTGTTGTGTATTTCAGGGTTGAAACAGCATGTTCAAAGGTATTCTGATATTTTGCAAAAAGCTTGCTCATTGGAAAGTAAAATGCCACATCGGTACCAGTGGCATAACAATACAGTTCTCCCAAAGAGATAGTACAAGGGGATGGGATGACTAAAAAACTACAGCACTGCCATTGGCTCCTATTCTGCTACCACTTTGGCAGAATAAAAAGTATTTTTTTAAAAATAAAAAAGCTCAATCAGAAAAAAAAAATGAGGAGAGTGTCTTTACCAGATTGTTAAAAGCATATGATGTTCTTAGTGTGTGTGTGGGGGGGGGGGGGTGTCATTGCACAGTGTTGGTGACCCCAAGGAGAGTGCTGCACTGCTCTTAGATGTCTGCCAGCATTAGTTATGTAGACCTACTACATAAGAAAAAAATAAAATGTATGTATGCACAAGTTATCAATTTCTTGGTTGCAACAACAAGGATAGCAAATTGTTTTAAGGGTCTTCCTTAAAACTGCTAAAACTACTAAAAACCAGGAGCTCATTTCTGTTGGGGGGAAATGGTAGCGGGGTCTATAAAAACAGCTCCATGATGTCTTGCCCTGTGGGTAATATTGGTGAGCGTTTCTTATGAATAGTTCTAATGAAAAAAGTAAAGTTTCCCCCCACACATGTGTGTTAGCCATGTCCGACTCTGGGGGAAACGCTCATCTCCATTTTCAAGCCAAAGAGCCAGTGTTGTGCATAGGAATTCAGGAAACGGGATGTGTTGCCTTTGAACCAAGTAAGTTGCATTTCTTCAAGGGCTGCCTGGCCAAGGCTTCCCAGGGCTATTTGTAGGAAGCATCCTTCTGCGGGTGAGGAAGAAGTATTTTCAGAATGAAACCTATTCCAAACTTAATGGCAAAGATAATAATTTGCTTTTAAACTTGAATTGTTTTAAAAATGTGCTAAATTGTTGCCCCTTGCTGCTGTGTTTTCTTCGCCTGTGTGAAAAGCAGGCATTTTGCCCTTTTTTGATCATGTTGTTGCTGGTTCTCACCACCCCTTTCCCATTTCCCGTCTCTCCCTGCCAGGGACATGACTCCTTGCAGGCCATGGGAAGCAGCGCGGACAGCTGTGACAGTGAGGCTACCGTCATGTCGTACAGTGAAGAACTCAAGACCCCAGTAGCAGAACAGCAACCCTATTTCAGTGAGCTTGACGAGGAGGAGTTCCTCCTCTCCGAAGTGGAGCGAGGAAACAAAGAGACAGTTTCGGAGAGGCAGGAAGGAAGAGGTCAGACGATGCTGGAATGTCAATGTCCGAGCGGAGAAGGGGCAGAGCTTGGACAAGAGCGCTTCACCCAGAGAAAGGACGAGGCTCTGGCCCAGGAGGCGGCAGCAGCTGAAGCCTTGGAGGAAGGCAGCGAAGAGAGCGACGTAGAGAAAAGCAGCGAGTGGGAATTCCCAGCCTATAAAACTCACCACATTCTCAAATCCGCCTCCTCCGTCGAAAGCAGCAGTTCCGCTCCTTCCTCCGTGGAGCGGGTCAGTGTTGCTTTGCAGAGGGCCCAGAGACGGGTCGGCGCTTCCCCGGATTCCCGAGCGGGCCGCCCTTTGCTGAAATCCAAGGACCTGCTCTTCAAGCAGCGGCATCGCCTTGCGGAGCTGGGCTTCCCCTTGCGGCGCTCCCAGTCCCTCCCGACCACGCTGCTCAGCCCTGTGCGCGTCGTCTCCTCCGTGAACGTCCAGGTGGCTCCGGGGAGGCAGACCCTCTGCAGCCCCCCCTCTTTCACCTACAAGTATGACACCCCCGGGAGAAGGCGGGAAAGAGGAGGCGGAAGGAGGGAGGCCCAGTGCAGAGATCAGCCCTAGTCCGCCCAGGTGCACGTCCACGCTCTTCATTGCCCCTACCTCTTTAAAAAAAGAACCTCCCCACCCTCCGGTCCACAAGGGGCCGGAGGAGCCGTGTCGAAGCCCAAGGCCCAGTTGCCCTCTGCACCTCCCGGCCTTGATGTCTCAGTCGTCCTGTTCGCTCCACTCCCTGCTCTCCGAGCGCCCAGACCGGCCCTTGTGCGCTCACATGAGGACCTTTAGCACCCACAGTGTCCCCAGCACCCCGGGGTCTTCCTGCAGTGCCTTGCCTTCCCCCTGTGGCTGCTTTCATTCACGAGGGCATTTGGGGCACCCACGCCAGCTCCCAGCCGCCCAGCCGCCCTCCACCGTTGAAATGCAGCTGAGGAGAGTTTTGCACGACATCAGGAACTCCCTGCAAAACCTTTCCCAGGTAAGAAAGAGCTGGACCTGCTTGGATTGGGACACCAGTTGCCTGCAGCCACAGCTGAGACACTCCGTAGCCAGGCTGACTAGAGATGGCTGGAGTCAAACAGATCTGGGGTCCTCTGGGGTATATATTGCCATTTCCATAAACAAGGCTAAGCACTGGAACGCGAAACAAATCTATGAGGAAAGACTTATTTCTTTTAATGCGGAACCAAAGGATTCTTACGGTCTCTTAAAGTTAATAAATTGATCATGGCACGGGCTTTTGCGGTCTATGTAATTTTATATCACTAGACATTTCTAAGCCTGTGAGGTGCCATAAATATCCCAGAAACCAAGTGTGTTGCAAAAAATCTTAAGGTTTTTCAAGATTTTAATGGCACGCATATTTCTCAAGAGTGTGCACGAATACGCGAAATGCAGAAGAGAAGGGCCATGTTAGCGTTTCCACAGTAATATGTTTAATATTGGCTATTTGGGAAATTTTAAATGTAGCTTTTTATCTAATAACTCTTCCTTAGGCTCGCTGCCTAACATAAGCCCCTTTCATTATGGGCTCCTTTTCATAATTTCTCCTCAAAAATGGCAGCCTCTCTCTCTCTCTCTCTCTCTCTCTCTCTCTCTCTCTCCCCCCTCTCTCAGGGCCTTTTTACACGACCCCTAAGATCCGCTGGTCCCTTAAATTCGGACCAGAGATCTTGAGGGTTTGTCTCTCTCCCTGCGTTCCCACCCCCTCCACACTTCCTTGTTCTGTCTGCGTGAGGGGAGGGAGGAAAAAAAGGGAGAAAAGAATGCACTCTTACCTCCGGAGTGCCGGTGGAAGTTGCTCTGACCCCCCCCCCGTCACTTCCTGGTTCCTCTTAAAGGGGCGGGAGGCAAAAAAACAACAACAAAAAGAAGCGAGGAGAGCCTGGCACTCTCCGCATCAAAATTTTTCACTCTCCCAGAGCAGGTACTTGAAAGGTGCGCTGGGTCGCGCTTAGGTGGGCGGGGTCGCACTTAATTTTCTGTTAGCTCCGGAGCTGGTGGGGAAACATTTTTAAGCTCCGGAGCTGGGAGCCATTTGCAGCGGAGCTTAGGGGTCGTGTATAAACGCCCTCAGTTGGTTTGGCAGCTACGGTCCTCTGCTGTTCTCATGAGGCTTGTAGGGGTGGTGCAGTGGGAGACATTTCACGTTTTCAAAGCTGTATTGACCAACCAAAGCCTCATGTTTCGCGTTAAAAGGTTAAGCTGTTGCTTCCTTGGTGGGGTTTTCCCAGGAACCGGAGCAGAAGTGGCAAAATCCGGTTGAACATGAATGTAAAATTCAAACATTCACATTCACATTTCACATGTTTGTGAAATTCAAACATTCCAGTGGTGTCTGTAGGTTAAAATCCGGGGTGGGGGTTGGGGTGGGATTGTATAGTGGGCTTACAGCTTAGGCCCATGCTATAAAGGCCAAATCGGTTGCCCCTCATTGTGTAGGATGTGTATGCGTGTGTCAGAGCGTGTATCTGTTGACATACTTACAGGTAGATCATGTCATGGGTGTTGTTCTTTGAAGGGGGAAAGGGAGAAATTTCACCTTAACAGGTCTTGGGTTGCTTCCGGGTAATCCCACTGCTGAAAGAAGGTCTGAAATGAAACAAATTCCCCCCCCCCCCCCGCTGAGTCATAACAAATACTCTGTGCAGAGACCCATGGTCCAGCTCTCTATCTGAATGTGCCACATCACCAGAGAGATGTAGACGTCAATATCTATATCAGTACCAAGATAAATACATGCACATGCATAGATGACATGGGGAGATTGCAGGTTCAAGTATGTCAGAATCTCAGAGCATGTCCCAATGTTCAGAGGCACGTACTCCTAAAACAGTTACAGTGGACCCTTGTATAACAAACAGCTTGTATAACATGAAATTTGTACAACATAAAAAATTCCGGAGAGAGAGGAAATTTGCTTAACATAATCGTCTATGGGGAGAATCTGTACAACATAAAAAGGGGATCACTCAGTTTTCAATGCATTCCTATGGGAATTTGTACAAAGGAAAATTTGCTTAACATAATTTCATTTGGAACGAATTAATTCCTTTATACAAGGTACCACTGTATTGGAAAGAAGTCGAGGCAGCAGCACAGAGCAGTGAACTCTCCAGGTGTTGTTGGCCTGCATCCCACAGGGCCATAACACTGGCTGTGCAGCCTAAGACTGATGGGGCTTGTAGTCCAACAATATCTGGAGGCCCTCTGAGGCAGGGCAACCCTGAGCTGCCCTATTTCCATGCCTGCAGTCGCCCATGCAGCTCTGCAAGTAGGATTGGATCTCGCAGGTATCTCTCACATGAGGTAGGGAGGTGGGTCCAGGCCACTACAGGGCAGGAGGATTGGGACTGTATGTTTGATCCCCTTGAAACCCATACTTAAGTTGCCCAAGAAGTTATTCAAGAAGAGCAAACTGGGTGCATTCGCTTTGGTGGGGGTTTTTTTTAATGTTCCCCTTGATTGTACTCTTGACTTCCTCGTCTTCTCCCATCTGCATGGCTGCAAAACTGTGGTGTAGTGGTTTTATTTTACCGATTCCTTTTACTGAACTGTAGTTTGTTCTTTCTCTTTCTGCCCCTTTCTAGAACCCGATGATGAGAGGCCAGGATCTTCCTTCAGCCCCTTACAGTCATGAGAGATCATCTGTTCTACCTCTCTATGAAGTAAATGGCGCTTTCTTGTGTGTGTGTGTGTGTGTGCGTGTGCGTATGCGTATTTTGTTCATGTTAAAATTATATTATATTATATTATTTATTATTTATTTTAGAGTATTTTTTACCCCGCCTTTCTCCTTGGAAAAGGACCCAAGGTGGTTTTACAGGAATGAGGGAGATAATATACAGTCCAGTACAATTAAGGCATGTTCAAGTATATGAGAACAAGGAATTGGGGGACATCTTACAGCAAGCATTAGCAGACGACATGACATGAAAGCTACAAGGTTATAAGTAGTTATCAACACAAAGTCTATGAGAGTATACAGGATTCCTGTGCTGGTGTATCCTGCTGTGTTCCTGTCCCCTTTCTCGCACAGAGAGGCGGAACTGGTGTATACGACGTGCTCAGGTCTCTTACTTTCTCTCAGCTGTTTTCGAGGGAAAAGGAGAATGAGCGATGGGTGGATGCTTCAGCCCATGAGCGGCAAATTCCTGCCACCCACTCAGTACAGACCCTACCTCAGAGCAGTTCCCTCCAACCTTAGCCAGCACAGCCAGGTTGGGGAATGATGGGAATTGCGGTTCAGCAACACCTGGAGGGGCCTAGATTTTCCTCCCCCCCCCCCGCCCCAGTGCTCAGAATCAGATATGAAAATGTACAGTGTTATATGTTCTTTTTACTTCGATCTTGGGTAATGTGAAGATGCCTTTTCCCCTCCCCTCTCTCTATAACCATCTAGAACACCTTCCAAGATCTTCAAGTGGTGAGAAGAAACCTCAACCTCTTCCGAACGCAGATGATGGATTTAGAACTGGCCATGTTGCGACAACAGACAACCGTTTATCAGCACATGACGGATGAAGAAAGGTTAGCACGTGACCAGCAAGGAGAAAGTCCTCATCCCTTTCGGTCACGTTTGTGCATAAATGGGGAGCGCTGGATTTCTTCTGAAGTCTTCCCACCGGTTCTCTTTCACTCCCAAACTGCTCTGTTTTCTTCTAGGTGCATAATCTTGAACTAATCCAAAACATGCTTCTACTTCTTGCTCCACACCAGAGCATCTTACCCGGACTCAGTCCTCCTCCTCCTCCTGCTCCTCCTCCTGCACTCCTTTTCAACATCTAGGACCTGATGCTTTGCCTTCTGCTTCTGGCACTAAAATGCTCTCCTCCTGATCATCGCTCACATTAGACCACTGCAGCTTTCTCCATGCTGATTTTTCTCCCCCCATCCTGCCATCTCCTTTTTTTGCTCCGTCCAGAGTACATCTGTCAACAACAGGTTTTTGTCCCGCTGCTTATTATCTACTCTCCTGTGGTAAGTTTCACATATGTTGGGGTTCGGGTGGGGATTAGCGTCATGCTCCAGTTCCTTGCAATGGTGGCTCAGTGGACTAAGGGACCGAAACTGTAGACTGCAAAGTCGGCAGCTCGGCGGTTCGAATCCCGGGTGCCACGCAGTGGAGCGAGCTCCTGCTGATAACCCCAGCTCCTGCCAACCTAGCAGTTCGAAAGCATGTAAATGCAAGTAGATAAATAGGTACTGCCGTAAAAAGCGGGAAGGTAAAAACAGTGTTTCCTTGCAGCCATGCCGGCCACATGGCCATGAACTTGCACAACACTGGCTCTTCCGGCTTGAATACAGAGATGAGCATTGCTCCTAGAGTCGGACACGACTAGCATGCATGTGCGGAGGGAACCTTTACCTTTTTTACCAGTTCCTTGCAGTTTGTGGGATGCTCCAGGAGAATGATTTTGACGCTTTTGTTCTGCTCAATGCCCATTTTAGACCGTTCCTTACACTCAAAAATGTAACTTTGTTTCCTGGAAATGTGTGCTACTGTATTTTAAGTAGACTTTTGTTTTTAAAATGCAGTTCTTCCAAGGGGGTCAAAGCATCCTACATGTTTTCCTCCCTTCTCTAATTTATCTTTTCAAGCCTGAGAAGTTTGGTTGAGAAACAGTGAGTCGGTCTAAGAATGCTCAGTGTGCCTCATGTGATCATATGAACTCGGAACTCCCCAGGGCTTATTAAGGGGTTGGACCACTTTTGAAAGTTTGATTCCCAGAGAGTTTTGGACTTCAGCTCCTAGAAGATGTAGCTGGCATGGTCAGGAATTCTGGGAGTTGAATCCAGCAACGTCTGGGAGCCAGGCATGTAATCATTCCTCCTGTCATTTCTTGCCCAAGGTCCACAGAGCAGAACCTCTTCATATTCTAGACTCCTTCAAACTGCTCAGGTTCCAATGAAATTCCTTTTCTCATGCCATTTCAGCAAATTCCTGTGATGAAGAAAAACAGTAGTGGGGGAAAGATAAAACCACATCTATTGGTGGGCTTAATCTGGTGTTCTTCCCTTCAGACAGGCTCCCTCCGTGTGCCAACTCTAATCTTTCCTTCTATGAAATTCCACTTGCACTGCTTGACTATCACCCCAAAGCCTTCTGGGTAGCATTGAGTTTCCTTATTTACTGGGGAAACCCCTATGTTCTGCTCTGGACACTCTATTACTCTTGGTGAAGGGGTTGGTTTCTTTTCAGCTCCAGTAGATTTTACTGACTACCTTTAAAAAAAAAAAGGAAGGCCCGTTGTACCTCTTCCCAAGGAAACTGTGGGATGGTGGTGTTGATCACGCTTCCCTTTCTCCAGGGGCAGTGAGAACTTCTAACTTTAGAAAGGACAGAAGACTCTCCCCTTAACATAATTTTGTGTCCTAGTGTGGCTGTGCCACAGAACTCTTAAGATGCTCTGTTAAAAGGTCTCTCTGCCTTTTGTGTATGTATTACACAGTGATCTCAAATGGTGTTTCCTCAGAAAGAATCCCTACATCAGGAGAACTTGGGAGGGATTAATCCTGAAAACCTGCTCCAAAATACTGAGAATATGCATTCCTTTCTAAAACGCCAGTGTTCTGAGAACTTTGCTGTGTCTCTACAGCAGCGCTTCTAATACTGCCGTAATATTCCCGCCACTTTTCTCACCGCTTGTTTCTCTCGCAAACCTGCCCCAGATCGTATGCCAAATGAGGGGTGTGGCACTGGCTCCTCCCTGCTTGCCGTGGGTGTGAAACCTGCCCGTTGTCGCCCTGAAGCCAAGACGGTCATGCTGTCTCTCCCGCTTCTTCTGCTTTAGGTATGAAGCTGACCAGCTTCAGATGCTGAGGAAATCTGTCCGCATGGAGTTGCAGGAGCTGGAAATGCAGTTAGAGGAACGGCTCCTGGCTCTCGAGGACCAGCTGAGGAATCTGCATGCCTCTTCGCCTTTCAGGCAGCATCACCTTATGGTCGGTATTGTGCGGAGCTCCATGGCTATACATATTTGGTTGTGCTGTGAAAAATGTAAATTTACAAGGCAGTAAGCGACAAATAGTAACAAATAGCCCAGTTTTTGCATGAGAATATTTTACAGTAGAAACAAGGTACTTTTTTTAAAAAAAATTCTAGGATACAGATCTGAGTGGTTTGTTATTTTTCCTGATACAGTGGTACCTTGTATAAAGGAATTAATTCGTTCCAAAGGAAATTATGTTAAGCAAATTTTCCTTTATACAAATACCCATAGGAATGCATTGAAAATGGCGTAATCCCATTTTTATGTTGTACAGATTTTCCCCATAGGCAATTATGTTAAGCAAATTTCCCCTATCTCCGGAATGTTTTATGTTGTACAGATTTTATGTTATACAAACTGTTTGTTATACAAGGGTCCACTGTAGTTCACTTCACTGCATGGAAAGTCAGTGTGTGGGGCTATACATATGTGGTGTATGTGCCCCCCTGGCCATTGGCCATTCTCGCCCTTCCTCCAGTGTCCGTTGCCAGTGTTGTTGCCTTAGCACCTAAATATGGAAACAAAGTATGCTTGCCCTTTGCACCTTGTTTTAACGAGGAACGGCCTCCTTTGAAGGTGGAAAAGGTGGAAATTGGGACCACGTAGCTGGGCAGGCATCGGGGAGAGCGGGCAGTAGGGTGGAAGGTGCCTGCATGACTTCTCAAGGCCCCTGAGGTTGTTTGTATAATGTGCATAACTGTACTACTTGCAAAAGACCAATTATAATTCTGATTTCTTCCCCTCCTCAACCTCTCAGGACATGTATGGAGGCAGAAGCACTGAAAACCTGTCATGCCCTTCTCCGCTGAATGTGATGGAACCAGTAAGTATCCCTAATCAGGGAGGGATTTTTGAAGGGGTCTCGTTGAGGTGTTCAGTCTTGCCAACACTTGGGTGATACGTACTCCCTCCCTCCCTTCAGTAGAACTGCTTTCAGCAGTTCATGGTGGGCGATTTTAAGGATTCTGTCTTCTGAGAAAAGTATCTGCAGACAAATTTCTGGAGTATTCTTGGCTATAAGTAGAGCTCAGCAAATTCATGGCTGAATGGTATTAAAGCACAGACATCTTTCACCAGAGTATAACTCAGTCCTCTCTCTGGAAAGGTTGACAAATGCCATTGATTCTACATTCCTTGGAGTTCAGCCTGGCTGGAACAGTGACACATCAAGCCTTATTTTTCAAGTCTGGAATCTTTGCTTTGGGATTTAACTCCTACTCCTAAGGCTGTAACATGTAGCCAGGTTGATTTTGGGGGACCTCTTTTGCTTCTTTCCCTGCCTACACTGCACCCAGTCTGACTGAGTGTCCTGAAGAAATTCAAAGGTTCACTTTTTAAAATAAACATTTTGAGGGCCTGGTAAAAGTATTGCCCATCTCTGGTGTTTGAACTAAGTAACAGGGAATGAGAATACTGAAGAAAGTGGGCATCTGATAGTTTAAAGCAGTAGTGGCCAAACTTCGGCCCTCTAGATGTTTTGGACCACAACTCCCAGAATTCCAAGCCTATATTGCTAATGACAAAGGACTGTGGGAGTTGTGGTCCAAAACTTCTGGAGAGCTGAAGTTTGGCCAAAACTGGTTTAAAGGAACCACTGGGAGTTGGCGAGGCGGCTTCAGTCTTCTTGAACCAAACCTCATCCAAATATCATCATTGACTTTGCTGCCAGTTGTTCACTCCTGATTTAGAATAAGTGATTGTGGAATATAGTCATGGCTGAGGATAGATTGACTGCTCTCTAGAGCAGTGGTTCACAGCCTTGAGTCCCCAAGTGTTCTTGAACTAAAAACCCCAGAAACATTCACTATTATGCATGCCGGCCAGGATTTCTGGGAGTTGCAGTTCAAAAGTATCTGGGGTCCCAAGATTAGGAACCACTGATCTAGTGGGGGGTGAAGCTGAGCTCTGAACTGTTGTGCACTGTCCTCGGACCACACAGCCTGTGTGCCGATGTGGAATGGTTCTATAGGCAATGGAGAGTTGTTGATAGATGGGGGGATTCTTTCTGTAATCAACATTTTCTCATCCTGCAGGAGTTATAGCACCAAAACATTAAAACTGAAATGCCACCCTAAAAGGAAACATCTTCACACCCTTTATCTGTCTTTTTTTTAATGGTGTACCAGCATTCTTGACTCAGGCAAAGCCAAAAACCTTTTTACAGTACTTTGTATATGAAGTGAGGCACTGCTACTCTCTATTACTAGTCTCAGATTTCTGAGTCACCTTCCGTAAATAGAGGCAGGGCATCCTCTCAGTGGATGAGGGTAGTCAGGGATGCTTCTTATGTCATGCTGGGCCACAACTCCCAGAGTTTTGGACCACAACTCCCAGAATTCCAATTCTGTATTGTCAATGACAAAGGACTGTGGAAGTTGTGGTCCAAAACATCTGGAGGGCCGAAGTTTGGACACCACTGCTTAAGAGATCCAGATTGTTCTAGTTGAGTTTAAAGCGTGCATTGTGGTCCAAGGGCCAAGGTATCATTTTATGCTTCAGTGTGTCAATCACTGTGGTGAGACGGACAAAACGTTTGATTTTATGTACAGGCACACCTCAGTTTACGAACGCCTCCGTTAAAGTAATTTTTGGTTTATGAAAGGAAATCCATTGAAAATAATGCCTTGGTTTATGATTTTTTTCCTGCAATATCTCAGTTTATGAATTTTTCCTGAAGTAAGTTTTCCCAGGATGTATTGCATCCCCATGTATTTCTTCTTCTTCTTCTTCTTCTTCTTCTTCTTCTTCTTCTTCTTCTTCTTCTTCTTCTTCTTCTTCTTCTTCTTCTTCTTCTTCTTCACAATATGAAACATCCCAGAGAACGCATTAAATTCTTAAACTGAGGTATGCCTGTGTGTGTATATATATATGTGTATGTATTTTCATCTCCCTTAATTCCACAGGTGTCTGAACTCATTCGGGAGCAGTCCTACTTGAAGTCCGAATTGGGGCTGGCGCTGGGGGGTCATGGAATGGAGGCTTCGGCAGCTGAAGGTTCGGAATCTGTCTTTGATCACGGCGGGAACTCCGACACCTCTTCCGTGTGCTCTAGTCAAGCTAGTCGAAAAGCAGGAGCCCATTCGTCCGAGGGCGTGAGGCCAAATCCTCCCAGCAAACAAATCTACCGGGCCTGCGTCGCCTTGATGCCTTCCCCGCCGGCACGATCAGAAACACGGCAGCCTCCGGAAAGTTCAGAGGAGCACCTGGCCGCCCAACCGGAAGCAGAGCAAACACTTGAAAAGGCTCCCCTTGGCCCCACAGCAGAAGAAGTACACAAGAGCATGGAGAACGATGAACTGCAGCAAGTGATCCGAGAGGTAAGCCCCAGGGTGGTTTCAAGACAGACAGACAGACAGACAGACACACACAGACGCGCGCGCGCACACACACACACACACACACACACACACACACGCACGCACGCACGCACGCACGCACGCACGCACGCACGCACGCACACACACTGGAAGGACAGACTGCTTCTCACCAACCAACAAAAACCAGCATCCTGCCAGCTGAAGCATCCAAATGAGGTTCTACTTAATATGAACCTCATACTTAAGACAGAAGTTAGGCAGGGAATATGAACAGATAAAATGAAAACTGGAAGAAGGATCTAGAACAGGGCCACGAAAAGCTTTAGGTTTCTAGACATTTGGGACTCCAGCTTCCACAGCCCCATTGGCTGTTCTGATTGAAGCTTTGGAAACTGACACCCCCAGGAGCGCATTGAACTTCATGGCAAAAACACTGTTCTCAAAAGTTTTCCCAAGGAGGAAATTAGATTCCCCCCCCACACACACACACACATATTTTTCTTCTTGAACATGAAGGGGTTTGGGGAACCAGGAGCCCCCCCCCCCAAAAAAAAGTCTAGTACGTTGCCTTGGACCTGCACTTGGCTTACTTCTGATGTAGCTGAAAACGCATACAGATCAGCCTGAAAGGGGCTGACTAAGGGCCTTTTTACACGACCCCTAAGATCCGCTGGCCACTTAAATTCAGACCAGAGATCTTAGGGGTTCCTCGCTCTTCCTCTCTCCCCACCCCCCTCCGCACTTCCTGGTTGCTGGCTGCCTGAGGGAGGGAGAAAAAGAGAAAGAAAAGCATGCGGGTTTACCTCTGTTTTGTTCCCGGCAGCATTCAGATCTCTTAAAGGGGCGGGGCGCAAAAAAAGAACAAACGGAAGTCAGGAGAGCCCCACACTCACTATCCTTACACCGGATCAAATATTTGTCACCTCCAAAAAGCAGGTACAAGAAAACTGCTGTTTGGTCTTGCTAAAGTGGGCGGGGTCGCACTTAATTGTCTGCAAAGTCCGGAGCTGGTGGGTAAACATTTTTAAGGTCCGGACCTTGCAGCCATTTGCAGCGGAGCTTAGGGATCGTGTATAAACGCCCTAAGACGCCTCCGGATATGTCTGCATGCAAAACTTGTGTTGCCCTCTGCTACTGAGTTAGCTGCCTACCCAGCCTGCCTGTGCAGCTGCCGGTCATTCTCACACCTCATGGCAGATATGGGAGAAAGACAGACACAAGGGGAGATGTAAACATTCTGAATGGAAAGAGCCTTGGCTGCAAGAAGGCTTGCTTTTGGTCTGGTCCCGGTGATCACCAGCACTGCAGAAGGACAAAAAGAGGTGCATCCTGTCCACGCCAAAAAGAAGAAAGGTGTGCAGGTAGGAGGTGTGGGTAGGGCCTCTTTGGGGGAGATTTGGTTTTCTCCAGTGAATGTACGTCCTGCGATTGCCGGAATCAGGAGTGAACCAAACCAGCGGAGCAAATATTGGGACAAAGCCCCGACTGCATTCCTTTTTCGGCCCTTGCCTAGAATCTAGTCGTCTATGAAGTCCCATTAAGTTAAATGGGCTGTGGTTCCAGGTAAACACAGGATTGTGACCCTACTTTTTTCCAACACAAGAAGCTGGCAGAATTGCTTGTTTTGCATACAGTGCTACAGAGCAAGGCTGCCAAGTGGGAAAGCAGCATTCATGAGAATATACACGTCTTTGCATCTCATAAATACCAAAAAGCATCAGCCTTGCGTTGTTTATTTCTAGAACAGAACAAATGCATTGCAGGGAAATCCATTAGTATGCATTCTTGATATTTCTCTCTCCCCCCCTCAAATGTTAAACACGTGGCTTTTCCAAGTCATTTCTCCCCTTTCGTGTACTTGAATGATCTCGTTTGTAAAGCTGTAGTGGGGAGAGGCATAAGAAGTGAATAGTGTTTCGGATTGTGCCGGAGTGGACTGTAATGTGTTTGGACTTTTGGCCTGTAGCATATTTCCCAGAATGGAAAAGAATCCCACCATCCCTTCAGATAAATTTCATCCCCTGGAAGAAAATTATGCACGCGTGCACACACACTCACACACATGCGCATACAGAGAGTCACAATATGTAAAGCTGACCTTTTATTATTATTTTGAAGAGCCTACAACCTGGACTCTGATTTATGGAATGGAACGGTGAAAAAGAAACCACAGAGAGTTATTGATTTATTTATGCATTTTTTCATTTGTATATGGTGGCCAATTTTCCCCAAAGGGAACTCTGGGTGGTTTACATAAAGAAAGAACAACAAATAATAATAAAGATTAAAAAAAATAATGCAAGGCAACCAGACAAACAAAGTTACTTTTAAAAAGCAAACGGTCCTGTAATTCTCCAGCCATCTAGCTGAGAGATCCTGACCCTTGCAGTCTCACAAAGTATTGTTGCACTGAATTAACGTAGCTTTCAACAAATTGGTAACGGAAGACTGTGTGATTTCAGTTATCTGGCTGAGCTTTTTGGCCAGCTTTTAGTTGACTTTCAGAGCACAAGTGTGCTTTTCTAAATCCCACCAAGGGTTGGCGATAGGGCAGGGAAGTAAGGCGAACCTATTACACCAACTGTTTCCAGAAATTTTCTTCACGCTGTAGCAGGCCTACATCACATACATGAAATGTGTCTGGCACAGATGTGCATAGTGCTGTTTCTGAGAAGTGAAGTTAGTGGTTGCTTTTTTTGTTTCCTTTTTTATTTAAAAAAATGGCTTTTCGGAATATAGTCAGCTGATGAGAAGACATTTTAAAGAAACAACAGAGTACTTGCAGGTGTGCTGTTCCTTCCTAAAAGCTCCTTTTCAGATGAGGACTCACATCCTTGAGAAACATTATTTGACAGGATGCGAAAGTATCCCTTGCTGGAGCCAGCAGCCAGCTTCGATGCCGAGGCCGGACAGCTTCCTGCCAAGGTCACACAGGAAGTCTGGCCGTTGCAAAGCCAAGAATAGAACACAAGTTGCCTGTTCCTGAGCCTGCTCCTGACCCACAACGATGAATTCTTCCTCTTGTTTGCGCGTCCCTTAACCGCAAGCTGATTGAGGTCATTTTATCACTTCGTTTCGGGATGCGGTGCTCCTTTTTCATCCAGTTCCTAATGGTTGTAGTCTGGCCTTTTTCTTTGGAGGAGGCCGCAGTTTTTCCTGGATGAGAGAACGTCCAAAGCCACAAACTGTGATTGTCAGGAGCCATCACAGCTCGGTTTCTTGATTCTGTGCTCTAGGAAGGCCACCATGAGAACCTCTATATGAAGCATCCTTTTGGAGAGCAAAATGGTCCCGGGATCCAGACTGGCCCTGCACACTCAGGCTAGCTGTTTGGTTCAGCAAAATCAGCTGTCCTATTTGCTCACTGTGTTTGAACAGACACACACAAGTCCTCCTGGTTTGTGTATTGTTTGGTTTATTCCTCCCTTTGGTTCCTGTCTCTTCCCCCCCCCCCCTCAACATTCTAGGGGGGAAGAGCAGACTAAAATATGCAAGAAAGCCACTCATCAAACATGGCTAGGTGATAATTTCCAGAGTTTTAGGTGTCACCATGGAATAAGGGTCCCTTGACTTTCAGAAGCAAACTATCTGGTTTGACAGCCAGGTTTGCCTAGAACAGGTGGGGAACCTTTGGCCCTCCAGATGTTTTGGGTGGCAATTACCAGAATTCTGAGCCCATATTGTCGGTGATAAAGGACTGTGGGAGTTGTGGTCCAAATCATCTGGAGGGCCAAATGTTCCCCACCCCTGATCTAGAAGAAGGACCCAGGGAATAGCAAGGCTTTAGAGTGGGGCAGTCTTGATTTGTGTTCCGCTCTTTTTGGTGGGCACATCTTATGACATCTTATTCCCCTCACAAAGCCTTGCAATTCCTGTGGGGCTCTATGGCTGCCAAGGGCAATTACTTGGTGCCCCTCCCCTCAAAGGAGGAACCATGTGGGCAGCAATGGAGATAGGGGGGGACCTGTCGACATCTGTTCTGAGGCTCCTACTCCCAGGATTGTGCCTGGTGGTGGGGTAGTTCTGGCAAACCTTGGAATGTCTCAAAAACCAATGTAGAATTTCCATCTCTACTGTCCAGTCTTCAAGATTACAGCAGGAGCTGCTTAATTAACATTCAGGTTTGCTAGGAGAAAAGACAGAGCGTTGACTGCACTTGCTTTTGGGCAACCCCATAAAGAAGTCACATTGTAAGGTGTTGTAGCGTAGCTGTTCCTGCTGTGAGCGGGCGGCATGCTTGGGCATGGCTGCTCATGACCAATAAGCCAGGGTTGCTGTGCTTCCCATGTAAGCGTGCAAAGCAACCGGGCTTCCTCCTGGCTTTGATGCTGCAGAGGGCTGGACCCTCTGTGTCCCTCTTTAACTTGAAAGGAGATGTGCGAATGCAAGAGGAAAGCTATCAATCTATGACAGTGTAACTCTGGGAAGGCTTGTAATTCCAATTCCATCTTTCTTTTTTAGATCAAAGAATCTATTGTTGGTGAAATCCGACGGGAAATTGTCAGTGGTCTGTTAGCAGCTGTCTCCTCCCCTAGCAGATCGACTCATGCTAAGCAAGAAATGTAACCCTGAACTGGTACTCGAGGTAATGCCTTTAGTCTTGCTCTATTCTCATTACCTATCATCTGTCTTTTGAGTGCTTCACTGGAAGTGTGTTGTAGATGGGAAAAGACACAGCCAGTAGAGATGGGCACGACTCAAAAAAATGGTGTTTCGTTTGTCATTTGGTCGTTTAGGGGTCCGTTTCGGTTTGTTTTTGTTTTTGTGACTTTTTTGCAAAAAAATTCATTTTTGTTTCGTTAGGTAACGAAACAAGAAAATGAAAACGAAAAATTGCTGTTACGTTAGCATTCTTTTTAGTTCAATGCATCTGCTGCAACGAAAACGAAAAACACGGCAAATTGGGTCGTTTCGTTTTCGTTTTGTTTTTTAAAAAATTCGTTTCGTTTTCGTTGCATAACGAAACGAAAAAATGAAAATGAAAATGAAAAATCGCTCGTTTCGTGCCCATCTCTAACAGCCAGCATTCAGTCTTTGCTTGACACAGGATGACTCCTATGGGTGATAAATCGCGCATCTGCTTGGAGAGCCAGTGTGGTGAAGTAAATAGATTGTTGGCTTCAAGTCCCCTCTTGGCCTAGAGTTAGGGTTAGGGTTAGGGTTAAGGGGCGGGGTCAGCAGTTAGGAATGGGACTTTTAGATTTCTAGGACACCCTGTCCCTGGATCTCTGGGAGAGGGAGAACGACGCCAGAAGACCAAAGAGCAATTATCCCTACTACGAAAGAAGCTGAGTTGCAGGTATTGTTTTGAAAAGGAAGGCAGAGGGCTTGGTGCTTGCTGGGGAGACATCTTGGCCCAGTACTGTCCTTCCCGTCACGTATTCCAGTGACTCTCAGGAAGCATGGGGGCCCTAAGCAAGCACCGTGGCTGTCTCCTTCCTCTTGAAGGTAGAAACCTACATCATAACAGGGATGCCTCTCTTTCACCTTCTGGTTTTGCTTTCTCTCGCTACCACAATCCCGCTCAGGTGATTCCATTCCCCGTGGTGTTGGGTATCAAAGCGTACCACTAGGTCTCTGCCATAAGAGTCCTGCCTTATTAATGAGAAGCATGTGTTCCCAATGCCAAAGGATGGCCATACAGTCATGCTTCTTTTTCCCCTCCAAGGTTGCCCTGTGTTCCAGGGACGCAGTGGAATTTCTCCTCTGGGAAAGATGCAGAGGGAGGCATGTACCTGGACACTGCTGGACAAAAGCAACGGTGGATGAACTGAGTCCTCTTTTCGCTGGATGCTGCCACGGGGCCCTTCTGCTATGACCAGGACTCTCTGCCTGCATCTTCACTACTGCTCATGAATTACCGAGAGAGAACTGTGGGCTGTGTTTCACAAGCCTTAATATTTATTTGTATGATCTTAATTTGTGTCCGTCTCTGTCTGTGCCTTGTCCTTAATCCTGTTGAGAGGTGTTCCTCGGAAGACTTGAAGATTGCTGGACCAACCCCAGTTCAGTGCGAAATAGCTTAGGATCATTATTTCCCCCCCACACACAGTCGCCTTCTCCCCCCCCCCCCCCCGGCCGCTCGCCACTGACCTCTGTGAGGTATTTAACTGTGCAATAACAGATTCACTCTGAGAGCTTGAAATATCTGTTTCCACTGCTGTTACTGAGTGCCACTTCAAAAGAAGAGGGTCACCTGTTGTAAAAAAAAAATGTTAAGTTTTGGGAGACGCTGTCCTTTGCGAAGTATAGAAAAGTTCGTGAACTTACACAAAACTACTAAAGATGCTCACACTGAAAGGCCTTATCTTTGTGCAGTAGATAACTTTTAAAAAAATTCGGCTTTAAACTTTCCTTATTCCTTCACGTGCCTCTTTTTTATATATATAAACATGAATTATATGCTTTTGTAAGAAGGCAGCCTCTTCCTTTTATTCAGACATGTCTATATTGAAGACAAGAAAGTGGCATGCACTTTGACGTGGATTGGCGCCTTCGAGAGTTGATATGGGGAAATTGGAAGGAAATATGTCCCTTCTTCCTTCTCTGTTTTTTCCCCTAGAGGCTGGGAGAAATGGTTTGAAGTGCAGCCAAATAAAATGGAGAGTTTGCAGAGCTCGTGATGTGTGGCGTTTGCCAATGGGACTCAGAGTTAATTGAAGTACAACTAACGTTGGAATGCCACTAGGATTCTCGTCCTTTGAAATTCTTTGTTTTCACTAATAAATACTCAGATTGCATTGAAGATGTAATCAGCGACTAGTAAAAATTTTAACATGATAGGAGAAAAAGCCTGTCCAAGAGCTGTATGCTTAGAATATACAGAAGGGCTGATCTCTTTTTAAAAAGAGCTGTTCGTGCCAATAAAATTATTTATTTTGCCTACAGGTCTGGAGTTATCTTTTGAAACATTTTACTCTTTTTCTCTCTCTTGCAATCTAATGTGGAAGTCTTCAGAAGAAAGCTTCATGTGTAGATGTCATCAGCTGGGCCTTTGTGAGAAGAAGCCAGCTTTGAAGGAGGAGTATTGCTTTAGATTGTCCACCAAAAACCAAGGCCGTTTTTAACACCTCTTGGGTTAAAAGTCACAAGTGTGTGGGCAAAGAAAAAGTAAATGCAAAATTAGATCAGAGGTATCCCTTCCAATTCTGCTGCCCTTCCTTATGTATGAGAACATTCAAAAGGCTGTTGCCTCTTCTGCAGCCAGACATTCTACAGCTCATTCTGCTTTGCCTAGTTTCTGCCCTTCTCCATCTGTTGTAGGCCCAGATCTGTTCAGTCACATTCTGACTGAATGTCAGGCATGAGTGACTTGACTCGGGGATTTCTGGGTAGTCTCACGACTTGGACACCATTTGTCTAAGTTGTGTTGTTGTCCCCGTGAGTTCACCCTGAACCCACCGCCATTATTGGCCTACTACCCCCAACACACGTCGAGCAGGTCATGAGCAGAGAGGCTTGACTGCGTTTGTTAAGCTGCAATGCTGCATTCAGACCTCAGCTCAGAACTTGAGTTCGATGCCGGCAGGTTCAGGTAGCCAGCTCAAGGTTGTCTCGCCGTTCCATCCTTCAGGGGTCATTACAAGGAGTTCGCAGCTCACTTTGGGGCATTTCACCTTAAGCGGTCAATTGCAGCCATCGGTACTTTTGGTTCCTCCTTGTGAATGCATAACAAGCCGGTGAGGTGATCTTTGTGTGGTTGTGCAACATCTGAACAGAGATGTGGGAGTGTACAATTGGAAGCTGCTGCTGCATAGAAGAGTTTATTATTACACGGGTTGCGCACAGCCAACAACTGTCACGGAAGAGAAGAAAGAGCCCTGCTGGTTCGGAGCAAAGCCCTGTGTCCTGGTCCAACATTCCATTCCACAATGGCCAACCACGTTGCCTCCAAAAGGCCCACAAGCAGGTCATGAGTGCAGCGTGCTTTTATGTGGCTGCATTTTGTTTTCCTCGCCCTCAAAAGGGTCTTTCTTTGCACGCTGTAGGACGACACCTACGTAAGCAATCCTTCAGATTCGTGCAGCTACAATGAATGGGGCTTATTAGCCAGTATGCAAATCACCACACCACTTAATATACAAAAATTTAGACTTGTTTTCCTCAAACGGTAGCCTTGTGTACCTCTTGTCAGCCCGTTTTTGAATCCAAGGAAATGTCGCAAAGCAGATTGTGCCATGGCAAAGCGGCGCTCAAAGGAATCCGATTTTGGCTTGGCTGTAAGAACTTTAACAACTTGAAAGCTTGATAGATGATGGCCTGACATGGAAGAGCTTATTGGGAGAACATGGGGAGATCATATTTTTATCCTCTCCGCTGGATTATGTGGGAAATAACTTCAATGGAATATCAAGTCTATGTGGAAAGAAATGGCTGTTTATATTTAGTCAAGACCAACCCTAAAATCACAATGAAAAAATAATTGGTAGACATCCAAGAGTGGGAAAGAAATCTGTTCATTTAACATTTCCCTCAAAAACAAATATTCTGCACCTCCAGAGACTACGAAATCCCAAGATTTTCTGATACTCGTGATATGCTGCAGTTAAAAACAAAACGTGTGCAAGCCAATGTATGCATTTGAAAAATGAGCACAACTAGAGATGGGTAGGCTCAAAGAAAGTTTATTAGCATGCCTTAATCAAGAGGAGAAAGGGTCTGAACTATGAGCATTAATCCAAATTCATGCACACGTTTGCAGTTTAGAAATGTATGCACACAAAATGTACACCCATTTCTATGTGAGAAGAAGGAAAAGGATTTTTACACCCCTATGAAGAAGTTCAGCTCGGCTGAATGGCACCCATAAAAGCTGAACAGATCATTACTGCACTTGTTTGGAAGCCTGTCTTAATTTTCAACATATTTTGTGAGCACACTCCCTAACATCTTGTGTTTCTTTTCCCCGGGGGAGGGGGAGGCAGTTATTTTGCTATTGATTTCATCATCACATATCCATTCCCTCTAAATCTTTTAACAATGTTATTAGGATGTTCACAAGGACATGGGTGCAATACACATTATGACTGGTCAAGAACCGTGAGCAGCTACAAGACTTGTCATCAGTAACTGGATGGGAGAGTGAAGTGCCATGAACAAACTATTGTTATGGGCTATGAAGTCACGTACAACGTACGGCATCCTTTATAGGATTTTCAACATTTGTGAGCTATTTAAGGAGTGGATTTACCATTACCACCCACCAGTGAGTTGCCACAGTCTAGGAAAGATTTGAACCTGGTTTCCTGAACCCTAATTCCTCCGTCTATCCAATGCATCACACTGGCTTTTGCTTAAAACATTGGCAAGTTACAATGCAGCCTAGAGAGGAAATGTTTAACTAAAGTTACTCTGCTGTTTGCAGGAAGGATGCATGTAAAGACTCAAGTGATTTATGGCTTTCTTCCGTGGACATTGCAATGATCATCTTCATCGTGTGCTCTCAAGTCAATATTATGGTAACTGGAGGGACTACTTGCCTCTAGGAACAGCCAATTTCAGGCAAATTAAAGTCAAATCAATAGTTTCTTCAACATGCAGTACTGCTTGTCTAGTTTCAAGAGCCCAATGATGTTCAGGAATTCATGTTGGTCTTCAGTTGGTGCCCTGAATGGCCATTCTAGGGAAATTTGCACCATTCGGGGGGGGGGGGGTCAAGTCAAGGCTGCACGGTCCTCAAAGGGCCTTTTCACACGACCCCTAAGATCCGCTGGTCCCTTAAATTCGGACCAGAGATCTTGGGGGTTCATTTCTGTTCCTGCGTCCCCACCCCTCAGCACTTCCTGCTCCTGTCGGCGTGAGGGGGGGGGAGGGGAAAAAAGGACAAAAGAAGCCTTTACTAACCTGCCGGTGCGGTTGAACTTGTCACGAGCCCCGTTACTTCCTGGTTCCGTCTCAAGGAGCTCTTAAAGGGGCAGGAGGCAAAAAAACAACAGACAAGCCAGGAGAGCCCGGCACTCTTATCCGCATAAAATTTTTTTCACCTCCAAATAGAAGGTACAAGGAAAGTGCGCTGGGTCGCGCTAAAGTGGGCGGGGTCGCACTTAATTGTCTCCAAACTCCGGAGCTGGTGGGAAAACATTTCTAAGCTCCGGAGCTGGGAGCCATTTGCAGCGAAGCTTAGGGGTCGTGTATAAACGCCCAAAATCACATAAGTTCAGGAACAGGTAATACCTTTATTGCACCATTAAGAAAAAACAAAAATAAAGCAAGTCTTATATACCGGTAGTTTGGCTTCCGTTAAATCTGCATTATGTTTCTCAGCTGTAAGTAGTTTACCCACTATCAGCTACAGTCGTTCATATTATATCCCAGACGTTTTAATTCTCTCCAGTGAGTTATCTAAAAAAAGTTTCATTTTTCAGTTTTAAGTCCATTTAACTATAGAGTGGTCTACACAGATTTCCTTCCTTTTTTGACCTTTTCCTCTGGCACTTCTCTCTGTCCTTATTGTGTTTATGGTCATGGAGCAGGGCCCGAGCTAAACCTTTGCTAGTGGAAGTGGGGAACCCAATGGAAATAGGATGGGCCCCTCCCCAAGCCCCACCCCACCCCTGGTTGGTTTTTGGGGCGCTCCAAGAGCTTTAGGGGGTGGAGAGCAGAGGCTAATAAGATTATAACATTTACCATAAATTTACCATCATAGTTCCTCATGTTTTGCCTAAACTTAACCGCTAACTGTGGTGAGGATTGAGCAGGCCATGGTCTAAACGTGTACTTTCTCACCGCCTTGAAGAAAACACAAAGAAGAGGAGGAACTTAAAATGCTGAAATATAACAGAAGGCCTCCGAGCTCAAAACCCGGACAAATTCCAAGCTGAATGCTTTAACACCCTCTGCTCCTTGCTTTTATCCCCAAAGCAATATTGAATTTTCTTGATTGATTATAATCAGCCTGGGACTTAAAATATGCACCCAAAATGTAGACAACACTATATTTTTCTCACTATAATTGCATAGTGTATAAACATTCCTGTAATTCTAGTTTAGAAGACAACTTTTCTATTCTCATGGAAGCCAATATGTAGAGTTTTGTGGTTTTTTACAACACAGATGCCACAGAAGCAATTATGACTCACAATATTACTCTTTTTAATGCTGTTAAATTTTTGCATCACACATGCTGGTTGCTGGAAACTGAACTTTCAATAACCGTGGCAACAGCACCAAATACTTGATGATTTTCTGATTACCTTCATTACAGCAGAAGATAATCTAAACTGAATGGAATTGGTGGAACTTCCTTCCACATAAATATGCTTAGGAACTGGGTGTTATTTACAGAAGATTTATCTGGGATGTTGAATGATACCCTTCAGAAGTCAATGAGGCTTTCCATTTATAATAGGGTTATATCTCTTTAATTTAACTAGTTTCCTATAAGTTGGCCTCGCCATTTCTAGTATACCAGCCAGAGGCTTCTACCCGTAAATCAAATGCTTGAATATTTACTCTCTCTTGGTTTAAAGAGAAGCAAGTCAATTTTATTTATTTATTCATTCATTTATTTATTTTTATATTTATATACCGCACCAATTTCCCAAAAGGGAACTCTGGGCGGTTCACATAAAAACACAAGAAGTCCACAAAATAATAGTTAATAAAATGGCAATAATAATAAAATAAAGGGGGAAAATACCCCATAACAATTAAATGATTGGCAAGAGGTGTAGGACAACTGATGACAATTACAAACCACAAGACAAGGAAAAGTAATACAAACCCTAGCGATTGCCAAAGGCATCCCTAAACAGCCACGTTTTAACAGCTTTTTTAAAGGATGCCAAGAAAGGAGCCTGGCGTATCTCGCTCGGTAGTTTATTCCAGAGAGCCAGGCCAGCCACCGAGAAGGCCCGTTTACGCGTACCTACCCTACGGGCCTCCCTGGGGGTGGTCACCCAGGGAAGCCATGGAAGATTGGGTGGGTCAGGCCAGTTTTGATCTTAAGGAGATACACTCTGCCAGATAATCAGAAATTGGGTTCCAGGCTTGGGAACAATCTCTCACTCAGATCAATCCTTTGATTCCCATATAATAATGCTATGGATGAAAAATGAGTTGTGGGAAAAGATGGGACAATGAATACACATAATTCACTTAACTGGCCAATATTGAGGAGATGCAAATTAGACCAAATTTAGACAACTATAAGACAGCAACTGTTCAGGTTCAGGTTGGAGATGGGCATGAACCAGCAAAATGGCAGTTCGTCTTGGTTCGTGGTTCCTTGAGGTCAACAAATCATGAAGTTCCAAACTTTTCCTGAATGAACCATGAATCAGTTCAGTGGGGAACATGTTTGGGTTTTTTGACTGGCTGGCTGGCTCCCAAGTGGTCTGCCTCTGTGTACTTGCCTGCCTGTCTTAAAAAGTTAATTGGTTCAGGAAAGGACCTGAGCCAACAAACCACTAATTCTCCGCGAACCTCCTGGTTTGTGCCCATCTCAAGTTCAGATTATTCCTTTAGCAACTCAAGTAGGAATGTAACTCTCCTTGCCATTCCTTTTCCCCAAATGGGAAAAGGGGGAGAAATAGCAAAGCCAATTCCCCACCTGAGCCCCAGGTTTAGGACTTAACCAGATGCTGAAGAGGAAGGAGGAATTCAAAAAGTTCTGAGACTCAGTTGGTCAGTTCAGCATGAAGAGGATCTCTGGACTATCTCCTGCTTGTCAGAGGTCAGGATGATTCTTTTTCTTCTTTCCTGGGAAGGAGTGGCGTTTAGAGCAGGGGTTCTCTGGGAAGCTACCATAGGCTAGTCAAGGAACATTCGAAGGCCAACATTGGTCCATACTTCAAAGCCTTCAAGCAGTGCTGAGTAAGCGAAGAACCTGAACTCCCTGTAGCAGTGTTGGAGACTCTATGGCACGGGTGCCAAAGGTGGCACACGAAGCCCTTTCTGTGCGCACGCGACATCGCCCCCTCTGCTCGGAGCACGCCACTGTGCTCCGTGCAGAGAGCTGGCCAAAGGGGAGGCAGTGGCTTGTGGGCTCATTCGTAGCCCCAGTTTACTCTCCAGGCTCTGGGCATTGTGGCTGGGGAGTAAACGGGGGCTACAAAGGAGCCCACAAACTGCTGCCCTCCTTACCTGGCTCTCTGCACAGAGCCATTTCGAGACTGTTGCCACGGGAAATTCAAAAGCCTGCTCTTCGATCCTCACGTTCCCAAAGAGTAACACCCCTACTTTTTGATCCTTGCTTTCCCAAAGGGTAGCAACCAAAGCATTTGTAACCCAGGGTACCATTGTATGCAGGTTATATTTCCGTATTGGCGCTTTGTGAAAAATAAGTGGGTTTTTAATCGCAGTTTGGGCACTCGGTCTCTAAAAGGTTCGTCACCACTGCCCTATAGGGTCAAAGGTTTGGGTCAGCCCTAACAGGTGGCTCTCTAGTGCCCCACTGCAATGCAGAGGGAGGAAAGGGAAAGAAGGACCCCAGTCTCACTACTGTTATCTGTGCATCTTAATATGATGCGTACTATTTTTTCAGGCGGTCACATGACGTTTGATGTGCAGTTAGCGTCCCGATGACAGGAGAGTATTTTAGTTCACTGTTTCCCTCCCGACTTGCTTAATGTGCATCTCTTTCCTTGTAGCAAATACCTGCGTTGCAGCCAGGTAGCAGTTTTGCAGGCGGAAAGCCAGTAAAAATTGTGCTGGCATGCGGGTATGGCACCAATTCAGTAGCATAAACGATTATCAAGGCAGAACTACAGGAAGTGGCAGAAAAAGGGGTACAAATCTAATTGGTGCGAATTTTCTGGGGTCACACCTCGTTTGAGGCATTAAACAGTGTGCATCAATGAGAAGCATTTTAACACAACCCCTAGAGGTGGTACAAAATGCTGCGGTTAAAGTGCACTTCCGGGGGTGTGGTCGGCCAGGGTACAAAAATACTGCTCTTCGGAGTGAAGGCACGATCTTTGGCTGCGCAGTCGTTCACAGCAAAAAGAGCAGCAAAATCATCGTGAGACCGGGGCCAAGGAGGAAGCCAGCAACAAGTTGGGGATCGAGAGTTAAATAGGTCTGCCTTAGCCATTATCCAGCCCTATCAGAGAAGCCAGGAATCACTACAGCACCACTGTCTGATCACTCCGACCCTTCCTTCTACCTGCTATTCACAATGGTCCCACACTATTAATGGCAGGAGGGGGGAGAATGGGCATTAAAGAAGGTAGGGAAAGATTGGTTTTCCTTCTCCCTGTTTTAAGACAGGTGTGATTGTTATTCAGAGGCATCTGCATTTCTGGTTAATTAACCTGTTCTACATGCTGAATGATTTGCTATGAATGTAGTTGCATGCAAATGAAGAAAACTGAAGCCATCTATTCATTTATTCTGAAAACAAAGTACTGTAACTATAACAAATTCCATTTCCTCTCTCCTCTTTGCCTCTTTGTTTTCTTTTTCTAAATTTTATTGACAAGAGGGCTCATTTTTGCAGTGTAATGCTGGAGAATATTTAGCTAGATATTGAAATAAAAGTGTTTGAACACTGTTATGATCCCCCCCATCCCCCACTGAAATCAACCCATGTTTCTAGCACAAATACCTATGATAGGTAGGTACAAAATGGCTAAACCCAGGTGAAAATGTATGGCATCCAAATAACTAAGAAATCAAGGGTTTTTTTTTTAATCATCCAGCAGAGATGCTTTGATTTTGTTTCACACTAGAATCACTTTTCTGTGCTTTTTGCCCTGAGTAGTTGCAGGATCTGTTCCCTGGGGTGCTCACAAAGGCTATTGGGGTGTCAATTCCCTTCTACCGGGCTTTGCAGAAGGATCCTCGGTTTCATATTTTGAAAACGTATCCGCAGCTTTTGTGCTTCACCGAATGGGAGGCTTCTGCGGGGCGTTTTACTAGCTGAACTGGATCTCTCCGTATTGTACTTGAAATAATTTGGGTCCATTCCCTGTCCCCGGATCTCAAACCCAATCATAACAGTCTTAACGATCGATGCAGTGCCCTTTCCTGACCGTAAAAAAAAAATCGGCTGCCCGCCAGGCCTAACGGTAGAGCCGGCCCTGCGTACAACATGCAAGTGAATGACGCAAAGGTTATTTCGGGACCAGGTGATCCAATCCCACCTGCTCTGAAGCTCCGCACGCACACCTCAGGCCTTAAAGCTTCTCAAGTCCCTTCAGCTATCAATAATTCAGGGCCCATCCGCAAGGCTCTGAAGGGTGCTTACGGTGCACTTTGGCCCAGCCTGCTAGTAATATACGAGAGAGAGAGAGAGAGAGAGAGAGAGAGAGAGAGAGAGAGAGAGAGAGAGAGAGAGAGAGAGAGAGAGAGAAATCCTCTCTTTCAAATCCCAGGGCAGCAGGCCAAGCCGGGCTAAGATTGCATTTTCCATTAGCTTCTGAGTGATTGCTTGGCATATGCAGAAGTGAACTGGGTGCACAATTAGCTTCTTGTGCCTTTCTGCGTTGCGCCGAGAGGGACCTGAGGAGGAACAGTGCTCTGGACGACTCCAGACAGAGGAGCGGTGGTTGGTGTTGGTGGCGGCGGCTTTAGATGTGTACGAAGGGGGTTACTCAGCTCAGACTGCTCCCCTCACTGACTTGGGAATTGCAGTCATTATTCAGGAGGGCTTGGTGCAGCTTCAGGAAGTGTGCCAGGGAGTAATTGGAGGAAGGAACCTCTCTCTCTTTATCTCAGTCTCTCTCCTTTCAAGCCATTCTGGGCTGTTTTCTCTTCAGGGTCCTGATTCTTGCCATGGAACCTAACAGCCCTAAAAAGATACAGTTTGCCGTTCCAGTGTTTCAGAGTCAAATAGATCCGGAAGCAGCAGAACAGGTAAGCAGCAAGTTTGACTTTCATTGCTGGGAGGGGGGAAAGGGGTGTGACATTTCCATGTGCAAAACCCTAAAACTTCCACCAAGCCAGCTGGTTCGGAGAAAGACTCAGAGAGAGAGGTTTGTCTTTCTGACACACCTGGTGCCTTTGACATCGGGTTTCTTTTTCTTTTTAATTTCAGCAAAATATGCCAGTGGAATGAAATGTAATAAAAAGGGTGTTTTAAAAATAAGAAAGCATTCAAGGTGTCTTCAAATCTGTTGAAATAATTTCCTTTTTAAAAGTTCCATTATCCTAAATGTTTTAAATCGAAGGGTGTCTTCTGATGTGTGAATTGGACACTCATACACAGTTATATTAAAAATGTTTCAATACATGTATGCACAGTAAGTTGGTCAGGGTTACCTCCACAAACACTTTTAAGAATGTAAGTAGAATTATTTCAATTATTTTGGTATAAAAAGTACAAAATGGGAAATGACCTGGATGTTTATCACTTTAATAATAAGTGATAATTTCTTCTGTGGCTCAGAATCTCTGTCAAAGCTTGGGTGTGGATACTTGGGTGTGAAAGGTGTCAGTGTGAGGCTGTGTGCTTGGAAGAAATTCCTGTTTGTTCCATAGGGCTTGATCCTAGGTATACAATTAGGCTTATTGCACTTACCTGGAGGTATCATGCCACTAAATCTAATTTCCTTTTGGAGTAAGCTGCATAGACTTGCCATGGCAGTGTTTTACTTCCAGTAGTTCACACTGCAATAAGCTGGCTTTTTGTCAGCATGATGCCATCTGATGACAGCTGACTGGTGGGATGAGGTGCCGGAGGGACCAGGCAAAAGATCTCAGGGCAGAAAGAAGGGCATCTGTTTCTTAATTAATGTGTCACATTAAGCACGCTGCATCATGCTGGGTGGATGGAGACCTGCAGTCTATCATTCCTCACCTAAATCATGGAGGTCATGCCTGCGACACACCCGTCCTTTAATTCCATTCCGGGAATGCAACATCACACTCTTTTTTCTTTTTTGCTTGTCTCCCTCTGAACATGGATATTGTTGCAAGCTTAGCAATACGTGGCAATTTTTTTGAGGGCCTCTTGTCCCCACTGCCCAGTTTTCTTACAGAAGCATCTGTTCCTGTTTGCTAAAAGCAAAAAAGGGGATTGATATAATGATGGGCCATCATTAGTGCTCACTAATGGGCATTTTCCACTAGAAATGATTGCTAAGGGCAAGCGATACAGATCTCGGTGCAAGTGTAACATTATACGACTTGGCTCCTCTAATGTCATTTGTAGGCTGGAACCTTAAAAACCCTGTTCTGCCAGAGGCGCAGGCAGTCCATTACAGTTCCATGCTGGAGGCCCAAGGACAAGATGGCAGCCGCCCTCTCCATTTCATGGACAGAGGTGGTCTGAGCTGAACTTTATTTGAACCCTGGCAGGCAGCAAGAAAGAGCCCTTCGCTGCAACTGAAGGCAGCAGGCTAAGGTTGTCTGTGTGTACACACAGCTTTGACCTCAGAGTATGGTTGGGAACAACTTGGGCGGTTACTTGACGTCCGCTTTGTCTCTGTTAGTGTTGCACTTAGGAGCAGTACAAAAAAAGTTACTTCACATCCATCACACAACTACTGAAATTTGTCTCGACCACACCCTCGGAATGGGTGCTAAGCGCGACAAGACTGTACCTGGTGCTGGAGTAGGGTTTTCCCTTGTCACTCTTAGTTCCCGCTTTCTGTTCCGAGACAAGACACCATGTAGTAACAACTGTCCCACAACAATACATTTGTTTCTCTCAGAAAACTGTGTCCTTTTTTTTAAAAAAATTAGACTTTTCAGAAGTGAAATATCAAAAAAGAATTTTTAAGCCCCCCCCCCCCAAAAGGAAAAGGGAAGCTAGACAAATTCAGTGTTTGTCATGGTACAAGACTGTGAGGTAATACTTGTCACAGAACAAGTTATCACATCCATCGGAGCACTGAAACAGGGACAAAACCACATGATCATGACCAACACTGTCACAGTACAAAACTAGTCATGGAACAAAGAAGGACGTGAAGTAGCCGCCTTGGAGATAGCAACTGCTGCACCTCAAACTCTGTTTCCTGGGGCAGTTGCCCCCCTCAGCCTCCTGACAGGGCCTCCTCATCACACAACTGTCCATTCCCAGCAGGAGCTCCCGCTTCTGGCCTCCACCTCTTACAGCAGCCACATGTTCAAAGTCTGGATGCAGGTCCTTATTTGTGTGGGTGGCTGCCAGAGGAGGAGGAGGAGGAGGGAAGTGTGTGATGAGGAGAAGCGAGCTCTGCACATCAGCTAGTGAGTGGGGGAGTCAGCTGGGTTATGGGGGGAAGTGAACATGCAGCATCAGTGGTGCCACACTGATGACTTTTGACGACTCAACGCAAAGCAATTTGTGCCCATCTCTAATGTAAACATTCAAGACAATAAGATTGCTGTAGCTATCCAGTTGTCATTTACTGTTCATTAAAGGATGTGCTGGTTCTTTAACCAGTCTCCTTCTGCCTCTATTTTCCACAGATTAGGAAAAGAAGGCCCACACCAGCATCATTAGTAATTATGACTGATTCACCTCCAGGTAAGTCAATTTAGTTAGTGACTACTTCTAAATGGCAGGCCGGTTTTCTCAATGAGGAATTGCGTTATCAAAAAAGCTACACAGGAAATAAAATTCATTGAAATAGTCTAAGGACAGATATAGATCTATGATCAGTGTTTGTTTGATTGTTTTTTAAATGAAGTAACATGTCCAACCTCTTCTTGTGTTTATCCTTCTTTTTGGCTCCCAACATTAGAGGGAAACCATTTCTCATCCTAGAGGTGCTTTCAGGGCCGGCACGTCCATTAAGGCGAACTAGGCAGTTGCCTAGGGCGCCAAAATGGAGAGAGAGCGTGGCCAGCCTGTTGCCCCCCCACTCCCCCGCTGGCCACCGCCGTCCATCCCCCCACCACCCGCCAGCCGCCCATAACCGTCCGGCCATTGCTGCCCATCACCGTCCGCCCCCGCCCCCGCCCCCGCACCCATCGCCGCCCACCCCTCCCATGCCTGTCGCCGCCCACCCCCCATGCCCGCCACTGTCCCCCGCCATCCGCCGCCCTCCGCCACCCTGTCGCTGCCGCCACCGCCCCTGTGCCCATCGCCACCCACCCCCTCGCACCCGTCACCAGCCCCCGCCATCCATCGCCCCCCACCGCCCACCCCCCACCCCTCACCTAGGGCGCAAAAAAACTCTAGCACCGGCCCTGGGTGCTTTTCACAGAGGGATCAGGGGGAGGAGAAAGAAAAGGAAGCCTGGCAAAGGGTAACATGCAAAGGAAAAGCAAATCTCTTATTTTGCCCTGCCTCCAGCAATTCCTGTCCATAGAGAAGAGTAGCATGTGAGCATGATCAGCATGAAGGAATAACAGGCAGAAAGCTATCTGCTTTCATAATGCTAAAGAGTCTGTTTATAACTAGAATGTTGGGAGGGGGAAAATCTTACATATTTATGTTGTGCTCTTATAATGCAACCTTGTGCAACCCTTTGAAATGAATTCTATTGGCATAAATCTAATCGTTAGTCCAAACTAGAGGAGAACCACTGACCCAGTTTCGTAGTGATAGGCCAACATTTGTGTAAGTTCCATGATTCAGTAGGTGTGCGCTAGCTGGATTTAGGACATCACGTTTATTTTTTCCCTCAGAAGATGTATAACTTTTATTTAGGTGTGCAACTGTAAACTGATCTACCACAGTGGTTGAAGGGGATGAATTAGGATTTATCCTGGTTCAAATTTCATTCGAGGTAGGCTTAGGCAAGCCAGTGCCCTTCAGTTCTCCTCGTCTGCAATCCATTTGTTTGCTGATTGCATTTCTCCCACTTAGTAATGTAAATTACCTCAGTAGTTCACAAAGTAGGAGTTGAAGCCACAAAACATACAATCTGCATGGGAATGAAATCACTACAGAATAAAGCCGAGCAAACAAAAAGGAAGGACAGCCACTGTGCAAGGCTCAAAAAGCACAAAAGAGTCTTAGTCAGAAACACTGACAAGTTTGGGTCTTCATCTGACACAAAAACAAATGCACACACAAACAAACACAAAATCACAAGCTAGATGGCAGGTGGGCCTTTCTGGAGAAGGCATTCCAGAGGCAGGGAGCCGCTTCGATAAACAGATCCTTGGGAAGGGCCATCGGTGCCTGAGTGACTTCCCTATTTATCTATAAAGCTGGAGTCATATGAGATTGGGGTGTGCATGGAGAGGGTAGAGGAATAGGGAAGAACACCAGGGTCTCTGAGCGAATGACAGCTGCGTTCACATTGGTGTCACCCTGAACACAGAGTGTTGTGCTTCCTTTTGCCCTGGGAGAAGCAGTGGCAAACAGTCCATGCTGCTGGCAGAGGAGAGTGGCTGGCTTCACACCCTATCTGATCAGCAGATGTATTTGCAGCGTTCCAACAGCAAAGTTTGGGATTCACTAAATTCTGGAGCTCGGGGGCCAAAATCCCAGTAACCCTACCTGTTATGATGCTCTGCTGAAAAGGCTTTAGTAACCGCCTCTCTCTCTCTCTCTCTCTCTCTCTCTCTCTCTCTCTCTCTCTCTCTCTCTCTCTCTCTCTCTCTCTCTCTCTCTTGCCTGTCTGGCAGCAGGGGCACTCTGGGCAATTATGCCTAGGACCTCTGGAGAAGGGCCTCATATGACCAAGAGAAGCCTATCCTGTCCACAACTCACTTACAACTTTACAGGCCATGTCGCTATTAATATGGCTATTCTTTTTTTTTTAACCTGGCATCCTTAGCCATATTTTGTAGAAGGTCTGTTGGGTTTTGCCAGTACAGGCAGTGAGAGATTTTTGGTCAACCACGGATTCTATTTTTCTTGAAAGTCCCCTCCTGCCCTTCCTCATCACTGCCAGGTTGCTTTTTTCCCCCAGTGAAATTTCATTATGTTTTTGTCATATATTATGTGGTACTTCTTATATAACAGATTTTTAAAATACCGAGGGTTCATTTACACATTGAAATACTCCTATACAGGACATACAGCTAAGTGCACATTTTTGGTCAAAAAGGGTGGCATTTTAGTGTTGACTGGGGCTGGGTTTTTTAATGTTATAGTGGGTGTGGTTTATTTTGAATCATCTTGGCCTGTGCAAATGCCTGTGATGCAAAAAAAATGTGTCTGAGGAGTTTTAAAGTATACTGACATACTGCATATATGTGTAGTATGCCAGTTGCACAGTGGCTCAGAGGAAATCGCTCCGGGGGGTTATTAATATGGCACAGAAGAACATCAAATGCCTAGTACTCACATTGGAGGAATTACACAGCTCCCACTGTCTTAAGAAAGCACAGAAAATTATAGGAGACATTTCTCATCCTGGACACTCTCTATTTGTACCATTACCATCAGGAAGAAGGTATAGATCTATTAGAACAAGGACAGAAAGATTCAGAAACAGTTTTTACCCAATAGCAGTAACCATGCTAAATTCTGTTAAAATTTAAGTTGAGGGGTAATATCAGTGTCGAATGTCTAACATGTATGTTGTATGGGGGTTTGTGCAGTTGTTGGTTGCGAGAGTGCAGGGTTGTGTGTGTGTATGCTTGTTTTTTTTTTAAATTGTAGTTTTTATGCATTGGGTGTGAATGCTGTCAGGTGAAGAGAGTGTAGGGCTGTGTGTGTGTATGTTTGGTTTTATGTCAGTTTTAAAACTGGTACAAGTGATGTTGGGCATGAGAATTTTGAGTATGTGTATGGATGCTTATTCTTAAATGGTAGGTTTTATGTCTTGGAATTTTTATATTCGGGGTGAGTTATGTGCAAACTGGATGGCACTTTTTAATTTTTTTGTATTTGTACAATAGAGATGGGCACGAATAAAAAAAATGATGTTTCGTTTGTCGTTTGTCGTTTGGAGGGTCCATTTCGTTTCGTTTCCGTTTTTTGTGATTTTTTTGCAAACAATTCGTTTTCGTTTTCATTCGTTTCATTACTGTTTCGTTACCATTTATTTCATTTTTTTGTGATTTTCTTTAGCATTTAAAGCAGTTCACTGTATTGCAGTAACGGAAACGAAACGCACGACAAAATTTCCGGTGTTTCTGTTCGTTTCGTTTCATTTGGGAGACAAAATTTGTTTGTCATTTCGTTGCGTAACGAAACAAAAAAACGAAAACGGAAACGAAAAATTGTTCGTTTCGTGCCCATCTCTATTGTACAATGACAACAAAGTGTTATTCTATTGTATTCTAAATGCTGAACAATATTAGGTGCCAGGATTACCCTTACTCCCCCCCACCCCTTGTTGGTTTCCTCAGGCCTACATTCTGTGGTCTGAGGAAGTGGAGCTGTCCATAAAAGTCTTTTGTCTTCTTTATTTTTATTGTTATAGTGCTCTTGGCCTGACAGTCTAGTACAGTGTTGTCGAACCTATGGCACGGGTGCCAAAGGTGGCACTTGGAGCCCTTTCTGTGGGCACTGGAAATCACCCCTCCATAGTCACCTGTATTCAGGTTAAATTGCTGTACGGGCACTTTGCAAAAAAATAGTGAGTTTTGAATCGCATTTTGGGCACTTGGTCTCCAAAAGGTTCACCATCACTGGTCTAGCACATACTAACATGGCTACCTCTTCTAAATCTATTTCACTTAAGTGCTGGAAAGAGCTGTTTCCTGATGGTTGATCTTTTTTCAAAAAAAAAAAAACTTAAAAAGAATATTACATATACTACTAATGCACAAACCATAATATGTAAACTCAAAACATTAGTGCTCCCCTCCCCCTCGGGACCTTTATATCTTCCATACTTTGATCTTTAAACCGATTCTTCCTTCTCCTTTATCCTCCCAAAAACACATGTAACCATGGCCTGGGTTTTTCCCTTTCCCTCTACAGTCACAATACAGCTTTTAAAAATTCTTCCCATATTTCATTAAATATATGACTCTTACTTCCCCTTTTTTAGATCTAATTTATAAAGTCAATTTATCATCAGCTGCTATATTCCTGCTGTTCGTCTTCTTGTCCCTTGCTGATCTACAGCTATGCTACTTTGAAAATACATTTTTAAAAATTGTGTCAAGCCAGCTCTCTTGGCTTCCAACGGATGAGAGGTGGGGGAAGCAAGCGAGCCAGCCAGCCAAGGGTTTCCTCAGAGGCTCCGATATGAGGGTGAAGCCAAAATGGCTGCTACTATGAGCACGGCTTCCCCCTCATGCTGCACCTATGTCTCCTGCAAAAACGAGGAGCCACGGGGCCAGCTCAAGGCTGCGGCTGTTGCTTCCTCCTCCTACAGTCCCTCGTGAAATAATCCTGCAATCTGCCCCAGTTTTATTTGTTTGTTTGTTTTGAGGAGAGGGGAGGTTGTCTTTCTTTTGAAGGGGGGATGTTTTTGTTGCATTCTTTCAATCACTTGCTGTCTTCACTCCTCCAGTCCTTGGTCTTAATTCTGTTCTCCCTGGTTTCCGCCCAGGGAGCCGAGCACCTGCGTCTATAAAGGCAACAATCTATTCCGTTCTACCAAGATATCATGCATCTTACAACCGGGGGGGGGGGTGTCCCAAAAGGGCACACACAACCGCCCCCCAAGCCATGTGACTTTAAACCAACTACAAATATCCTGAAAGAGACCTCAATTAATTTGAATAATGTAACTTCCCTTACATTACTGCTTTATAGTTCTTAATGCACATAAAATACAATACTCCAAATGCTGGAGAGTAATAACCAGATTCCCAATCCTCGTCCTGACTCCCCCATTATTATGATGATAGAACAAGTCCTGCAGATACTCCATCTCATCCCCCTCCCCCTTTGGTTTTCTATTCAGTAAGCATTTTGTGGACTTAAAGCACATTCTAGAAATACAATTGAGCTGTTTTAAGAGAGAAAGAGTCCATCTTACATTTCCCCTTATTCCTTTCCTTTCTTTAGTTTTTTTAAACAACTGTAATTCTAATCTAGGGTTTTCCTGGGCCTATTGATTCCTCCCTTTTGCCTCTGGTTGGTGCCACTTTAATGTAGTGAGTAGGAGCAATTACACCTGAAAATGGAAGAGAGATGGAAGGGTGGAATGAAGTTGAATCACTTAAAATGGCTGTCTGCAGACAAAAACATGGCAGAGGGGATGTATTCCACTGAAACATCCACACAGCTAAGCATTGAGAAAAGTATGCAAAAGCATATATTGTAGAGTGGCTTCACTGCCAGATGGGCAGTATAAAAATCCAATAGATAGATAGATAAATAAATAGATAGATAGATAGATAGATAGATAGATAGATAGATAGATAGATAGATAGATAGATAGATAGATAGATAGATAGATAGATAGATAGATAGATAGATAGATAGAAGTGAACCAAAGTGACACCATGTTGATTCTTCTGTATGCCCCGTATCTGTGCCATATTGTGCTTTGTGAGCTGTCTGAAACTGGTTACTGAAATGTCTATGCCTCAGCAAGAGTGAAAGAGCCTGGGTTAAATGATCAAGGACATGGGGGGAAGCGGTGAAAAGAGGATGGAATAGGAATGGCTCTAACAAGAGTTACAGTTTGCTAAAGAATGTTGTTGATTGGTGGGTCTCATGCTTTCTGTACTTAAATGTGTACCTTGCCTTTGTTAGTTGCAATTTTCCCCTTCTGCTTCAGGGGGGAAGCTCACCCCTTCCTTTATCCAGATGAATAAACAAATGGTGATTTGGATATGTGCTTGTCTCGGACACTTATCGGCTAAGTTGTTCTGACACAAGAAAAGTTTGGGATTAGCCCAGACTCAACAGGATAAGCATGTTTGTGATTCAGGGCATGCAGGCCCTGAGGTCTGCAACATCTGTGCCTGAAGCAATAATACAGATTAGCTTTTCATGTGCTATTACTGCGTGATGTTACCCTTCTGTGGTGTACTATGGCAGCTTGTGAGCAGTCTAGATTTAGCTGCACATAATGTTAATGTTCCCTCAAAGTAACGCCGCTGGCAGGCTCCACAATCAATTCTTACCACTCTGTCCATTTAAAAGCCACTCGGAAAGCACCAATCATTCTCCTCTGTTACTGGCATTCCTTCCCCTCTGGTAAAAGGGCTTTACAAGCACTTCGTATCCATTAAGGCAATGCTCCCCAACCTTTTTATCGCCACGGACCGGTAAATGTTTGATAATTTTTCCGTTGCCCGCTTGTTTTGATTTAATAATTTTATTTATTTATTATAATTTAATTGTATTTAAACATGCCTTCATGTTTGCCCAGGGAAAACCGCCTCCCGCCCAAATTCAACCCACCAAACCCCCCATCCCCCGCCCCCCCCGATGCCAATGTTGGTGGGGTAAAATATTCAAAATAAATAAAATAAACGTTATCCCCCTTTTTTTCTCCCCCCCCCAGCTGTGCATGCCTTTGAGAGCACTTCCGTTCCCCCCCGCTTCCTTCGTCTCCGAAACCGCCTTCGCCTTCCGAGTCCCAACCACCCACCTCACCCACCCCCCGCTCCTCCTCTTGTGGGCCTGCCTCGACGGGCCCAACCGGCCCCCGCCCGCCACCAGCCTCACCCCGTAGCCTCCCCACCGGCAGAGGATGAATCCTCCCCCCACCCAACCCCCCACACCCGCCAACCCCCGCTGGGAGAGGCCGTTTCCCCACTTTTCCTCTTTGAGCCTCTGGGTCCACCAGGCTCCCCCTCTTGAGGGCTGGGACTGGGGCGGGGGCGGGGGGGGGAATAAAGCACGAGCAGCAGCCCCCTCCTCAAGCGCCGGCCACGCGCCCGCTCCCAAAGAGCCCAGGCCGCGCTTCGAATTAAATTTACACATAAATAAATCAAAGCCACCCTCACACACACACAGACACACAGAGGCGGGCGCGAGCGCGCCAGCCAGCCAGGGAATCCAGTCTCCAAACCAAAGGGCCGCCCCGTCCCATCCTCTCTTCTTCTTCCCCATCCCCAACACCAGGCCCGGCCTGAGACGCCCCCTCCCTCTGCTCACCCCAAGGCGGGCGGGAAGAACCGAGCTCGCGGCCGTTAACGCTTGACTGCCGCCTTCGTCGTCTTCTCCCAGTTTGGCGAGGCGCTCTGGACTACCCCTTCTCCATCACTCGATGGTTCGAAGTGGAGGGTGGGTGGGTTGTTTCCCCTTCTTCCGCCTCGCTCGCCTCACTTTTACGCATGCACCCAAAAGGTAGCTTCCCCACCTTAACCCGCCTGCTCAATCTCAAGCCCGTGGGTCCCTTAATCATTTCCGGGAGCCGGGCCGCCGCCACAGTGAAATGATTTGAAGTTCCTCGGGCGGCGGCCCGGTGCGGATTGCTCCAACGGACCGGCACCGGTCCGCGGACCGGGGGTTGGGGAACACTGCATTAAGGAACGTGACCGTATTCTTTCTTTCTTTCTTTTCTGAATTGGTCTCACCCGAGCAGTAAGAAATACATTATATTGTAAGGGGGAAATGATAAGACATTCAATTTGTTTTCATTTCTATCAAGAGGCCTTTGTTCTACATCAAATACTGTTGTGTGCTATTACATGCAAATAAAGCTGCCACTTTCCTTTGATGGGAAAATTGACATTATACATTATACGTCTTACATATATTGCACGTGCATCCATGCAGTGAGGAGCAGGCATGGGCACAAACCAAAGTATGACCCAGAAAAAAATAACTTGTGTTCCAGAGATAGCTCACTATATCTGGGCATGTGCCCACCTATTAGTTGGATGGCGGGCGCACATGCAGAGACAGTAGCTCCATCTCCTAGAAAGGAGGCCAGCCTGCTATCGCTGATGGCATTGGTGGAGGCAGTACAGGATGTGGCATCAGGATGAGGTAGGGAGGTGATGGGGACAGTGGGAAGGAGGCAGCTGTATGGTTACCCTGGCACAAAACCAAAAAATGAACCACAAACTGGCTGGTTTGTACACACACAACAATCCAAGAAACAAACCGATGAGTTGTGTACTCTCATGGACACAGTATATTATTCCATCAATTCGATTAAATAAATTGACTATATTACCCATATACACTCTATGGAGCCTTATCATACTGCACTTTATGTTAAATGTCTCCTATGCATATAGAAGGCCGCCAGATATGTCTGGCCCTAAGACAAGTCCTATCTGAGAATCACCAGTGTTGAAATGGATCACAAAGGAAGAACTGATATCCTACTGATGTTGTTGAACGACATTTCCCATGATCCCTGTGATCTCTGGCCAAAGTAGCTGCAGCTCATGAGAACTGCTGTTGACTATACTGGCAAAAAGAGAGGGAATAACAGGCTAAGAGGAACCGATCGTCTGATTCTGTAGAAAGCATCCTCCTGTATTTTGAAAGCCCTTTGAGAGCCCACCTTCTCTGCCATTAGATGGGACATGGCTATTTGCAGTTCATCTGTGGAATAAAAGCAACACAACCATATGTAAGAACCTTGTGAGATTGTGTAAGTTTCCTCCCCTTAGGAATGTTGTGTGTTGTGTATCTTTCTCAAAAATAAATAAATTAATTAAAATACAACCAGTCATCAATATATCAAGAGAACCAAAACCTAGAAAGATTTGTGGGAATTATACACCAAAAATTCTTTTTTCCTGAGCCCTGAACAAAAATGATTCTAGATCAGAAGAATGACTATTGTGTCTTCTCGGGACATGTCTGGGGTTCCCACTCAGCCTAGAGCTGAATTGTGTAGCCTCCCAATCAGTTTGAGAGGGGCTAGGTAATTCTCTGAGCTGATGGACCAAAATTACAAATCCAAACTGACTTGTGTGGTTGGTGAATGCTTGCATCCATGGCTAGGCAAGCACTGTAGGGACACTCACATTTTTCTCCATCCCAGCATAAACTTGTAAGCCCAGGCCACACTTTCTTTGGTAAATGTTTCAGGTTCGCAAGCTGTGTTTTAGGCAGCCTGGTTGGCCCCTGCCGCAAAGGTTATGCAATTTTGTGTACCATACTTCAGTGATGGCTGCTGTAAATTTTATAGTGTATGCAGAGGCATCTATTACTTACATGAACAGAACCTACTCTCTTTCAATGCTGCGCTGAAATGTGAACCCGTGTTTAGAGTGGGACCTCCCACTGTTACCGAAACTGCTTACCACCTGAAAATCAATGGCTGGTGGCCACGTGGGCAACCAAAACAGAGATGGTAGGGCACTGTCAATATGGACGAGCAGATTGTTGGTCTGTGCCCTATAGGTGCAGTTGATTGGGCAATGTGGCATTTCAGGATCAGGACCCAAAAAAGCAGATCCCTAGCAGAAAATGCTAGGAAGAAGCAGCAGATTGACCAGGGAACCAGTGCTAATCTAATGCAAAAGTTTATTTCATGGGCCCATTGAATTGGGTTTAGGCCTTAACAATTGAAAGACTGCAAAATGATTTGGCGTGTAGAATGGGGCTGAGCCGTGCACAAGTTACAGTGACTGGAATATAGGCAACCTATGACGTTCAGTAGCTCACTTCACAACAGTTCCATCATGTAGTTTTAATCCTACGTATCTCCTTCAGTGGGGACCAAAGGCTACACACACACACAAATTAAAATCAACACTTAATTAAAACTCATTGAGGAAAATTTAAAATTGCAATATACACATATTTTAATTTTTTAACCAAAATGATAACTATTAAATGAAAAAAAGTAAAATACCCCCATCCTAGTGGCCTCCTGGATCCCGAATAGTGTCTTTGAAGAGGTGCATTCTCAGCTACCAGCAGAAGGATAGGAGACAGCCATGACTCTGAGGGAGGGAACTGCATAATATAAGAGCACCCTCAGGGGTGGGGGGGAGGCTTGTCTTTAGTTTTCACCAGATGTGGCTCTTGAGAGCAGTGGAATAGAAGGAATGATGGGAGTTTGGGCAAGGAGATACCATATGGTGTTTCAGTTAGCATGGACCTAGGTTGCAAAGGACTTTAAAGACCATGACCAGAACTTTACATAAGGCTGGGAAATGAACTGGCAGCAAATGAAACTTTTGTAACAAGCAGTATCCCAATCACAGTAATGGTTTTGAGTAAATATAGATATCCTTTTGTGATATTCCAATTCATTAGTTTTGGTCTCAAGCTGCCAGTTTTTGTGGGGTTTTTTGTCATGTTAACTGTTTTTTTTAAACTTAACGTGCAATGAGTTTCCAATGAATTACTGTATTAATGGTTATTAACAGGTTGCGTGTACAATTGTAACAAAGCAGATCAACCCCAGCTAATTAATTTTGCCTTTATTGCAGTAGTTTCCTTCTAGCAGAGTAGTGAATCTAAGACTCTGATATGCTGCTGGTGTTTATTTTATTAGCAGAGAGGATAATATAATCTGTTATACCCACGTGGCTTCCCATTCGCCTCTGAGATGACTTCATGGCAGTTGGGGGGGGGGAGAGGGCAGAATTCTCTTATATGATGTTGTGAGCGACCTATGCTATTAGGTACAATAGTTTAATCCCTCTTGGTCCTGAAGGGGCAGTTGAGATCCACTGGCTTGTTGCTGGTGGTGTTAAGAACTGATATAACTCCTTTTGTCAGTATGGGTCAACATAGCTGCCTGAATTTTAGGAAGAATGAAGAAGGTCAAAGAGATTGACAGCTCAAGCAAGAGTGAAAAGCCCAAGCTCTCCTGGAAATGCCAATCACAGAGGGATTTCCCTCCCAAAAGGGCATTCCTTGCTTCTGTGATCAGCGGCCATTTTGTGAAGGAAGTACATTCTAGAAAATAATTGCCGTTGGCAATTATGGGGTGAATGTACAGTATATTGGAACAGCTCTTCTTTGTTTTTAAGCGGCAATTAAATAATAATTTTTTATTGTTTATTTATTCAAAATATTTTTTACTCCTTCCACCTTTTAAAAGAACCCAAAGCCACTCACAACCTGGAAAGATAATATTTAAAGCTGAAGACAATGAGTGTCCAATGGTGGTTTACATCATTAAAAGGCTGCATTAAAGCTATAGACAAATATTAAAATGAAGAAAACGAAACACCATTCTGAGAAATGGAAAACACAATAATAGAAAACAAAATTAGTACTTTAAAAACTCAGTTAAATCATTAATGCATAACAATCCATCTAAACATCTAATAACAGATAAAGTAATACCTTGGTTTATGAGCATGATCCATTCCAGAAACATTCTTGTACACCAAAACACTCTTATTTCAAAGCAAATTTCCCCATAACAAATAATGGAAACGCAGATGATTCGTTCTGGGGTCCCATGGACGACATACTGTACACAGAAAGTGCCAAAATTCACAAAAGACATTGGCTAGAAGTCCACATCCACACCACAGTTTAGATACCTGGCTGCAGAATCTATTCTGCTTGGGACTAACAACTGGATTTTACTCAATGGGACAATAATACAATGTAATTTGTAGCCATATATACACTTGAGTAGCTGCTCCATGACTAGAAGTGGTTTGAAAAATAAGAAAGGATGTTGAAAACAAATTAAAGAAAAATATAAAGAAAAATAAAACAAACCCCTAACCTGCACTCCTCTTTGAAAACAGTCCTGACTGGTAGGAGGGAAACCTCATTTCCTCTCTCCTCCTTCAGCTTTGGAGGCTGCCTGAGCTGGAACATTGCAGACAATCACCCACAATCTGGGTGGGGTGGGGTGGAGAGCCACCACTGGTTCAAGTGTGATCCTGTGACCTGCTCCAGTTACTTGTATTGCAAAAATATTGCTTGTTGATCAAGGCAAAGTTTGTCAGAAATCTTTGCTTATCTTGCAAAATGCTCTTAAACCAAGGTGTTGCTGTAATTAGTTACTGAGGGAAGGGTTGTCTGAAGAGAAAAGCTTTTGCTTGCTTGCAGAAGAACAGCATGGGCCCAGTCTGGCCTCCTGTGGGAGGGAGTTCCACAATCTGGGAGCAGCAGTAGAGAAGGCTTTCTCTCCCATGCTACTTCCAGACACAGATGTGAAGGTGCTGGGACTGAGAGAAAAGCTTCTCCTGGTTATCTTAACCACCCAAACCAGCTCATAGAGGGAGGCAAGGTTTTTGAGATAGCTTGGACCCAGTCCATTTAGGGTTTTACAGGTTAACACCAGCAATATAAACTGTTTCCAGGAACTGGGGGGGTTATGTGACCCATGTAAACAGCCCCAATCAGTAATCTGGCTGCTGTGATTTGGACCTGTTGAAGTTTCCCAACACTTTCCATCGGCAGCCTCACACAGAGTAATTCAGCTGGGAATTAAGTAGGATGTGTGTCACATTAGCCAGATCAGATCTCTCAAGAAACAGATATAACTGGCAGCCTAATTTGAATTGTCCACATGCACTCCATCCTGACTACTGTTGAGACCTGGGCATCCAGGTTCAGGGATGAATCCAAGAGCATCCGCAAGCTGCACACCTGTGTTTTTTTTTTTTTGGGGGGGGGGTAACCTGCTCCAGTACAAGCTGCATCCCTAATCCTTGATCTCCCTTTCGATTTACCAGATGCACCTCCGTCTTGTCTGGATTAAATTTCAATTTATTCAACCTCATCCAGTCCATTACAGATACCAGAGACTAATCTAGAACCTAAACAGCTTCCTCAGATTTAGGTGGCAAGAAGAAGTACGAGTTTTGTGCCATCTGAATAATAGTGACACCAACCCAAAAAAAATCTGAATAATCTCTCCCAGTGGTTGCATGTAGATGTTAAATAATATAGGAGATCTCCAATTCCTTGAGTGCCTCAGTATGGGAAACATGTACCAAATTAGGCCCAAGTATAATTAGGAACAGGATGTACGTTACCTCTTCCTCTCCTGCCATTTTTTTACTTTACTCTTTTTATTTCTTCTGCCACCTTTTGCTTTTTCACATTTTTGTGTGTTACGTATGCCCAGTTCCAGATGAGTGCGGTGGCAAACATGACTGTGGGCACGGTCGCAGTCAGGAACTCTCCTCACTGTGGCAGCAGTCTACTAACTGGGGCAGTGTTTTCTCTCTTCAACAAACATTTTTATAGCCCAAGTTTGAGTAAACTACACCTTCCTTTGGGATTAGGGGAAGGAAGGATTGGAATGAATTGGAACTTTGCCTGCACACTGGAGGCTGAGCAGTAGTGGATGGCACTGGGCTTTTCATCTTTTATCCCACTTCAGAGCCCTTTGTTTCTCAGCATGCTCATGTTGATTGGAAATGTACAAATGCATACAAATACTGCAAAATATTTAGATATGAATCAATTCAGGAAAGGCTACAAGTCAGCTCACAGCAAATTAGTTGTGATTTGTAACACAAACCATTGGGGCCACATCAAGGCAGATGGCATTCACTCACCCACACTCACACCCAATGCATGCAATCCAGAATGGTGCTGTTAAGTCCAATTGTGTGAATCATATTGTGGCCAACTGCAACTATTTTATAAGTTGCTGCTTTTGTTCTCTGTCTTCCAGCAGTTCACACTACTGTAGAACAAAGGATACAAGAGACAACCTGTTAACTAGCAGCAATTTGCTATTGCCATTTATGCCACTGCAGTTACAAAGGTGTAACTAATCAGTATTATATATTTATTTATACAATTTATATGCCGCCCACTACCCAAAGGTCTCTGGGTGGCTTACAATTAAAATGAACAGTCAAAATAGTTAAAACATTAAAATGACAAGGGACAATTAAAAACAATAAAAACATTTAAACACGAAACACTAAAATTGCCATCAGGACCCACAATCTGTGTTATGTCAGTTAAAAAACTTCAGAAACAAGAAGGCTTTTACCTGGTGCCGAAATGTCATCAGTGTTGGCGCCAGGCGGATGTCACTTGGGAGGGCATTCCATAACTTGGGGGCAGCTACTGAAAAGGCCTAGACCTACAAGCCATCCCTTTCACCTCCTTCAGGGATGGCTCTTTCAGGAGGGCTCCCTGGCTAGATCTTAATTGCCTGGTAGGTTCATATGGAAGGAGGTGGTCCTTCAGGTATCTAGGTCCTAAGTCAGTAGGGTTTTTTTGTATTTCTAAATTTGCATCTATGCATTAATGCTTACATATGTGAGTATTATGCAAGTCAGAATCTCCTTCTGTCCTCTTGGCAATGCATACGGAGATACCCCGCTATTCTAGCATGCTTTCTCCTCCATGACAAAAGCTGTGTCAAATCTCAGGCACAATACTTTCCCAACCCCGCAACTCAAAATTAATGAGGCGTGTTGGATATTCCCCCAGATTTATCCAAACCACGCCTTTCATGGTTCAGAAAGTTTTCTGTGCTGATCCAAGTTCTATCAAGAACAGATGTTGACACAACATTGCAATACTCAACACAAAGCTTTTATGACTAATCCGAGCTTACTGACACATTCGAATAAACTGGCTCACGATGTGACAATTTTATTTTTAAAAAGCAGCAGAAAGGTTTGTTCTTTCTTCTTTCTGGGGATATTTCAGGCTGTTGCTTTTTACTGATACAGATGAACATGTCCAGATGTTTGTGTGCTGTGGCTTGAGGTAAACTTGAAAGAGGAGTGAAATTGCCTATTCTGGACTATAGCCCTGGGAGGTTTCCCCAGAACTGATAAGATTTACAAATGGAAGAGTGGGTGTGCTGGCAGGAATAAAAACAGAAGTACAAGCCAGTAAGAAACCTGGTGGTTATTTAGGTCCATCAAACTAGAACGTAATTCTGTCCCATGCTGAACCCAGGGCATCCACAGCCAGAGAAAACATTGACACAATGATAAGCCATAGCAACCGTGAGGGCGTTGTACCTCAGTCTCTGTAATGTGGCTTAGCTGCCTATCCTATTTCTCTTGTTAAGGGTTAACTAGTCTCCAAAACCCACTCAGAATCCTGGAGCCAAGTGTCAGAGCACAGAAGAAAGAGGTTGGCCTTACAATTCCATCTGTACTTTCCACAACACTGTGAAAGGCATGCTTGTATCTTTGGCACAGGGGGTTGGTTGCAAGCAAAGCTAACCGCAGCTGTTTTCAATATCAGATTTGTGCTCATGGTTTAGTCATAAAATCTACTGACAAAGTCTTACAGCAGTAAAAAAAAAACTGCATTGTCAACTACTGATTTTACATATTTCGTAAAGAAGAAAACAGCTGTTTTTTCTCCCCTCTGTGTTTTTCTCTCTGTGTGTTGCAATGATAGGAACACTAGACAGAATAACCTCCACCCATACGCCTTACTTCATTCATTTGTCTCTTCAGGAATTTAGGGTAACAATTTAGAATCTACCCAATACGGCATTTTTTTTAAAAAAAAATTACATTTAGCGTTGCTATTACATGGCAAGGGAACAGCAGCTAGACCTAGATTTTGGCAGCTTCAAAGAACAACAGAACAGGCATGGGTAATACTTACAGATGCTTAAATCGTTTAAAAGAATCTATCTAGACCTATTGCCCAAATTTAGTAGATATACTGGCGTCTGCACCAGACTACCAAACAGTAACAACTAGAATTCATTGGGGGGGGGAGCCATAGGGGGGAATTACAGTATTTTCCCATGTATAAGACTATATTTTTATCTTACATTGTTATATTAAAAATTGTGGTTCTTCTTATACGTGGAAGTAAGCCAAGGAGAGAACCATGGGGTTGCAAAACTGTAATTTTGGCTTGGAAATGTTGGGGGGGGTGTCTTATACATGGGGACATCTTATAGACGAGGTAAATACAGTAAATGAATTACACACACTCCCTAAAATGTGGTTGCCTTTTTTACTTTGATACAACCAACATCCCTACAGCAAGAACTGCAATATCACTCTGTGGTTTAGGTATGACCCAGAAATTGGGCAGCATTCAGTTCCAATAGTTTAAAAAAACTATTTTACACATTTTTGTGTTCCCACCAAACACATCTGGTTTATTTACATTTGCTTTCATGAAACAGATCACCCCTCATAATTAATGAGAACTTGGGAAATATGCCTCTGTTTTTGGGCTCTCCCAGAAATTTCCAGAGGTAAAGCAACTGGGCCTCTTGGCTGTGAGATTCTCTTCAGTTTTAACCTCACCCCCCCAAAAAAAAAAGAACTTTTCCAAGCTTTCCTATGCCTCGCTCTTAATACTATTTTAATGCTATGAACAACTGTGTTGTGGAATGATCTTTCTGGAATATCATATGTGTTCCTTTGCATATTTTCTAAACACTACCAAGAAAGAGACCTTTGCTGCAGTTTGGCCCAACATCTCCTTTCCTAGTTCTGCACAACACAAACATGGCGGCTTCAGAAACAAATTGCCCCAAGTTAAGAAATGACACAGGCCCTTTGTACACGACCCCTAAACTCCGCCGCAAATGGCTCCCAGCTCCGGAGCTTAAAATTGTTTCCCCACCAGCTCCGGAGTTTACAGATAATTAAGTGCGACCACGCCCGCCTAAGCGCGTCCCAGCGCACTTTTCAGGTACCTGCTCTCTGGAGGTGAAAATTCCTGATGCGGATATAACGTAGGGACTGCCCGGCTCTCCTTGCTTCTGTTTGTTCTTTTTTTGCCCCCCCCCCGCCCCTTTAAGAGATCTGAATGCAGTGCCGGGACGGCAGAACGGAGGTGAGCGGCATTCTTTTCTTCCTTTTTTTCTCCCTCCCCTCAGGCAGCCAGCAGCCAGGAGTGCGGAGGGGGTGGGAACTCAGGAACAGCGACAAACCCCTAAGATCTCTGGTCTGAATTTAAGTGGCCAGCGGATCTTAGGGGTCATGTGAAAAGGTCCTCTGTTGTATACCAAGTCGTGCAGCTTGGCATGCAGCTGACAATGCCTACTGTGATTCTTTAATTTAGAGCAATTTTTCATCCAAAAATATTGCCTTTTTTTAAGCTACAGGAAGGGATGTAGGCTGTCAGTCCACTATTTCTCATACAGTCTTGAGAAATATACAGTATATCTAACTACAGGAGACCCTCGTATAACAAACGGTTTGTATAACATAAAATCTGTACAACATAAAACATTCTAGAGATAGGGGAAATTTGCTTAACAGAATCGCCTATGGGGCAAATCCATACAACATAAAAATGGTCGCGATGAGGGATTACTCTGTTTTCATTGCATTCCTATGGGAAAGTTGCATAACGGGAAATTTGCTTCACATAATTTCATTTGGAACAAATTAATTCCTTTATACAAGGTGCCACTGAAAATCATACTGATATTTAATGAAAACCATACTAAACATTTCCACCACATGTGATAGAGGGAACACCCTCCCCATACTTTTGGGGTAATCTGATTTACTTAAATTCTATTTATCAGTGTGCCTGTAAATATTTTGATATTCTCCAACAACACTTGCCACTTTCTTCATTCAAGATCAAGATCTTTTGACAAGGAGCTCTCCATGTTGGGATTTACCTGACGTTTATCTAGATGAAGATCTTGGATAAGGTACTTTGTTGGACTACAGCAGTGGCCCTATTTGGTAGAAGTGAATTGAAAGAACTGCAGTCCTGCACAAGTAACTTTTGAAAGCTGTGCCAACAGGAATGTGATAAAAAAATAAAAAATATAAAAATCCCTCAGTCTTAGATACTAAGACCCAAAAGGTCAGTTTCTCTCACTGACTTTTCACAGAGATTTACCTTATAAAATAAAGCAAAATATATAGACTTAACGTATTCCCTCTTAGGACACACACACACACACACACACACACACACACACACACACACACACACACACACACACACACACACACACACACACACACACACACACACACACACACACACACACAAATAAACAACTGGATATTGTATGCCATTGTTCTTTGCAGAAGGTAAGAAATAATCTGTGTTCTGACTCCTGGCTTCTTTATACAGTACTGTAATGCCAATTTTCTCCACTGGGGAGTAGATTAAATTTCATTTGATAAAATCAAATAAATATTTGAAGATGAGGAATACTTAAGGATTTACCAGCAAAAAATACTGAAATGTTTTTCCTTACATAAGTTAGAGCAGGAGTAGATGTAATCTGTTAAGGATATAATGTTGGATCCCTTTGTTTGCTGTCCTGGGGATCAATAGATGAAGGGAGGTAACACTGGTGGAAACAGAAACGAATGAGTATTGAATGTAAGTTGTTAGTTTTGAGATTGAGAACAATATTGCAAGGAGGTGGGGCAGGTTCTCATGTGAATCAACAATCAATATGGTTTTCACCACCCACCCACCCCTTCTAGCTGATTTATCTTGTGAAATTTAATTAGCCTGTAGCTGGTTTATAGATTGGAGAAGCAGAAGTACTTATAATTGACATGTTAATTGTAATTTATACTCCATGTAACTTCTTTTATCTTTATTACATAAGATAAGATCATTTCTACTTGCAGCCTGCATTCCATGACATCACCACCACGAAGAAAAAAGGATGGGACACCCAGGGAAATGTCCCCCAGAGGCATTGATTCCGGCCACTGGTTAATGTATTTCTCTTCATTTGTGAAAGTAAATGTTATGAAAACGGATTAGATTACATGTGGAAGGAATATGCCTAAGAGACAGGGCTGGTGGCTCCATCAAAGGCCTCTCCCAGTCTGCAAATAATGCATGTTGATATGCAGGAAACAGCTGTCACCTCATTAAATCTTCAGCCTTCTTGTGGGGCAAAAGGTCTCTGTTTATTTTAATGTCTAGTCTGTACACCTTTGCTGTAAACAACCTGGACTGATCGCAACTCTTCCTGATGGGTATGGGCAGTATAAACCATGGCCAAAACCCAGATCAGGTTTTTAGGGTAAACAAGGGATGGAGGGGAGGAAGCAGTTCCTGAATCCTGGCCTTTCTCCAAAAAATATAATTTATCCCTTAGGACTTATGTGGGGGGAGCATAATCCCTGTCTTGCCCTGGTTCAGTTTGAGTCTGTTGGCCCTGGTCAGCAGACATGGGGACTTGAGCTGGGCTTAAGTCACACCAGTGACGTGACTCGGACCTGAGTTGGGTTTGTTTTTCAATTACGGCTTGACAGGCGACTTGGAATCCACCCTCTCCTCCCTTTTCTTTTTTCTTTTTTTTTCCTTTTGGTAGAAAAAGCTTGGATTTAATAGAGACTCGGATTTAGGACTTGGGACTCAGGACTTGTTACCAAAGACTCAGACTTGGACTTCAGGTTTGGTATCAAAGATTTACCAACATCCCTGTTGGTCTCTTCCAAAACAGCAATCACAACAGAAGTTTTAAAGGAGAGATAGAGTTTCATATCATACTGATGACACCTTACTCCAAATTGCCTGATGATGAAAAGCATTGAGGATATTGTCAATCCTAAACGCATCCCACAATTGAGGGTCCAAGAAGCCGACAACTCATCCGCAAGCTGAACTCTCTGGACATGGTCCTCAAGGAAGGATCAGAGCCAGCCTTCACAAAAAGGGAAGGGTAAATCACTTCTGAGTTATCTCTACCTGGAAAACCTTGAGAAGGGTCACTATAAGTCAGAAACAACTAGGCAGCACATGATCAGTATTCACATAACATAACATAATGGATGAAATCTTGTTGTGCAGTGACACTACCGGCATAACTTTTAGAAATGTATTGCCAGAAGTTAAGTAGGTACTGTTTGTTGCCAACGAAATTGAACCACTGAAAATGCCACAGATAATGCCTATGGAGGATTCTTAACATATGGTGGTTTGCTTCCACAAGTCATACCATCTTTGTAGGTTCTCAACAGAAGTACAACAGAACAGAAAAGATATACTGGCATTGTTTCTACCCAGTTCTATACTTGGCCTCAGACGATACAGTGGTGCCAGTACAAATGAAGATGTAGTTTTCATTGGAAATGTATGCAGCCGTAGTATAAACAAGGGCTGTTGCATTTTTGCCATAAACCAGCAGATTAGTTTTGACGGTCTTGTTGTGTGTACGCTTATTAATGGGAACTAGGAATGGGCATTTTGTTTTGGAACCAGTAGGTTACGAAACGAACCACGCTAGCCCAGGTGGTCCTCGGAACCAGCTGATACATGCAGATCCAATTGCTTTACCTTTCTCTGTCTCGTGCAGGGTTAAAAATCCAATGAGGAAGCATGCTGCAACATTATCTGTGCTTGATCTGTGATGGTCAATCAGGATCTGTGGAGGGGCAGGCATCATCCCACCCCCCTCTCTGACTGGCCAGCAGCACGGAGCAGAAAAAATGATGTCACACAGCATGCTTCCTTGTTGCAGCTCAGCTCCCTGCCAGCAGAGAGAAAAGCAATTGGATCTGTATGTATCAGCTGGTTCCGAGCACCACCTGGACTCGTGTGTTTCGTTTCGAATCCCACTGGTTGTGAAATGAAAAGCCCATCCCTAATGGAAACATCTGGAAGGGCACTGAACAACTTTATAGCTGAACCATGCATTCTCTCTTGGATGGTGTCCTTCAAGTCCAGGGAATCATTAACACATCATTTTCAATACAGCTAATTTCCTCTTACAAGGGCGACACTGCTTTATTACTTGGTGCCAGGGAATGATAAGCTCCAAGACTGTTTTTATTGTCATAGGGCCTTTCTTATCTATAGAGAGAGCAATATCTCTCTGGAAGGAGACAGTATTAACGCAAACACTAAACGCTGCCAGGAAGAGATTGATTAGCTTGCTAAAATCCAAATATTTCCTTACTTTTCCAGAATGCAATCAAGCTCTGATACAGAGATAAATTGACTGAAATTCCCTAACTGGTGTGATCATGCCATTCCTTGTTTCCCCAAACAACAAAAAACAAGATAATGCAGAGCTATTGATGCAAGATTGACACCTGGGAGACCCAGGCTCCAAAAGCAAAACAAAGTGTGCTCCTTATATATCGCCCAATAGTGCTTGAAACACTCTCTGGGGTCAGGGGGTTTATAATTTAATTATGCAGGGGCTGTACGTTGCAGTGAGCTGGATACTCATTTTACAAACAGGAGGCCGAGTGAACCTTGAGTCTGCTACCCGGGATTGAACCCAGGTCATGAGCACAGTTTTGGCTGCAGGACAGGATTTTAACTCCTGTGGCCAAGAGGCTCCAGTCTTCCCTGAGTTACAGAACCTTTCTTGGGCTGGTCTTTCGCAGCCTGGTTTAGCCCACAGGCTTTTGGTGAGGATGCAGTTGAGAGGAGGAGACCCATATGTGCTCCATGCAGCACTTTGGAGGACAGAGGGCAGGAAAAGGTAATGAACGAGTAGATAAAGGAAATTCACTTTAACTTGCTTAAATGTTGCAAGAAAAAAGGGAGAGGAGTCTGAAATCTAAATGCAGTAGGATTCCCTTCCCCCATATCTGTGGTGGATCATACCCAAATCCCATCCCCTCGTTGGTGTCAGAAACAGCTTTTTGCTTTCAGTTATTAGTTTTACCTCCTCTTCTGCCCATGTCCTTAAGAATCCCCAAAGGATTATGAAATCATTGTCATGCTGATTATTATGTAAATATAATGTGCTTAGCTCCCTTTGCCCTGGAGTAATAAGAATAAGAATAAGAATAAGACTGTGAAGATTCTCAGTCATCCAGGTGAGTTTATCTGGAAGTTGAGTCATGGCTACTAGACTTCTTTTTCTTGAGAGATAGAAACGTTTTGCTGCTCATCCAAACAGCTTCATCAGTCTGAATACAGCTAGTGCAAGTCCTCCATCTTATAGTCAGCTTTGACGTCTTGTCACCCTGGTCTGAAATAGGCTTATAAGGTGAACAATGGCCTTAATAGGCTCGTTAGGTAGACAATAGTATCCATAGCCTTAAGGTGAACAATGGCCTAAGGTGCTGAAACCTATAAAGTATGGGTCCTTAGCTATGGCCTTGGTGGTGAAGGGTTAGGGTTAGGGTTAGGGTCTTTTTGATTTGTCTGGGTATTGTTGAAAGCACACTCTGACAAGTAGCAGATAGGACTATGCCTGAGGCCCCCACCTCTGTTGAGGGAGGGGGTTTCAATGTCCACGTAAATGGCTTCCCTGACTCCTCTTTCAAGCCACCTATCTTCTCTGTCTAATATGTGTACATCCTCATCTTTGAATGAGTGCCCATTGTCCTTCAAATGGAGGTGTACTGCGGATTCTAGTCCTGAGCTGTCACCCCCTCCTATGTTGGGCCATCATTCTGTTTAATGGCTGTTTAGTTTCTCCAATGTAGAGGTCTGAACACTCCTCACTGCATTGGACCGCATATACTATATTGCTCCTTTTTTGTTTTGGTATCGGATTCTTTGGATGGGCAATTCTCTGCCTAGGTGTGTTTGTGGGTTTGAAATAAACAGGGATGTGGTGTGTGGGGATTTCATACCCCGATAGCTGTGAACCCCAAGAAATGGGCAAAGCACAAAGCGCACCTAGAGGAAGTTGAAGACCTGGATTTCCCAGAAATCCCCAGGGCCGAGCAGGCACCCAGTGTGCAGCTAAGCTGATGCTGATCTAAGCATAGGTCAGGATGCCAGAAAAACAGGATATCAGGATACATCTGCTCAGGACCAAGAGCTCTTCCTGTCCTTATCAATAATCCCTCACTAGCTAGGGAGCATTTTCCCTCCCACCTATGGAATGTATTTCCTCTGCCATTGTGTACTTGTTTACTGTGTATGGTCTCACAGATAAGGCGTGCATTCCCCTCCCACCGAGAGACGTCCTGCTGTATCTATTGTTCTCTCTTACTAATAAAACACTGGTCGCTCAGGCAGTAGTAGAATCATCATCATCATCATCATCACACGAATCATCATCACACACTCACACACACGCATGCCTCCACACATCACACAGACATCCATGGACCCTGACAGAGAGAGGAACATGAATGTTCCTGAGCACCAGATGATTGCACCCCGAAACTCTGTGTCCGTGTGATTCGTAAGGCAACAGTGGTGTTTGCCAAAAATTCTTTTAAGCTTCTCAGACACTCCAGCCATGTCAGGAATGATCAGGTTCTTCTGTCGGATCTGGATCTCAGGCTGATCCCTTGTTCTTCTGGGTCGGAACGCTGCTTTGTTGGATGTCCACAGGCCTTAAGTGCTGTCTTCAGGTGCCTGTCTTCCTTCCTGCCATAAGCCAAAATTGACTTGATGGAATTATTATAGCATAGACATACAGTAGAGGCCTGTATATTGGGTTAGTTTGTCTGTTTTCAAGTGTTATTTCCCCTCATTATGTTTCTGCATTCCACAGAAATAGAAGAGAAAAGAATGAACAACAACTCTCAAGATGAAGTAAGTAAATAATACAGCATCCAATTATCATAAAATTATGCATTTTCTAACAAACGTTTAGACATATCTTATGGTTTGTTGCTCTACAGCAGAGTATAACAACAGCAATAAAAAGATAACAATAAACTGTTGTAGGATTCACTGGTGTGTAGCAATATACGGTATATTGAAAAATGTCAGCCCCGTGACCTAAGGACAACCACTCAAAACAGTTGTTATTTGTTGTGTCGCTGTACGATTTACTAGGCTGGACCCCTTTCAAGCAGTCTGTACTGGTAGAAAATAAATTTTTCATAAAACGAAAGGACCCCTGGAACCAATTAAATGTGTCTTAGCAGACACCACTGTATGAACACCTGCTCCTAAATAAGACTGCCTCATATATTTCTGGATAACTATATTTATATTCAGTCAGTTAAAATTCTCCCTAGTGTACCCTTAATGGTAGAATACACGCAGTATCATTTGTTGTCTCTGTAAAAGCGTGGGTTTAGTGATTTCAGCAAGTGATTTCAGCTCTGTGACATAGTAGGCTGGAGACAGCTTCTATTGTAACAGCTCTTTATTCAGGGAGAGAACAAGACTGGGGACTGGGGAGAGGGGGCTACATTTATAGGAACGAGGACAGGCTAGGAAAAGATACATTTTGGAGGGAACAATTACAAGCAATCACAAAGCTGCCTTTTGGCGGAAACCAATAGGATTGAGGATCCAAATGCAGCAACTAGAAATAACCAATAGGCCTGTTCCCTTTGGAACAGGAAGGCAGTTACTTCAACATAAGCAATTACAGATAATAGGAATACAGATCAATACACAACAGTCTCGCCCTTGCCTTCCACAAGTTTTGAAATATGCCCTATATGAGAGTTCACACACATACATTTGGCACACTCTTCTGATATTAGATAATACTCATTTGTGCATAGTAGAGATTTGTATCGGATTCTGCTAAAAGCTGATGACGGAAATCAAGCCCCCATGTAATGGTTCCATTTTCTGAAGTCTGGTAGGCTTCATACTGGACACAAGATTTTTTTTCTTGAGGCAGAAAAGAAAAATGGTGGCCTTCACTCATCAAAGTAAGACAGATTAAATATTTCTGGCAAGTAAGGCAGCAAAGCCCACATGCACAACTTAATAAAAATACAACCAACAGCATAAATAGCTTAGCAACTTAACTGTCTTTTAATTAGCAATCGGTTTCACAGCCACCTCTGTCATTCTAAGGGCCTTTTTACACGACCCCTAAGATCCGCTGGCCACTTAAATTCGGACCAGAGATCTTAGGGGTTCGTCGCTCTTCCTGTGTCCCCTCCCCCGGCTGCTGGCTGCATGAGGGGAGGGAGAAAAAGAGAAAGAAAAGCATGCCGCTCACCTCGTTCTGCCTCTCGTCTCTGTAAAAGTAGCTCTTAAAGGGGCGGGAGCCAAAAAACAACAAACAGAAGCAAGGAGAGCCCCGCACTCACTATCCTTACACCGGATCAAATAATTTTCACCTCCAAAGAGCAGGTACCTGAAAGCTGCACTGGGACGCGCTAAAGTGGGCGGGGTCACACTTAATTTCCTCTTAACTCCGGAGCTGGTGGGTAAACATTTTTAATCTCCAGAGCTGGGAGCCATTTGTTTAGGGGTCATGTATAAACACCCTAAGTCAGTCCCTAAGAGGCTTCCTTCCAATGTAACCAAAACTGAAGTAATTAAAACACCATTTTTCCAGTTTTGTTTCTGTGGAAACTCGGTGGGTGGGGAAGGAAGGACCAAGGGTTGGGACTGCAGGACTGACAGATACATTTCTAACCCTACAACACATTTTACCAGGGTTTCCTTCCACCTACTGCTGGGCAAAGGATGTAAACTTTTTTGATTAACAGAGTTCTTCATACCTTTGTTTACTCAAGCTGCATTCGTACCAGCAAAATGTCCCCCTTTGGTCATGAGACTTTTAATTGTGTGTCTGTCGTGTTTTGCTGTCATGTGGCATTTATTGCAGGATGTGCTGTGCTTTTGGGTTACCAAGTCATTTCACCGTCTACACCAGTGGTTCTCAACCTGTGGTTCCCCAGATGTTCCTGGTCTGCAACTCCCAGAAGTCTTCATCACTAGCTGAGCTGGCCGGGATTTCTGGGATGTGCAGTTCAGAAACATTTGGGGACCCACAGGTTGAGAACCACTGGTAGAGTGTGGTGGCAGATTCATATTAGTTTTGGGGGCACTGCAACTCTATTAATTCTTTTTTCCTCATAATTTTTTTAAATGTGCAGCGATATGCTTAGAGTTGCTTTAGGAGAGTGTTTCATATACGGTAAGTTAGCTAACTCATCATCACAAATTAAAATTTTTGTCAACATCCTTCTATTTGAAATGGGTAGTTTTTTTTCACCAGTTGAACTAAATCAGTTTCATTTGCCCTAATGAGAGCAATCCTTTTGTCCCCAATTTGTCTAGCTTTCAAATACAAACATCTCAAAAACAAGTGGTTTGTTTAACAGAAAATCCTCTTAAAGGAAAAAAAAATCTGGAGATGGGGGAAAATCGCTTAACAGAATTGCCTATGGGGCGAATCTGTACAACAGAAAAACAGTTGTGATTAGGGATTAATCCATTTTCAATGCATTCCTAGGGAAATTTGTACTAAGGAAAAATTGCTTAACAGAATTTCATTTGGAACTAATTAATCCCTTTATACAAGGTACCACTGTATTCTCTCAGAGATTCTAACCACCTCAGGAGATTATTTAAAATAGTAGCATTGATGAGCAGAAGGAATCCAGGAAGTGTAACTCCTCATTGTTCAATAAATAGATTACTGTCCATTACCAGCTTTGTGCTGCAGTATCCAACGCTCTGTTGAAATATTAGGGGTTGAAATGCCGTATGCATGAAATAAAAAAAAATAGTTGCTTTCACAAATCTTCTCATGTACCTCTGAGTGAACCACGGTGTAAGACCTGTTGCCTTTCTCTTCTTTGGGCGCTTTTACATGACCCCTAAGATCCGCTGGTCACTTAAATTCGGACCAGAGATCTTAGGGGTTTGTCGCTCTTCGTGCGTCCCCACCCCTCCGCACTTCCTGGCTGCTGGCTCCGTGAGGGGAGGGAGAAAAGGGACAAAAAAAGGCTTACCTCCCGGGGCCCCGTCACTTCCTGGTTCCTTCTCTTAAAGGGGCGGGAGGCAAAAAACAACAACAAAAAGAAGCGAGGAGAGCCCAGCACATCCGCATCAAGATTTTTCACGCTTGGAGAGCAGGTACAAGAAAAGTGCGCTGGAACCCGCTTAGGTGGGCGTGGTCGCACTTAATTTTCAGTAAACTCTGGAGCTGGTGGGTAAACAATTTTAAGCTCCGGAGCTGGGAGCCATTTGCGGTGGAGTTTAGGGGTCGTGTAAAAAGGCCCTTTGTTCTATATTTTCTTATGCTTTTGCTCCAAATCCATTCCATTTTCATTTGACTTTTAAAAATATTAAAATTTAAAACTGTACAGTCAAGTGGCAGAAATGCCCCCCCCCGTTGCAGGAAAGCAGTCATCCAGAAAAGTTGTGATACAATTGTTCACTCATGCAACCACACAACGTTTTTTGTTTAAAAAGAAATATGCCACAAACAAGTAGAAGCCCCTGGGTGAGAGAGAAATGGTCCTCAGTTAGCCCGCTTGGCTGGCAAATGACTCAGTAACGGCTGAGCTCTGTGTGACTGCAAATTTAAGCTACAAACTCAATGGGGGATAGGAAGACAACATTTTGCTCTTGCAAACAGGGCTTCAGTTGCTTTCACGGTGTTCTGTCACCAGCAAAGAAATGTTTCAGTACTGCATTGTGGTACGGGATGCTTGAAGTTCTTTCTGCTTATGATTTTAAAACCCCTTCCTTTCTTCTCAAAATTGTCATCCTCAGAACTGGTTTTAGAGCAGGTAGCTGTTAGTCTGTATTAGCATATCTGGCCAAAACAAGAGAAAAATGAATAATAAAGGAGACAAAAACATTGTGGCACCTTAAAAACTATGTTTTTAATGTAAGCTTTTAGCTGAGGAAATGGATTTGTCCACAAATGCTCACATTAAATAGTTTTTAAGGATCAACAACATTTTCTTTCTTTCTTTCTTTCTTTCTTTCTTTCTTTCTTTCTTTCTTTCTTTCTTTCTTTCTTTCTTTCTTATACGCTACACTTGATAATAGACTTGATATTAGCCAAAAGGCCGAGAAGTTTTCTTATATGCCTTTGCCTTTTGTTTTTGCTGGATCTTCTCAGACTTGTTCCTGTAATGGAAAATGAAATTATGCTTTTTGTGATGAGACCCTTGATGTTTTTTTTTCCTTCCTTTGATTTCATTGTATCATGTTTTACATTTGCTCTTCAAGTCAGGCAGTGATGCCATTTTAACCTTTCTTTCCCAAGATAGGAAAAAGGAAATTAACTATTATATTCAGTACATGCACTCTTTCCACATCAGCATTTCACCCCATCAGTGCATCATTGAACAGTATTTAGAGATGGGCACAAAACAAAATATTTTTTCATTTCTTTTTTTGTTTCAGAATGAAACGAAAAATGAATTTTAAAGAAAAACGAAAAGGACTGGAAATTTTCTGTTCATTCCGTTTCATTCCATGCAATGCATTCCTATGGGAAACTGCTTTAAACAACCCACACCTCCCCCCCCCAATTGGGCGTGTTGAAGGGAAAAGGTGTGGGTCATTTAAAATGTCTTTGAGCCACCAAGGCTGCCCTGGTAGCTCAAAGACATTTTAAACCCCCCCACACCCCCAATTTGCCCAATTGGGGAGGGGAAGCAGGGTTTTAAAACTTTTTTTAGCCACTGTAGCAAGCGGCGATGTCTGAGGTCACCACTTGCTTCGTTGAGTGAAAAAAAAAAGTTTGAAACCTCACACCATTCCCCCCCCCCACAAAAAGAAAAATCGAAACAAAACCTCATTTTGGTGTTTCAAGCCCATCTTTAATCGTATTGTATTACCATTATTCCCTTTTTGTTAGTTTTGCCTTGCTATATTTTTCTCTTCTTTTGACTTAATGTGAGGCAAGCAGCACAATTCAGCTGCTTAAAAACATCTCAGTCAATGTAGGTCCATTCTTTGTGGGGTCCTTGTCTAGGACAGTAATATTAATATTATATATTTATTCACTACTTATGCCTTGCTTTCTGCTGTGTTTTTGCTTGGACCCAAACACTATCTTCTCTTCTGTTTCACCATTCCACATGTCATGTTTTCCCTGGAGGAGGCAGTTCAAACCAACCAAGACGCCAACCAAGACTCCTTTCCTTTTTTAAAATCCCAGGACATTTTTATTCCATTCTTCCTGTTCCTTGTTTTGATCTGTAGTAGCATATCATATCCCCTCATCTACAACTTATCCGTTCCCATCTTCTTTATTATTTCATTATTTCTTCCCATCGTCATTATTTCATTTTCCCATCTCTTTCTCTGAAATTCCTTTCTTTATAACTTTTGTTTACTGAAATTCAATATATGATTCTCTAAACAGTCACCTAAGCTCCACTTCTAATTCTTTTAAATTCTTTTTATCTTGTGCTATTTTAAAAGCAAACAGCAAAGTGTGCTGTTAATATACTGCCCCACAGCACTTAAATCGCTTTCTGGTCAGTTTACAATTTAATCATGCCAGCTACACATTGCCCCCCCCCCCTACTCATTTTGTCCACCTCAGAAGGCTGGAAGGCTGAGTTTGCCACAAGTCAGCTGTCTGGAATTGAACCCTGGGTCCTGAGCAGAGTTTTGGCTGCAGTACAACAGTCTAACCACTTTGCCGAGAGGTCCTGTAACACTGTTAAATTTTTACTAAATGATGATGATGATGATGACGACGACAACAACAACAACAACAACAACAACAACAAACAGCAACAGCAGCAACAATTTTATTTTAATGCTGCCTTTCTCCCCAAAGGGACCGACGGCGGCTTACAACAAATTCAAAGATAGTACAATAAAAACAATACAATGTAAAAACAACACTATACCTATAAAATACTATAAAAATACTATACAATATAATACAATAAGAAACAAGATTAAAAACAATAGCTGCAGCAGAGTTTAAAAAGCTCCCCAACCAATAAGATTTAAAAAGTAAGGTGTTATAAAAATTTGTAAAGGTTGGAGGCTCAGAAGGCTTGCCTAAATAAGTCTTAAGGCCTCACTTGAATATTTCAAGGGAGGAGGCAGTTCTTAACTCAGTAGTAGCACCGATAGTATAGAATCGGTGCCACTACTGAGAAGGTTCTATTTCTTGCTGCCGCCCCTTGCACTTCCTTGGGTGGCGGAACTCTAGAAGGGCCTTCTCCGATGACCGAAGGGGGCAGACCGGATTATATGGAAGTAGGCGATCTCTTAGATAACCTGGTCCTGAGGAATTCTGCGAATACAATACAGTGGTACCTTGTATAAAGGAATTAATTCGTTCCAAATGAAATTATGTGAAGCAAATTTTGCCTTTATACAAGTTTCCCATAGGAATGCATTGAAAACGGAGTAATTCCTAATTGCGACCATTTTTATTTGTGCAGATTTGCCCCATAGGCGATTTTGTTAAGCAAATTTCCCCTATCTCCGAGAATTGTTTTTGTTTTACAGATTTTATGTTATACAAACCGTTTGTTATACAAGGGTCCACTGTACAATACAGTGCTGCTATATGTCTGAAGAAGTGGAACGTGTCCAGGAAACATTACATTAAAATATGAAAGTTAGTCTTTAAGGTGCCACATGTTTTGTGTCTTTTATTTTCTTTTATTTTTCTTTGATTTTTGCCTGCAATTCTTGAAAAGACTAAACACGGCTACCCTCTCTGAAACCTCTACAACTGGCAACAGTAGCTCTGACCTCTTCAGGTCTCCTACTCATTCTGAGTTTCAAACCTCTTACTCACAGCCCTTCTTTTTCTTTGTCCCAATCCTTTGGGCTGAATCAATATTTCATAGGTGCTGCACTAAGGTATTCTGCGCACATGATGTGCACACCTCTCATTTAACTCCATCTTAAACAACTTAATCTGAGACAAAGAGCCCAGTTCCTGATCAACAATGTTTTGTCATTCATGCTGGTAGTGTGCAAAAGCACCCTTCACATTCAGGTTACATATGGAGGTCTTTTATTTTCTCGATATATGATCCCACCAAGGTGGTTTCCTTCCATTTTTGCATGCTCTTTGTCCACAATCCACTTCTCTTTATTTTTCACTGGGTAGGTGAGCTTGCTATCATTGGTTCACATAATGGTGTTCACTATTATGCGAATTTCTATTCCAAGTTGAGCCATATGCCTTTAAAAACATCCAGTAATGAGGGACAACAGTGCATCATGCAATAAATACAATTAGCACTCTCTAAATGTACCCAATCATTTATTCATATTGCATCTTTCCATCCATTGCCATAAAAATGATAGGAGCCACTATCTGCTGAATCTTCGTCAATTAAACTAGGTATATTAAGGGCAGACATCTTATATAAGTAACAGGTCAAAACCTCCGGAAAAGTGTCATAAGATTTTTAAAGTGAAGATTTAAAATAGTATGAATATTTACTGTTTCACAAAGCTAAACTACATCTTGCTAAATACATACTGTGGCTCTCTATGGATTTTGAAAAGCACATATCACTTAATGTCACCAAAGTCTTTATCGTTTTCTTACTAAGATACATCTTGTAAATACCAAAGGAATATAGATTGAGTTCACCAGAAATACAGTAGGACCCCAGTATCCGCTGGGTATTGGTTCCAGGCCTTCCCATGGATAACAAAAAAACATGTATAAGAGAGAATGACAAAAAAAACCCCAAACTGCTGTTTTGCGACAGTAGCTGCTTTACGGTTGCTGTTTTGTGACAGTAGCTTGCTTTGCAGCTGCTGCTTATAACAGTAGCTTGCTTTACAGTGGCTGAATTATTTATTTAATTTTTTTCCTCTGCCAACCGTGGATAAATAAATCCATGGTTAATGAATCAGTGGATACGGGCTCCTACTGTACATGCGATATATAATAATGCACATAAGAAATACATATGGTGACGTTGTGTTTCATGTGCTTTAAAGGTGGGACAAAATATTTTGTATTTTCAAAATATAATCCCTACTAGATTAGACTCATTGAATTGGTGGGGCTGATGTGACTGCTGTCTTGATAAACCCCATTCATTCAGGGAAGCTACTCTAACAGGGATTAACAATTGGATGTAGCTCCCCGGATCCCCTTGTTTGTTAAAGTATGTGTTTTTTCACACATGGAATAATGATCGCATGAATCTTATTCAGCCATTCAGGAACACACTTGCATTCAGGGGAGCGTGGCAACCCTTTCCTTTCATTAGATACGGAAATGTGACATTACCCAGGCTTCTGGCTGGATCTATACTAAGGATCTCTATGTAGAGCAGCCTTCACTTTTCTAGACCAATGCACATCTGTGTTCAATGCAAGGATGGAGAGGTTGGAAGGGATTACTCCACCCCACTGAATGCACACGGGTCCCTTGACAACTGAATCCTGTCATAAGCATGATACCGTCACCAATCCGTGCAGCTAAGGGGCTGCGTGAGGGCAAGACCATTCATGAACGGAGCTGTGTTTCTTAGAACAGCACGGCTCTCCCTTTGAACTGGCAGATTGATCGTTGCATTCCATTTCACAGCAATGCTTAAGGGGATTGCTCTAACTGGACACAGGCTACTTATTCGTTCAGTGGGGCCAAAGTTTTTATGGAAATATAGCCTCTTTAAGCTCATCCCTGAAACACAGGGCCACAATGACAGTCCGTGTCACCCAGGGCTAACATGGATTCCCCCCACCCACCACCAGCAGCATCTGGGGCACATGCCCTCCTACCACCCTCTGTCCCTAGTTGTGGCCCTGCTGATACAGGTGCTAACAAAATATTGATAAACAACAGTGAGGATGAAAAAAAAATGTTGATAACTGAAGTGCAAAGATAACGCAGAAAGAAAACAGCTCAGATGGGTATAAATGTTTCTCTATGCTATTACTGACGTTCAGACTTGTTGATTTTGTCAAAACTTCTCTTTCCACTGAAATGCTCTTCTTTTGATTCTTCTCAGTCACAGGACGCCTCCCCTAAACAGAGGAAGCAGAGTGTCTATACCCCTCCTGCCATGAAAGGTACTGTCCAGGTACTGTTGATTAATGTGTTCGCATCTTGGTTATTTGATCACTGCATCTCTGCATGAATTGAAAAGAGATATTTTGGAGACTCATTCATCATCATGCGGTTTCCTTGGTGTGTTGGGCTGCATATGACTTCCACGCTACACCTGAGCAAGGTGGATCAGCAGAGAGGCAGGGGAGACCTGATCTTAATTCTCATTAAAGTGCACTGATCAGGATGCTGGGGCAAAATGAAAATGTTAATCTTTCTTATGAGCCTCGTGGCGCAGTGGTTAAATGCCTGTACTGCAGGTAAAACTGTGCTCACGACCTGGGTTCAATCCCCGGTAGCAGGCTCAAGGTTCACTCAGCCTTCCATCCTTCCGAGGTCGGTAAAATGAGTACCCAGTTTGCTGGGGGGGCAATGTGTAGCCTGCACACTGTAATCAAAATTGTAAACCGCCCAGAGACTACTTGTAGTGGTATGGGGCGGTATATAAGCAGAACACTTTGCTTTTGCTTTGCTTTCTTGTACCAGAATGTTTTATTTTATTTTATTTTATTTTCTACAGTAGGGATAAATTATTTTAAGGTTTCTCACCTTCACTACAAGTTGCACTAGGCTCAGAAATTGTCATTTTCAGCTTTTTTTAAAAATGGAAACAGGGAGTACCTGTCCCCATTGGGAGACTTATGGGATTCCACCCTAAATTCTCAAAGTGGAAGCCACTAATCTCAAAATCTTCCAGGAGTAAAAATAAAAAAAATAGACTTTTGGCTCCAACTTTTTTTTAAACTTGGGAGGACTTGTGGTAGTCTTGGAAGCCTACAAAATGGTCCTGTTGGTGCTGCATGAAGCGCACAGGCCCACACCCTGCTTTGTAAAAGGCAGGACTACCCTACCTACTTATCAATGTGGTTTATTTAATCTTTTTTCCCTAAAATGGCAGAGAAAGTGGGAAGAAAAGAATTAGAGATGAATAATCTGCCCCCCCTCTCGTTTTCCTCCTTTCTCCTTCTACCCCTCCAGTCAACTAACTAACTAACTAACAATACCTAGAAAATTAAATTTCTATACTGTATTCAAACTGTACAATTTGCCCTATTCTGCTCCCCCCCCCACCGCCTTACTTTTAAAACTGGTAAGGAAAAGACATCCATTGTACAGGTACTTATTTCCCCCACAACATCCTGCACATCCAATATCTTATGCAACTTGATGTGCAAAACTGTCTCAGCTGGAGACCGTGTGGTTGAATTATTCTAGGCGCTGTTCAAATTTCTTATTTCTCTTTTCACTTTGTGGCATGTCACACTTGGTTGAATTACGATCAGATCAATAGTCACATCGTTGGGGCCTTTTTAAAAAATGAGTTATAGTTGAATCCTTTACACACGGAGGGCTCCATTCAGCATTGATTCAGAGAACATTTTGTATGTTGTGCCAAACTGAGGCAGCAAACTCCACTGTCTCTTCCAGATGCCCCGTTGTGGGTCACATTTTTAGTTTCTAAACTCTTGTCCTCTTTGAGATCAGTGGGTGAGCTCCTCAGCCAAAAATTAATTTCTCAATCCTGCTATATAGAATTTCTTAAGTGCTGTACTTAGGGGAAGAACAAAGCGCAGGCTGCATGCCACATTTTCTATTTCTTTGTGCTGCAGAAATGGTGTTGGCAGATCCAACATGCCATGAAAAGCACATTCGATTTCTCCTGATTCTCCTCCTGTCACATCGGGGAAAGAAGGGCTTACGGATGCAGGAAGATACCCTCCCATTCTCCAGCAGCATAGGGCCTTTTTACACGACCCCTAAGATCCGCTGGCCACTTAAATTCGGACCAGAGATCTTAGGGGTTCGTCGCTCTTCCTGTGTCCCCACCCCCCTCTGCACTTCCTGGTTGCTGGCTGCGTGAGGGAGGGAGAAAAAGAGAAAGAAAAGCATGCCGCTCACCTCGTTCTGCCTCTCATCTCTGTAAGGCCATCAAGTCCAACCCCCTCGTCTCTGTAAAAGTAGCTCTTAAAGGGGCGGGAGCCAAAAAGCAGCAAACAGAAGCGAGGAGAGCCCCACACTCACTATCGTTGCACCGCATCAAAGATTTTTCACCTCTAAAGAGAAGGTACAAGAAAAGTGCGCTGGGTTGCACTAAAGTGGGTGGGGTCGCACTTAATTGTCTGCAAACTCCGGAGCTGGTGGGGAAACATTTTTAAGCTCCGGAGCTTGCAGCCATTTGCAGCGGAGTTTAGGGGTCGTGTATAAACGCCCATAGAGAGGATTTCTGCTGATGCCACCAGATTTGGGTGGAAACTGTCATAGCAACAGGGAAATTATGGGAGCAGTGCAAATTCAAGGACCAATGCCACATTTCAGCAGCAGGCACTATAGCAGTAGCAAAATACAACATCCAGGATGCCCCTTGGCCCTGGGAAGTTGCCAGCCTCATTCTAGATCCTTGCCCACTCATCTGTGGCCCCTATAGACTACCAATGCTGTTGGTTCTCTTTGATACCACAAGGTAGTTTATTGGATGGAACTGGTATATGTGAGCATACAAATGATAGATCAAGTGGTTCCTTCCCCAAATGTCCTTTCTGTTTGGGTTGGTTTCCTTTGCACGCCTTCGCCAAGTATCGCTCAACATAGTCTGAGAAGCAGGAAATGGCTTACTCGGTCATCTATACATGTGTGCGTTTTACTGGAATGCAGCACACTGGAAAAATCAATGTGAGTGCTATTGATTGCAGAGCTATCTCCAAAGCAAGGCAGACAGCAGCCGTGATAACTGCTATTCAGTACAGGATCCTCATGAAGATTATGCTTCTGCCCTTAATGGATGTTGGGAGACACTCTCTTCCCCCCCATTTGAAGAGCTTCTATCTCTCTTCCTCCTCTCCCCAGTGGTCATGATTGGATGATTGCTTACGTATTCTGCCTGCTTAGCAAAACCACAGGTTGGGAATGCTATTTTCTGTTTAATGAAGGGTGTGTTTGCAGACTTATTTTTAGTATCTTCCTGTCATCTATCAAATAATCAGGTTCTGCTTCACACACACACACACACACACACACACACACACACACACACACACACACACACACACACACACACACACACACACGTGTATATAAATGTGGATTCATGCAAACACACTTACACCTAGTGCTGTGCTGTGGCAAAGCAATACAGTAATATTCTAAAGAAATGTCCTGATCACCAGGACGTGCCTAGTAAAGTTGAGGGGCTTTATTTCAGTCCTTCTCAGCAGCCTTGAGTGGTGCATTTGCCAAGGGTGGAAAACCAGCCCTGTTGGAGGAAAAAAGAGGAATCAATTTGCTGACCCAAAGCTGTTGTCAAGGAGCGGAAAAGGGGTGTCCTATTCCTCGTTGAACCATGCTTGGTCTTCTCCCCACACCTCTTTTTAGAAAACCACCTCATTCTTTAAAAAAAAAAAATAAGCCGCACGGAAGACAAGAACAGCCTCTGTTTAAAAGACTGATTTGAGTGCTTCAGGAAGAGAAGCAGTTTAAGAATAGAACCCTCTGGGGAATGGACTGAAGGAGCAGAACCAGTACACAAGAAAGCCTCATTTGGACTTGACATCACTCTACGTGCTGTTTCAGTTTGTGTTGTCCGGTCACCCAGTAATGCGGCGATGTGCTTGTTTGCCTGCAAGAACTACCGGTAGTAAGAGTTTGGATCAACAGCTCACAGGCTTCCAGTCATGTCAATATGTGTTTATTGTTGAAATAATTCAAGCTTTTGGTGGCAATATCCTGCACCATCTTCAAAATTGCCTTCCCTGATGAAAATGGGATTTGGTCTGTAAATTCCTCCATATAGGCAATGTGCTCTCTAATCTTCATCCCTGCTGAGTCGGGCATCTTCTGTGCACACATGCTGTCTTGCAAAAGCAACTTCCCTCCCCCCACATATTCCTTCACAACTGAAAGAAAAACGGTCACAACGGGTGTATGCAGGGTGGAAAAAAACTATGCAGAGGGTGTCATATGTTTAGAGGGAACTTTGTCCATAGGATTTCATCTTTTGTGCTTGGCTTAGCAAATACTTTAGTTCTGAAAGGCAAAAGATATAATTTAAAGTCAACTATTGATTATATAGTTCAAAAGCACATAAACGCAAGTAAATAGATAGGGATGGGCACCTTAAGAAAAATGACATGCTGTTTCGTCATTTCGCAAGCTCTCAAACAGTTTCAAAATGAAACGGAATGGCAAACAGCGTGTCATCCGAACCAAAACAAAATGATCTTTTTGGTTCGGGAAGAACCAAACTGGGGAGCCGCCACCAGATCTTGCTTCAGCAGCGAGCTCCACCGGCCATTTCCCTGTTCCCTTCTTACCAGCCACCCCCTCCCAGCTGGTTTTGACAGCTCGAGCTGTTAAAAAATCCCAGCTGGGAAGTGGGAGGCTAAGGAGAAAAGAGTAGCCAGACAGCAGTAAAATTTCTGCCTGAGTGCTCCTTTCTCCCCTGCCAGCCCCTCCTCCCGTGTGTGTGTGTGTGTGTGTGTGTGTGTGTGTGTGTGTGTGTGTTGGACAGGGAGGGCTTTGGACAGTGCTCTAGGCTTTTGAATCCCCCGCTGCACCAGCGCTCTCACTATTGCCGCGGGGGATTCAAAAGCCTCCAGGCCTACCACCCCATCTCTGAAGATCAAGAGATGAATGGTGGGCTGGAGGCTTTCTAAAATCCCCCGCCCCAACAGCGAGCAGGGACATTTGAATAAGCCTCCAGCCAAGCTCTGAAGATCAAGAGAGGGCTGGCAGGCTGGAGGCTTTTTAATCCCCCGCTGCATCAGTGCTCTCTTTGGCTTGAAAAAGGAGACGATCACTGCCCCTAGAGTCGGACATGACTAGCATGTGGGTGGGGAACCTTTACCTATTGATTGTATTCCCTTTTTATCATCAGTGACATATTTATATGGGTTATTATAACTCTTAAGTGAAGATAAACACAATGGATAAATCAAATTGGTTTGAATATTCTTTCACAAAAGGCGAACAGCTGGCAAAAATCAGTAAGCAGAGTCCACAAAATGCAACTTATCTATCTCCAGTAATACAGATCCAGCAGGTAGAAAATGCCAAATTTTATGTAAGTTGCCTTGGGTCATTTGCAGATGGAGAAAATGAGAGAGGAAGCTATATGTTATCTGTATGTCAGCAACAACAACCTCCAAATCTCTATGTAACTTCTTAGATGCTTCATTTAGATATTAAAAATCGTGGGGGAAATAGACGATCTTTGAGGGACACTGTAACTGGGGTCTCAATTTGTAGACATCTTCTCCCTAAGCTGTACCATCTGAGATCAGTCTTCATGGAAGGACTGGAACCATCCAAGATTGGATCACCCTAAACTCAGTAGCCATCTCAGAAGGATATTGCACTTTATGTCAGAGTTTTGTGCTATTTGATCAGCCAGCGGAAGCAATACTTACTGAATAAATAGTTAGCCAGAGACAGCGTTTTCTTAAAACCAAACAGCTATATTACAAACTATAAAAAAATATCACAGCATCACAGAACCTATACAAAGTTCAACAGCATAACAGCATACATTACATTGACAAAATATATGGCAGAGAAACAAAGTGGGTGCCTTACTCACGGAAGGCCCAATGAACAATGATTTACAGAACAGTTTTATACATGTGTCTGTTCAATCATAAATGACATTACCTCAGAGCTATTGCAACCCCTTGCATCAGCCAAAATTCATTATGTTAATTCTTAACATCTGTACCCCATTAGATAAAAACTATACATTGAGTCACTGTGACTTTGCACTTTTACGGACTCCATCAATTAAATCAATTAAATACATATCAAATATATATAGAACATCTTGTCTAATACATATATTTCACTAACTAATATCTGACAGTATTGAAGAAAGATCCAGGAGGACCAGCAGGCTTACACTCCTTCTGTTTGACTCTCTCCAGAGATTGCCTCGCAAGAAAACCAATGCCAGTTCAGTTGCATGGTATGGCTTGAACTGTGACTGTGATGGATCTAGGCCAGTGGTGGTGAACCTTCGGCATGCCAGATGTTTTGGACTACAACTCCCACAGTCCTTTGTCATTGGCAATCTAGGTTTGGAATCCTGGGAGTTGTGGTCCAAAACATCTGGAGTACCAAAGGTTCGCTACCACTGATCCAGGCTATCTGTTTCCTCCAAGAACGCCTGAAGCTGGTTGGTCACCACCCCTGTCATTCAACTTGTCCAGCAATGGAATATCGTCAGCTAGTCTATCGTTATTCAAGTCACCCACTGATAGATTCAGTTTCTTTGGAAAGGGCCTTATAATGGTTTTCTTTAAATGGGAATATAGGCAACCTTCCCATAGGGATGCATTGCTACTGTGAGTAGCCCATCATTCCTTTCCTGATTTTAAGAGTCATGGTGGGTAAAGATCTAGAAGGTGTGCAAGTGCCTTGTCCACATCCGCAGAACTAGCTGAAACTGGTCCAGTTTAAGCTGACTGAGACAGTACATTGGACATATCCTTTGGATCTACTTCATCCTGACTAGAGGATTCCTTCAGCACCAGCCTGACAAGCAGCCCCATATTCTTAGTATTTCCTTGCTGAGTGAAGACCTTGGTCCTCTTAAGATACACCCACTTACAAGAAATTGAAGTGAAGTTGAGGTCTGAAATGGCACATTATTGCCTGACTAATACACCTTCCTCTTCAGAAACCACATCTTTATACCGAGTCAAAAAATCAGACGCTGATGAATTTAATCCACTTCTTCTTTCCTCTCATAAAAGACAAAACCTTACAGTAGTACAGACCTTTGGCCATGGGACAAGCTTGAAAACACTGTCTTCGGAACGTGTCAGATAAAGTGAATTACTGGATCCATAAGCCATTCATTTCAAATTACCCCAAACCAAAAGGATTTTTAATTCAAGAAGAGCACATATGTTTGTTTTATTCAAATATTAGCTATGGTGCTTCCCAGTATTTGCACCATTAATGATACAACTCAAGTGGAATATGTAACATCAAATTACAGGAATGCTTGTGCTGTAATTGCTCTTAAGAGTCAGGAATTTATAACCTAATACTCAAATGGAAATGGCAATTTATGCTTAAAGGAATTATAATTATAAGTTTATTTGATAATCATATGCCCCCACTGGCTTTGTTGAGGCCAGTATGAATATGCCTGGATCACTATGAATAATAAAGTGATAAAAGGCACTGTGACCTGATTAAATGAGGGGAAGGTGAGGAGGTTCAAGAGCCAATTACTTTTGATCAGATACCTATATCGATTCACCACCAATTCTACTAACACTGAGCTTGATGAAAAGCCAAATGAACATGGAAATGGATTTGCAGCAAGAGCATAAGAAAATATAGCACAAAGAAGAGAAAGCCAGAGGCACACAAGGAGGTTTCTGAAAGCAGCTATATTTGATTTTATGCATATACAGTATCAATTTCAGTCCCTAATACTTGGCCGAGCAATCACTGCAAGAGCGCAAAGAGGTAAAGGATTACGATCTATTGAACAGTGAGGAGTTACATTTCCTGTATTCCTTCTGCTCATTAACACTACTAATACAAATAATCTCCTGAGGTGGTTAGAATCCCTGAGAAAATATTTGAAAACTAGACAACTTGGGAACAAAAGGATTGGCATCATCAGAAGAAATGAAAGTGATTTAGTTCAACCCGGGGGGGGGGGAACCCATTTCAAAGAGAAGGGTGCTAGTAAAATTTTATAGTGAACAGGATGGGAGAGTTACCAAGAGCTCAAATTAATCGTTTGACCTCACATATATGTAGATGTCAAAAAGTGTGCCAGAATGCTTATATATTAACCTGTTATAGTCCCAGATAGAGATGGGCACAAATCGAAAAAAAATGACATTTCGGTTTTTTGTTTTTCATTGTGGGTCCGTTTTGGTTCGTTTTCATTTTTTTGTGAATTTTTTGAAAAAAATTCATGTAGTTTTTTTCATTTTTCATTTTTACCTGCTTTTTGCGTGACAAAGCATTTCCGCGCGCGGACGTACCCCAGCGCCCCAGACCAGAGGGAAAACACTAAAAAATCTGATGCTGGCAGAGACACAGTATAGACTAGGTATGCAGGGAGGCTGCAAAGGCAGCGGTGGGCGTTGCCCAGGGCGTAAGGCAGCCGCAGAGTGACTGCACTGCGGGGCAGGGGAGGGTACTCACCGAGAGGTACGCACACACACAGGGAGGCTACAAGAGAAATCTCTTCTTTCTCTCCCCTAAGGCCCAGGCTGCAGCCAGCAGGAACACAGAGACACACACCTGCCTGGCTGGCCTAAAGTAACGAGTCGCAGAGACAGCAATCCCACCCTAACTTCCACCGCAGACTGCAAGGAGGACGGGGGCTGCCAGAGCTTTTTATGCCCTCTGTGGCTGCCACACCTACCCAATCTGCAACCTGGGTGTGCTATTGGTTGAAATTGTCCAAGAATTTACATGATCCCATCACATGGCTTGTATCCATCTTGTGGCTGGAATCCATTTTGTGTCATCCTTAAACGGAAAAGAAAAATACATCGCAATGGAAGAAAGACAAAAACAAATGTTTCAAGGACCCCAACCCCCTGGTAAGTAATAATTTCAAATAATTATCACTGCATTTTTATGGATGTCCAGGGCGTTTTAATACCCAAGAAATCAATATTAGGCATCTGGGAGCCATTTTGGGTCGATGTCCCCTAACTCCCCTTAAAGGAAAAAAAATACAGCGATTTGAGAAAAGACATAAATGCACGTTTTAAGGACCCCAAACCCCTGGTAGGTATTATCAGGCAGAATAAATAATTATCGCTGGGCTTTTACTGATATTCAGGACGTTTTTTAACATTTAAAAACAGCTCATTTCATTGCGTGTCGTCATTAACGAAAACGAAACGTAACAAACCTAATTTTCGTGGTTCTGTTCGGTTCGTTCCAATTTCATCACAATTTTTGTTTTTCGTTTCGTTATGTAATGAAATGAATAATGAATAACGGAACAATTTTTTTCCGTTTTGTGCCCATCTCTAGTCCCATATATTATTAATCCAAGCCTTCCAGCCTGGAATGACATGGGATATTTGGAGAAAGATGAGTGGGGATCCTCAAGAAATCCCACTTGGTTGAGTGACCCTTTAAGGATGACACAAAGAAGGTGGGCTTGGTGATCTTCAATGTCAGTAGGCTCAGTCCACAGTTTGAACAAATTTGAATCTTGAAGGAGAAGCTTGCTTTGTCAACTTGGAACCAAAGAAATACAGAGAAGCAGCATCTGCTGAACAAAAAGGCCATCAACCCATTTGCCACAACCCTTGAGTGTAAAGCTATGGCCACAGCAAATGATAATGGCATTGGTCACAGGCTTCTATCGCTCATTAAAAGCTTCTAATTCTGCCACCACCTCTCCTGATTATGAGGCTCTGCTAGGACCCATTTTGACCTAGGAAAACTTTTGGAACCTTGGGATACGGGAGGAAGGCTATAAGATCCCAAAATTGTTACTCATGATCTTAATCCAGATGGTGAGTTTATCTGGAAGATGAGTCATGGCAACTAGACTTCTTTTTCTTGAGAAATTGAAATGTTTCGCTGCTCATCCAAACAGCTTCATCAGTCTGAAGAAAGCTAGTTGCAAGTCCTCCATCTTATAGTCCACTTTGACCTCTTGTCACCTGGTCTGAAATAGGCTCATAAGATGAACAATGGCCTGAATAGGCTCACTAGGTAGACAACAGTCTCAATTGCCTTAAGGTGAACAATGGCCTAAGGTGCTCATTACCAATGGCCTTGGTGGTGATGGCTTTTTTATTTGTCTGGGTATTGTTGAAAGCACAGCCTGATAAGTAGCAGATAGACTGTGCCTGAGCCCCCCACCTCTGTTGAGAGAGGGGTTTTCAATGCTCATATGAATGGCTTCCCTGACCCCTCTCTCATACCACTTGTCTTCACTGTCTAATATGTGTACATCCTCATCTTTGAAAGAGTGCCCTTTGTCCTTCAAGTGGAGGTGTACTGCTGATTCTGGTCTTGAGCTGTTGCCCTTCCTATGTAACCTCTTCACATCTTCACCACCAAGGCCATAGCTAACGACCCATACTTTATGGGTTTCAGCACCTTAGGCCATTGTTAACCTTAAGGTGATTGAGATGGTTGTCTACCTAATGAGCCTATTCAGGCACTTGGTTGTAGGTTTTTCCCTCCCCACCCCCATGATCCATCCACTGGAAACATGAAACGGCAACCATAACCCTATTAAGATTTTCAAGACAGGTGTGATTATTTTTGCCACCTCTCTGTGAGTTTCCACAGACAAGCAGGGATTTGAACCCAGGTCTCACAAATCCTAATCCAACACTCAGTCCACTGTGCCACACTGTTATTAAGTAATACATCAGGGGACTCCTTAGGCAAGGCCTTTCTGCATTGGTTGCCTAACATATCTGGCAATCAGAGTATGCCATCACTGAGCATGGCAAGCTTCCTATAGCTGTTCCAGCTAACATGGCACCCGACAAAAATGGAATTTTTAAATGCTTATCTTCTTGGATGTCCTGGGGGAAAAACTATGCTCAAGCGGGCTTAAAAATGTCACAAAAGAAGAAAAACAAGTAAAGACAAATTTAACTATAAATTCATAAAAGCAACCCAAACCAAACCTGTTGCCAAAACTACAAATGACCTGCTCCAGTTGGATGGTGTGTGGAACAGTTTAGTTCAAGGCATCTGGGAAGAAACCGATAAGGGAAGCTTTACTGGGTAAGGTGTTGATCACAGTACTGTATTTCCAAAGTGTTATAAACAGAATTGGCCACTTGAGGGAAGCTGTGAACATTTTTGTGTATTTTCCAATGGCTCCTCCATTCCAATAATAATAATAATAATAATAATAATAATAATAATAATAATAATAATAATAATAATAATAATAATAATAATAATAATAATAATAAATGATAAATAACATGTTTACCAACTATGTATAAACTGCTAACAGGCATCATAGCTGATAGAGTCCAGGATTATTTGGAAGCAAATAACATCATGCCAGTAGAGCAGAAAGGGAACAAACGGGGAAGTAGAGGCACAAAAGATCAGTTACTCATTGATAAAATGATCCTAGACAATTGTAAAGCCCGGAAAACTAATTTATATATGACTTGGATTGACTATAAAAAAAGCCTTTGACTCAGTACCGCATAGTTGGATTATTAAGTGCCTAGATGCCATTGGAATATGTAAAAGTATTAGTGCCCTAATTGAAAATGCGATGAAGAACTGGAAAACAGAATTGTTTGTCAGGGATGAAAGCTATGGATTGGTTAGCATCAAACGAGGGATTTTTCAAGGTGACTCTTTGTCACCTCTGCTATTTACTATTGCCCTGATTCCCCTCTCAATAATTTTGCAGAAGACAAATTTAGGTTACCAAACTGCTAAAAATTCAGGGAAAATTTCTCATCTATTGTATATGGATGACTTAAAGTTGTATGGAAAATCAGAAACTGAAATACACTCACTGACCAACACAGCCCGAATTTTCAGCACCGATGTTAGTATTGAGTTTGGACTAAACAAATGTGCCACAGTGGCACTGAAAAAAAGGAAAAATAATTGAGAGTGAAGGAATTGAAATGCCAAATGGACAAGCTATTAAGTATCATCAGTCTGAAGCCTATAAATATCTGGGCATACTGGAATTAGATAATATAAAGCATGGGCAAGTGAAAAATGTGGTCAGTAAAGAATATATCCAAAGGGTCAGAAAAGTATTAAAAAGTAAGCTGAATGGTGGTAACACCATCAAGGCCATTAATAGCTGGGCCATACCGGTCATCAGGTATACCGCTGGCATTATAAACTGGACTCAGACGGAGCTAGATATTCTAGATAGGAAAACAAGAAAACTTATGACCATTCACTATGCATTACATCCACGCAGTGATGTTGACAGGCTGTATTTACCTAGAAAATTAGGTGGTAGAGGTCTTCTGCAAGTGAAGCAGACAGTTGAAGAAGAGAAGCATGCGTTGGCAGATTATGTAAAAAATAGTACAGAGACAGCATTATTGGAGGTTAAGAACAGGGAGGTGTTTAAAGTAAATAAAACAAAGGGTCAATACAGGAAAACAACAATGCAAATATGAGCTGATAGCTGGCATAATAAAGCGCTGCATGGGCAGTTCCTTGAAAAAGTCAAAGGAAAAGTAGATGAGGAAAAGACTTGGTTATGGCTCACCAATGGAACACTGAAAAAAGAGACAGAGGCCCTGATTTTTGCAGCTCAAGAACAAGCTATCAGAACAAATGCAGTTAAGGCTAGAATAGAAAAATCAGCTGAGTCCCCCACATGTAGACTCTGCAAAGAGGCAGATGAAACTATTGACCATATATTGAGTTGTTGCAAGAAAATTGCTCAGACTGATTACAAACAGCGCCATAATGTAGTTGCTCAAATGGTCCACTGGAATTTGTGTCAGAACTATCATCTGCCCATAACAAAGAACTGGTGGGACCATAAGCCTGAAAAAGTGACTGAAAATGAGCATGCAAAATTACTTTGGGACTTCCGAATACAGACAGACAGGGTTTTGGAGCATAATACCCCAGAAGATATTGTGATTGTGGAGAAGAAAAAAGTGTGGATCATTGATGTTGCTATACCAGGAGATGGTAGAGTCACTGAAAAACAACTTGAAAAAATTACCCGATATCAGGATCTCAAAATTGAACTTCAGAGACTCTGGCATAAACCAGTGCGGGTGGTCCCAGTGGTAATTGGCACACTGGGTGCGGTGCCCAAAGACCTAAGCAAGTATCTAGAAGAAATTGGAGTGGACAAAGTCACCATCAGTCAGATGCAGAAAGCCACCTTACTGGGATCTGCTCGCATAATTCGCCGATACATCACTGAGTCCTAAACGCTTGGGAAGCGTTCGACTAGTGATTGGTAGTATAAAATCCAGCGCAGATAGCTGTGTGGTTAAATAATAATAAATTAATTTTGCAGACATGATAACTGCAATGGTAACAATCTGCTATAAATCCAAAGGACAGAGTAATGGAACAAATTCCTTTCAAAAAGATAATGTTCCAAGCTTTCAGAATCAATTCATGGCAGGAGGACAATGTAGTTTGGATGGAGTGGTGTTCAGCTAGGCTCCAGTCGTTCATCATCACCATTACTCCTGTTTATTATCTCTTGTAGTAATTATATGTTGGGGTTCCAACATGTGTGGAGTAGTGGATAAAGTGATCTATAAGGACTGTGGGGAAAAGGGGTTTTGAATCCCTCATTCAGCCATACTAGTTAAACTAGTAAAGCCTCTCCTTAAAATTCTCACTCACTTAAAATCCTCAAAAAGCCACCTCATAGCAAATATGTAATCAGAACTGCTGGGGTGCTCAGTGGTAGAGGATGGGAGTTCCGTTCCTGAAGATGTCTCCTGGATGGGGAACGGGTTTGATGGCCCATAGAATCGTTTGCAGTTCTAAGATTATTATTATATTTGTAATTAGAGTGGTACCTCAGATAACGATGGTAATTCGTTCTCCGAGGTTACTCGTTATCCGAATCTCGTCGTTATCCGAAACATGGTTTCCCATAGGAATGAATGGGAAACCTATTAATCTGTTCCAGAGCCTAGGAAAAAGGCACAGACACTTGGTTTTTTGCTCAAAACTCTTTATAAAGTGCACTTTAAAGGTACAGATGCAATGCCACCCAGGATAACTCTTTTTTACTGATGCATGCGGGAAATTCGTTATCCGAGACAGCACATAGGAAAATTCGTTATCTGAGGCAGCCCATAGAGAAAATTCGTTATCCGAGGCAGACCTATACCTAGAATTGCGATTCGTTAACCGAGGCAGCCCATAGGGAAAATTCGTTATCAGAGGCAGTCCTATACCCAGAAATTTGCAGTCGTTATCCCAAAAATTCGTTATCTGGGGCAGTCGTTATCCAAGGTACCACTATATTACTACTTCCATGAGCTCTCACACAGAAATAAGTTTGGCCGTTTCAGAGGTGCCACGATAGTTTGTGTTGGGTTTTATTGTTGCTGATGCTGACACCAGCGGACACAGCTGTGTTCCTGAAAATGGGCCTCATGGCACCTTCTGTGAAACTAAACAATTCTTTGGGTCAGTGGCATTCCACTCCTAATAAATGGATTCATTTACAACACTGGGATTGGTTTAGGATTGAGTTTTAACAGGCTTCTAAATGTAGGTGCTCAAGCAAGGAGACTTGAAAATTACTTTGTTTTTGTTTTGTTTTGGTTTATCTTCCTGTATGAATTTGACAGTAATCAAATAACACTGTTTGAATCTCTATTCCCATATTTGTATGAGGAATTATTATTCAGTGGCAAGGCTCCCTCTAGTGGTTCTGTAACCTTGCTGTACAGTGTTTCTATCCCACTCCTCTCCCAGGCTAGGTTTGCATATCCAAAATGTCTCTCCACTCTTGTTTTCCATTTTGCGGAAGGTCGCGTAATTGTGTCATGCGATAGGGCAAGAGTTCAGGCCTCCATATGTAGTCTCACATTATTCAACGTGAAATAACCCACTGTTCTTCATCCACACACATACACCACATGACACTCTGATTTCACAAATGTCATTTCCTGTTACTCCTACCCCACCTTTAAAAAGGGAGACATTGATTTGTTGATGAAATGTCAATAATGTCCAAACAGAGATTTTAGGTGCTGGTGCAAGAAGCCAGCCAGACACTGCATTAACCATTCATGATGCATGACCTGTGAGACAGAGGAATCTGTGTGTTTCTAGCTGAACCATTCTTTCTTTTCTCTGCTCTGATTTCTGGCGTCGTTTGTGGACACCAGTGGGGTAGATAATTTGTTGCTTTGCAAGAAACATTATATGAAATCAAGAGATTCCTTTCTTGATTTTAATAAATCCACCGTTTATATTCTTTCCGCTACACCATGGCTGGAAAAACTAACACAGCTCATCCACCGGAATAAGGAGGAATCGACACACCATCCATTGTCATAAAGAGGAATCAACACACCACTCAGTAAATGTAAAAGGAAAGGAAAGGAAAGTAGAGATGGGCACGAAACAAAAAAAATTCATTTCGTTATTCGTTTCATTACGTAACAAAACAAATAACAAAAATTGTGATGAAATTGGAACAAACCGAACAGAACCACGAAAATTAGGTTCATTACGTTTTGTTTTTGTTAATGGCAAAGTGCAATGAAATGAGCTGTTTTTAAATGTTAAAAAATGTCCTGAATATCCGTAAAAACCCAGCGATAATTATTTATTCTGCCTGATAATACCTACCAGGGGGTTGGGGTCCTTACAATGTGCATTTATGTCTTTTCTCAGATCGCTGTATTTTTTTTCCTTTAAGGGGAGTTAGGGGACATCGACCCAAAATGGCTCCCAGATGCCTAATATTGATTTCTTGGGTATTAAAACACCCTGGACATTCGTAAAAACACAGCAATAATTATTTGAAATTATTACCTACCAGGGGGTTGGGGTCCTTAAAACGTTTGTTTTTGTCTTTCTCCCATCACAATGTATTTTTTCTTTTCCCTTTAAGAATGACACAAAATGGATTCCAGCCACAAAATGGATGCAAGCCATGTGATGGGATCATGCAAAATCTTGGACAATTTCAACCAGTAGCATGCCCAGGTTGCAGACTGGGTAGGTGTGGCAGAAACAGAGGGCATAAAAAGCTTTGGCAGCCCCCGTCCTCCTTGCAGTCTGCAGTGGGAGTTAGGGTGGGATTGCTGTTTCTGTGACTCATTAGTTTAGGCCAGCCAGGCAGGTGTCTCTCTCTGTGTTCCTGCTGGCTGCAGCCTGGCTCTTAGGGGAGAGAAAGAAGAGATTTCTCTTGCAGCCTCCATGTGTGCGTGTGTACCTCTCGGTGAGTACCCTCTCCTGGCAATGCCTGCCGCTCCCTTTGCAGCCTCCCTGTGTACCTAGTCTATACTGTGTCTCTGCCAGCATCATTTTTTTAGTGTTTTCCCTCTGGTCTGGGGCGTTGGGGGACGTACGTGCGCAGAAATGCTTTAAGTCGCGCAAAAAGCAGGTAAAAATGAAAAACAAAAACAAAAAAACAAAATAATTTGTTTTCAAAAAATTCACAAAAAACGAAAATGAACCAAAACGGACCCACAATGAAAAATGAAAACCGAAATGTCATTTTTTTTCGATTTGTGCCCATCTCTAAAGGAAAGCAATGGGGTGAAAACAGTAACAAATGAAAGTGGGATTTGTAATGGCTGCATACAAAAATATATATTCTGGGACCATGGGTTCATAAAGAACACCAAACCAAAAGTAATGCAGGGCAGAATGCAGAATTTTAAAAGTAGAAGCTTGTCAGCCAGCAGGATTTGGAAAAAGAAAATACATGGAGCAACATGCATCATCAGAACCCCCCAAATCAAACAAATATTAAAGAGGGATACTCATCAAAACAAATTCCTATGTGAGCATAGCCTAAGACAGGCCTGCCCAACAGGTAGACCGGGGGCTACCAGTAGCCCGTGAAGGGTTCAAAAGTAGCCCGCCAGCCATCAATAAAAAGTATGAGGGGATAAGTTCTCCACCTCTACCTCCCTCAACCCAAGAACCACCACTGCCCCAGCAAAGCTCTGGGTCTGACAGCCCACTGTCTCAGCTGAGCAGGGCAGGCTGCTCTACTTAAAATTGTTTTTACTTATGAGCATATGCTCGGAACAGATAAAATTCATAAGTAGAGGTTTTAGTGTAGTAGCCCTCAGGCACTTTTGTCCGGAAAAAGTAGATCTTGGCCTGTTCAAAGTTGGACAGCCCTGGCCTAAGACAACTCTGTTGATGGATGCTTTGACCCAGGGAACTGTGTTTTAAAAAAATAGAAAGCCAGCAAGTCCATGTGAGATTAAATCAATTTCTCCCAAGTACAAGTTCCACACTTGACCACATGGGCTTAGTCAGGATCCATTAAGGCATATTGAGAGCCTAAACCAGGGGTCCTCAATCTAAGGCCCCGGGGCCAGATGCACCCCCCCAAGGTCCTGAATCTGGCCCCTGGGACCAATTGCAACCCCCACCACCTACCCCCTGTTTTGTGAGCAAGCCAACCTCCGCAGCTGCTTTTGGACTGTGATCCAGCCCCCAGTGGTGTCTGGGTGGTGGTGGACCGGCCCGCTGTTTGAAAACTTTGAGGACCCCTGGCCTAAACTGTGCAAAACGGAATCTTCTCAGACTACAATATGTTTTAATCCTTGTCTTCCATAGTCAGGGATGAGAAGTGTGGAAAGTTTTGCAAGTCATGGGCAGTTAGACAGTTAACATAAGAATATAACATAAGAACCGCCTTGCTGGAACAGGGCCACAGCCCATCCCATCCAGCGTTCTGTCTCACACAGTCGCTCACCCTTTGCTTCAGGGTATTCCCAAGCAGATGTCTTCACCTGCTTAAGATTCCCTGCAAATGGCACTTCCTGCTTAAGATTCCCTGCAAATCTAAACAAATGGGACTCTCTGTGGAATACAGTTAAAATGGAAAACTGTTACAAGATGTTCTATAGATGGCATCTTGCACCACACCGATTATCTAAGATGTAGAAATGTAAACATGACTCCTGCCTCTTTTCTTCAAAATTAAGATAGAGCTTAGACCAGAACTTTTCTTATTAAATATAGTAAATATAAATATTTCATATGGAGATATGTACTTGTAATTGTTGCCAAGGATATTAGGCAAATCCATCAACAGAGATATCCAGCCATGGATACCCTTCGTTCTCTATTTAAAGGAGACTTGTCTCTCGGAAAAGATCCTTTTAGTACTGATAAAGCAATGTCAAGGCTGTTTCAGTAAATGTCACCCTCCCCTCTTCTGGCAGGGAGTTCCTTCATAGAACATGTGACCCTTGTTCTCCATGAACTGGATGAAAGCTGTCAAGTACTTTTCTCTTATTTGTTTGAGGTCTAGCATCCCAAAGTTTCATGGAGTGACCCCTACTTCTAGTAAAGCTCCAAAGAGCATGCCAAAAGAAAAAAAATCCATTATGAGGGGTGGAAAGTAAACATGGAAACACTGGTGTTCTTATGAAAACAGTCAATGCAGTCATGTATGGTAATCCATGTTTGATTCTCGATCAATGAGGAGACCTAGCCGTTATTATCCTTTAGGCTATAAAAGAAAGATCCACTTGCTGTCTTGTTGGGGTGGTGGTGGTGATGGGATAGCAGAAAGCCTAACATACTCACGGAGAAGAAATGATTCACCCAAATATCACCCCCTCCCCTTTGGTTCTGGACTTGGTTTGTATATTTAGTCTTGGCCTGATTTAGCTTCAGTTAATCTAGACCCAATCCTATCTGATTTAGACACAAAAATCCATGTTGAAAACTAGACATTTCACCTCCCATTGATTTGTGCTGGGAGATCAGCGTAGTAGCACTTCAGAGTGGATCGGTCTGACAGGCACCAAGTGCCATACAACAGACGCAAAAGCTCTCTGCTAATTTGTGTTAAAGATTTCCTTTAAAATGACAGTAATGTCTTTGCTTTTTCCATCGAACTGCATGAAATTTGTGGACATTGTAAACGCCTCTGAGCTGATGGCTTGTGAGCAGTTTTGCACTGATTGGTCTCAAGGTTTGTTTGTTTGTTTGTTTGCTTGTTTATACAGCTTATATGCCACCCACTACCTGAAGGTCTCTGGGCGGCTAACAATTCAAAATTAAAATGAACAAAGCAATTAAAACATTAAAATACAATACAATGCAATATAATTAAAATACGTTAAAATGTAATACACTAAAATTGCCACCAGGACCCACAATCTATGTTGTATCAGTGATAGAACTTCTAGAACAGGAGGGTTTTCACCTGGCGCTGAAATGTCATCAACGTTGGCACCAGGCGGAACTCACGCAGGAGGCTGTTCCATAGCCTGGGGGTAGCTGACAAAAATGCCTTATATCTAAAGGCCATCCCTCTCGCCTCCTTGAGGGATGGCTCTTTCATAGGACCCCCTGGCTAGATCTTAACTGCCAGGTAGGTTCGTATGGAAGGAGGCAGTCCTTCAGGTAACCAGGGCCTAAACCATTAAGGGCTTTATATGTTAACACGTGCACTTTGAATTGGGCTCGGGCAGCAAATGGTAACCAATGTAGCTGGTAAAGAATTGGTGTGATATGGTCTCTGGTGGCCGCACCACTTACCAGCCATGTCCAGGTAGGGGCGCAGCTGGTATAATTTCCACATCTTAACAAAGGCACCCCTGGCCGCCGAGTCCACCTGAGTTTCCAGAGTTAAACGGGGGTCCAGGAGCACCCCCAAGCTGCAGCCCTGTCCAAGAGAAAGAGATGGCACTCTAACTTGCCTGGGCAAGCATCCACTAACAACACTTCCATCTTGTCTGGATTAAGTTTCAATTATTAATCCTCATCCAGTCGATTATCTGGCCCAGACATGAGTTCAGCATAGAAACCGCCTCACCTGGATTGGTGGAAAAGGACAGGTAGAGCTGAGTATCATCAGCATATTGCTGACTCCTCAGCCCAAACCTCCTGATGAGGTTAGGTTAGGTTTTTTTAAGGAGTGGTCTAATCACTGCCTTTTCCAAGGCAGTAGGGACCACTGCCTCTCTTAAACAGGCATTCATGGTCTCCTGGACCCAGGTGCAACCCCCCTTGGCAAATCTTTCAATTAGTCAAGAAGGGCAAGGGTTGAGTGGCTTGATGGTAGAGCGGACGGATCCAAACACCTTGTCGATAAACTCAGGTGTCAACAATTGAAACTCATCCAATTACAATTGTTCACGTGGATGATGATCTATAGTGTCCACTCCAAATTTCAGAAACAGACAGCATTGTGCACAATAGAGAAGCAAATGAAGACAAGCTATACTCAGTTTTTCAGTCTATTTACATATATACAGATTTTGGTCGTAATATCGGGAATAGTAAGCTTCTTCCACAAGTATTCCAGCATTTATACAATTCAGCTGAACAGAGCATACATCATCAATACAAGAACAGATGCAATCCAATTTACAGTATGAAGGAACAAATAAAAACATGTGCTTCAATGTCCAGTATATATAATGATTAGTATCCAGTCACATTGACCCTTTCTCATCACCTGAGTGATGCCTCTACCATGCCTCTATTCATCTCAATTCCTAGCTTTCCTTATAGCCCCACTTATAGGACCTTGGAGCTCTCTCTGGTGATCAAGGACACTTAGGTGTCCCACTTTTGTCTACAGCTGGACTTAGGTCTGCTCTTGACTGAACACTTTAAAACCTCCTCTGGGCAGTTTTTTAAAAAATGCCTTAATGATGTGTATTAATCTGCTTAAAGGTTGGTAATGGGTATGCTTCTTACGGGCAAAGTTGTAATGTCTCTGATTTATCTGGAAGTTGAGTCATGGCTACTGGACTTCTTTTTTGAGAGATAGAAACGTTTCGCTGCTCATCCAAACAGCTTCATCGGTCCATCAAAGCTGACGATAAGATGGAGGACTTGCACTAGCTGTATTCAGTAGAGATGGGCACGGAACGAACATTTTTTCATTTCCGTTAGTCGTTAGTCGTTCCGTTATGTAATGAAATGACTAACGAAAATTGTGATGAAAATGCAATGAAACGAACAGAACCACGAAAATTGTGGTCGTTTCGTTTCGTTTCCGTTAATGGCGATGCTCAATGAAATGAGCTGTTTTAAATGTTAAAAAAAGCCCTGGACATCCGTAAAAACGCAGCTATAATTATTTATATTGTCTGATAATACCTACCAGGGGGGTCGGGGTCCTTAAAAAGGTGCATTTATGTCTTTTCTCAGATCGCTGTATTTTTTCCCTTTAAGGGGAGTTAGGGGACATCGACCCAAAATGGCTCCCAGATGCCTAATATTGATTGATTTCTTGGGTATTAAAACACCCTGGGCAGCGATAATGCAGCCTCCCTGCGTACCTAGTATATACTGTGTCTCTGCCAGCATCCATTTTTTTTAGTGTTTTCCATCTGGTCTGGGGTGTTGGGGGACGCCCGCGCATGGAAATGCTTTAAAAATTCGCGCAAAAAGCGGGTAGAAACAAAATGAAAAAACGAAAAACAGAAACAAAATTTTTTCAAAAATTTGCGACAAACAGAAATGAACCGAAACAGACCTCTCAACGACAAACAAAAAACCGAAATGCCATTTTTTTTATTCGTGCCCATCTCTAGTATTCAGACCGATGGGGCTGTTTGGATGAGCAGTGAAACGTTTCTATCTCTCAAAAAAGAAGCCCAGTAGCCATGACTCAACTTCCAGATAAACTCATCTGGATGACTGAGAATCTTCACAGACATGTCTCTGATGTATGTGTGACACTTCTACAGTGATATTTGTGGCGGCAGGAAGGATGAGGCATAACCTCAAACAGTAGAGAAACTCAAACTACAGTACATACAGACACACCACCTATTTCTAACAGATTGCCTTCAAAAAACCTGTGATCACAAAGTGCTGCTCAGGTTTTTTTATGCATCCCCGATTGGAAGCTGGAGGGCTGGCATGAAGGTAATCCGAAAGTGTTACATGAAATAAGCAGATTCACACCCAATAAGCAAATTATTTCTTACATAAACAAATTTACAGGAAAGGTACATTTGAGATTAAGCTCTTGAGATTGAAAAGTGAAGAGATGGCATCTAGCATGTTCAAGAATCTGCTGCTAAAAGCTGAAGAAAAGCAAAAGAATGAATATCTACTGCAGGGGTGCCCAAACTTTTTGTAAGGAGGGCCAGATTTGGTGGCTGAGAATGTGTCAGGGGCCGGTTGCTTCCCGACCCTGCCACCCCACTGCAAGCCCCACCCACTGACCTATAAGCCCCACCCACTGACCCCTTGCAACCCCACTCGCAGGAAGGAAGGCGGGGACCAAGGGAGGGAGGGAGGGAGGTGGAAACCAAGAGAGGAAGGAAGGAAGGTGGGGAACAAGGAAGGGAGGGAGGGAGGGAGGTGGGGACCAAGGGAGGGAGGAAAGAAGGAAGGTGGGGACCAGAGGAAGCACAGGGAGCCGTGGCCACAGGTCGCTCCTTGGAAGAGGTGATCTATGTGACCTTGTGTTGGCAGAAGATTTAAAAAAAAAAAACATGGGGCGAAGGAGGGGGAGGGAGGGACAGGCCAGCCAGCCCCCCACAATCCCAGTGACTTCTCACTAGCACTGTGAAGCTCTCCAGCAGTGGTGACGGCTCGCCTGCCAGCCCACCCCAAAGCTCCTTGGTGGTGGCAGAGGCCCGCTGGCCTGCCCACCCCCACACTTTCCCCTGCAGTGCCGGTGGCGGCAGACCGCCCATCCGCCCAAGCTTCCCAGCGGTGTCAGTGTTGGCAGAAGATTTTTTTTAAAAAAAAACATGGGGCGAAGGAGGGGGAGGGAGGGACAGGCCAGCCAGCCGCGGGCCACTCAGAATGGCCTGACGGGCCAGATTTGGCCCCCGGGCCAGACTTTGGGCAGGCCTGATCTACTGTATGTGAGAGAGAAAGACACAATCCCAGTGACTTCCCACTAGCACTGTGATTGGACAATACTGGTGAAGTTCTCCTCTGAGATTACAGGTGAGATGTGTAAGTAAACAAAGTCAGGTTCCTCCCCCCTTTCACTTCATATCCCCCGGGCAATTTTGTTTGTTTGTTTCTTCTTCTTCTTCATGTCGTCCACTCCCACATGGCTGGCCACTCGGCCAGCCCATCATTGCGCAGGTGATTTAAATAAACAATATTGCGTTCGCCATGCCCTCCTGGTTTCTGTCGAAAGCTATTCTAAAGAGAGCAGCTATGTTCACTGTGGACCATTAACGTAAGTTCTTAAGTCAGTATATTCTTCACACCCCAGGCCACACTTCCCATCTATTTTTCCTTGAAGGATAACTTGCAGCAGATGGTATTTCTTATTGCGTGTCATATGTCCGAAATATTGCAATTTTCTTCTATTTACGGTATTGAAGATTTCTAACTTTTTATTCATGCACTGTAATACACCCACATTAGTGACTCTGGCTGTTCGAGGTATCTTCAGAATTCGTCTGTCCATCCACATTTCGAAAGCTTCCAGCTTCCTGCATGATATGTCTGTAAGGGTCCAAGTTTCAACACCATAGAGAAGTATGCTGAATACATAGGATTGAAGTATTTGAGTACAAAGTCTGATAGATAAGTCCCAGTTTGTCAAGACTTTCCTCATTTTCTTTGTCAAGACTTTTCCTCATTTTAAGAGCCTTGTGGTGCTGTGGTTAAATGCCTATACCAGGCCTGCCCAACAGATAGACCATGGGCTACCAATAGCCCGCAAAGGTTTCAAAAGTAGCCCGCTGGCCATCAATTTAAAAAGTGAGAGGATAAGTTGTCTACCCCTCCCTCCCCCATCCCAAGGGCCACCAGCAAAGTTCTGGATCTGCCAGCCCACTGTCTGAGCTGAGCAGGGCAGCTCAAGGGCCATGGCGCATTGAAATCTGTTCCTTCCAGAACTGATTAATTGGTTTTCAATGCATTCCTATGGGAAACCTGCTTACAATTTTTTTAACTTATCAGCATGTGCTTGGAACAGATAAAATTTGTAAGTAGGTTTTAGTGTAGTAGCCCTCAGGCACTTTGGGCCGGAAAAAGTAGACCTCGTTCTGTTCAAAGTTGAACAGCCCTGGCCTATACTACAGCTAAACCTGTGCTCAGGACCTGGGGTTCAATCTCAGGTAGTCAGCTCATGGTTAACTCAGCCTTCCATTCTTCCAAGGTCAGTAAAATTAGTACCCAGTCTGCTTGGAGGGTGTGGCAATGTGTAGCCTGCATAATTAAATTGCAAACCGCCCAGAGAGTGCTTGAAGCGCTATGGGGCGGTATATAAGCAGAACACTTTTGCTTTTGCTTTCCTTTGCCTTGCTTTCTGGAAGGAATTTCTAGCTTGTTCAATTCTATAATGGAATTTGCATGAAAGATCCCAGTTATCCTTGACATAGCACCCCAAGTATTTATAAGATGATACTCTCTCAAGTATATCACTGCCAATTTTGAGAAGGTTCTGTGAACCATTTTGTTTAGTGGTGCTATTTTGCAACATTTTGGAGACACAACCCCTGGCTTTCAATTGGTGTCCAAATGGTCAGATTGGTCCAAAGCAATATGGATTAGGGAGTACACTAGCACCTAAATTTGGATTCAGAATTATAGCCCTTCAGATTCAGAATTTAGAATTTTGGAACATCAGAATATCCGGAATGCTTACAGTGAATGAGTAGTATATATAAAGCAAAGAGCAAAGTGGTCTGCTTATATACCGCCCCATACCACTTCAAGTACTCTCTGGGCAGTTTACAGTTTTTAATTACAGTATGCAGGGTACACATTGTCCCCCCACCCACACCCCAGCAAGCTGGATACTCATTTTACCGACCTCAGAAGGATGGAAGGCTGAGTCAACCATGAGTCGGCTACCTGGGATTGAACCCCAGGTCGTGAGCACAGTTTTAGCTGCTGTACAGGCATTTAACCACTGTGCCATGAGATATTACTTTCTACTTTAAAAACACACAAACAGGCAAAATGTTTAAGAATTGTTTCCCTGTGTCCTCTGCCGCTTTCCCAGTGATTGTGCCAAACAGAAAGTGTGCACGCCAACAACCTGCAGTGCCTAGGCCAGTAATAGTGAACCTTTTAGAGACCGAGTGTAGGGATGGGCACAAAACAAAAGACAAGATGCTGTTTCCCCATCCCCACCCCAGCGCCCATCACCTGGCAGGCGGGGCTTGGGGGGGAGGGAATAAAAGTATTTTTTTTTAAAAAAAAAAAGCCCCAGGCTTTTAAAAAAAAACATTTTCTCTTCCCCAAGCCACACCTGCCAGCTGATCGGCACTGGGGTGGGGGGGAAATCCTTTCCCCCCCACCGTAGCTCTGATCAGTTGGTGCGGCTTTGGGAAGGGAATTTTAAAAAAAAAAGCCCGGAGCGTTTTAAAAAAACCGTTTTCCCTCCCCCAAGCAGCTTGAAGACGGAACAAAATGGTTTGTTTCATCGGAAAAAAACAACAAACAAACCCCACCATTTCGTTTTTATCTATAAAGAAATGCTGCTTCCTCATGTTGTTTCGTTCATTTCGTTACGTAACGACATGACGGAAAAAGCCTGGGGCTTTTTAAAAAAACCTGTTATTCCCTCCCCCCCAAGCCCCAACTGCCAGGTGACTGGCACTGGGGTGGAGGGAAAAAATATCTCCCCACACACACACCAGTGCCCATCACCTAGCAGGTGAGGCTTGGGGGGAGGGAATAAAAGTTTTTTTTTTAAAGCCCAGGGCTTAAAAAAAAACTTTTATTTCCTCCGCCGTTTTCCAGCCCGTGTGATGAACCACTTTGTTAGTGGTTCATTTCGTACAATTTTTTTATTGAAAAAATTGTATGAAACAAAATGAAAAAAAGTGGGGGGAGGAGGAAACGAAACGAAATGAAACATAATATTTTTGTTTCGTTCCCATCCCTAACCGAGTGCCCAAACTGTGATTCAAAACCCACTAATTTTTCGCAAAGTGCCAATACAGCAATGTGAAGGAGCAATGTTGGGTGCCCACAGAAAGGGCTCAGTGTGCCACCTTTGGCACCTGTGCTACAGGTTCACCAACACTGGCCTAGGCATTAGGAAAGGCCTCTAAATAGCATCTTGGTTGAACCCTGAGCAGTGGGAATGCCAGCAGCAAACACCAGCCACATTGGGGAAGGAGAGGACCGGTCGCAATGGGAAGAGGGCAAATAGTCCAGGCGATACTGGCAGGAGGATTGGAGCAGCAGTGACTGGGAACCATGCCAACAGCATGGGGCACAGCGGTACAGTTGTTGGAGCAGCAGAGAGCAGAAAGAAAGAGGCAGAAGGAGGGGTCCACAGGCTGAAGAGCAGCATCTGTCTTTCTCTCTTACTTCAAGGAGACCTTGGGAAAGCTCAGCGATGGTCGGTTGACCTTAAGGAAAACATGTTTTTCTATATGTCCAGGTTCCAAGAGTGAGGGGTGTGGGCCGCCAGCATCCCTTGCCTGAGAGAAGACTCTCCGTTGGTAGTTATCATGGGTATCTGGAGGTCTACTTGAAAACTGACGCACAAGCCTGCAACCTAAGCCAGTTCATGGACACGAACAGATGCCGACGTGGCAGCAGAGGTGCTACTGAACTGAAGACCCACTTGGCCATGCACCTGATATCTCTGCAGCTTGCAGAGTTCACGGGGGATAAATCAGTTCGAGCTCTGGCTCCCTGCCTCTGCTTTCCTACATAATACGGGTGCTCAGTTACCTGTACTGCAAGACCTTCAAAATATCCAGGCTGTACTTTTCTCCTGGACCGAACGGGCTTGGGTTTCATGACAGTTTTTCTCCTCTGGGTCATCAATGCCAGCATCCCCCCAACGTACTGACCTTTAGTTACGTTGGAGTAGAATTCCCATCATCTCCAACCACAGTGGTACATCAGGTTGGGAAAGGCTGGCCTTTATGCATCAGCCTGTGGCATTCCCTGGAAAGGCAGCAAAACCAGAAAACCATATTCAAAATATATTTCCTTGTATAAATGTTCCTCTTTGCTCTTCCCCCTGCTTCGAGCAATACTCTTTTCCCATCCATTATCTAGGTAAACATAAAAGCATGTGCGGAGATAAATATTTGGTGTTTGGGTTTTTTGGGGGAAAAAACAAGGGAATGGGATCATTCTAGTTTTATTTATATTTGCTCTCTGTGTTTATTTTTGACATTGCTCCTTAATGGAAGTGGCTCTACAAATATATCTCCTAGAAGGATGCTTTAGAGAGGGACAAATAAAAGAGAACAATGGTGAGTGTTATTTTTGGCAGTGTGGCGAGAAAAGCGGAGGCTTGTTTTACTACGCTCTTGGGATTACTTCTGAGATCTGCCAGCCCTGTGTTTTCTTAATAGTGTGTCGTTTCATTGGTGTCCTCTATCTGGGCAAACAAGTCATCCCGTTTGTCCACAAATTCCACTCCTTCATAAGTACCTGTGTGGCTTGGTCAGCTTTGAACTCTTGGGAAGCCTATTTTCTGTGACTACCATTTCCAGAATCCCCCAGCTAATCTGGCTACTGCCCATGTTGATTGGGGCATTCAGGGGAAGTGTAAGCAGTTCAGAAAAGGAACTTTCCCAATCCTCGCCAGTTTCTGCTGTTGTTCTTCTGTTGCCTTCGGAAAGGAAACATATTCATGCGGTGTTTTTATACATGGCCTAATCCCTTAATGGTATCCTATGGAGTCCATCGGAGTCCTCCAGTCGAGCCTCTCACACACATAACCCCAGGCAGTTCCAAGGGCTACATCAAGCAGCAGAGGCGTAGCTGGGATTTGGAGCGCCTGGGGACAAAGTTCATTTTTGCACCCTTCCTGCCACCACCCCCACATTGCACCCACCTAGCAATGCGGCAGGGGGGAGAACCCTGCATGTGTGGTGTGTGTGTGTGTGTGTGTGTGTGTGTGTGTGTGTGTGTGTGTGTGTGTGTGTGTGTGTGTGTGTGTGTGTGCGCGCGGTATCGCGCACGCGCCTTACACCTCTCCTGCCGAGCAAGAGGAGGAGCAGGGCGCAGTGGCCACCGTGCTCCTGCCTGCCTGGCTGCTTTGCTGCTCACCTGGCAGAAGGCAGCGGAGGGGGTGACGTCAGCAAGCTTTAGGGGAAAGGAGGACTGCTGGGTGGTGGAGGGTGCATGGCTTCCTCCTGCTGCTCCCCCTCCAGGCGCCCCCAGATTGCTGCACCTGGGGCAGATGTACCCTTCTGCCCCCTCTAGATACGCCCCTGTCAAGCAAGTGTTGGGAGCTGCAGAGGGTTTCAGAGGAGAAACGAGAAGCCAAAGCCTCCTTGCCCAAGTACACTGAGTCACCTCTCCTTCTTCTAGCAGGTACTACACTGTGCTTTCTGAAGCACAACTGTTGCTTATGAAATGAAATCTCGAGAGGCAAAATTTGGCAAAACCTTTGAAATTCAATTTCAGATCCATAAACAGTCCTCAGCCCTAATTGCACTGCCCTTGATTAAAGAAGAATAGCTCCTAGAAGAGTTAGATTCTGCAATACAGGAATGCCAGGACTTACTTGTGTTGTCCTCTTCCATCTGAGCAGAAGGAGGAGACGAGAATGATGGCTGTTCATGGATCATTCATCCATTGCTATCTCCTTCTCCTCTTCCTCTTCTATGTCTCCTCTTCCTTCCAGAAAACATAAGGTGCATCATGTTCTCTTGCATGAACTTGCTGTCAGAAATGTTTTCAAATATAGGAGGGAACCCTTTATTCTGGCTGTTAGCCTACCCTAAACTTATCTGCTACTGCAAATAAATCTGAAATGAAATAAATGTTTTGAGGCTTTTGGCACTGGTTTGCGATGTTAATTGTGCAATGCTAAATGTTAAGAGGGTCTCATGTGCATTTTTGGCCTGACAATGTGTTGTGAACAACAGAGGTGTTGCTAGGGTTTTCAGTGCCCGGGGACAAAGTCAGATTTCGTGTGTCCCCCCCCCCCCCGACCCCAGGAGCAGGGAGGGGATAAGGTGCCACAGAGAAGGCAGCAGTGGTGGCCAGGGAGCTTGGGCCACAGGCAAGCCTTAGATGGACCCCTTAACTGGGAGTGTTGCAGAGAGGGAACAGAAGGCCATCTTCCTGAGTTTGGAGAATCAGATTTCAAAGAAATCCCAAACTTAGATCCTGAAGACTGATCACTGAACAAAGCTAAGTTGCCTAGTGCCTACTCTGATGGTAGAAGGAAGGGTGAGGAATAGATCAATCACATTGATGCATTCTTTGGGGGGGAGATGAAGAGAGAATTTGATATAAATGGGAATCTATTCATTAATAGTACTGTCTAGGTAGAAGGAAGGGGTGAGGAATAGTATCAGATGTCAGCAAATCAATCTATTGATGCACATTTATTCTTTGCAGGGGGGGATCCCCTTGGAACTGAAGGAGAGACATATATAATCTGCATTTGGATGGGTATTATATGTAGAGATGTGCGGTGTTTCCGTTTCCCTTTTATTTATTTATTTAGCTTGAACCGACGAACGAACAATTTTGGTCTGATTTGTCGTTCGTTTTGCATTTATTTATTTATTTAAAAAGCAGGCGGAAAAATTTGCCTCATTTAGGGGTTTTTCTGGAGGTCTTCCCCCGTCCTTTTTGCTCTGGTGGAAGAGGATCCAAGGCGGCTTACAGTAATGAGGGATAATATACAGTCCAGTACAATTAAGACATATTCAAGTATTAAGAACAGGGAATTGAGGGACATCTTACAGCATTAAAAGACAACATTAAAGCTACAAGAGAATGCAAGCAGTTAAAGAGAGTAAAAATTGCACGTGATCCTGTATGGTGGACCATCTAAAAGTTAGGAGGAATGGAAAGTTACATTGAAAACATAATAGTGTCAATGCAATCAAACAAGGGGAGATATAAACACTAAATTATAAGTGGTTATATACACAAAGTACAATTCCCTTCTGTGTGAGACATGTTATTGTGCAGGGAAGTATTCATAAACTCTTTGTTATAAACAAAGGTGAGAGTGTTTAAGTAGTTATAAACACAAAGGCACAAAGTGGTTATAAACACAAAGAGTAAAAAGAGTATTTTACTGGGAAGACACTTAGATGAGACCCAAGTACCTATTGTTATTTTACATGCCTGCAATTATCTGTCCCTCTTTGTCATATTTGAATCACTGTCATTGACACTGCTGCTTGTTAACAGTTTTCTGAAGCAGACGTTTAAAGTACTGTATAAGTAAATTGTCAGTTTGTAATGCAGGGTAAGGGGAAGGCTGAATCTGCTAGCCTGCTATTGCCACAGTGTGACAGTACAGTAGTAGTTTAAATAAATGTCCACTAAAATGGAGCTTCAAAAAACCAGTGAGGAGGTTTGGTAAATAGTTCCAGCTATTTATTTACTTATATTATGGATTGCAGATTCATCAGGCACACAGGTCTCCCACAATATTAAAATTATATTATACTACAGTGGTACCTTGTATAAAGGAATTAATTCGTTCCAAATGAAATTATGTTAAGCAAATTTTCCTTTATACAAATTCCCATAGGAATGCATTGAAAATAGAGTAATCCCATTTCATGTTCTACGGATTTTCCCCATAGGCAATTATGTTAAGCAAATTTCCCCTATCTCCGGAATTTTTTATGTTGTACACATTTTATGTTATACAAGCTGTTTGTTATACAAGGTTCCACTGTACTGGTATTAAAATGTGACAGTTTTGTGAGGGCTTAGTAATTAGTCCTGAGATAAACCTGTGGTTTCCCTATGAATTCTGCATTATGTTTCTTCCCATGGACCAAACATGGACTACTTTTCTTTTTATATTTTAAGAAGAAACAATGTCAACGTTTAAAAATAGATGCTCTGGAATCTCTTGCTCAATTTACTGATCCCACATTGTCCAATCTTTTAAATGATTCCATGGCAAAACCTAATATAGCCAAGTTGAACACTGACATTGCTTTATTTAAAGAGACTTAATTAGTTTAAGGGCCAAAAGTTCAGGCTATATTTTTCCGTTGTGCAGAGAAACATATATTGTTCCCATAAACAACAGTGGGGCAAGCTGATGTCTTTGCATAGAAGATAAAAGGGGCACCCAATAAGAGTATCTATACAATAAAATGGACTATAACTCTTGCCTCCCTCTTTTTAAGCACTGTGGCATTCAAATGGAAAAGTGCAGTTCAAGCCATAGTAAGCAAGAAATTAGGTTTTCTTCTCCTACTGGCATCTAATCTTTCTAAACCAAGCTGACTTAGTGCTGTTACATGATTAAAAGGGCAGAAGGCTGTCCTTTTAATTACGGAAAGGCCTTTTCAAAAGGGGGCCTGAGAACATAGTCACTTATAAAAATTACTCTAAAATTTTGGCAAAAAACTAAAGATTCGGCATCCACGCATTAACTTGCTGCCGACTCCTAGACTGCTCTGATACATAGGGCCAGAATTGCAGTGAGTATTACAAGTGCTGGACATTGACACAGTGGGCCCGTTTTCTCTTACACCACATATTTCCATCACATTTTGGAAACATCTGCATTTTAATGTAATGTAATTTTTTTTTTTTTTTACTTGACTCAGGCTCGTCAAGGATGGATAACTTTGACCAGTTTGGTGAAATTGGGAGCAGTATTTCAAGTGTTAAAAAGGATTTAAGGCAGCTTTAAACTCTGTAGGAAAGATTCCTGATCAAATGGTGCCATGCAGACTCAGGACCCACCCAAGCTCGGCATTTGTTTGGGGAAAATATTCTCGATTGGTCCTTGATGTTCCTGGATTTTTTTTTCTCCTAACAAGCAAGCAAGATTGCCTCCTTATACCGATACAAACAGGAACAAATGTTTTTGTCCCTCTGCAGCCCCTTGATTTTATTGTTGTCATTCTGATTTGTCTGCATTCCAATCTGAAACTTAGCTGCACCTTTTCCTAAGAGGCGTCAGCGGTGCAGCAGTGCCAGAAACACTGAGAGGGGTCTCAAGAAGTAGCAGCACAGAGAAAAGATGGCAGGGAGAACAGGGGGTGCAGTCTGGTGGGAACAGCAGATATCACCAGACTCAAGGAATTGGAAAATAGCTATAATTATTGGAATAATATACTCCATCTGGAGAGCACACCACGCTTCTGATACTCTAGCTGACCGTCTTCAGATATTAATGAATGGATGGGTAGCATTATAATTAATCAACTATAATGACACAACAAACAAATAGCTAAATAACAGAGCAACATTTTTCTCACCCACCCCAGGCAAAACAAAATCTACTCATCCCACATTTATTGTGAGTGGACTTCTGCCTAGGGCGAGCATGTATCACTCAGGGAATGTGGAGTGGATTTTAAGTAGCAGCACAGTAAGTGTCAAGTGCTTCATAAAGCAATATAGGGTCAGAGGAATGTGGAGCATCTTTGTCCTCCCCGCAGATTTGGGCCTGAAAGACCATGGCAAAGGATGGAAGCCAGAAGGGCCATTTGTGACATAGCACAACAGGATTCCTGATCATGGGGCAGCTCTGCCTTTTCTTCCACATTCCTGGACATCTGGAGCTTAAGCCTACATGAGATGGACATTAAGAGAGTAGTAAACATGCGGTGGTCAATGTTAGGGCAAGGAGGAGGACTCCTGCGCCTTCTGGATGTTTTGGGCATCAGTGGCTTAGAGCTCTATTCAGCACCTTCAGCCAAAGGCGATTGATTATGGGTGCCTGTCCAAAACATTGGCCAAGCATTCCTCACTGCAGCCTTCGAGACCAACATGGTGTCTTATTTGTCATGTAGTCTGTCCTTCTGTTCCTTATCTTTTTTTAAAAGATGAGTACTCTAGCTCAGGATGAGCATGCCAGTTTGAAGGGCTTTGGGATGGTGTACATGCTTTAATGCTGTGCTATAGTTATGGTTATGGCCCAAATTGCACCGCTATCTATCTATCTATCTATCTATCTATCTATCTATCTATCTATCTATCTATCTATCTATCTATCTATCTATCTATCTATCTATCATCTATCTATCTATCTATCTATTTGAATAACGCTCCCACTGGTGCCAGTGTGTTGGAGATCACCTTGTTCAAAGGAAATGTTACATCTCTAGTCTGAGGCAATGAAGAATCCAGGTTAATTTTGCCATTATGCCTCAATGCTAAAATCCACTTATAATTGTCATATGGATTAATAAATACATCATAGTTAACATAATCTAGATATGTTGGCCATACTGTATATAAAGGTATGCGAGCTAGATATCACATCATGCTATATGTGTTCTTTATCTCAAGAAAGGTCTCTGCTCCATTTCTTTTGGGTAATGCAATCCTCATTTATGACCATGCAATACATCCACCACTGAACACAAAGAATGGATTAGATACAACGCAGGATGTGCCATTGAAATCCACAGTGTAATCCTGTCCAGGAGGGTAACACCGTGTAAATGCATTAAAGCTCTGGCACTTACAGGAAACGATTGGTTTTGGTGTAATGAAAACTGTATTGTGCCAACTTCAATAATTTTTTTCAGTTTGTGACAAAGATTGTTATAACTCAAATGCATCTTAAATATCTTCCCTGCTACAAGCCTCAGGGAATCCTGAACAAGGTTGAGGGCATGTTGTCGAATGCTTATTCACTTTCACATTTATGTTGCTCGGTTTCTAAGCATTAAAATAGACATCAGCTTTTCGTTTCTCCACTGGAAGTTTCATTATAGGAATAGGGATATGTCAGAAAGCCACTATATTTGCAAAGGTAATATATCTCGAATATGAAAATAAAGCTTTGAGGCAGTGACTTAGTCTAAAATATACCACCAGATCAAAGCATATTAGAATGCCTTATTGAAAACAGTTGAGATTGGGGATTTCTTCATCAACATTCAATGAATTAAACTCCCCGCAGTGAAATCAGGATCTCTAAGGGAATGGAATAAAGAAAGCAGCACATTTCAAAAAGGAAATTTTGTTGAGTGGTTTTTTTTTAAAAAGCCCTGATATTTATGCACTTATATTTGCCTTTGGAGATTTGAGGGTGCCAAGTGAAGCCATTCGGAAGCAGGTTATCCTTGGGGGTACCACCCCATTGTTCTGGCATAGAAAGAAAATAGGACCCTGGGGAAATCATTCCTGTATTGTAAGGGAAATGGATGAACGTTGCCCTCAGACAGATGGCAAGAAGTACATGAAACCACCGGGAGAGCCTTCCAGCTTTCTGCAGTTCCGTGTCACTAGCATGTGTATGATGCCCAACTTTGTCATCCAAGTGTAAGGAAGCTGCTTGAGTGCTGGATCAGTGTCTGGTGTGAGACAAGGACTGGATGAGGATGAATAAACTGAAATATACTGTATTTTTCTGTCTATAAGATGCCACCTTTTATTAGTTGTCCTCCTTCATTTTTGGACCCCCCCCCAAATAAAATTAATAAATCTTCCTTTAGGTCTCCTCCATCCCCACTGTTGCCCTTAATTTCCCCATTCTAAACTCTCCTCTCTTTGTTTTTTCCAGGATGGTGTTCCCTCTTTCCTTGAGTTCTCCAACCCCACAGTTCTCTTTCATTTCTCATTCTAAACACTCATCTCGGCTTTGGTGAGTTTGTGTTTTGCAGGATCAGGCTCTGCCAAGCTTGAGCAGCCCATTAAGAAATGCCTTTTCAGCATTAAAAGTGTGTGGCTTTTATCTTTTACTCCCAGAGTGCATTTCTGGAACGCATTTCCGGAGCCTGATCCTCCAAAAAAACACACTCAACAAAGTGGAGAGGAGTGTTTAGAATGGGGAAATGAAAGAAAACAGTGTGTGGGGGGGGGGGTGGAGGTGGAGAACTCAAGGGAAGACAGAGCTGATCATGCAAAAAACAAACCACGGAGGGAAAAAGCAAAGTGAGTTTGGGTTCTCCTCCACCCACCCACTCAGAAAGGCTTAGTTCCGTGCATACCACACCCCTTAATTTTTGGCATTGTGATTTTACAAAAAAGTAGTGTGATATACATGGGAAAATACAGTAATTCAGACAAAGCAGAGGTGATCCTGGTCAATAGATACGCAGATCCAGGGATAGGTTGCAGTGTGTGCTGGATGGGGTTACAATCCCTCTTCGTGTGCTCCTGGATCCATCTCTGCACTCAGATGCCCAGGTATCAGTAGTGGCCTGGCCAATAGTTCCTTTGAACATTTGCACCCATTCCTGGAGGGTCTGATCTGGTTAGGATGGCACATGTCTTAATCATGCCTGGAGTGCGTACCTGGAGTGCGGTAATGCACTGTATGTGAGGCTGCTTTTAGGAAGTGCTCAGAAAGTTCAGCAAGTCCAACGTGCTGCAGCCAGATTCTTAACTGGGGTTGGTTACAGGGAATCACATAAACCCCTTTTGACAGCAGCTCCACTGGCTGCCTATCTGGTTCTGGGCACAATTCAAAATGCTGGTTTTAACTAAAAGGCATAAAAGACTTGGGTCCTAGCTATCTCAAGGACTGTGTCTTTCTTTATGAATCTGCCCAGGCTTTAAGATCTTCAAGAGGGGCCTTCCTCTTGGTCCCACTGTCATCATAGTAAGTTTAGTGTGGATATTCTTCTCTGCCTGCATCTCGACTTTGGAGTTCCCTCCCATAAGAAGCCAAGCTGGCTTCATCTTTTTTGTTCTTTCCACAAGCAGCTCAAGACACAAGGCTTTCTCCTGGCAATTGACTCTCTGGGAGGAGTTTTTAAATGGAGTGCTGGGCCTTGTTGCTTTGGATCTGTTTTTGGTGTTGGTTTTGTTGACCGCTTTAAGCATATTGTTTGGTTGATTCTTTTCAATGTTTGCATATTTACTGTTTTTGGCCTTTAAACACGGCCTTTTAACAATGGTGCCTTGGGTCTTTTTGAAGAAGAAAGTCAGGGTAAACTTATTTCAAGCAAACAAACAAATAAATCTTTACTTTACTTTTACAGGGATTAAGCATCTAAAAAACCAGAATGAATCTGCATTCCCAGAAGAAGAGGAAGGAGACAATAATGAAAGAGAAGAAGGATGGAGCCCTTAACCAGCAACAGGCAACAGTGGAAGAGCTTTTATGGTCAAAAACTGAACTGCTAAAAATTTCTGTACTTACAAATGGAACTCTTCTGGCTTACATTACTGACCCAAAGCAGTCTTCATCTCAGTATGCAGCACAAGGCGGATTTTTATGGTGGATTTTACAGCAACTTGCAGAAGCAGTGTATGTTAATTTAAAACTGAAAATAACCATTTTATTTGATGGCCACTTTTGTTTTTAATTTTTAAATAACAATTTCAAATATATAGTTGCAAATATGTTGACTCCTCTATCTTTAGTGCTGCCACAGCTTAAATTCTGAATGTGGGCTGTAGCCTAAGATCAGTTGTAAATAATAGAAATCTGAATGCTAAAAATAAAAATAAATGTTGCATAACATTTAGATGAAATGCTGCTTCATATAGTGTTTCTAACCAGTGAGAGAGCCATGGGAAAGAAAAATATGGCTTTTCTTGCATTGGTCTTTTTCACAATTTATGCCCCCTTGCAACCTGGTACACAGCATGATACTGTACAATATCATACACACACTCTGCCTTTATTGCCCGCCTGCCCCAGGTGTTTAGTCTATGCGAGAAAACCATGATAATGATGACAAAAGTGAGAGGAGGGGGGATTTTGTACTAAGAAGCATAGAACAGCATTTTAGGGTGCCAAGATTTAGGCAGCATTGGACACTGCAGACTGTAATTTCCATGACTTCCTCCAGTCTTCTTGATCTACGGTGTTATAGGCCACTTACTGCCAGGGCACAATGGCCCAAATTCTATTGGTTAGTTATATCGGTGTCGATGCTGTAGCAAAAGTTGCAGTGGGGAATTTCTGCTGCTTAACTACTTGATGTCTCTCCCTTGTTGTGTGTCAGCTCAAGGAACAGTTGACAACTTGTTTTGAATCATTGCACAAATAGTGGGTTTCTAGCCACTGAAGGCACACGTGTAGCCCAAATCTTTTTTTATGAGATTAACTCCTGGCACTATGAGCCTCAACTCTGGTTGATGTGGCTAGATGAAGGTAACCAGCCAACAAGGGCAAGAGGAACACTGCCATTCCTCCAAATTTTGCAGGGGAGATGCCCTTCTACTCCACAAAATATCTATGCTTTCTAGGCTCATGGTGATCACTAGAGATGGGCACGAAACAAAAAAATTGTGTTTCAGTTTTTCGTTTGTCGTTGAGAGGTCTGTTTCAGTTCGTTTCCATTTGTCGGGAATTTTTTGAAAAATTTCGTTACCGTTTTTCGTTTTTTCGTTTGTCGTTTCTACCCGCTTTTTGCGCAATTTTTAACGCATTTCCGTGCAGGGGCAACCCCCAACGCCCCAGACCAGAGGGAAAACACTAAAAAAAATGGATGCTGGCAGAGACACAGTATAGAATAGGTATGCAGGGAGGCTGCAAAGGCAGCGGCTGGCATTGCCCAGGTTGCAAGGCAGCCACAGAGTAACTGCATTGCGGGGCAAGGGTGGGTACTCACCGAGAGGTACGCAGCACGCACGCACACAGGGAGGCTGCAGGACTGAAGCTAGAGTCGCAGAGACAGCAATCCCACCCTAACTCCCACCAGAGACTGCAAGGAGGATGGGGACTGCCAGACCTTTTTATGCCCTCTGTGGCTGCCAGACCTGCCCGCCCAGTCTGCAACCTGGGCATGCTATTGGTTGAACATGATCCCATCACATGGCTTGCCTCCATTTTGTGGCTGGTGCAACATCCATTTTAAAGGGGAAAAGAAAAATACATCGCGATGGGAGAAGACAAAAACAAACGTTTTAAGGACCCCAACCCCCCTGGTAGGTATTATCAGACAATATAAATAATTATCGCTGCATTTTTACGGATGTCCAGGGCGTTTTTTATCATTTAAAACAGCTCATTTCATTGCGCGTCACCATTAATGGAAATGAAACGTGACGACCACAATTTTCATGGTTCTGTTCGTTTCATTGCATTTTTATCACAATTTTCGTTTGTCGTTTCGTTACGTAACAGAAATGACTAACGAATAACGGAAACGAAAAAATGTTCGTTCCGTGCCCATCTCTAGTGATCACTAGATCTACAACAAACTGACCGTGAATAGCTTTGCTACACCCAAAAGGTTATTCTCAGCTTGCAGTTCCACCATTGGACCCATGTTTTTACTCCTTCTGTGCCATGGTAATAAAGTAGTGGCAACATCAGCATTTTTCTAGGAATCCAGCATGTGGCGTGATGCACACCTGCCATCTGGCAGTGATCTTGGGAATGGGCCGCCTTCAGTCTTTTCGATTTTAAGAGGACATCATTTTATGTGCAAGAGAAGATCCTGTCCTTCTCTGCCTTTGACTAGGGAGCATTTGCATACACCCACCCAACCACTTCCTTCTATGTTCTAGTTCAAATAGGCTAACACCTTGTCCTTCATCAATTAACAGAATACACAATCTTAAGTGTGTCTGCTCAAGAGTCAGTTCTGAAACTCTCTCACCCAGAGTTAAGCACTCTTCTATTTAGAAAATCTCAGCCTTCCTTGCTTTTGTTTGCCTTGAAATTTCCCCTACAAATGTCATACTGCATTTCTTTTCTCTCCTTCTTGCTAAGGATAGACAACTATAGCTGCATTACACAGTGTGACCAGTTTGATTCCACTCAAATGGTTATGGCTAAAGAATCCTGAGATCACACTTCAGTAAGACACTTTGGATTTCCTGCTGCATTTCATGGGGGTTGTGTGATATAATTTTCTCTAGCTGACTATTCTAACTACCTGCTTCAACTATGTACTCCACAGGATGAAGCCCTGGCAGCTGAAGTGATAGATCATCTCTTACAAGTATGTAGTGAAGATGTATAGTGTCCCCAGCAAACATGCTTCCCAAACTTAAGTTGCATTTGGATTCTACATTCCCCCCACCAGCATCTTTCTTTGATCTAACTCAAACACCACTCTCTTGTTTTCTAACCTTCACCATTTTTCGCCACTTTATAGCTTTCATCACTTTCCCCATAAATACTGACACATCATGGGCCTGTCCCAGTATCTCACTGGTCTTTCTCTCTCTCCCCCCTCTCTTTTAGGGTACTTCCTTCTGAATTTCACCTTGCATTTTTCTTTCAGTTTACTTTGCTGGCTGGATAGTGGAGCCAGAGGACAGGAGTTCGACTCTCAACTGTGCCTCATGTGAGGTGAGCCAACCTGGGTGGCCTTGGGCAAGCTGCTCAGTCCCAGATCCCACCCACCCACCCATCCTGAAGAAGGCAATAGTAAACCACTTATGAGTAGAGATGGGCACAAATAAAAAAAATGGTGTTTCGTTTGTCGTTTGTCGTTTAGGGGGTCCGTTTCGGTTCGTTTCAGTTTTTCATGAATTTTTGCAAAAAAATTGTTTTCGTTTTCGTTCATTTCGTTACCGTTTTGTTACCATTTATTTCAAATTTTTGTGATTTTTTTTAGCATTTAAAGCAGTTCACTGTATTGCCATAACGAAAACGAAACACACAACAAAATTTCCGGTGTTTCTGTTCGTTTCGTTTCATTTTCGAGACAAAATTTGTTTGTCGTTTCATTGTGTAACAAAACGAAGAAACGGAAATGGAAACGAAAAATTGTTCGTTTCGTGCCCATCTCTACTTCTGAGTATTCTCCACCTGCAAAACCCTGAAAAGGGTCACCCTGAGTCAGAATTTTGATTAGCGGGCACCATTAAATTGATGGACAGACTTTAATGATCCCAGTATTTTGTCACCAAAGTTGGAGCATGAGATGATGAAGAAGAGGGAGTAGCCTTTCAATGGGTCAGACACATTGAACTCAAGAGTATGGATGAGTGGGGCAACATTAAAGCTTCTTTTGTTTCCAATACACACAAGGAAGCACATCAGAAGAAGAAAATGGTACTCACCTGCTACAGTAGCTTACAACCTGGAGAATCATAACACAGAGCGAGGAAAGGAGGAGCATGAAAGCAGTCAAGAAACAATTTCAGATCCTTAATGGTTTAGAATGAGCATGTTTGGACTGGCTCAATCTGGATTGGAAACCCAGAGAAAAAGCACAGAGAGGCCTGTTGGTGCAAACACCTTTAAGTTGGAGAGGGCAATTTTTAATAGTTAAGTTTAGAGATGGGCACTAACCATGAACCACCTCTCAAACCCCCAGAAAAACAAACCGGTTTGTGGTTTATTTTTTTCTGGTTCATGCCTGGGGAAGGGAATCTAATGTCTCCACCTGCTCTGCCACTCACCCACCCCTTCCCACTGTCCCCATCGCCTCCCTTCATGGTCCTTCTGCCTCTTCCTAGGCTGCCACCAGCTTCAGAAACAGCGGCCTGGTTACCAGAGGCAGGGCCACTCTCTTTGTGTATGTGCACATCTCTCAGCTGATAGACCAGCACATGGGCAGAGACAGCAGGCTCAGCTCCTGCCCCAGGTTGTCCCTTATTATAAACTGGTTGATTTAAAACCTTTAGACACTCTGGGGGGGGGGAGGCAAATTAAAAGGCTACAAAGTTTGCACCCTTTCATTTAAAACTCTGTATAGTACTCATATGTGCATATGTGCCATCTGGAATGATTAATGAATCTTACTCCCAAAAAGAAATGTTCATAGAATTGAAGTTCTTTCACAGTGAAACCCAATGCAAATTTACTCCGAAATAAATCGTCCTGTGTTCATGAATTATGAATACATTTTCTCTTCCTCTCCAAATATTTTACTTATTTTTCTGTAAACATATCTATTTTCCAGTAAAATACATATTTTCGGAGCTAGAAGACTCTTGAACCACACTCCTATGCCCACATGTCTATTAGTAAACCTCACTGAATATGGTGTGATTCACCAAGTCAAAGGTCCACCTTGATAAAATATTTATACCCACAGAAACAGAAGCTGTTACACAAACTGTTATCATGGGATGCACAATGACTCCCACCCACCCCTGTTAAGTACTCAAAATGAAAGACTGCAATGTTATATCCACTTCTCAGCGGAACCTCTTCTGAGTAGGGAAAGAATCATGGATCAGCATCAATTAAGAATCAGCATCTCCCAAACGAACTCACTGTTCCAAGATATGAGATCAACCCTACAAGAGAAAACATACAGATAGGGGGATAAAGCGCAGAGAGATTTGCTACACGGGGAAATGGCAGAAGACGCTGAATGGGAAGAGGTGGCCGATACATTCAGTACATTCAGTGACTGAATCCAGAAGCAACTCAAATGCACCTCAAACACATCTCATCTTCTCCATGTGACCTGCACCCAGCAACAAAGACCTCAACCTACACAGCCCTCATCCAGAGTCACATGGCTGATTACTTCCTCCTCCTCTTCCTCCTGTACTAGTGAGGGTCTTAGGAAGGAGGACATTTGTTCTTACTCTCTGCCACCTTCAATAAAGAGATGTGATAAAGTGAAGTGGAGAGTCAGCAGAACTTCACAACCATCAGTGCGGCTTCTCGGTATGAAGCAATACAAAGTCAAGTTATGTTCCAATTTAACCACAAAACCTGTTAAAAGTCTCCCTTATTTCTAACAAGTAATGTATAGTTTGTTCTTCCTCTTCTTGTTTTTAAATTTTAAAAAAAACTACCATAACTTACTTGACTAGCCCCACTGATTTCTATTCCCCCCCCCCCACACACACACTGTTGATCTCTGGTCAATACCAGCATGAAGACATCCATGGGTTCCAGCCCTGATGTCTGCAAAGTTTCTCTTGCTAAGTGAAAGAGAAAATCCAAATTCATGCAGTATATCTCTATATATGTTTACAAGCCGTGCAGGTGACTGAGACTTCTGGTTGTGCCCAGATTTTGTGGAGGGTGTACAACATTCATCCAATCTGCCTTTGGGTGCTGCAGGCAGTGCACAGATTTTGGGAAGTAGCACCGGGAGGCTTATTGACATCTGTATAGGGGTGAAAATGTGGCAGGAGCACTCAATGCCCTTGTGGCAGAGAGGATGTTTGAATAGCCCTAAGAAGGCTATATAATGACCAGAGGTCATGGCTACTAATGGAGCTAGTTTTGGAAGGGGAGAACAAAGCAGACGTTCTTCTCAGCTAGGATAAGGGACAGTAGGCACTCACGGCTCTCTAGATCTACAGTCTAAAATGTCATTTCTGCACACCATAATTCTCTCATTGCAGCCCTCAGGTTTCTGCACATACGTGGGAGTCCCTGAAGGGGCCACAGCTGCTCAAGGTCCCATAAACCTAAGTAGGAAGCACTGCAAATTTGAGTGAGGAGGTAGTCCATCTGAAAGCATCCCAACTCCAGGTTGTGGTTCATCCTAAGGTGAGGCCTGGGTGCAAATGATGTCAACTCTGGAAGCTGAGTCCTGGCAACTGGACTTCTTTTTCTTGATAGAAACGTTTCACTGCTCATCCAAACAGCTTCGTCAGTCTGAAGAAAGCTAGTTGCAAGTCCTCTATTTTATAATTCACTTTGACCTCTTGTTACCCTGGTCTGAAATAGGCTCATAAGATGAACAATGTCCTGAATAGCCTTGTTAGGTAGACAATAGTATTAATAGGCCTTAAGGTGAAAAATGGCCTAAGGTGCTGGAAGCCATAAAGTATGGGTCGTTACATATGGCCTTGGTGGTGAAGGTGTGAAGTATTTTAGATTTGTCTTGGTATTGTTGAAACCACAGTCTGATAAGTGGCAGATAGACTGTGCCTGAGCCCCCCACCTCTGTTGAGAGAGGGGGTTTCAATGCTCACATGAATGGCTTCTCTGACCCCACCCACTCTCAAACCACCTACCTTCTCTGCCTAATATGTGTACATCCTCATCTTTGAATGAGTGCCCTTTGTCCTTCAAGTGGAGGTGTACTGCTGATTCTGGTCCTGAGCTGTTACCGCTCCTATGTTGCGCCACCCTTCTGTTTAATGGCTGTTTAGTTTCACCAGTGTAGAGGTCTGCACACTCCTCACTGCATTGGACCACATATACTATATTGCTGTGTTTTGGTATCGGGACTGCTATTGAGACTGCTGTCTACCTAACAAGCCTATTCAGGCCATTGTTCATCTTATGAGCCTGTTTCAGATCAGGGTGACAAGAGGTCAAAGTGAACTATGAAATGGAAGACTTGCAACTAGCTTTCTTCAGACTGACGAAGCTGCTTGGATGAGCAGCGAAACGTTTCAATCTCTCAAGAAAAATGTCCAGTTGCCATGACTCAACTTCCAGATAAACTCACCTGGATGACTGAGAATCTTCACAGACCCATGAAGGAAATTATTTGGCTCAATATTAAGGACAAACAAGGTGAGTGATGTGGAATTGATGTAGACAAGATATTTCAGTTGATTTCTTTACATTAGGCGAATTGCCTAAGTCCCTGCTTTTCCAATCAGTGGGACTTTCAATATTTAAGTTTGGCTAGATCATGCCTTTCATAATTATTTTTCTGCCCTTTAATGAAAGTGAGCATAATGTTGTCATTCTTTTAGCAGTGAACAGGGTATGTTGGTGTCTTACTACCCATTCCCTAAAGCATAAACTCTTTTCTCTTGGGTCTCTCTCATCATGCTAATTATACCACCATCTGCTGTTCTCATATTTCGTTTTCGGTTCTAATGGGACACTGCCTCCATCCTTTTAATATGTCATTTGTTTATTACATTTATCAAGGGCTTTAACATTATAGAGGACTTTTAATTGCTTTTTGAAACACTCAACAAAAGCTAACATAGAAGTCAACAATAAGCTGTAACCATAAATAGCATTTGGATTGCTGGTGTTCTAATCTTTATTTTAATGAATTTCAAATTTGCAGGGTTCTTAACTCTCACTACCTATTGTTGTCCCTACTCACATGAGTACTTATATACCAGGGATGTATTTTGCCTCACCAAAACCTGATTTTATACCTGAAGCATGTGCCCTTTGGGTGACCCTCAAACCCAATCCTTGCCCTGTTCGTGACAGTCTTTGTATGTCTCAAGCTCTCAGTAAAAAACTCAATGTCTGTGAATACGGAGATGGAAATAGGTATGACTTGGTGTGTGTGTGTGTGTGTGTGTGTGTGTGTGTGTGTGTGTGTGTGTGTGTGTGTGTGTGTGTGTGTGTGTGTATTTATATGTTGCCATTGATTTCAGGGATGGAGTAGACCTTAAATACGAGGAGACAGTCACCCTGCAAGCACACTCGTTGACAGGAGATGAGGGAAATGGCATGTAACACTTAACCACTCCACCACAGTGCTTAGGAATAGGAAATTCTTGTTTAGGGTGGTCCCCCCCACCTACAGTAGAACTCTCTAGCCATCATGCCACTGGCTGTGCCACCTAGGGGGTTCTGGGAGTTGATGTCCAAAAGCGTCAATGCCCTCTGTTCTGCTCCACCTCAGGTAAAGGCTGCCTTGGGCCAAATGGACACTGAAGATGAGAGGAGGAACACCATGAAGTGGAAGTAAGGGACTGATGGGCTGCCCCTCATTGTTCAACAACCTTCAGCTGTAGACAGAGTGGTCAAAAATGAGGTGTGAGGGAAGCTATGGGCCAGTGTTGGTGAACCAATGGCATGGGTGCCAAAGGTGGCACTTGGAGCCGTTTCTGTGGGCACCCGACGTCGCCCCTTCACAGCCACCTGTGTTGAGGTTAAATTGCTGTATTGGCACTTTGTGAAAAATTAGTGGGTTCTGAATCGCACGTTGGGCACTCAGTCTCTAAAAGGTTCGCCATCACTGCCATAGGCCAACGACCGCTGGAGGGTCACAAGTTCCCCATCCTTGCCCTAGAAGGTGAAAGAAGCTTGATTGTTTGACAGGGGGAAAAGAAGGAGTAGAGTTGAGACAGAAGGGAAGCATGAATTTATAATGAATGAAATTGGAGAGTGAAATGTGCACCGGAGTGTTTGAGAGGCTCCGAGGCAGGATTAAAAAAGCGAGACTGGCAGGAGAAGTGGAGCGGGGCCACAAACACAAGGAGAACCAGAGGCAGGACCGGCTAGGTAAAGGGGTGTGCGAAACACAAGGGTGGCAGGGCCACAATTTAGAGACAAGAGAGCCAAGAGGAAAAGGGTTGAGAGAGAGAGAGAGAAGGACCACACAGAGGAGATCAGGGTTCAGTGAAATAAGGCCTTTGCTCCTCACGGGCTAGGGAAGGGGAGGAAGGAGAGGTGAAGTTTAGAATGAACAAAACAATGACCTGAAGCCCAGTGATGACAGGCAGCAGAGAGTACCCCACAAAGTACAACTAAAGAGGGGACCAGGAGCAGGGCTGGTGCTAGATTTTTTTGCACCCTAGGCGAGGGGCAGGGGGTTCGGCGGGGCAGGGCAGGGGGAGGTGGGGAGGCAGGGGGCGGGGGGCAAGGTGATGGTGAGGGGCAGGGCGGGGCGGGGGGGTGGGGCGGCAGCGGCGGGGCAGCAGCGGATGGCGGGGTATGGTGACGTGCGCAGAGCGCAGACGGTGACGAGCACGGGGGGGGGGCGGCGATGGGCGCAGGGGGCTGCGGGCGGACGGCGACGGGCAGCGATGGGCGAACGTCGACAGGCGGCTGGCAGGCGGTGGGGGGATGGATGGCGGTGGCCAGCGGTGGGGGGGCGGCGGTGGCACAGCAGGCTGGCCAGTGCCCTCTCTCCATTTTGGCGCCCTAGGCAACTGCCTAATTTGCCTTAATGGAAGCGCCAGCCCTGACCAGGAGTTACGCTTCCCCTTCCTCTTGATTCCCAAGAGATAATCCAAACCGAGTCCTGCCTATCCAGATAGGCCACACCAAACATCTGAGGCCCTTTGGCGTTTGCCAGTGTGCAAATCTAGCATTTTCCACTGTGCAAACCTGGCATTCAAAGACTCGCTGCAATGTGTTAGATAAAGCTTGGTGGCTGGAATCCCCTGGGAGCTAATGATTCACACCACAAAGTTTATTTATCTCTGTTCAGAGCTGAAGGGTCCCTTCTTGCCACTCTTAAGCATTCCACGCCACCACCCCCAAAGCCTTCCAAATGTTACATTTTGAACTGTCATCACTTTGCCATTCTTCCAGATGGCTGTAATATAGCACCTTTCTGAGAAAGACTTGAGGCCCGTAGGAGGGATGGCCATGCTGATTTATCAAACAAACAAACAAATTGTATTTCCAGAAAATAGTGACACAATTCAAGTAAAATGCACATTCAAATTTATACTCAAGTGTACAGTACTTAATTTGCCTGGATTTAATTTGTGCAAAAGTTTCAATAACAGGGTTGAAATCTACATGGAAGTCTCTCTCCCCTGGCAGTATTGCTAGATCACTCATTCGTTCTTGGCCCATTGTGACACTAAGGTGATCCGCTCCAACAAGTAACATGGACCCAAACTATGGAAGGCTTTATATGTAAGTGTCAACGCCTTGAACCTGTTCTGGGATGCAATGGAAGGCACACCGGAACCAGGGTGGATGCAGTTGAATTTACTCACACCCGCCGCATTCTGGAGCTCTCCCAATATGCATGCACTCCTTTAAACATTTCTTTGAGTGCTGCTTCTTTTCACTATTTGGGGAAGGAGACTGGATTCCCTCTGGGTTTTCTCCACTTCAAGAGTCTTTCCACAATGTTTCAAAGCTACACCCTTCCCATTTTGTGCTTAGGAATTGCTCACCAGACCCAAATCAAATGCTTTGCTCTATCAAGAACCCCTCCCCCTCCCTTGTATCTATGCCATTTGCCTCCCTAGATTTGAGTGTCTTTGTTCACAGCTTTTTAAGATTCAGCAGGTCGTATCTGTAGGAATGCAAGGTAGAGTGATTACATTGCTTCATGTGAGCAATAATATTTATTACTTTCTTTGGCTTCCCACAAAGATTTATGAAGCACAGTGAGAATGTTCTTCCCATGGGACCCATTTCTTGACTTCTGTCACTAACAACCAGGCACCACTTCTGCCAAAGTCTCCAACACTGTAATGCAGTTTGACCCATAACAGGGTTTAGTGGAGTATACTTTACTGAACGACATTGCTCACCTCATTACTTTTTTAAAGGTTCTCATTGCAGTTGTACCCAGGAGGCTCCAAAACATAAAATCCATGTTAATTGAGAATAGTGGGTCTTTAGTGGGTCTTGAAAAATTTAGAGTGAATTGCTGCTACTCTTATGAATTGACCACTAAACTCTCTATCGCGGTGACATTTTCCAGGTGAATGTCAATTTTTTTTTAAAAAAAGAAGAGTTGCTTATCAGACATTTTAGGGTCATAAAGGTGCCCTGTAAGGTTCCTTCAAAACTTTCTTCTTTCTTGAGAATATCTCACTGTTGTATCTTTTGGACTCTTGTTGAAGTGAAAAGACAGCAGTGCACTGGGGCATTTGGTTTTCAACAAGTAAAAAGGAAAAGGAGGCTGTGTTTAGGAGCTGATTAAAAATGAAGCAATGGGATATCCATGGAGGAGAAGGCGGAAATATGCTTTGGAGAATGTTTTCAAAATCTATAGGTTCACACAGACTTTGTGTTTATAACTACTTGTAACCTTGTAGCGTTAATGTGATGTTGTCTATTAATACTGTAAGATGTTCCTCAATTCCTTGCTCTCAAATACTTGAACATGTCTTAATTGTACTGGTCTGTATATTATCCCTCATTAATTACTGTAAGCCGCCTTGGGTCCTTTTCCAAGGAGAAAGGCAGGGTAAAAATACTCTTAAATAAATAAATAAATAAATAATAGTGCTGCTGAGCTAATACCCTTTAAGGGCAAGTGGCCCATTTCTTCCCCTTTTCACAAACTGGGAACTCAGGAACGGTCGCCTTCCTGGACAATCAAGATTTACAAAGCCAGCAATCATCATAGACTGTATTTCTTCCTAGAGTTCTCCTGCAGGTATGGGGCCCTCTATTGGGATCCTGAAATCACATTTTGCCCAGACCATGTCCTCAGGGTGCAGCATAGACTGTACTCAGGGCAGAGAAATGGGTTCACACACACACCCCAATGCAGAAAACAAGTAAATCATGAAAATCCCTTGGGTGGGATTTCTCTCCTTGACACTCTGCTTTCTAAAGGTAAACCTACTGGGAAGTTTTACTGTAAATATGCCACTCCATTCCCTGTGCATTTTGAGGTTGCTGTGGTTGTATTGGGGATGGTTTACAGCACATACGGCTTCCGGACAGAATATAGACAACCCACTCCTGGGCAAGTTTCCTTCGAAATAAGTCCCATGGTGTTCACTGGGGCTTCTTCTGAGGTCTCTGTGCCACGGGTTGTGTTCTGAGGCCAGAAGGCTTATCAGGAAGTGCCCTTTTGGAGCCATGATATTAAAGAGAATCTTACAAGTCTACACAGAGAAAAGAGAAGCATAAGCAAAGAAGGTTACTGGGTGGGGATGTGGGAGGCGTGCCCTGGTTACCTGTGGGTTTATAGGGCCTGATGTTCTTGATGTGGGGAGGAAGGGCAGATACAAGTACTCCCTTTAGTCAGGAATTGGGTGAACGGCCTCCTCAATCGGGACTTCCAACCACACCTTCTTGTCCAACACAACAATACTTCGTGGTTTCTCGGTCACCGTATAGATTTATTCCCACGGTCACCATATGGATTTATTCCCATTGTTCAAAGGTTGAACAGCTGCTCCTATAGCTTTGTGTGTATGTCTCTATTTTCTTTTGCCCCTACCCACCTGCCTTGGGGTGGACTCTCCACTAGAATGCAGCAGCTATGGACGTCTCTAAAATTTAGTTTTTCCCCTGGGCCAAAATGGCACCCTTGATTGAGCCGGTAAGATTGGGTTGTCTACCGGCACTGCATGCCAAATGTGCCCAGAAGAGTGTTTGCTACTATTATTAGTTACTTTCATCTGAGTAACATTTTTCCTTATCCAGGAACACATGTAAGAGTGACAGTCATGGTTTTTTTTAAAAAAAGAATCATCATTAGTGAAGGCATTTTTATTATCTTATGATGATAAGTTATTATCTACAATAAGTATTTCCTTTTATGCAGCAATTAATTACTGGGAGAGGAAGTGAAATGAAAAATTATTACTAGGCCTGTGGGCAATACTATATCGCTCCCTGAGACATGTACCATTGAGCTATTATTCCAAATGGCTGTTTATTATTCTGGAGAAGCAAAGAGTGATTTCATATTGCGTAGGCGTGTTCTGTCACATCAGCGAACAGAACGAGTAATGTCCTGGGGAGGGGGAAAAACAGCCCGCTGCCAGGAGTTGGCAGTAATGAATGATGCCTTTTACACTCTGAAGGGCTCATCAGAGTAAGAAGTGACACCAAGAATGCCATTTGCTTTCAATGAGAGCCTGAACAGACAATGTTAAGTAAAGCTTAAACCAGGAGTAGAAGAAAGAGATCTCCTCATGACCTTATTAACCGACTGTATCGTGTATGGGACTAAAGCTGTGGCGCAGTAGTTAAATGTACCTGTGCTGCAGGTAAAACTGTGCTCACAATCTGGGGTTCAATCCCAGGTAGCAGGTTCATGGTTGACTCAGCCTTCCATCCTTCCGAGGTTGGTAAAATGAGTACCCATCTTGCTGGGGGGGGGGCAATGTTTAGCCTGCGTACAGTAATTAAACTGTATACCACCCAGAGACTACTTGAAGTGGTATGGGGTAGTACATAAACAGAACACTTTGCTTTACTTTTCATCTTAGTGGGCAGAATCAAACAAAATCAGCTTAAACACACAAAGTTTGGCTTAGCTGGGTTGTGTCTAGCTAGGCAACGGATCACAATTCATTCCTCAATACGCTTCATATCTTTTAAAAAAATGTATCATAGATCCGAATGGGGTACAATGTTCCGTAGGAATTGAAGTCTTCTGCAAATTTGTTGTATCTCAGCACTTTCCATAGGAAATTTTCATATCTCGAGTTATTGCGGAAGGCTTCCATTCCCAGGGTACATTGTGCCCCTGACTAACTTCCATTTTGTATCATGAGTTTTTTTCATATCTCAAGGTGCCACTATACAAGGATTCTCATCCTGTTGTACAGGGTCTCCCACATGACTTGTCATTACGTTCCTCTTTTTGTTTCTGAGAAACCCTCATACATCTGCACCTCACCTCTACCATCATCCAACCCTCTTTAAAACTAAATGAACATGTTGTCTAAGAGGAAAAATTGACATGAAAACATTGTAAAAACAATGTAAATCACCACTTTTGGTGGGTGTGGGTGGGAGTGTCACACCAAGTTCTAGGTAAGAAATAGCAGTTGCTATCCTAGAGTGTTGGTTTTTTCTAGTTTGGGAAATGAGTAATTTGTGTCTATCATAGTGGTAATCCCATACAGTTAACTCCGTTCCTTGGACAGGTTAGAGCATACATTTTTTATCATGAAGGAGGATTGAAAGGGGGCATTTTTTAGGGTTCATTCCATGTGTAGCCACTGCACTTGTTTGGGGAAATATTGCACAACATGTAGCATATCCTGAATGTTGCAAACCACTGGATGAACCCTCAAGAATATCAATATCCTCGCTTCTGTTGTTAGGTGCTGGCAACTTGGAACTAACTCATAGTGCCTCTAATTGAGTTTTCAAGGAGTGGTTCTACCAGTTCTGCTCTCCCCCCAATTAGTAGTTTTCATGGCTGAGTCAGGATTTGAACCCTGTTCTCCAGAGTCCTGGTCCATCACGTTATCCACTACACCACAATTCTATTCCACTGAAGAATCACTTTTTTTTAATAAAGGATGAAAAATGAATCAAGCAAACCCACATGTTTAATTGGTTTTAATTATGAAAGGAAAAGAAAATTCATATGAATCTACTATTTTTTTAAACAAAAAAACACATTAATGCTCTTTATTTATTTATTTATTATGGAGCTTATATACCGCCCGTCTTGTAAGGTCCTCTCCTCCCTTCATTAGCTTATTGAAATGAAAAATTAATGGACTTTGAATGGCCCTTCAAAAAGGAGAGAGAGTTGAAAAGAGACAGCCATGTAATCATCGCAGTATACAATGTGAGAGCTGTAAAAGAATAGATCATTTAGTAAAGACGTGGGCAAACCTGGCACCACAGCACCCCTGGGGCTCCCTTCCCATCACATCTCAGAAAGGCAATTTTGCTTTCTTCAGAAACTTGGTTCACAAAGTCATCCTTTGCATCCTAAGGGCGGTGGGATTTTGCCACATCCAGGGCCAGTCTCTTGATCTCCAAGACATGTTTCGGGAATCGGGATTTTAAAAAAACAACAACATTTGGATCACTAGAGGGCATGGGGGGTTCCCCCTCCACCTCAATTAAAATAGCTTTATCAAATGAATATATATTCGGGGTGGACCTACAGGGCCTGGGGCAGCCCTCTATGAGTGACCATGTGCAGCTACCATCTTTCAGCTACCAGTCTGCACTGTCTTTCTTTCTTTCTTTCTTTCTTTCTTTCTTTCTTTCTTTCTTTCTTTCTTTTGCTTGTTTGTTGTTGTTATTTTGATGACATAACACGGAGACAGAGATTTGCAGGGAACTTTGGGAAATTTCAGGCAGGGGAAACCCAAAGGTTGGGTGTCTCACTGAAATCAGTGAGAAAAATGAAAAGAAATGCAAAAAAGTAATTAACAAACCCAGCCCCAAGTTAATCATGAAAACAAAAGGAAAGGCCAATAATGAAACAAATGAAAATTTAAGGATGAAAACAAGCAGGCGAGCTGATGCTTCTTTTTCTTGCTTCTGTCTGTTCTGTAATAGGTTGAAATAGAAATACTGCAACTATTGAGGAACAATTAACATTGCGCCTTCCTTGAAGTTTCAGCTCCTGCTAAGACTTGCAACCTTGTCCATCCCCACCCCGCCGTCTCCGTGATCTCAGAGAGGCAGAACTTAAGGGTGTTCTTCACATCAAAAGCACACACAAAACGCTTAACGCCTAAACCATGCCCAATTTCAATGGTGTTTGAGGCACCTGCATCTCCTAGGCCAGGGCATCTCCAGCTCAGACAGTATTTGTATTCACTAAATTTAATCCTTTGCACGCCTCAGCCATTCCTGGGATTTCCTTGTCCTCAAATATGTTGCCCGTGCATGTCTGGGGGCCCTTGAATCTTTATCACATATTTTATGCTGCAACTTTCATGTACAGTCAAGACATTATAGAATTTGCATCTTTGGGGATACGTCTGTGAAGATTCTCAGTCATTCAGGTGCGTTTATCTGGGAGTTGAGTCATGGCTACTGGACTTCTTTTTTGAGAGATAGAAACGTTTCGCTGTTCATCCAAACAGCTTCATCGGTCTGAATACAGCTAGTGCAAGAGACCTTCTTATAGTCAGCTTGACCTCTTGTCCCCTTGTCTGATTGGCTCATAAGATGAACAAAGCCTGAATAGGCTCGTTAGGGAGACATTAGGGAGACATCTTTGGGGATGAATTTTAGAGTCTGCATGGTGAGTACAGGGTTACGCAATCTTTATCAGCCCAGAACGCCTGTGTTACTGCCTAACTTACAAACTTGACCTGGAGCAGCATGTAATGGCAGGTTGAGTTATGGAATGAGTCATGCCCCCCCACCCTCAATTTCCCAGTACAGATTCTCTGTGGATTGGGTCATGTGAGCATCAGAAATGGTGGCTACCCTTAAAGCTACCATCATGTTTTTGGAAGTGTTGTCCTACGGTGGAGCAAAAGGGAATTCACAGCAATAACATACATGTAAGCTGCAATGTGACACATGAACCTGTCTTATGCAAAGCATAGGCTCCGTCCATCATCTTGGAGGTGTTTTCATGTATGAGTGTGCAAGAGATTTTAAAACTTGGTTTGTTTGCACATATTTGGAAAAAAATTAACACATTTGCAATTATTATGATAAAAATCAGGATGAGGGTGGCGCTGTGGATTAAACTGCTGAGCAGCTGGGCTTGCTGATTGAAAGGTTGGCCATTCAATTCCGTGTGACAGGATAAGCTCCCTCTGCTTGTCCCAGCTCCTGCCAAGTTAGCCGTTTTAAAGCACATCGAAGTGTACTTCAGTGGGAAATTAACGGCATTATGTGTGTTTGTGTGTTAAGTAGAGATGGGCACGAATAAAAAAAATGGCATTTCGTTTGTCGTTTGTCGTTTGTAGGGTCCGTTTTGGTTCATTTCAGTTTTTCGTGAATTTTTGCAAAAAAAATTGTTTTCGTTTTCGTGCGTTTTGTTACCATTTCGTTACCATTTATTTCAAATTTTTGTGATTTTTTTTAGGATTTTAAGCAATTCACTCATATTGCAGTAACAGAAACGAAACGCACGACAAAATTTCCGGTGTTTCTGTTAGTTTCGTTTCATTTTAGAGACAAAATTCGTTTGTTGTTTCGTTACGTAACAAAACGAAAAAACAAAAACGGAAATGAAAAATTGTTCCTTTCGTGCCCATCTCTAGTGTTAAGTCATGCCGGACACATGACCTTGGAAATATGTCTAGGGACAAACGTTGGCTCTTTAGCTTACAAACAGAGATGAGTGCCAGCCCTTATAGTTGGAAAGGATTGGACTTTATTGTCAGGAGGAAGCTTTACCTTTATAATAAAGGTCAATTCCACAACAAACCTGAATAAGGAAGGGGAAAAAAACTCTAAAGGCAAGAGTCCACTATCTATCGAGGCACAGGACTGAGTAAATATTCAACTTTTAAAAGGCCAAACTGACCAATCTTGAAGGTCTTGTGGGAACATTAGGGTCATATAGAGGTGTTCCTTTTATGCAAAACTTGGTTGTTATTCTGGCTATAAAGGCATCAGCAAAAGCAACAACATCTCTTTCTGTAGGATTTAGGTGCACTTACCTAGATGCCATAGGCACATCCGATCTTGCCTGATTTCAGAAGCTAAGCAAGGTTGGCCCTGGTTAGTACTTGGATGGGAGACCACCAGGGAATACCAGGTGCTGTAGGCACCTGGAGTAGGAATTGGCAAGCGACTCCAGTATTCCTGCCAAAAAAACACCTCCATGGACATGGGGTCACAAAGAGTCGGTCACGACTGTAACGACACACAACACACACACACACTGATACTTCAGTCCTATGACTTGCCCAAGGGGCATGCAATCACTCTTGTTGCATGCAAGCTGCTGGAGCCCTGGGACAGAAGTAGGAATTCTTTAATTATCAGAAATCCTCCCCCTACCAGTGACATCATTGCCCTTCTGCAGAAGCCTCCTGGCGCAGTGGTTAAACTGCTGTACTGCAGTCAAAATGGTGCTCACAACCTTGGCTCCAATCCCAGGTAGCCAGCTCATGGTTCATTCAGCCTTCTATCCTTCTGAGGCTGGTAAAATGAGTACCCAGCTCTCTGCAGGGATAACATGCAGCCTGCATAATTATATTGTGCTTCAAGCTTTTTGCATAACTTACACCACAGGGTTTGAGATGTTATTTGTCACAGGGACTTCTTCAAAGATCAGAGATGGACAGATAACTAGATATACTAGATGTGTCAGGACTGGGGTACCTTCAGCCCTGCAGATGTTTTGGACTGTAGCTCCCAGAATTCCAAGCTATATAGCCAATGATAGAGGACTTACGGGAATTATGGTTCAAAACATCTGATGGTCTGAAGGTTCCCCACCTCTGTTTATGTCTTCAAATCCTATACTGAAGAAGTGCCCAGAAGTGTCCTGAAGGGTAGCTCTGTAAGTCTGTAACCTATTGCAGAAAAAAAAAAAACAGTTGCTTTGGCTGTATTTTAAAAAAAAAAAAACTAGCAAGTTTTATTTCATTTAAGCTTTTGTTGCGGACTGCAGCCCACTTTCTCGGAGGCATCTGAAAAAGTAGGCAGCTAATCAAACATAACATTATGCCAGATAAAACCTGCTGGACCCCACAAAACTATTTGTTGGCTTTGCTTCACAGAGCGTGGTGGCTCAGTGGTTAAACTGCTGTACTGCAGTCATAACTGTGCTACTTCTCACTCTCTGGGGTTCAGTTCCAGATAGACAGCTCAAGGTTCACTCAGCCTTCCATCCTTCTGAGATTGGTAGAGTATCCAGCTTGCTGAGGTGGTGGTGGAGGAGGCAATGTGTAGCTTGCATAATTACTTGTAAGCCACCCAGAGAGTCCTTCAAGCAGCACATTTTCCTTTTTTTATGCCTTTGCTTCAATCTGATAAATTCCATCTCTGGTGAAAGATAACCCACATACTGTTTAGAAACTATATGTAATAGCTGGCACATAGCATTCGCATACCACGGGTAAACCTTGCTATCAAGGCAATCCCAAAGCTGATGGCTCAAACTGAAAGTAAAGATTTGGACTCCGAGATGGACTCCTCTGGGGCCCATGGCCACTGGGCAAGTGAGGTCATGAGTGCTTAGAAGACCTCTGCAAGACGCTAATCCAACTAGATTCTCTACATTGTTATCAAAGATGCATGACAGGCTTTAACTTGTGTTTGGTTTGATACTATCTTTCTCCTCAGTTTTATTCTAGAGCCAAACAAAACACACCAGGCAGCATTTGGATTTATTTGTTGAGGGATGGGTATGAAACAAAAAAAATATGCTGTTTCATCGTTTCGTTACGTAACAAAATGTCACGTAATGAAATGAAATGAGGAAGCAGCATTTCGTTACAGATGGAACAAAATGGTAGGCTTTTCTATGTAAACGAACCGTTTCATCTTGTCTGTAAAATGGCTACGGCTCCCTTACCTGCTGGGCTCAGGGGGCCTGTCACCTCTGGCACTGCTGCTGAAGAGCCACTGCTACGGCCGGAAACGGCAAGCAGGCCCAAAGTGAAGCCTTGCAACTGCTGCCACTGCTGCCACCGTCGAAGACAAGAGGGCAAGCAGGCCCAGACAGAGGCCTTGCCACCACGCTGCCACCACTGCCAAAGAACTGCAGCCATGGCTGAAGAGAAAAGGGCAAGTGGGCATGGCAGAAGGCCTTGCCGCCACGCCACCGCCGAAGAGCTACGGCCATGACCAAAGAGAAAAAGGCGAGCAGGCCCGGTGGGACGCCTTGCTTCCACGCCACCGCCGAAGAGCCGTGGCCGTGGCTGAAGACAAAAGGATGAGCAAACCCGGCAGGAGGCCTTGATGCCACCGCCAAAGACAAGAGGGCAAGCAGCCCCAGCCGGATGCCTTGCCACCACACCACCACTGCCGCTGAAGAGCTGCGGCCACGGCCGAAGAGAAAAGGGCGATCATTCCCACCAGAGACACTGCCACCACCCCCAATAACAATGCATTTCATTTATCATTTCGTTTTGTATGAAACGAAACAAAATGAAATACGGGGGGATGAAATGGAACAAAACAAAACAACATTTTTCCGTTTTGTGACCATCCCTACTAGAGCCAATTGACATTTAAATCAGTCAGTAATAAGTCCCAGAGATTTTAGTAGGACTAGCAACTAGCCTTTTGTCACTGTCCATGGAGTTTTTCTTGGGTTACCTCTGCCAACAAACTCGCCGCCTCCCGCCCCACCAAAAAGAAACACCAGATTGCCCAAGCCAAGCATTATGTTGTCAGAGAGGGGGGCATATTTATGCATGCACACTCCCTCCACCTCCTTTCCCCCAAGACTGGGTCAAAGAAAGCCACTGCAGCAGCCCCCGCTAGCCCCCATGAGTGGTGCAGCAAGGAAGTGGAGCAAACCTGCTGCCCCAGAAACTCATGGCCACCCGCATGAGCCCTGGCAGGGAAGGAGTGCCTAGCGCTTCGCTGTGGGTAGGCAGGAGGCGCAGGCGATTGGGCCAGCCCCACCATAGCCCGCAACGCCTCCTCACTGCAGCCACAGTGCCTATCCCTTTCAGCTCCCGTACTGCCTCCTAAAAGCGCACTGGCAATGGGGGCGCATAAAATGCAGCTAATTAAACTGCTGTCACTTTGATGCACTTTTTGGTAGTGGGGTCACATAAAATGCAGTTCATTAAACTGTTGTCATGGGGGTGAAAAGTCTGCATCATAGTCCACATGGCCTGTAACAGAGAAGAAGCACACTTTAATATCAATCAAAAATTTCGGTCATGCGATAGCAGTCTTAGAGGGAAGCGTCCCCACTCTCCAAAATTATTATCCTCAGCTTAGTAAGTGACTGATTACACTGGGGAGCTTGCTTTGTTTGAATTGCTCCATCTTGAAAAAAAAAATAGAAGCCCCAGTGGTAGATTAACAACAACCCTGCTTCAGAAGTAAAAAAGGGTCAGGCGGGTTCTCATAGGTCTTTGTGTTGTGTTGTGTGGAGATGTTTTTTTAAAGAATTTGAATGCATCAATTTTCCTTCCTCAGAAAACCCTGTATTGTTTACTCATATAGCTGTATATTCCTTCCTTCCTTCCTTCCTTCCTTCCTTCCTTCCTTCCTTCCTTCCTTCCTTCCTTCAATCAGTGAATCTCAAAATAGTCTAATAGTGATCCTGTAGCAATTTTACCACTTTGTGAGAGAAGGCAGGACAGCCAGTGCATGCGCTTGATCAGGGGAAGCTGCAGCTCAAACTCCACAAAAAAAAAATTGCCCCCAAGTGCTCTTCTGTTCACAGGTTTTGTCTAACACGTATAGCTTTAAAATCCTGTTTTAGAGCCTAAAGAGCCTAAACCTAAATAATAATCCTCAAAATGGCATGTCTTGGGAATATGAGCTGTTATTAAAACATTGTTCTCCAGCATGGAATTTGTTCTAGGTCAGGAAAACGTTTTGGAAAAAACAACAACAGATTGGTCTAATTAAGAACTTCCTTTTTTCTTAAAAGGGGTTATTTGTAGCATAAAACAAGCCCTGGGAGGATTAAATAATATTTAAATAGTAAATTGCATTTCTCAGGGGCTTCCGGAGCATGTTTTCTCTACAGTGAGGATACTGGGTTCAAAAACTCAAAGCGGTTGATGCTGTCAAGCATAGTTGGAGGTTGATAGCACCAACTATATATACATTATATAAGTTTTATATACATACAGTGGTACCCTGTATATTAATTCACTCCAAATGAAATTATGTTAAGCAAATTTTCCTTTATACAATTTCCCATAGGAATGCATTGAAAATGGAGTAATCCCTAATCGCAACCATTTTTATGTTGTACGGATTCGCCCCATAGGCGATTCTCTAAAGCAAATTTCCCCTATCTCCGGAATGTTTATGTTGTACAGATTTTATGTTATAAAAACCGTACGTTATACGAGGGGGCCACTGTATATCGGTTTGCATGTTAAGTGGCTGGGGTTGACTGACAGTTACCTGGGGAATGTATGCTAGCACTGGCAGTTATGACATTTGAAAAGTGTAAAATACTATTTATGAGGAAAAGGAAAGGATCCAAAATGGAGGCACAGCAGGCAAGTAACAGTCCAAGATAGAGGGTACCAGGAGATCAGCACACAGTAACCCCCACAAAGAAAAAAGGAAGCAAAAGAGTCCTCCTCACTGGCTTCCAGGCCCACTTGCATATTCCTGTTGTCTTTTTGATATCTACATATGGGCAGAAGCCTCTTGCCTTTTTTCTTTTTAAGGTCCTGTCTTGTTTCTTCCATTTCTTAGCCAAACCGAGGTAAGCTTGCATGGCTCTGCTATAAAGACAATGGCTGCATTTACAGTGCTGTAGTGTTGTTTATGTTTACTGTCTTTTAGTGGTAGCATATGTTTGATTTTGATTTTTTTTTTTTTTGATTTTTTTTTAGTATTTGTATACTTAAATGTTTTTAGTTTTTAATAGTCTTTCAATGATGGGTCCTTCTTAAGGGGAAAAGCAGGGTCGAAAGAAAGGAAGGAAGGAAGGAAGGAAGGAAGGAAGGAAGGAAGGAAGGAAGGAAGGAAGTCCTGCCTAGAGGCCAGCTTTAAGGCCTTGTACATTCTAGTTTGGGATGTGGTGGCTGTGAAGTTGGCAGTTTGGTGGTTCAAATCCGGGGTGCAAGATGCTCTCTAGACACGGATGGAGGGGGAAATACCTGATTGGCAAAGGCAAAAGGGCCACGGGGTTTTGAGAAAGCACAAACCATGCCTGGTTAATGTAGTCCCTGCCCCCAGGCTGCTCGGAAGATTGTGGAAGAAGGTCTTTCTGCTTTCTGTTACTTCACAACTCTGGGAATGGCGCATAAGGGTCTACGTGTTGCTCTTTTTATAAGTGGGAACTTTTCCCATTCCAGTTATAGAATGAAGCGTGTCTTCCAAAGCTCTCCAAGCTGAGAGAGTGCAGGGGAAAGGGGCATTTTCTTGGCCGTGAGAAATGGACTTGAACAGGAAGCTCCCGACACTTGCACCGTACTGTGCAACCGGCTGTGGACAAGGAACAGAGATTGTCTGAGCTGCTTGGCTGCCGTCCTTGAAACAAACAAACAAACAAGATTGTTCCATTGTTTATTCAGACATTTAGCAGTGCATACTAAGCAGATTACAGTGTAAAGTGGCACATGCACTATCACACTTTACTGGCCACATTTTTCAGGAGTGCCTTCAGAGGAGAACGTCGGGGTTATTGTCCAAGGCACGGCTGAGTCGAACGAGCAGAAGAGGCCCCAAACGCAGCGGGTCCACATCTTGAAGGAAATGCAGTAAGACATGTTACCGGAGCAAGGAAACTCCACCCACCCAGGGGAGAGCATTTGGAGGCTAATATCACCAAGCTGTACCACAGTGTGATTTCCATCTAAATTAAGGTGTGGGGTTTTTTGTACATTGTTCAGTTTCTGGAACAGCTTTGGATGTCTAGACCTCAAAATTTGACTCTAGTGTCATTTTCAAATAACTTCTTCCACTGTGTCCCATCCGGAGGGCAAAACAGATGTGGGGAAATAGTACTCTTCACCTACCAGAGGCGAAATCTGGCATGGAGAACAATCCTATATAGATGGAAAATTAGTTGCAGCGTATCCTAGCCTCCCAGCAGACATACATATTGCCAACATTTTGCCTGTCTTTCTGTCCTTGCTCTGTAGAGTTTCTTCTTGCTGCTGCTGCTGTTCTCCTAATGGAGGTTGGACATTGCCTTGGATCATGGCTATTATGTGAAGTAAGGGTGGGAATCGCGTGCTCTGTAGGTTGGCCATTATTTTGTGCCCCCCAGTTCCCCCCATAAACAGAAGGAAAACAGTCCTTCTCCAAATAAGAATTTCCATCCGTGGGCCCCTCAGGGGTTACAAATTATCCTTAATACCAAACTAGAGACCACTCTACATCTTATTTGTTTACTTACAGTATCTGATTGTCCATGGAGGGTGAAGGAGAGGAGATTTCTGGACACTTCTGATTAATTTTTTCCAGATCTGAGGTTCTTTTTATTTTGTTTACTGTATTTGCATTTCTGGATGTGGTGTAGCTCCCAGTGGCTTCCAGGGTGGGAAACTGGTCTCTAGCCCTTGGCTCTTGCCCACCCCTGTTGTTGAAAAGCCAACTGTGCAGGTAAGGCATTGCTGCCACCTTGTAGGAAGAGATGGCAAAAAAAAAACAACCCAGAAACTTTTACCTATAGAAGGAGAGGGAACCTAACTGCCCGCTCCCTAGCATCACTTAGCTTTCTCTGGCACCAGCTAAAGGTCTGCTATAGGCATAGAGGGGTGGTTTGTATGTATGGAGCTCTCCTGCCATGCCACTTCTCCTTCCACTCTGAGGCAGAAAGAGTTTGCATGCATCCCTGTTGGCCCCAAATGGACTCTGTTGGCATCCCTGTTGGCCCCAAATGGACTCTGAACTGGGGGTGTTTTCCTGAGTAACTCTGAGCTTGGGCCAAGAAAAGGCAGGCATGCTTGAGACAACACTCCTCTCCCTTCACCTTCTTTCCTTTCTTCTTGAAGCAAATCACTCACAGCAGCAGCTACTATAATGAAAATAAAACAAGCATGGAAGTATAGTGCATGAGCCTGACTCCAGGTGCTCTCTGATAGTAGCCTTATGTGCGCATCTACACGTGTGTGGGTTTATACACACATATACAGAGAGAGTGCACTCAGCAAAGGTATAGGTTTCATAGTACAGTGTTATCATACAGTTTTATTCTTTAAAATGCCTTTTGGTGACTGCAGAGAGCACCAAGTCCATGCTCAATGCACACTCTGGCTTTTCATTCCAAAAAAGCATCTTTTCAGGTGCATTTCTTTTCCATTCTCTGCACTCCCAACAGGTAGAGAGATTTTTTTTTCATACTGAATAATTCATATTGAACTACATGGCTCATTTACGGCTTTGACGGCAACCATCACCATGAGTTGTGACATCTTGGTATTCTGTGGTTGCTTTCCCCGAGGGTGCCAAACGTCCCTGGGTCCAAAAAGAGGGAAAGACCAAGAAGGAGGAGCAGGGGAGCTGCTGAGCCATGCAGAGCTGTTGCCATTTCATGGACACCCCTGCGGTCACAAGGCTGTCCTCAACGTGACTGCAGACAGAGTTGGGCCTGAACAAGTCATATGCTATGGACCATGGACCCTTTCACTCACAATCCTGAACAAGTTAAGATCAGGACCCTTTCATTCATTTGCTTTTAAAGAAGGACACACTCCCATAGCATATCGATAAAGCAGATATTGAGAAGTGAACAAAGGGAGCAACTTTAAGAATCCATGTTGTTGGCCTGTCCAGCAGGTCTCTTGAGACAGGAGACAGGGTTGGCCGCCACTGTCCCGTTCCCCACAATCAGCCCCAACTCCCGTCCCTACAGCTTACAATCCTTTCTGACTGGAGATGCTGAGGGTTGCATCTCTGCCCCTGTTTGTCTTCCACACCATGGCTTCTCTCAGAGCTCAAAAGGGGCAGCATTTAGGGTCTTCATACATTCTGACCTCCTGTAATTTCACTCGCTTTAAGATTTCGATGGATGGAACAAAACACCCCATGATGTCAACCGTTATTCAGAAGGCTTCTTGGAACTCCTGTCTTTTGCAGCAGACCTCCTTAGAAATTCCCCCAGCTTGCTTCCCCCTCCCCAAGTCTTCACATCCAGTCACCCATGTCTTTACACTACAGGACTGCGAAAAGGAAGGTTGGAGCTGTCCTTAGTAACGTCACAGTGGTTCCCCCACTCATCTCCATTCCCCGGCATCTACAAAGAGCAATTATATTATCCGCTTAGGGAGATGTTCCCAGAAGTCGCTTCTAACGAGTTTTTGTTTTGACCACACCTTACAGGCAGTGATACGATGGTGACTGGCTTCATCGGAATTCTTGTCGTTAAATTAAAAAAAAAAAGATTCCAGGCTGAAAATGTATTTCAGCTGCCTTAAGGAGAGCAGAACCAAAGAAAGGAATAAACAACTCTGAATCTGGGGTTCCCTTCTCAGTGGCTTGAGTTACCAGCTCAGGCCTTTGTGATGTTTAATGCCAACGTTTGCCTCCATCAGTTGTGCGGAAAGAGAAGACAGACCAAGGATTATTTGATAAAGTCAGACTGCCTTGTGGAAAATCAAGGTTTTTTCCTCTTCTTCTTTTCTTCTGTTCACCCTGCAATTGGATGAGAGAAGGAAAATGGCTCAGATTTGCTGCTGGGTGAAGGGTTGGCTTTTTATCAGCAGATTAAATAAGCAGTGCTTTTGGAAGGATACCATTGCACAATCTCTGACAAAAGAAGAAACAAATAAAGTGCTTTTTTTCCTGGCATTACCAGATGGCTTTTACTTTTTTAAAGACTAAACTCCCCCCCCCACCTGAAAATAAATAAATGATAAACTCAGTGGCGCAGTGGTGAAAAAGGTACAGGGGTGGAAATGCACCATTTACTGTTTTCTTTTTGAGAAGCCAACCTACGAGAAAAAGTCAGATTTGCAAACCTGAGATTGGCGCTGATCAACAACAACAACGGCAACAGCAACAACACTTCTGTAGGGCAGTATGACTAAATAATAATGGAACGACCGAGCTGGGAGGGACTTCAGCATCCTGACCCTCCGTCCTTCTGTTTTGTAATGTTGTCACAGATCGCTCCTTACTAGAAGTTGAAGAGCCTGTCCGTGTTCTAGAAGCGTGATTCAGGCAGGCCTTCACTACTTGAAGCCAGTCCTGATCTCCCGACAACCAACCAGTCATCACGAAAACGAAGCAAGCCAATTTCTAGACTAAAGGGAGCATTAAAAGCTCCTATTGTAACAATCAGATATTGTAAGCGCTTTTGGAATTCCCTCGATGGGTCATCTGCAATAATGTGGCAGAACACCTCCTCCCACAAAGAAAGGCCCGTGTTACTTGTTCTTCCCAGGCAGAGCGCCTGCGGGTGCCAATTCTGAGAGAGGCTTGGATGACTGGAATGAGGGACAGGGCCTTCTCGGCTGCAGCCCCCCTGTTTGTGGAATGGGTTGCCCCCAGAGATCAGTCTGGCCCCTTCACTAGGAGTTTTTAAACCAAATTAAAAGCTTGGCTCTTGAAGCAAGCTTTCTATCTATGACTTTTTGATGCTCTACCGTCTGCACTTTTCTGCCTTTCCCTTGATATCTGTTAAGCTATAATGTGATTTGTTTCACATTGATTACATTCTTATGATTTTAAACGTTGTTTATTCATTTTGGATATTATTTATTTGGTTTGTGAACTGCCCAGAGCAGCTGCTAGTTAAATGGGTGGTATAAATAAAAAATAAATAAAAATAAAATAATAATAATATGGCCCCTAATTAAATTGGGATGGGTATACGCTTGGTGCACACAAAAATGACTCCCAGCTCAACCCTCAGCAACTTTAAGGTAGGGCTGGAAAAGACACCTCATCCGAAACCCAGGAGCGAGGCTGCTAGACCAGGGGGGAACAAGATGGCTTCCCAGTGTGACTTGGCGTTAAGACTACTTCCTGTGTTTCCCACTTCCCCTACATATGCCCATCTGATCACCTCTATGCCTTGTTTGGTCTAGTTTCCCTCTAGGCCTCTCCTCCTTCCCTGGACATTGAATTAAAGCATAGAAAAACATGCACTTCAGAAGCTTCATGCTTTTGCAGCCTACACCGGGCATGCCTCCTGCTCCCTGCTCCCAGGTGCATGCAGGCCATTTCCCCTGCCGGGGGATGACCCGGCTCAGCTTGAGTCATCTCCTGAGCCGTTTCACGAGGCCTGGCTGGTCGTGGACTCTTTGGGCTTCCTGAAGAGGTTCTTAGGTGTAAGAATGCAACTGACAAGGACCGCCCCCCGCCCCCGCGGCTAGTGGGTAGGCATTAGCTCGTGCAGCCTCATCTCCCTGAACCAGGAGGGAAAGGCTGCCTGATGCTTAGAGAGGGAGAGCCCGGGCCATTTTACCTCTCAATCCCCAAGCAGCACAAACAATGAAGAGGAGGGTCCTCTAGTTGCGCAGCACACCTTGTTTCTGTTCCTTCAGGGGCTCCTCTGTGCTCTTGTGGAGATTGGGCTCGCCTGGACAGGGGGAAAGGCACACCGCTGAAAGCAAAACGGCACAAGGCATGCACATCTTTCATACCATGGGGGCTCTTGTGCGACCTTCTTTCTCTATGCCAATGGGGCTTAGTGGCTGGAGACGTTGAGGTTCACCCCCCCCCACACACACACACACACTTAGCCATCTGGCTTGCTGGATTCTCTTTGGCTTGTTACCACCTTCCAGGTAGCTTACCTCACAGAGCTGTTGTGATGTGTGGGTAGAAAGAAGCATGGGTGGCATCTGAAGTCCTTAAAGGGATGCTGGGTATGAGCGGCCCCCCTCCCCCCAACATCAGAACATGGTATGTTTGTTTTAACAGAACCCTTTATTGAACTTCAGCAAGGTGAAAAATGGGTAGCCAGCATGGCCTAACTATCCTGCGTGTCAACAGAATGGCCCATCCATCACTACAGTCTCAATGGTCTGTGGTCAGCCCTCAAGGGGTCTTTGGGGCAGAGGGGTAGAATCCCCTCTCCTCTACCCCTTCCAGAGGAGGGTAAGGCATGGAGTGCCAGAGCAGAAGTGCTGGAGAGCTACTGGCACCTGGCTCTGGACATGGGTAAACTTCAGCCTTCAGGCCAGTGTGGAGAGAAGGACCTTGGGATCTCGGGCAGCAGCTACGAGTGGCCACCGCTCTGGTGCCAAGCCATTCCAGGCTGAGCTGGACTTGACCAGGCAGAGGAAACAGATCAGAGAGGGCATGCTGGCTCAGTGGGCTGGCTGGTCACTGAGGTGGAACATGTAGGGTTGGGGTCCTGTTGTGGGGGAGAGTTGTGTGGTCTCCGTTGGCACCTCCAGGCTCGCTGTTGGTGCTCTCTCCTTCGAGCCTCACACAGCTTCTCTTGGTTGTGGTGCACTCTTGCCTGGCTGGGCCAGTGGCTCATCGCAAAGGTTCACCCATTGGTCCAACCAGGGACCACCTCTCTGGATCACCTGCCTCGGGCCCTCTACAGCCTCTGCTTCGCAAGCCTGTCTGTCCTGGGCCTCTGCCCACAACTCCTCGTCCTGTGAACTCAGCTTCCCCCTGAAATAACTCCTCTTCTCTGGCCACACCTTTTCTGTGGCATCCCTTACTGTTCCATCTGCCCCTTGGCTGGCTCCCCAAATCTGTGGGGGAAATGGTAGGTGGGAAATGGTCTTGGGGGAGTGCCTTCAAGGTGGATGGCTCAGTAGCGTCTGGACCTGCCTGAGGAGTGGCGTCCCGGCCACTCCCACACTGGGACAAAAACATAACCATTAACGACTAGGCTTCTCTTGACCAGGCATGTAGCCGCTGCCTGGATGCTGCTTGGCCTTTGCCAAGGGCCCTCCAAAAATGGCAGTGGAAGAAGCTACAGGGGAGGATCTGCCCGTTACCTTTATTCCTTTCCTTCTGTTTCCCCTTGAACGATGCTCTCCCAGCCATTCTCCATCGGTTTCTCTCCCCCCCCCCGCCCAATCAGGGAAGGCAAATCTCTGCAGCTTGCAGAAATTGTACATGAACACTGTCCTTTAGGGGCCACAGCCCTCTGATCAGCAAGCAGGTGGTTTTAAATTAAAATTAAAATGTGGAATTAAAATGCTCATGTTAAGACCCCTGATGCCCGATGCCTTGCATCACCCTGCAGTTTGGCCCTGCTGAGCTCAGCTGAAGGGGTGACTATTCATTCAGCAAAATCGGCATCACCCAAATACAGCAATTTATTTTATTCCTTTTGACTGCAGAGCTGCTCCTTACTGCCTGGAGCGCTCTTTGGGTTGTTTACAACATAATTAGGCAAGGAACCCTTTGCTTCCCCCACCCCCTGCCCCCAGGAAGGTGGGCACTCAACAGAAAATCCCGACGGCATGTCTGCCCATCTATTTGGGGCTTTTCAAGCGCTCCAAGAGCTGTGGTGGCTGTGGTGTCATGGGGATGGGACAAAGATCACCCCAAAAGGAACGATCCATCTGAGGAAGGTGGAGTGATGCAATATTACCATTGAGTGGGACGTTGAGTTGTGTTTCTTGCTGCCCATCCATGGATTCTCTTCTAATTAAAGAAAGCTTGGATGAGGCCTCTGAGCCCGGGACGCTGGGGTGAGAGTTGAGATAGTGCACTTGAAGAACAAGAGGCGCATGGGACGGCTCTTTGGATGGCGCCGTTTGGTCCTGTCTCCCCTGATTCGTCTCACTCTGTCTTGTCGCTGCTCCCTCCTCCTGGGGTTTCGGGACTTGTCTCTTTGGGCCTTCCGTCATTGGTTCTTTTGAGGGCATGCGTTCTTCTTGAACAAGCTCTTCTGCAAGACAAAAAAGACACACAGTGGGTTTCTTTGTTATGCAGGGACAGTATTTGGCCCGGAAGCCTTTGGCAGTTGTCTTAAGGACAGGAGAGGCCCACTTCCTAAGGCCCACAATCAGACCTTGGTTCTGCCTGCCGATTCAGACCAGTAGTGGACTGGGCTTCGTGGCGCAGTGGTTAAATGCCTGTACTGCACGTAAAACTGTGCTCACGACCTGGGTTCAATCCCAGGTAGCAAGGCTCAAGTTCACTCAGCCTTCCATCCTTCCGAAGTCGGTAAAATGAGTACCCAGCTTGCTGAGTGGTGTGTGTGTGTGTGCAATGTGTAACCTGCACACTGTAATTAAAATTGTAAACCGCCCAGAGACTACTTGAAGTGGTATGGGGCGGTATATAAGCAGAACACTTTGCTTTGCTTTGGGGGACCCCACTGTTGCCTGATAAAGCCACCGGATGCCCTTGCCAGCAGCCATGTTCCCATGGGTGGTGACAGCTCCTGCTTCCGGTTCTGTCTCCTGTCCTCCCATACCCAGAGCCTCATTCTGATGAGTCCTTCCTCAGAACTCTGGAGAGCCCCGCCACCCATTTCCCTGATGTGCCATTTGGCACCATAGAAGATTGTCTGGCCAGACTATTTGTAACATCCAATGGACCCCATCCCATATTCTGAAGCCCACAGAATGAGTTCTGATGGCCAAGGTGTCCATGAAGAAAGCCGGTCTAATTTCCCATTGCTGCTGCAACAACAGAGGTGAAGGCAGGTTCTTCTGCTTCAGGCAGAGCAATTTTGCAGCAACCCTGTCTAGGTTTATACCAGAAATACATATTCTTGCATCCTCCTGAATATATGCACCATCACATGCCAGGAGACCTTTCCCTCCCTCCCCTTTCATATGACTGGAACTTGGGTCACTCTGTGAAACTGGTTGGTAGGAGATTCAAGACAGGGAAAAGAAAATGCCTTTTCATACAACCAACATGTAATGCATTTAAAAAAAAAGACGTGGTCATGATAAAGATGGGAAAACCCATCTGTTTTTCATCCTCTTGTATTAAACCATCATTTTTCTTTCCCAAGTACAAAGCCTAGCAATTATAGTACATTCTATTTTTTTTTAAAAATGAACTGAATTAATATTCTCCTCTATCTGCTCTTCAGTAGGTGCAGCTCTTCAAGGAGGACTCCATTTTTCCTGCTTCCCCAACCAGTGCTGAAGACATGGAACCTCTAATTTGACCCCAATTGGAACATGCGACCTAGCCTTTTTAAAGAGAAAAGCACCCCAAAGCCCATCTGCCTGCATGGACAAATCTGTCAGTTTTGGTTCCTCCCCCCTTCATAGGTTCGCATTTTCTTCATGCGAAATTTGTAGATGCAGCAAACTCTTAGCCAAGATAAACAGAAAATAAACTCTTCCCACTCCTTAAACATCTCACTTACAGGGTCACTATAAGCCAGCCCTGATGTGATGACATACACAGGGATGTACCTGGAATAGAATTTGAGCAAGTTTTTTCTGCAGATTACAACTGCCCAAAGGGCCTGGATTGAGAACCGAAAAAATGCAATACTGTGTACTATAAAAACTTTCCGAAGTTTGGAAAGAAGAGAGTTGAGAAAGGCATCAAAGATAGGAACTTCCACCATCTAGTGGGGAGAACACGCAACAGCAACCAGGAGATCTGGTTATAAATTTGCTCAACATTTTTTATTTTGCCTGAGGAGTGGTGGTGACCGTGGTATACATATAGAGTGATGGCTGGATCAGGGGAACTGTCATCCCCTTAGATACACTGCTTGTGGCATATAAAAAGTGTTCATATACAGTAGCAGCTGTTCCATGGAATTATCTAAACTAGACTGGGTCCAGTCTAAACTAGACTGAACCCAGACAGAGGATAATCACACACATTATAGCTCACCCATCATTAGAAGAGGGAATTCCCTGAGTGCTGGAAACATCTGATTTTCGCTGCAAGAGCTTTTCACACACCCCTTAGTTGACAAATTACTGGTATCTTAAAAAAATTCTCCTGTGATTGGTCTCCAAGAGCTTAACATGAGATTTATTTACAGGCATGATTGCTCAATCAAGAACATCCGTTCAAAGAACAGATTTCAGGTTTTTTTTAAAGTGACCAACTTTACCTTAAGTAAAGTTTAGACCAGCCCCACTAGAATAATCTAGGTTGGTCTTGCCAATCACAAATACAACTAATTTCAATGAGTTCAAAAATCACCATGTCTGGATCCAACTCATTAAATCCATGTCTTCCACCATTATACCATACATAAAATAAACAACGAGGCAAAATGCATACAAGAACTATTGTGGATGGACAACACACCTTTTTCTGCTAAATCTTTCCACCTGTCTTTGTTTTCTTGGATGATTTGAAATAAGTTGTCCTTAAAACTTCTTAGGTCCACCGTTGCTAAGGTGTTCTCTGAGCATGTTCCACTCACGGACAGAGCATTCTTAACATTTAACCTCTTGTGCATCTCAGTGCTGCTTCCACCGATGCTATTTTCACTAGAAGGAAGGAGAAAACAACTAGGTCCCAAACAGAGTACGAAACACTGGGTGCCCAGAGTCACCGCAAAGTATGCACAATAAAACAAAGTGGTCTGAACATTTGAACGTTCTCACGTTGGTCTTTGAGGCACAAACATGAGCTTTGTTTGCAAGCATGATTAAATCATACCCCAAACCACAAAGCAAATGTTTCCATATCGGTGTATTTCGAATGTAGTCATCCTCCATTTGGGATGACAAGAGCTGTAGCCCAAAACAGCTAGAGGACACCCATTTGGGAGAAACCCTCAAATGAGACACCTCCTGAAGGAAAAGAAGGATGAAAATGGAAAGGATGCAGCTTGCAATGAGTCTGAATCTTTTAAAATTAAGAAAAGGCTGTGCAATTCCATGAAGATCTGCTTAGGACTACAGCCCACTGGAGTCTATGGATCTTATTCCCAGGAAAGCCTGCATAAGATAATAATCTAAATCTACTAAGGAAAGAATGCTATGGTAGTATTTGTCTGCTGCCCCTGAAGGACTGGATTCATCGCTTGGGGTCAATCTTGGACCGACCCCTCTCCATGGAGGTGCAAATATCGGCTGTGCCCAAGAGTGCCTTTTCTTGACCTTATTCCCAGCTGCGCCCCTGCCTAGAGAAGAAATGATTAACAGCAGTGGTTCATGTGTTGGTATTCTCGACTGTGGTGCTGTCTATGCTGTGCTGCCTTGAAGTCATACAGAAACTTCGGCAGGTCCAAAGTGCAGTAGCCAGACTGATTATGGGTACTAGCAGATATGAACACAATACCCCGCTCCCCCGAGTCTTGTCATGTTTCCATGCTCAATTCAAGGATCCTACCAAGTCAATATTATATGTGTAAAGAAGCAAACTAGCCTCTGGAGATGGGGTAAGGCACCAACCGGGGCCTCTTTCTCCTCCCATGACACCAACACCACTTTCTGGGAGGGGAGGCAATGGCTGGAGGGGCTGAAATCAAAATGATGCTTTGATATATATTGGTTTATTGGTTATTATGTTTTTATTTATTGGATTGTTTATCTCGGGTGTTGTTTGTTGGTTCGATAGCTGTTCCACTTTGTAAACCGCCCAGAGTAGCCATGTAGCTAGATGGAGTGGTAAATAAACAAACAAACAAACAAACAAACAAATAAATAAATAAATAAATAAATAAATAAATAAATAAATAAATAAATAAATAAGGTCCCGGTAGTAACCGAAGAAGCCCTTAATGGTTTAGGAACTCAGTATTTGGCAGAACATCACTCCCACAAAATAGCTATCCATCCTATCCACTGTTCAGTCCTTGATGTGAAGCAGGTACCCAAGGAGGCCAAACACCCCAACCCCACCCCAACACCACGAACTGGTGTGGGTTTTTTTTGGAGGGGGGGGGGAATAGGCTGCCTACAAAGGTTCACGAGGTGCCAACCCTCTCTGTTTATAGGAAGGAAATTAAAAATAGAGTTGTATGAAGCTACTTTCTACTAGGGTGAAAATTGGCCTGAGATGCTCAAATGGGTTTTTATTTGTGTGCGTTTCTATCTGTTGTTTTAACTAGTCCCAGGGCTTAATGTACTTTATTGGATTTTCATTACACAGTGTTTTATTGTACAGTTTTATTGTATGTTGTAACTTGTGAGAGCAGTAACACTAATGGGGTGGTATAGAAGTGGAAATATTAAACAAACAAACAAGCAAGCAAACAAACAAACAAACAAACAAACAAACAAACAAAAATAAATAAATAAATAAATAAATAAATAAATAAATAAATAAATAAATAAATAAACTTGCTTGGCTGAACCAAAGCAGAATGAATGAACGATAAGGGCTTGTTAAATCAAACCCAGGGAAGTAACTTTTATTCAACAGGTCTACTCTAGTTGTGACTAACAACTGGATGTAGCCCAGAAAAATAAACAGTAATTCCTATATACATTCATGTGGGAATAAATCCCATTCAATTTAATGAGGCTAGTTTCTGAGTAGAAACACATAGGACTCTTTTGGAACTAGGGGTGGAAAAATCAGTACGTATTGATTTCGTTGTAGCTCTCCACTTTGTACCTGCACATTTATCCCACCTTTTGCTTGTTTCACAGTGAGGTGTTTCATTTTTAATTTATGCATGAAATTTCACACATTTTTGAATGTATGTTTCCAAGTGACTTCTGTGTATGCATATTTTTAACTTGTATGCATTTTTTTTGCCATTCCCATGTGGTGTTTTTTTTTCTTTTCCCTTTCAGAAAGAATTGCATGATTTTCTGCAGATTTTCCACCCTGAAACTGCACTAGAAACCTCAGAGAGGTCCAGGGATATGAAGCGACATGTGCTGTATTCTGCAGTGCTCTCTCGGGAGAACAGAACGGAGACTTCTGCCAAGAATTCTGAGTCCAACGAAAGCTACCACTTGAGGCTTATTGTTCTCTATCAGAGGGATGGGGAAGATGAAGCTTTCTGGTTCTTGAACGTCCGTTTTCATCATCCTTCACCTCTGGCTATGATGACTGATAGCTGCTGTCTAAGCACAGAGAAACAGCCACATGATACCCAGCCCTGGTTCTGTCTCATGTGAATATTGGCACTGGGTTGTTTACTTTTATGTATTCAACCTTACTGATTATATGATATCCAACACATCAACTCTATACCCCAGAGCACAGAGAGCAACTCCTTGTTCTCTGAGCTCCTTGCCCTCTGAAGATGCCAGCCACAGAGTCTGGCGAAACGTCGGGAAGAAAAACTTCCAGAACATGGCCATACAGCCCGAAAAACTCACAACAACTAACATCAGCTTTTAGTTTAAATCCTGTAATGACGAGATGATCCAATTTAAGTACTACTGTATATACATGGCTCCAAAGTAAACATTACTTTTCTGTAAGAGCAAACATGAACAATAGTTCATTCCTTTCAAATTTAGTTTGCAACATACAAAAAAAGAAAAAGAAAAAGACAGCTTTTAAATTATAAGGTTCCCCATTACCCTTCCAATTTTTCCTACAAGATCCATATAGCAGCTTCTGTCTCTCTCAATAGAGATGGGCACGACTCAAAAAATAATTTTTTGTTTTTTGTTTTTCGTTTAGGGGTCCGTTTCGGTTCGTTTTCATTTTTCGGGGGGTTTTTGCACATTTTTCATTTTCGTTTTTGTTACGAAACGAAAAAAAAAAACAAAAACGAAATTTTTTTGTTTCGTTAGCATTCTTTTCAATGCAATGTGTCTGCCGTAACGAAAACGAAAAACACGGCAAAATTTTTCGTTTCGTTTCCGTTGTCGTTTTGCTTCTGAAAAATTTTTCATTTTCGCTTTTGTTGCAAAACAAAACGAAAAAAACAAAAACGAAAACGAAAAATTTCGCTGAGTCGTGCCCATCTCTATCTCTCAATCTAATAATTCTGTTTTATAGTTTTAAAACAGAAATGCCCCCTAACAATTTTCTTTGGGCACCTTAAAATAAACTTACACCAGAACGATTTAGATACGGACTAAAATAAAGCACCAGAAATCAGAAACAAACCATTTACTGCTCTCTTCCCACGTCTTCCATTGAAAGAGCAGCTCCTGCCCTGCCCTAAGTCAATATTAATCATATATTACACTTGTGCAAATATTATCAGCAGGTGGCAGTGTCATACTGCAGTAATTTCTATATTCAATAATTAAAATGTAGGGGAGGGGAAGAAAAACCCTCAAACCTTGTTGGCACTGTCACAAAGCTTGGACTTCCGGATTTCGACGCTTCCTCTATAAGAGGGAAAACTATTTTCTCCATGGAGTCAGTCAGAAGCGTAAATGTTGGCTTGACAATGAAATCAATGAAACCTGTAGAGAAAAGGAGGGAAAATACAAACATTTAGAGGTTTTTGCTCCTTATTTTGTCTAGTCAGTAGTAAACAGTCTTAAGGGAGCTGTGCCTCTCCATGCCTTGGTGTCGATCCTTATTCAACCTTCTCGGGAGCTTTGTATAGTGGAAGGGATTAAAAACAAGGCAAAATTTCTTGTTCAATGCCCCATGTCCCTTTGCAGCTCAGCTAGTAACTAGGCTCTTAGACATATATACCAATAAATATATACAGTAAACAAAACAGGCAACGTAAATATCCACCATGAAGTGTATTTTTGCAGTTGCTTTTCCAGCTAAGGATCCACATGGATCATGGCAGATGTATCTTAAGACAGAGGTAGCACACTGGTAGCACAGTGAATGTAATGCATTGTAGATGCAAATCCAGAGGAAGAGGAGGTTTAGAAAACCACTGATTATAGCAATGGTTCCCACATTCATTGGCGAGGTGAAACCAAATCCAAAGAGACACCAGCATTTCATATTTGCAATGGCTGAATGTATCATCAAGTCATTATTCTGCATTTTTTTCTTTTAAGATACACTGAGTTACTGGAACAGAGAGAAAACACTAATGGTTTTGATTGCTGGGCAAGAAGGACCATTACGGATCTCACCGTGTTGCCACTTGGTTATTTTAACCTTCAGTTGAGAAATTCACAGTGCTTCTCATGCAGCACAATAATACCGTGCAGGTTTCCTCAGGGGTAGGTCTCACTGCATTCAATGGTATTTCCTCGGGGGGGGGGGGGGGGGATACTGATTTTTTTTAAAAAAAAATCCCACCCACCCCCACTACCTTGAGCCCCCTCCCCCAGCACCACATTACAAATCCCACTTCTTTTAAAAAAAAACCCAATTTTGCTCAAAAGGTCTTCTAAGGTATCAAGGGACATAGGACAAATTTTGCAAAATTTCAGGGGATTCCCGCACCCCAACCCTCTCTTCCTCCGTGTGTGTGTGTGTGTGTGTGTGTGTGTGTGTGTGTGTGTGTGTGTGTGTGTGTGTGTGTGTGTGTGTGTGTCTAAATAGGCCCCCTTGTGGGCAAATGTGGCTTTTCTAGTCTTAAAAAGCACTCTTTACAAATATTCTGTATCTGTTAAAAAAAAAGTGGTAGCAAGTTATAGCATACATGACCCCTGCATTTTTTTAAAAAAAATTGTTTTCATTGAACATGCAAATTAGACTCTTGGGCCATGCCCCTCTCCCTTTAGCCCCACCCCCTTAGGAGTACAGTCCTTGAGCTGTCATCTAATCTGGAAAAAAATAGCCCTTAGTAGTCCCTCTGAGGTAGCCCATCTGGAGCCTTAAAAGGCAATCACTTGCACCAAGTGCAAAAGTAAAGTTTGAAAATGATGAAAGATCTAAGCCGCAACACACAGGATGAGCTTCACGCCCTTTTACCACTCTTAGGGTGTTTTTACACGACCCCTAAGATCTGCTGGCCACTTAAATTCGGACAGAGATCTTGGGGGTTCGTCGCTCTTCCTGTGTTCCCACCCCCTCTACACTTCCTTGCTCCTGTCTGCGTGAGGGGAGGGAGGAAAAAAGGGAGAAAAAATGCAGGCTCACCTCCGTCTGCCGGTGGAAGTCGCCCGAGCCCCTTTGTTGTCATGATTCCTATCTCTTAAAGGGGCGGCAGGGACAAAAAAAAAGGCGAGGAGAGCCCGGCACTCACTACTTTACATCCGGATCAGAAATTTTTCAGCTCCAGAGACCAGGTACTTGAAAAGTGCGCTGGGACGCGCTTAGGTGGGCGTGGTCGCACTTAATTTTTTGTAAACTCCGGAGCTGGTGGGAAAACATTTTTAAGCTCCGGATCTGGGAGCCATTTGCCGTGGATTTTAGGGGTCGTGTGAAAAGGCCCAATTGAGTAAGGGAAATGCCTGTAGAGAAATAGTTCCCTGATTTTCCTCTGTGGAGTTGGGTGGGTTGAAAGCAGCGTCCAACTCCCTGCTTTTCCAACTGAACAAGCTCCTGCCTGCAGCACTGTGGGTGCAAAACGCTACCCACAAAAGGAACCTGTGGATCAGGGCTTCCGTGTGATTGAGATGATGCTCTAAATTACTGTTTTAGCATTCCATGCGCATCTCCTTTCACAATGTGTTACCTGTGTTCTGTCAAATCAGTGAACAGAACAAGAAATATCCCTGGGAGATAGAATTCAACCCCCAGCTCTGAGATGTCATTCCTGAACAATGCTTTCCCCTCCCTTCTTTGCTTTATCAAAATGCCTGTCAAGGCAAGACATTATCCGGAGAACAAAGCTTTATCCCCTGCTGAGATGTGAACAGGGAGGTGGAAAAAAATTCAATGCTGCACATCACAGCAACAGATCTTATGTTCTCCTAACATGTTAAAAAGATTCCCCAGGCATCAGAGAAAGCAGTAGCCCACTGCCATCTTACAAACAGAAACGTCCCACCAGTTCTCTACGCCAGGATATGTCAGGACTCATTCAGTGGACGTGCATCACTCAGATCATGTACGACAGGCATATCCAAACTTCAGCCCTCCTGATCTTTTGGACCAAAACTCCCAGAATTCTAAGCTTAGATTGCCAATGACAAAGGACTGTGGGTGTTCTGGTCCAAAACATCTGGAGGGCCAAAGTTTGGGCATGCCTGATGTACGAGCTGGAAATATTGCCTGGCATCCTCTACAGCACTCTCCCACCACCTATTGACCTCAGATGTTTCGGACGATGAACCCTAGTCAGTTCCAGCCAGCATGGCCAATGGTCAGGGAGGGTGGAAAGCTCAGTCCAAAACATCTACAGGTCACCAGGCTGGTATTCAAGAGAGAAGGACACCTAGACATGCCTTCTGATTGGCTTGCCATAGCGAGCCATCGTGGATCAGATTCACAGCACCTTTCCCAATATACTGAATGCTAGTACAAGGAGGTGCTAGCTCAGGTCAGAAGTTATTGCAGGTGACATCGCAGCGCCTGTGAAAAATGAGATCGTAGGCTGCCTGGGCCTCCTCCCTTGAGTCACACCCCAGGGCTGGATTCAGCAGACTTACAGCTCCTGAGGTTCCTACTGCACATTTAGGAAAATGAATATTATACGGTAATTACCTACTCAGCCAGCATTTCCTCCACACATGTCAATCCTTCAAAGCTACAGCCCTGGGAAATCAGATATGCAAATGAAGCCACAGCCTATGTCCAGAAGACCCCTTACTGAGACAGGCAAACGAAGTTGCAAAAAGCAAAGAGAGGCAAGCTTAGGATAAAGAGACAACCTTTTTCCCTCTTAAGGGAGCCCTACTTCCGATGAGATACTAACAGTAAGATCTAGTAACACTCGGACCTGCTCTAAGATATTCCCAGTGAATACACGGGGAATGCATGGCCCGTAAGATGTCAGATTCCCGTTCTCATGGCCCATCATCGTTAGCGATGCTGGTCAGGGCTAAAGAGAAGCTGCAGTCCAATTCTACATCTAGAGAACCAACACTTACAGTAGTTGTCCCTTAAGAATCCATGGTTTCCATGAGTGATGCAGTGGGTCACCCTATCTGCCTATTCACTCACACTTCCTATACAGTATATGCAAAAAGTCAGCATAAAGGACTTGACAGCACATGATGATGATGGTGATGATGATGACTTGTTCATAGAGAATCACAGAGAGAATATGTTCCCTCTTTAAGGTGCCTCCCATCCAAACACTGGCCAGACCTCACCGGCTTAGTTTTGCCCATTACCAGACCCCGACTTTGAGGCTATCTCTGTAGGGCTGGTAGTCTTATACTGGGTCATCTCTTTCTCCCCCCTGTGGTCCTGCTTTCCTTTCTGCCCATTGTCTCATTCCTGCAATTGTCCCCATCCCCAACCTCTCTGCCTCTTGTCCTCCAGGCGCTCTTGAAAGGGGAGGAGCTCAAAGCTGAGGCAAGGGGGGGTGGAGTCTATCCACCTGGAAAAGCTGGCCACCCTTGCTTGGTCACCATTAAAAGACAGACAGACAAGACTGTTAAAGGACTGCTATCGATTACCTATTTGGGACTGTGCCACCATGGTGGATTTGCGGTCACAAAGAGGAGAAAACGGCAGCCCTAGTTCGGCCTCTTTGTCTCCCTGCAGTAGGAAAAAAAGACACAAACAATGTTTTAAAAAAAGCACTAGTTTGTACTAGGTCTCAGCAGGGCCGGCGCTAGGTTTTCTTGCGCCCTAGGCGGCGGGTAGGGAGGCGGGACGGCTGTGGCCATGGGGGGGCACGGGTGGGGGGCACGGGGTGGCGGTGGGGGGCACGGGGGGCCACGGGGCGACGGGCGGGTGGCGATGGGTGGCGGGGGAACGGACGGCAGTGGCTAGCAGCAGGGGGGGCGGAGGGCAGCAGGCTAGCCAGCGGTGGCAGTGCGGGGGTGCCAGGCCCCTCTCCATTTTGGCACCCCCTGTCCATTTTCGCGCCCTAGGCAACTGCTTAGTTCGCCTTAATGGACGCGCCGGCCCTGGGTCTCAGTGGAAGACAGACAATTTAAAAAACCCTCCACCCACCCACATACAAAGAGCATGGGACTCTTTGTGTTGCATTTGTCACAGCTGGGAACAGGCAGGCGGTGCCTTGGGGGGAGTGTCTCAGCCACAGACAACCCCATAGGCTCGCCTTTTATCCTTGTCGAATTCTATCTTTATGGTGGGACATAATGCCAGTAATTTTACAAGTCTCTCTCTCTCTCTCTCTCTCTCTCTCTCTCTCTCTCTCTCTCTCACACACACACACACACACACACACACACACACACACACACACACACACACACACACACACACCCCAAACCCCACAGCCAGCCTGGCCATGGCCCCAAGGCTGAGGGGTTAATTTACTCCTGGCTACTAGATGACAGAAGGCAAGCATGGCTTGGACACAGGTGGTTACTTCATGTCTTTCTTTGTTCTGCGACAGTTTTGTACTGTGACAACATTGGTCGTGATTACGTGGATTTGTCCCTGTTTCAGTGTTCCCATGGTCGTGATAACTTGTCTCGTGACAAGTGTTACTTCACGGTCTTGTACCGTGACGAACACTGAATTTGTCTAGCTTCCTTTTTCCTTTTTGGGGTGGGGTGGGGCTTAAAAATTCTTTTTTGATATTTCGCTTCTGAAAATTCAAAATTTAAAAAAAAACCGGACAGTTTTCTGAGAGAAACGAATGTTTTGTTGCGTGACAGTCGTTACTACATGGTGTCTTGTCTCGGAACAGAAAGCGGGGGGAAAGAGTGACGAGGGAAAACCCTACCCCAGCACCAGGTACAGCATTGTCACACTTAGCCCCCATTCCGGGGGCATGGTTGAGACAAATTTCAGTAGTTGTGTGACGGACATGAAGTAACATTTTTTTGTACTGCTCCTAAGCGCAACACTAACAGAGACAAAACGGACGTGAAGTAACCGCCATACATAAGTCTGGGGAGAAATTCACAAGGGAAATGCCAGTTCTCAGCTACAAGGGACAGTAATTAAATGGAACATCCAGGTACAGCAGTAGGAGATCTTTGAACAACAGATGCTGGGAAGTGCCTGGAAATTTCATGCCTAGGTGTAGAGGATCTTGCTGGATCCTGCAGAAAATAAAACCTTTTCAGTGTTGTAGGGCATGTGTTAAAATTGCAGAACCCAGTGCAGGGTTCTGCAATTTTTACACTGCTGGGTGTTATTTTTTTTAAACCCAGAATAGGTGACATCCAACTAGAAGCTAAAAAAGAACAATACTTTAAAGTCAACTGAGGGGAAAACGGGACTAAAGAGATGAAGAAAGATTTAAATAGTTTAGGAGGGTGACTGCATTTGTATCTAAGCCCAGCTCACAGCTGACTCTATACTCAACACGCATGAGCCACGCGTGGCAATTCCCTCAACCATGGGTCAAACAGATAGCATGTCATTAGAATGGGACATTCATCGAGTGCGGAAAGATGTCCAATAGTCACAGGGGTTGCTTTTCACACTCCCTGTAGTTTGTAAATTAGCTTCTTTGAGTTTGTGACTGAGAGGCCAAGAGGCTTTGCTTGCAACTGCATTTGCTCAGGCAGGAAGGTGTGCCAACATCGTGCCTCTGGAAACCCTCACGGGATCTTAGCTTTCTTAATGATGTGCTATTTGCAGCATCTCCTCGGTGACCTCCCTGGACGCCGTCTGAGACGTCAGAGAGTGGGTCCAACGCAATTGTTCTTTTACAGATGTTGTGGAATGCTGTTCCTTCAAAGTTCATCCCCAAGATCTGTCATTTGCCCTCAAAACATGGGGGGGGGGAGGCGGTGGAATAAAGGCAGGAGGGCAGGAAGGGGCCCGTCTAATGCTCTCCGTAGCAATGTGCACCTGCCCCCAAAGAAATCAGTTCTTAGGTGACAGGATAGAATTTAATTTTAAGGCATTTTGAGTCTCTGTGGGGGACAAAGGAGAAATTTAATTTTTACATTTTATTCTTAAATGTTTAAGTCCTCCTGGACATTTATTTATTTATTTATTTATTTATTTATTTATTTATTTATTTATTTATTTATTTTAGAGGTTTTTTTAACCCCGCCTTTCTCCTTGGAAAATATAGTCCAGTACGATTAAGACATATTCAAGTACTTGAAAACAAGGAATTGAGGGACATCTTACAGCATTAATAGACAACATTACATTAAATGACATGCAAGGTCAGAACTCTTCCGAAGGGATAAGAAGAACAGTGATACGCACATACTCGAGGTGCACACTGGTGCTAGCTGTTGCTTTTAAGGCCTCAATGTGTGCATTTTGGAAGGAAAGGTCAGTACCTGTCGAAAAAACTCTTCCATCAGTGCTTTGGTCCACCGGTAGTGCAGATCCCAGGATTTGGACGGATGGCTTATGTCGGCTGCATGCAGGATCAGGGACATGGCTCTGGATTTGTCTATCCTGTCCATGCAAAGACATTCTCTTAGTATTTCAGAGCAGGAGCTCCATTTTCACTATTGCAACCTACGGTTCCACAGGGATAACAGTGCAGGGCCGGCCCTACCATTAGCAGAGAGAAACAGTTTTCTTAGGGGATAAATGGGCTGCTTAGAAGGAGCAGGGGAGGCCCCGGCTTCTACTTTCATCTGGGGGGAGGGGGACCTTGTGTCTTTAACACCAGCTGCCTTCAAAACCTGTGGCACTGCTGCCACCCCCACCCCCAGTGAGCCTGTTACATGTCATGCAAACTGGAGGATGTCCTCTCCCATCAACAGCAAGGGGGAAAAGGTTTGACTGCCAGTTCTAGAGCTGGAATGCAGGCAATGGGTGGGAACCTTGCCACAAAACATCATTTGCTGGCCCTGCAAAATGGGAGGAAGCCACTTACCCCTCGGTCTCTTGAAGGGTATGCCTCATGGTTTTGATTTGCTGGAAATGCCCTGACATATCTGTCGATAGGACCATCTCAATGACGAGGCCGCGCAGCTCCCTGCAGGCAACCAAAGAGAGGCATTTACAGCTGCATTTTATTCCATAAGGACACGTTTTGATTAAGCAGTGCCAGTTAGACCATCTCTCAGCCAGAAAAATGAAACCTTCCCCCCAATGGCTTATGGTTATTATTAAAAAGAAGCCTCCAGGAAAGCTGAGTTATTCAAAACAATATGTAACTGTAATACTTCTGTGAATTGGGAGAGGGCCTGATTCATCAGCCCAATGATTGTTGCCGTAGTGGATCCATGAACAAAGGAATGATGGTGACCCCCACGTGGGAAGCAAGGGATCCAGGGGTCTGGCATGGGACTGTGGGGGTGAATGGGGGGGCACCCAAACACGGAAATGGGCACCAGGAGGGGGCAGCCCCACTGATGCATGGCGCATTCCAAGGGGCTGTAACAGAGGCTCAGGCCACCGATGGGAGCATCCAAGTAATGGGGTGCTCCATTGATGTGATGGACCCAACCCAATTGACTAGCCAAAGTACTGTTTGCTGTATTGAATAAAGTTATGGCCTGTGTGTGTGTGTTGTGTCATTACAGTTGTGACCGACTCTTTGTGACCCCACATCCATGGAGTTTTCTTGGCAGGAATACTGGAGTGGTTTGCCATTTCCTACTCCAGGCGCCTAGTTATACCCAAAAACGGTGATGGTCATGCCTCTTCATTGTTTATTTACGGTCTTCATTGTACAATCATGACGTTAAGGGGAGCTCAGCTGTAGGCAACAATGATACTGTTGTTTCGTCAACCCTAATCTCAAAACAGAAACTCAAGGTGGGACGTTTGGCCTCGTGCCTGTCTTGGCCCATGGCAACTGCCAAGACGATAGAAAGGCATGACTGCTGGCAGGCTTCAATGGCAAACAAGGAGAGAATCCACCAACAAAGTCAAAGGGTCTCCTTCAGGAAGGGGCTCTCCCCTCCCCCTCCATAGAAAGGGCCGCTTTAAAGCAAAGATAGGGGACATCTGTCAACCCAGTTCAATTTCAGAGATGTTCTCTCAAGGCCTACTTTCCAGTAATGGGTGGAGGCAAAGAGGCAAAGGGTTGAGAGACTAAAAATCTTAACATCCTTTAGCTTGACCTTTGGACTGCCGGTAGCGAAGTCTTAGGAGAGACAGTTTTGACGTTCAGAATGGGAAGAGCCTCCTTTCAAAAGCAAGGCTGCCACTCCCTGACTGGCGAAAGACATGCAGCCCTTGTGGGCCTGTGTGTCTCCCCATCAGTGCCTTAAAGCAAAATATGGTGGGGGCCTTCCTAATAAAGGAACTACCTGGATGATGATGAGGCCAGCCTTTTGGAGAACCCTAAATCATCCCCACTGCTTAATTTGCCATTCTCAGCCACTGCCAGAGGATGGCTTCTCACAGCACCTTGGCTTGGTAGCTTTGGTCTGGATGTCCGCAGGGATGAGACAATGGCACAACGTGCCGTGATTCATGCAGCCATGCTTTTTCCAGGCTCCAACGAGGAGATGTGCCTGCTTGGTTGCCCTGGCTTGCCCGCATGGCAACAAAGGCTAGGTGGTGCAATCAGCTGCAAATACTCTACCCTCTCCATGAACCAATCTGGCCTGACTGGATCACGTGTGTGTGGCTGGACCATGAGGCAGAGGGAGGAGGGTGTGCGTGCAAAAACCTCCCAACCAACCAACCAACCAACCAACCAACACAACTGCCTGGTTCCACAGAGCTGGATGGGTCCCTCTTCATTCCCTTTCTGGGCCTAGGCTTGTCCACTCCTATGTAACAAACCAGGAATCAACCAAGTCAAACCCCTGCAGATCCAGCTAAAGCCAGAGGGGCTCCCAGCGCCCTTCACAAGAAACCCCATGTGATGAAAAGGTGATGGACCTCTGGCTGCAGAGTTGGAAGGGCCCCCATGGATCACGGAGTTCATCCCCTGTCGAGGAGGCCCGGTGGGGTGAATTGAACTCCCAACCTCTACTTCTCCACCCAGAGACCTAAACCACTGAGCTACCCGGCCCGATGCGTTGTTTTTGTTGTTTTTTTTTTTTAAGTACTGATTGCAATTCACCATTAGCTGCAAAGGACTTCTAGTGGTTTCACCAGAGGAAGTTTCTTTACTTAAAAAAAAGAAACGACACTGTGCAGCCATGGTAACAGATGGTAGGGGGAAAAAAATCTTGCCTTGCCTGAGCTAAGAGGAGGTTAGCGACTCACGAGTTCCGAACAGTTGTGTGGGATATTTTTAGAGCAAGGTGCAAAAGCACCACTTGGAAACGCAGGGCTTTCAGCAGATTTACAAAACAGTAAGTAAGAACGGGGGGGGGGGGGGGAGAGAATACTGAAGCTGAATGATGGAATCCTGCGTCTGGACGGCACTAGCCGATCGCCATTAGCGAGTCACAACTAGAGTAGACCTGTTGAATCAGCGAGGATTTGGTGATTCAGGTCTTCTGTAAATTCCACTGAATTCAATGGGACTGTTCTCATCGCAACTTACCACTGGGTTTCAATCAGTATTTTTAAATGATTTAAAAATGAAAAAGTAATGGCTTTTTAAAAATGAAATGGCTTGTTTCTAATTTAACAGGTATATAGTGAGGTTCCATAATCTACTCTGGGAAATTCAGTCATTTTGTGTTGCTCGTTTGGGATGTTTTGAAGTCAGCTATTCCACATTATTGAGGTGACTATTTTGACTCTTAAAATGGGGTGGCTCAAAAGGGGGGGTGTCTTTCAAATAGTCCAAATGGCTTACCCTTTTCTGCCAATGTCCATTCCCCTCGACTGCAGTTGCTTTAATTACATTTTTGTCTATACAGTACCTCCCAATGACAGCCAGTCCATAGAGCACTGAATACTGTATATAGTGTTCATGCCCTGACTCCACCTCCCATTACAAACCCTAGCACAGCTGACTGCACAATTCCGAGCCAATGACACAGGGAGCGCCTATGCCAGCCACGGGTGCCTCTATGGGCTCTATCACACGTCCTTTAAAATTCTGATTTAATTTTCAGATAAACTGTTTCCCAAAATCTTGTCCTCACAGCCACCAGGTTTTTAAAAAAAGGGTAATGCCCCTTCTAGCGAGCTTTCCAAGACCTACCTCTGGTGCTGGGTATTTTTTGCTCCAGTTAAAAATGCACATTTTTCCGGAGCCAAAAGTCTGTGGGAATGCATATGATCCGGTTCTCCACTCCCACCCCCAGTGCCAACCAGCTGGCCCTGGTGTTGGTCAGCATTTTATTATTATTATTATTATTATTATTATTATTATTATTATTATTATTATTATTATTATTATTATTATTATTATTATTATTATTATTATTACTGATTATTTATTATTATTTAGCACTGATCTCCTATCATCTATCTAGGGCTATCTATCTGTGTCTGTGTATCTATCTATCTATCTATCTATCTATCTATCTATATATATAATAGCGCCAAAGGCCAGCTGAAGGGCACTGGGGTGGGGGGATAAAATTTTTTTTTTTTAAAAGTGGAATGGAGCAGGGAAAAAGAGAAAGCTGGATAGCTCCCTGCCCACTTGGCCTCATTGCAACACAGACACCACCACCCCAAAGAAGTGGGAAAGAATTATAGATCCACTTCAGGGAAAGTGTGATGACAAACACCACCTCCCCATCCTCACCACAGATAGTGGTTCATGCCATAGGTTGGGAGGAATAAGTATCAGAGCAGGGGGCTCCTTGCTGGGCTCCTTCATGGCAGTTCTCTCAACAGCCTTTTTCTTCTACCTCCTCCTCGGTGAAGATGGAGGAGAACAGCCCCCCTGTCTGTATCCTCCCTGCTCTGTCCTTCACCTCTCCTGAAGGAGTCTCCAGAACGTATATCCATTGGCTCTGAAGGTCCCTCTTCCCTCTCCAGGGTTGACCCTCCTCTTTCTCTAGGCTTCTTGAATAGCCTTCCCTCTCTCGGTCCTTTCTCTGGGTCCACTGTTCTTGTGGCCCAGGGGTCGTGTGGTTGGCTTTGCAGAGGAGAAAATTCACTTTCTAGTTGGACCTTTGGTCTGATCCAGTAGCCTTCTTGCTACAGACCTGAGTGTAGGCCACACATAGTTTTAAATGGGCCATGAGGGCTGAGAGAGGTTGCGAAGACGAAGCTGTAGCCATCAGGAGAGTTACTCCTGGGTGGAACATGAGTGGCACAGAAATTTTAAAACGAGTCAGCCGGTGAAAGAATAAATGCTTTCAAATAAGCAATGCCTTCAAAATTGCCAATGCTCATGTGAAAAGCCATCATGAAGCAAATGCAAAGTGTAGTGGTTCTCTCTCTCTCTCTCTCTCTCTCTCTCTCTCTCTCTCTCTCTCTCTCTCTCTCTCTCTCTGCTTCTATACTACCCAGCTTAGTAAAGTACTACTCAAGGTGGTTTACATAATTAATGAAAACATGGAAAATAAAAGAATGCATAAGCCACAAAGAACGAAAACAGAAAAAGGAAGGTGACTGCCAATAGCCATCTTGTGGCTTAGGAAAGCCATCTGGCGGCTTATATACAGTAGAGAGATCCATAGCACTCAAAGCACTCTCTGGGCAGTTTACAATTTAATGATACAGCCTATACACACACCTGACACACACACGCCTGGGAGCTGGGTACTCAATTTACCAACCTCAGAAGGATGGAAGGCTGAGCCAACCTTCATCCCGCTACATGAGCCCAGAATCAAACTCAGATCATGAGCAGAGTCTTCACTGCAGTACTGCACCTTAAACACTGCACCACAAGCATACAGCAGCATCAAATGGACCCTCAAGAAGATCCTGTTACGAACAGGGCAGGTAGGGCCCCTGGAGGAACCTGGGCACTGCATGGAACTTGTGGCAGGAGGGAATTCACCCTGAAAGAGAAACTGGCATATTTTTTGCACAGCTTTCCCCGCAGTTGATCTCTTTCTGTGCTAACTAATATCATTGTGGGGTCAGATAAAATCCGTAACCCCATGTTTGCCTCTTGTTCCTACATCTGACCACACATAATGTTCCTATTAAGGGGGAAATGCTGGCACGGGAGGAAATCCACGCTGGAGGACATGTTCACACATCCTCCCCTGATGCCATGGCAGCCAGCCAACGGGGAGAAGTTGTGTTGGGTTTTCTGTGACCACATGAACTGGTTCTTGTCTTTCCAGGCTGGTCGGCAAGTCTTACCTCCATTCGTCTTTGGTTAGGTTCACCAGGATGTTCATGTCTTCTTCTTGCATAATCTTATAAGCAGCACTTACGTGGTGGTTTTCAAGAACAGAGCGGTCGTTGTATAAAATGGCAACATCTGATCTAGATGTGGAGAAAGTGATTTTAGGCCAACATTCACGCCACAATGACAAAAGCTTAGCCGTCCATTTTGTTAATGGGGGAGCTAGAGCTCGTAAAGGCGCGAGAGAAAACACCTGGCGTTCTACGTTGTGATGACTCTGCCAGCTGTCAATGGGGTTGCCCATGGAAAGCACGCCCAGGATCACATTGGAAGTGGTCACTTTAATGGGAACAATCCCCTTTAAGGTGACCCTTCCATTTGCCAGAGAATTGCTCCCTCGCTCCGCCTGTCCCTCAAAAGGAGGAGCCTTACAGCTGGGTAAAAAAAAAAAGATCCAGCTTCATCACTCAAGACTGGGCTGGAGCGCATTCCCCTACGAGTTGCTGTTCTGGAAGAGGCAGTTGTGTTAGTCTCTGCAAGCATCAAATGTTGAAACAAAACCAAAGCATAAAAATAAAAATAAAAACCCTTAACCAAGTGGACTTGTCCACAAAAGCTCTCGTTAAAAACTATACACATACAACACGTCGTCTTTGAGGTGCCGCCACATTTTTGTCTTTTTAATTTGTTCTTTCACTGTATCCTTTTATCCTGGTTTTTACCTACAATCGTATGGGAAACTGATGCGCCGGACCCCTCCACGGGCAGTCCAAATGGCCATCTATTTCCTCGTGCGATCACACCTTCAGTTTTAGCTCTTTTGATTAAGCTCTGGAGGGGAACAGGCAAGTTTTTCTTCTAGGTTTTTGGGTGCTCAAAGCCATCCTCTCCAAGAGGGAAACAGAAAAGTAGTTTGCACTGAGGATTAGTGGACTGAGGCATTCCAAACTACATCTTTGCAAGCATGAGACGTCTCCCCCCCCCAAGCATCCTTCTTGCTCCCATCTGTCCCATTGGCCATAGAGGAGGAGGAGGAGGAAGAGGGAGGTGGTTAAGGGCAGCTGTGGAAGACTGGATTGGAGGACTCATTCTGCTTTACACCCCACTATGTTGTATGGAAACAGTCTGGTATAAAGCATGAAGGTTGGATTTTGACTGGAAAGACCTGGATTAGGACCCCCAACTGATTCATGGGGTCATATTCTCCTTGTTTAGCACAGCCTACCTCACAGAGCTGCTGTGAGGATAAAATATTTAGCACACTGAACTAGAGATGTACACAAAATGAAAAATGACATGCTGTTTTACCATTTTGTGAAGTTATTAAATGTTGCAAGACAAAATGAAACACAAGCAAGCATTCCATCAGGTAACAAAACAAAATGCAATTTACAGTTTTACAAATGAATCATTTCATCCTTCCTAATGTCATAAGATACCAATATCACCCTAGGAAGTCAGGACAGCCAGCTGGAAAATGCAATCTGTGTGCAGAGAGATGGGGCCTAGGAATGGATGATGTACCAGTAAGACATTGTGGTCCATCTGGGAAGAGATGGGCCACCAGGTATATCAGTGCAGAGGGTGATTTGATGGTGACTGGAAAAGATTCCATGCAAAAATCATATGAAATCAAGAGGATACAGTAAGATCCACCTTCTTTTACCCATAAACCTCTTTTATTTAAATTTAAAGAGAAAGGATTGGGTGCTGACTATGTAAGTCTAGACTGAAATGCTTAATGAAAATGGTCCATTCCCACTACCCCACTGTTGTGGAGAGCAAAAACATATCTGGAGGGGGGGAACAGTACAGTAGCTGTACACTCTCAATTCACCTTGTCCCCCACTCTACCCCCCAATTCCTTTCATTCCCTCACCTTCTAGAGAAGTTCTACAATTATTATATTAGGGGACCTTCCTACAATTATATCACTGGCATCAGCCTTTGCATCTCACAGAGAAATGACTTTTAGAGGACTTCTTCCCACAGCTATCATTTTCTCATCCCCTTTTTAAGAGGTGTGGCATTAATATTTGGCAGACTTACCTGGTCTGAATGTGGAAGTTGTTGGTCGTCCCAGTGTGCTCGTAGTCATGGACGGCAGCGGCAAAGATCATGGCTAGTATTTCCAGTTCAGTTAGCCAGTGCTAGTTCACAGAAACAGAACCACATCACATATGGTGCAAAAAAAGGGAACATCTTTAAACGTGAAATGACATCTCCAAACAGACTCAACATGCCTCGTACAACCCTGACCCTTCTATAGTGGTGGGTGAAGTCCATGACAACTGATGGTGGCCTGCTAGAGAATGTTGGACCACAACATCCTATAAGGCTAAAATCTGTCGGGAAATGACATCCCAAAACATCACAGTTCCCCACCCATGCCTTAGTACCTCCTTGAGTCAATAATTCATGGGTAACCCTATTATATTGCCACCTGGGTAGCCCAGCTCTAGAATGGCAGCAGAAGGAGAGACTGAAAAGCAATCTCTAGAGTACTTTACAAGAAAATCCTGGAAAAGGGTTCTACAAGTTAGCAATTATTTATTTATTTATTTATTTTTGCACTGATATACCGCACCTATTCCCAAAGATGGGACTCAGGGCGGTGCACAACAAACAGGATAAAAACAGTTTCAAAACTACAACATCAACCTAGACAAGGCACAAAGTAAATACAATCAGGCGGGCCAAAGGCTGCAAACAAGCAGACCGGGGGGGGATGTGCTTGGAAGCACATAATTGTTATAGCTAGCTAAATATAATATAAAATATGTTTGCATCAGGCAAGCAGGCAGGCAGGCAGGCAGGCAGGCAGGCAGGCAGATAGATAGATAGATAGATAGATAGATAGATAGATAGATAGATAGATAGATAGATAGATAGATAGATAGATAGATAGATAGATAGATGCTTACAAGAAATGACCCTATTTCTTTAGTGTTCACAGTTATCATTACAGTCATACCCATGAGCCCTAAAGATGGGTCTGTCTTCCTCTTCATCCTTATTAATTGTCACCAACATGATGCAGCTAAGGCTAAATGCCAAACTATGCTACTAAACAGATACTGTACTGTATTCATGGACAATGAGAACAGCTGTCACCACTAGTCTCTAAATCGAACGTTTAATATGGGCTAATTAATTTCCACACCTCATATCTAAGCTCTGCCCTGGTAGTGCCCCAAAACCCTACAAGGATCTAGTTGAGGCTGAATGCTTATGCTGTCTAGAAGCAAGCCTTGGAGCTGGAGTAGGGAAACCTTCCAAAGGTTAGTAGATATCAGTTCCCAGAAACCCTTATCAGCATAGTCAGTGGTTAGGGTGTTTGGGAGTTGTAGTCCAAATCATTTGGAGGAACAAACCCTCCCCAGCCTTTGCCTTGGAGCATGCCTAAAGCGGTTGTTATGGATCATGACATAGGGTTTATTCAAAAATACTTATCCTCACAATATTGGCCCCCCATCAGTGTTTAGTGAGTGATGTAATGTTCTGGTTCTGCTTGTGGGCTGAGTCACCTTCTCCAGCTTGGAAGGGCTCAGCCCAATGTCTTGCTTCTTACCATTATACCCGTGAGAAGCAGGATGCAATGTACAGTGTAGGTAACGTCTGCTGCATGGATTAAATTGTGGTAGGGGTTTCTGTGTTTGCTGTAGCCTGCTTCCAAGGCTTCTCCAAACGAAATTACACTGGGAACAGGGATCTGCAAAAAAGCAAATGATGGAAACAAAATGAGTAAGAGTTGAAGTGTGCAACCTACAATGGCAGGATGAGGTGTGTACTGCTATCTTTGCCATTCCCATGTGGGAATGTCATCTAAAAATGAGAACAAGAAGGCAGTAAAAGAGTCCTACTTAGAAATCATCTTTTTTGCACCTGAAAAGGACAGGGATGGCATCACTTGGGGATGAACTTACCAAGAAGCTCCGACAGTTCCTTTCAGTTCATGGCTTTGATGATACATTGGAGTTGCAAGGAGCCACCGAAGTGGGTCACTTCAAAAGACAGTGACCTCCCCCACCCCCTGTGATTCAGTGGGAGTGTTGGCTGGCGATGACTCCAATTCCAGAGGTGCTGGGAATCCACACCAGGTTGTAGTCTACACTTTATGACAGCAACCCAGTTGCTGAACCTATTTGGAGGGTTGGATATAGGGTTCAGCATCATGAATGATCTGCCTGTCAAGTGCAGATTAAAACTTGGAGTGGACTCACAGCACCTCCAGAACTGGAGTCACCAGCTGCCGCTTGTCAGTGTGACTGATGTGTGGTGGCCAATGCATAAAAACCTTGTAGCCATCTAATGCATCTCGCCCTTAGAGCTTGCATCTTGACATAGGGAAATTCAATATTGGAAAGAATGAAAATAATGACATGGTTAAGGCATTCATATTTCTGTGGTAGGATGACACTTTAAGTCACAGTTCTGGGTGGATTCAGCATGCCATGTTCTCTGTTCTCACGAGAAGTAAATTTCTAAATTCTGGTGAAAACTGGGACTCAGACAGATGTCTACGTTAAAGAAAGAAGTGAAGCTACATTTGTTTGGACTGAGCCTTTGGCTAGTTAACAATGTCCAGTTTTTGACACAAAGGATGCCTCTCATCCCTTAGCAACCATATTGAACAGAGGTGACCAAATGGTGGTCTTTTATATGTGGCTATATGTTGGTGAAGATTCTCAGTCATCCAGGTGAGCTTATCTGAAAGATGAAGCATGGTAACTGGACTTTTGTTTTTATGTGAGATCGGAACATTTCACTACTGGCCCAAGCAGCTAAGTCAGTCGGCGGAAAGTTAGTGGTGAAGCTTCCCGTGTATAGTTCAACTTGATTTCACATCATCCTGGTCTGAATGTGTCTGTGCTGCAGCTCCTCTGGCCGCACCACCACTCTCCAACAACATCTGGAGGGCTTGAATATGCCCAAGATGGCCATAGATTGCCCTGACCCATGTGTGATGTTTTTCCACAGGATAATGTTTACAAGCCATGGTGCTGACACAATGCTTTCCTTTTCATCTACTTTAGGTACTCAATTTTTTTTAGGTTCCTGCCAAACAACATGGGTTTTCTAAAGCCTCAAACTTCTCCTTCAGTTAAAAATAGGATGATAAGACTATGTTTATCTCCAGGGTTGATTTGTCACCAGATGAATTACGGAATATATATATTTATAGCTCTTCCATTAAAATTAAAATACCTGTATTTGAAAGCTAGCCCTCAATTAAACAGGACAAATCAAAGACATGATCAACATTTAGATCCAGTCATTAATCACTTTTGATTAACAGAACTCAACACCCAATCTAGGTTTGGGGGCATTATCAGAAGCAAACAGATCTGAAGCAAAGAATAGTTACTTGGGTTGAATTGGTGCAAACTGTTTGAATGACTTTTTCCGGGTTCTGATGCTCCAGGCCTGCTATCCCCTCTCAAAAGGGAGAGAAAAGCCATTTTAATCTCTGAGTTAGACAGTGGAATATCCCCCACACCCCCATTTCAATTGTATGTTTTTACCCCTGTGGCTGTGAATATGTCTGTCATCTTAAATGAGAAGTCTCTTTTAAATTCAATTTTGCTACTAAATTTTATTTTATAGAACATTATCGGTTGTTTAATGAGTTTTCTCAGTGTTTGTACATACATTTTTAAAACCCTAGGTAGAACTCACCCAAACAATATGTATATGTGCAGCACCCATCGAGTATACATAAGCAGTTCCTGCCAAGCCCCTCAATAAATGATCCATGATTTTCCTAGATTGAGGTGTCAGGTGCTACTAGCCCCCTGAGCCAGTTTTTATCAGAGACAAAGAAGGGACTATATACAAAGGGCTTTACTCATTGTGATGGGTGGGCAACTGAGAAGAGGCCATCAGGTATGTTGTCACCACGATCACCATCACCTGCTGTGCCACCAGACCCCTCGCCTTCAGCCTTCCTGAATACAAACTTGCACTTTTTTAATTGGTCACATTCATATTCCACCTTTCCTCCAACGAGCAAAGGACAGCATATGTGACTCTCCTACTCCCTGCTTTAACTTCATAACAACTACCCGCTGATGCAAGTCAGGATGAAGAGGGTATGACTGTCCCAAGATCACAGAATACCTTCACGGCTCCATGGGAACTGGAAGGGAGACCTTCTAAGACACAGCCAAACAGCCTAACTCAGGCATGTCCAAACTTCGCCCTCTTGGTGTTTTGGACCACAACTCCCAGAATTCTAAGCTTAGATTGCCAATGGCAAAGGACTGTGGGAGCTGTGGTGCAGAACATCTGGAGGGCTGAAGTTTGGACATGCCTGCCCTAACCACTACACCACAAATTTGTCTTCAGTCCATCTACTTCCTGCCCATGTGTCTCTCTCTCTTTTTTTAAGCACACTTGCTGCTTGCGTCACCCCTAAAAATGCTGTTACTCAGGTAACAGAAGCCATTTTTGCTGCTACTCATTCAGCCGCGGTCACCTGGAGGGTCTGCTCCTTTTCTTGCTCACAGATTTAACACATGCCATGCCCACTAGACTTTCTGAAATTATATGACAGGAAGGAAAGTTACTAAAGCCCCACTCAATTATACTAAGCACTGGTTTATCTATTTTTAAGGGACAATGTAAAATAAAGCATTCCCTTTCCTTGTGGATGTCCTTTCAAGGAAGTTCCTTACCTTGAAACGGCTCAATAGATCATATCTGGTAAACAATTCATACATCATAAATTTCAGGCTGTGGCCTCCACTGGCTTCATTTAGAGCAAACACATCAAATGACCATTTATCGACATCCTGAAAGCACAGAGGCAAGGAAATGAAAATTAGGGATTTTGACACCCTCTTATGCCCAATCCGATGCAGCCCATCTTGGACAACCAGTGAACCTCTTGGGATTAAATGAAGATAGTAGATACCTGTGGACCATGTTTGGTAAGTAAGGGCACCACACATGTCAACCAAGCAGAGTACGGGAAACTGTCCATTAACTGCCAGATAATGACTCTGGGTGAAAGGAGCTTACCTTGCAAGTGTGGACACTTGAGAGAGTACATTGCCTCTAAAGTTTGGCAGGTAGAGCTTTGGTATGAAGGACTGCACGCATCATGGCAGCCATCACAATCTGTTGTAAGATTATGAAAGGCAATAAAATGCCATTTTAATCTTCCCACGACACTTACGATGACTACACAGAAATGGGAGAAAGGTCGACAGGTCCCTGCAGGAGTTTGATGGCTAAAGGTTGCTAAGAATCTGTGCAATGAAAATTACATCAGGTATTTAGAATGCATATAGGTAGGAGATAGGGAAAATCCTCAATGCAGCAAAAGGAAGGAAGGAAGGAAGGAAGGAAGGAAGGAAGGAAGGAAGGAAGGAAGGAAGGAAGGAAGGAAGGAAGGAAGGAAGGAAGGAAAATAAAAGGATGGACAGCCATAGCCTTGTGTGTGTGTGTGTGTGTGTGTGTGTGTGTGTGTGTGTGTGTGTGTGTGTGTGTGTTTGGTTACAGTCATGACCAACTCTTCATGACCCCATGTCAATGGCATTTTCTGGGCAGGAATACTGGAGTGATTTGCCAGTTCCTACTCCAGGCGCCTCCAGCACCTGGTATTCCTTGGTGGTCTCCCATCCAAGTACTAACCAGGGCCGACCCTGCTTAGCTTCTGAAATCAGGCGAGATCGGATGTGCTTAGGGCATCTAGGCAACTGCCCAGATTTGATGAAATAAAGGTAGTTAGTGGGGACAGTATATTTTATTGGGGCAGCAGTGACATACAGAAATATTATGGAGTGGCGTAACAACATAAAAACTGAGTAACATGATGTTACAGACCTCATTGGATAGTGAGGCTACGGCATGTTTTCCAACTAAAGACACACACAACCATACACACCCATCTGCTCATAAAAATGAATCGCAGAAAAATTCTATGAAGAACTGAGAGCTGTTATAAAAACCTTTCTAAAAAGCATCACCTTGATGTCATAATGAGCAATCAAATGCTAAGTTTGAGAAAGGTGTTTGTGGAGGTTTTTTTTTTTAAAAAAATATTTTTGTGGGGTGGGGAGCCAACTAGAGGTGAAAAAAAAAGGAAACAAAAATCTCGAACAAATGATACAGTTTTGTGAAGAAAAAAGAGCTTGGCGTCGCCAACGCTGTTATTCAAATCATCACCAAGGAGACTGTGTAGAGGGAAGTCGCTGCACGATAGCACTAAAAACATTATTGTAAGAACACAAGTGGTCTATATCCCAGCGAATCAGGATGCCAAAACATTGGTAAATTAGTAGATGCATCCCAGGCTTGACATGGCTTAAATCGTAATAACCCTGTCACCACTGTAATTGGCCTTAAGTTAAAGAAAGTACAAAATGCTAATGACAGGAAAAGCATCGGAATGAGACAACTGGGGGGTGCAAGTACACTCATTGCACATTGCTTGGCAGCTTGTGTCAGAGATGGCACTGTTAAGAGCAAAGGGTTGACTACTAGCAATTACAAAATATAAAACTAAACACCAGGAAACTGGTCTTCTTTCATAGACATTTGTGGGTTTCTTTTTTCAGCCAGGAGGTTGGTCAAGGGTGATTTTACACTGATTCGGCTGGCATGGCTTTTCTCTGTTTTCTGGAAGATGCAATCACCTCCTAACTCCATTCTCCCAGGTGCTGTGGCGAGGTGTGTGGGTGTATGTGTGATGTTCTCGTGTCAGAGCTGGTTGGCAGAAGTTGGAGTGTCCTTCAGGAGAAAGCTTTGCCAGAGCAACTGCTCTTCCCTATCACACAACACTAGAACTAGGGGGCACCCCATGACACTTTGGGGTGCTATATCTCAAACAAATAAGAGGAAGTACTTTTTCACCCAGAGGATCACTGGACTCTGGAACTCCCTGCCAGAAGAAGTGGTGATAGCTGTCAGCTTTGACAGCTCTAAGAAAGTATTGGACAAGTTCATGGAGAACAAGGGTATCAATTAGAGATGGGCACGAATAAAAAAAAATGATTTTTCGTTCGTTTGTCGTTTGGACGGTCCGTTTCGTTTCGTTTGCGAATTTTTGCAAAGAATTTGTTTTCGTTTTCATTCATTTCGTTACCATTTATTTCAATTTTGTGATTTTTTAGCATTTAAAGCAGTTCACTGTATTGCAGTAACGCAAAGACAAAATTTCGTTTTCTGTTCGTTTCATTTCATTTTGTTCGTTTGTCGTTTCATTGTGTAACGAAACAAAAAAACGAAAACAGAAACGAAAAATTGTTCGTTTCATGCCCATCTCTAGTATCAATGGCTATTATTCTGGATGCCTAAGGACAACCTCCAGGTTGGAGAGAGAAGCAGGATATCTCTCAATGCCATTTGCGGGGAATCGTAAGCAGGTGAAGACATCTGCTTGGGAATGCCCTGAAGCAAATGGTGAGCCACCGTGTGAGACAGAATGCTGGACTGGATGGACTGTGGCCTGTTCCAGCAAGGCTTTTCTTATGTTCTTCTGTATGTTCTTAACTGCTGCTGCTGCTGCCGCTTTGGCTCCAACCTTTCTCCCCGCCATCCTCAAAAATGCCTCGCACCGATGCCTCTGGGTTTGTCCCCTTCCTCCTCTGTGCCCAGAGGTTTCCTCTCACAAAGATCGCTTACACACCCACCTGCCCCTGCTTTTTTAACAGCTGGGAAGAGACTAGGCTAGGCTGACAGATTATATCAATTCAGTGTTGGATCACCAGTCATTTTTTAAAGGTAGAAGTTAGAGATGGGCACGACTTGAAAAAAATTTTTTCGAGTTGTCGTTAGTCGGGCCGGTTCCGTTTTGGGTCGTTTCCGTTTTTTGCAAAAATTCGCAAAATTAGTCGGTTCGTTTTTTTCGTTTTTTCGTTTTCATTAGTACTGGTTTTTTTTGGGGGTGCCTCCTGGAGGCACCTCTCTGGGGTGGGGCCTCCTCTGGCCCGCTATAGGGAAAGAGGGCAGGAGGCACCCGTGGGTGCCTCATCCTCACCCACTAGGAAAGGGAAGCAGGCTGAGACCCCTTTGGGGGTCTCCCCTCCTCATCTGTGCAAAATGGTATGCAATAGCCATATGGATATGCATACCAGTTGCAGACAGTGAGACTAGTGATGGCAGTGAACCCAGAGCCATAGGTGACCCTGACCACCATGTCAAAGAAGGGAATTGTACTTGCTGTAGTGCAATGCAAGTAGATCTGGCAGGGTTAAGGTGGGTTAGTGCAAGGGCTAGGACTAGTGATGGGTAAGGTTACGGTGGGCTAGTGGGTTGCACCTCTGGGTGCCTCTCTGACCCACTAAGAAGACAGTCTGTGACGTATGGGTAAGGACTGGAGTCAAGGATTAGGGTTCTTAGGGGGCTAGGGCTTTTAGGGGGCTTTTTGCACATGACGTCTCCATGGCCAAGTGGCCATGCGATTGGTGGGATGGCTCCAAAAATTTGCCTTTCCACTCCCACATGGCTGGCCACTCCCAGCCCATCAAAAAAAAAAATAAAAAAAATCAATGGAGGACAGAGGTGCCTGCTCAAAAATCTGGCAGTTTATAAATTTTAGCCGTTTCTGTTGTGCTTTGTGTTTTTGGACCACGATTTCAAAAACAATATTGCGTTTGCTCCCCATGCCCCAACCGCATGGCATGGCGAAATGGCAACTCGAGTCCGGCTGCCCAGGACGGGGGGGAGGCACAAAACCACCCCTCCGGTATGCCCTGCGCCCTTAGTCAAGCAGGCATTTTTCCGCCTGCTTTTTTGGCCCGGGAATGGGTGGGGGGAGAGTTTTTAAAAGTTCTCCTGTGCCGTCCTGCTTTTTTTTAACAGCTGGGCGAGACTGGGCTTTTTGCTGGCTGCGAGCCTGCGGCGAGTCCCACCAGACTAGGCTAGGCTGACAGATTATATCAATTCAGTGTTGGCATCACCGAGCACGTCAAATTTTTTCGTCGGTTCGAGCTCGAAAGGTAGAAGAGTCCAACAGAGGAAGGGGCCCATCTCTAGGAAGTGGGAGGGGTGGGGTGGGGGTGGGGTGGGGAAGAGGGCAGTGTTGGGGGGGGGAGGCTTTGTTCCCGCTGAAAATTACAGCGATTTTAGCTGCATGTGAACTCTTTCCATGCGGCTAGCTCAAATAATGATAGTTCTTTCAGCAGCAGAAGCTAACCATTTGGACAAAAGACAAACAAACAAAAAATCCAACAACCTGAAAATCAACCAGCATCAACCTCAGTCATAGCCTGAATGATATGACTGGATAGACTGTTGTTCAGGAGGGTTTTCATGAAGCCATCAAGCAGAAGCACACTCAGACAGCTCAGAAATAAATGCCACATGGGTCATGCCACTATCTAACCTGGGAGAGGTATTAAAAGATACCACCACCACCACCACCACCACCATCATCACACCATCTTAGAACTGCAGAGCTATGTTCAATAGCAACTTTAAAAACAGAATTGGAAACGGGGGGGGGAAGGAACCAGATGGAAAAAGAAATACTGTATTAAAATTAATGGAAGAGGTAAAAAGTGGAAAAATAAAGGTAGCAAATATAAGAAAATACACAAGAATGTAAATCACAGAAGTCAAAGAAACACTGTGGTACAAAGTTGTGTAGAAACAGAGAAGATCTAAGACTTGTTTAATGTACATAAAAATGTTATGGCGGTGGCAGATATGTTTTAAAAATGGACCATATCCACCTGCAAAGTTTAGTCATACAGTAATGCTCTGATACTTGATTTCAAAGGTAAAATCATAGTGTGAAGTGAATACACAAAAGAACTCTTTGATGTAAATAGAGCAACAGAGTTTATCGTATTGATGTCAGTATTGGATCGGGAACACAGAAACCTGCAGTGCAGTATAGCATTTTAAAAATGCCAAAGCTCCTGGATTTGATTATGTTTTCACAAAATTATTAAAGCTAATATAAAGTAATGACTGACGTGGTTTACAGAATATTTTCAAGTAAAATTTCAGTCAAAATTTTACTTCAATTCACCTTTATTACACTTCCCCAAAAGGTACATGCTAAAGGGTGCACTGACGATAGAACAATACACTATATAGATCAGGCCTGCCCAAAGTCCGGCCTGGGGGCCAAATCCGGCTCACCAGGCCATTCTGAGTGGCCTGCGGCTGGCTGGCCCGCCCCTCCCTCTCCCTCCTTCGCCCCATTTTTTTTAAAAAAAATCTTCCACCAACACTGACACTGCCGGGAAGCTTGAGGGGCTGGGTGGGCTGGCCGGCCGGTGAGCAGAAGCTTGTGGGGTGGGCAGGCAAGGGGGCGGGCCACCACCACCAGCACCACCAGGAAGCTTGTGGGCCTGGGCACGCGCACGGGGGTGGCGCGCGGGCGGGCCGCCGCCACCGGCATCACCGGGACCCTTGTGAAGCTAGACGCACACGCACAGGCTGCCACCACTGGCATAGCCGGGAACATTGTGAGGTAGGACGCACACACGGTCAGTGGGTGGGGCTTATGGGTCAGTGGGTGGGGCTTGCAGTGGGGTGGCAGGGTCAGGGAGCAACCGGCCCCTGACACATTCTCAGCCACCAAATCTGGCCCTCCTTACAAAACGTTTAGGCACCCCTGATATAGATTATTTGCCCTGTTTGCTTTATTAAAAAGTAATGCATAGCAAAATTTACAAAAAGATCTGCTAAGAAGCAGTAGATGACAAGCAATCTAGACTCTCAGAACTATCTGGAACCAGGGAGTCACTTTCTGCCTTCATGTACTTGAAATTTCCTACAACATGCGCACTGATACAATAAGTTTGCTTTAAGAACTACAAGATGTTTTTCTGTTGAAAAATCCAGCATAGCAGTTTGACAGAACTGTTGACGTCCAAAGGAGTGATTCAAGAGATATTCCTAGAATTGGCAACCGGTGGTAGGAACAAAAAAGCTTCAGAGAAAGCCCGTGACGGAGGACCTGAAAACACAAAGGCCGTTACTTCACGAAGTGCCTCGCTTCGAACCGACCTTGCCTTCGCTGTGAATTCGGTGGCGGTCACGTGGTCTCCCTTCGATCCCACCCCTGTTTATCAGTGCTCACGTGCTGCATTTTTACTACCGAATCGATTACTACCTCACGTGCTCCCTTCGCATTAGGACGCCGCTTTGCAACGTTCGCTTGTTCCCATCCTTAAAAAAAAAAACTCGGCGTATCGATGCATCAATACTTGGCTGTCATTTCTGACAGAGCTGGTTATGTGTCTAATCTGGTGGTGGAGAGAAGCGGGCTTGACCCCCCCCTTACGTGCTTGAAAGCCAGCAGGGTAAGGGACTCCTGCCCAACCTCTCCCCTTTGGATGCGTCTTTCCTCCCTCCCCATTCCCTTCTCGCTCCCGGGAGGGTGTGCGGTATGATTTTCAAGTCCTCCCTCTGATGCAGACCTGACCGGATCGCCCGGCAGCGGAACTCCCTGGGCGTCCCACGAGGGGACGGAGGTGATCGGGCTTTAGGGCGCGTTGCCGAGTCGGAGCGCGCGCGCGCGCGCGGTTACTGCAAGCATCTTCAGTTTGGAAGCCGAAAGGGTCGTTTGCAGAGTTTGGATATTTAAAAAATAAAAATAAAAAAAACCCGAGTCCACACGTCACGTTGGGAGCGAAGCGAGATGCGAAGCGAAAAGATTCCCGGGCACTGGAGCAAAAAAAGGGGGCGTGGTTCATCGCAGAAAAAGCCGGACTGAAACGATCGATTCGCGCAGAAAGGAGGGGTTGCCGCGAAGCGAGCGGTTCGTGAAGTAACGGCCAAAGAGGAATACAACAGAAATGCATATTCTCACTTTGTGTTCCAGCAAGATGTTTAGAAAAGCATTGGCTGATTGGCTGGCAGTCTCATTGTGAAGGGAGAAGTTCTCAACAACATCCAATATGCAGAGCTGAAGGCAGTACAGGCGCCTCACCTCTCTCCTTTTAGCCTCAGAAGGAACACACTGGGATGTAGTTATGTATTTATTTATTTTGAATATTTTTAGCCCACCTTTCTCCTTGGAAAAGGACCCAAGGTGGCTTAAGATTACTTTAGATCAAGCATATCCAAAGTCAGGCCCGGGGTCCAAACGCGGCCCGTTTTCAAATTTCGAGTGGCCCACAGCCTCTTCTCTGCGGCGGCTCAGCCTGTCATGCATCCCCACCAGCTGGCCCCTCCCCATACCGTATGGAGACATCAGCTTGCAGTTTTATGGTTTGCCTGCCCTCCCTGCCTCCGCCTGTCTCCCAGCCCCTGCCAGCCTACTTGCTCCCAGTTCCGTTTCTACAGTGTCCTCCCCTTCTTCTTGCATGTCCTGGACCTAGAGGCTTGTGCAAAGTCCAGCCTGGGGACCAAATGCAGCTGAATGGTCGGCCCCCACCCATTTTCACCTCACCAAATCTGGCCATCCTTGCAAAAAGTTTGGACACCCCTGCTTTAGATCAAAGTAATTGAGAGTGGCTGACTCAAGGCCACGGCATGAGTTGACTAGCTGACCATTTGGATGGTCTACAAAGTTTAAGCCATGAAGTCAATGAAAAAGTGTAATTAACACAGTCAGAAAATGAGTGTGGAGGAAAGCAAATTCATGGTATTCGGTAAAAATAAAAGACAGCCAAAGGTCCAAAACAAAAGCGTGGAGCATTTTGACATATGGGTGTCCCTGTTGGGATTTGAGTGAGCACTGCAATCGAGAGGGGAAAGGGTGAGCCCCAGGCCCGTTTTCTCAGTGGAAGGGGGGGGAGGGAGCGACACGCCCATGTCCGAGGCTTGTGCCTCTGAAAAGGAGGTGCGAGAAAGAGCAGCCTGAGCAGGAGAGGCTGCCTCTCGAGGTGAATCCCCATGCCACTGCCTCTGACGCCCCCCCCCCCTCTCTGTGTATGTGTGTGTGTGTGTTGCGGGAAGGGCCACAGGGCTATGTCGCAATGGAGACAAAAAGATGAAGTGGTGTTTCTGAGTCCCTACGAATGTAAATTCCGGTTTAAAAATCCACGTGGGAACCGTGACAAATTTTTTTACTACATCCCGGCCTGGTGCTTTTTAAAACTTGCTGGGTCATGCTAAAGTGGGTGTGGTGGCACTTTTATTTAAAAGCCCGCTGGCCGTGGTTACACACGATTTTAGCAGCCGCATTTTCCAGCTGTTTGAAGCAGTTTTTAGTGGTTTTGAGATAGCATGCTTGGAGGGTGGCAGTTAAGGACTGAGGACGTAGGGAATCTGAAAAAGAGTTATAGGTGATGCCATTGTTCATGAAGATGGTGATGAGGATTAGGAGGAGGATGATGATTTATATTACAAAGAAGTTGATTCCCTGAAAGAAAGAAAGAAAGAAAAAAGAAAGAAAGAAAGAAAGAAAGAAAGAAAGAAAGAAAGAAAGAAAGAAAGAAAGAAAGAAAGAAAGAAAGAAAGAAAGAAAGAAAGAAAAAGAACTGTGCTTTGTACTGTTACCGGCCTCACCTTAAACGTTTGTATCACTTCAGCTGGATAGGCCAAACCAACCATGCTAGAGGTCCTTCGGTACATTCTGAAAGAACAGAGGACTCAGTGAAAAGGAACCTGAAACTCAGTTGGGGCATACAGTCATTATTCTTTACGGACCTTTCTTGTGATATGCCATTCACAATGATCAAATGCCTGTTATAAGTCACAACCAGAATTAGGGCCAGTGAATCAACCAATGGTGAGCAAACTCCCCCATAGGTACCCCTGATTCGATGATGGTGCTCTGGTTGTGATTTATGACTGGACTTGTGTGTGTGTGTGTGTGTGTGTGTGTGTGTGTGTGTGTGTGTGTGTGTGTGTGAAATTAGACTAAATAAATTAAGAGCATCTTAAAATCACACGAAAGGCAAGGGCTCCATAAGAGGAAGAGACTCTGTATTTGCACCAGGCAAATAAAAAAATAAAAAATAAAACAAAAATAAAACATGTGACACAAGTTTTTTTTTGTTTTGTGTTTGTTTTTTGCTTGGAATTCAGCTACCTGTTCCAAAACTTCAGCTACGAATTTGCACCAGTGTCCTTTCAAGGGAGTTTTATTACTACTTAACCTGGCACACAGTACATCCCTCTCAGGATGAATAATAGTTTTAGCCCCCCCCCAAAAAGTTTTTGCTCATTCTTGCTAGTGACACTGCAGCCATGTGTGGGCAAAGCCAGGGAAGGCAGATACTTCATCATCTTCTCTTTTCCATCTTCTCTTTTCTCCCAGCTCCCTCACAAGCAGAATACCAGGCTGGGGCTAGGACAGGAAGAGGCCACAGCCAGGGACCTGAGGCCTTCCCTGTGATAAGCAGTGGAGGAGGAGGAGGGCTGTCTAGGAATACTTTGGGATGAGACAGAGCCTCATTTATCCTCTTGGGCCATCTGCCGCTCTTCTTCACACAAGTCCAAAATTTAGACCGGTCCTCCAATTTGCAGCGCAAAGAATAAAACAAACACCCACACAAGGAAATACAAGGAAATATATTGCGAGCTGAAAGAACACAATTGTTTCCCGACTGTGTGTTTTGTTATTCTCAGTTCCCGGTTACTTCTCTACACGTGTCTCGAATGATACCAGTTGGTTGTAAAGGGATGTCATGCCAGTGCTTCGTTGCGAATGAAAGGACTTAGAACAATCAGAGAACTGCAGGCCTACACATGATTAGTCAACAATAAGCTTCAATGAGCTCAGTGGGACACACCTGAAGGTGAATGTGTCTAGCGGGGTTGGAAAACCAGCCACCCCTTCGCCTTTTGTTAAAACCAGCTTTCACTTGCTCTAGCCAGTGTGATCAAGGGTGGCGACTAATGGCAGCAGCCCTCCGTAAGAATCTAGTGAGTTGGTGGTTATTTTCCTATTCTTGCTATAGGGCAGCAGCAGTTTTATGGGGCAATAAAGTGAATGTCTCCTGAGTAATCACCCTTTACTGCTGTCAGTGCTGATTACTGCCTAGCAAATATGCATAGAAATGCATTTGCTGCTGTTCTTAAAAAAAAACAAACCACTCATACATACATACACCATACTGGGATATTTTGATATAAATAAGCACGAGTCTGAACTCAATCCAGCACTGATGGCACATAGCATGCAGTTCAATTGTTCACTACCTTTTGCATCTGAAATCAGAGGGATTTGAAATTCTTCATGGTTCTTGCTTCTTCTGCCCCATAATTAGAGTGGCTTAATTTGCAAATGTGATTTTATTAAACCTTTTTTTTTAGTTACTCAACTATTGCAACTGAAATGCTAAAAGTTGAATTCTGTTATGATTAAAGCTGGAGAGCTCACCTTTCTACGAAAATCCCAGCTTGCACGGCATGCACAATGCTTCGAAATTTGGGTTTTTCCTCTGGCCTCCTTTTCGTCATCCCCATTTTCCTCGTGAAGGTAGAAGCCAGCCAGTCCCGTACTTCCATGGGGACCGCGTCCGACTGGATATCTGATAGTTCATCCTCTGTATCCAAGAGCTTCCTGGAAATGCATGTTTTGTACACCCAAATCAATTAAGTAAACCCAAGACCTTCAGAGCATTGAACAGGAGACTAAGTACCCAAGCAATAACCAATGGGTAGCTAGCCACAGGTAACCAGAACTGTGTCTTGGTAGCATCACAGCAATGTCTCAAGTCACCTGATCATGGTACAGATGAACCATGGCTTAGCTCACAGGCACATGGAGAGGAACTTTATACCATCTAACCCAGACTTTGGGACTTTGGGAGCCAAGGTAGGGTTTGTTTGTTCTTTTCATTATTGGATTTTTCTACTGCCAGAGATGAGGACAGGTGAGGGATTTTTCATAGTACTCAAAGCGTACGTATGATGTACAGTGGTGCCTTGTATAAAGGAATTAATTCGTTCCACATGAAATTACATTAAGCAAATTTTCCTTTATACAAATTTCCCATAGAAATGCATTGAAAACAGAGTGATCCCATTTTTATGTTGTACAGATTCGCCCCATAGGGGATTATGTTAAGCAAATTTCCCCTATCTCTGGAATTTTTTATGTTGTACGGATTTTATGTTATACAAACTGTTTGTTATACAAGGGTCCACTGTACCTTGAAATGGGGGTTGTCTCGTTTTGCTGATTCACCTCAAGAGACAACATGTCTCAAGTTGTTCCTGGCCAGGTCACAGACACACCTAACGCCATATTAGCTACACTCACTGGCTCTGGTTCTCCAGGGTTTCCGACAGGCGCAGTGGTTAAATACCTGTACTGCAGGTAAAACTGTGCTCACGACCTGGGTTCAATCCCTGGTACAGGGGTTATTTCCATCCTTCCGTCGGTTGCCCAGCTGGCTGGGGAGGGGCAATGTGTACTATCTAATTAAAAAAAACCGGCCCAGAGACTACTTGTAGTGGTATAGGGCGGTATATAAGCAGAACACTTTGGTCCTTGCCAGGACTATCTGAAAAGGCAAGTGGATGAATCTTGGACATTTTGCTTGCAATTGCAAGTACATGTTCTCCCATCAGTTACCATCCGTGATACTTGTCAGCTATACCAGGATTTTAAAAGGCAAGACTGTTCCTTGAAGTAATAATAATAAAAAACACCCTAGCATTCTATTGCTGATATAGGTGTGCATAGGAGGAAAGAGTGTTAAATCATGATGGCACTAATTAGTATGGCTTACGAGGAAAAGAAGTTAAAATTGGGTCCTTTTCCAAGGAGAAAGGTGGGGTAAAAATATTCTAAATAAATAAATAAATATTTCTGAAATAACAAACTGCAAATAATAAAATGGTAAAGGATATCAAAGTATAATTAAAAGCAGAGAATAAGAATAAGAATAAGAATAAGAATCAGAATAAGAATAAGAATAAGAATCAGTAATGAAACACTGATATTCCAAGAGGTACCCCACTTCTTCACAGGGAAAACTTTCCCCTCAGAAACTGAGGGAAATAAAATGTTTGTAAGGATTTGGCTTCTTGTTATTCTAAAATATTTTGCTGCTTCTGGCTCCCATATACCTCCCTGGAGGGAAATAAATACTGTACCACTCCAAATGTGCATTGGTTGGACCTGTTGGTTAATAATAAGAATTCTTTTAAGACTCCAGAGATGCTTTCTCTCAGATTGAATGCTTGCATAAATCCTTGCACAGGCATGCTTTTCCTCGCACAAGCTCTCTCCCCCCCCCCCCCCCCCTGTGCTAGGAATGGCAGGGGGTCCCCTTCGTCAACATTCCTTTGTCCAAATAAATTAGGAGTGCAGGAGGGAGACACAACACCTTTTCCACCAGGGTCCTGCTGAGGTTCTGGCAAAGGCGGGCTAGGGGTGGAGGTGGAGGTGGTGGCGGATTTGCAGCTGAAATTCAGCCATCTCTACAAATCCGCTTACTTGGAAAGAAAAGTTGCTTAAAAGCAATTGGACAGTACTGTTCGTTGGAAGTAGCAGGGGTTCTTATGGGTCATTGTTCATTTTGTTGCTCATTACGTGGCCCAACTGGTATGGTTTCTTTCCTTACTAGTCTTCTGGGGGCTGGTGTAGGGGAACCTAATTAATAATAAGTAAAACTGTGACCATCAGTATATTACATAGAATTATCTAGAATTATCTAAAATAAAAATGAATGGGAAAGAAAATGGCCTATGTCATATTTGCTTTTGATTCTCAAAATGAACTCTGCTAATGACCCAGAATTATTTAGCACCAGAATAATCCAGAATGTCTTGGGTTGTACCCAGTGGAGTCCATCCACCAGAAGGGTGGAGCCTGCAGGCAGGGTAGGTTTCTCCCTCTCCCTGGAGTCCACTCATGTCCTTCATCGGTTCCAGGCTCTGCCCCCATGACCTTGGGAGGAGACCATTACAATTCTGATGAATAATACTGTTTAGAAAGGCACAAACAGCAGGTTGTGAAATCAGTTCGTTTCATATTCTCTTATATTTGGAAGAGTATTGTATCACAGTGGTTGAACTGCTGCACTACATATGTAACTGTGTTCATGATCTGGGGTTCAATCTCAGATACCTAGCTCAAGGTTCAATCAGCCTTCCATCCTTCCAAGGTCAGTTAAAAAAAAATTTAGTATTCTACTAAACGAATCATGACATGGATGTAAAAGGTCATAAGAGTGTCCTGCCCCAACTTTCAAAGACATATACCTACCTGGAATATTCAAATATATTATAACTATATAATTAGATATAGTACTAATTATATAGTACTAATTGCATTTCCTTTCTCCATCTTTCTTTCTTCTCAAAGGGCTTGTTTTACTTTGGTGAAGGGGAAATATCTGTGGCATTTTAGCAAGCAAATAAGAAATGACTTTTGAAGGGTTTTTAAAATGACCTTTAGTGTCAGGATAATAGAATTGTTCATTATAAAACAGAAGAGAAGGGGATACAATCTGAAGAATTAGCTATGTGTGACTAACAAATCAGTAACTAACAAATAAGTAAGGCTAGCCTTATCTTTGAAGGTGACTGGATATTGTTATCTTACCTCAGATGTGGGCTTCTCTACCCATGATGGATGTTTTAAAAAATTTATTATTTATTATTTATTTTATCTAAAATATGTTTACCTCACCTTTCTCTTTAGAAAGGACCCAAGACAGCTTTCAACATTGAAAATATATCAAGTTGGAGACAATGAGAATACAACAGTTGTTAACTCATTCAAGACTATATTTAAAGCTAACATCGATGAGTAAATTAATATAGGGAAAAATGCTACTCTGAGATATGGAAAACAGAAAAATGGGAAAGACAAGTAGTATTACACATCCAGTCCAAACTGTAATGCATTACAGTCCATTTAAGCATCTCATAAGAGCTATCTAGTTGTTGAGGGAAGGCTTGCCTGAAGAGAAAGGTCTTCATAATACTGGAAATTCAATTATTCTGAAGTGGCTTGCCTAATAATATTGGAAATTCAAAACAGAAGGAGTCTTGAAAGCCTTGAAGGCTCAGCATTGGTCTGTTCCCACCAATTGTATATGCTGGAAGCAAACCAATACAGAGCAATCCTATCCACACCAAACAAAGGGTAGAAGTTGTTGGCAAGGGCTCCAAAAGGTGCAGGTAAGACTGCATTTAGCAGATGGTTTACTTTGCTTTAGTGATTACGCCATATGATTGCTGCTGGTGGTGATGGGGAATCAAACCATATTGTTTCCACAGCGTACTCAACGGCACGACAAAGCTCATCTGAGGGAGCCCTTCGTTTCTTCAAATACTGTATATAAGCTGTGCTGTGACGGCAGGGCCTAAAAAACAGCTGTTTCCACCCTGATGTTTTGGAACGCCCTGCCAGCCCTCTTCCCTCCACCCCACCCCCAGCAGCAGATGACTCAGGGTGAGTCACCGGGATCTCCGGAGCCCCCTCTCTGACAAGGTCTTCAGAGTGAAACAAGGCACCGGCAGCTGTTCCAGGGAAACTGCTCCCATAATCTTTGGCTCTCAGGAAGGTCCTACTCAAGGACTGGATGGCTTTCAGGCATCTCATGATCACTCTTTGCTGAGTCTGGTGTGGCATCCCATCCCATCCTCTGTTGTCACTCCGCCTGAGTGAGCCAAAGGACAAGTCATTGCAAATGGTGTGTGAGGGACACCATGGAAAAACAATGACTAGCCCTCCAGATAATGTCCTAGTTCCACACAGCACCCACTCACTTTAAACTCAGACCAGGCCTGAGTTTCCCTTCCTCCCTCCAGCAGGAATTTCCTTGAAAGTATGTACCTCCTTAGTCAAATTTGCAAATTTGTGACCAATCACAAAACCAAACATGCTCAATTCAAGGAATGCAGTTGAGGAAATGAGAGGCGATGAAGGCGACTGTGCAGGAATGTAGCCTGCTCTTTGGTCCATTACAGGAGATGGATTGGTTTGCTCCAAAAGACGGTGATCAGATGATGTCTCAGCTGGGGCAAACAAGGCAGCACCCACTGTGATCCAACTGGTACTTTTCTGCCCCCTCTTGGAAGCTTCTGCCTTTTAGAGTGGGTAGGATCACTCTATTTTGTTTCATTCTCAGTGTGTGCAATCACTGGAAATGGATCAAAGTGGGCGTTCCTGTTTGACTTGCCAATCTTGACCTCAGGATATTAGCAAATTAAACACTTCCTCAGCAATTTAGAGAGGCCAATGAAGTGTGTGTGTGGAGCTGGGGAGTGGGTGGGAGAGAGAGCTTTTGAGTGTATTAGGACAGTACATGTGAGCTGCACCCCTCTACAAAAAAAATAAAAGCCAAATGGAAATGTTCCTCCTTGAAGTGGGGAGAGACCATTTAAACATTTTTGAAACAGGGTTGTCCATTTTCTGACATGAGCGCACTCAGGAACAGAGCCACGCTTGCTCAACCAGGGCCTGGCTGGAGCCCTGGGGTCCATGACTGGGCCTTAGCCTGTGCAGAGATGGGATCCAGATGAGAATAACCTTCCTGCATGTAGCACCCAAATACAGATATGATCACAGGCCCAAACTTTCAATTTATTTTAAATCAAGGGAAGATTAAAGTTTGGACACACTTTGAATTGGATGCCCCTGGATACCCCCATTTCATCCACCCCCAGCCAAAACTCTAGAAACAGGAAAAACATAATCAAGCCATATTGATTTTTTTTTCACTGAAAGCTATTAGTTTCTAGATACGTGGGAAACACATTTATTGAACACATAATGGAGTCTGGACTATTCAAGGAACTTAATTGTCACCTATTTTTATTTTGCTGCTGCAAACGCCTACACACTTCACCCTTGTCACTGAGTCCAACGGGTTCACACAGGCAATCTTGCTCCCAATTACATCCATGCTACACTTTTTGCAGCTAGTCCAACGAGGTCCCGAATGAAAATGCAGGCTAATATTTCCAGTCCATGTCATGTAGATTTATGTCAGTGATGTGGGGTTAAACTGTTGGTCTATGACTCCGAAGATGTGGGTTCAATCTCTTGGCTCCAACCACATAATGTGAAGGATAGAGGGCAGTAGTTGGACCTTTCGGAAACCCCAATACTGACAGGTACTACCTTTCCGAAGTCTTTCCAAAGACATCCTTAGTCCCCCTCTACCTAATCTCTCTTAGTATCACCTTGGGGGTGCGGGTGGGGGGATCCTGAATCAGATGAATGCAACGCTGGAGGACTGAAGGGGATGTATAGGATGCGCACATGGGCTCGACACTTTGATGGATACAGCACGGTATGGCCAAAGGAGCAAAGACATTCCAGAACTAGACAGAGTCAATTGTAGGTGGGGAATAAAGACCGGGGGGGGGGGCATATAGTTTAATTACTTAAAAATTAGAATGGGCAAATTGGAAAGTCTGTAAACCCCCGCTTCTATTCAATGGGAGTTTGGAGGGAGGGACTTTTGCAGCCAGTAGGGGGCTAAGTCATAAAACCTCATGAAATGCAATAGTAGGTTTGTGCCTGGTCTGCTAGACACCTGATATTGCAATAATGTTAATATTGCTGCTTCACTGAGCAACTTTGCTGAGCCATTTTATTTAATTGCCCTAAGCACATCCGATCTCGCCTGATTTCGGAAGCTAAGCAGGGTCGGCCCTGGTTAGTACTTGGATGGGAGACCTCCAAGGAATACCAGGTGCTGTAGGTGCCTGGAGTAGGAACTGGCAAACCACTCCAGTATTCCTGCCAAGAAAACTCCATGGATATGGAGTCACGAAGAGTTGGTAACGACTGTAACGACACAACACACACAGAGAAAGCCTATCTACCACCAATGGTACTACAAAGCCCATCAACCACATCCAGTTCATGCCAGATGACAGCATAGGTGCTGCTGCTCCCCTCCCCCCACCTCCTCTGTCTCAATCAGCCACTCGCCAGTCCCAGTGTGATTGCTTTGTCCACCTCCTCGGCTAATCTCCTAGTCACGAGCAAGAGCCGATACCTCTCTTCCTTGCCCTGTTGTCTGAGTGCGAAATCAGCCAAGAGGGTGGGGCAGAGAATCTTGAGCTGTTGCCAGGCCTGGAAGATCAGTTGAAGTCGAGGAAGCAAACGCACTGGGCCTGGTGAGTGTCTCATTGAGTGAGTGGGTATTACAGATGGGCACGACCAGGAAAAATGACGTTTTGAGTTGTTGTGTGTCGGAGCCGGCCCGTTTCAGCTCGTTTCCGTTTGTCGCGAAATTTCTCAAAAATTTGTCATTTCGTTTGTAGTTTTTTCGTCTGTCGTTAGTACTGGTTTGGGGGGTAGTGGGCTCCTGGAGGCACCTCTCTGGGGTGGGTGCCTCCTCTGGCCCGCTACAAAGGGAAAGCGGGCTCCTGGAGGCACCTCTCTGGGTTGGGTGCCTCCTCTGGCCTGCTACAAAAGGGTACGCATAGCCAATTGGATATGCATACCAAGTTGCAGTGGCAGGCAGAGGCACCTCTCTTTCTTTTGGGTGCCTCTACTGTGACTCACTACTGGCATACGGTGCACTTGGGCTGGGGATGGGGAGGAACAAAGTGAGAGAGGACCCCTATGGGCGCCCTCTGGCTCACTAAGAAGGGAAGTGTACTTGCGTGTAGTGCAATGCGAGTACACAGATCTGGCTTAGGGTTAGGGTTAGCGCAAGGGCTAGGCTTAGGGTTATGGGTAAGGTTAGGGTGAGTTAGTGGGGTGCACCTCTGGGTGCCTCTCTGACCCACTAAGAAGGACAGTGTACTGGCGTATGGGTTAGGGTTAGGGTTAGGGCTCGGGCTCGGGCTAGGGTTAGTGGGCTTTTTATGCCCGACTGGCACATCCCAGACGTCTCGGTCAAAACCTGGCCAAGTGGCCATGCAATTGGTGGAATGGCTCCAAAAATTTGCATGGTCCACTCCCATGGCCAGCCCATCATTGCGCAGGTGTAAAAAATAATAAAAATAAAATAAAATAAAATCAATGGAGACGTTTTGTTGCAAGAAAAACCCACTGCTGCTACTGTAAAAATTCAGGCAGTTTTAAAAGAGCTATTTTCACATGTTTCTGTGGTGCTTTGGTGTGTTTTTGGACCACGATTTCAAAATAAATATTGCGGTCGCCCCATTTTGGATCCCCCGCCCACACCGCATGGCATGGCGAGTTGGCGAGACGACGAGGATGCCCCCCACCAGAGCAGCCCAGGACAGGAGAGGGGGGGAGGCCGGGGACCCCCCCCTCAGAAACCACCCCTCTGGTAGGTGCCCTCACTCAGGCAGGCATATTTTCGCCTGCTTTTCTGGCCGGGAATCGGGGTTTGTTTTATTTTTAAAACTTTTTTTCTGTGCCGCTTGGCATCGCGCGATCGCTGCGATGCCAGGAACGACGACAAATCAGACCCAATTTTTCTTTTTTCGGTTCGAGTTTGAGTTCTGGCGGAGTAATTGTCGTTACCGTTTCCGTTGCGTAACGGAAACGAGGAACGGAAACGGAAACAAGAATTTCGCCAAGTCGTGCCCATGTCTAGTGGGTATAGTTCCCACCCACCATAACCTATCTGCTGCTCCAATCTGACTGCTGCTGCTCCCAGCAGTATTTGCTGACTCCCCAGTGCACCCTATCCTCGGCTTTCCCAATGCTGCTAGCGTGTCCTGCAGGCAGGACAGTCATTTCCTAATGCCTATGGCAGTGATGGCGAACCTTTTAGAGACCGGGTGCCCAAACGGCGATTCAAAACCCAGTAATTTTTCTAAAAGTGCCAATACAGCAATTTAATCTGAATACAGGTGGCTGTGAAGGGGCAAAGTTGGGTGCCCACAGAATGGTCTCCGAGTGCCACCTCTGGCACCCATGCCATAGATTCGCCAACACTGGCCTAGGCACTGCTGGCGGCTATTGTCCACTTTTTTTGTTTTGGCACAATCATTAGGAAAGTGGCGGAGGACATGAGGAAACCATTTTAAAATGTTCTGCCTGTTTGTGTGTGTGTTTTAAGTGAAAAATAATGACTATATCATCTATCTATCTATCTATCTATCTATCTATCTATCTATCTATCTATCTATCTATCTATCTATCTATCTATCTATCTATCGAGAGAGTATTTATATTGACTGTAATGGAGTTTCAGATACCCAGAAATTCTGAGTTTTTAAAATTCCAGATTCTGAACCCAAAGGGCTGACATTCCGAATTCCAAATTTGAATTCCAAATCCAAATTTTGGCGCTACTGCACACCCCTAATTATAACTTGTCAGTCGGTGATTGCATTGAATGTCTCGCCTTGGCCCGTGTTGTGTGTTTAGTTCAATATTCTTTCTGTTTCTGGCCCAACAACAATTCCTATTGTAGGGGGGGGAAAAAAAAGTTGAAATCTTGCTGAATATTGCTGTTTACTGGTGATTATTAAAAGTGTGGGGTGGCGAACAACCCGTCAAAAAATACCAGTGCAACAAGATAATTTAAGGGCATATATATGTGCTGCATAGGAAATGCCCTCTGTCAGTAACAATGAAAAGGAAGTTGACATTTGAACATTTATTAAGAAGGGTGGCTCGTTTTGACATCTATTTGCAACACGAGCATTTTGCAATATTGTCCCCCTGGGCTTTTTAAATTCTCTACCATCACCAGAAAACACCGACATTCATCACATTTCTGACACTTATGACATCATCATCAGAAGGAGATCATTTAAATACTAGATAATAACAGAACATTTCTCTGGCCATCTATTGTCCAGAATCATCTGGAGAAGACTGTGAGAAATGTTTCATTCAAATGTCTTTTCCAAATTCCTGAACTTTTTTTTTTTTAATAGTTCCAGTAGATGGTAATAAAGCCGTTTCATGGATATTGGGAACGTTCCAGGTTAGTGCAAAAAGATTACGTTTCAGGCTATGGAAAAGGTTGAAAAGACAGGGATGTTGCTTTTAAGTCATGGACATTGTGAGCTTCAACCAAATTACAGTACTTGGAAGTTAAGCCTACTGATATCAACGACATTTATTGCCAGTAAGAATGCTCAGAGGGTAACATGAACCAATCCTTCTAAATAAATGCAGTGCACCTGTTCCAACTCAAGAAATGAGTTGCATGGTGTACAGAGTATGAATTAGCAAAACCAGTTATTAAGGGCATTTTAAGAGGAGCTGGGAAACCTGTCATTTTGGCATGCTCACTCAATTTTATCAACGACCTCTCTCTACAGAGATGTACTGTTACTGGAAGAAAGAAAAAGAGAGAGATTTATAGTCCAAGGACATTTACAAGATCATCTCAGGGTAGACCCATGATATGCTGCCGCTTGAGACTACAGGTGGAACAACCTAACTTTTTTTTTTGAACCATGACTCCCAGACTCCTCTAACTTGGCTAGGGAGTTTTGCATGTTTTAGTCCAGTGGTTCCCAACCTGGGGGGGTCGGAACCCCTTTGGGGGGTCAAACGACCATTTCACAGGGGTCGCCATGAGCCAGTGAAGAAAAAGGCACAAACAGCTTAGGTCTGGAGGGGGAGGGGGAAGGGGGGAAGAGAGAGTTATAGGTTGAAAGGTTGAGAGAGGATGTCAGTCAATGGCACCAGAGGCTGTGATTGGCTGAGGGTCACTGTAGAGGGAAGTTCTCTATGGCCCCTGTGGCAGTGGTTTGTCAAAGGGGACTTGTGGCCTCTTCCAAGCAGGGCAAGGGGTCACCCCAACATGAGAAACTATATTAAAGCGTTGCGGCATTAGGAAGGTTGGGAAACTAGAGATGGGCACGAACCGAAAAAATGGCAATATATTTTGGTTTGGTTCATTTTACGGTTCGGTTCATTTCATTTTGTTTTTAATGATTTTTTTAAATATTTGTTTTGTTGTTCATTTTGTTTAGTTATTTGTTTTTTTCCTTCAAGCGCTGACCGCACGGCCCCTGGGGCTGGGTCGGAGCTCCTTCTTTTTTCTCAAGCACCCACCGTACGGCCCCTGGGACCAGGTCAGCGCTTGTTTTATTTATTTATTTATTTTTTATTTATTTATTTATTTATTTATTTATTTATTTGACAAGCTTATATCCCGCCCATCTTCCCAGGAGGGAACTCTGGGCGGCTTACAGTAAAAAACAAATAAAACAAACAGGCACAATAGCGAAAGAGAACGAGATGGCGGGCATGACCCAAGCAAAGATGACGTGGGCAAAAAAAAAAGCTATTTATTTATTTATTTATCATTTTAAAGCGCCGACCCAGCCACCCCTGGGGCCGGGTCGATGCTCCTTTTTAAATTTTATTTATTTCATTTCATTTTTACTTTATTTTATTTTATTTTATGTTTTAACTGCCAATCATGTGGCCCACACTACAGCTGTAGCGCAGGCAGGTCAGCTTTCCCCCCCTGGAGCCCCCTACCTGCAGCCAAGAGGACTGGACCAGGAAGAGGACCACTCTAGGACCCAGGTAGGAGACACTGGCAAATGAAACAAAGTGAAACCGTTTCGTTTCATTTTGTTTCTCTTAGAGAGGGCAGTTCGTTATTCATTTCGTTACGTAATGAAACAAATAACGAAAAACAAAACAAACCAAAAGTTTGTTTCATCCCCATCTCTATTGAGAACCACTGTTTTAGTCCAAAATGTATTTTGTGTTCCAATTTCTAGAACAAAGGCAGGATAAAAAGGACAGCAAATAAGTGAAAACACACACAGCATGGTGCTGGTTCAGTAACCTCCCTCTTCCTTCTTCTTCCCCTCAACCAGAAAAATTGAGCTGTCTTCACCCACAATGGCTCATTATGAGGAAGGCCCCGGTGGCTGACATTCTGCAGGTGAAACTGTGCCATGCAGTGAGTACGGTGGTGTTTCAGGGCAAAAAAAAATGCTTCCTAAACCCCACCTCCTCCTGTTTTGAGGGTTCCTAGGGAACCCCTTTGTCCTAGGACAACCCTCTGGGAGTTGCAGAATGAAAGGGGATACAATTTAAAGCCAGAAAATTGCCACCATTGTTTCTGGTCCTCCCACAACAGGATTTCAGCCTGTGTTTTAATGGAGCACTTTTCTTCCATATGTCTAGTAAACATCATGCAATATGAAATGCGGGCCAATGGGCCACAGCTATCTCATTCCCTTTTTAAAGAGATCCTCCACTGCAATAACAACTTTTTCATGATTCACCTGGATTTGAAAATTTGAGTGTCAAAATACTTCTGATTTTGTATTGGGTTTGGCACCCTTGAAAACGATTTAAAAATCTGCAGTTAAAAAAAATTTCAAGGTACTGCTAAGCATGCCTAGGTTGTTTTTTTGTTTATGTCTTTTTTGGGGGGGCAGAAAGCAGCTTTTTGTAAACACCTATGTGTGGGGCTGTTTATTTTAAATTAATTGTGATTTTTAAAAAAAATCAATTCTGGCCACATGGCCAACCACCTGTGGGGGTCTGTAGAGTTTGATGAGTTTCGGGTGCGAAGTACAATGGGTTCCAAACATTTCCTCTTCCCTCCATCTGTTTCTATTTTAGCGCTACAACACTCTACCACTTTGCCACTTCAACACTTAAATAAATAAATATTTTAAAATGGAAGGAGACTATGAACAGGCTACTGTTGTTGCTGACACTGTCACCCCTGCAGCAGTACTAAACCTCACGATGCTTGCTCCCATAACATACTCCCTAGGAATTTCCCCTTGCCAGAAGACAGGGGTTGTGCTCTCCCCCTCAGCCCCATGAAGCTCCAGGTGGCTGGAGAAAGGAGGGTAGCTCGTCTTCAGAGCAAGGAGGAGTCACTGCCACATACTGTACCATACCCTCCCTTCCACTGCCCAAGAGAAGCCTTTACTGAATGAAAGGCTGGGAGACACTCTTCCTCCCTGCCTACATACAACATATAGGCAAAACATGGCACGCACACGTCATCTTCCTAGGCCAGCTTCCATGAGGACACACATGCCAACACAAAAAAGACCCGGCTGTCAATTTAATTCAACAGTGTAGTTGCGCCCTCAGTGAAGGCACGCAAAGACCAGGTGGCTTTAAGGATAGCACTGAATGTTGTTTTCCTTCTCTTTTTCATCGCCAGATCAAGTACTTCTCTTGATCTGTGCAGGCTTTATAAATGAGTGCTGCTTTAGGCTGGCATTTTTAATTTGCTCCCTGGTATTTGGCTTCAGATGGTTATTTTATAGTGTGCTAATGTTTTTCTTCCTCCTCTAAATCACTTGGGCTCTTTGTTCGTAAGAAAGTTAATAGTTAAGTTAAATTGGTGAAACAAGCTAAGAAGACCAGGGAAAGTGCTGAAGGGAGAACAGCAAACCTAACAAGGTTCTTGTCCAACTTTTTCTGAAATTGGGACAGCGTCTCTCTGCTCATAGCCTCCTTCTTCTAAGAAGCTGGCACCAGCTGCAGAAAGGATTTTATTATTTTTATTTTTTCAGATTTGCTGATGGATAGATTTCTGGCCAAGCTAGATGTGACATTTATTGCAGCAATTAAGTTAATGAGCACCGATTGTGTTATATGTACCAGCACTGGAGGAGGGAGTCAAATAATTGATGCTTTCCTCTCTACTGTAGTTCCTGCCATAAGTTGCCTCTCCCCTCGGCACTGCTATATGCACTAGGAGAGAAACCTATCTTAGAGTCAAAGGGGTCTCCCTCCCTCTCTCTCTCTCTCTCTCCAAATGTAAACAAGGACTTTTGAGATTTTGCACTTCCAGAATTTGCCAAGTATTCTTCTGTACAACACACTGGTTAAATGCCAGGAGTTTGCAGAAACCAGCAGTTCACAGAACAACCTTCCATACCTGCCTGCAGGTCCCCATTGCCATGTCTTTAGGATGTCTTTAGGAGCTATCCCTCTCTAGAGCCTAATAGGAAGTGAGGCTCCTCCTCCTTATGAGGACTTGGGACTCCCATGAATCTCCATGCATGCTGGGACTTTGAATTCAGAATGTCTGGGGGGGGGGGGAACCCTCCCTAAACATACCCATGTTAAATTATGTCCAAGTCCGAGCCTACCAGAAAGCATTAGACCAGCGGTTCTCAACCTGTGGGTCCCCAGATGTTCATGGACCGCAACTCCCAGAAGCCTCCACCACTCGCTGTGCTGGAAAGGTTTGCTGGGAGTTGCAGTATAGGAACCTCTGGGAACCCACAGGTTGAGAACCATTGCATTAGACAGATGGTGCTGTGAAATGGCTGAGATGTCAGACAGGGATTACTTGAAAGAACTAGGTTCAAGTCCCTATGGGACCATGGAAAGTACACTTGAGCCAATCACTCTCTAAGCCCGATTCTGGGCTCCCAGACAGTGTTGACGCAAGCTTAATATGGAAGGGAGGAGGACAGGGGGAATGTTTGAGACAGAGGAAAGAAAAGAAACAGTAACAAACAGTGGGTGAAGAATAAATGGGTCTTGGGCAGTGTTCCATTTCTATTCCTTTCTATTTCATTTCTTGGGGGAGGAGACAGGATATGCTTTTTGTTGCTGCCAGACTTGTAATGGACATATTTGCAATTAGTAGTAGTAGTAGTAGTTCATTTACGGTCTTAGACCAAAAGTACTATATATGCAATCTAAAATAAAGTCACACAACCTATGAACATATCACACCTAATATAGCAGCAAGTCTGGCTTCCTGGAATTACGCAGACTCTACATACTACATTCAGTAAAGAAATAAGAGTAGACATACATGTGCACGCCATCTCCAAGTGATATTGAAGGCAGTTTGGCAGTTGTGCTAAGAGCATGTTCAATTCAGATTAAAATGTTTACAAAATCATGACAGTGAAATATAAACCTTAAGTGAACACGCTGGAAATTGTTCTTACGCTAAATTCAGTTTCATCTACATGGCAGTCCTAAAAGTACTCTCAAGCAGTAAAAAAAAAGGAAGACATGAAATTAACCATGAAATTATTTCAATAACAGCATTATTCGGTTTGGTTGAAAAGGGAATATTTGCATTTATAACATAAACAAAGCTAATTTATGACGCATGTAACAGGAGACTAATTAAAATGATCAGTTATCTGAACACAAAGTATGTGTTCATACCCCTTTGTCCAACAAATCTCTTATTCTTTGGAATGGAGAATAAAAACATCAAGAAATGGCAGGATCCAATGTGGATAGGGCTGCTTGGGTTATTTTTGTTTTTGTTAGAAAAGAATCCATAGGATACTGAGCACCCTCATTCTTCTGCCAGATGCAAAATGGGCCGCAGACGACACCAGATAAGGACTCGCATTGTTAAATCTCTCCCACAGCACACCATGAAGGAACATGCTTGAAAAACCAGCCTCTCTTCCCATTTTGAGATGGGAGGATGCTTCCACTTCCCACACCGGCAAGGTTTTGGCTCTGACAATTGCTCTACCACAGGATTTCTTTGTCCAGTACCTGCAAAAACTGGTCTATTTAAAATTTCCTCCTCTTTTTAGGAAATATTAACTTCGGAGAGGGAAAAACAATTTATGTGAAGAATGTCTGTGACAGAAATGCAATACATCAATGTGCATTTAATTAGCTAATAGTGTCTGAAGCACTCTTTCAGAACTTAACTGCTAGTTTTCATTACATAAATGTACAATTTAGTTAGTTAGTTTAGTTAGTTAGTTAGTTGTTCATTCGTTAGTTCATTTGCTTGTTTGTTAGCTTTGTTCGTTATCGCTTTTTACTGTACTCCTGGTTCTGGACAATGGAAATACTAACCAAAATGTGACCATGAATCTGGTGTCATTTTTAAAAACAACTAACCGGTTTGGCCACTCTCTGTTGTACAGGATTGATTAAACTCCAGTGTCTTTCTCACCACAAGGGCAGATGAAAGGGCCAATGGATACTAGTGTTTCCGGGCAGTTTGTCCCATCGCCTCATGTTCTGAAGGCTTACCTTGTTTCGTCAATGTATACTGCCTCCAACACAGATGCTGCATATTCAATATTCTTCTTCAGATCGGTAACATTGACGTCACCTTTCTCCAGCTGCTTCACTAAACATCGTAATCTGTTAAAAAAATAGAGGTTATTATTGCAAAGAAAACCAAGAGCCCTTTCACTGGGATGCACTCCGGTTTTGTTAAGGAACATTCACCTTCTGTGTGGAAGGTGGTTCAGATCTTCACTGGAAAATCTCTGACATAGACAGATTGCAAGCTCTAAATCAGTTACATGCAAAAGGAAATGAAAACTGTGCAGACCAAACATTTCTTCCCTTCTTCCCCCTGAATGTCTACTGAGAAAGTGGCATCACAAGTTTTCAAAAGGTCTGTAACAAGGAGCAGGGATTTGCAGAAAGGGACCAATGGCTGAGAAGATCTATAAGGGTTTCTGAGGGTACAGAAAAAAAAGCCACTTTTAGAGGGAGAAGATAAGGAAGCAGAACGAGAGCTTAAAACTGTATGTTTTAGGACTACACACCTCCAAAAATTCCTCAGCCAACCTGTTCAGAGTTTTATTGCCATGCTGCTTAGGAGTGTGCCAGGTGAAGGATTCTGGGAGCTGTAGTCTAAAGAAGCAACACTTCTAAGGTGTGAAATGAACATATGGACAAAGGGCAAGATGAGACGATGCAGGTAGGAAAAGTGTTAGGTAGGATTCATATTGAGCCAGAAAACATTAGGTCCACTTAACGGTGCACTCAGTGAAATATTACAACTCCCTCCACACACACATCTCTGAGGGCTTTTTCAATATGTACTTCTTTCCCACCAAAATACACTTTACTGTTCTAATAACGCAAATGTTGGTCAAAAATAATAAATACATGGCTTAACATTTGGTTGTCCTTTTGAATGATTTGTTTAAGCACTCCCCCTACCTTGACAGGTGTTTCCATTGTTGTTGTTTTTGTTCATGACTTTTTAAGACTACAGTACAACTTAATGCTGTTGCTTTAGCATTTATTTCTATTTTGATAAAAATAGTCCTGAGCTCTGTTTACTCTGCTTTATTTATTTTGGACAGGTGCAAAGGGAGCCTTGAACCATTTATTTCAAAAACCACCACCACCACCAAATAAAGCTGTTTCCCCTTGTAAGCTCTCTGTTATGGAAAGAAAGAAAGAAAGAAAGAAAGAAAGAAAGAAAGAAAGAAAGAAAGAAAGAAAGAAAGAAAGAAAGAAAGAAAGAAAGAAAGAAAGAAAGAAAGAAAGAAAGAAAGAAGTGGCAAACCATTTGTAGAACTAACAGCTTTACCTTGACATTATTTATTATTATTATTTTAAATATTTTTACCCCACCTTTCTCCTTGGAAAAGGAACCAAGGTGGCTTACAGTAATGAGGGACAATATACAGCCCAGAACATTTAAGACATATTCAAGTAAAGAACAGGGAATTAGAAGGGGCATCTTAGAACATTAAAAGGTAACATTAAATCTATAAAAATAAATGATAACCTCTTCTGTTATCTTTAAAGTAATAATGATAATAGCGTGTGTATGCTTTCCCCCTAAAAAAATTAAAACAAAGACACTCAACCTCTTTTGTTTGGGAAAATTCTGTGTTTGTGTGTGTACTGATGCCATTTATTGTTTATAGCCTACATCAGTGATGATGAACCCTTTAGAGCCCAGGTGCCCAAACTGCGATTCAAAACCCACTTATCTGGAAGCTGAGTCCTGGCAACTGGACTTCTTTTTCTTGAGAGATAGAAACATTTCACTGCTCATCCAAACAGCTTCATCAGTCTGAAGAAGGCTAGTTGCAAGCCCTCTATTTTATAGTTCACTTTGACCTCATATCACCCTGGTCTGAAATAGGCTCATAAGATGAACAATGGCCTAAATAGGCTCGTTAGGGAGACAATAGTATCCATAGCCTTAAGGTGAACAATGGCCTAAGGTGCTGAAGCCTATAAAGTATGGGTCGTTAGCTATGGCCTTGGTGGTGAAGGCTTTTTTTAAATTTGTCTGGGTACTGTTGAAAGCACAGCTTGATAAGTAGCAGATAGACTATGTCTGAGGCCCCCACCTCTGTTGAGAGAGAGGGTTTCAATGCTCACATAAATAGCTTCCCTGACTCCTCTCTCAAACCACCTATCTTTTCTGTCTAATATATGTACATCCTCATCTTTGAATGAGTGCCCTTTGTCCTTCCAATGGAGGTGTACTACTGATTCTGGTCCTGAGCTGTTACCCCTCCTATGTTGGGCCATGCTTCTGTTTAATGGCTGTTTAGTTTCTCCAATGTAGAGGTCTGCACACTCCTCACTGCATTGTACTGCATATAATATATTGCTCCTTTTTATTTTGGTATCGGATCCTTTGGGTGGACAAGTCTCTGCCTTAGTGTGTTTGTGGGTTTGAAATAAACAGGGATGTGGTGTTTGCCAAAAACCCTTTTAAGCTTCCCAGACACTCCAGCCAGGTAGGGAATGACCAGGTTCTTCCATTGGGTCTGGGTCTCAGACTGATCCCTTGTTCTTCTGGGATGGCCCACTGCTTTGTTGAAGGCCCACTTTGGATATCCACAGGCCTTTGAGTGCTGTCTTCAGGTGTCCATCTTCCTTCTTCTTGGCTTCTGTGGAGGTGGGGATGCTCTCTGCTCTGTGGCTTAGGGTCCTGATGACTCCTAATTTGTGCTGTAATTGATGGTGGGAATCAAACAGTAAGCACTGATCTGTGTGGGTGGATTTCCTGTAAACTTCTACTCCCAGGCCATGGCTGGGTCTGATGATGACTGCATAATCCAGGAAAGCCAGCCTGTTGTCCTGAGTGTCTTCCCTAGTGAACTTAATATTAGGGTCCATTGCATTGATGTGGTCTGTAAAGACCTGTACTTCCTGAGTCTTGATTTTCACCCAGGTATCATCTACATACCTGAACCAGTGGGATGGTATTGTCCCTGGGAAGTTGCTGAGTGCCTTCTTCTCCACTTCTTCCATGTATAGGTTGGTAACAATTGGTGACACTGGGGAACCCATGACACAACCATGCTTCTGTCTGTAGAAGTCCCATCTGTACATAAAATATGTGGTGTTCAGACACAGGTCCAGGAGCAGGTCTGGGTTGAAGCAGCTTCTGAAGGTGAGGGTGCTGTCTTCTCTTAGTCTTCTCTTTACCGTTGTTAGGGCATCAGTGGTGGAGATGCTGGTAAAGAGAGATGTAACATCAAAGGATACCATGGTTTCATCTGTATCCAGTTTCAGTTCCCTGACTTTAGAAACAAAGTCCTCTGAAATGTGCACGTGGTAGTCCTTGAGTCCAACCAATGGGGCTAGGACAATTGCCAGGTATTTTGCGATGTTGTATGTCACTGAATTTATGCTACTGATGATGGAGTAAGGCATCCCCCTGGTTCATGAGCGACCCTTGTTTACTTCTCTTCAACAGCCACAAGCACAGCACTGGCACTCGGCCACACTCAAAAAAGCATACCCTCGTTACACGGAGGCCTGCCATTTCAAAAGCATGGCTGTACATTCTTTCAAAAAACCATGGGGGATGCATTAAGATTGTTAAGTGGATTTTAATAAAAAAAATAAACAAATGTGTAATTTCAAAACACAGCAGCAATGGTCAGAATCATAATCTGAAACCAAAACTTTAAAACTGAAAATCATGGCGTTAAAAGCAAAGAAGGCAAAATATTTGGCCAGAAAGAAAGAGAAAGAGAGAGAGGGACTTTGGCTATATGACTCAATAGCCTGAGAAAAACTCTTCATAATTCTGTGTCAGTCATTTTAGATTACTTATTGGTGGTGCAGACAAACATTGATGGTGTGATCCAGCGAGATGGGAAGCTTTGCCGCTTGATAAAGTCCTCAACTTTTCTTATGTTATTCTTTTTTCTATTATTGATTATTTGCAGAGGAGTCCTCTCAAAGGATCCCTTTGTGAAACAGAGTAGCTGCAGCAGTCTTTCCTGTAGCTATTTATACCCGCTTGTTAATCCATATTGTGCCAAGCAGGCATGTCCAAAGTCAGGCCCAGGGGCCAAATGTGGCCCGTTTTCAAATTCTGAGCAGCCCGCGACTTCTTCTCCCCACCGACTCAGCCTGTCACACATCCCCGCCAGCTGGCCCCTCCCCATACCGGATGGAGGTGTTAGCTTGCAGTTTTATGGTTTGCCTGCCCTCCCTGCCTCTGTCCACCCCTCCCCCAGCCACTTGACCAGCCTACCCACCCCCAGCTCCGTTGCTACAGCATCCTCCCCGCCTTCTTGCATGTTATACAGACTTGTCCAAAGTCCGGCCCGGGGAGCCAAATGCGGCTGAATTGTCGGTCCCAACACATTTTCACCTGACCAAATCTGGTCCTCCTTGCAAAAAGTTTGGACACCCCTGGTGTAGAGTGATAAACCCAGCAGAGGCTGAGGGCCTAAATCACACAAATGCCAAAAGAACCCTAGTTACACCAATTCTTTCCAAATCTCTGTTGTACCAAAACTATTTTCACAGTTACACTGTATACAGTACACAGTCACATGAACAAGAAAGTACACCCTCTTGGAATTCTACAGCTTTACATATCAGAAGATAATAAAAATCATCTGGTCCTTTGCAAGTTCTGAAAATTAGGCTTTTATAGAGGTGCTCATGATCATACTTGGTGAAGATCAGTCTTGCATTTGGACATTTGGTTATTAGCAGTTGGCTGCTAATTAGACTCTTAATTCCTATGGAAGCAATCAGGGTGCACTTAGCGTTGCACCCTGGTCGCATTTTGATTTTCTTTGTGTGTGTGTGTGTGTGTGAAATAAATCATGAAACAGTGAAATCTAATTTCAGATATGTCTCCCCAGGAGGATACAACTTTCTTATTTGCTGGGACACTGACATCGGTGTTTTGGGCTGCATGCAGTTTGACTTTGATTTTTACTTTTTGTTATAGGAAGAGTGATCAAGCATGGAATTTCTTATTTTCGTTACTGCACACCACCCTGGCATCTGTCAAATTGGAGAGCAATCTAGATTTTTAAAAACTATAAATGAAATTACATACCTCATCTTGGGTCCTTTTAAGGAGACACACTTTTAAGGAGAAAGGCATGGTAAAATATTTTAAATAAATAAATAAATAAATAAATAAATAAATAAATAAATAAATAAATAAGGCTGTCACAATTTCTCAAACATAATGCAACAGCTAAGTTTTCCACTCTCTTAGCGGTAAACATAGTGCAGGATTTTTGCTGTAAGTCCTGTTGGAGGGAAGGGGAAACTGAATAGGTAGAAAAAGGCCAGGGACAGTTTCACTATGGTTTCATTAACACTGGGAAGGCTACATTTCTGTTCTTGCTCACGAGCGAATACCATATAAGCCTTCAGATAAAGATATGAATTTTAAACAAGAGCCAGCATTAGCAGCCACTTAATTTCCTTTGAGAAAATTAGTTTTACATGCCTGTCTCTTGAGAGAGGAATTAAGCTACACTGGTACTGTCCCTGAGGCATACCGGTAATTCAATGCCTAGCTATAAAATAATAATTAATTGAAAATAATGAGGTCCCAAGGTCCATCTTGTAAGGTTTTGGCAGGCCTGCACTCAATATTTAATACAGCATGATTCAGTTTGAGAAAAGTACTACATGTCTTTATAAAAAGTTATGCAAACATCTCTGAACACTGAGAAAATGAGAGTGTTAGAAGGACCACAAGGGGAAGCTTAAGGTGTGAGCCTCAGGAAGGGGCACTTTGCCACATCATTTCATTGTAAGGCAGACACACAGAGACACACTCATGGATGCACACACACAAATACGTACATGGCCTCTTAGGGGTTACAGCACAGGAGTACCCTAGCATAGTTGCTTGCCTGGACGAAGTAGCACGAGGGGTTTAAGGGTTAGGTTTTGAGATGATAAACTGTTTTGAGGACAAGCCTAGGATGCCTCCATTTTGCTGTCCACGAATGGTCCTTCCAATTTACTTCAGGAGCAAGGGCCACAAAAGGACGGTGCTGGTGCTGGTTGGGTTGACATTGGTTTTCCATTCACCTGGAAAGGTCAGCCCTACAACTGGGCATTTACCTCAAGCCACAGAAAAGAGGTGAAACAAATTGTCATGGCCTTGCCTGGTCCAATGCTAGTTTCCTTTTTAGTCCTAAGAGCGGGACGGCAGGCATGTAACAATTTCAGACTAACCTAGTTAGCTTTGGGTGCCCTGTCTCTGAGTGGACTTGAATGGACAGTGGATTTTGGTGGACTTCTTGTTCTGCCTGAGGCAGCAAACGGGCTTCGGCTGACCCTCCTTTCCTGCGAGAAACCTCATAACCCAGGCATGTCCAAACTAGGACCCTCCAGATGTTTTGGACCACAACTCCCACAGTCCTTTGCCATTGGAAATACAGGCTTGGAATTCTGGGAGTTGTGGTCCAAAACATCTGAGGGCCGAAGTTTGGACATGCCTGTCATAACCATAGCCAGAGAATGAACAATTTCCTGGGTGCTTTTTCTTCATCCATGTTGCCTAAAAGAACTTTTTGTATTTCCCTCAGACTGCAAAAGGCAGGGGGAAAGAGGACCATCTGTGTGGACAGAGTCATTGGGACTAGTAATTAGATTTGATGTTATTTTAGTTGCCTGAAACTTCCAATTAATGAAATGGGTCTGGGGGGGGATACGTCTTTGATTTAAATACACTGTTCTTTCCCTTGAAATCAAACAAAAAGCCCTTACAGGTGAAGACGATCTACCTGTGTGCCTCTCCTCTGCAAAGTTGTCAGTTTTAAGACATGCTCGTAATTCCTGGGGTGGACCAACTCACGTATGGATTGACACTTTATTTCTAATGGTGCAACTGCATAATTGTTCATCAAGAGCTTGCTATAATTGCACATGGATATCTCCCTTGGTACTAAAGTGTTCACCAATGATAAATACACAAGTATTTTAATAATATAATTGATGAGCAATTATGCTGAACAGCAGTCGCACTATTAGAAATAGTGTCAGTGCATTTCTCCAAGGACTAATTTAGCCAGTAGATCTTCATCCTTCTGTTGTGCTCAAAATATAGTTGGCTTTTATTCATTCACTCGCTCGCTCACTCACACAGAGAGAGCAGATACATTTTATGACATTCAGGTATTTATGTTCCCAAAATGAACTTCTGCAGGGATATGTCTGTGAAGATTCTCAGTCATCCAGGTGAGGTTATTTGGAAGTTGAGTCATGGCAACTGGACTTCAGCCAGCTATTCAGGCCACTGTCCACTTAGTGAGCCTATTCAGATCAGGGTGATGTGAAATAAAGATAATAAATAAAATAATAAAATATATTATAAATTGGAGGCGTCCACACTAACTTTCCCTCAGACTGATGAAGCTGCTTGGATGAGTAGCGAAATGGTTCGATCTCACAAGGGAAAAAAAGTCCAGTTGCCATGACTCAACCTCCAGATATTATAGGGATACACATTATAGGGATACACCTGTCCCAGGTGAATTTGGCCACTATGTTTGTTTAACTCCAGCTGTGTTTTGAAAATCTATTAAACATGTTTCCTTTAAGAAGAAGAACGTAGACATGTGTGCCAAACAAGACCAAATTAATTTGATTTATCTTGTGAAGTCACTTCCAGGTTAGAAAACACTCACTTTTCTTAGTGCTACACCTGCCTAATAGCTGGTCGAATAGCTCAAGGAGTTAGGTGTCTGGCTGTGGAGCCAAACAGTTGGGAGTTCGATTCCCCACTGGGCCTGCTGGGAGAAGAGCCAGCCTGTGTGTCCTTGAGGCAAGCTGCACAGTCCCAGTGTGCACGCAGAATAATGGAATGGGAAACCACTTCTATCTATTCTCTACCAAGAAAACCCTGAAAAGGGCCACCATAATTCAGAACTGACTTAATGGCACATGGTTATTTATACCTGCCTGTGATATATAAGCTTGTTTGTGCTCCATAATTTGCAAGAATGTTTCTTTCATTTTCTTGATATTTTATGTTCATTCTGTCTCTAGGTATAATTATGGGTAATGGAATTTCTTCAAGAGCTGCACATTTAGTTATACCGCAGCCACCATACTGGTATAAATTGCGTACAAATGGCTTTTACCTGCTGCTGGCTGGAAAGCACTCTTCTGACATGCATTTCCATTAAGCCTGAGTGGTTAGCTCAAATTGTGTTTTTTTTTCCACACTGAAAAATAGTGTTTAGAATTGAGAATTGAACCACTTTTTAAACACACACACACACACACACACACACACACACACACACACACAGAGAGAGAGAGAGAGAGAGAGAGAGAGAGAGAGAGAGAGGAAGGCAGGTGAGAACGGGGAAGTTATGCCAGATTGAAGTGGCATCTTCTAAATTAAATTTCATTTCCTTCTTATTAAGGGCATCTCACAGCACGAGTGAATGGTTTATCTTTTATTATTCGGCAGCCTCTAGTAGTTACAGCAAGCTTTTATTCCGAGCAGTGTTCATTTTTCTCGTACAGGTGTAATTTGATTGGGATTTTTTAAAAAACTTTAGTTGTTCAAATAATATTCTATGTTTTAACTGTATCTATTTTATTTTATGTATCTATTTTATTTCAGTTTATTTTTAGAAGGCTTCAGTCACATTTTGGCAGGATAAAAACCTGTAAATGATTTTTATTTATGATTTTTAAAATGTATAAAAATGCTTTAAGCACTTTTAAAACTGACCCTTTCAATCTAAAGAAGCTAGCACAGAGGAAAAATATTTTTAAAAATTGTCAAAGCATATAACAATAGGCTTAAAGTAACAGCCCATCACCCCATTTCTACATTGCTGCCATAGTAATCATCCTGATACAAGCAGGCAAAACCCTTTTTCATGTGCACAGAACACTTTGTTGTGCACAAATTTGGATCCAACGTTTTCTGTTTTATCTCCAGTTTTATAACATGGGTTTCAATGCATGTTACGAACGAAGGTTTTGTATCATCTTGGTCTTTGAAAAAATACTACATTGATTAGCTCACAATATAGTTGTGGAAGATCAACTAGGCAGGTAACTCACAGAGCTCAAGCCAAGAATGGATTTATTCCTAAATGTGGTAGTGGTTGATGTCAAAACAAAGAATTTATGAGGAGAACAAGAGATACACAGGAAATAGAGATGGGCACGACTCAAAAAAATGGTGTTTCGTTTGTCGTTTGGTCGTTCAGGGGTCCGCTTTGGCTCGTTTTCGTTTTCGTGACTTTTTTGCAAAAAAAAAGCATTTTCGTTTCGTTAGGTAACGAAACGAAAAACGAAAACGAAAACGAAAAATTGCTGTTTCGTTAGCATTCTTTTTAGTTCAATGCATCTGCTGCAACAAAAACGAAAAACACAGCAAATTTGGTCGTTTCGTTTTCGTTTTTGTTTTTTTAAAAAAAATTGTTTCATTTTCATTGCGTAACGAAACAAAAAAAAACGAAAACGAAAATGAAAAATCACTCGTTTCATGCCCATCTCTAACAGGAAAGACAAGGTGGGGGTGGGGACAGGCAGCAAAGAACATAGAAGGCTGTACAGTGTGGTAGAATAACTCTTCCTGACATAATAGCTTTTCAAGGGTATGGGATGTATCAAGGGGCTTGCACCAGGGCAACTCCTGTCTACCTTTTTAAGCTGCCAAGTTCTGGGATGCATAAATAATGTCTGAGGCAGTCATTGGATTACTATTCCTGACCTCAATGTGTACATTTACCTAGTGAGGCATAGTAAAGCAGAAAGGATGTAATCTAAATGCACAGCGGTGTCACACAGCGAAGAAAAGAACCCAGAGCAATTATGTATTGGTCAAAAATGTACAAAAGGGCAAAAGATAAATATATAGTGGGCCTTGCTGGTGCTTTCATTTCCTGAGCTAATAAACCTTGGCGACATGTCAGGGAGAACAGCATGTGGAGCCAGCTGAGGCCAGTCAATGGGAAACATGTACTCCAGGAATCACCAAGAACATTTCAAAGGTTTTGTAATGATTCCTCTTATCAGCAAAGCGAAGTAAATGAGGAGAAAGGCCATCTCTGTCCAAGGGGTCAGTTGCTTGCAATTACCTCAATGAAAACACACTCTGAGCGTTTAAACAGAAGTCCTGATAGGTTTGGAAGCCAAAACTCAGAGGAAACAATAATAATGCAGACCTTAACACCCTGCTCTCCTTAGAATCATAGAATCATAGAGTTGGAAGAGACCTCAAGGGCCATCTAGTCCAACCCCCTGTCATGCAGGAACCCCCATCACAGGACTCCCGACAGATGGCCATCCAGCCTCTGCTTAAAAACCTCCAAAGAAGGAGACATCACCACCCTTTGTGGCAACAGATTCCACTTCCAAACAGCTCTAACCGTCATGAAGTTCTTCCCTAATGTTCAAATGCAATCTCCTTTCCTGTAGTTTGAAACCATTGCCCCGAGTCCTAGTCTCTGAAGCCATGGAAAATAAACCTGTTCCCTCTTCAATATGACATCATTTCAAATCTTTAAACATAGCTATCATATTCCCTCTCAGCCTTCTTTTTGTAAGGCTAAGCATTCCCAGCTCCCTAAGTCGTTCCTTGTAAGACATCTCTTACATGGTTGCTTTTTTTTGTTCAACTTACAGCTGTGGCCGGCCCTACCATTAGGCAAAATGAGGCAAACACCTCTGGTGGCATGTGCTGGTGTGGGTGGCAACAGCAGGTCATTTCTCCTCAGCTGTTCACTATATTTTCTTTTTGGGGGGCTTGGGCCCCTATACTGTTTTGTTTTGTTTCATTTATCTGTACGCTGACCTCAGCGAATGGGAAATTGCAGTAAAATTCAGTTGCCTTTGTTTGTACGCCTTCTTGCCCTTCACCTCGTCCGAGGTAATTTCAATGGTTTTGTACAAATGGCAGAAAAGGCCTCCTCCTGAACAATAGCCCACTGTAGTTTTCTGGGTTATAGAAACAAAGTCCATGCCTTGCCTGGTGGAAGCTCTTGTTTGTTCACAATACAGCCTATAAATTTACACCTGGTTCACCCTACTGTCCTATGCCGAGTTAGCCACACTCATAAACAGATTGATCCCTTGGCATGTGTGAGGCTTTCACTTGAGTCAGATAACCATATTCTCTGTTTTCATGGAATCTGGATGACATAACTGTGTATTCTACATATATCCTCTGTCTGTTCGGTGTTCTCTGGAATATTCCATGAACATCCAGCAGATGTATGTAAAAGCACTTTTTCCAGAATACCGTATAAAGTATGAAAAATAAGAAGCACTGGAAATGACCCAGAATATCCCAGCTTCCTAGGGAAGTAATCTTTTTATCTGATGACACATTGCCACGCATGGTAAAAGAAAAAGCCACCAATGGCAGAGTATGTGGTAATTCAACCTATGTTTCTGAGGCAGAATAGTCAGATTTTTAAAAAGTCTATTATTTTACATGTTAGCTAGAGTATGTGTGACAGCTTTCACAACATACCATGGCTAATTGTGGCTAGTTGATAAGATACTAGGGCACAATCAGAGGAACATGACTCTGGCACTTTGTCAATTAGCTGTAATTAACTACAATTCCAGAAACAGTCAGGATTCTGCTAAGCATCATTCAGCCTGAGGGCCTAACTAGGTCCTCGATACTCAGAGGACACCATGAAACTTATCTCTTTATGATCTCCAACAACTATATGCCAGTTTATATTTTTAAGGATCTTGTATCATTTCTGGAAATTACCCAAAGCCTGAATCTGTCAGAAATTTACAGGAAGGAAAATACTGCGCTGGAGAAAAAGGGTGGCATAAACATTACACTCAGCTTCAAAATGCTGGATTTTGGATTTTGCCTCCCAAAATCTCCCAGCCAATTTGAGCAATCCTAAAATACAGAACTGATCAGAAAGGACAATATTATTGGGGAAAGTGGATGGAGGTAGTAAGCTGAAAGGAAGAGATAACATGAGATGAGATTTGGAGGATTAGTTGCAGTGGGGACATTCTTTCTGGTAAGCCAGTTCTACACATGGTCAGTTTGTAACCAAGTAACAGTTTTTCCTTTTTAAAAGGCCTTTTTTGGAAGATCAATATATCACCCCTTGCAGCCTGGATTCATTCTAAATAAAAAAAAGTTGGTGAGGCCAACCATTCTCTTTCAAGGTAAGCAAGATGGTCTTTTCAATTCATATGATATATTTAAAATCTGAGGACATTTAGGGCTGCAGTTCACTACGGGCGAAATCATTTTAACAAATTACCTAAAACTCAAAAATCATTTGCCCAAATTTGGCAGAGAGCAGGAGGAGACTGTATGCTACACCTGTGCCAAATTTGATTCTGCTCTGAACCCTGGTTTCAAAGTTATTATTAGTTTGTTTCTTTGGCTGATACTTCACGTCCCTCTCGTTGCTGTTTGCGGTCCCACTGGGGACCGGTACGAAGAAACGGAACCTCACATCCTTGTGGGGTCGAAGCGAGTTCGTTCCGACCACGGCCCCTGAACTGCGCCCCAAGCGGGGTGAGAGATTCCCCTCCTTGAGCTCGGGAATCTCCTCAATTCACTTCTCGTTCCGCGCGGAGGGGATGTGCAGTTTCTCTTAATCCGCATTGAGATAATATATTATGTAATTACCTTGGTTTTTGGGGGGGTTGGGGGGGTTAGACAGCGAACTACCGATGTATCGAAAGGTCGGACTTATTACTCGGTTAAAGTTTACTCGTGAGGTTAAAGTCCTGCCAGTTCCATTCATCATGCCCGTAAGTACAAAGAAACAGGGGCAGAACCGTCTTTAGATCACGTGACAACAACCAATTCAACCCGGAAGCAAGTTCACCTCAGCACGAGGAAGGACGTGAAGTAACCGTCTTTGTTTGGGTTGTCCCATGTTTAGAATTGCCTTATAGGATGTAGATTGGCTTTGTTCTCCCATGCAGCTATCATGGCTACAGTTGTTTACTAACTCGGGGGCAATCTGCCTCCAAAAGTAACACCTTCTGTGATAGGCCAGTGAACCTAAGTAAAAAGATGTGTGTGTTGCTACATATTGCTTTTGTTCAGTAAGTTTAAGTGAGAATAGACGTGTAAGACACTGAGGGGCAGAGAAAGGTGGCAAGGTGACAATGAAGAAGCTGTGAGTGCTACACAGTCCACTGCATTGTATGAGGAATGAGGAGTGGCACCATCTTGTTCCTCAAAGAGCCAAACTGCCTTGCCCCTTTCTGTGCATACAGCGAAAATGGAACCCTGCCTCATGTAGTATGACACCCCTGCTGTGTTCTCCTCACGATCAGCCTTCAGCTGTGCCTGCCAAACTACGCCCAACTCTGGCACAACTGCCCTGTTCCCACTCTGCTACGTCTAGGACACTGCCCACCCACATGTGCCCGCCTCCTTGCTCCCTACCTCTTTTAATGCCAGGCCATCACAGGGTACTCCCTCTCATTAAGAAGGCCTGTAATAGCTGGGTACCACCTGGCAACTTTCTTCTACTCCTGCCTGCTGATTGTCTGCCCATTTCAAAGGAAGGACGTGCAGGTGGCAACTATGCCGCACACACCCTCTGCTGCTGCTGCTTGATGAAATCAAAGGAGTGTCGCACCAAAACATTACAGGTACCCACCTGAAAGAGAAAGAAGTTTTGCCCAGTTTTCTTTCCTTCTGCCTGCCCCAGTAGTTCAGAGGAAGACACATGGTGGCCAGCCTGTTCATCCTACTGCCTGATTCAGTGGGAGAAAGACCCGGCCTGAGGGAAGCAGACAGGCCATTGTGACTTCACAGGGATGGAAGACTGGCCTTGAACAGACCTTGCCCTCGCAAGAGGGCCAATTATGGGAGGACAGCAAGGAAGGATGGAGATGTTAGTGGCTATCTCAGAATATTTTCAAAGGAGACTTCATTGTTCAATAGCCCAATTGCCAAAGTGGACTTTTTCTTGGGGGGGGGGGGCTGTACCCTCTCATCCTTCATTTGCAAATCTTTGACATTTTCCTGCAGTATCTTCCGTATTCTGGCTGCACCATCATCATCACCATTGTGTTCAAATACAGGTTAAAATACATCTCACTTGGCTGTAGCATCTCTTTAGTACCCCAGGAGAATAAATCACTCATGCCTGTAGGAAAGAGCAAATCTGAAGAAACTGCTGCACACCCTTGAAGGTTTGGTGCAGCGATAAGGGACATACTGTATATGGAAAATCTATCTTAGAACAAGCCAGGTCCCAGTCAGCATCCTTGTATCTCCCAGTGCATCCCCGTATTACATGGCCAAACAGACTGATCAAAGCTATTAGGCTGCCTGAGGAGAAGAGGGTAATACCCCTTCCCCGCACTCCACGTGCAGAAAACTGGCAGCATTGCCTGTTTGATTATGACCCGACAGCTGATTCAGTACAGGCCATGTGAGACGCACAGCTGCCCTGGAAGAGCTGAATGGAGGAATGATTGAGGAGGAAAAACCAGCAGGATGCTGCCCCCAGCAGGTGCCACTTAAGGCAGTTGGCTCGTTCTGCCTAATGACTGGGCTGGCTCTGCTGCCAAAAAGCCATTACCTTGATTTTAAACCCAGCCCTCGACAACTGGCAACTTGGGATAAATCTCAGTGTTTCTGGACAGAGGCCAACCTGATTACGAAATGCACCGTGGGGGGGTGTACACCAATGGAAACGGCTCAATAAGCACGAGCAAGTAAAGATGTCGGGGTGGTGGTGGAGTGGGAATGAAAGGTTTTTGAAGAGAGGCCGGAGCTGTGTTCCAACAGGGATGCATAACGGGCCATTTCATAGGCCAGTGGGGTTCTGTGGGCTTCAACATGTAACAAAACGCAGGAGCCTGAGTCCTGAAAGGAAGGGAGGGACCCCTTCTTTCTTTCTTTCTTTCTTTCTTTCTTTCTTTCTTTCTTCCTTCCTTCCTTCCTTCCTTCCTTCCTTCCTTCCTTCCTTCCTTCCTTTTTTATTTTATTTTATTTTATTTTATTTTATTTGCAGTGTACAACTCCATTGGTAGAGGTGGGCTTTCTAGACCCCCTTCCCTCCTTGGTAACCCTTTCAACCCTTGAAGAGCCTCATGGCACTGTGGTTGAACAGCTGCACTGCAACTATAACTGTGCTCACAACCTAAGGTTCAATCCCCGGTAGACAGCTCAAGGTTCACTCAACCTTCTATCCTTCCGAGCTTGGTAAAAATGAGTACCCAGATCACTGGGGGAGCAAGGTATAGGCTGCATAAATAAATTGTAAACCCCCCCGAGAGTGCTTTAAGCACTGCGGGACGGTATATAAGCAGAACACTTTGCTTTGCTTTTCATGCTCCTTAAAATGGCCCAAGGCTCCCTGGTCACTGGTACTGGTTCTGGTATTGAGAATGGGGGAGCCTATCTTGAATCCACATCATGCAGAAGCACTCACTCCCTTGCATGGAGTTCAATTCATGGAAGGCGCTTCTGTTCAGTTTTCAGCAATCTCTTGCTCTCCCTTTGCCCCTGCCCCACATCTGACCCCAATGCAATGGGCTTACTGGACCCTCTTTGGAGGGCATTCCATGATCTCATCCGCTCCCCAGTGGCATGTGCCCAAACCTAGACTTGACCTGGAGGTAGCAAATGTCTTGTCAAGGAAGACAATGGGCAAAAGGAAGTGGGTGATAGGGAGGAAGCAACGGGCCAGTGGGGAGAGGTGGTGCTGAAAGAGGGTCCCCATCCTGCTCTCCTTCTCCTCTACATTTTGGCTCAATCTATGGGAAGGAGAGCCTAGGGGGGGGTCTCTTAAGTGCTGGCAGCCAGTTCTTCTCCACTCTGGCTGTTGGGAATGCCATTTGGATCTGCTTTTGCTTCCCAGAGGTTTTTGGCCCAATCAATTCTGTGGGGCGGATCTGCAATTTGGAGGGCCCTGGGCTTCCAACCTTTCCCTATGAGACCTCTGAAAGAGAATGGTATAGTAGCTCAACATTAAGGGCGTTGGTAGAGAATTTCTCCACTGAACCCTTCTACCAAGCGGGGAAGTTGTGCAAGGCATTCGAAAGGACTTCCTTAATAATGAAAACTGTTCAGTACACTTCTGCTGCAAAATCTTGTCCCTGCCCCAACTCTTTATATTATACAGTATTTATATATTCTACCAAAAAAAGCACCAGTCCTTCATATATACTCTCTCTCTCTCTCTCTCTCTCTCTCTCTCTCTCTCTCTCTCTCTCTGTGTGTGTGTGTGTGTGTGTGTGTGTGTGTGTGTGTGTGTGTGTACACAGTACACACTATATGGATGGAGGAGTGGTGCTTTCTTGTAGAATTGGGATACAGTGCAATCCTCGCTAGCCTGGCCTTAGAAGTTTGGTCTTTCTGAGTGCTGTCACGGCAGAAAGAAATGGAAAACTGAAAACACTGACATGTATCCATAGGTGCTTCAAAAGCGAGCCAGAGCTCCATTCAGGTTTACAAAGCTAGCCCAATTTATGCCAGCAGAGCATCTACTTTATTAAAGTCTCTCTAATGCATTCAACACGTAACAGCATGGGCTGATGGAAAGCGTCAAATACTAGTCAGAAGGACTGGTGGGGTGTAGGGGAAACGATAGACATTATGAAGGTCAAATATAGCTCTTCAGCACTAGTCATTGTTCATTTGGAAATTGCTTTTAAGATATGGTCAAGGTCATAGCGGGGGAGAAGGATTCTCAGAAACCAACATCCATTTTCATCTGGTACTCAGTATGAAAATCCTGCATTGATTTTTGCCAGGTGAAGAAAGAAAAGGATGCTTCGCAAGCTCCGGTCTCTAAAGAAGAGTTCCAGATCAGCCCCACAGAATCGATGGTGGCAGGAAATCCCTGGGGAGCAAAATGTGCCCTGTGTCCTGACATGGAGCAACTAAGCCTCTATCTTCGGGTGAACAGACATCTCTCCCCCTTATATGAGAAGAACCATGAGATGACAGACCAATTTGCCACATGTTTTTAGGGTTGGCAATTTTGTTAATTAATTAATAATGCTGCCAGCCTTAAAGCTTTGGCTAATTGGTCTGACATCTTATGGGTCTCATAGTATTCAATCGATCCATCGAGCATCCATCCATCAACCCATCCATATTAATACCCCACCTTCCCCCTCAAGAGGACCCCAATGCAACTTACACTATAAAAACAAACAGAATTATTAAACACTTTTATTAAAAAACAACAACCAATAAAGAATTATCACGTTACAGTGGGTATCAGCTGAGGACCACACCCAACTGGAGCTCTATCTCTTAGTATCCCCTTGACCTGATCCTCTACTTCAGGCATGTCCAAACGTTGGCCCTCCTGATGTTTTGGACCACTGGTCACAGAATTCCAAGCCTGTATTGCCAATGGCAAAGGACTGTGGGAGTTTTGGTCCAAAACATCTGGAGGAACAAAGTTTGGACATCCCTGCTCTACTTCCTGCTGACTGATGCTTACGTGTCTGACTTCTTCCTGTACTCCAAAAAATGAACAAGCAAACAACAGTGAACAAAGGAGGAAGAACAGCTCTCTGTCTGTCTGGGTGTATCTTAGCTAAGGACCCTACAAGTCTCAGGCATGGTCTATAGTCTTATTCAGGCATTAGAAATTAGGTTGACAGCCCATGATAGCCAATGTGATTTATCAGACAGAGACCAGGATTCAAATCCTTGCATAGAAATAGTAAATAATGGTTTGTATTTGGTAAGAGCACCCCAAAAGTATTGGGGGACCTCTCCCATAACCACAAGCTATCTATGGCAGAGACCCTCTGCTCTCTGTTGATTACATCCCAGTTCTGCCTCACACGGAGAACCTGTCTTAACTCAAAACATCTGAAAATGACAAACTCCTATAACCATTTGCAGAGTGCTTTGCTGGAGAACAGCTCCAGCAGTTTAATGTGTAGCCCGAGCTGATGCTGGGGAGTTGTACCTCTTAAAACCAATTTAATTGGTTCTATGAGTCATTTCATGGTATGAAAAAATCATCTTGTGAAATGTGGTTTCCCATAGGAATTAATGGAAACCAATTAATCCGTCCCAGAGGTCAGAAAAAAGGCCAAAAAGTTGTGGGTTTTTTCAAGACCACTGTATAAAGTGCATTTTAAAGATATGCAGAGCTGGGACCCACTCAACCCCCCAGACCACCCCCACCCCGCAGTACATTGCAAACATGGACAAAAGCAAGCAGCAAGACAAACCCCACCCTGTTCCCGCCAAAAGTGCAATGAAAAGCAATGCAAAGATGATCAAAAGCAAGCTCCAAGAAAAACACCAGGTTGAGACCACCAAAAGTGCTATGAAAAACTATGCAAAGATAATCAAAAGCAAGCAACAAGACAAACCCCAGCCTGTTCCTGCTAAAAGTGCAATGAAAAGCAACGCAAAGATGATCAAAAGCAAGCTCCAAGGAAAACCCCAGGTCATTCTCGCCAAAACGTGTAACAAAAAACAATGCAAACACACAAAAGAAAGCAAGGAAACCTCAGTTCCCTCCCTCTCCAAGTTCTACAAGTCCAAAAACTGCTGCAAAACAATGTCCAGAATGGCTCCAAAACGGATGAAAAAATTCCTCCCACCCCTCCACAAATTATGGGAGCATTGGTACACTTGTTTTATAATGTGGAACGGATTTTTTGTCTTGCGAAGCAACCCATAGGGAATTTTCATTTTGTGAAGCAAACTTATTCCCATAAATTGTATTTGTCTTGCGAGTTTTTCATCTTATGGGGCATTCGTCTTAAGACGTATTACTTGTATTGGCAAACGAATATTTAACATACATCTGCTCCACAATGTGGGTGCTCCCTCAGCCAATCAATCTAACTGTTTCACTGTTTCAGTGGCAGATAGAAAGTTGGTCCTGGCCAAATGGAGGAATCTTGGTCAATACCAAGTGGATCATCTGAGGACTGTTGTATTCCTTGCAAAGGATGCTGGACCACTGGTAGACCTGGGTCTGATCCAGTAAGGCACTTATCACATTGAGTGCACACTCAGGGCCACTTCACCCAGATCAGGTTTTTCCTCCTTAGCTACAAGGGTACTTGTCTGAAAATGTAAACACTTGAAGAGACTGTCGAGATTATTTTTGAAAAACCCACATATTTTATAAATCTAATCTGATTTACAGAAAAGCAACAAACTCTAAGATCTACGTTCATTAGTTTAAAAGGACCAGACTCATTACTATATTTTCTCAAAAACATGTTATTCATTGTGTCCTCTCTCCAAAAGCATATTCTCTCATGAGTCGGAAAGTCTTGGTGTTTTGACCCTTCAGCCCTGGCTCCTCTGCCACTGGCATTGCCCCATCTCAGGCTTAGCCTGCATGATGCCTATGCTTATCTACATTGGCTGCCTTGGGTCCTTTTAAAGAGAAAGGCAAGGTAAAAACATTTTAAATAAATAAATAAATGTTTACACTGAATCTTCACCTCTGCCCACCACTGACTGCTGTGCATTCTGCTCCAACAACCACAATGGACAGACATCAGTCAAAATGGAGGCACAGCTGGATTTATCACAAGGAACCAGGTTAAACACCGGATCCAGAGAAAGAGAGCCGTTATATAATTTTTTAGGATTCCTGCCACATTCACACACACACACACACACACACACACACACACACACACAGAGAGAGAGAGAGAGAGAGAGAGAGAGAGAGAGAGAGAGAGAGAGAGAGAGAGAGAGAGAGAGAGAGATGGTGTGTGTGACAGAGAGAGAACTGGAAAATCAACATGGACCAAGAAAGCAAATCATGCATCGTGGAAAGCAATGTATTAAAAAGCAATGGTATTATCATTTTTATGCAGCTATTTGTGGTTTGGTGTTGGCTTTACCCAGCAGGGACAAGGCCGCATTGGGTCAGTCCGTCATCCTCCTTCTGTAGGCTCCATCTGTGCTTCCTCAACCTCCAGATCCTCAGTCTCTGAGGGCATGGAGGTCAGTCCAAGCCCTACCTCACTGGTCTCCTCTCACATACATACTGAAAAGTATGCACAAATGCTCTGCAAACCTCTTGGTCCTCTTTTTTGGGGTGGTGTGGAGTAGGGTTTAGAGTTAGGGTTAGGGTTAGGGTTGAGGCAGAGGAAGCATTGATGTTCATCTACCTAGAAGGGGTACTGTGTTGATTGGGCCTCACCTTTAACCCCATATAACAATGGAGCAGCAGAGAGAAAATGAGTAAAGTAATGATGCTATGGTTATTGTACGCAGAGACATGCAGAGTAGAGATGGGAACGAAATGAACTTTTAGTTTGTTTCATTATTCATTATTTGTTTCATTATTCATTATTTGTTTCATTAGGTAACGGAATGAATAACAAACCCCAGAGTGATTTTAAAATGAAATGAAACGAACCGGGGGGGAAAGATCCTCTTTAAAGGGATCTTCCTGGGGGGGGGTGTGACAGTGCGCCCAGCATGCAGAGGCAAGAACGGGGTATACGAAAAAGAAACAAAATGAAAAATGAAACTATTTTTTTTAAAAAAATGTTTCAAAGAAATGGAAAAGAAATGAGATGGGCCACGAAACGGAACACCATTTTTCTGTTTCATGCCCATCTCTAATGCAAAGACATACACCCACACACACACACCCAATGTGCATATACATACTCATACCCTTTTGTCATAAATAACTCTTTGCAAACTCCCAAGCATCAACATTCCCGGTCAATGTTTCACCAATAAATATATAAAGTACAGGGGGAGAAAAGGTGGCATGGCTTAGCATAGGTTAACTGCAAGGTTAATTTACTGTAACAGCCAGATTAGCTGACGTTCTGTTGAGGCTTATAGCCTACACATGTGCCTTCTTTGCTTGTCCTCATCAGAGAGCAACCCAATATGCGTGCTAAGGCACAAAAGGCATATGCCTTGCTCAGGCCATGGAGAGGAAGCAGTCCTGGGGAGAAATTCCAACGCTTTAATTAGACAATTTATATGCTTTGCAGAGAACACCATGCTTTGAAGAAAAATAGAATGTCATGTCAGCAAATAAAACTCAAAATGCATTCTTGTTTGGTCAAATTTTTATTTGATTTTCCTTCCAAGTGTTATAAAATTACCAGGTTTTGGCTTAGAAAGAGAAGCATTGCTAATGTGCTTTCAACTTCGCAAATTGTGCCCGGTATAATCTTTGCCTTGATATACGACTCAATCTTGGACCAAAACAGCATCTTCTGTAGTCCCACCCCATTTTTGTCATAGAGAATAGTTTGCAAATAACGATGGTATAGGATACTACACAAATACTCCCTTATCTGTAGCCCTCCGTACTACTGGAAAGCCTTGCAGAAATGCTGAGGGAATCCAGACATCCGTCTTTCATTTCCCTGCAAGCTGCCATTTCCTGCAATAAATCAATTCCTCATTACCATGTTAAATATCACCACAAAGTGTTCTATTGCTGGCCTGAGCGAATCCATGTTTCTGTATGAAGACTCCAGGTCAAAAAGAGAAACTGACTCTTGTTCCCTTGTCTCGACCAAAGACATTTTGTTGCAGCATTATGCAATGTGTTTGTGATCATCTCACAAATTAGGCTGGAAACTATCAGGGCGACCAAGGCATTGTGCAGATAACTCCAGTGGCGTAGCTAGAGTTTGGAGCGCCCGGGGACAAAGTCTGTTTTTCCACCCTCTCCTCTCCCCCAACTATGTCTCACCCACCCAGCAAGGGGGGGGTAGATCCTGGGGGAGCAGTGGGGGAAGGGAAGAAGGGTCTCTCCTTCTCATGCCCTCTTTGTGGATCTCCTTTCCAGTTAAGGCTCTCCTGTGCAAATTGCTCAGCATGCGGATAGTGCCAAGCAGGTGATTTTTTGAAAGCACCATCTCCGTAGCATGCTTCCCCCTCTTCCTTTCCCCAGCTAAGGCTTGGTGATCGTTAGCCCGGGGAAAGGAGGAAATGGAAGCAGACAATGGGATTTTTTTTCCAAGCAGCACCTCTGTCGCACGCTTCCCTCTCTTCCTTTCCCCGGGCTAATGATATCCAAGCCTTAGCGGAGGTGGGGGGAAGGAGGAGGAGGAGCAATTGATAGAGGTGCTGCTTGGGGAAAAAAAATCACCTGCTTCCCTCTCCTCCTCTCCCCCGACTAAGGATTGCCAAGCCTTAGTGGGGCGAAAGGATGACTGCTGGCAGGATGGCGCATGGCTTTCTCCTCCTGCTCCCCCTCCAGGTGCCCCCAAATTACTGTACATCCTGGGACAAATGCACTCTTCCGCCCCTCCCTAGTTACATCAGTGGATAACACAGGCCTGTCTCTTATCTCAACAAAACGAGAGGCAGGATTAAAGAGCCTGAGAAAATATTTGAGAACAAGCCAACCGAAGGTATCCCAGAATCACTGAGGGCAATGGTCAGACCAAGCCTTCCCATGCAAAAGGGTAGATCTTCGGTCTCCAACAGCAAGGTTGGGGGTGGGGGGCTCAATTGGAATTCGTGGTGAATGGATGACTCAGAAGGGCACCAGCACCACTATGGTCACCCACATGGCAGCCAGTCCTGGTATGTTCCTTGGGGCCTGATTTCTTGCTGCAGCAAACAGAAAGGTGGTACAGGACCAACAGCTTGCTCCATAGGAGCCTGTTCAGACTGAGGGATTTGGGTGGCAAGGCTGGCTGGTGGCTGTTACCACTGCTGGAGCAGAAAACACATCCAGCAACAATGGGCAAGGCCATGAGCAGAAGTGGGCATCCATTAAAAGAGAGAGGCAAGAGAGAGAGAGATTCCATCTTATACAGATGCCACCAGAGGCACACAAGCCAACTTTTCAAGGGAAAAACACCTACAAGGGCCGTCTCCCTCTTTTCCGGAGGCAGGCTGGGTTGGTTGGGATGCAGCTTGTGATGGGGTAGATGGGGGCCCTACAGATACCATCTGCGGGAGTGGGCAAATCAAGAAGGCTGGGTGGGTTCTTGAAGGGCTGTGCCTGCTAGCACAGACACCCAGGCAGCTGCCGAATGGCTGCCATCTTGATCTGACTTAAGTTCTTCCTCAGAATGAGACTTGGTCATGGAGATCCCTTCTGCCCAGAATGAGGAATGCTCAGGAGGGCAGTGGACAAATAAGTAGCATCCTGAGCTCACTTGTGCAATATGGACCTCAGGCTGAGGGTTTCCGTGCCCTTGTACCTTCTTTGCTTTTTAATCTTGAAGAGAGAGAGAGAGAGAGAGAGAGAGAGATGTTTGCACCAGCTTGCTTTCAGAACCAACTGCAGTTCTTTCAAACCTATGGAGGAAGCAGATCCTGAGCATACAGAAGCAGATGCCAAAATAAGGAGGGATGTCTATATACAAACAGAAGTGCTTTAGTGAACTGCTTTGTACATACACAACTGCCTGAGGCAAAGCACGAGATGCCTGCCTCCCTCTCTCCATGTGAAGGTGCAAAGGGGGCCAAATTAATTTCCATATCTGAAGTAGGAACTTTTCCAGTCATCTTTGACTGTGGGATCAGCATCAACTGATTCAAACAGTATCCACTGTCTGAAAATAATAATACTACTAATATAAAAAAACACTCAGAAACACATTTGTATGTATTTCCAGGGTGTATTTACCAGAACTGGCCACTAGAGGGAGGGAGGGGGGCACTGGGACCAATGCTTTTTTAACTAGAGTCCCACCGTAATTAAATGACAAACAATTTGTTTCTTTTTCCTTCCTTCGCAAATCAGATACTCAAGGGGCACCCCTCATTATGCCCAGTGGTAAAGCTGGTCCTATCCTTCGGTCCATTCTTTTCTCTACTTATAAAAGCAGATACTTTCAAGAACGTACGCAGATTTTTGTCTAATTTCATGTCATGCTAAGCACCGTTCCACATTGTTGAACTGATTCGACAGAGCCGCAGGGCGGTGGGGGAGGTACCCAATATTGGTTCTGACAATTTCTGACAGATAAGTATCATTTAGTCTCCTTCCTGTTGTGGTTATTTTTCTTTTCTGCTTATACTTTGTCTTATTTTAAGCAGCTTTGTTTACTTATGATTTCTGGGCCAAGAGGCAGTTTCCTATTCTGAAAGGATCGAATTTGTTGACTAGACATAAAATTATTTTGAAAGATTCTGGGAAAGAGGCCATGTTTGGTAGGCTGCCACCAATTCTTTAAAAAAAAACAAAAGGAGGAGGAGGAGGAACACTGTTTGCCCATTACTGCTGTTTAGAAATCAATTCCAGCTAATTTCTACTTTAAAACTGTATGTACATACAAAACTTTGGGGGTTCAATTTAGCGGGGGGAAAGACCCTACACCCAAAAAAACTGCAGTGATGTGAGTCATGAATAGTTATTTCTCCATCTTACTCTTGAATTTCATTTTCAAAGGGAATGTTTTTCAATATGCAATAATTAAGTAAACTAAATAGGTAGGAAAGTGGGGTAAGAAAATATCTAGTCTCCAAAGTCCGCTCTCCTCTCCTTTTTTAAAAATCTGGACTGCCATCCGATTTTTAGGCAAAAATCAGAGAAAAACCAAAAAAAGACAAAAAAATGTGGCACCTTAAAGACTAACTTTCATATCTTAATTTAACATATCATGCACACGTCCACTTCATCAGACTTTTTTTTTCACTAGATGCTTTCAAGTGACCCTTCTGGCAAAAGTCTTTTCCAAATTTAAAATTTACAAAAATTTACAAAATTTCCGCTTCCTTAATGGGCAGGTTGCTGATTATGTTTACTGAGCAATCCAACACATTGCTGCTCAGAAGTAATTCAATGGGGCTCCCAGGTAAAATGCCACAGGACAGCATCCATAGCAGACAACGCTGTGCTTTGCAGGCCACCAAGGGAGGCACAAGGTCAGGAAAATCTCTTCACCTCTCTGCATATCACAGCAGGGAGCAGCAGAGCATGTACAATAGATATCTCGGCATCCTGATGCTGAACAGAACAGATGGCACCCATGCTGCGATTCAGAATGTTCAGGCTGGTCTAGATGCTTCGGGTGTGGGCAGCTGATACGCTTTGCCCTACAGCTCCCCTGCATGCACACACTCACACATGCATGTGCGTGCGTGTGCGTGTGCGCGTGCGCGCACACGCACGCACACACACACAGAGCGAGCTCTCAGAATGTGGACATTCCTTCTCACAGATGAAATCCAAGACTTCTCCACTTCCATAACTTTCCCTCCACCATTTTAGCTAGTTCTGTGACGCTCTGCTGGATTCAAAATGGGCAGAAAGGGAATGAAAAGGTGATGGGATGGGGAATGAGACTTGACAGAATGTCTTTCCCTAAAAAAACCCATCAACCCACACCACCACTTGATCCTCTCAGGCACAGGCCCTTCTGAGTGGCCATGCTGAGGGAGGCCAGGAAAACATCCACCAGAACCAGGGCCTTCTCAGTCGTGGCCCCATCCCTATGGAATGGGTTCCTGCCACCACCACCCCAACAAGGGTGTTCACCACAGCCTTTGAGGGCAGCCTCTCTTCATGCGTCACAGATCAGTATTTTGATAGCCATTATGGGGTCTTTCTATTGCTGTCGTTCTCAACCTTCCTAGTGCTGCAACCCTTTAATACAGTTCCTCATGTTGTGGTGACCCCTTGCTCTGCTTGGAAGAGGCCACAAGCCCCCTTTGGTAGGCCACTGTGCCACGGGTGCCATAGAGAACTTCCCTCTACAGGCAGCCTCAGCCAATCGCAGCCTCCGGTGCCACTGACTGACATCCCCTCCGACCTATCAAGATGTAACTCACTCTTTTCTCCCCCTTCCTCCCCCTTCCTCCTCCAGACCCAAGCCGTTTGTGCCTTTTTCTTCACTGGCTCATGGCGACCCCTGTTCAACCCCCAAAGGGGTCCCGACCCCCAGGTTGGGGGGACCACTGTTCTATAGGCATGTTAGCTAATTATTTGTTTCATTGGCTTCTATGTTTATTTGGCTGTCTTTATTGTATTAGTGGTTTGATTTGTGTCTTTATTTTTATTCATGTATTATCCAGGTGTTGGTTTTATTGTACGTGTATGGTTCTCTATGTAAACCTCGCAGAGTTCCCACTGGGAAAACCAGTTGTGGCATAGAAATATAAAAATAAATAATATAAATAATTAGACATGGGCACGGAGCGGCGAAATTCTAGTTTCCGTTTTCGGTTCTCGTTATCGTTACGTAACGGGTAACGGTAACGAGAATTACTCCACTCCAGCTCAAACCCGAACCGAAAAAGTAAAATTGGGTCTGATTTTTCGTTGTCGTTCATGGCATCGCGGCGATCGCGCGATGCCAAGCAGCACAGAAAAAAAGTTTAAAAAAAAAACCCGATTCCCGGCCAAAAAAGCAGGCAAAAATATGCCTGCCTCAGTGAGGGCACCTACCAGAGAGGGGTGGTTTCTGGGGGGGTCCCCGGCCTTCCCCCCCTCTCCTGTCCTGGGCTGCTGGTACCAGGCTGGGGGGGGGCATCCTCGTCGTCTCCATTTGCCATGCGGTGGGGGGGATCCAAAATGGCGACCGCAATATTTATTTTTAAATCGTGGTCCAAAAACCCACCAAAACACCACTGAAACCTTTGAAAATAGGGTATTTAAAATGCCTGATTTTTTATAGTAGCAGCGGTGGGTTTTTCTTGCAATAAAACGTCGCCATTGATTTTATTTTATTTTATTTTTATTTTTATTTTTTTACACCTGCGCAATGATGGGCTGGCCATGGGATGGGACCATGCAAATTTTTGGACCCATTCCACCAATCGCTTGGCCAGGTTTTGACTGAGACTTCTGGGTGTGCCAGAGGGCATAAAAAGCCCACTAACCCTAACCCTAACCCTAACCCATACGCCAGTACACTGTCCTTCTTAGTGGGTCAGAGGCACCCAGATGTGCAGCCCACTAACCCACCCTAACCTTAACCGTAACCCTAAGCCTAGCCCTTACCCTAACCCCAACCCTAACCCAGATCCGTACGCAAGTACACTTTCCTTCTTAGTGGGTCACAGGCACCCAGAGAGTTGTCTCCCACAGCCCACTATCCCCTACCCCTATCCCATTCCTTAACCTGTACGTCAGTACACTAGTACGCTCCCCTTCTTAGTGAGTCAGAGGCACCCAGAGAGAGAGGTGTCTCTGCCACTTACCCCCCACCCTAACATAATGTAATGTATGGTACGCGGCGGCTTCGCGTTACGCTTCCCTTCCCTTCCCTTCCCTTCTTAGTGGGTCAGACATCAGAGGCACCAAGAGAGGTGCCTCCCAGAGCCCACTTACCCCAACCCCAACCCCAACCCCAACCGAAACGACAAACGACAAACGGAAACTTCAAATTTTTGAAAATTATCACGACAAATGGAAACGACCCGAAACGGACCTGCCCCGACAAATGACAACTCGAAACGTCATTTTTTCTGGTCGTGCCCATCTCTATAAATAATAAATATGTGAGGAGCTGTTTCACAGCATATTACTTTATTTTTATTTTCTGCGTATTTTAATTTGACTGTAAACTGCTCAGAGAGTGCCCAGCACCAAGCCAATGCTATGCAAGTCTATTAAATAAACAGACAGACAGACAGACAGACAGACAGACAGACAGACAGACAGAAAATTTAAATGCCATACAGTGACTGAACAGACACTCTCCATTAGCTCTCTGATTCAACCCTTCCCTATTCAGCAAGTTACAACAGGTTTCCATACACATATTAGATAAATTTATACCTCAGGATTCAGGAACTTTGACATACTGTTTGTGCACCACTGAATTAATTCTGACTGACTGGTGACCCTTTCCAGAATTCTTTTAGGCAAATATTTAGGACACTTTAGGAAAATATTCAAAAGTGGGTTACCATTCCCTTCTTCTGGGAATAATAATACCCTTTTCACAGAAACATGAAATAATTAAGTGCGAGAAGGTGAAATGTACCTGAGGTACCTGTGCCTTCTCTTCCTTAAATTTGCATCACCCAGCAATTCTGTTTCTTCCTTTGGAGACTAATAAAGCATAGCTATTTTTCCAAAGAAATGTATTTTTAAAAAAACCATCATAAAGCTTTAAGTGGTGCTTCAGCAATGTTACATTCCTGGTCACATTCCAACTCTTAACTTAAGTGGACAGCCTTAATTAAATGGAAGCAGCTTTCTTTCCCTCTGGGTCAGAATACAGTCTTGATTGTCACATACACACACACCACAGCTGAGACGTCTTACCAACGCTACTGCTTTCTCCCTTACAAGTACTTAACTACAGCCCCTATTCAGATAGAGGTACTTGACTTCACTGAGGCAGAACAAACTATTTACTGGAAATAATACAACACGGCATATGAGTGTTTCTGATTCTGATTCCCCCTTCCCACTTCGGTCCACTTCCCCAACAAACAAAAATGGCAAGCAATTTTTCTGATAACTCAAGTGTCTGCACTATTTTCAAAGGGCTTGGTGCTGAAATAAATAGATGATGGACTGGGGTTTCTGAATCTGGTTTAAAGTCGTATGGTAGTCATGTGATTTACATATCATTGGGTATGTCCTTGTGGAAAAACTTTAAATCTGTTTTTAAACTGTGATCTTTATCAGTCTGGGGGCTACATGGGCTTTTAGAATTGTTGCATCTGAGGCCTCACTGTTGGTGTTGTGTTATTTTTACTTATTTTTAAAAAATATTCCTTGCAATCTGGAATAGCACTAAAACAGAATGAAAGGAAAAAATTAAAATAGAGGTTTCCCTAAAGCCTGACATATACAGACAGAGATGGAGTGGGCTTGAAACTTAACAGCAAAGAAGGAACGCACAGAGAGAGACACACCAAAGGTGGAGAAGGAATGAGTGCAAACTCCAGAAACATAATTCACATTGACAGAGGTGTTCATAGCATGGGACTGATTTAATCCTCACTAAAACTATGCTTGTGAATGGTCCAGAAGGGAAGTATCTTTTGTTTAAAGTTTATACTTAAAGGGATAAAAACACAAGACACAAGATAAAATACAAGAACCCTTGTGGTACAGTGGTTAAACTCCAGTACTGCAGTGAAGACTCTACTCATGACTAGAATGAATGACAAAGGAAACTAAACCCAGACAAGAGAGAAGTGCTTCTGCTGAGTCAAAAGGGAGAACAAGGGATAGGGATGCAACTTGTACTGAATACGGTCACCCTCCAATTGAAAAAAACAGGTATGCAGCTTGGGGGTGCCCTTGGACTCATCCTTGAGCCTAGATGTCCAGGTCACGGCTGTGGCCAGGAGTGCATTTTCACAATTAAGGCAAGTATGCAAGATACACATGTTTCTTGAGAAACCAGCTCTGGCCATGGTGACACATGCCCTAGAGATGTTCCAACTAGACTACTGTAATGTGCTCTATGTGGGACTACCGATTAAAAGTTTCAGGAAACTTCAACAGGTTCAAAATGCAGCGGCCAGATTGCTGACTGGGGTAGGTTACAGAGATCACATTACACCCCTATTAAAACAACTCCAGTAGCTACCAATCAGCTATTGGGCACAATTCAAAGTGATGACCTTAACCTACAAAGCACTGTACTGCACGACCTGGTCCTACCCATCTCAAAGATCGAATCTCACAGTACGAACTGACTCGGGTGTTAAGCTCATTAGGAGAGGCCTTTCTCACCATCCCACCACCCTAACAGGTACATCTTGTGGGAACACATAAAGGTCCTTCTCGGCTGCTGTGCCCGATTCTGGAACTCCCTCCCACTAGAGGCGAGGACTGCCCCATCTCTGATGTATTTCAGGAAACATGCAAAAAACTTTTTCTTCAGGCAAGCATTCCCTGAATCATGGTCTACCTTTTATTTGTCTTTTATATGAATCTATATGATCACATAGACTTTGTCTTTATAACCACTTATAACCTTGTGTGATTACATTGACACTATGTTTTCAATGGTACTTTCCATCACTCATAACTTCTACATGGAATTTTTACTCTCATTATCTGCTCACGTTCATTGTTAGCTTTAATGTAATGTTGTCTTTTAATGCTGTAAGATGTCCCTCAATTCCCTGTTCTTAATACTTGAACATGTCTTAATTGTACTAGACTGTATATTGTCCCTTATTATTATAAGCCGCCTTGGGTCCTCTTCCAAGGAGAAAGACGGGGTAAAAATACTCTTAAATAAATTAATTAATAAAATAATGTATCTAGAAGAGAGTGGGACTAAGTTTCAATGACATTTTTAAGAAATGATTTGGAAAATATTTGAACACCCTATCATCATGTTCAATAAAACATTTCATGGTCTTTTTTTCTTTTTTCAATTTTTCCAATTTTTCGGGGGGGGGGACAAAAAAAGGCTTCAGGGAAAAAAGGGGGGGAATGTTTAGGGTTTTTTCCAAATTTTTCTGGGCCTTCACATCTCTGTGTGTGTTTATGTCGTTACAGTTGTGACCAACTCTTCGTGACCCCATGTCCATGGAGTTTTCTTGACAGGAATACTGTAGTGGTTTGCCAGTTCCTACATCTCTACTCATGACCTAAATTCAGTTCGGGTTAGAAGTAGCCACTAGAGATGGGCACGACTCAAAAAAATGGTGTTTTGTTTGTCGTTTGTCGTTTAGGGGGTCCGTTTCAGTTCATTTTCGTTTTTCATGAATTTTTTGCAAAAAATTTCATTTTCGTTTCATTACGTAATGAAATGAAAAAACAAAAATGAAAACGAAAAATTGCTGTTTCGTTAGCATTCATTACAGTTCAATGTATTTGCTGCAACGAAAACGAAATGCACGACAAAATTTCTGCTCTTTCGTTTCATTTCGTTTCATTTTGGAGACAAAATTCGTTTTTTGTTTCGTTACGTAACGAAATGAAAAAATGAAAACGAAAACGAAAAATTGCTCGTTTTGTGCCCATCTCTAGTAGCCACCAGCTCAAGGTTGACACAGCTTTCCATTCTTCTAACCTCAGTAAATTGAGTCCCCACTTCACTGAGTTGGAAGCAATGAACAGCATGCCTAACTAAATTATAAATTGCCCTGAGAGTGCTTTAAGTACTATGGGACAAGGATATAAGCAGCACACTTTACCCATTTTGTAAGAGAAAGCCAGCATGATACTATGGTTGGTGCAGGATAGTCTGGGAAGAACCAGCTCAAACCTTGACTCAGTTTAGCTGGTTGGTCTCATGACTTACTTTGTTCCCAGATAGGCTACCCGTGCCTTCCACCTACCGAAAAGGATTTAACAATATGGCAAATTGATTTTCCCCACCATTAAGTGCTTCTTTTGAAAAATAAGACACGGAATATCTTTAAGAGCAGTACTGATGGATAAAGGAAGACTGAAAAGACATGTGAAACCCCTTTTATAACTGTTTTTCAGCAACTCTCTAGAAGCATCTTGATCTCGGTGCTGCTCTTTAAACATTGTTTACTGCACAAGCAGAAGGTGGTATACAGTTGGTTCAATTCCAAATTTCGCTCTTGGCTTTAAAAAAAAGAACCCCACTGACGCCACAAACGTCACTGCACGGAATGCAGGTCAGCCTTCATGGCAAACACTGAACTGAACCGAACATAAACATTCAATGATTAACCCCATTTCGCTGGTGTGCAGTATTTTAATGTTAATTTCCCTGTACTAATGTTAGCTGATCAGACAAGTATTATGTGAACCAGCAGCTCCTTTTTGAAGGTTTGGGTCCTGTTTGTCCTTTGCAAGAACATGAATGTTCATTTTAATAATAATAATAATAATAATAATAATAATAATAATAATAATAATAATAATAATAATAATAATAATAATAATAATAATAATAGAAAAGGGGAAAGGAAACATTGCCTGGAGCCCAGCTGGGTAGGTTTTGACATCAGAAAATAGTCCAAGTTGCTGATGCCTGATGTTTTGATTATGGAAATGTGTGGTTTATCGAAGCTGGCGATTTCATCTGGGCACAGGAATGGTTGCTTTGGTGGATACAGTACTCAGAATGGAATATTATTTCTGTGGTGAGGGGTGGGGGGCTCATAAGCATCGACCACCCGTCATTTCTTATGATGTTTCAAGCATGGTTCAAGCATCTCAAACTGCTTCATACTGCTTCTCCCCACTGACCAGACTGGCTAGCGCTCATGGGACCTAGAGTCCAACAACCCATACAGAGGGCCCTAGGTTCAGCAGCCCTATCTCAGAGGCCTCAAGGAGCTGGGCTATCTCTTTTTTTGTACAGACCAGTGCAACATTATTCAGATCAATGCAACTGATGGCTCCTTCCAATCATCATTAGAGATGGGCACGGAACGAACATTTTTTCGTTTCCATTATACGTTAGTAATTCCGTTACGTAACGAAACGACAAACACAATGAAATGAACAGAACCACGAAAATTGTGGTCGTTAAGTTTCGTTTCCGTTAATGGCGACGCACAATGAAATGAGCTGTTTTAAATGTTAAAAAACGCCCTGGACATCCGTAAAAACGCAGCGATAATTATTTACATTGTCTGATAATACCTACCGGGGAGGTTGGGGTCCTTAAAACATTTGTTTTTGTCTTCTCCCATCGCGATGTATTTTTCTTTTCCCTTTAAAATGAATGTCACCACCAGCCACAAAATGGAGGCAAGCCATGTGATGGGATCATGTTCAACCAATAGCATGCCCAGGTTGCAGACTGGGCGGGCAGGTCTGGCAGCCAGAGAGGGCATAAAAAGCTCTGGCAGCCCCCGTCCTCCTTGCAGTCTCTGGTGGGAATTCGGGTGGGATTGCTGTCTCTGCGACTCTAGCTTCAGTCCTGCAGCCTCCCTGTGTGCGTGCGTGCTGCGTACCTCTCGGTGAGTACCCTCCCCTGCCCCACAGTGCAGTCACTCTGCGGCTGCCTTGCACCCTGGGCAACGCCCACCGCTGCCTTTGCAGCCTCCCTGCATACCTAATCTATACTGTGTCTCTGCCAGCATCCATGTTTTTAGTGTTTTCCCTCTGGTCTGGGGCGTTGGAGGATGCCTGCGCACGGAAATGCTTTAAAAATCGTGCAAAAAGCGGGTAGAAACAAAAATCGAAAAACGAAAAACCGTAACGAAATTTTGCAAAAAAAAATCACGACACACGGAAACAAACCGAAACAGACCTCTCAACGACAAACGAAAAACCGAAACACCATTTTTCTGTTTCGTGCCCATCTCTAGTACTAACATTATTAACACGCGTAAATATATATACTACTTTATTGAAAACTGGGGACATTGTTTACAAGTCTGCCGGGGACTATCACAGAATGCCTACTTCACAGGCCTAGTTCTGTGTGGCTTCTGTGGCAAATGTAGTGACAGGGAAATGAAACATCCTACCTCGGTGTGTGAGAGTTAAGGTGTCATGAAGCACTTATCTGTATAAAAGGAAGAAGCAGACCAAACAGTCAGCGTTTTCCACAACTACCTTTTTGTGAGTTCCCATGTATCCCTCACAACGACATGTATCTGTCCGATCTCTCTCAGGCCGATTTTGCTGACACCTTGTTAAGACATAGGGGCATCATTCTTTTCATAGGCCCCTGACTTGATTGGATTTCACGGGTGCACGCATCAGTGATTGTACTGTGCAAATTGTTCTCTAAATTTGTTTAAGGAAGGCCAGATCCAGCCACAAGGTTATTTAAACTGCGCTGAGAAACCCCTCTCGTTTCACAACAAATGGCACCTTTCTGAAAGCAAACATTAGCCAAATTTATCGAGTGAAATGGTGGGGGGAAAGCCACCAGTCCAAGAGCCAAAAGAGCTAGACTTTATAGCAAAGGTTTTGAAGAAATGATCTCTTAAAATATAAAAATTTAAGGTTCAAGTATTGATAGGTGAAACCTCAGCAGGAAGTCACTATTAGAGTAAGCACATTGAAGCAGTGAAACCTACGTAGGCATAGACTCATCAAATCCCCAGTGACCCCAATGGGTCTACTCTAGTTGTAATGTACTACTGATTTCAGCTATTTCTTCTAGCTTAAGTATTGGCTCTCCTAATAATCTATTAGAGCATTATGGGTTCTCAGTTAATTAAGACCACCTTAGTTTGAACACCACTGTGTTGCTGGACTCGGAAAATCCTGAGAGCTTTGGCATAGGTATGTAAATGGCATACCTTTTGGAGGAAAATTGCTCCAAGTCCTCTTCTTCCCTCCCCTCCCTTCTTTTTTTCTGTTTTTTTCCCTCCTTCTTTCCCTTTCCCCTTACCCCATATTTCAAGTAACCAATAAAAGTTTCAAATGAAAAAAAAGAAAATGATGAAGTCAAGATTATGTGGGATTTCTGGATCCAAACTGATAGACACCTTGAATATAACACACAGACATAGTAGTAATAGAATGAAGAAATGTCTGGATCGTTGAGGTTGCAATTCCAAGAAATGCTAGAGTAGAAACTAAAGAACTTGGAAAAACTAACAAAATACAGAGACCTGGCAGTCAAAAAAAATTTGCTTGCGAATGAAACATACAGTACTTCTGTGGTCTCATAGTTATTGGGGCTTTGGAAACAATGTCAAGAAATTTCACACAATATTACAAGCAGTTACAGATCCCAGAAATAACACCATCAAAGCTACAAAACCCTTTGTGCCATAGGCCACCGGGTTCAGGGCGTCCCACTCCAACCACTTAGCCACACTACCCTGTTCTTCCTGTAAATGGTTGGCCAGGAGAGTGAAATGTGATGATGGCTGCAGGAATCTATCTGTACTAGTAACCTCCCAACAACCCAGTCTGACCTAACTCAGCAGTACTTCCACCGAGTTTCCAAAAATGCACAAGCTCAAGTGCTTTGACTCTTACACCAACCCTGCAAGGCAGATCTGCCAACACTCCCACAAAACATACAGGCCCTTGGTAACTGGTCAAGGCAAGGGGTGGTTTTAAATACCCCAAATCCTCTTTAGGCAAAACATGCAGAAAATTGAATGGATGATTTTAAAATATATTTCATAAATGATAATGATATAGCCAAAGCTTTCTAAAGGTTTCAGAATAAATATTGAAAGCATTGTGGAGCAAATGATCAATAAAAAAGGCAGAAGCAATATGGAGCAAACATTCCAGGAAATGAGCAAGCTAATAAAACTATCTAGTACTTTCACTCTTGTATAATTTCAACATGTTTTCAGAGAAGGGACAGAGTGTACCCCTCACAGCAAGGCAGCAACTGTCCACAGAGTAAGGCCCTTGGAGGCCTTAGAAATGCATTCCTATGGGGAAAATGAAAAATGTTTCATTTTGTTTTTTCGTTTTTCTTCGATAGGTCACTTTGTTTTTCGTTTCGTTATGGAACGAAACAAAAAATGAAAAACATAACAAAAATTATTTTGTGCCCATCTCTAGTTGCCATGACTACTTGTTATCTAACAAACTTCAATTAAATTATGCCAAATCCAAAATTATGCTGTTTGGCAAGTCATGGAAGGCCTTTCTCTAGTCTTTCAATGGTAATACAGTAGGACCCCCGTATCCACTGATTCAGTTATCCACGGTTGGCAGAAGGAAAAAATAAATAATTTAGCAGCCACAAAGCAAGCTATTGTAACAAACAGCAGCTGTAAAGCAAGCTATTTGTCACAAATAGCATCTGTAAAGCAAGCTACTGTCACAAATAGCAGTCATAAAACAAGCTACTGTCAGGAAACCACAGTTTGGGGGTGGGCGGGCAGGTGTTCTCTCTTATCCAGCATGACTTAACTCCTTTTCTTTTTTCCCACCCTGCTTGTGATGACTTGGATAAAAACTGGCATCTGCTGGGTGGCACTAATACAGAACGTACTGCCATTCGTGTGACAATTGCCAGATACACCCATCTCATCATCCAGAGGCGTTGTACTAGATTGCTACACACTACTGAGATCTAACGACATCCCCCAGGTATCCTCCAATATGTTTCATTTCTCCATTGCCTAGATTTTAGCCATTCATACATTGAAAGGCACACACTGCTGTGTGTGCACTTTAGTTCTTCAGAAATGCCTGGGAAGACTTGCAGGCATATGAATTCTTGAGGCATTTCTTCATACATCTAAGTCTTGAGAAACTGGGGAATGGGGAGGAGAACTAGTTTTGCCCAGGCTGTCAAATCCAACAAATTTCTCTCCAGTCCCTACAGAGAATATAAGAAGAGCCCAAGAAGACCTTGATGCGTAAGCATGTCTGAACAAATCAGGAAGCCCTCGCATTTGTCTTTCCTATTCAGGATCTTCCACCAGGATTGACAGAGTCAGTCCAGGGACAGAGCAAACTACAGTGCTACATGAACTTCACTAGAGGGACTTGTGAAGTAATATGGACCCAAGGAGTGTGTTCCAAGACTCAGCGGGTGTTTAATAAGATTACAATTATATTATTTTATGGCAGCACCTGAAGGACTCTGGCCTAGACTATAGTTATCTAGGGGGTTCATGTGTGGAACAAATTCTGAATCTGGGTTTCCACAGTTTTGCCTCAGACCCAATCGCCTAACTCGTGGGAAACCCATCGTGTGAGACGATGCTGTGCTCCAACGCTGCTTTTAAGGCATAAATTTGTAATCTGCTTCCAAACATGATTTTAGCATGTATATCCTTCAGTCAGTTGAGCCAAAGTTTTGTAAGGGAGGAAAACACCACATGGGCTGTGAGAGAGCATCCTAAATCTATTCATAGCTGAGTTTCTGACTAAAAAGTCTACTCCCTCGGTAATCAGGAAACTGCTTAACATGAGACTTGTGACTATTTTAGTGGGATATGTATTGTAAAATGAGCTAACAGCAATGGAAGTCCTTTTAAAAAAAACCTTTAAGAATATAATCAGTAGGCATGTAAAATGGTATGAGACCGCTCACAGTAAGTTCCCAGATTACTGAGCTAAAATGGCCATGTCTCACTGTCTCTACTATTGCTGGGAATAGGGTGTTTGTTTTAAAGTTGTTGTTTTTTTTCATATATCTCTATATATAACTTCGTATCGTTCTTCATTTCTTATTGGAAACTTGACTAACGTTGCCGGTGAGGCAACTTTCTGTTGTATGTCCATGTCAAGATAGAGACTGAGTAATTAATAATCACAGGCCGAGGCAGACACATTTTTACGCACTTGAGAGAAGGAACAGGGAAAAGGTTACGGGAGGCATTTTCCCAGGCAATTCTCGTTCCCTGCATTCTATAAACCTTCTTCTCATCTGAGAAAACTCAGATGGGTCATTTCATCCTGAAAAAAGTACACAAGGAAATGGGGGTTGGGTTAGAATGAGTATTGAAGGGCAAGCCAGGAGATCTGTTTGTAGATTCATTTCGCTTAATGGTGACACAGAATTTCCCTGGCTCATTTTATGGTTGGCACAGGAAAGGTGAAAATGAAGATTTATATAATTATTGAAAATGTATACAGAAGGTGTTAGTGTAAATGAGTGTAGGTTTTCGGTCTCCACAATAGCACCCTTCCAAATAGGATGTACTGTACAGTGGTACCCTGTATAAAGGAATTAATTCGTTCCAAATGAAATTATGTTAAGCAAATTTTCCTTTATACAAATTTCCCATAGGAATGCATTGAAAACAGAGTAATCCCTAATTGCAACCATTTTTATGTTGTACGAATTCACCCCATAGGCAATTCTGTTAAGCAAATTTCCCCTATATCCAGAATTTTTTATGTTGTACAGATGTTATGTTATACAAACCATTTGTTATATGAGGGTCCACTATATTTTCATTCCATATTCAGGGATTAGTGTATTTCTTACACAGTTTTAAAGCGACTTTAAAACACACACATGTACGACCGTATGTGCTGTATTCATCGCTACTGTGGTTATTATAATGTCCAGGGTACATGGTGGAAACACCTATCAGTTATGCTTCAACATTTTGGATCACAAGGATATATGGTAGTTGGATTTTCATTGTCAGTTGCTCACACCTTTCTGTTCTGAGCAATGTCATAAAGATACAGATATAGATATATAAATATTTGGCCTTCTCGTGGTTAAAGAATTTCTGGATACTGACTCTTCAAGGCAAATATTCCTGCTTCAAATGCCCATCCAGAACAAGGATGGAGAATTTTGGATACAGTTATAAATCTAAATCAATACATTTTATTATTTCTGAGGACAGTAAAGGGCTTGGCCCCAGTTCCTTCCAGTTGTCCATTCTTGTCCCATCACTTCCCTCGCCTGCCATCAAGAAATATCAAACGATATAATTTCATTCAGTATCAAATGAGCTGAAATGTCTTTGGGGCTGAGAATTTTGCTGCCCAGTTCCTCGTGTAACTTACTGGAGAATTCGGGGCCCATCCCAAATAAGATTTGGTGACATATTTCCCTGCCCATCATGGCTGGGCTTGCCACGAGACTGAATTGGGCCAATGCCTCAGGAAGGGACCTAGAGAAGGCCAAGCTGCACAGACCACCCCCTGACGTTGCCTAGTGTACTCTGATGTTACCTAGCTGCCTTCTGATCCAATGGAGGACACTGTCCCATCACTCTCGTTGAAGTAGGAGGCGGCAGCCATTCTGGCTGCCTTTTCCACATGGCCTGGGGGAAGATGTCATTTTGCCCTTTGCCCTGGAAGTCAAACATCTTGCTTCCGCCCTGACATCCCTCAATAGCATGGAGAGAATTTTGAGGGAAGTCGGTTCCCCCCCCCCTCGGCTGTGCCACTCAGGAGACGGATGGAAGAAGTGCTTCTGTGGATGAGCCTCTTGGCCCTTCTACAGCCTCTGAGTGGTCTGGACATTCCTCTTGCACCCGCCTTCTGGGAAAGAACAGCAGGCATGTAACCTGGCACACAAAGTGGGAAAAACCAACAGAGACCAATACCCAGTGCTCGGATTGGCTGTGAGACACAGGCAGCCCCAACCCTATTGCTTTTTGCAATAGACACCCTTAGCTGTTGTTTGAAGAAGGCTAAAGCAAGAGACATCATTTGGCAATAACTGAGGAGAGGAAAGTTGTAAGGATTATGGGTGTTAGGAAGTGCTTCCCCCACCACTGAACATTGTGGTTCAGCAGACTAAGGCTCCGAAAACTGTTGGCTGCAAAGTCGGCAGCTCGGTGGTTCAAATCCCGGGTGCCACGCAACAGAGCAAGCGCCCGCTGATAACCCCAGCTCCTACCAACCTAGCAGTTTGAAAGCATGTAAATGCAAGTACAGTAGATAAATAGGTACTGCCATAAAGAGCAGGAAGGTAAAACAATGTTTCCTTGCAGCACAACACTGGCTCTCCACCTTGAATACAGAGATGATCACTGCCCCTAGAGTCGGACACGACTAACACACATGTGTGGGTGGAAGCTTTTCCCCTCACCATTCTCCCCAAATTCCAAGCCCTGCTGGTCACATATTCCAGGATAGACACCTATGGCCCTCTAGATGCAACTCTCTTCATCTTTCACCATTTGTTATGGCAGCAAATTTAGGTGTAGGGTTGATGGGTGTTGCAAAAAGTCAAGTGTGTTGCTTATATGCCACCCATCACTCTTAAACTACTCTCTGGGTGGTTTACAGTGATGTGGGCTATACAATGTGTCCCCCCCCCCCAGAAAAATGGATGTCTATTTACTTACTTTGGAAGGATATCAGGCTGTCAGCCTTGAGTCAGCTACCTGAAACCATTGGCACCAAACTCAGTCTGTGAGCAGAGTCGTGGTTGCAGTGCTGCTGTTTAACCACCATGCAAGTGAAAAATACCAGGAAAACCATTGTTGTTCACCACTTATTTATACCAACACATCACTACGTATACTGCATCTTTATACAGAGTCAAAAAATAAGGTGGAAAATAGCACTAGAGCATCAAGACCCAGATGAAGACACAAATCATCAAGACAAACCACTGCCACCGTTCAGGGTTAAGTGATGTTTCTTGAATTGAACAGGCTGTCTCAGTTTAGGGTTTTCTCGAGTGCCCTTAGTTGAGGGTTCCACTAAGCGGATTGTGCTCAGGTTCTGTCCTTTTGCTGTTCTCGGACCTCTCTCATCTGTCTCACACCTCATCTCTCTCTAATCTTTAACTCATCTTCCTTATCTTAACTTTTCTATAACCTTATAAGCGAGAAGCCGTTGGTATTTTCGTTCTTTAGCTCTGTTGTTACTGTTATCTTGAGATTTTGCATTGTAAACCGCCCAGATTAGCCCTAAGGCTAGATGGGCAGTATAAAAGTCAAATAAATAAATAAATAAATAAATAAATAAATAAATAAATAAATAAATAAATAAATAAATAAATAAATAAATAAATAATAGTTAACCTGTCTGTTTCTGTAACTTCATGAGTTTCCAGTTTATTTCTAGTTATGAGTCAAATAACCAACCAGTCTGATTCATGATAGGGAACTTTAATTCAAGTCTCCGTAGCAGCAAATGGCTACATTCAGCTTCACACATTATTCCTTATGGTTCTTGGCTGCCTCTACAAAACAAGAGGTGCTTTGTATGAAATACTGTATATGTGCCTTGATTGTACTTCAAATAATAATAAGATATCATTTAACCATTCTGAAATGTCATTCTAGCTAATTTGTAGAACATAAACATAGCCTCTTGGTAGCAACAAAAAGGGAAATACAACAAGTGGCAGGGAAAATCATCAGTCTTATACAATTATCGCTGCATGAAGTGCATGAAGTGCATGAAGTGCATGTGAAATGTTCATGCATTTCTTTTTTTTTAGAAAGGAAAGCAGTCAAGAGCTGATAGCAAAGCATTGGGTTGGGGGGGGGGCGGAAGCTCCACCTTCCATAGGAAATATTCTAAAGAAAAGCGTGAAAATGTCTCCTCAATCTGCATCTCCGACCCTTTCACTTCGGATGGTCAGAAGTGTGTCTCTTGCAAGGGCTGCTGTCCCTCCAGGTCATCTGTTAGTCCTTATGCCTTTGCCAATGGCGAGGGGTGGTGCTGACGCCAACGGTGGAGGCACTCATTCTTCTCTCTCTTTTGCTCTCCTTTCCATTTTCATTCTCAGGGAGTAACTAGGCAGGTCTTCATCTCACAAACAGGGCTTGTGCCATGCATCTTACCAAGGATAGGGGCTCGTGGTGTGGGAGTCACTGTCAAGCTGAACTTACTTCACACCAGTGACTCAACTCAGAGTTGACTTGGGGTGGTTGTTTGTTCAAGGATTCCAACTTGACTCGCAACTCGGAAAACAAAAACTCATCCCCCTTTTCCCCCCCAGGCGTGGGAGGGAAGCTTGTCTTAAATAGGGACTCGGGCTTGAGAACTGAGACTCGGGCCCCAACATCCCTGTTTCTTACTATTCCTTTCAATACTTGTTCCACTGACTACACAATGTTAGCATTTCATGAATAGATGCAATGTTTTGGCATGAATACCTGGTTTACTTTTTTCTGGTTGATAGAACTTGTAGGTTGTAAGGAAATTGCTGGTGTTTGCAATTACAATGGTACCCCAGGTTACAAACGCTTCAAGTTACGAGAAACCTGGGTTACAATAAAGAAATTATTGGAAATTGGGATGCCTCGGGTTAAGAGCATTTTCAATGGAATGCCCTGGGTTACATTTTTCCTCTTTAGGCATTGTGAAAAAAGTGTACCCAGAATACATTGCACCCCCGTAGTTTGTGGCGGTGTGGGAGGAGTTGGAGCTGTTTTTTCATCAAGTTTTGGAGCCATTCTGGACATTTTTACAGTGGATTTTGGACTTTTCAAACTTTTTGGTAGATTTCTCAAGTGGTGGAAAGGCAGGGAGCTGATCCTTTGTTGCTTCCATGCCTGTTTTGTGCATTCTGCATGGGGGGTGTTTGAGGTTTTTTGCTTTTTTCTGACCTTCAGAATGGATTAATTGGTTTTAAATGCATTCCTATGGGAAATGGCACTTCAGTTGACAATTTTTTTAGGATACAAAACGTCCTGGAAAACACATTAATTACTTAAAACAAGGTACCACTGCACATTATTTTGTCTTGCGTTTGGCGTGTGTAATGACTTATATTGTGCATATAGCGCCATTAGGAAGGAGGGCAAATGCAATGCAACTTTCAAATCGTATTGTTAAAAATATTTGTTCTCCTATAGCTGTTGTGAGTTTTTCAGGCTGTTTGGCTATGTTCTGGAAGTTTTTCTTCCTGACGTTTTGCCAGACTCTGTGGCCGGCATCTTCAGAAGGCAAGGAGCTCCTTGCCCTCTGAAGATGCCGGCCAAAGAGTCTGGCAAAACCTCAGGAAGAAAAACTTCCAGAACACAGCCAAACAGCCCGAAAAACTCACAACAGCTATCACAACCCCGCTGTTAGAGCCTTTGAGAATACATTTGTTCTTCTAGTTTAGCATTATTAAAACAGAAACAATTCTAATACAACTGCTTGCCATGTCTCTTCAGTGTAGTGCTACTGTACTTCCTAAACGTTAAAAAAAAAGAAAAGAGGTTTAAATGCTGGTGAAAGGGGTTAGGTAACAGGGGTGGTGATAATGGCAGAGAAGGGGAAGAGAGGGCTGTATGATGGATACAGGAAACACACCTTCCGAGAATAAGCAAACATTTCTATGTGAACGGTGACTGTGACTTAGATGACAAGGTACAGTACAGAGACATCCCTATCAACCCAGGGCATGTCCTCTATGTGGTCACACCCTCCCATACCTTCTTTACACTCCCTTTAAATGGAACAGATTACCCTGAAGAAATGTAGTCCTTGAAAGAGTAATCCCTCTACACTTCGGGCCAATATGTGACTGCTCTAGCTACAAGTTTCCTACGGTAGCTCCATATTTTCCCATTTCTCAATAGGGATTTACTGTAGTTACTTTTCTCTCCAAAGAACAAAACACATCCTGGGATCCAAAACCCACTCTTCTGCCATGCCCATCATCACTGCCTCAACCACAGACATCTTACAAGTGGGCAAAAGCAAAAAGTGAAGTGTGCTGCTTATATACCTCCCCATAACGCTCAAAGCACTCCCTGGGCAGCTTACAATTTATTTATGCAGGTTACACATTGGCCCCCTACCCCAGTGGGTTGGGTATGCCTTTTACCAACCTCGGAAGGATGGAAGGCTGAGCCAGCTACCTGGGATTGAACCCCAGGTGGTGAGCACAGTTATAGCTGCAGTACAGCACTTTAACCACTGCGCCACAAGGTGGTGCACAGACACATATACCCCTCTGAAATGTTGGGTTGAGCTGCTGCTGACTTCAACAATAGCACAGCAGGCAGCAGCACAGGTCCAAGGGATATGTTCCTCTTCTACTGTTGAGTAACACTAAACCTCCATAGCTATTAAAGTAACTAAAGGGTCATTGTGAAGTTATTCCTTCTTAAGTTACACATTTCTAGGCAAGTTAGTTGTGTGTTCATTATTGCAAATATGAAGCAGACCCCACAACTGGTGGAAATGCAAAGAAGAAGGAGGAGGAGGAGGAGGAGGAGGAGGAGGAGGAGGAGGAGAAGAAGAAGAAGAAGAAGAAGAAGAAGAAGAAGAAGAAGAAGAAGAAGAAGAAGAAGAAGAAGAAGAAGAAGAAGAAGAAGAAGAAGAAGAAGAAATCTTAAAACAAAACAAAACTAGTGAATGTCAAACTCTGCACCACCTTCATCCAAGCTTAGAGTCCTAGCTGGCACTTTGAATCCTATCCAGAAAGAAAACCCTTGGAAACCCTGGAAGTTCTTCAGCTCCTGGCATGATATGTCCCAGAAGGTACAAGGAAGCCGCTGTGTTTTTGTACAAATAGTAGTTTCTGAACCATTTGTACAGCCAGATCCTTGCTTTTTGAAGCTGATGAGCCATTGAACGAGATGTTAGTTTTGGTGGGCACTATGTTTCATAGTGTTGTGTTTTTAACTCATGTTTTTAATTTAAGTGGCTTCAATAATTTTATTTGCCTTTCCATTTTTATTTTGTTTTCACATATAATGATAATCTCATATTGTCTAGGTTGGACGGGTGGGACATAAATGCAATTAAATTAATGAATTTAATATTTTCACGTCAGCAGTCACTTGGCATGTAGACCTAGAAGAGCTAAAAATATGAAAGAACATTGTGGCACAGTGGTTTAAACTTCCGTACTGCATCCAAAACTGTGCTCACAACCTGGGGGTTCAATCGCAGGTAGCCAGCTCAAGGTTCACTCAGCCTTCCATCCTTCTAAGGTCAAAGATATGAGCACCCAGCTCACTGGGGTGGGGATGGGGCAATGTGTAGCCTATACAACTAACTTGTAAACCATCCAGAGAGAGTTTGAAGTACGATGGAGCAGAATATCAGCAGAACACTTTGCTTGGCTTTTTGCTTTGAATGCCCTGCAGGTCTGAGGTTCACTCATCTTCTCTCACTTAGTGGCTGTTCTGGCTGACCTCACCTTAAAAACCTGGGTATTTTTTTTAAAAAATGGGTAAGAGTTCTGCAGCTTTATATGGTTTTATATTGTATTACATGTGTATTTCAATACAAACCCCTTAGGTCCATCATTATACCAAACAATATAAAATATTACAATAAATGAAAAGAAAACAAGCAACAAATTGTAAGGACCGGAGCTCTGTGTGCTTAATGGAATTCCATGGAGCTCAAAACAACCCTCTGGATTCAGGACAAATATATCTAAATAATTCAAACGTTTGGAAACCAAATCAACAGCAAAGCCTTGCTGTTATGATTATTTTTTGCTCTCTTCTTTTAAACATTTTTGAAATGATTAGAAATGCTTCCAGTGACATAATGGTTGCTTACCATTCTTCAACTGCATTGCAGGTTTCAGAATTTCTCTTATTTTTCCTTTTTAACCATGTTCATCATCTGATGTACTAAAAAGTACATAATTCAGACCATGCACTTTAGACGATGTGCGGATGCTACTCCTGTTGGAGTTATTGAAACCTCACATGCTGCCTCTAATAGGTGCAGCTGCAGAGGGGACCTTTCTGGGCTGTGGTGACTTTCAATGTATCCAAAAGGAACCTGCCTCTAGATTCTAAGAGTGGTACACGTCTCTGTTAAGAGCTCCCCCACTCCTTTTTCCATTGGAGCCTGATTCTTTCTATATAAATGTCTCAGAGTGGGTGACTGAGACTGCAAGTGACAGGGAATGAGAAAATGGGGTGTACTGGTTTTCTGCTCTGTGACTCATTAACCTTCTGCTGTGCAGCTAGAGGAATTTAACCAAAATTCTAAACTCTGCAACACCTTCTCAGTTAACAAAATAGCATTATTGAGAAACGCCAGCATAATCTGCCTTTGCAAAGCAGTCAAATTATACAATAAAAGCTTTCAGAGCTAAAAAGAGAAAAGGGCATTTGAGTCTGAAACCCACATCCTTCACTTTAGCCTTATAGATGGCATTGGCCATTTAAGGGGCTCAGTGGGGGAGGGGGGGAGGCAAAGAAAGGGGAGGGGGAGGGGCGGCAGGAGAATGAATGGAGGGGAAAGGATGTGGTGTGTGCAACTAGGGGCTGAGGGCTAGCAGGATGTGACCAACAAAAGATGGGATTCAGGGAGGAAGGGAAGGGTCACATTGTAGAGCTGATGGGGGGAGGAAAAGAGGGAGAGCGAGAGAATGAGCCAGGAAAAGAACGGGAAATAGGGAGGGGGGGACAAAACAAGTTGAGGAGCCATGTAGCCATTACAAGAACCAAATACAAAAGTGGAACGGGTGATACCATTTAGGCTACTAGAAAAATTAACAAAGACGTTGCTAAGATTTCAAGGGCAAAACCCTCTTCCTCAAAGCAGTACCAATAGGTTATGATGACATGGCAAAAGATGGATTTGCCAGGAGTCATTTCTTAGATGTAAGGTCCTTGGCAAGATGGGGAAAAAAGCCAGGTAGTTTCTTAGTTGAGGCTTGGAGCTTGGATGTAGTTAGGCGGGGGTGGGGGGGAGAGAGAGACATAATGAATGGAGGCAAATGGCCTGGTTGGGAGGGAGGCACAGTGATGGCAGTGGCTGCCTGGATTGCATAGAAGGAAGGAAGGAAGGAAAGAAGGAAGGAAGGAGCTGATGATGGATGAAATGGAGGGAGGGAAGGTTTCATAGCCGGGCAGGCAAAGTGGCAGCTGTGGGAATGGGGTGGATGGTGGGGAAAAGAAGGGCGATTGGAGAGAGCCCTTGTGAAGCAAACCAGGCTTCCCCACCCCATGTCCAACTCCCTTGCTCTCAGGGAGTAGCATGGCCAGCGCGGGGCCTCCTCTCCTGGGCCTCTAGTCCAGCAGGCATACAGACAGAAGGGGAATTCTGCAGATGGAAGGGAAGGGGTGTTGTGGAAACCCCAGGCATTCACAAAGGTTGACACTTCACATCCATCTCATTGCTGTTCGCGGTCCCCCTGGGGAACGGTACGAAGAAATCTAACCACACGCCCATTGCGGGACGAGGGGAGTTCGTCCCGACCATGCCCACTGAACTGCAATCTAAGCGGGATGAGAGATTCCCCTCCCTGGCCTCGGGAATCTGCTTGTCACGCTTCTCGTTCCGAGATGAGTGCCTGTGAGGTAAGGCTCGTCATGCAACGTGCCATTCTCCATCTAGTGGCAGGAGTAAGAAGTGCCATTCGCCAGTACATTCCCTATGGAGTCAGCAACGCAGTGCAGAGAGATTAAAAGACAAATGCCTCAAACTTAGCTCCGTAACACATTGAAGGCAAGGCTTTGGAGAATTGAAACATTGAAAAACGGAAGGTCAGGCTGAAAAAAAAAACAGAACAAAGGCATGGAATTTCACATCTCATCACGGAACAAGGACATGCGGAAACAGTCATGCTGGTATCGTCAATTACTCCCGTGCGTACACGGGAACAGGGACAGAACCAGAAGAAGACCACGTGACCGCGACCGACATCAACACGCAACAAACTTCCTCCCGAGACGAGAGTGGACGTGAAGTAACAGTCAAGGACTGGCTGTACAGGCACTGGGCTTCCCACAGGAGCAAGACTGCCCCGTGCTGCATGCATACTTCTCTTCTCACCTAGGGCACACTCGCAAAGGTTTGCTGGCACACTGGGGTGCCATGGTGCACCCTTTGGAAATCTCTTCCTCAACACAATATGAAACATTGCCCAGTTCTGGAGGGCTTCAAGAACAGGGTGAAGAATTAATCTCCTGACACTGAATAAAAACTGGAAAATGGGGACCCAGAGCACTAAAGTGCCAATGTTCTATAAAACTTGCCTTTGGACTAGAAGTTTTTATCTCAAGGTGAACACATTGGCATCATCATCATCATCATCATCATCATCATCATCATCATCATCAGCAGCAGCAGCAGCAGCAGCAGCAGCAGCAGCAGCAGCAGCAGCAGCATAACAACAACCAAAAAAAACTATAAATGACATTAAATTGATTTCAGTCATGCCACTAGTTTCCATTGTCTTGACAAGCATAACGTTGGTATTACATGTGTGTTAGGATTAGCTAAAATATAGCTCTATCCCTTAACAATCAATTAAAAATGTACCTTGCAGGTTATATTGGGAAGGAGACCACCACGGAGAAGTCACTGCTTTTTGGACTTGCCTACATTACTTCCCAAAGCTCTGAAACACCCTGCCTGAGGAGGCCAGGCTGGTGCCATCTTTGTTGTCCTTCCGCAAGCAGACAAAAGATCATTCTCTTCAGACAGGCATTCTTTTAATGACTAGCTATCTGAGAGGGGTTTAAAATGGATTGTTGTGCCTCATTGTTTTGAATATGGTTTTGGTGTTGATTTTCTTTACCATTTTTGGTGTGCAGTTGTTTTATTCTTTTAAATACTTGTACACTTACTCTTTAAACTTCTAAACCTTGTCTTTTAGTGATGTAAAGCACTTTGGGTCCATTTTAAGAAGAAAGCCAGTATAACAATGCTTTAAATAAATAAATACATAAATAAAAAGGCAGTAGTTGCCAAGAAGCATTAACTCCTGTTGAATTTCAGTCGGCATTCATTAGAAGGACTGCCTGCCTCTCCATGGCAGGGCTAAAGGACATATGCTACCATTTTACTTATGCAGCCATTCATTCTGATATAAATGGTCAAAGCAGCCAATATTAAATGCAAAAGCTTAGCAAAAGCACATTCAAGACAGGGGAGAGGTCAGCGAGTCAAGTGATTCTACATTGTTGAGAGCTTTGGGGCGAGATTTTCCAAAGCACAAAGATTACAAATCAGTAAATGCCAAATACAATGATGCTCTCCTTGAGTTGTGCCACTAGACAAGAATGAAGATACACACATTCTATAATGTCTATCTGACTCAACATAATGTGATTTCCTTTATGAAGGGTGGTAGATAGGCTGTGATAGCTTGTAATTTTAAAAAAATCTAGGCTTTTTATCATGGACAGCCATGTAATCTGGGAAAGGGATATTTCACTGCATTCTGTGCAAACTGCTTCCCCTTCAAAGTTGAAGGATTCTGTTTACTCTGAATCCTTTCAAGTATCTAACATTTTGCAAATGTCTAAAAATGTACAGCTAACTTGACTAGAGGCATCTATATGATGGAAATCATTTCCATGTCAATCTCTCTCTCAGCATACGCACAAAGGCAAGCATGCATAAACTACAGGCAGTAACAGGCAAGTGCTACTTGGAAACTCTTCTCATTTTCACTTGCAATAGCAGTGAGAGTTCTGATAATAACTTCAATAAAATGTAGACTGTGCTGACAAAAATGAGCTCTGGTCCCTATCCAATTATGTGCTTCAACTTGAAATACTGCCGTATGGCTCTAACAGCATAGCACACGAAATGTTTTTCTGAGCCACAGAGTGCCACAAGTTAACGGATTCCGTAAAAGCCAGCACTGGAACCACTGCAAATTTTAAAAATTCTGCCGATTAGAGCACTTGCTGCCAATCCTAGGACGGCGGTGGCAGAGGAGAGAGCCATCAAACAGCCTTGTAAGGATGGCAAAGCTAGTGGTGAGGAGCAGAGAAGCTGGCAAGGCATCTGGTCCAATCCGTCTTTTTAATCATCAGGAAGGGGCTTTTGCTTGATCTCAGGGGAAACAGATCAGTGCCAGAATTTGACATGAGGTAACAGTGAAGAGTAAATCATTGTATGGAGAAAGAGAACCAGGGCAGTAACTAGGGCTGGGCAACCGGGGCTTTTGGCCCCAGGGCATCCAGACTGAGAGGGGACCAGAAATCTAAAAGCAAATCTACTGTTTGAATGTGAAGGGGAAAACTGGCAACACTCTTCATCCCTATTCAATTTGGGCTTTGTTTTTGTTTTTTAAATTTTAAAAAATTATACAAAACGGATATTTGTTGAAAGAAATCTCACGTAATATGACAGTCGTTCAGATTCAAAAGAAAAGGGGGAAAAAACATCAACACACCAATCAAACAAAAATATACAAACTAGATTAAAACAAAATACAAAACCTTATATAGCCGTATTGCATTTGAAAGCATCTAAGTCCTCTCTGTCTCTTACATCACATGTTCCTCCTCCTTTTTCTTGGCATGGGGAGCTGGAGAGGGTATGAGGTGGATTCCTGACTATCCCGCCAGTGCTGCTGCTCGCCATAATGGCCAAATCACTAGTCTGGTTAGAACTGATAGGAAGCAGGGCATCATCCCAGTTACCGTTTCCTATGGCTTCTATGGCAGGGATGGGAAACCCTTTCCAGATTCTGTTGGGCTGCAGCTCTCATGATCCTTCACCATTCTCTATACCACAGCCTCCATCCTCTTTTACCATTAGCCACACAGCAGTCCCCTCGACCCCTCCCTCACCATTCGCTATGTACAGTACAGTACAACAGGCTGAGAGGAGTTACCGTCTAGTATCTGGAAGGGCACATACTCCCAGTGCCTGTTAAAATAGAACAGTGGTTCAACTATGGGCGTTTATACACGACCCCTAAGCTCCGCTGCAAATGGCTGCAAGCTCCGGAGCTTTAAAATGTTTCCCCACCAGCTCCGGAGTTTCCAGACAATTAAGTGCGACCCCGCCCACTTTAGCGCGACCCAGCGCACTTTTCTTGTACCTTCTCTTTGGAGGTGAAAAATCTTTGATGCGGTGCAACGATAGTGAGTGCGGGGCTCTCCTCGCTTCTGTTTGCTGCTTTTTGGCTCCCGCCCCTTTAAGAGCTACTTTTACAGAGACGAGGGGGTTGGACTTGATGACCTTACAGAGACGAGAGGCAGAACGAGGTGATCGGCATGCTTTTCTTTCTCTTTTTCTCCCTCCCTCACGCAGCCAGCAACCAGGAAGTGCGGAGGGGGGTGGGGACAGAGGAAGAGCGACGAACCCCTAAGATCTCTGGTCCGAATTTAAGTGGCCAGCGGATCTTAGGGGTCATGTAAAAAGGCCCTATGTCTAAATACAGTATGTTGAATAGTGGGTTCACGACACCGGAGATCCATTCAATACAGCTTTATTGCACAACAACGAGGACAGACGAACACGAAGCCAAGACAAGGAAACACACATGCGTATTTATACAGACGCTGCCAGGAGGTAGCTGTTAATTGACTGCAGCTGGTCTGCCCTCAGTTAACCCACTCCTCCCCGGCAATGCTGCCTGTATCTTCACTACATAACACCCCTTCCCCCTATCTAAAAACTTTATTCACAAATAAAATCCTGTAAATACTTTGGTCGGCTCCTCACCCGCTGTGAGCGTCGTAATTCTGTGGCTACCTCAGTTTCACCTTGTTCCTGGTTATTCCTTTCTATCGGACCATCCACTGTCTCTTCTTCGCAACCCAATTCTCCCTCTGGGATAATCTCCTGCTCCAACGTTCCTGGTTCGGCTGTTTCCATCTCAATTAGTGGGGTACCCTCTTCCCGTTCACCAAGCCCCCTTGGTTCTTCCGCATCAACTATACTCGCCTCAGGAGCCCTGACCGAGTTTGCCCACCTCCGCCGTAGTTGGTCCACATGCCGGCATAATACCTTGCCTCCTCCAATAGACACCCCGTATGACACTGGTCCCCTTATTTCTACGATGGTTGCTGGAACCCAATCTGGTCCTCTACCATAATTCCGGGCATAAACCCAATCCCCCACTTGAAAAGACCTTGGTGTTTCTGGGGCTTCACGCTGCGGAGGTCGGTCTAATGTCAAGTCTGGATGTAGTCTATCTAATAAAGATGTCAACCTCCTATTCATTAACAGCTCGGCAGGACTCCTACCCGTACCCGTATGTGGAGTGATATGCTGCTGTAGTAGGAAATTAGCTAGCCGTGATTGCCAATCTCCCTGCACTATTCTCCGCAAGGACTCCTTAGTCGTCCTCACCATCCTTTCCGCCTGCCCATTAGTCGATGGATGGAAAGGCGCGGCTGTAATATGGCGGATCACATTTGCCGCCATAAAACGTTGGAACTCGACTGAGGTAAACGGTGTGGCATTATCTGACACTATAGTGTCAGGCAACCCGTGCATGGCAAACAGCCGCCGCAGTACCCGAACCACTACCGCTGATGTCATTGATGAGACTGTAACTACTTCTAACCATTTAGAAAATGAATCTACTACCACAAGGAACACTTGACCTTGGAAAGGGCCAGCAAAATCAATATGCAGTCTCAACCATGGTGTTCTGGTTGTTTCCCATTTCTGGATGGGCGCTTGTGGCATGGCTGGGTGAGACTCCTGACATGGGTGACACACTTGGACCCGTTCCTCAATAGCTTTATCCATTCCTGGCCACCACACGTAGCTACGGGCCAAAGCCTTCATCCGTACAATTCCCGGGTGCCCTATATGTAATGCCTCCAAGACCCTCCCCTGCAATTTTGGTGGGATGATGACTCTATTTCCCCACAACAAGCACCCCTTGTGCACCGACAATTCATGTTGGCGTGAACAAAAAGGCTTGAATACACTCTCCAACTTCCAGGAAGGCCACCCCTTCCATACCCAATTCAAAACTCGAGACAGTATCGTGTCCCTTACTGTCTCTCTTGCTACATCTGATGCGTGCAGCGGTGGGTCGGGTAGGTCCTCTATTAACATGATGCCATGTGCAGGGGCAGGATCCTCATCCGAACTGTTCACTGGTAATCGACTAAGGGCATCAGCATGTCCCATCTCCTTCCCTGGCCGGTAGCATAGACTATATTCATATGCTGCCAAAAATACTGACCATCGCAACATTCGGGGCGACAACACTTGGGGGGTCTGACGTCCGGGGGCAAAAATGCCTAATAACGGTTTATGATCTGTGACAATTTCAAACGGACGACCATAAACATAATCATGAAATTTCTTTACCCCTGAAACGAGGGCCAGGGCTTCTTTATCAATTTGGGCATAATTTCTTTCCGTAGCAGATAAGGTCCTCGAAAAATACGCAATTGGAGCCTCTCTCCCATCTGGCATGCGATGACTTAACACTGCACCCACTCCGTATGGGGATGCATCACATGCCAATACTATTGGTTTCTTTTCATCAAAATGGGTAAGTACACTATCTGATGATAACAAATTCTTAACAGCATTGAATGCCTCACCCTGCTTCTGACCCCACACCCAAGGGGTCCTCTTATTCAATAACCTGTGTAGCGGCTCAGCCACAGATGCTTTATGGGGTAAGAACACATGATAAAAATTTAACAGCCCCAAAAATGATTGCAATTCCCTCTTCGACCGTGGCGCTGGGGCATCCTGTATCGCTTTTACCTTAGCATTGGTGGGATGAATCCCGGTAGCATCTATCAAATATCCCAGGAACTCCACCTGTGACACCCCAAACTGACACTTTTCTTTTTTGGCCTTCAACCCTGCATCTTGTAACCGACCCAGCACTTCGTGAAGACACTTCAACAGTTCTTCCTTAGAACTCCCGGCCACAAGTATATCATCAAAATATGGAAGGACCCCAGGAATACCCTTCAACAGCCCTTCCATTAAACTCTGGAAAACTCCTGGGGCCACACTGACCCCGAACTGCAAACGCTTAACCTTAAACGCCCCACGATGGGTCACGATAGTTTGAGCTTCTGCGGTGGCATCGTCTACTGGCAATTGTTGATATGCCTGGGCTAGATCCAATTTTGCAAATACCTTTCCCCCCGCCAGCGATGCCAATAAGTGGCTTATTGCTGGTACCGGGTATGAATGCTGTTGCAGGGCCTTATTAATGGTACATTTATAATCCGCACAGATTCGTACTGCTCCATTTGCCTTCAAGGGGGCCACAATTGGGGTTTCCCACCGAGCATTCGCTACTGGTTCTAATACTCCTTGGGCAATCAACCGGTCTAATTCTTCATCTATTCGGGGTTTCAATGCAAAAGGTACCCTCCTAGGCTTCAAACGAATAGGTGCGACCATTGGGTCAAGGTTAAATGATATAGGTGGTCCCTTATATAATCCCAATGATTCATCAAACACCCTCGGGTACTCCTGATAGATTGCCTCTACATCCACCCCCTCCACCTGGTGGATTCCCACTACAGTAATCCCCAGTGGTTCAAACCAATCCAATCCCAATAAATTCACACGATGTCCTTTCACTACCACCAGCCGTAAAAGCCCCCTGAATTGTTGATACTGCACTCGGAATGTCCCCATTCCCATTACTGGAACACGCCGCCCTTGAAAATCCATCAGTTGAACTGATAATGGTTCTAACTGCAGTCTTCCCCTTTCTACACAAATCTGCTGGAAAGTGTCTTCTGAGATTATTGATAGAGCTGATCCTGAGTCCACCTCCATCTCACATGGGACCTCCTGTATGTGCACAGTCACTTTAATCTTCTTACGCGTGCTCATTTGAACACTCTGGATAGGAACCGGATCTGCATAGTTTATAACAGAGTGACATTCCTCCACTTGCAGTCCTCTTTCCTGCTGTTTCCACGATTTGTGCTGTGTCCTGGGTTCTTTGAGGCTTCTGGCTCTGCAAACCCACGAAATGTGTCCCTTCTTCCCACACAGTCTACACGAGGCTTCGCGAAAACCACAATGTTTTTTATCATGATTCCTCCCACAAGCTGCACACCCCCTGAAGCCTTTTTATCTTTACACTCTCAGTTCGGTGGACCTCCTCTTCTTCCACGAAGTCCTCCCTTGATGGATAATTTCTGACCACCACGCTCCCTTGATGGATAGTCTCTGGCCTTTGTGGCAGGGGAGGTTTGCGTGTCATGCGAACCTCACGCGTTGATTGCTCAGCTGCTTCTGCTGCTAACGCCTCCTCAAACGCCACTCTGAAGGTCAGCTCTTTCTTAGCAAACAGACGCCTTTGCAGCTTTTCATCTCTTAACCCACAGACCAATCTATCCCTCAACGCCGTCTCTAAATCTGTGAAGTTACAATACAATGCAGCTTGTCTCAATGCTGTTATATATTCCGCGATTTTTTTCTCCTTCTGCCTGATCTCGTTTGTAAAATGCATGCCGGCAGGCTATCTCTGAAGGCTGTGGTGAGAAATGATTCCTCAGCTTCTCTTTAATAACATCAAAAGGCGTTGTCTGCAACAGGGCTGGCGCAATCAACGCCCTCGCAACTTCAAAGGTGGCCCTCCCACACAGGCTAAAAAATGTTGCCCTTTGCAAGGTTGCATCTGTGATTTCTTGGGCAGCCAAATAAAAGTCAAAACGTGTCATATAAGACTCAAAGTCTTCTGCTGTCTCATCAAAGGGTTCAAATTGCCCCCTCAAATTGCCGCTCATTCTCCCAGCTCTCACGTTACTACTCGGGAGAGGGGGTGCCTCTTCAGCCGACATAATCCTTCTCACTCGCAATAACTCACGGCTGTCGCTTTTACCTTCGTCGCCAGTGTTGAATAGTGGGTTCACGACACCGGAGATCCATTCAATACAGCTTTATTGCACAACAACGAGGACAGACGAACACGAAGCCAAGACAAGGAAACACACATGCGTATTTATCCAGACGCTGCCAGGAGGTAGCTGTTAATTGACTGCAGCTGGTCTGCCCTCAGTTAACCCACTCCTCCCCGGCAATGCTGCCTGTATCTTCACTACATAACACAGTAGGACCCCAGTATCCGCTGGGGATCAGTTCCAGGTTTCCCCATGGATAATGAAAACTGTAGATAAGAGAGAACGCCTGCTCTCACACACCCCAAACTTCTGCTTCCTAACAGTAGCTTGCTTTATGGCCGCTGTTTTGAGACAGTAGCTTGCTTTACAGATGCTATTTGTGACAACGGCTTGCTTTACAGCTTGCTGAATTGTTTAATTTTTTTCCTCTGCCAACCGTTGATAACTGAATCAGTGGGTAATGCATCAGTGGATACAGGGGTCCTACTGTACATCACTTTATTTACACCACAAAATTGTATCTTGAAACAATCCGTATTATTTTATTTATCTGTGGGACTGCTTTCCCCACATTTCTCCGATAAGTGGATCTCAAGGAGAGTCCCAGAATGAATAAAAATGCCATTAAAGCTCAAGATATTCCCAGAATGAAACAAAAATTAATATACTCGAGCACATGGGTACACTATATAAAGAAGAAAGCAAAATATAAAAATAAAATGTGATCTGTACAGCACTCAGTCCATAAAAATGCCCTTTCCCAGGAATCGCCTAGTTGCCTAAAGCCTTCTCCATTAGAAGAAGAAGAAGAAGAAGAAGAAGAAGAAGAAGAAGAAGAAGAAGAAGAAGAAGAACAAGAAGAACAAGAAGAACAAGAAGAAGAAGAAGAAGAAGAAGAAGAAGAAGAAGAAGAAGAAGAAGAAGAAGAAGAGGAGGAGGAGGAGGAGGAGGAGGAGGAGGACGACGACGAGGAGGAGGACGACGAGGACGAGGAAGAAGAAGAAGAAGAAGAAGAAGAAGAAGAAGAAGAAGAAGAAGAAGAGGAGGAGGAGGAGGAGGAGGAGGAGGAGGAGGAGGAGAAGAAGAAGAAGAAGAAGAAGAAGAAGAAGAAGAAGAAGAAGAAGAAGAAGAAGAAGAAGAAGAAGAAGAAGAAGAAGAAGTAGTTTTGGCCAACTAGAAGAAGGGATGGAAGGGAAGGAGCCAGCTGAGTTTCCCTTGGAAAGCAGTTTTACTGCAGGGAGCTGCCATCTTCTAGAACATTATCCTGTTTGCAAAAACTTCAAAGGAAGGAAAGACAGAAGCATTCCTATTTAGTCAGGTAGGTTTCGTATTTATCTTTTAATATTTGGTTTTTTAAAAATAAAATCAGCATTCATTTCCTACACATTTGAGCAGGCACAGCCCTGATGCTGTCCAAGCAAAGCTTTTTATTATTATTATTATTATTATTATTATTATTATTATTATTATTATTATTATTATTATTATTATTATTATTATTATTATTATTATTATTATTATTATTATTATTATTATTAATGTGTCTTTCCACTCTAAGCCATATCCATTCATCTTAAAAACATTTGGCATATCAGGGAATGCCTGCTGAAAGGGAGCCAATGCTGAATTTCTTGCCTTCAGTGCAGTGCTGCTGTGAGCAAATTTATTCCCGGCATCTTTACCAGAGTTGCTACTTAATACTCACAAAAAGCCATCCCTGCCTCCTGTTCGCCATCAATATCCTGATCTACTGGCTCACACTTTGAAATCCCTGCCTGGCCAAATTTTTCAATATGTTCAAAATCCATCCCTTGATCCAGATGTGGGCAAGCAGATTTTACTGGATGGCAACTCCCAGGAGTCCAAGTGAGTGCCATCAATGTAAAGGGAAGACAGGACTTCCTGTCCAACAACATCTGGAGAACCTCAAGTGGCCATCCATGGCTCCATTCTGACAAGAATACTTGAGGTTCTGCTTAACATTTAAATGTGTCTGAGGCATTTCCTCTTCATTTGTAGTTGTAGTTGTTGTAGTAGTTGTTGTTGTAGTTGTCGTTGTTGTTGTATCATTACAGTCGTGACCGACTCTTCGTGACCCCATGGCTGTGGAGTTTTCGTGGCAAGAATACTGGAGTGGCTTGCCAGCTCCTACTGCAGGCATTTCATGGTACGATATTCCCTGGTGGTCTCCCATCCAAGTGCTAGCCAGGCCCGACCCTGCTTAGCTTTCGAGATCAGGTGATATCGGATGTGCCCAGGGTATCTCTTCATGACCCTGGCTAATTTTCTATGAAAAAGATATCAAAAAAGCATTTGCTGCTAATGTTCAAACTGTGTTAAGATTAAAATGCTCTCAGTCATCATGCCAGTCTACCCTCCTCATCATATCAGCCCTAATTTATCTGCCAGTATCTTCAGACTGTGCCAAACTGGGCAGAGCAAGAGGGGAAAATAATTAACCATTAGTCTGATTCTCTGACATTTTCCCAGAATCACTAGAGAGCACTTCAATAGATGCACCTGAAATCTCCAGTTAGCTCAGTGGCTTTTCTACAATCAGCAGTACTGAGATGCCTGCTCATCCTTTTATTGTATTTTGTATCAGTGATTTCAAATTAATTAGTCAAATTACAATAATGGAAAACATTTTATACTGCTCTTAAAACAAAAAAGAAATAAAATTAAATGTCAGAAAATATCTGGCCACCAAAGAGTCTTTGCTTCCTCTTCCATATACTGAATTTTAAAAAGTTAATGATGCAGGAATGGATGAAAGAAAGAAAAAAATATTATGATTCCAGTTGTTTCTTGAGCACTGAAAATATTTTGTTTCTCTATTTCTGTTTTGCATATTAGCAAAGAAAAGCCAGCCAACTCAGAGTTCCTCATTCCTTTCCAATCACAATAAAGAAGGCATATTTAATATGTATTACGCTCAGCACTTGAAAGGTCATACCCAGAGTTCTCTGCTGTGAAATGCCAGTCTTCGTCTATGCCGGAGTCCTTCCATTTTGGACCAAATGATTTAGATCGGGAAATTTGGCAAGGAATTCTGGACTTGGTAGAAATGCCAACATGGGTGAATTTCCCTTTCTGTTCTGTGACCCTAAAACCTTCTGGGTCTTTTGCCTGTTCCCTCAGCCTTCCTGCTGTTGCTGGGATCCTCAGTGGGACACCAATTTCATAGGATAGTCAAGTTTCTTTTCATGCCCCGATCTATTTATAGCTTTCCTTGCTTTCAAAATGGTAAATTTAACATAATCATTCTTAGGTGACTAGACAGCTTGTGTCACTTTTTCCATTATTAACTTTTTAAAATGTACATAAAAGGAGAAAATGTTCCAGAATTAAATAAAGTATGTGAGATAGAGTACAAGTTAGCTTAATGGCAAAAATATACAACGGTTTTCAGAGGACGGTGGGGATCACCATAGCATACAGGGCTACTATGAGCCCTTGTTTATTGTTCTTTTATTGCCTCCTAAACTCTCATTTAATGATGGTGGAGGGGGAGAGACACAGAGCGATGTCCCTCAATCTCATTCCCCAGTACAGGACATGGAGTCGTCGGTGAGAGGACCGCTCTGAGGACTAGGCTGTGTGCCATAAAATTCTGTGAGAAAAGTTCTTTGTGGGCAGGGAATCTCAACATTCACTTGGTGTTCCCCTTGATTAGATCCACATGCCAAGATCTCTTCACATGGAAACGTTGGGTACCTACTGCTCTCCCAAGGTCCGCCTGTGGTGAAGAGCAAGTGCAATGGGGAATGTACCTGCTTGCGCACACAGTTACATGGGTGCACATCCACATATTTATACCCACATTTCTCATTTCAGCATACACTTCACACACACACACACACACACACACACACACAGAGACAGAGAGAGAGAGAGAGAATATAAAGGGAAACTCCTTGCACCCTCTCTTCCCATCTAATCAACAGGTGCCTAATTGAAATTGAGAAGACTGCACATGGAGATATCATCATCATCCTAGAATAGCAAAGCTGGAAGGGATCCAATGGATCATCAAGGAGGCCCAACGGGGGAATTGAACTCCCAACCTCTCTGACTCTGTAGCCAGATGCCTAAACCACAGAACCATCCAGCAGTTCAAAAAAGTTAGAACTGCAGAGCTGCAAGGGATGGATGGATCATCCAGTCCAGTCCCTGTTAAGGAGGCAGAGCAACTCAATCCAAGCACCATCCTCCTCATGGCTGTGACCATGGCCTGAATTCCCCCATGCCCATTATTTTTGAATGCTCTTATATATCCATATCTATCTATCTATCTATCTATCTATCTATCTATCTATCTATCTATCTATCTATCTATCTATCTATCTATCTATCTATCCACCTGGACTGCCGAACACAGATATTTCTGCCCTCCTGCCACATTGGGGAAACAGTCAAAGAGAACTTGAGAAGAATGATGTACTTACTAATAGTTACAGAACGCATGGCAGAGCGAGGCCTTCTGTGGCCACGTACTGCCACTTGTGGGCCAACTGCAGGACATGGCGATGGGCGGGTTATGACTCGTGTTCCTATGTCTCATGATGTGTGAGAAATTTTAACCCTTCAACCCCTGCAAATCTGAATGCTGTACACAAATAAGGGAAGTGCACATGTGTTCTGTTGAACTGTACGGTATGGCCATCCTTCTATGGTTGTTGTTTTGTGCTGGCATGTCAGAACTGACTCATAGTGGCCCTAATAGAGATTTCAAGGTAAGGGAAGTAGTTACCAGTTCAACCCCTACCCCCCTCCAGTGAGTTTCCATAGTGAAGTGGGGAATTGAACTCAGGTATTATTAGTCCTTCACTCTATATCTACCACACCATAGTGGGTGCCCAAAGCCCTCTGCAAATAATATAAACACAGCGAGTTAGCAGGTGCTGCCTGCTACTTTTCATCACAAAAGAGTCAACATTTTTTAAGTCTCAAGAGAGGGTAAAATCAATGTTTTCCGTGTTCTCAATATTCTTGTTTCCAGTACCAAGGCCATTAAATCGCTTATTAAGCCCAGTGATCTAAGTGAGGGTGGGGTGGGTGAGAAACCAAATAATGCTGTTTACAACACTGGCGGCATCCGGGTATAGCATATTTTTGACATTATATGCAATGTTAAAAGTTCTGGCTTTCATGGTGCATAATGGAACACCTGGCACTTGGTTAGCCTTGCGTTTCACGGCTATTATTAACACAATGCCTCCCAGGGAGATACAAAATCTGTGTGGGGCTTCCCCGTTCTGTTTCCAATCCCATTCTGTTCAAAATTGTGTTTTTCCCCTCCACGTGTCTGTGGGGAATCATCTTGCCATACTCACCTTGAAACAGAACCCTCCAATGGGTTTAGTGCAGACATGTCCAAACTTTGGCCCTCCAGATGTTTTGGACCACAACTCCCAAAGTCCTTTGCCAATGGAAATACAGGCTTGGAATTCTGGGAGTTGTGGTCCAAAACATCAGGAGGGCCAAAGTTTGGACATGCCCGGTTTAGTGCAAACGTTTCGGCAGCTCTGGAAAAGTTTCAGACGTTGTGAATGGCCTAAAGAGGCCAAAACAAACAAACATTGAGCATTTTCCTCCAGATTCTCCTTGGCACTAAAAGTTCAGCATTTTGTGTCATGCTGGGCAGATACGTTGCCCCAAAGTGGCCACATACAAACAATGAAAGAACGTGGTTCAGGGGTCAGATGGGCCGGGGATCTTCATGGTTCATTTCATGCCTATCTCTCTTCATGACTACTATAATAAGCCTGATGCTTGAGGTGCCTCACTCCCGTTCATGGCAGGACCCACCCTGGCCTCTCCTCATTCTATTCTTGTACAGTGGTCCCCCGCCCTTTCACGGTTCACTATATCGCGGGACCGCAGTACCTGGAAAGAGCTTAAGGAAGGGGGGATTGCGCACCGTCTGCCCAGAGCTCCCAGGAGGTCTGTGCAAGCAGCGCGCAATTGCAAAGGGGCTTCCAGCTGTGGAGCCCCAGTGCTGGGCTCCGTGGGCATGCTGCTTGCCCCGACCTTCCATGAGGTCTACGCAAGCAGTGCACAATTGCAAAGGGACAAGCAGCACGCAAATATTGTGCCCCCCCACCTGCATCCACATATCATGGATTTTCAACGATCGCGGGTGGGGTGGGTCCCTAAACCCCACGATAGGCAGGGGCTTACTGTAAGAACATTTAACCTTGGGAGGTATCTTAAAAAGAGAGAGAAAAAGAGAGCCACTAACTCAAGGTCACTCAGGGAATGTCATGGCCTCAGGATTGTTCCTTAGGAGCACAGCCATGAATAACGTTACATGAAGAAAAACAGCCCCCAACAAACAAAGTATTTCTGCCATAAATAAAAGGAGTCACGGGCTGCATGGAAAAAGTGTTGAAAAAACACAACCTACAAACAGTATTTAGACCCACCACAAAATTACAACAGATGCTATGGTCAGCAAATACAAAAGGAACCCACTTGCTACTGCAGGGGTATACCAGATACCTTGTAGTTGTGGCCAGGTATATATTGGGACTAGAGATGGGCACGACTTGAAAAAAAAAATTTCGAGTTGTCGTTAGTCGGGCCGGCAGACTAAAACAAACCGTTTCCGTCAGCATTCGCGAAAATTTGCAAAAACAGTCGGGACGTTTTTTCGTTTTTTTTCGTTGTCGTTAGTACTGGTTTGGGGACAACACTAGCGGGCTCCTGGAGGGAGCTGCACAGGGAAGCCAGAGCCACAAGTGACGGACATAAGACTCTTTGCACCCGCTGTGTCTCACGTACTTGCATGTAGTGCAATGCAAAAGATCTGGCTTAGGGTTAAGACGGCTTAGCGCAACGGCTAGGGTTAGGCTAGTTACGGGTGAGGTTACGGTGAGTATTGGGGTGCATCTGGGTGCCTCTCTGTCCCACTTAGAAGGACAGTGTTTTGGCGTATGGGTTAGGCTTAGGGTTCGGGTTTGGGCTACGATTAGTGGGCTGTTTATGCCGATTGGCACATCCCAGAAGTCTCTGTGGTCAACCAGGCCAAAGTGGCCATGCGATTGGTGGAAAATTTGCATGGTCTACTCCTTGCATGGAGAGCCCATCATTGCAAATGTGCAGGTGTAATAAAATAAAATAAAATAAAATAAAATAAAATAAAATCAACGGAGACTTTTTTTTTGCAAGAAAAACCCACTGCTGCTACTGTAAAAATTCAAGCATTTAAAATAGCTAATTTTCGCATGTTTTGTGGTGCTTTGGTGGGGTTTTTGGGCAACAATTTCAAAAAAAATATTGCGGTCGCCATTTTGGATCCCCCCCCACCGCATGGCAAATGGATGCGCCCTCCCAGCCTGGTACAGTCAGCAAAACCTGGCCATGCGATTGGTGGAATGGCTCCAAAACTTTGCATGGTCTACTCCCATGGGCGAGCCCATCATTGCGAATGCGCAGGTGTAAAAAAATAAAATAAAATAAAATAAAATCAACAACGAGACTTTTTTTGCAAGAAAAACCCACTGCTGCTACTGTAAAAATTCAAGCATTTAAAATAGCTAATTTTCGCATGTTTCTGTGGTGCTTTGGTGGGGTTTTGGGCAACGATTTCAAAAAAAATATTGCGGTCGCCATTTTGGATCCCCCCCCACCGCATGGCAAATGGATGCGCCCTCCCAGCCTGGTACAGTCAGCAAAACCTGGCCATGCGATTGGTGGAATGGCTCCAAAACCTTGCATGGTCCACTCCCATGGGCGAGCCCATCATTGCGAATGCGCAGGTGTAAAAAAATAAAATAAAAAAAATAAAATAAAATCAACAGAGACTTTTTTTGCAAGAAAAACCCACTGCTGCTACTGTAAAAATTCAAGCATTTAAAATAGCTAATTTTCACATGTTTCTGTGGTGCTTTGGTGGGGTTTTGGGCAACGATTTCAAAAAAAATATTGCGGTCGCCATTTTGGATCCCCCGCACTGCATGGCAAATGGATGCGCCCTCCCAGCCTGGTACCAGCAGCGCAGCAGTAGCAATAGCCAAGGAGAGGGGGGCGGGGAACCCCCCCCCCAATAAAACACCCTTCTGGCCTGGTAGGTGCCCTCAGACAGTTTTCGCCTACTTTTAGGGCCGGGAAATTCCGGAATCGGGTTTTTTTTTAACTTTTAAAAACTTTTTTTCTGTGCCGCTTGGCATTGCGCGATGCAAGTAACGAGCACGACAAATCAGACCAAATTGTTCGTTCGTCGGTTCGAGCTCGAAGTCTGGGGCAGTGATTCCCGTTACCGTTTCCGTAGAGTAACGGAAACGAGTAACGGAAACGGAAACGGGAATACCGCTAAGTCGTGCCCATCTCTAATTGGGACCACAAAGCACAGCATCCAGAGAATCAAAGAACATGAAAGGCATTGCAGACTAAAACAAACCAAAAAAATCAGCAGTAGCTGAACATACCCTGAAACAAACTGGACATGAGATCCTCTTCCAGGACACAGAAGTACTGGACAAAACTACCAATCATTATGTGAGATTACACAGGGAAGCCATTGAAATCCACAAACATAAGCACAGTTTCAACAAAAAGGAATATCAGGCCGAAAGGCCTTGGAGCCACGCAAAGGGGCGGTGGGGAGCGATCGGGTTGCTCCCTGCTGCCCCCTCCGAGAAGTCTCAGGTGGCGCGGGCAGACGGCAGTGGGAGGTCAGATCCCGCAACACTGCCTGTGCACATTGCGCCAAGACTTCTCAGACAGGCGCGTGATCGCCCCCCCCACCTGCCCCCAGCCCCCCCACCCACTTCCGCATATCACGGATTTTCATGCATTGCGGGTGGGGTGGGTCCCTAACCCCCGCGATTGGTGGGGGGTTACTGTATCAGCAACCTCCTGCCATTGGCACTTTATTCTTTTCTACTGAAATCAGTTGGAATGAAATGCCCTTCTCACTGGCTAAATTTCCACGTTAATGAGAACGAAGAGCCTTGCCAACAAACATGGGAATCGTTATGATTCTTTGTGAAACGGCAGCACTTTTTTAAAAAAAAATCAACTAACCATTCACATTATACTTCTCACAGCAAAAAAAAAAAAAACCAACCAAACAAACAAAAAAACAGTATGTCACCTGTTTGTTCATAGGCTATTGGTAGAGGGGCTGCCTGCTTTTTAATGTAAAAGATGAAATAAATGTATCATTCTGCATGTCTTCCTGACTCATATCAAGAAGATATGTTTCTGTAAAACAAGCCAATGAGGCAACTGAGGCCTTTGTGTATTATCTTATATGTTGCAATGCCCTGAACATCAGGCATAAAAGAGCTTTGCTGAAGTCAAAGTATTGCTTCAGATTAGGGATGGGCGTGAAATGGAAAAATTGTTTTTGTTTCTTTTCGCTCCATCGTGATTCATTTCGTTTTGTTAGAAAACAAAACAGTAACAAACCAATTCATTGCTATATAAAGTGGGTGCCCTGGGTCCTAGAGGCACCAAATTTGGTTCCTCTAGGACCCAGGGGAGCTGTTTTACAATGAAATAAATCAGTTCATTTTAAGCAAAAAAACCACCATTTTGTTTCATTACTAACAAAACGCTGCTGACCCGTTTCGTTTTGTTAGCTAAAACAACATTTCGTGTTTCGTTTGGTGCCCATCCCTACTTCAGATCACTGGTTCTTTCAGGCAGCCGTGCAGTGACACTGGGGAGCGAAGCAAATGGGTACAAGCAGATCACTTCAGAATGTGTTCCACCTATGATCTCCTGAAGCCTTAAATACAACACACGTCCCAGCACCTTGCCTCTGTAAATATAAACCAGGATTCTGATCAGTTTTAATGGGATTTCTGTTCAAGCAAATGCATATATATATATTGGAGACTGGAGAGCTACATCTCCTTCACACACACACACACGAAAGAGGGGGAGATAGGTGCAAAATAGTATTGGACATTAATTCTACAAAATAGATATGGCCACAAGACTTCCTGTTGTTAGAATCAGAATGAGCCTTCCTTTTGCTCTCAGTCAGGTGCAGACCACACACACACACACACACACACACACACACACACACACACACACACACACACACACACACGAAAGAGGGGGAGATAGGTGCAAAATAGTATTGGACAATAATTCTACAAAATAGATATGGCCACAAGACTTCCTGTTGTTAGAATCAGAATGAGCCTTCCTTTTGGTCTCAGTCAGATGGAGACCACACACACACACACACACACACACACACACACACACACACAACACAGGGTGTCAAGGGAGTTGCACATGAGAGCTAATTTTAGATGCTGCTGCTCCCCCAAAGAGATTGCCTCAGTGTGATCCCCGATGGCAACGCTCCAGGCATAATCTTCAGAAGTGTCTTTAAGCTGCTTTACTTTCAGAGTTACGAAGGGCCTTCCTGCGGCAAGCCTACACGATGCTGCCCGATACTTTAATTGTATGCCTTTGAGTCAATGGAAATCATGGCCACCAACATTTCAGTTAGAGCTAGTTGGAGAACATGATCGCTGCACCTCTTGGACAAAATAGCAGATGAAAGTACAAAACCCTGTATGATCAACATATTTATTTATTCATTCATTCATTCATTCATTCATTCATTCATTCATTCATTCATTCATTCATTTATCTTCCCATTCATGCAATGTACTATTCTGGGCAGTTTACAACAAGATTTTAAAAACACCATAACCATAAATAAATCAGATAAACAAACCACAAAAGCTTTTGTACTGTTTGCCTGTCTAGACATACTTCTTGAATCCAAAAACTGCATTTTAAAAAGGTCTGTTGTTTAAAGGATCATTCAAAAAAGTACGCTTTGGAAGATGATCTGTTTACACACATATATTTGAAAGTAAAATGCTTAAAACACATTAATTACATGTGTGTGTGTGTGTGTGTGTGTGTGTGTGTGTGTGTGTGTGTGTGTGTGTGTGTGTGTGTGTGTGAGAGAGAGAGAGAGAGAGAGAGAGAGAGAGAGAGAGAGAGAGAATGTAGATTAATGCAGAAATGAGATGAAACACCTTCAAACATGACACGGGCTGGAAACAGGCTGATCTGCCTGTTCCCGGTGACCCATCATAGAATCACAGAATCATGGAGTTGAAAGAGACCTCAAGGGTCATCCAGTCCAACCCCCTGCCATGCAGGAACCCCCATCAAAGTACCCCCGACAGATGGCCATCCAGCCTCTGCTTAAAAACCTCCAAAGAAGGAGACTCCACCACCCTCCTTTGTGGCAGCACATTCCACTGCTGAACAGCTCTAACCATCAGGAAGTTCTTCCTAATGTTCAAATGGAATCTCTTTTCCTGTACAGTTGTACCTTGTATAAAGGAATTAATTTGTTCCAAATGAAATTATGTTAAGCAAAATTTTCCTTTATACAAATTCCCATAGTAATGCATTGAAAACGGAATAATCCCATTTTTATGTTGTATGGATTCTCCCCATAGGCGATTATGTTAAGCAAATTTCCCCTATCTCCAGAATTTTTTTATGTTGTACAAATTTTATGTTATACAAGCTGTCTGTTATACAAGGGTCCACTGTAATTGAAAAATGGAAAACAAGCCTGCCCCCTCTTCGATATGATATCCTTTCAGATATTTAAACATGGCTATCATGTCCCCTCTCAGCCTTCTCTTTGTAAGACTAAACATTCCCATATCATCCTCAGAAATGTACTGTATTTTCCCGTTTATAAGATGTCCCGATGTATAAGACGACCCCCACTTTTCCAACCCAAATTTATAGTTTCACAACTGTGCAGTTCTCTCCTCGACTTATGTCTGTGTATAAGATGACCCAGAAATTTTAATCTAAACATTTTAGACAAAAATATAGTGTTATACACTGAAAAAATACTGTTATCTAAAGGAAAGGAAAGCCAATGTTATGGAAGCAGAGCCTATAATAAGCAAATAAGAAAAGTCCCAGCTGGATCAGAGCAAAGACTCATAGGGTGCTTTTACACGACCTCTAAAATCCGCTGGCAACTTAAATTTGGACCAGAGATCATGGGGGTTTGTCCTGCTTCCTGTGTTCCCACCCTTCCGCACTCCATTGCTCCTGTCTGTGTGAGGGAAGGGAGAAAAAAAGGGAGAAAAGAATGCAGGCTCACCTCCGCTCACCTCCGCCCGCCATCGGAACAGCCTCGTAGGGATTCCAGGCTGTTAAAGGGGTGGCGGGGACAAAAAAACAAACAGAAGGCGAGGAGAGCCAGCATCCACAGCTTTATAATCGCAACGGAATTTTTTTTTACCTCTGGAGACCAGGTACTTGTAAAATGCGCTGGGGCGTGCTTAGGTGGGCGTGGGCGTACTTTATTTTGCTTAAAGTCTGCAGCTGGTGGGAAAACAATTTTAGGCTCCACATCTAGGAGCCCTTTGCCTCGGATTTTAGGGGTCGTGTAAAAGCAGCCATAGAGACCATCTTTTTGTTCCCATGCTGGGTGGTCACATATGTCTCAGAGAAGTCTGAAGCAGGACAAGAGTTCATTCGCATCCTTATGTTCTTATTAACCAGCCACAGGCATTCAGAAGCATCCCTCCTTTTATACAGGAGGAGATGGTTGTTGTGACTAGCACCCATTGATAGCTAAATTCTCCACCAACTGGACCGTTCTCCATGAAAGCCTCCCTCACTGGCAGCCATTGTTTAACGAACGTATTATGCCAAAGACAGCTGTATCCTGATCTCTAGAGCCAATCCAAAATAAAGAGTGAGAACTTCCAATCTGAGCCCCATCCCAATGAAATTAAGACCTACTCCTAACATAAGAAAAATGCATGCACACTAATGCGGCCACCTTCCTTGAAGCATGTATGGGCTGGTAAATGGGTCAAAAGGATGAGAAAGCATGGTGTTTGTAGGAATTACTATTTCGTAACCTGCAGTTCCTTTGGAAACTAGCCCCTTTGGACTAACGAGCAAGCCTGATACCCTATATCAGGTTGTTGTGGTGTGAGGAATTAGTGGGTGTTTCAGAAGTTTAGAAGTGGTCCAAAGTGAGGGGCAAAGCTCCATCAGTTGTGCCACACATCGTTCCTGAACAGAATATCGAAAAGTGACTTTCGTTGAACTACAATCCCCAGGCTGTCTCTACCTGCACAACGAGCACTAGCGGTCCCTGTTCTACGTCTGGTGGCCATGACTGATTGCTCAGTAGAGAGAGAAGCCCAGAAAGGGAGATGTGGTTACTAAAATAATAATGGCAAACCTTGCAATGCAGAGCTACATCAATAAAATCATCTCATCTAGGTTACAAACAACAAGAGTTCTACTTCTGTGTAGACGAGACTACATCTGGAGAACTCTGTCTTGCCTTTTCAGAAGGGCATTGGTAAACAGGAGGGCGGGGCGGGAGGGGGGACAAGCGGAAGGGCGAGAGGTCTGGTAAGGAGGTCCTAGGACAAACTTTACAGGGCAGGGGAATGGCTATTTTTAGCTCTGAGATGATAAGATCCAGCCAAGGGAAGACAACTGCCTTCAAACATCTGAAAGGGTTCCATGCATAAAATAGATCAGTTTTATTATTTCTTGTCCTAAAATGCAGGACGATCACTACTGCGGTAGAGACTGCTAGGTAATAGATTGTGGCTGGCTCTTAGGAAGTGAGCTGTTCTGTATAAAACAGATGGGAACTGCGGGGCTCTCTCCACCATTTAAAGCACTGAAGCAGAGCCTAGTGGGTAGTTATCCAGTACCAGTCATAAGGTATCTCATCATGATTGTATCCCGCATTGTGAATCCTGCAGCGAGCAGGGGGTTGGTCTAGACCAGTGGTTCTCAACCTGTGGGTCCTCAGATGTTCCTGGACTGCAACTCCCAGAAACCCCTTCCAACACGGCAAGTGGTGGAGGCTTCTGGGAGTTGCAGTTCAGGAACATCTGGGGACCCACAGGTTGAGAACCACTGGAGTCTAGACAGCCTCCAAAGCACCCACTTCCTCTCAGCACTATCTCCTGGATCATAGTGGAACAGGAAAAGGTGCAGAAGAGAGCAACTAAAATGATTACTGAGCTGGGGGACCTCCCTTATGAAGGGGCTCTTTAGTCTAGAAAAAAGGCACCTGAGGGGTGACATGATGGAGAGGTACAAAATAATGCAGGGCATGAGTCAAGTGGACAGAGGGAACACTCTTCTCCCTCTCACAAAATACTAGAACTAGCGGACATCCACTCAAACCGAGGGTTGGGAGAGTGAGAACAGACAAAAGAAAATATTTTTTCACCCAGCGCGTTGTTAGTCTGTGGAACTCCCTGCCACAGGATGTGGTGATGGCATCTGGCCTGGATGCCTTCAAAAGGGGATTGGGCAGATTCCCGGAGGAAAAGTCCATCACAGGTTACAAGCTATGATGAAGATGTGTCATCTCCAGGCTTAAAACCGGGGTACTTCAAGGGCCAGATGCAGGGGAGTGGTATCAGGAGATAGATATCTAGTCTCGAGCGCTCCCAGAGGCATTTGGTGGGGCCAATGTGAGATACAAGAAGCTGGACTAGATGGGTCCTTGGCCTGATCCAGCATGGCTCTTCTTACATTCTTATGTTCTTATGGATCAAGCATCATGTGCTTGGAGCAGACCACACCGCTGCAGTCAAGCAAAGAACTGAAAACATACATACAAATATTGAAACAGCCAAGACAAACAAGCAGCCTCAAGCAATAGATACAACCTCATCCTTTTTTGTTCCACCAACCCCACACAAATAAGGGAATAATTCTCTGTGCGGCAATTTTGTTTTCTACCATAACCCAAATATGGTCCCCCCCCCCTTTACCATTCCTTCTCAATGGTATATTCTGTCTTTGTGGATCTTCTAAAGAAAAACCCATTTCAATATTACTTTTACGACTCCTATATACAGTAGCTACCCTTGATCAACGCCACGTGCATTTTAATAACATTTGCCGTTTGTAGTGTTTCACATGCCGTTTTTCATGCCGCAATTCACAGTGTGATTTTGCAGTGCGGTTAAGACGCTAAAAGCAAATCCAATAAAATTCTATAGAAGAATGAGAGAAAAAAGGCAGCAGCTGGGAAGCTACATCAAGTTAGTAAAATCCAGCAGAGACCATAAAAACAAGACTAAAACGGCAATAAAACATGTTGAAAAGCCTTAGCTAATTTTCGTAAAATAGTCTGGAAGTTGAGTCATGGCAACGGACTTCGAAGCTGCTTGGATGAGTCGTGAAACATTTCGGTCTCACAAGGAAAGACGTCCAGTTGCCGTGACTCAACTCCCAGATAACCTCACCTGGATGACTGAGAATCTTCACAGACATATTCTTAAAATAGTGCTTTCCAGGCACCGAAGTGATGCCAGCACTAGAACGATACTGGAGAACCATGACTGAGAAGGCCCTCTTTCTTCTAGTCACCCCCAACACTTCGAACGGTGACTGAAACAGGAATTCTTTTCCAGGCCACCTCATGATATGGAACAGAAGCTTCCTGGGCCTCCAAGCTCTTGGGAGCACATTCCTTGCATAAAGAAATTCATTTGTTCCCAATGAAATTATGTTAAGCAAATTTTCCTTTATACAAATTTCCCATAGGAATGCACTGAAAACAGAGTAATCCCTAATCGCAACCATTTTTATGTTGTACGGATTCACCCCATAGGCGATTCTGTTAAGCAATTTCCCCCTATCTCCGGAATTTTTTATGTTGTACAGATTTTTTGTTATATAAACCGTTTGTTATACGAGGGCCCACTGTACTTGGAATTGCCTCTATGTCTCGAACGATGGCAAACAGAAACCAGGGGCGAGTCTGCCTTCAGAAGGAACCGTTCAGAACCTGACAAGAAGAAGAGTCTTCCAGGCACACGAGACTTTGCATGTCTCCCTTTCCCCTACAGTCCTTCTCAAGGGGTGATTGGTGGCAGGTGCCAAACTTAGGACCATGGTACAAGCTTACCAACTTGTGCAAACAGTGCTACCCCAGAGAAGCTTGACTGCATTGCCATTTATTAAATGTACCTTGCCTCCTTTGAACCCTACTGCTGTTCCCAACTAGAGGAGGTGTGTTGGATCCATGGCATTTATTAAGTACTGGGTCACTATTCAGATATGGAACCAGTTTTGGCTATCTTGATGGAACTGGCTGGACAGCTCCGTGAATTGGGGATCAGAGGTTAAGAGTTCGATTCCCCACTTAAGAACCCAGCCTGTATCGCCTAGACCAAGCTGGATCGACCCGACAGTACACAATTGTTATCATCAGCCAAGAGTAGCAATTGATTTCAGACCTCTGTTCCCAGAATCTCTGTTTTGTTCCTATTTAAGTGCAAGCCTAGAAGCCAGGACAATTTTACGCTTGCTGATCTCTCACCTAATTCAATCACTAGTAGCTGCCCTAGGTGGCAACTAAAACCTGGAGCCATTGAACCCTGCAAATGCCTTTCTGGCTGCCAAGTCACATTGAGAAGGAAAGAAAGGTCTATTCATGAAGCGCCACTAGTTATAGTAAATGTATTAGCAACAGATTAACGGCCATTGAGGAGAAAGCCTCCTACTTATTGCCTGTAAACAAAATCAACCTGGAACAGCTTGGTTTCCTTTTCTCTTCCGGTAAAAAAAAAAATTTTTTTTTGCAATAGCCTAAAGTTTTTTAAAGACAACAAGAGCGAAAGGAAAACAAAGAGTATTGTGGCACCATTAGAGCCAACAAATCTATTTCCCTGTAGGCTTTTCGTGGATTACAACTCACTTTTTCAGACACAATTGTCTGAAAGCTTGCCCTGAAATTTATGTGTTGGTTTTGCTTCTACTTTGGATCTTGTTGAAAGAGATCAGCACAGGCACCTCTCCAAATATCACTGCAAGATTTTGGTGTGCCTCTGCATGGGCAGGGGGTTTTAAAGGAATGAAAACCAGGAGAGATGTATACTACAGGAGGAGATACAGGGTAGTTACAGAAGCCCCAATAGCTAGGTCAGGCAGGGAGTCCCTACAAATCACTGAAGTTTTTCCAACATTTGGGAGGTAAAAAAAAGGGTTGAAATCTGAACAAAAATGATTGAGCCCAGTTGCTGTAGCATGAGAGGGAAGAGCCAAAGGACAAGGAAACTAGAGACAGAAGCGCCTGCCAAGTGATGCCACAACTTCTCCTGGGTATGCCCGTAGGTGAGCCTTGCAGAGGGCTCAGATTGCCTTTACTGGACTCTATTTATTCCCCCTCCACCCAGGCCAGCAGCCATTTTTTTATCCAGTCGTGGTGAGGGAAATGCGGCATATTGCTTCTCAGGGCGACTGAATGCTAGAATTTCCTTGAAAAAAGAGAGAGAGAGAGAGAGAGAGAGAGAGAGAGAGAGAGAGAGAGAGAGAGAGAGAGAGAGAGAGAGAGAGAGAGAGAGGAGTGCATGCATGTGTGTGTGTGTGTGTGTGTGTGTGTGTGTGTGTGTGTGTGTGTGTGTGTGTGTGTGTGTGTGTGTGTGTGTGTTTTGCACTGAATTGCCATTATGCACAGGACAGAGTGTGTGGGCTGGGTAACTCATTCTCTTGTGCAGGTTTTGATTCTGCTGGTCAAAGCAGAATCTTTGTTTCCTCCCACCGTCACTATCCCTTTCTTACTTTCTTCTCTCTTTTGTTTCACTATCTGCCACTGGCCACTGAGGGGGCAATGGAGGGCCCTCTGCGCCCTTATTAATGTGGTGCTGTGTGTCCCAATTCCTAACAGGCCACAGAGTGGTACCAGCCCACAGTACAGGGGTTGGGGGTCCCTGCTGTAAAGAGCACTGTAAAAGAGCATGTACTAGAGTTAGACTGGAGCAGAAATACCATAAAGTCGTACATTGCTCATCTTTTCCAGCATTTTCAGTTCCAATCATTGTCATGTATGCACCACAGGAAGTTCCAATGACTTCTATAAAACGTGCACATAGCTAAAGACATATAGCAGGGGCAGACATATTAAGTGGGTCTCTCAGCACCATTCCGCCTCCCCTAAACTTGTCCCTGGTTGTTTCACAAACACCCACAAGCAATGGTCAGAAGTCCATCTCCAATTCCTTCCCCCAAAATTTCCTTGTTTGAACAAATGAAGCTTCATGAAGGGTTCCAGAAGTACAATCCTCCTTTTAAAATAAACAACAGCAACCTCTGAGGCCCCGGGTGGCCACAAAACAGAGTTGGGGTGCCTCATGAGATCCAAGATGCTGCAGACTACCCATGTTTTATGTACAGGGTTGACTGTTATGTGCAGTTTGTTTGTTTGTTTGTTTGTTTTGCATTGGTTTTTCATTTTTAAAACCTAGAAGCCACCTCACCCTCTTATAACGGCCATGCAAAGCATTTAAATAATAAGTAAACAAATGACTTCTATAGAGGCTATGGTTCGATGCACAAGGCGGCCGCTTGAACATCTTAATGTCAATGTGATTTAAGTAGTCTAATGGTGTACAGTGGTAGCCAGAAATGCACACATACTGTAATGCTTTCCTGCTAATGATATATAAGCGTCACATTCATATAAGCATCACATCGCCGAAAAGTAAGAGGCATGCCATTCACGGACTGTTCAATAGTCGCCGTTCTTCCCAAAAGATCTTGTTATTTTAAAAGCACGATACCACTTAAAACGACATTGATGAGCACAGGGGGCATCACAACCCTCTGCATGCTTACTCAAAAGCAAGCTCCATTTCATTCTCTGAGCTTATTCCAAGAAATCCTGCATCCAGCCTGACTCCAGCCTTAATGTGGAAATAAGGCCCATTCAACTCTTCACATTTCCATTTACTTTCAAGGAAATGTTCTTACCATTGAGCTGTAAATTTTTTTTACTGCAGCATAAAACAAGACAGACTTATTTTTCTTTGACTTCTAAAACAGAGCCAAAGAAACGAGCATCGGCGAGTGTAGTAATAAAACCCAAGATGTTCAAAGCAAAGACGCATCTCAGTCTGGGCTCTGAGCACTCGCTTGGGTCATACTCAACACTTCTCTAAAGCTCACAACTACAGTTTCCTCTCTTGTTTTTACAGTGGACCCTTGTATAACAAAGGGTTTGTATAACATAAAATCTGTACAACAACAACAACAAAATTCCAGAGATAGGGGAAATTTGCTTAACAGAATCGCCTAAATGGTCGTGGTTAGAGATTACTCCGTTTTCAATACATTCCTATGGGAAATTTGTACAAAGGAAAATTTGCTTAACAGAATTTCATTGGGAACGAATTAATTCCTTTATACAAGGTACCACTGTATTCTAGAGGAGTCGTTGGGCCCCAGGGGTCCCTGGGCTAAAACTCCCAGAAGGCTTCACCCGCTAGCTGTGCCGACCAGGATTTCTGGGAGTTGTAGTCCAAGCACATCTAGGGACACAAGCTTGGGAGCCACTGGTCTAGAGTAAGAACAAGGGAGCTGGTTCCGTTCAGGACTTGAACAAAGTGTGAAGGATTTTTAAAAAACCTTTGCCTTCCTCCTCCTCCTGAGGTTCTGATTCAGGTTATATGGACCTACGTCCGCAATATTCATTGCCAAAAAGTGGGTCATCGTGGCAGTAAAAGTCACAGCTGTGGGGGCCAGTCCAATAGCAAATTGTGTTCCCCGTACTTATTCTAAATCAAGAAATGGTCACCAGGTATTGAAAAAGTTGTTTAGTTTGTCCCTGCTTTTGGTGAAAGCTAGGGATGAGTGGGGTTTGGACTCAAGCTATTAATTTTTTTCTCTCAGCCAGGAGCCCTTGCGGGCTACTGTGAGACAATCACTCTTATGACCAAGTGTGCTGTCAGAGGGCATGCACAAATTCACACTTGTTCAGAGACACATCCATAAGGGATCTTTAAATTAGTGCAACAGTGTGCCTTGACACAGTACAGACTGAGTATGCTACACTCACACCGAGCTATTCCGAAAGGAAATTTTATTGAAAACAAATGAAATAAAATATAGCACAATAAAGCATAAAACTAATATGGGGAAATACAGGCTCAAAAGAAGCAAACTCGTAAGGGTGTGAGAGTTCCGAAATTCAGGCTGAGCAAACTACTTGCAAAGGTGCTACAAGGATAAGAAAGGAGAAAGAAAAAGAAGCATCATCATTCCCTAAGCCAGAGGGGAGGGGGAGGGGGTATTTTGGAGAATCACCCATATGTGGGGAAGATGGTCACAGAAGATAGATTGAGGTGACTAGGGTTACTTCTTTTTAGGTTCATTAGACTTTCTTGGAGCTAGAAAGTGTTGGATCTCCCAGGACAATGTAAGAAAATTACAGAATCCCAGAAACAGTACTTTCAGCTAAGAAGTGAAGTCAGCATAAAGAGACTTGCCATGGATAAGCAGGAGGCTTCAGGCAGGGGTAGATGCAGAAAGAACATTTCCACCCACCACTCACCCCAAGAACAGCACATTTAGCTACCGAGTCTTTTTCTTTCTCCGTTTTTTGGGCCGCCTGAGCAAAGGGAACCAGGCCCCTTGTTCAGTCGTGTGTGTCCTGTTCTACCTTGATCATTATCTCCCCACCACTGAATAGACCATTTGTCTAAACAGGAAGAAGATGGGCAGACCATTCTGGGATGCTTGCTTTCCCAGGCATTCCTTTCAGTATAAAGGCAAAATAAGTTGATCTGAGCCACAGAAGGGCTGTTCCAAGAGTTTACTCTGGCTGGGGCATTCAAGTCTTCTATTTCATTATGGCTGCTATCCCATGGCCAGAAAATCCAGATCAAAGTAAAATGCGGATTTGTCCCCACAATAGTCATGTGGTTGAAATCGCAGTTCCTGTGTCCCCATGGCTCTAGCTGAAAGAGCTGCATCTTTTGTGTCCCCATGAGCGGGAACCACATCACAGTAGAACAATAAGGTTTTGATGAGGATTTTCCGAGTCCCCACGTACTCAAGTACCGGTTAAAAATCCGCATTAGAACTGAGACAAGCTTTGTACCACCTCGAGACCAGGTACTTGTAAAACTCGCTGGGTGGTGCTTAAGTGGGCGTGGCCACATCCCCCCCTTTAAAGTCTGCTGGTCACGGGGACACAATTAACCGCATCTTCAAGCAGTTTGAAGCGTTTTTTAGTGGTTGTGGGATAGCAGCTATCTTTCGAGCTACATTCCTGTTATGTCCCCTCGGTGGGGGCTCGACTCTCATTGAGACTTGTTGAGGCTATTTATTTCCAGCTCATGTTTTTAACCTAGACTTGGCCTGACAAGTTTTCTAGTTAAAGCTATCTGTGGTGGTGGTGTGTACATTCATGCCTTGGTCAGAAAGAGACTCTGCAGGGGTATGGTGCAACACCTGGCCAGCTGGGTAACTCTATCGGTGAGAATTATTTCACAAGATGCTTGTGATAATACCACAAAGAGGAGGAACAATCAGAGCCTAGAGGCCAACAATTACGAGTAATATAGGCATCTGGAACTTGTAACCTGGGATGCTAAAAAGAGTGTAAGAAACTTAATTTCAAAAGTAAATTAATTCTCAGTGAAATCAGTATGATTTATTTATTTATTTATTTTAGAGTATTTTTACCCCGCCTTTCTCACTGGGAAGGGATCCAAGGCAGCTGCCCCTCTCCAAGTTTCATTTTATCATTACAGTGGTACCTTGTATAAAGGAATTAATTCGTTCCAAATGAAATTATATTAAGCAAATTTTTCTTTATACATATTTCCCATAGGAATGCATTAAAAAAGGAGTAATCCCATTTTAATGTTGTACCGATTCATTTTAATGTTGTACAGATTATGTTAAGCAAATTTTCCCTATCTCTGGAATTTTTTATGTTGTACAAATTTTATGTTATACAAACTGCTTGTTATACAAGGGTCCAAGGTATTAGTCATACTTTTAAAACAGAAATTTTCCAACATTTATTCCATTCTATTAGCAATTCTAAAGTTTGTTTGTTGATTTTTAAAGAAAGTGACAGAGCATAATGGAAAAGAAGCAAGGAGCACCACAAGTAGCATAGTGGCTGAAATCCTTTTGCCCAGTTATGCAAATAGTGTAACTTCTACATGAATTGCTGTAACTTTAATGTAATGTCTTATAATGCTGTAAGAGGTCCCTCAGTTCACTGTTCTCAATACTTGAATCTGTCTTAATTAGAGATGGGCATGACTCAAAAAAATTGGTGTTTTGTTTGTTGTTTGTTATTTAGGGGGTCCGTTTCGGTTCATTTTCGTTTTTCGTGAATTTTTTGCAAAAATTTCATTTTCGTTGCGTTACATAACAAAATGAAAAAATGAAAACGAAAATGAAAAATTGCTGTTTCGTTAGCATTCATTACAGTTCAATGTATTTGCCGCAACGAAAACGAAACGCACGACAAAATTTCTGTTGTTTCGTTTCGTTTTGTTTCATTTTGGAGACAAAATTCGTTTTTTGTTTCGTTACATAACGAAACGAAAAAATGAAAACGAAAACAAAAAAATGCTTGTTTCGTGCCCATCTCTAGTCTTAATTGTACTGGACTGTATATTACCTCACATTATTGTAAGTCACGTTGGGTCCTTTTCCAATGGAAAAGGTAGGGTAAAAATAGTCTAAAATAAAATGAAAAAATAAATAACTTACCAAATCTCCATTGGCATTATCTGTTGCACACTGAATTCCATAACTCAGTTCGCAACCGAGAACGTCTAACAGAGATTTCTTAACTTGCAGCAATTAAGGTAAACGTTTTACCATTTGTGTAACCGTGCAACAGGATTTCAGCCCCTGGGTTACTTTTTCAGAGCTGTAAGATGACAACAGGTTGCATTTCAAACATTGCTTGAAACTGGACTAAATTACCTTTGCTTATTTTTAAAAGGAATTTCCAAAACTCTGGAAACAATTCAGCCCGAGTTCTTTGTCAAGAGGGTGGGGTAGCAAGACAGCGATCCAGTGCCATGGGCTTTGTGCGTCATTCCCATCAGTGGCAAAAGGCATACTTCCCCGTATGAAAGAATATCATCGCCTTCTGTCTGCAACTGAATGGGCAAAATCTTTGCAGCTGGCAGATATGCGCACCTGCTTGAAATTTTTGGACTGCCATGAAGATAGCTGGTAAATATCACTGGGAGAACAACGCCAGCATGACATATTTGTTCTTGAACTGTGAGTCAAGCTCAACTGAGATATCAGCCCAAATTCAATGAAAAAAAAATATTTATCCATAAAATTTAACTTCTAGGCGGATACTCGCATGTTATCAGAGTGCAGCCCAGTTTGCCCTCCCAAGGCCCTGGCCATCAAAGACTCATTAATCACACTTGGGCAAACTTGCTCTCCTTGTTGTTAACATGCTTTTCTCCGGAGGTATTTTAAAGAGGATAATCGAATTAGCCACACTCCTTAAGTCTATGCATTTATTCTACAGCTACATAACTCATCGCTCATTGAGGCAGCAAGCTTGTGCAAAGGTTTGGGGCTTAGAAGAAGAAGAAGAAGAAGAAGAAGAAGAAGAAGAAGAAGAAGAAGAAGAAGAAGAAGAAGAAGAAGAAGAAGAAGAAGAAGAAGAAGAAGAAGAAGAAGAAGAAGAAGGGCGGCTTAGCAAATGATGGGATGCTTCCATTTCAAATCTGTCTCTTTCCAGGACCACTTCAAAGTCCTGGCCATGACCTCTGTAGGAAATCCCATAGAGCATGGAACCAGGCTATCAGAATTTTTTCCATGGCTTCTACCCAGACTTTGGTATTCCTACCCAAGATGATCAGGTGAGCCCCCACTCCATGGTTCTTCCATCGTTGGCCTACAATTATTTGTATCCAAGCAGGCCTTTGGCATTTAAAGTGGCTTGCTGATGAAGTGGTTATAAGTGGCTGGGCACTGTTATTTCCAGTTCCTTTGTTGTTTTTGTTATGAGATATGCTTTTGACTGTGATTTAATCTGTTTTTTTAAATTTTAGTTCTGCTCTGTTAGCCATCTTGAGCACCAAAGTGAGCTGTAAGTCTTGCGAACAGGTCAATATAATTTTAAAAATACCACCAAATACGTAAATAAAATGAAACCCTCTATTAAAAAGTATAATTGTCATTCATACAAGTTTCTGACAGCCACAGAGATCAAAATATATTCAGAATAACTATTAGCATTTGGATGGTATTCAGATGCCCTTCATCTGAGTAGATAAGGAAAAGCTGTTTTCCCTATCGCACAACACTAGAACTAGGGGGCAGTCCATGAAACTTTTGGGTGCTAGATCTCAAACAAATAAGAGAAAGTACTTTTTCACCCAGAGGATCACTGGTCCGTGGAACTCCCTGCCAGAAGAAGCGGTGACAGCTGTCAGTTTGAAGAAAGGATTAGACAAGTTCATGGAGAACAGGGGTATCAATGGCTATCATTATGGATGCCTAAGGACAACCTCCGGGTTGGAGAGACAGGCAGGGTATCTCTCAATGCCATTTGAAGGGAATCGTAAGCAGGTGAAGACATCTGCTTGGGAATACTCTGTCTGAAGCAAATGGTAAGCCACTGTGTGAGACAGAATGCTGGACTGGATGGGCTGTGGCCTGTTCCAGCAAAGCTGTTCTTGTGTTCTTATCTGGTGCTGATTTCTGTTTGAAGCACTAGCTGCACACAGAAGAGTGGGATCCTGCAAATAGCTAGGCTGGTTAACAGCTCAGCTCTAGGTAGGGACCTATCTGTGCTGCTATCTGCACTCAAGTCTCCTTGAGTTCCATATGGCTTGGTTTAATCTAATGACAGTTTGAAGTGGCTATCCAATGTACAGAATCATAACCATAAGGCCAGATGTGTATCTGGCATAGTCCAATGGAATGAAAACTGCTTTGTAAAGAAACCATGTCTATGTATTTGAGTTGGCCACTTCCTATGAAGCAAGTGCCGCTGATGTCCCATCCTGAATAAACATACAGAGGGCCTTGCTTTCCATTTGAGGGATTCCGATTTAAACAAGAAGAAGAAGAAGAAGAAGAAGAAGAAGAAGAAGAAGAAGAAGAAGAAGAAGAAGAAGAAGAAGAAGAAGAAGAAGAAGAAGAAGAAGAAGAAGAAGAAGAAGAAGAAGAAGAAATGTAAAACAGAAAGAAAAAAGAAAGCAGTATAGATGTGTTGAGTGTACTCACCAAAACCTCTAATATAAGCCTCATTAAATTAAAATCACCCTAACTCCTAAGTGAAACTCTTGGGGACTTAACAGGGTTGCACTGGAGTTGCAAACGAATAGGCATTACATCCTGTCGCACAAACATAATCAGCTAAACCCAACAAGAACAATGTGCTTCATTTAGAGGACTCGGCCATTCAGGAATGTGCCGGGGCTACTATAAGGATTGAAGAAAAGATGCGCGTTTCGAGGCATCTTTTACTTGACTGTGAATCCTCTGTGCAACAGTAGAAAAAGTGAATGACCTGGGGGCGAGGATGGTGGGTGGAAGAGAAAAGGCATTGCCTTCCCTTCTCTCCGGCTTTCACCAACGTTTATTCCAGCTTGCACAACGTGGACTGAATTATCCCAGAGCCCTGCTGCGAAACGGAGCAAAGTTAAACTTTCTGAACTCCAGCCGCTGCCGAAACCCGAACCTGAGGCAGCCCCGGGGAGAGAGAGAGAGAGAGAGAGAGAGAGAGAGAGAGAGAGAGAGAGAGAGAGAGAGAGAGAGAGAGAGAGAGAGAGAGAGAGAGAGAGGTGTTCCACATGGTCCTTCAGCCCCAGACTAAGGGTGGCACCACTTACCTAAAGATGGGCCTCTGGAGATGCTTTCTCTTAATGGTCACGCAATCGTCCATTTAAAAGTAGGGGGACGAAAGGGAGATGGCCTCTTTCTGCAAACAGGGTCCCAGAGGGAACCTGTGAGCAATCCAGAAAAACGTGTCCTCCACTACTGTGCGGAACGGCACTGTACACCGAGGGTGGTTTTTTTGGTACCAGGGAAAGCCTCCTCCCTCCCTCTCGCTGACTGTCCAGCAGAACGGGGCCACAGAGACCACATCATGCCTGAGCAACAGGGCAAAAGAGGTGGCTTCAGGAGGGGTTGGAACTCCTCTTCCCTAGAGCACAGAAGTGTGCTGGAATCCTCTTCGGCTGCCTGAGGAAAATGCAAGAGTTTGCCAGCTCTTAACTCAGGTCAAAAAAAAAGAAAAAAGAAAAAAGAAAAAAGAAAAAAGAAAGGAAAAGGTTAGATTATTCCGGTCATGGGAACACTCCTGTAGTTGCACCCGCAGGCCAAAGTCTTCGGAGCAGAGGCTGCCTGCACTCCGTAAAGCGAGACCCGTCTGTCTGTGTGGAGGTTTTGCTTCTACTTCTTTTTTCCCCTCCCTCCCCACCCCACCCCCCACATCTCCCAGTTCTTCAAAATAAAAGTTGTCCAGCTGTTTTGGCAGCAAGTGCCTTCAGAAAGTTTTTTGTGCTGTGGCAAAGAACTGTGTACAAATTAACAGAGACGGACGGTTCTGGTCTTCTCTTCCTGGCTTCTCTTCAAGACATTGCTGCAATTATTTTACAGTCTGGCTATTATTCATCTTGGCCAATGTGCGGCTAATAACTATGCATATTAAACCGCCGCTCATAATTTTCTGGCACTCACACCACTTAATAGCCCGCAGTTGGCTCAAACACAATGCAATGTTTGCAGCTGGCAGGACTTTAAAACTACATGGAACCGAGCAATTAGACTCCAGTTAGGAAAATAAAAACGGACTGGTTCTTCTTCAGTTGCACGAAACCGAACCTCGCGTTTCCATCTGGCTGTACTTCAAAGCAGAGCACGCAAGGCCGGATAGAGTTACTTCCAAATACTGTCATAAACCGAAAGTCTATTGGTAACATTAATCTGTGGAGATACTGCGTACGTTGTGGGGAGCGAGGCATGAGACTGAGTTGGTATGATTCCAAGCTGTGTAACATCACACTGCTGGGGTAGAGAATGCAGCATACTGAGGCACCATCTCCCTTGGCAGGTATCACCACTGCTTAAGCCTGTCCTGGATCACTCACCAGGTGAAGAAGCTAGGGAGCCAATGTTTTAATTACCCGGAATGCCCCAGACTTTGGGTGCTCTGTGGAATTGTGGGAAATGTAAATTGTATTTCCTGCTTAGCATTCAGCAGAGGCTGCTGCTGACTATTGCTGGGGGGGGGGTTGTCCACTGACTTAAGTGTCAGACCAACTTTAGGCCAAAAACCTAAAGTTGACCTTTTCCTACTTGTATGTACTAAGCTAGCATGATGGCAAGAACAGTTCGGCCTGGCACTTTCCCTGTGTGATGTATGAGTCCAACCTGGAGTGGAGCAATTAAGATCAATCGGTCTTAGGTTAGTTGGGACAAACCTGCGTCATAGCTTTACTCTACATAAAACAAAGGTTGGATCCAAGAGAATGTAAGAAGACGGTGTTCGTACATCCACAGAAGAAGATACTGAACATGTGATTGCAATGGGACTGCAGAGAGATAATGGTATGATGATTTTCCTACTGAAAATTGATCGTTTGGAGAAATGGTTTCTTAAAAATACACACACAAAGCAAACCATCTGATATCCATGAGCTACAGGATACAGCTAAAAAAAACTGAATACTGTACAGTACTTAGCAAGGCAACCATTTCTTTGGGATCGGTAATAGAGATGGGCACGACTTAGCGGTATTCCCGTTTCCGTTTCCGTTACTCGTATCCGTTACTCTACGGAAACGGAAACGGGAATTACTCCACCAGAATTCGAGCTCGAACCGACGAACGAACAATTTGGTCTGATTTGTCGTGCTCGTTACTTGCATCGCAGCGATCGCGCAATGCCAAGCGGCACAGAAAAAAAGTTTTTAAAAGTTAAAAAAAACCCGATTCCCGGCCCTAAAAGTAGGCGAAAACTGTCTGAGGGCACCTACCAGGCCAGAAGGGTGTTTTATTTGGGGGGGGGGTTTCCCCGCCCCCCTCTCCTTGGCTATTGCTACTGCTGCGCTGCTGGTACCAGGCTGGGAGGGCGCATCCATTTGCCATGCAGTGCGGGGGATCCAAAATGGCGACCGCAATATTTTTTTTGAAATCGTTGCCCAAAACCCCACCAAAGCACCACAGAAACATGCGAAAATTAGCTATTTTAAATGCTTGAATTTTACAGTAGCAGCAGTGGGTTTTTCTTGCAAAAAAAAGTCTCCGTTGATTTTATTTTATTTTATTTTATTTTATTTTATTTTTTACACCTGCACATTTGCAATGATAGGCTCGCCCATGGGAGTAGACCATGCAAATTTTCCACCAATCGCATGGCCACTTGGCCAGGTTGACCACAGAGACTTCTGGGATGTGCCAATCGGGCATAAACAGCCCACTAATCGTAGCCCAAACCCGAACCCTAAGCCTAACCCATACGCCAGTACACTGTCCTTCTAAGTGGGTCAGAGAGGCACCCAGAGGTGCACCCCAATACTCACCCTAACCTCACCCGTAACTAGCCTAACCCTAGCCCTTGCGCTAACCCGTCTTAACCCTAAGCCAGATCTACTTGCATTGCACTACATGCAAGTACGTGAGACACAGCGGGTGCAAGGAGTCTGCCAGTCCATCACTCTGTGGCTCTGGCTGACTCCTGCAGCTCCCTCCAGGAGCCCGCTACCCCCTCCCCAAACCAGTACTAACGACAACGAAAAAATGAAAAAACGAACCGACTAATTTTTGCGAATTTTCGTGAAAAACGGAAACGAGCCGAAACGGAACCTCGGAAAAAAAATTTCGACAACTCGAAAAAATTTTTTTCGACAACTCGAAAAATTTTTTTTTCAAGTCGTGCCCATCTCTAATCGGTAATATAATATCCCCACATCTAGGCCTCATGGCTTCTTCTTCACTCCAGTTATAATTCCTGAGCGCAGCAATTAGCATATTTCTTTTCCTGAAGGAGATGGTTACCCTGAAGCCTGATTTGGGACACCAAAGGTTTTGAGGTTATGGCCGTGCAACCACAACCATCCACATTCAATTTCTTGACAACAAGGTAGGGTTGGGTTTTTCCATTCATCTCCTCCAGGGTTAATCATGATGACACAGGAAAGTGCTTTTATAAGATGAATTTACCAGGGAGTGGAAGCATCACCTCGTAATGGGATTTTTTGCTTTGAAAATGCTTCCCTGAATCTTTCCACAGAAGAAATCTTCTGCATCCTTAATTCATAAATGGATTCAAGTGTCAGGGCATTTCATCTTTACAGATCTGCAGTGCTCTCTGAAATTTTGAGATCAAAGGAATAAAGAATGGCAAACATGGATATCGGGAACAGTGCCAGGAAATAAAAGAACACAAAATCAGAGGAAGAGATAGAAACATGTAACTGGTTGGAAGAGACAGGAAGTCAATAGAACAGGGCCAGCTCAACATTCTCAATGCCAGAGTTCTCCTTGGCATGGATGGTGTGTGTGCGTTTGATAGCATTTCAGGCAGCAATTCAAAGGCGTAACCCTTTCCCTATAAAGTTTTACATGTTGGAATTCGGTCTAGTTTAACATAAAAAACCCTGTCCAGAGAAAGGGAGAGTAAGAGAAATGTTAACAACTCTGTCATTGTATCAGAATTATTTGATAATAATCACCTCAACTTATGGCAACCGTTTTTAGAGTTTTCTAGGTAGATAGCACTGGAGTTTCCCATTTTGTATACTGTATACTGGCTGTATACTGCCACTCTGCCTATTTAACTTATTTGCAGAGTACATTGTGCGAAAGGCAGGACTGGATAAATCACAAGCTGGAATTAAGCTTGCTGGAAGAAATATCAACAACCTCTGATAGCAGAAAGTGAGAAGGAATTAAATAACCTCTTAATGAGGTAAAAGAGGAGAGTGAAAAAAAAAATAGACTGAAGCTCAACATCAAAAAACAAAAAACAAAACCTAAGATCATCTCACTGGTCCCATCACCTCCTGGCAAATAGAAGGGGAAGAAATGGAGTCAATGACAGTTTATTTTCTTGGGCTCCTTGATCACTGCAGATGGTGACTGCAGCAACGAAATTAAAAGACTCCTGCTTCTTGGCAGGAAAGTGATGGCAAACCTAGGCGGCATCTACTTTGCTGACGATGGTCCAGATAGTCAAAGCTATGGTTTTTCCAGTAGTGATGTGTGAAAGTGAGAGCTGGACTATACAGAAAGCTGATCGCCGCAGAATCTATGCTTTTGAGCTGTGGTGCTCAAAAACAGTGAGAGTCCCCTGGACTGCAAGGAGATCAAACCTATCCATCCTGAAAGAAATCAACCACAGATGTTCACTGGAAGGTCAGATTTTGAAGTTGAGGCTCCAGTACTTTGGCCACCTCATGAGGAGAGAGGAGTCCTTGGAAAAGTCCCTGATGTTGGGAAAGATTGAAGGCAAAATGAAAAGGGAGTGGCAGAGAATGAGATGGTTGGACGGTGTCATCAATGCAACCAACATGGATTTGACCAAACTCTGGGAGGCATTGGAAGACAGGAGGGCCTGGCGTGCTCTGGTCCATGGGGTCACGAAGAGTCGGACACGACTGAACGACTGAACAGCAACAGGTAGACAGCACTTAGATGGGGCTTCCCATTCCCTTATTCTGGGAATGCATCCTGGGGCTGTGCAACTTGTCCAAGGCTACACAGGCTGGCTCTTCTCTCGGGAGGCCCAGCAAGGAATCAAACTCCCAACTCCACAGTCAGATGACCCATTGAACTATCCAGCCAATGCTTGATCAAACTACAGCTTGCTCATTACAGGGAATAGCAGAGTCTGATTATTCCTAGTCATGATGAGCCTTTTGAAGGATTTCAGTGTGATAATTTTAGACTTAAGAGGAGCATGAACCAGAAAGCCAGCAATTTGTGGTTTATCATGAACCATCATGATCCCCTGGGAAAAAATGAACCAGTTCATGGTTCATTTTTTCCAGTTCATGTTGGGGGAGTACCTGCTCCTGCCACTTTGCCTCCCCTGCTGCAGGCAGATGCTCAGAAGCAGCGGTAGGCTCCTAGCAGGGGAGCTAGCTGCTGCCTCTGCACATGCGCCTGCCCATCAGCTGGGTGGCAGGTATATGCTCAGAAGCAATGGCCTGGCTTCCTGGAACTGGCCATGGCTTTGGAGCATGAACCCACCATTCATCTGGTAGGCAGGCACACATGCAGAGGTGGCGGTCAGCTTCTGGCAGAGAAACCAAACCCACTTCCTCTAAGGATGGCACCCATGATGGTGGTGATGGAGGTAGAGGCAACAAGAGCAGATAGGCAGAGGCAACAGGGTAATTTGGTTTGTGGTTTTGTTTCACGCCCGTCTCCAGTTTTGGCATAATTCTCGTCTGCTTTAGCCTTTTGGATCTGCTGAACTTCCTTTTGGAGGTTCAGAGTTGCTGGAAGCTCCACTGGAACTAGAATGGCTGTCCTGCTGATTCCGTGCCACCCTATAAAGCCTTGAAGTTGCCACATAAAACTCCACAATTTCTCTCACTTGGGTGGCACAGTATATGGAAGTTGCTTTCTTGCAAATTCTGATGACTGCTTTGAGCCATGTTCCACTGCGGTCATGTTTTAGCCCATCCCACAGACTCACAGGTCACCCAAACATTTTCCATCCATTTCTATTGTCTTGTATATGATGCAACATAAGAAGCTGAACAAGGAGCCTTTTGTGTATATTTCACGGTATTGGTGTTTTACCTTTCAAGCCCTAAATGTCTTGGATGCCAGACTTTACATATTAGTCTGCTCTCATTTCCGTTTCTTTATGTTGGAGCTCCTCTCCAGATGCCTTCTTGATTGGGAATGCAAGATGTGACAACCACAAAGGAGAGTCACCAACCAAAGGTGGTTATTATAGAGAAACAGCTGGGTTTCCAATCCTACAGGACTCTTTGTGAGCCTGTGCTTCACACTTTGTGTTGGGTGTGTGTTTGGGTGCAGAAATTATCCTGGCGAACTGGACATGCTTTTAGGGGCTGCAAAGTAAAATCCCAAGATGGAGACCACAAATACGTGGAGCTAGCTTAAAATACCAGCTTTACGCTAAGAGGAACTGGCCCTGTGCATTAATTCCATGGACAAATAAATCTTCCTGATTCTTTCCTTTATCAGGGACTCAAGAACACCCTCCCAGTTCAGACTCAAAGAGAAGGGAGGCGAGTTCTTTTTGCAATCAGGGACTGCGAGGGAATTCTCATACTTGAGCCACTCCTTGAAAAGAATGTATCTTCATCACAGCTGGACAGTTGCCTGGAAATATACCCCATAGTAGAGACGGGCATGAATCAAAAAAAATGATGTTTCGGTTTTTTTGTTTTGGGTCCATTTTGGTTCATTTTTGTTTTTTGTGAATTTTTTGGGAAAAAAATTTCATTGGTTTGTTTTTTTGATTTTTGTTTTACCCACTTTTTGCGCAATTTAAAGCATTTCCGCCTGCGGGCATCCCCCAACACCCCAGACCAGAGGGAAAAGACTAAAAAAAATTGATGCTGGCAGAGACACAGTATAGACTAGGTACGCAGGGAGGCTGCAAAGGCAGCGGCGGGCGTTGCCCAGGGTGCAAGGCAGCTGCAGAGTGACTGAACTCCAGGGCAGGGGAGGGTATTCACCGAGAGGTACACACACACACAGGGAGGCTGCAAGACTGAAGCGAGAGGGAAATCTCTTCTTTCTCTCCTCTAAGAGCCAGGCTGCAGCCAGCAGGAACACAGAGACACACACCTGCCTGGCTGGCCTAAAGTGAAAATAACGAGTCGCAGAGACAGCAATCCCACCCTAACTCCCACCGCAGACTGCAAGGAGGACGGGGGCTGCCAGAGCTTTTAATGCCCTCTGTGGCTGCCAGACCTGCCCAGTCTGCAACCCGGGCATGCTATTGGTTGAAGTTGTCCAAGAATTTACATGATCCCATCACATGGCTTGCATCCATTTTGTGGCTGGCATCCATTTTTGTCATCCTTAAAGGGAAAAGAAAAATACATCGTGATGGGAGAAAGACTAAAACAAACGTTTTAAGAACCCCATCCCCACGGTAGGTATTATCAGGCAGAATAAATAATTATCACTGCATTTTTACGGATGTCCAGGGTGTTTTAATACCCAAGAAATCAATATTAGGCATCTGGGAGCCATTTTTGGGTCGATGTCCCCTAACCCCCCTTAAAGGAAAAAAATACAGCGATCTGAGAAAAGACATAAATGCATGTTTTAAGGGCCCCAAACCCCCCGGTAGGTATTATCAGGCAGAATAAATAATTATCTCTGGGTTTTTACAGATATTCAGGATGTTTTTTTACATTTAAAATAGCTCATTTCATCACGCATCTCCATTAACGAAAACAAAACGTAATGAACCTAATTTTCTTGGTTTGGTTCGGTTCGTTCCAATTTCCCCACCAGGTTCGTTATTCATTTCGTTACGTAACAAAACGAATAACGAATAATGGAACAAAAAGTTTCTTTCTTGCCCATCTCTACCCCATAGTTTTTGCCAGTGGGAGAGAGGCAGGGAGGGAGGGAAGGAGAGAGAGCAAGTATCAGGGGATTCTGGTCATCGGGCTGCAATCCAAACTGTCCTGATATGTGCAAAAGATAGCCAGAGTGTTCTCCATTTCTCCAAAACATTGGTTAAAAATGCAAGAAACCAGCTCTTCATTCACACTGATTTCTTACGTGGTCACTGGTCTCTTTCGTTTCCTTTGTTTTACCAACAAGAATTGCGTATAGCTAATTCTAGTCTTAAATTGTGACCTCAGTCAGTCAGTGAGTCTAAAATTTCATCTACTGGAGTGTTCAGAGATCAACACAAGTCAAATCTACCTGCAGTGGGTTTGAGGTTATACTTCAAAGAAGTGATTCATTCAACAGCCACTTTCACTAGGAGCATAGTCCTGCACTGCCTTGAACACGGGCTAATATTCCTTCAGTAAAGACAGCCCACAGGCACAAATCAGGTCTAGTTTGAAGGACTAACCAGTCAAACTGGCCAGTTTTACACTGGCTGGCATGTGAATGAGAACAGCAATAAGAATAACAGTTATGCCAATTTTCCTTTGGTGATAGATAGATAGATAGATAGATAGATAGATAGATAGATAGATAGATAGATAGATAGATAGATAGATAGATAGATAGTGCAGTTTATAAAGGTCAAAAGCCAGAAGGAAAAATGTGTTAGACATAGAACTGAAAATCCATGGAGACATGGGCTATTGTTTATTGTTTTGTTTTGCTGTGTTGCTCCCCATCAGTTAAAAACCAATAATGCTATTCTAACCATTTCTGTTTCTTCTGAAAAGACTGCTGCATCCCTCAGACTAAAGAACTCCTAGGCAGACAACCCAAAACCATTAGGTAAAGCAGGCATGTCCAAAGTCAGGTCCAGGGGCCAAATGCGGCCCATTTTCAAATTTTGAGTGGCCCGCAGCCTCTTCTCCTTGCCGATTCAGCCTGTCATGCATCCCCACCAGCTGGCTTCTCCCCCTACTGGATGGAGAAGTCAGCTTACAGTTTTATGGTTTGCCTGCCCTGCCTGTCTCCGTCTATCCCACCCCCCTAGCCACCTGCCCAGCCTGCCCGTCTCCAGCTCCATTGCTGCAGCATCCTCCCCACCTCCTTCCATGTCCTAGAGGCTTGTCCAAAGTCCAGCCCGGGGGGCCAAATGCAGCTGAAGGGTCAGCCCCCACACATTTTCACCTCCCCAAATCTGGCCCTTCTTGCAAAAAGTTTGGACACCCCTGAGGTAAAGTAAAGAGGCGTCAGGCATCTGATTTGGGGTGTGACAAAAAAGCAAGTTGGACACGTTGCCCCTGCCTTGTTGAGAAATGGCAAACATCTTAAATCTGATCAAGACCACCAGGCACAGGACTTGGGAAAGACTTCCAAATCGACATGCATCTGGCATTTTTATATGGAAGAACCTTTCATCTGCCCTTGGTTACTGTTTGCTGTTGTGACTGCCATCCAAATGGTTTTGTCTGCCCGTCAGTAGCACTGGTTCCCACACAGTCATGCCCACCACTGCAGCGAGGAAAGAAGCCACACACCTGCTGCAGAATTATTCAGTTCCAAATAAAATGAAATGAAATGAACAGCACGTGGTAGATCAGTAAAATTCTCCAGAAAGAAAACATTCCATGTATAAGTGTGTCTGCCTGCCTCGCATCATGTCTTAAGAGACAGCAGGAGCTTGTTGGGGTGATGACATTTGGGGTGGGGTGTGGTGCACGAGGGTTTCTTGATCTCGCTTCTCTCCTTTGGAACCCAGGACAGGCTTAAGGTCCTGATTATTTGCCAAGCTTTTACTTCATTTGTCTCTCCACGTGTTCTGCTGGTATGTTGGTAAACAAAACAAAGGTCACAAAAATACCTGAAGTCTCCAGTTCATTGTCAAAATAAATGTAATCCAAACAAAGCAAACTTAGTAAACTCAAATAAATTAATTCCATTACTGCTGCAGAGGGAGCACCTCCCTGCATCTGGTGACACACAGGGTGTGTGTTTGTTATGCTGTAAAATGATCACCTGTCCTGGAAGTTTGGGATAAAATGGGCTGCAGAATTTAAGCACTTAAAGCTTCGGATTTTATGTTGCAAACTGCCCAGAGTGGCCTTCAACTAGATAGGCAGTGAATGAATGAATGAATGAATGAATGCAAAAAACTAACTTCAACTGCTCAGTGTGGAAGGTTTCCTAGAAATGGATTTAACAAGTCACCACCTGTAATTGCAAACACACACAGAGATACTGTGTAAACATAAGATGTGACAACACTGAAGTCTAACTGCTTGTCCTCTACTCCATCATCATCATCATCATCATCATCATCATCATCATCATCATCATCATCATCATCATCATCATCATCATCATCTTAGAACTAAAAAGCTGGAATGGGTCCTATGGATCATCAGGTCCAGTCCCTGTCAAGGAGGCAATCGAACCTCTGGCTCCACAGCCAAAGAACCAAAACCACAGAATTATCCAGAGTGGCTATGCTTCTTCACTGCAAACCTAATCTCTTCCTACATAGATATTTGTCAGTACGATGCCTTACATTATGGATCCAGTAAAGAAACCAGAAACAAAATCCACCCCATGACTGCTGCCCAAGTTTACATTTAACTCCCAGCATTGGAAGCAACCCATGTGTAAGCTAGGGCTATTTCAATTTATTCCCTTGTCTTGACGTCAACAAATGGAAAAAGATGCTCTGAAACTTAACCTAATGACTTCTCCAAGCTTGCAAAACGAGAAAGTCCTGAACATCAGCATGATGACTCATTTGGGCACTTGGGAGAAGGCGAAAAGAGGTGAGGGGGAGGGGGGAGGCCCTCGCCCGCCCAGACCAGTTCTACACTGGTTGGTGTGGTAAAGTTGTGAGCAAACAGTTGTAAAGGACTTTAAGCTCCGATTTCCTTCTTCACCTCTCACAAGCATGAATATTTGTAAAACTGATTTAATCTCCCCTTCTCTTTCTCCTTGTGTACACAACATGCACAGGAGGCCGGTGACGTCAGGGGAGGGGAGATTAATTTCCTAGCCTGACTCCTCAGGGAGAAGTCTTCTCTGTTGAGCCAGTGCACTTTCACTCCACCCTTGAAACCTGGCCTTCCTTGTCCTGTTGGCACAACATTCCTTCAATGAAAGCTTAGCTCTGTACATACAGAGCAGCTGTTTCCCTGATCGAACTGGCTCAGGGCTTCTCTCTCAGCAACAGGTAAACCATCAGACGGAGGGAGGGAAAGCTGCCTTTTGTGTTTCCTCCTGTCAGAGGAAAACCAATTAGGATTAGGAGTCAAAAGGAAAGGAATTAGGATAAGGTGCTCAAATTTAGGCACAGCTCTGTGAACCTCTTAGTATGGGATTACATGACTCGGTTTACCACCGAAAGCTGTATGCAGTGACACACACACACCACCACCACCACCACCACCACCACCACCACCAGAACTGGTCTGGAGGCTACTTTGGGACACTGGAAAGCATCCCAATTCAGTCTAGACTCTAGAGCAGTGGTGGCGAACCTTGGGCACTCCAGATGTTTGGGACCACAACTGCCACAGTCCTTTGTCATTGGCAATCTAAGCCCAGAATTCTGGGAGTTCTGGTCCAAAACATCTAGAGTGCAAAAGTTTGCCACCACTGTTCTAAAGCAATGGTTCCCAGCCTTGGGTCCTGAGATTATCCTGGATGGGAACACCCAGAAGCCTTCACTACTAGCTGTGCCAGCCAGGATTTCTGGGGGTTGTAGTCCAAAAATATCTGGGGACCCAAAGTTAGGAACCACTGGTCTCAACAGAAGTTTGCTTCACTGGATGAGGGCTAGGCCCTGGATCAGCATGAATCCATCAGACTCCCCGTGAGTTGATGTAGCTATAGTGATTTTTTGCACTGATATACAGTACGTGACATTCGCAGGCATTAGAGAGAGACCCTAAAGAGGGAAGTAATCCTTTCTGCAACATTTCAGACACCTAGCCTCAAAAGTCTGCATCTTAAATTTTGGGGATTGTTTTTCCAAAGGAAGAAAGAGGCTGAGGCATTCTGCATTCTGTTAGATTCCCCTTGTCTTCTCACCATTAATTAGGGTGGCCACATGCCTTCTCCCAGGGAGGACAGTCCTCTCAGAGGACTACCCTCTTTTTTCATGGTCTATTCCCTTCAAAGGGTTCTCCAGTCCAAACTTGACATAAAGAACTGTAAAGTGAGGGATTAGAGACTTTGACGTTGCTTATCCTCTGGAAGCACCTGGACCGCAGACTCAGGGCATTTATACACGACCCCTAAGCTCCGCGGCAAATGGCTGCAAGGTCCGGACCTTAAAAATGTTTACCCACCAGCTCCGGACTTTGCAGACAATTAAGTGCGACCCCACCCACTTTAGCCCGACCAAACAGCAGTTTTCTTGTACCTGGTCTTTGATGGTGACAAATATTTGATCCGGTGTAAGGATAGTGAGTGCGGGGCTCTCCTGGCTTCCGTTTGTTCTTTTTTTTGCGCCCCGCCCCTTTAAGAGATCTGAATGCTGCCGGGAACAAAACGGAGGTAAACCGGCAGTCTTTTCTTTCTTTTTTCTCCCTCCCTCAAGCAGCCAGCAACCAGGAAGTGCGGAGGGGGGTGGGGACAGAGGAAGACAGAGGAAGAGCGACGAACCCCTAAGATCTCTGGTCCGAATTTAAGTGGCCAGCGGATCTTAGGGGTCGTGTAAAAAGGCCCTCAGTGGAAGCCATAGAGATCACCTGATTGCTGCCTTCCTCACCATGATGTACTGCCACTCTTTGGTGTGAGAAGAAAGTAAAAAGGGAATCTATATGACACCAAGAAAGGATCCTCTTGATTTCATAGTATATTTGGGGGGGGGGGTTACTGCAAAACCAGCAAAAAATTATCAATCCCAGTGATGTCCACAGACTACAACAGAAAAGGGAAGAGATAATGGTGAAGCTTGAAACACACGAACCGTCCCCTACCCCCAACCCGGCCCCATCAATTTTGCTAGCCTAAGAGGTTTCTTAGACAACAGTTCCCAGAATGAACTGGCTGTTGACTAGGCATTTGAGGACTGTAATTAAAACTGTAACGTATCTGGAATATTTGAAGCCCTAACTTTGAGGAGTCATTCATCTAGAAGCCAGCTTGCAATCCAGTTCTTGGTGCCATCCAAGAGAAGTATTGACTAATTATGAAGAATATTTTCTAATAGTCCTGTTATTTCCTCTTATTCTTTCTATCTCACCAGTGCATTCTGGAAGAATATACTGTTTAGGTGTTAATAATATATTCTAATACCAACTCCGAGAAATAAAGGTGGGAGATAAATCAAAGAAATGAAAGGGGGTAGAATAAAACAATTCTGATCTGTCAGCTCCTGCTGCCAATCTTATTTTGGACAGGCACTGCTACCATTTCCTGGGTATTTCTTTTCAAATAGTCATCTTCAAATGAAAGCACTTGACTGAAGGGGCTAGACAAAGAACCAAGCAAAACACGCCTGACTGCACCACAGAGAAGTCTGAGGTCCTCCTTGGCTCAGGATATGGTGATGGCCTCTGAGCAAGATACCTTTAAAACGGAACTGGACAGATTTCTGGAAGAAAAGTCCATCACGATTTACAAGCCATAATGGAGATACATTTTATCTTCAGGCTTAAAAAAGACGGTACCTCAAAAGTGCCAAATGCAGGAAGAGTGGCATCAGATGACAGGTACTGTATCTAGTTGTCTCATGTGGTCCCAGAGGCATCTGGTGAGATCCAGGAAGCTAGACTAGATAGGCCCTTGGTCTGAGCCAGCAGGGCTCTTCTTACGTTCTTATCAGTTTCATCCAAAGGCAAATCAGAAATGAAACAGGAACAGGTTCAAAGAGGTCGGTCAGTACCGCAACTACCATGCAGAATACTGCAATGCCCACTCGTTGGCCACCATGAGGAAATCCTTTAACCTATTGTTTCTGTTCACCTTTGGAAGGATAGCAGAAGGGTTTCCTTTAAAAACTGGAAAGGTCATGGGATGAGCTGTGAGGAGAGAAAGGGGGACAGAAGTCCTGAAGAAAGATTCTAGGAAGGCAGAGGGGAGAGAGAGAGAGAGAACAGAAAAATGTTAAGGAGCCCAAGAAGACACTAGAAAGAGAAATAGAGAAGCATTATTTCCTGCCATTCTCACCAGGTAGCAGCTCATCTTTTGGTCACATATAAATCTCATTTTGAAAGAAACTCAGTGTACTTTTTAATAGCCATTTTGTAGATGGCATCAGCATTGAGGAAGAACAGAGAAATGGCAAGAAAGATGAAATGGAGAGAGAGTGGGAGAGAGAGGGAGAGAGAGAGAGAGAGAATGGAACAGGACAAATACATATTCCCTTGAGAGTGAAGATTCTATATTTATTCTGGGATGTTCACAAGTCAAAACATGGGATTCCTTGGTCTAGAGCCAGGGCAATGTTATTACTGGCTGCAGTGAATGGAACTTAGGCTCTTTGTTTGAATACATTATAATTAGGTTTGTGCACATTTTATAAAGACACCGGTCTAAATTCTGCTGTTTGGAGGCCATAATGATTACTCACACTTCAAACTGTGCTAAGAGCTCATATGTGAATTACCACAGATAGAATAAGATCAAATAATGCTAAATGCCTTACTTCAGCATTTATCACTGCAGAGGAGTGCAGTGATGTTGTTGTGCAGCAAAGCAGATCCACACTCTACAAGGCAATTCTAAATATCAGTGGTATCCCAAACAAAAACAAAATAACTTTGAAACTGGACTTCAGATCAAGACCAGTTTTGGCACAGATGTAGCAGACACTCAGCTCTTGCTCTGTACCAGATTTGGGGGAATTTGGTCAAATGGTTTTGAGTTTAAAATGTAAAACTTGTTGGAGATCTTAAGTCTGCTTGGTCCAATTACCCACCCACCCACCCAAAGACCAAGTTAAGTATAGAATCAGATCTAGAGTTAATTTATAATTACTTCAGAAAAGGTTTTATTATGACAGATTTTGTTATTTCAGTAGTAATAACTCAAAACCATAAGAGTGAAAAAGAAAATAATGAAAATAATAATTTATTAACATATTCCATGTTAATCTAATTTATCTTGAAAAATCTACCTAAACTAAGTAAACCATCCCCTAGAGCTGGATGGCATGAATACAAGTGTGAGTCTCCATTTAAGAAGATATCAGGAGAGTAAAACGGTCACTTCTTAACTGTAAAAACCAACTCACTAGCTAAAAGGGGCAGAAAAGAGCAAAGTACAGAAAGACCAGTAGCAAGCCAGAACAGAGTGACTGACAGATAGCCTCACTGCACACTGGGATGTAGAGATGGGCACAAAATGAAATTTTAATTTATTTCATTATTCGTTATTTGTTTGGTTAGCTAACGAAATGAATAACGAACCAACCCATCAAAGAAAAACAAATTTCCGTTTTGTTCATTTTGTTTTTCGTTTGGGGGACACTACTGGGACGCTGTTTATCTGCATAGTCTAACAAAGCTGTCCCCCCCCCATGCACAAACGGGAAACCTTAAGTATCTCCACATTTAAAACAGAAAAAGTAAACTGAAAACATCAATCTTGCCTATTTTGAAAGGTGATGTTGGCCTCACCTGCTTGTTTTTTATTTATTTGTAAGGAATCGAGGCTGTAGGGGGACTAAAACAGTGATCTTCAAAAAAAACCTTTCAAAAGGGAAAAACAACCACTTTGTTATAAAACAACCACTTTGTTATAAACAGAGCATGCATGGGACAGGATTACTCCTTCCTGGCTGAGCAGGTTTTGGGATTGAGAAATGGATTCTGTGTCTGGTTGTAACAATATTTTAAAACATTGTTTAGGAAAGAAGAGAACAAAAATCTAGAAGCTTGCTTGTTTAAGCTCTAAAAATTACTGTGGTGGTGTTGTGGTTGTTGCTTAGTGCCTGAGCATTGTCTTACTCGATGCCAGCAGACTTTGGTGCCTATATTCTGTCACAGCTTCAACCATTCCAGCCATCCTAAAAAGGTAAAGGCAAAGGTTCCTCCTGCACATGTGTGCTAGTCGTGTCCGACTCTAGGGGCAGTGCTCATCTCCGTAGTCAAGCTGAAGAGCCAGTGTTGTGCAAGTCCATGGCCACTTGTCCAGCATGGCTGCAAGGAAACACTGTTTTACCTTCCCGCTTTTTATGGCGGTACCTATGTAGGCGCCTGGAGTAGGAACTGGCAAACCACTCCAGTAATCCTGCCAAGAAAACTCCATGGACATGGAGTCACAAAGAGTCGGTCACGACTGTTAACAACACAACACACACACACACACACAAACACATTTTTCTACTTGCATTTACATGCTTTCGAACTGCTAGGTTGGCAGGAGCTGGGGTTAAAAGTGGGAGCTCACTCTGCTGTGTGGCACCTGGGATTCGAACTGCCGAGCTGCCAACTTTGCAGACAACAGTTTTCGGAAGCCTTAGTCCACTGAGCCACCACACCATCTTATCACTCTATAATTGTTTGATAGTTAAGAGGGGGGTGACTCCCAGTAAGCTTTATTCTTTAATTCAAAATGAATTAGGAATGAACAAGCTTTCCTGTCTCCCTAATTCTTGTGTGATCAATATAATAAATTGAAGGCCGGGCTAATAAAAAGACAAACATGGTACAGTATTTTGTCAAGAACATGCTCCAGTAGTATCCAAGGCCATTATGAGATTCAGGTGCCACGGCATTCACGTGTCCTCTGAAACAGCTCTCACTAGAGCCGGTGAACTTTGCTTCTGACTGAATGTGCAAAGAACGGATCAGTAAGATTTATTAGCAGTGTAATGTAGTAATGTAGCGCATCTGGCAAAACTGATGATGTTATTTTATGTCTCTCCCGATCTAAATCTGTGGTAGCAAACTATTTGACAGGGCTGATTTATGGATCTTTTTTTTCCAAAAGGAATTCTGGTTTACGTCTCATTTCTTCTTTGCTTTATGTCAACTCCTAGCTGAAGGAGAGTAACCATTTCTTCTATACACAAAATTAGTTTCAGCAGGGAACGGTTCTGGCAGAAGAACAAAGAGTCAATGCCTGTTTTGGAAGGGCTCCCTGTAATTTCTCCATTGAATGCTCCTTTTCTGCATTGGGGCAAAAGTCCTTTACTTTCCTTGAATGTAATTGTGGTTAGGCTGGACAGCAAAAAAAAAAAAAAAGAGTCAAAGGAACTGACAGGTATCACTGCTGCCACCATTTCCTTCACCTCAAACATCTCCAGGGCCTGTGTAGCTTTGGGAATCCATGGGGCCTCTCTGAACAGCACCCCCTACCTCAGTACTTAAAAATATTGGTGGTGGGGGGGGAGGTCCAGCAAAAACTCCCAGAATCCCCAGATGGCACCGACATAGGTTATGTTGGCTGGTTTCATGGGAGCCCAAAGAGAAAGACAGTACGTCCACTCTGTGGCCCAACAGCAACCCAAGCAAACCAATGTTTGCAAATATTCTGTATGGTTTATATTTCTGCTTTTCTTAAGGATTATGTTTTTTTTAAAATAAAGTTCATTAATAATTTTTTTTAAACAGTCAATACCGTGGTACCATGTATAAAGGAATTAATTCATTCTAAATGAAATTATGTTAAGCAAATTTTCCTTTATACAAATTTCCCATAGGAATGCATTGAAAACAGAGTAATCCCTCATCGTGACCATTTTTATGTTGTACGGATTCGCCCCATAGACGATTCTGTTAAGCAAGTTTCCCCTATCTCCAGAATTTTTTATGTCGTACAGTTTTTATGTTATACAAACCATTTGTTATACGAGGGTCCACTGTACTTTATAACAAAACAACAGTTCAATCTATTTCCTGTTTTCAGGGAAAGATATGCTTCTATTAGCTTCCTTTGTTTTAATTCTCATTTGTTATTTTCTTTGCTCATATAATACCTTTGCTTAGTCTTTTTTACATTCCTAACGTTTACAATTTGGGCCACTTGGACATCAAGACATCAAGACTCCTTCCACAGGTTTCTGATAACCTGATTTTTGGGGATCCTAAAACTTCCCTCTCAGCCTCCCCTCTCTTGCAATCACAGCAATCCCCTTTAGTTCACACTAGAGATGGGCACGAATCAAAAAATGATGTTTCGTTTGTTGTTTGGAGGATCCGTTTTGGTTCGTTTCCGTTTTTCGCAAATTTTTGCAAAAAAATTGTTTTTGTTTTCATTCGTTTTGTTACAGTTTTGTTACCATTTATTTCAATTTTTGTTATTTTTTAGCATTTAGAGAAGTTCACTGTATTGCAGTAACGAAAACGAAACGCACGACAAAATTTCCAGTGTTTCTGTTCGTTTCGTTTCATTTTGGAGACAAAATTCGTTTGTCATTTCGTTGCATAACGAAACAAAAAAATGAAAACGGAAATGAAAAATTGTTCGTTTCGTGCCCATCTCTAGTTCACACACAATGAACCCCCAGGGGAGCTTTTTTGGGGGGGGTGAGGACATGGACATTTAATGCTGGGAAAGTCTGGAGGCAGCAGAGGAAGTGGAAGACCACCATGGATTGGCAACTGGAGTTCTCTTGAGTAGCAAAACATTTTGATCTCTCAAGAAAAGAAATCCAGTTGCCATTACTCAACTTTTGGATGACCTCACCTGGATGAGAATGTTCACAGACAAGACCATGGATTGTCTCCCGAAATGAAGTCACAGGCTTGAGTTAGCAAGAGCTGAGACAGACTGCTGAGGCTAGGACATTTTGGAGATAGCTGATTCATAGGGTCCCTGTAATTCAGAGGTGCCTTGACAACATGTCACAACAACAGACTCTGCTGCCTGCCCTTTCCCCCTGGAGCATCCCAATTTTTGCCTTCTGCAGTGCAACAGAGAAGGAAAAAGCAAAGGGTTCTGCTTATATACCGCCCGATACCACTTCAAGTAGTCTTTGGGCGGTTTACAGTTTAATTACAGTATGCAAGCTACACATTGGTCCCCCAGTAAGCCGGGTACTCATTTTACCGACCTTGGAAGGATGGAAGGCTGAGTGAACCTTGAGCCGGCTACCTAGGATTGAACCCCAGGTCGTGAGCACAGTTTGACCTGCAGTACAGGCATTTAACCACTGCTTCTCTCTAGCGCTCTCCCTCCCCGACACATGTTGCTGCATCTGCCACTGAGACACTGAAACCAGCAAGTCTTCTGAATGTTTATTAGACATAAAATGATGGAGCTGTTCTGGGAGCGAGACGAAGCCAACACAGTAATAGTTTTGCTGGAATGACTCCCATCTCTGGGGAACAAGTATGGTGGATCTTCCATAAGGGAAGCAAGCTTAGACATTTTACAGCTTGGTCCCATCCAGCATCTGTTAGCCTGAGGTCAAAAAGGCAAGGCTATGCCTCAATGGCACAAGGAAAGGGGGGAAGGGAGTGTGCTGCTAACAAACTAAAATAGGGAAATATGCTCGTTGTGAACAAAACAATAATACCAAGTAAATTAAAACCTTCTACATGGAGATCAAATTAAGAGTTTGTTAGTCTCCCAGCTAATTATGCTTATGGTGGGTTTTGTTTGGATTTGGTTTCTGGGTTGCGGTTTTGAACTTTCCAGAAAGTTCTCGAAATCCACACACTTCATTGGTGTAATCCTTGATCATCACTGTTACAACAGAGTCGTCTCTGCAAAATAAATAAAATGGGGGGGGGGGAGTAGGGAAGAGGAGAACGTACTTTGAAATAATATAGAAGAAAGTACTTTGAAATAATACAGTGTTGAACTACAATATTTGGTCTAAGACTAATGACGTATACTTCAGACTTTGCCTGTAAATGAGAAAGAAATTGATGAGGGGGGGGGATAAATAAATAAATAAATGATTTTTTTTTATATTTTATATACCACCCAATTTTCCCAAGGGAACTCAGGGTGGTGAATACCTTTGTGACTTCAAGACCATGGACCTTTTCATGTGCTTTACTGGGGAGCAGAGCTGGGACCAGGGTAAAGTAACTGGGGTTTTACTCCATGGCACCATCATCCAGAGGGCCTCAAAATCTAGAAGTGAGTCTACTGATGAGAGTGTATTAGCACCACTTATCTACTTCAACAATCACCTGATTTTTAAAAGCATAACATTCCACTTTCTTTTAGAATGGCTCCACATTCTCCTCCTCCTCTGCCTCAATGGAAGAGTGGGTGGGAGACAGTGGCTTATGCCGGAGATGACTAAACGGCACATTACAGCCAGAGAAGGAACAGGTAGAGTAATATCAATGCCTTTTATAGAGGTATGTACAGTAAGTTACATTATTATTATTATTTTCCTCAAAAAAAGGAGGGATTAGTTCACAGCTTTTATCCCTATCCATTTAGGCCTCTGTGTGGAGAACCTGAACAGCAGCTGTCGGTCTTCCTTCAAAAAGGACAAAACTGGATACTCTAAACTGCAAAACCACTGGGTGTATCTGTTTGTTGGTCTCATAGAGGTCTGTACATGTGGAGCCATGGACAGCTGCTACCACCCGGGCTGAACAGATGTGAGGCAAATAGACCAACCACCTGAAGATATTAGGTGGGGGAGAGAGAGAAGCCACGGATGCTTTCTAGATTTCAGTGCGATGGTTCAGGGGTTTCTTGGAAGACACCTAGACAAGTTCTCACAGTCCAGGCTGCATTTCTTATAGAGAGATACGGAACAAAGAAACATCTGGATAGCTCTGTGGTTTAAGACATCTGGCTGTGCACCCAGATGTTGGGAGCCAGATGCTGGGAGTTTGATTCCCCACAGGCCTCCTTGACAAGAGCTGGACTTGATGATTCGTTAGGGTATCTTTCAACTGTGCTGTTCTAGGATTGCCACTGATAGCTGCCACTAACTCTGCCGCATGTTTTAAATTAGGAATTGCCATTATTGGTATATGGTATGGTATTCTGAAACAGTTAATTTTTTGTAGTCTTAGCTGATGTGAGCCACCTTGGGTCCGCTCTGGAGAGAAAGGCAGCAAATAAATAAACTTCAAACCATCTGCTAGTAATGAATTTAGCAATAAGAAAGATATAACTAATTTAGTTAATTTATGATTGCAAATTGAAAGGAGATAAAGCCACTCCTTTCTGCAGTGTGTGACCGTAAGTTTTAAAGTGAGTTTTCCATATACGGCAGTATAGTGTTACCAAATGGTGGAAAATACATGGTTCACAGGTTGGGTCGTGTAGCTGCCTCATGCCCATCCTGGAAGTTGAGGCAGCAATAAAGACGGCAGAGGGAGAGGGTGTTTGGGCTCGTCACATTCAGATAGATGTTTACCATTATCCAGAACAATAACTAATATAGACAGTGAGCAGTGGCGTAGCTATTGGGGGGGCAAGGGGGGACATCTGTCCCTTGGCACAGCATCTGGGGGTGCCAAATTGGGTGTCAAATAGCTCCCTGCCCAGGAGCCACGGGAAGGTGTGTCATGGGTGACCTGCCAGGGCCGATGTGGAGCACTCCCTGGCTGCTGCCACCACCTTCTACATGGCATCTCAGCCCCTCCCCGTCCCTTGTGGGGCACAAAAACTGACTGTGTCCCCGGGTGCTGTAAACCCTTGCTATGCTTATGCATGAGATAGCTGAGGGCTGGCTGAGTGACATGAGGCCAGCTCAAGCAGTACCAAATCCAAAACCTTCTCTAGTCTGGAGATACAGGGGCTACTCTGTGGCTGTTCCCCTGTGCTGGCGGAGGTCTGCATGTAGTGTACGCGAGTCCCTTCCTTTTCGAACTCCGTTCCCTCCTCTTTTGTTGTTCTTCTGCTGAGAGATCATCTAAGTCATACAGGATGTCCAGCTGACATTTCTTCAGTAAATTGGAGACCTTCTATGTGATGTTAATTGGCCAATTTATGTTTTTGTTTTTATCTGGTTCTTTTCTTGTTAGTTATATTTGTATTTGCTGTATCTTGGTTTTGGTTTTGGTCTTGATGAATTGTTAGCCACCAGAGTGAAGTTGCTAAGTTTGGAGCTGAAAGCTGAAAGCTGAAAGAAGATGCCAGGCAGTCTTCCCTGATGTCTGAGAAGGAAGAGAGTGGGCAAAGCTCAGAGAGTGAGAGTGAGCTAGAAAGCCTGTGCAAACTGCAGTCTGCCACAGCAAGTGGAGTGTTGCCAGTTCCAAGGCTTGGTGAGTCTAACTTTTTGGCTTGGTGTCTCAAAATGGAGATGTACCTGAAGCATGAAAGTTTGTGGAAATGTGTGGAAAATCCCAGAGCAGTGGATGATGACAAGTTTGATGAACTAAATCAAAAAGCATTGGCTACAATTGTGTTAAGCTTGCAAGATTCCCAGATGAACTACATTCGTGGCATAAGTTCTGCTAAGGACTGCTGGGAGGCCCTGAGAAATGTGCATGTTCGTCAAACAGCATGTAGTAAAATGCTGCTGACCAGAAAGCTGTACAGAAAAAGACTGAATGAAGGTGACAGTGTGTCTGAACATCTAAGCTTCATGAGACAAACATTTGTGGAATTAGAAGAAGCAGGTTTAAGATATACGGACTGTCACAAAGCATATGTGATTCTAAGCAGTTTAAATAAAACATGGGACAATTTTTGCATTTAGTTTTGAAGCACTGCAAGATCAAGACTTAACTCTGGATTATTTGTCCGGTCAGCTTTTTCAGGAGGAAAGGAAGCATCTGGAGATGAATGCAGTCTATTGAGACAGAGATATACAATCCAGGACGAGGATGAGATGTATGTATGTATAATACATATGTATGTATGTGTAATACATACATACATACATACGTATGTATGTATGTATGTATGTATGTATGTATGTATGTATGTATGTATAATACATACATACATACATACATACATACATACATACATACATACATACATACATACATACATACATACATTGTTGAGATCAGCCATCAGAACATAGTTCCACTGTACCTCCAATCTTTGAGTTTGGATCGTACTGTTAGTTTTTTTTTTTAAAGTAACTACAGGTCATAACTGTAACTATTGGAAAGGCATTAGAAATATAAGTAAGTTGATTTTTTCCCCTTGTCCTTTAGACAAATTCCACTGGAAGTTATTTGTTGGTGCATCAGTAGGCTCCAGTTCTTGAAATAATACATAAATAAGTTTCCTTATCGTAAGCATATGTGTACCGTAGCAATGATGTTGCCTCTTAACAACTGAGAAGACAGGTATTGCACAAAACCCTTTCATCCATACTGGACCTCCTGAAAGAAAGTCCTTCGAAGTTGATGAAAAATCCACTCAGAGGGCACAAATAAATGGTGGAACTCAGCCTTCCATCCTTATGAGGTCAATAAAAGGAGGACCCATCTTTGGTCCTTGCATAATTATGTTGTAAACTGCTTTAGCACTGTGGGGCAGTATATAAATCGTAACCACCACCAGTGGATTTCAGTTCAAGTAAAATGTCAAGACCACGTGCATGTTTCTGGCTTTCATCATTGAAGAAATTTATCAGTCAAAATCAGAAGGAGGAACACATTTTGTCGCAGGTCTCTATGAATCTCAAATTTTCTTAATCTACTTACAAGAGAGATTACTGTGGTATTTCCTCCCCCCCCCCCAAGGCAATTTAGGATAAGGACTATAAGAACCTTTGAAACAATAAGAAAATGCATACCATGAGGTAATTTGGCCGTGAAATGAAAGCAGTGTATGGACAAGATTCAAATCCTAATAAATCCTGTTTTAGAGGGTTGGGTGCATAGGAGCCCATGGTTGAGTCTATGCATTGTTCCCTGGGAAACTAAGAATGAAACTACACACTAAATGGGACATTTATTCACCAGATCTGCCATATAGCTGACGCAAAACTTGATCACAACAAGTGAGGAGAGGGGAAGAGAAAATGGTTTGATTTAAATTTTGTCTCCCTCTCCTAAAACCTAATTTTGTTTACCCCAGCTAGAGCAAAACTCTATCGCCACTGAAGTCAATGGGTTTGCTCCCAAAGAAGAGCTGTATATTTCTGAGAAATCCACATTTTCTGCATGGGGTGCATCACACCTGAAAGGCTTACCCTGGCATCACTGCCAGCATAATTGTGCTTGATCTGATCAAAATATCATGCCTTGGAGAAGATCAACTTGGGGCACTGACCTGGGCCTTGTACATATCACAAAATGGGGGGGAAGGAGGGGAAACAGACTGTGGCACCGGCGAATGTCCCCCCACCCAAAAAAAATATTGCCGTGATCTGCTAGAAAGCAAAGTTGCTGCCAGGGAAGTTATGGAAAGTGAATCACGCTACATAATTAATAACCAGGAACAAAGAGATTAGCAAAGGTTTTTATTCCTCCCAGCCTCCACCTCCTCCACTGATTAAGCTGACTTTCTTAAAACAGGAGTAAAGCAACTCCAAGATTAAACCAGTGTCAGACAGACCTGGCTTATTGTCACTTTCAGGGCAGTTGACAAAACACGGCAGAACATCTGGGCAAACGACAATGTGCATTCATCTTTTCCTGCAGAGGTGAAGAACCTCTTGCGTTGTATTGGTAGGAGGACTCACTGGGTTTTACACACAGCATGCAGCAAGCCTAGTCCTGTTGAACCAAAATAACCACTCTGGAAAGTCTGGTGTGGAAAGGGGAAGGCTTACTGTTTATTCCATTAGAAACACCGTTTACAGAGAAGATCAAAGGGAAATATCTTTAAATTGATTTTATTCAACAACCATGCTTTTATGATGGCAAGCCCCACTCTGCAGCCATGATGAAAAAGTCATGTGCTGCTGTACCTCCACCAAAAGGAGAAAGAAGTAGGAAAAGACTTCATAGGGAAAAGTGGGAGGAAAAAAGACTAAGAGTACAAATCTACATGTAGGTCTAGAAAAGATAAGTGAAACTGCACTCTTTCCTACCAGCCTACGTCCATTCTCCTTACAGGTCAGATCATGTGTCAGAAGCATTAATGCCCTTTTTCAACAACTTAAGAGGCAGACAACATTTTACTGGCAAAATGGCTAGAGGGAAGGAGACCAAACCACCCCCTATTTCCTTCTCTTATTCTATTGATTTAGTTGGGCCTCCACTTGGTTTGGTTTCTGAAAGGAAAGAGAAAGATGCACACAACTCTCTCTGCATCTTGTTTAGTCATTTGTCATTCTTACTCCACAAGTGTAAGTCAAAAAGATGAGCCTTTTGGGGGAGGGAGGGGGGTGTTATATTCCCAGAATTGCTTACTCAGTTCCCACAAGGACATCTTTTTTCCACACTCATCAAGAGGAACACAAACCATTGCTGGAAGTAGGTAAGGACCAGAACCTGCCTGTTTAGAATAAGCCTTGACTGCAAAATCGTCATTTTAAAACTCAGCCCCAGTTTCCAGAGAAGGATTGGGCAAAACTGCCACCTCATATTAAGAGAGGACTCCGCCCTGAAGGCTCTTGTCTCAGGTGGCAGATTGTCAAGGGTGGGAAAATGACCACAAGCCCCCACCCACCCACCAATTATCCTAGCTTGTTTCGGAGCAGAAGAATCCACAATAGGAGACAAGCCACCATTGGAAAACTAACATGATTTCAGCTCTAACAAACGATCCACCTCTAGTATAAAGTTTGGCATGAATTTGCCTGCCTGGAACAACTTCCATGGTGGGACAAATCTCACAACCAGTTCAACCCAGGCATGAAGTGACTGCAGGCAGCAATGGGAAAAGCATGACCCAAAGAGCCAGGCAATCCTAAATTTAAAAGACGGCTCTTGCAGACAAGATTTTTCAGAATAGCCCACAATCTATAATCCACGCCACGTCTCGTCCGAAAACCAATATGCTCCTTTCGGACACAATGAATTCATAATCTCAGGATCCTGCTGGATCTTGAATAAATATTTCAACCTTTTGAAAGCTCATTAATACCTAGAGTATAGTCTTCATGTTAGTGTCACCCAAAAGAGAGTTCACAACATAGTAGACAGTTAGACACCTTTTGAAAACTGAACATTAAGCATCATACCCGGATCATTCTCTTGGAAGGGGACATTGGAAAACTAAGATCCAGCTTCTTCTTGCCTAAAGGTATGAAGGTAGGAATATGGGGATGAGTCAAGGCACTCTGTCATATGCTGATCCTTATGCAGAATTGAAGGTAATTGTCATTATTCTGATTTATGCTCACATGTGATCTATAGACCTTAAGGCCCCAAGACTACGCATGTCAGTTTATTGTTGATTTATGTATATTTTGTTTTATTATGCTCTTTGTATTTTGTTTTTTTTAATGTATTCCTTTGTTCGCTTGTCATGTGATTCCATGTTGTAAACCGGCGCCCAGAGTAGCCCTAGGGCTAGATGGGTTGGTATAAAAGTCAAATAAATAAATAAATAAATAAATAAATAAATAAATAAATAAATTTGAAGAAAGCATCACAGGAACCATGGGAATTGTCGACAATGCCCAGGGATTCTATGCCCTTTATTCTATTTAAATAAGAAGAGCACCCAGAGAATAGAAGTTCCTTCTATTTTCCCTGACAATGAAAACTAATTATGACTTCTACATTTATCCTAATGCTTAGAACTTGTGTGCAGAGAGGCACCGTGTGGATGCAGTGAGTTTTCATAGCTTGTCTATTAATCTCTTGGTACAATGAGATTATTGTGAAGAGGCTTCATAAAAGAGGAGAAGCCAAGTAACTGCCCTGGGGAGACATCTGTGGTGTGCTCAGTGAAGATGAGATTCTTTAATATAAAGAAATTAAAATGCAAGGGCATATTTTTTTTCCTGCAACCTCATGCACTTGAGTCAGTGCCATTCCCAAAAGCGTCTGCCTTCTCAGTGGTTCAGAGGCTTGCCGGGCTTGAAGAACCTCTCTCTCTCTCTCTCTCTCTCTCTCTCTCTCTCTCTCTCTCTCTCTCTCTCTCTCTCTCTCTCTCTCCCCAGCCTGTGGACCAAAGGTGGCCTTTGGATGGCAGTCTAGCAGATCAATCCACCAATGAAATGGAGGCATCATTCACTCGGAAATAGGTTGGGTGGTGGCCGTGGCCACCTCTCAGCTGGCAATGCAATAAAAGCAGGGTGCTGTGTCCATCCCATACACGTCAGGTTCAAGACCCTTCCATTTTGCAGGGCTGGCTCACAAAAACTTTGCCGCAGGAAATGTAGGACAAGCTGCCTCTCGCCCACTTCAAGGGCCAAGGCTAGACTTGGCTGGGTCTATCCAATGGATTCAGTTGGTGAATCTCACATCAACAAGCTCAATAGGGCAGCACCTCTACCTGCAGGCAGCTGGCTCACTTAAAAGATTTCAGAGGCCTAACTGTGTGGCACATAATTTGCTGCAAGGCCGCTTCCTCACTCCTCCTATTGGCAGGGCCAGCCCTCTCTTATTTATTTATTTATTTATTTATTTATTTATTTATTTATTTATTTATTTATAGAGATGGGCACGAAACAATTTTTTCATTTTGTTTTTCATTTTGTTTTTTGTTTCCTAATGAAATGAAAAACGAACTGGTTTTTAAAATAACGAAATGAAAGGAAATGAAATCAGGCGCATTGAGGGGGATAGTGCGGGCATTTAAAACTGTTTTAGCCACCAAGGCAAGTGGTGGCATCGGCCATCTCCGCATGCTTTGGTGGCTAAAAAAAGTTTTAAAAGCCCGCGCTTCCCCCCATTTGCCCGATGGGAGGGGGGAGTGCAGGCTTTTTTTAAAAAAAAATAGCCCCCAAAGCAAGTGGCTTTTTTTAAGTGCCCGAACCATCGCCACTTGCTTTGGGGGGCTAAAAAAAGTTTTAAAAGCCTGCACTTCCTCCCCATGTGCCCGATTGGGGGGGGGGGAGTATGGGCTTTTAAAACTGTTTTTAGCCAGCAAAGCAAGCGGCAATGACTACCACCACCACCCACTTGCTTCAGGGGTTAAAAAAAGTTTTAAAAGCCATCGCTTCCCCCCCAACGCACCTGATGGGGGGGGAGGCATGGGCTTTTAAAACTTGTTTTTAGCCCCCGAAACAAGCGAGTTCGGAGGCTTTTTAAAAAAAGCCACTTGCTTCAGGGACTAAAAAAAAAGTTTTAAAAGCCCATGCTTCCCCACCCCACCCCCCAAAAACAAAGCAAAAAACACATTAAACACACAGTTATTACATAAAACACGACATAACACATAAAACACATAAAAATGAAAAATGAAATGGAATGAAAAAATGAAACAAAATTTTTAAAAAATCATTTCAAATGAAATGAAACAAAGCAAAACAAGGACAAACAAAACAAAAATGAAACAAAACACCATTTTAGCATTTTGTGCCTATCTCTGTTTGTTTGTTTGTTTGTTTGTTTGTTTGTTTGTTTGTTTGTTTGTTTGTTTGTTTGTTTGTTTGTTTGTTTGTTTGTTTGTTTGTTGTATGGATTTATATACCACCAAGTTTGATTCAAAGAAAAACTCCAAACTGTGTACAAGTAAATATAAAACAATAAAATAAAAATAAAATTTTACATATATTAAGTAAACATAATAAACACATGGAACAAATAAATCACAATAGGGAGTTAAGCAGGTGGCAGGCAATGTGCAGCACTGCCAAAAGCCTCAGGGTAGAGCCAGGTCTTCAAAGAATTCTTAAACATTACCACAGATGGAGCCAAACGGATGTCAACTGGCAATTTGCTCCAAAGAGCAGGGGCGGCCACTGAGAAAGCCCAGTTTCTCATAACAGTTTTTCAGGCTTCCCTAGAGGTGGCCACTGGCCACCCTATATGCCAACGCTAAAGAAGATCTAGTTGGACGGGCATGCATTAATCTAAGGGACAGTCACTTATTCTAATATTCTGGGTATCACAGAAGTAACTGTTAAGGGTGGGCAAATCTTTCCATTTCAGTCTATCTCATTTCCTCATTTTATTCTGCCCTATGTCCTCATCACTCTGCACTCATCATTCATACGGCGTCTTTGACACATTTCTTCTAATACATGGATGTCTGCATCCACTTTTGGCTAAAGTTGACATTCCTTACAAGTAAGGTAAGGTAAGGTAAGGTAAAATTTATTGTTACGGCATCAAGCCAAACATAAGATAAAACAGAATAGAGCAAAGTGCAATACAATATACATTGTCTGGAGAGTTCAAGAGCTGGCATACACTGCAGTGATCAATGTAAAACTGATAAAAATGTAAAAACAACAAATATAACAATATAAAACCAAGGTTTAAGAATTTAGCAATCTCTTCTGGCTGCTGTGACATGCCACCCAGAATTTCACTACCAATTCAGTAGTAGTCAATTAGCAGTTGGTTACAATAGTCCAAGTCCGATTGGCCTGCTGTATCTTTTAAGAGAGGTGTGATGTATTTTGCCCAGATCTTTTTGTGCCTACTGCATCTGAGCAACATATGCTCGATGGATTCTATCTCATCAGAGACACAAGGGCAGAGTCTCTGTTCCCTCGGGATGCTCTTAAATCTGCCTTCCAACAACACAGAAGTACAGAAGTTCCTTTTATACTTTCAGAGACGTAGGGCATATTTTCCGCCACATTACATGAGAAGCATGTTCTCACAACATCTCACGTGTGCCTTTCAGGTACTGTGGGTGGCTGGGTTTTAATTCCACCAATCCATTTACCATAACTGCACGAAAACTTTCCTCTAATATATGCAGTATTTGGGTATGCCGAGAACTGTATCACAAAACACGATAGCATTCAAGCAATAAGAGTGTCCCTGTTGGAAGATTAACCTGAAAAATGGACATGGATTTTGTTTCCATACACAAGAATTTCAAATCAAGATGTGAACTGGACAAAATCCTCCCACATCTGTATTAACAACTCATCATGTTGTGCCATCCAGTACAAGAGTCGCTGTTAATATTTCAGCCACTCTGGCTGAAAGAATAAAAGGAAAAATTAATACAGACCGCACATCCCTGAGAAGTGTTTTAATTAGCAAGAGCATTGCTGCTAATCTGCAATTCAGTATCACTTATCACATATAATTTGTAAGGTGCACTATTTAAATAACGGCATGGATTAATAAGGCTTAAACCTTGTGATTGATTAAAAAGAAAAAGACCCATTAATTAAGCAGCAGAATTGCTATTTTATTATAGTGCGGCCATTTACAAATAAATAAAGAAGGCAGTCATCCACTCAATTTCCGTTAGATAGACTAGGGTGGTTACTTCACGTCCTTCCTCGAGCCGAGATGAACTTGCCTCCGTGTTGAAATTGGTTTTCAACACGGATCGAGAAGTGGATTGAAAAGATTCCCGAGCTCCAGGACGGGAATCTCTCACCCCGCTTGGAGAGCAGTTCAGGGGGCGTGGTCGGTGTGAACTCGGCTTGACCCCACAAGGACGTGAGGTTCCGTTCCTTCGAACTCGGATTGACCCCACAAGGACGTAAGGTTACGTTCCTTCGAACTCGGATTGACCCCACAAGGACGTGAGGTTACGTTCCTTAGAACTCAGATTGACCCCACAAGGCTGTGAGGTTACGTTCCTTCGAACCAGTCTCCAGCAGGGCCACAAACTGCAGCGAGAGGGACGTGAAGTATCAGCCTAGGTGATACTTTTTGTAAGGCTATGCACAAGGATGCTGTTTATTTCCTGAAGTGCTAGTTAACTCATAGAAGGCTTTCAGCACTAACCTATATGTTAGAACTAGGGGGATTTCTTAAGTACTGGAAATGTCCGATCATCATAGCAGGAACTTTTCATACCTCCCGTAGTTTATAAATCAGCTTGCTTTGTTTTAGGGCTGCTCTTGGGGAGGTAAATGCATGTTTTATTTGCAAGGCATTTTGCTCGTTCCTGAAGGTTTCACTTAAAGGTATCACCTATAATGTTATGTTTGACCTTCCTTGACAGATACTGTAGCAAGTGGGCCTAGTGATACCCCCCCACACACACACACATCCTGATTAGGAGTACAACCAGGACAGGGGAATCCATGCTGGAAGAGATGGAGCTAGCTAAAGCACATTTTTAAAGGTATGCCTAATGTAATATGTCATTTGGTCCTCAGTTATAAATACCAGTGGTACAGAATACTGCTGCTGTGCTGGTGAGAACTCAGACACACACACCCAATGCATTAATCACAGTTCCACTTACTTTATTATACTAATAATGCTAAGCTAAGGAAATCAATTTCAATTAGCCCTCTGCACTGTCTTCCACTCCCCACAGTGTTTTCTTCAGATATTTTAAGCTGGGTACTGTACTTAATTTGTCTGGCATGTGATAAGAATGTTTATCTTGTCCTGGCTTCAGAGAGGGTTAGAACTACATGGGGTTCTAACTCATAGCACAGTTTGTGTGTGTGTGTGTGCGTTTTGTTTCTTGTGGTTGTTTTGGTCCTTCCTTTTAATTACCTGCTCGTGTGTATCTCAAAATCTTCTCCTACTCCTGCAGATGGAAATCTGCCCAGAGATCTATCCCAGGCGGCACGAAGAGATATAAAGGGGATGTGGGAGAATTAGAAATTCATGACCATCCGTGTGTGTATGTATAGGCAAGCATGTGCGCGCACACTGCTGGATCCAAAACAACACAGAAACTATAAATAAGAACTATCGGTTTATTCTATGAATTTTATCTGGGCAGCCAAGGGACAATGTTCTCCAAGCAGGTCCCAAATTACAGACTGATAGTAAAACAAAACCAAGGGGCAATAGCCAAAATCAACAAATTACAACATTACATTTTCTTTCCCCATCAATCGATAGGTAGAGGTCCGCTGCTTCTAATTGTAGAAGCAACATATCACCACAATCGCAAGAAGGAACCAACTCGTTCTCCACAGAGAGCTCCAACCCTCATTTTAAAAGCTGTTCAGGCTAGCAGGCCTCACTAGATACTAACCTCACACAATTGAAGTGCCTGCATGGTCTGTTCCAAGCAATCCTTATCACATTAAAGCAGGCATGTCCAAACTTCGGCCCTCCAGATGTTTTGGACCACAACTCCCACAGTCCTTTGCCATTGGAAATACAGGCTTGGAATTTTGGGAGATCCAAAACATCAGGAGGGCCAAAGTTTGGACATGCCTGCATTAAAGATTAGAGAAGGCCCAGGCAAGAGTTAGGCCCCCATGACCACACAATACCTGGACTGTGCCATTTCAAAATCCAGTGGGATCCAGAATTCACCTGTGGAGCGCTACTTACAGAAAACTACTGATAAAGATTTATAAACATGAGAAAAGTCAAAAATTATTATAAACAATATTGGAGTGTTAAACCCGACTGTGGGTGTCAGATACATTTTTCTGAAGGTCTCATTGACACAACTAAGGGATTGGCATGACCACAAAAAGATAAGTGTGTGGGTGCCAGTCTATGAAGAACAACAAATATTTTGTGGTTAGCTAGGATGAAGCCAAGCTAGGAAGTAGGAGACAAGACTAAGGTCAGGTCATTCTAAGATTCTGATGGCTAACCGGGTATGATCTAAGAAAGCATGAGAAAAATCGAAATATATTATAAACATTAAAATATTAACAGACCCAAATATGCTGACAAGGTATAAGGTCAAAATGACCCAGCAAACTTGGCATAACCCATCTTCTAAGACTTGGCACTATCTTACAGTGCATGGGTACCAATCTCCTGAAGTGCGTGGGTGCCAAATTTCCTGAACAACATGGCGGTTAGCCAGGAATAAGGAACCAACTTTGAACTAGGAAATAGGGTCAGGCCATTCTAGGCTTTGATGGCCAAATGGTTATAGGCCAAGAACATGAGCTGATGAACAAGCACATGTAAGCACATGTAGGCATGTATAGGGGCGTACAAACTACGTCAGTCTTAGATCATACACCATGCAAAAGAGTATATAACCATCATCAGAAGCCATTTAGTCCTTTGTCCAGGACAGCAGGGCAGATCGAACCGTCTGGCCTGTGCTATGTCTTGGTACCTTAAGGGGTTCTTGGGCCATTAAGCTATGATGCTTACTAACCTATTTTCTGTACTGTATGCATTCTGTGTTGTATCTCTATCTGTCTTTAATAAACCAATGCTATATAACTAACCCAGTGTGGCAATTTTGATGAATCACCAATGGTGCATTGGCAATTTATAAAGAACCACCCCAATGCCAATTTTTAAGGTAATTCTTGACTTTATCCCTACCAAATGGAGGAGAAAGCTTCTTTCCTACATGCTAGGAGGGCTTCATACAAGGAAATAGATAGATAGATAGATAGATAGATAGATAGATAGATAGATAGATAGATAGATAGATAGATAGATAGATAGATAGATAGATAGATAGATAGATAGATAGATAGATACTTTATCATCATTGTACATAGCACAGTGAAACTGAATACTATCCCTGGTGCAATTAAAAAGATAAAAAGCATTTAAAGGGTAAAGAGAATATCCCCATGGTGCACTGATTATGTAAGATGAGACAGTGGAGACATTCTTCATCCGTGTCTGCCTAATTCATTCCATAAAGTCTGCCTCATCCTCTGAATGATATTATCCAATAAATAGTCTCTCTCTCTCTCTCTCTCTCTCTCTCTCTCTCTCTCTCTCTCTCTCTCTCTCTCTCTCTCTCCATCCTACTCTCCCATTAAAGCTAATTGCCTTCCCCCTTACCACCTGTTCATTGTGTTAATTTATTGCTGCCCTCAGGAAAGATGGTTTTGAGAAATATCAGTTTTAAAAGACAAATGTTCCAGCACCTGTTTTTATTATTATTATTATTATTATTATTATTATTATTATTATTATTATTATTATTATTATTATTATTATTATTATTATTATTATTATTATTATTATTATTATTATTATTACAAACGCCCCCACTTTTGTCTTAATAGAAGTCAAGCAAAGTCTTTGCTCTTTGCTAGCTCCCATGAAGAAGGATATCCTCTGCTTTTCAGAGACCTTCCTTCGTCCATGGTGGTGGTTCAGAGAACCATAGAATAAGTGAGTTGGAAGGGGGATCTAAGGCCATCCTGGCCAACCCCTTGCTCCAGTCAGGAATCCTAATCAAGCCAATCTGGCAGGTGGCAGTCCAGTTTTGTCTTGAATGCTTCCAATGTCAGAGTTCATGTGTCTCACACGCACCCCCTGCCTTTCAAAGACGCTCTAGAAACAACATGACCCTCAAAGTCACCTGGAGCTGACAAACCATGTAGATACGAGATGACTAGATCTGCACTAAACATTGGCTTTATTACGGGCAGTCCTATAAATTCTACAGAAGAACACCAGCAAACAGCAGCTTACACCAAAGTTAGGAGGCACAATATACAAGGCCAAGAAAGTTGTTTCAGCATATTATGCAGTCTCACCAGTACCCCTCTTCAGTCTCAAAGGAAAACAAAATAGAAAGTGCAGTTACAGTAGGAATCCCATAACTGTGGGGAGTTGGTTCTGGACCGCCCCACGAATAATGAAATCCATGGATAAGAGCGAACACTCTTATCCGAGGGTGGCAGCAGCAACAGCAGTAGCGGAAGTGCTGGGTTGTTAGGGGCAAAAGTGTTGGTGCTGTGCCGCCCCGGCCACTGCACTGCCACACCACCACATGGCCCAGTCCTTTGCACCACCCTGGCTGCCAGTCCACAGTGCTGCCGAGTCCGCTGGTTCACTATGCCGTCCAGTCTGCTGCACTGCCACACCTTCGCACTGCCCGGTCCACTGCGCAGCTGCACCTTTGTAACTTCATGCTGCCCGGTCTGCCACACTGCTGTGCCGCTGTGTGTCCCGGACATTCATGCTGCTGCATGGTCCAGCCCTTTGCACCACTCAGTCTATTGTGCTGCCGCCTGGCATGGTTCTTTGCACCATCATGTGGCCTGGCCCTTTTCACCTCCTGGTCAGCTGTGCCCAGCTACAGGTTGATCTCCCCTTTCCTCCAGGGAGCTCCAAGCTGAGACGGAGTGATGGACCACCAATATCTCCCAGTGACTTAGTGAGGATTTGCCTTTGGGTGCATGTAAATGCCAGTAGATAAATAGGTACCTCCGTAAAAAGCGGGAAGGTAAAACAGTGTTCCATGCACCAAAATGCGCTTAGCCATGCTGGCCACGTGGCCACTGACTTGAACAACACTGGCTCTTTGGCTTGGAAACAGATATGGGCACCACCCCTAGAGTTGGACATGACTAGCAATGCAAGTGCAGGGGGAACCTTTACCTTTACTAAACTTAAAAGACCAATTGCCCAAAGTCCCTTATGAATCAATGGGTGTATTTTGGAAGGGTTATTATAAATTTTTTGTATGTGGCTACAAATCCACCCCTCCACCACCCCCCCAAATCAATGTTCTTGTTCACATAGGTAGCCCCACATGCAAACAGGAACCATTTTGCTTGAGACACATCACTATCCACACAGAAAAAGCAGTGGTGGTGAGAAGAGAGGAGAGCTAAGCAAGACTCTCCTCCCTGAGTGAACGGCCAAGAACTGGGTCAACAGCCACTGTGGAAAAAAGCTGTACTCAAACACTCACACCACAACACTACAGCAAGATTCATTTGCATCCTCACTTCAAATACCAATCCCCCTTTATTCGTGCACAAGAACAGGGAAAGATGTGTGGTTCTTTACACATTCTTTACACACTTTGTAAATCAATGTAATGATTTTTTTGCGCTTAGGGCAATTTGAATGGTGAGTAATTAGCTTGCGTTCCTCAGAGTTTCCTTTTGGGGAAAATTGGTCGCGGTATACAAATGCAAATATAAATAAATATATATATAATAAATATTTAAACTCTAGATTTCCCCCCTCAAGTTACATCTGCAGATTTTGTTAAAGGGTGTGTCTTCTTTTGTCCTTCATTCAGCAACACATTTCCTCGTTTTAGAAGACCAGCAAACCTTGGTTGTTATATAGCAGGAGGCTCCAGCCAAGATATCAAAAGAAGGCTAGCCAGGAAGGAATTAGAAAAGATCAAGCGTAAGGATGTGTCACTGGAGACCAAGAACATGACCATTTACACTTTTGTATTTCCAGTCACCATGTATGAGTGTGAAAGCTGGACAGTAAACAAAGTGGGCAGGAAAATAAAATGATTTGGTTTATCCTGGGCCACCAGAAAGACAAACAAGTGTATGTCCTAGATCAGTGATGGCGAACCTTTTAGAGACCGAGTGCCCAAACTGCGATTCAAAACCCAGTAATTTTTCACAAAGTTCCAATACTGCAATTTACCTGAATACAGGTGGCTGTCAAGGGGTGGTGTGTGTCGGGTGCCCACAGGAAGGGCTCCGAGTGCCACCTTTGACACCCGTGCCATAGGTTCGCCAACACTATCCTAGAACAAATCAAGCCTGAACATTTCTGGAGTCTTGACGATGGGGCTGTCCTCCGTTGGGCACTTCATGAGAAGCTAAGATTGGCTGGAAAAGACCACCCTGCTGGGAAAGTTAGAAGGCATCGGGAGAAGGAGGAAGACTAAATGGACTGACTCCCTAAAGGAAGCTGCAGGGTTGAGTTTACAGGAGTTGAGCAGGGCAGTTATTTTGGAGATTTCTAATTCAGAAGGTCACCGTAAGTCATGGCTGCGACCATGTGGCTTTACAGTGCATGGAACTGAGACTGTGGACGTAGCTGCCGCATCTGCATTGTAGAAGTGCAACCATTTGGTTTTTCTTTTAGTCTTGTACCACTATCCTGTGGAAATCCTGAGGTTTGGTGAGGTTCTCAGAAGGCTCTACTTAAGTTGCAGAGTGCGGTGGTGGGGCTCTCTAGCAAATAATTCCGAGGGCTTCAAAAATATTAAGTTCAAATGATTACACGGGATCAAGCCATCATGGCTGAAGTAGTATCAAGCTGCTGTAACTGTAATGCAGATAAAACATATGGGACTTATCCAGAGGAAAATTGAGAGGGGAATGGTAGTTTCCGGTCTAGAGGGGAAGGTTCAGAGTTCTAGAAATGGAGAGGAGAGGAAAGAAAAGGATGACTCCAGTGAGTAGGAGAAACTCTTAAGTCCAAGCTCATATAGTTGACCAGCGTAGTTCTGGAGTTTCTTGGAAAGACAAAGGAGCTTTATCCAGCCACATTGGGGGTGGGAGGTGGGGAGGGGGGTCTATTGCTGACAGAGAAGCATCTCCTCCACTGGTAGAACAATGCCCGCAAAGTTTCCCACGAGGATAGCAAAGTCTTCACAGCAGAAGCCATTCATACCCTCCACTTAAAGACCCACCATCCCTCTGATATGCCACCTTCGTGCTCCGCTCGTTAGCAGACGACTCTCATGACTCATTTGACATGGCGTTCATTTTGATCCGTTCATAATTACATGCTGTCAAGTCAATTCCAGGGTTTTCTAAGCACTCAGTACTCAGAAGTGGCTTGCCTAGTTCAACATGTACATTTTAATGTAATTAGAGTGCTCTCTTATGGGTGCCTGTGATTTTCATGCCAATAAAATCCCCCATTACCACCATTTTCAAAAGATCTGTGGAAGAGATCAAGCCTTCCCAGCCCAATTCCGTACTTGCGCTTTATGTTGGCATTCCCTTGCCCACCGAGAACCCCCAGATTTTCATTTTGACCAAGACTGAGTGCTGCAAAACACACATGCCTTTCCTTTCCAAGCAACAGATGTTCTCCCTCAACAAGAAACAACAACATGGCCCTCTTCCCCACAGAACATGTTTTAGCTTAATTTAATTCGACAAGAGTAAATACATTTCCTTCAGTGGTTTTGGCCCTCTGAGTCACTTCTCTCTCTCTCTCTCAGCACCACTTATGATGTTCCTCTCTCTCACTATTGCTTTCTCTTCTGCATGCCTTGGTCCCCGGTGGAGGAACTCTTAAGGTGCATTGCCTAGGTTTTCTTGGTGTGTTCCGTTGTAGGGATTCCTAGAAGAGTCGAAATGTATGGGTTCTCTGATTCAGCAGGCAAAATGATGCTCGTAATAAACAGAGCTTGCATCTAAGTAAACACACGTGGGCATTTGTCACAGGAATCAGGAGGAAGGATCAGGGCAGGTGCCTGAACTGGGGTGAAGCTTATTTTCTTGGACAACCTTCAGGATCAGCTGCTCGTCGCATAAAGCCCTCATGAGGAACATCTAAATGGAGCCACTAAGAGAAGTGCTGTTCTCTCTCCAGTCTGCTCTCTGCTCTAACTCACTTTCCCTGGTGTTCTTCACCTTCCTTGCAAGAAGGACCCTTGCCTGTGTTTTTGTTTCTTCAACTTCCACCCGTGTGCTCAGCCATGTTCTCACAGTGACGATGTCGCTTTGGGTGAGAGGAGCACTTCGAAGTCAGGTTTACCCGATTGGAACAAATGTCAAATACCAGTGGAAGAGCGTCGCACGGAAGTCTTCCAAAGCTCAGGAGTAAAATGAAGTTGAGTTATATAAGGAGAAATGGCAATGAAGAGACATTAATGCAGATCGAGGAAAACAGCATGATGATCATGGCATTTACTCCTACTCAAGCAATCTTTGGAAGAGAAGCATGACAGCTTCCCGCATGAAACCATCCCTGCACGCAGCTATAGCAAGAGATTAGCAAAGACTGGAAGCAAAGATGAGAAGTCTTGGGGCCCTCTCATCACTTTTGTCTACTGTTCCTGGTATGCAAGTTCTCTCAGGTGTGGCTTTACCAGCCTCAACATTAGTAAGTGCAGAGTGATGTCTGTTGGGGAGGGGGCAATTACATTTATAAACTGATGGAGTCTGAACTCTTTGCAACAAACCAGGAAAAGGACCTTGGTGTCCTGGAGGACAGCTCAATGAAGGTGTCAACCCAGTGTGCCACAGCAGTGAAAAAAGCAAACTCATTGCTAGGGATCATTAGGAAGGGTATAGAAAATAAGTCATCAAGTGTGATTTTTCCTCTTTATAAATCTATGGTGAGGCCCTATCTGGAGTACTGTGTACAGTTCTGGTCACCAAGCCTCATTTGGAGTATTGTGTCCAGTTCTAGTCACTATACCTCCAGAAAGATATTATGGAATGGGGAAAAGTGCAGAGGAGGGCAACCAGAATGATTAGGGGACTGGAACACCTTCCTTACCATCTGAGGCTGCAACGGCTGGGCCTTTTCACTCTTGAACAACGGCGCCTAAGAGGTGACCTGATTGAAGTTTATAAAACCATACACGATGTGGATGAAGAAGATAAGGAAAAACTGTTTTCCCTATTGCACGACACTAGAAATAGGGGGCACTCCATGAAACTTTGGGGTGCTAGATCTCAAACAAATAAGAGAAAGTACTTTTTCACCCAGAGGATCACTGGTCTATGGAACTCCCTGCCAGAAGAAGTGGTGACAGCTGTCAGCTTTGACAGCTTTAAGAAATAATTAGACAAGTTCATGGCGAACAAGGGTATCAGTGGCTATCATTATGGATGCCTAAGGACAACCTCCGGGTTGGAGAGAGGCAGGATATCTCTCAATGCCATTTGCAGGGAATTGTAAGCAGGTGAAGACATCTGCTTGGGAATACACTGAAGCAAATGGTGAGCCGCTGTGCGAGACAGAATGCTGGACTGGGTGGGCTGTGGCCTGTTCCTGCAAGGCTGTTCTTATGTTCTTATATTCTTATAACTCCCGGAGAGTTTTCACAGAAATGCAGGGATTTGAACCAAGATCGTCTGAGTGTCAGTCCAACACTCTAAGGCAGGGGTCCTCAACCTAAGGCCCCGGGGCCGAATGCGGCCCCCCAAGGTCCTGAATCCGGCCCCTGGGACCAATTGCAACCCCCCCACCTACCCCCTGTTTTGTGAGCAAGCAAGCCTCCGCAGCTGCTTTTGGACTGTGATCCGGCCCTCAGTGGTGTCTGGGTGGTGGTGGACCGGCCCGCTGTTTGAAAACTTTGAGGACCCCTGCTCTAAGGCATACATTTCACTACCTCTCAAATAATTTTCACCTGACTTGGGGGGCAGATGGTGGTGGGAGGACACCAACAGAGAGCATCGTAAATGAAACACAGTCTGGTATTTTTAAAAGTTTGTCTACTGTCTATATAAAAGCAGTGGATGGAGCAGGCCACATGCAATTTCCTAAAGCCTTATGGCCACCACCTAGAAGTTCCAGTTTTACCATTCTATTATTTGAATTCTATAAGTATTTATAAAGTGTTTAGAGTATTAAAAATGCAAAATAGTCCACAATAATGTAACAGGCAGGCAAGAAGAAGCTAAGTCTCGTGATGCTACATAAAAAGATAAATCAAGTTCTCTCTCTGTTTTATATACTAGAATACAGCCCCTGAAGAAAGCTTTCAAAAATCTACAGCCAAAACGCGTTGGGCTTCTTTTTAATAAAAGAATTAACTCTCGTAGCATCCTGAGACTTAGTCTCTTCTTGCCTGCCTGCCACTTTGGATGCTCCCATTCTTTTTTCTCTTGTTTCACAATAATGTAAAGTGTACAATGCACAATAGGCAGTGCAATGTGCAGCAGAATAAAAGCACATATCAACATACACCACTGTTGCATATTACAAGAATGTATGTATGTATGTATGTATGTATGTATGTATGTATGTATGTATGTATGTATGTATGTATGTATGTATGTATGTGTTTGTTTGCTTGCTTGCTTGTTTGCTTACTTACTTACTTACTCATACATAATTCACTTTTCTCTTTAAAAAGGACGAAAGCCATCTTACATCATTAAAAGACAACATTTAAGGTTAAAAATGCTAAGTATATAAATACTAAAAGGGTAAAACACATACATACGTACACACACACACACACACACACACACACACACACACACACACACACACACACACACACACACAAATGGTAAACAAAAGCAACATCAGAAATACACTCAAAGCAGAAAGACACAACATTCCATTAGATTTGTCTATAGAGAGAAGGCCTACATAAGCAGGTATGTTTTCAGCCTGCGCCTCTAAGTAAATAACTTAGGACAGATGTCAGATTTGTGAGGGACGGGCATTCTATGTAAGGGAAGCAGTAACACTAAAGACCCAGCAGCAAATGTCTGAAGGTTGGACCCGAGCAGCACACAGCACCACCAGGGAGGCCTCTTGAGAGTATCTGAAGGACCTCGAACAGGCCAATGTGCAAGGAAGCGGCCTCTCAGGCAGCCAGATTCCCAACTCCTTAAAAACTTTATAAATTAATAACAAGAACTGAAACCTTAGCTGCTAGTAAATTACACCATCAATGGCACTACTATATCTGTGGTGTTATGCTCTGCTGTGAAATCTCATTCAGAAGCCCACCAAACCACTCTTCGCTAACTGGATCTTTAGAATCATCTTTAAGGGCATATTGATTGATTGATTGATTGATTGATTGATTGATTGACTGACTGACTGACTGACGGATTGACTGATTGATTGATTTAGCTTTTATACTGCCCATCTAGCAAAACTGCTACTGGTGAGTGAGACCAAAACAGTGACAATATACAATAAAGTAAACAAAAGAAAATAAATCAATAAGATCCAAAAATTAGGAAGCAATCATAATAAACAGCCTACTAAACCAAACCACGACAAACTATCAGCCTCAAATAATCAATTACTAAGCGCAATTGGGGTAGAGGCGGGAATTAATGAAAGCTAAATCACACAGTAACCCCAAACCGATCGTGGGGGTTAGGGACCCACCCCACCCGCGATGCAAGAAAATCCACGATATGTGCAAGCAGGTGGGGGGCGGGGGTGGGGGGCATCTTACCTCCTGCCACCACCCACCCGTGCGGCCCGAGGCTTCTCGGGGGAGCCTGGTTGAGCTTCACGGAGCGACCCGATCGCTCCGCACTGCCCCTCCCAGCCGCTCCGAGGCTTCTCGGGGGAGCCTGGTTGAGCGGCGCGGAGTGACCTGATCGCCCCCCCGTTGCCCTTCCCGCACCGCCCTGAGGCTTCTCGGGGGTGCGTGGGAGGGCGGTGCGAAGCGACCCAATCGCTGCCCGCTGCCCTCCCACACACCCCTGAGGCTTCTCGGGGGTGGGGGTCACGGAGCAACCCGGATGCCCCCCCCCACGGTGCAGGTACTGTGATCCCGCGATGTAGCAGGGCCGCGGTACCTGAACTGCAAAATGGCGGGGGGTCACTGTATACAGTAATAGAGTGTCAAGTAGAATATCATATTGCATTGAGTACCTTGCTTGCAGTAGTCCTCTCTCAGGATCACCAGCACATGGGCCACTGCAGACCAGGCCTGCACAACAGGTAGACCATGGGCTACCGGTAGCCTGCGAATAGTTCAAAAGTAGCCCACCGGCCACCAATTAAAAAAAGTGAGGGGGTAAGTTCTCCACCCCTCCCTCCCCTATCCCAAGGACCACCACTGCCCCAGCAAAGTTCAGGGTCTGCCAGCTCACTGTCTCAGCCGAGCGGGTCAGTTCAAGGGCCATGGCACATTGAAATCTGTTCCCTCCAAAACAGATTAATTGGTTTTCAATGCATTCCCATGGGAAACCGCTGCTCTACTTACAATTTTTTTAAACTTATGAGCATGTGCTTGAAACAGATAAAATTCGTAAGTAGAGGTTTTAGTGTAGTAGCCCTCAGGCACTTTGGGCAAGAAAAAGTAGACCTCAGCCTGTTCAAAGTTGAACAGCCCTGCTGTAGACAAACTATTTCTGCCAAAGAATAGCCAGAACCAATACAACTATCTGCAGATGATGAAAGGTAGCACACAGCCACTGAGATCAGGCAGCTCTCCAGTGACAAAAATGGATCCAAGAAGAATATGCCAAGGTTGCACCCTTGAGCCTTCAGAAAAAAACAGCACCTCTGTCAGAACGGATTTGTAATTAATCTCCCACATGCATCTTATAGGTAAGTATTCGGGTCTAGTATTCCAGCTTACTTTCCTGGTTTACATCAAATCTCGCATGCAAAGGTTGCAGCAGAAGTTCAGGATATTTCTCGTTTCCTCGTAGCTACTCATATCTGGCTGGGGAGAGCTCGGTGGTTTAGGAAAGGTTGCCGAGCCAGAAGTTGGTTTCTTGCCTCTGGGAGAAGAGCCAGACGTGCGTAGTCACAGGCAAACGGCAGAGTTCCAGGGCGCCCTCAAAAGGAGGGAGTGGCACACCATATATGTGCATTTCCTACCTCAAAAAATCTGGAAAGGGTCACCCTAAGTTGGAATTGACTTGACCAAACACAGTTATTATATTCTTATTACTCGTACGGGCTGTGACAGCACCGTGCCCTGTGTCAATGGTTGCCAGTTTAGAATTACTGTATTTAGAACTGATCATGATTGACGTCTTTGCCTCTTGCTTTCCACTGTAAATTGCTGGAAATGGTCTTCGAAGAGAAAGCTGGAAAATGTATTAGCGTTTATCCAAAGCTTACATATATCCCTGACCCTTCGCGCAGGTTCTTCTGGGCCAGTAAAAAGTTATTTTTAAAAAGCCTGAAGAAAAGACTCACACCTAAACTTGACAATGCTTTTGGTTGACAAAGGAAGCAACAATTAGTCACTTTTACAAGCCCCCCCCACACACACACAAACACACTTTTCAAGCTCTTGTTTCACCTCATATTCACCCTCCTTTCCTCCAACTTGCTGGTGCTTCTCCTCCCACCCCACCCCCACTAACGTACAAAAAAAATGCAATTCAATCAAACCCTATGTGGAAATATAATCTTCTCATTAACAAAACCCACAAAACATTTGAAGGGCTTAAAAGGTGGAATCAAAATCTGCATTACAAATTTGAAAGGATGATTGCTCCAAATATAATCTTATATCTCTTATTAGCCTCTCAGGAGAAAATTCTTGATTGCAGGAAAATCGTTTCTCAATGGCCTCCCACAGCCAGCAAGTAGCACTTCCCAGGGGGATAATTATCCCTCCTCCGACATCAGTTTCCTCCCTGTTTTCCTTCCTGCTAAACTTTTCGAGCTTTAGAACTAATCTTAGTCGTGATTGCTGTTTATGTACTTGAAATGCCACTGAAGGTGGTTCTGAGAGGTGGGCATGGTGTGCTTCGTACAACTTCAGATGAAACATGAAGCATCACACCAGAGGTCTGCCAAGGCCTGACCCCTACCCACCCGGGCTTTTTATAAAAGGGTGATATGCTTTTAAATTGTTCTTTAATCCGATAGAGCTTTAATATTATAATTTGTTTTATCATAGTTTTAAATGATAGGCCTTTTATTTATTTACAGCTATTTATTTATTTTTTCAACTATGAAAAAGGGTAACCTTCCCGGCAGACAAAGGAAATGTTATAGACATGGTATATATCTTGACTGCAAAACTTTTGACAAAGTGATAAAGTAACACCTTGGTTTGGGAGCATAATCTGTTCCGGAAAGATGCTTGTGAACCAAAGCACTCGTATATCAAAGCAAATTTCCCCATAAGAAATAATGGAAACTCAGATGATTCGTTCTGGGGACCCATAGACCACATACTGTGCACACAAAATGCCAAAACTCATAAAAGAAGTTGGCTAGAAGTCCAAATCCATGCCATGGTTGAGGTACCTGGCTGCAGAATCTGCTTTGCTTGGGACTAACAACTGTGTTTTAATGTGACAATAACAAAGTGGAATTTATAGCCATATACACACTTGATTAGCTGCCCCATGACTAGAAATGGTTTGAAAAATAAGGAAGGACGTTGAAAACAAATTAAATAAAAACAATAATATATATGAAAAAACCTAACCTGCACTCTCCTTTGAAAACGTTCCTGGCTGGTGTAAGGGAGACCTCTATTCCTCCCCCACAATCCAGCAGGAAGAGAGAGAGAGAGAGAGAGAGAGAGAGAGAGAGAGAGAGAGAGAGAGAGAGAGAGAGAGAGAGAGAGAGAGAGAGAGAGAGAGAGAGAGAGAGAGAGAGAAAGGCCGTTGGGTCACCTGCAATCATGTGACCTGCTCCAGTGCTTGTATTGCAAAACATTGCTTGTTGATCAAGGCAAAATTTAGAAGAAACGTTTGCTTGTATTTCCAAAATATTTACAAATAGTTGGAGTCGTTCTTGTGGGCTGTCAGGTCTCTTCCTGTTCACGGTGGCGACCTATGAATTAGTGACCTCCAAAAGGTTCTATCGGCAGCAGCCTGGCTCAACTCTTAGAAACTCAACAAGTAATCACAGAGTTGTTTTTAGCTGTATGATATTGCTAGTTATTTTCAAACCTAACATTTTAAGGCACTTCAGAAGCCTACTGACAGGATTTTTTTCAAGGTATAGTTTCTTTATCAGAGCTATCTGCTTCTTTTCTTTCATTTTTCCCAAGTATCTGCATCATGCAGTATCATAATTTTCCATGGGGGTGGCGGGGGAGAGCATATCCTGATTTTTTTCAGGTTTCTTCACAAGGACACTCAAGTTTTCAATAATGTGTAATGTAACATATTGGCTTCATGACTGGACTAATAGTAACAATAGTAACACCCTGGCTGGCAGGAAGCATGGAAACTTTCTTTTAAAGTTTCTTTTATTGCAACAGAAGCCTCGTTTGGGAGTTACCACCTTCATTCACACAGAACAGTTTTTTTAAAGGACAGTACTTGCAAAATTAGGATATTAAAATTTTAGTTTAAATCTTTTTTAAAAAGAAACTAAAAAGTTAGAATAAAGTAATAAAATGAGGTATATGAAACATTTCTTGCAAAGGTAACTGGTAGCATGGAGCCTTGAAGTCAGGGATATAATAATTTACTTTTTAAAGTAACTTTCCCAGTTCTCCATAAAACTAACAATTAGAGATGGACATGAATCTCACTGGTCCGTGTACACTCCTCCTGTCCTCTTCAGATGTTAGAATGTCTGTCCTTCCATCCGTCTATCTGTCTGTCACTCTATCCATCTGTCTCTCATTATATATGCCTGTCCATCCATCCATTCATCTGCTGATCTGCTGTGTGACCTTTCATCTGTCTGTCAGTACATATGTCCATCTGCCTGTCCATCTTCTGTCTGTCTGTCTGTCTGTCCATCCTTCACCCGTCTGTCTGTCCACTGACCCATGTGTCCATAGGTCTGTCTATTCGTCCACCCATATGTCTCTCTGTCCTTCCTGCTGACCATCCACCTGTCCATCAGTCTGTCTGTCCTTCTGTCTATTGGCCTGTTTCTCAGTTTATCTGTATGTCCATCCATCTCCCCATCTCCCCATCTGTCTGTCTGTCCCTCCCTCCCACTGATCTTCCACCTGCTGGTCCATTTACTGGTTTGTCCATCTGTCCATCCATCTGTCCATCTGACTGTACTTTTTGTCCACCAGTCCATCTGTTCATCCACATGTCCATCCATCCTTCCACCCATCTGTCCATTTGTCTTTCCCTCTGCCCATCCATATGTCCATTCATCCTTCAGTCCATCTATCAGTCCATCTTTCTGTCCTTATGTCTGTCTGTCTGGCAGTCCACCCATCTGTCTGCCTGACAGTCCACCCATCTGTCTGCTTTTCCGTCAGTCAATCTGTCCCTCATTCCATCCGTTTGTCTGTCTGTCCATCTGTCTGTCCATATGCCCCTTCTAGACAGGCAAGTGGGAGACAGATGACTCTAACACAGTGCAGTGCAGCCCTGGGGTTCAGGACCCCTGTTCTGAAGCACGGTAAAAGCTCTATGTTGTTATGTGATATCAAGTTGGAACTGACATATGGTAACCCCATATAGGTCTTTCCACCCCCTCAGAGAGTTTCCTTGGCTCAGCAGGGATTTGAACACAGGCCTCTTGACTTTTAGTCTGTCACTCCATCTACTGCCACTATAGTGTCACTAGACTGCACATCCAAGAAGTAATTTAGCATAGCACTCTTCAATTCTGGTGAAGACCCAGAAGTGAATAAAGCTTTCTAGCATTAAAAAAATCACTTGGGTTTTCTTCCTAGGTGGAATGCAAAAGAAAACAGCCTGGCTTTTCCTGGTGCTACAAAAGTCGAGACTGAGTTACCTAGATCAACAATCTGGCTTGATGTACAGCAGGATCGACTTCCGATGCTAGGAAGCAGCCTTCTATTAAATCAGATCCCTGGCCCATCAAACCTTGCACTGTCAACACTGACTGGCAGCAGCTCTCAGGGAAGAATCTGTCTTTTCCTTACCAGAAGACACTGGGAATTCAACCTAGGACTTTGTGAATGTAAATGAAATTCTACCACATAAGCCAACAAAGGAAAGGCAACCGAAATTGACAGTACTATGTATGTACATTTCCACATGCAAAGACTTGTTGACCAGAAAGGGTATTCTTGACTTACTTTGATGCAGCAACGTAAGGAAAGAGAGGACACCTCTGTCATATATAAATTACCTTGTTTCCATATTAAATTCTAGGCATTCCTTGCATGATATAATGCTGCAGTCTATCCCTTAAGATGTTCCTTTTGATGGTCAGCCGAGTGACGAGCAGAGATGGGGCCTTCTCTGTTGTGGCACCTGACTGTGGGGCCTCTTTCCTGGCGGCTCTAGAAGGCGCTGGCTTTATTGTCCTTAGGGTTCAGACAATAATGAATCATATTAACTTGTACAGCTTTTTAAAAGTACATTTTGTACTGCTACCCTACTTTTTTTTTGATACCTCCTGCTCCATTTGTGTTTCATTTTAAGTAAAATATATACATCTTATTTTGGATCATCAATTTTTAGGATAAGCTATTGTACATTCTCCTTAACAGAAAGACAGAATGTATGTACTGTATTTAATGTAAAATGCTGATCTTCAATTTCTAAGATTCCCCACTGGCATTAATTGGGACTTATTAGTCATGACTAGCAAATGTCCCCTGGATCTAACCTATTATCCATGCGCTTTTCATCTCAGTGTTGCTCTAATGAACGCCAGCTTTCTAATTTCCTTAGAATAAGAAGTGTGAAAGTGATTTACTTCCAAAAGAGGAAATCTGGCAGACTAAGAATAAGCAGCATCCAACTGGCGAGGTTATGTTTGTTGCCATGTCTGGCCCTAATAAAGGTCAATTTGAAACAGTTTAACATGCCATCCTGTGCAAAACCCGGCCAGCATGGATGATGCATTAAGATCACGACAGGATCTGAAGCTTGGTTCTGTTTTCTGTCTTCTCCCCCGATTTATTAAATTAGAACCATTTCCCTAATTAGCAGTAATATCTGGAACACGGTTCCCATAATGTTCGCTCTGCCCAAAGGACAGGACGGTCTTCTCGCTTCGCCATGTTGCCGTGGCCAGTTGTGGCCCACGGCCTCTGTGGCAGAAATAGTATCCCACACACTCATCTCCCAACCCTTCTGACACCTCGGTGACATCAGTATACCGCACATTGTGTGTGTGTGTGTGTGTGTGTGTGTGTGTGTGTGTGTGTGTGTGTGTGTGTGTGTGTGTGTGTGTGTGTGTGTGTGTGTGTGTGAAGTGGATTGCTTGACTCAACTGTGCTGGAGTGGTTCTAGAAGGTCAGTTGTTGTGGAACGGCAGCTCTTATTATTCCGGCATAGTTAGTCCTGCTAGAAGAATCAAGGCAAATGGTGGCGAATAAAAGAGGGTAGTAATTAATCCCCCTCAGAAATGTGACCTCTTCTTTGGGCCCCAAGCAAACTGATAAACACACTGAAGCATCCGGGCTTTTCCTGCCATCCATAAATCATGCAGAGTGTGTTGATGATCTGCATGCATGCGCCTGGCGTCTGTGCATGGCAACCCAAGCTGAAATAGAAAAAACTCCTAGACAGGGATGGATAAAAACTCTGACTTAATTTCCTCTCCCTAATTTTTCCTACCTTTTCCTCATTTCATCCTGTTTCCACATCCGTTTGCATCTTTTAAGTGGGCTTTGAGCTTTTACACTCTTCCACACACATTTCTCTCAAGGTATACTTTTTAAAAACAATCCCCTCCATATGCTCATTCTTGCAAGCAGTTCCTCTCATTTGGTTCCGGTACAGTATGCTACTTTCATTCATCTAAAGAGTTCAGTGTGTTCTTTCCCTCAACAGCTTCATTTTGCATGCACTTTTTTAAACTGAAGATTTGCATCACAAATTTCAAAATGGGCCGTGCATCAATGCATAATTCTACTTTGGTCCATATATGATTCGGGAGCGGTAAATTAGATAAATCTATGCTATCTTGCACATTCTATGACTCTCCCTGTGCCTAATTCCAGACAGCCTCCTCCACAGACATGGGTGAAGCAAGGCAGAGCTCATTGTTATAAGGTGCTTACAGATCTTCCCTTATGATCCCATATTGGTAGCAAGAAGCGACATCCCATCCACTTCATCCTGACAACATTTCATCCAGAACAAAGTTGACCACTGGAGCCTTATTGCATCTCATTAGCAATTGCAGGCAAAAATCAAAGAAAAACAAAAAAGATACGAAACATGTCTTTTAAATGCTTAACATATCTATGACCCCTGGCCAAATCCTTCTTTCTACCACTTCTACAACCAATCATCTCTCCCTCCTCTTCCCCCTCCACCAATGAACATCTGGTTTGAAATGCATATCTTGTAACATCTTATATTACACACCTCATTCTGCCGTTATATGTCTGAAGAAGTGGACGTGTCCACAAAATGTTAATTAAAATAGGAAGGTTAGTCTTTAAGGGTACCACATGTTTAGTGTCTTTGGTTTTGTTTGTTTTTTTGTTTTGTTTTTCTTTAATTTTTGCCTGCAATTCTTGGAAGGACTAACACGGCGACCGTCTCTGAAGCTAATTAGCAAGGTGCCAGACATGTGCCTAGTCTTGAGACCTGCAGAAGACCAGCACCTTTGTTGACGTTCGTTCATCCCACCATGGCTGCTTTTAGACGACCCCTAAAATCCGAGGCAAAGGGCTCCCAGATGCGGAGCTTAAAATTGTTTTCCCACCAGCTCTGGATTTTTAAAAAAATTAAGTACAACCACGCCCACCTAAGCGCATACCAGCGCATTTTCCAAGTACCTGGTCTCCGAAGGTGAAAACTTTCTGATGTGGATGTAAAGCAGTGAGTGCTGGGCTCTCCTCACCTTGTGTTTGTTTGTTTGCCCCCCCCCGCCCCTTTAAGAGACTGGAAGAGACTGGAATGCTTCCCGGGGCAGCTCCCGACGGCAGAGCGGAGGTGAGCCTGCATTTCTTTTCTCCCTTTTTTCTCCCTCCTCTCACGCAGACACGAGGAAGGGAGTGTGGAGGGGTGGGAACACAGGAAGAGCGACAAACCCCCAAGATCTCTGGTCCGAATTTAAGTTGCCAGCGGATCTTAGGGGTCGTGTAAAAGCGACCCATGTTTCCTTTGACCGTTTTTTTTGTCCCTTCTCTGAACATCCTGCCTACCTATTCCCCGTGTCACTCTTCCTGACTTCTCTAGCATAACTTTAAAAGGCATTTAAATTCTCTCCCCACCACCACCACCATCAAGCTATATCTCAAAATGGAAAACACATCTCTTCCACCACATAAGCATATTGAGAAAAAATTATGAAAGTATGATTGTCAAACAATTCTTCTCCACAAAAGTACAATGGATATTTTTGTGGAGTCAAGGAGAAGTGGCAGCAAGTGGGATAATTTTTTTTTAAAAAAAACACGGACCCGACTTACCGGGTCCGGCATTGTGGCCCGCGGCCTGGCCGATCCGTAGGGAGCTGCAAAGATGGCGCCGGCCCAGCGTGCCCAAACGCCGCGCTGGGTGTCGGAGCCAATCCCGGGCGCCCGGCGTGCTTTGCGGCCGCGGGCATCCGGGTACTGGCCGGCTCGCGCAGGCGCAAAGCCGCTGCCGGCGCCAGCCCCCTTAAAAAAGCCCACGATTCGGCTGGCTTCCCCCGTCGCTACCCACCCACCCCACACCCAGTAAGCTAAGTGTTAGGTTGTGTATGTAAATTAAAAGGTGCTTGTTGTGTCTTGTCACAGCTTGGGCGGTTTGGTGGCAATTCTTCGGAGCCTGCACTCGGAAACAGGTGGCAACGTGGACCCATGAGGGATATTAACCCGGCTCGGGTGGGACAACAGACGGCCTCTCCGCTCAGCCCGGCGAAGGAAATCTCGAAGGAGTTTGCGCCCACGGGGGTTTCCAGAAGCTGAGAATCAAGGGTGCCGCCACCTGTGGGGGGCGCCACCAGGAGCATCGGGGGACAGGCGGGTTCCCCGATAGCGTCGGATCCGACCCAATGCCTGGCCAGAGTACTGCATGTTGTCACCTAGTCAATAAAAATTTGCCCACAAATCCAGGTGTCTCTGTGTTGTCAATGTGTGGGTAATGGGTTGCAGCAAACACAAGGCTCCGCGCTGGACCACAAACTCTTATTGTTCTCCCTTTGTGCTTCCTCTCCTAGGAACACTGCTGTGTACTGTTCCCGCTCAGCTTTTTTAAAAAGCACAAAGGAGCCTTGAACTAAGTGTGTGTGTGTGGGGGGGGGGCTATAGTGATCTCAAGCATCTGTGAAAGAATGCTTGCATCAGAGTGGGTGGTCCATTCATCTCACTTAGAAGGCGACTCAATGATCTGTTTCTAAATTCCAGGGTTTCTTCCCTTGTTTCATTCATATATATTTTTCTCACCTCAGATGCAATATGGCAATGAGATTTGACTGCTAAAATATTGACACCCCCCCAAGTGTTCCTTTACTGCAAAAGAGTTTTTAAAGTGCAGCAAGCTCTTCTTCACTTGCATATACGGTAATGACTGAATAAGGCCTGGAAAGTATTTCACGATTCTCTGAAGCCATTGACAAAGAGAATTGAAGAAGGAACTGGTGAAAGAAATGGGTTTTTGAAGAAGAAATGTGATAACTCAAAAATAAGGGACAGCAGAGAGGAATAAGCAGAGTTATTATAGATCGGACAGTCTACAGATAAATCCAGTTATGAAACTTTTATTAAGAACATAAGGACAGCCTTGCTGGAAGAGACCACAGCCCATCCAGCCCAGCATTCTGTCTCACAGCAGCTCACTATTTGCTTCAGGGTATTCCCAAGCAGATGTCTTCACTTGCTTAGGATTCCCTGCAAATGGCATTGAGAGATATCCTACCTATCTCTCCAACCTGGAGGTTGTCCTTAGGCATCCCTAATGATAGCCATTGAGACCCTTGTTCGCCATGAACTTGTCTAATCCTTTCTTAGAGCTGTCAAGGCTGACAGCTGTCACCTCTTCTTCTGGCAGGGAGTTCCATACACCAGTGATCCTCTGGGTGAAAAAGTATTATCTCTTATTTGTTTGAGATCCAGCACCCAATATTATGATTTGAGAAGGCATGAGTTAGTTTGCTATCCTTTGTGTGCAAAAGTCACAACCTGAAGTCGATAACAGCCTAAGGCAGAAACTGCCTGGGCATATCTCTGTTGTTAGTTTGCAAAGGACTCAAGATGTACTTCTAGTAACATTCATTGCACCTCTAACCCAACTTTTGTAAATCAAATAAAAAACATCCGGTGTGTTTAATGAATTGAGTTGCAAAGCTTGGATGGTGCATGGAAGCCATTGGGAACTGTTCTCTATCCACCAGCTCACAATGCTGGTTGATTTCCCTGTTGGTTGGTTGTCAGCTTGCCTGTTTGCTTTGGTTCCAAGAGATCCATGATCCACTAACAGTGCTCAAAAAGTGTTCTCTGTGTTACAGTAGCATACAGCGTTATGACTATCCCATTCACGCTCTCCTAGGTGAGACAAAGCACAACGTCCCATCCGTTCTTTCCTGAAAAACAAGTTGACCACAATGCACAGGGCCACAGGAACAGGATTTGAGCCAATAGGTAGGCAGAAATCTTTAGTAGTTGTAGCATTCTAGAGGGTCTGCTGCCTTTCCCCTCTTCAAAGTCCTGTGATTCATCCCTTGCACGCCATGATGCAACTCACTGACACACACAAAAATGTGACATATGATCACTCAGAAAGACGTCCTTTTAAATTAGAACCCATCTCTTCTCAATCTTAACCCCTGATTCAGGTGTTATAGGCAATCGCAACCACAGTAGATTAAAGGGCACTTGCTAAATCTTTATTAAACCTTCAGCAGTTGTTTCAATGGGTTTGAGATACAGCTTGGAAGTAATTTTTTCAAACATTGCAGCTATCTGCAATGAGTTACTTTTTTGGAAAATGAGCAACATGATTACTTCTTGCAAATCTACTTTTTAAGTCAATTCTACAAGCATGTCCAAGGTGCAATATCAGAATTGGATGTTAGAGGGAACCAGAGAGTATTTCCCTGTATTTTTCTGGGCCATTATAATGACAAGAGGTGATGGTGGAGGTTTTTGACTTACATATAGCCCCATAATGCTACAACACTCTCTGGGCAGTTTGCAACATAATTATGCAAACCACTTCCCTCCAGGGAGTTGGGTACTCATTTTACCAATCTCATTGGGCTGGAAGGCTGAGTCAACCTTGAGCCAGGATTGAACCTGTCAAGATGGAACTCAGGTCTTGAGTAGAGACTTGGCTGCAGTACTGCAGTTTAATCACTAAGCCATGGGTCTCCTTAGCTAACCTGGAGGAAATATGGCAAAATGCAGATTCCAAAGCAATATACTTGGGCAACTTAGCGGAGAAATAACACAGAAACCTCAAAATATGCCATCTTCTTTCTCTGAATTGAGTGTCTGCATATTTGAGCATTGAAATAAAGAGAGAGGGGTTTGGCCATTACAAAATACAAATGCAGAACTAGGCAAGAGGCAATATCTTGATACATGGAATACTTTGTATATACTGATACTTTGAGCAATGTGCCTTTGTGATGTCTCATTTCAGAGACCACTTGATGCAAATTCCTTTGGGATCTCAGGTCATGAAAATGAATCATGAAAGCTAGGCTCACCAGGAGAAGAAATGCAAGCCTTCATGCGATGGGCAACATAGGTGAATACTTGCACAGTTGGAGCACCAAAAATGATAATGGCAAACTGACATTGGGGATTGGATTAAGAGACAGCCTGGAAGAAGAAGAAGAAGAAGAAGAAGAAGAAGAAGAAGAAGAAGAAGAAGAAGAAGAAGAACAACAACAACAACAACAACAACAACAACAACAACAACAACAACAACAACAACAACAACAACACTGTGCCATCAAGTCAATTCTGATTTGTGGTGACCTTTGTCCCTGGTTTCCAGGTAGAGAGTACTCAGAAATGGTTTCCCATTCCCTATTTCTACTGGCAACCTGGGACTGCACAAGCCACACAAGCTGATTCTACTCACAGGAGGCCCAGTGGGGAATCAAACTCCCAACCTCTGGTTCCTCAGCCACATACCTAAACCACTGAGCTAGCCAGCCAGCCCTGAGAAGCAAAAGAGACCAGCAGAATATGTCTGTGAAGATTCTCAGTCATCCAGGTGAGTTCATCTGGAAGTTGAATCATGGCAACTGGATTTCTTTCCTTGAGAGATTGAAACTAGGGACGGCCACGAAATGAAAAACGAATTGCTGTTTCATCATTTTGTTACATAACAAAACAAAATGAGGAAGCAGCATTTCATTACAGATGAAACAAAACGGTCATTTTTTCCATTGAAACGAACCATTTCATTCTGTCTGTACCCAACCATTTTCAGAGGGCTCCTGCCGAGTTGTCATGGGCTGGACCCCTTTAAAACTGGCCAAGTCAGTACCAGGGTATCCTCCTGGTGGTGACTGGGAAAGTTTTAAAGGGGTTCAGCCCCTGACAGCTCGGGAGGAGCCCTTTAAAAATGGCTCGTGGGCACCAAATCTGGTGCCTCTAGGACCCAGGGGAGCCATTTTGTTTTGTTTAATTTCGTTTTATACGGGTTTTTTTAAATGGTAAGAAACGAAACAAAATGAAATGGGTGGGCACTAAATGAAACAAAACAAAACATCATTTTTCCATTTTGTGCCCATCCCTAATTGAAACGTTTCACTGTTCATCCAAACTTAACTTCCAGAGACCAGCACAATGTATAGATAAATGCAGCATTTAAAAAGCATTTGAATGATCACAAACTGAAAATGAAAATTGGAACCCACTCTCCTTATTCAACAACAACACCAGGATCGTATTAGAATGAGTGGGGAGGGGGGAAGTGTAGAAGAATGGAGAGTTCCAAAATGCAATGCATATCTTAAAAACACCACAAAATGGCACAGCACCACTTCAGCAAGATTTGGAGCTAACAGCAGAATATGAAAGTGTGGAAAGGAAGAGGAGCAGAAGTCTTCTCCAGGCAGACTTTTAGCAATTCCACAAGAAGCAAAAATTCAAATGCTCGCTTAAAAAAAAAAAAGCACATGTGATGCAGTGATGGGACTAGCATTGGCTTCTGAACTCAGAGGAGCCCATTCAGAAGAAAAGTGGGAACGCTACCCACGCTCGCCTGGGAGAACCCCCAACAAAAGGGAGACTCATTTGTGAGCAGACATGTATACGCCTGGGATGAAAGCCAGGAATTTGTGGATTTATTTAAACCTGTTTTTGCAGCATTTTTGCTACTGTCTTTTGTCTATCACCCACCAGCATGCCAGACTACGATCAACCATAAATGAAAAGAAGTGTAAAGAAAATAAAGCAATAACACTTAAGAGAGAACAAGTAGATCTTGTGGTCAACATCCAGCATGCTATTCCAGCAGGACAAGCACTGTAGTAACTAGCAAACATCTAGTTCTCCATTGGGCACACAATTCCCACCAGCAAAACTGTAACACAACATCCGTTTCTGATTCCTCCCCCCCCCAACAAAGAAATATATATGCACAGAACCATATGTTATAATCCTTTTATAGGATTATGTAACTAGGAGATGCAAAAGATGCATGCTCTTTATAGCTTTAATGTTACCTTTTAATGTTCTAAAATGCCTCTCCTAATTCCCTGTTCTTAATTTGAAGATGTCTTAAATGTTCTGAACTGTATATTGTCCCTCATTATTGTAAGCCATCTTGGGTCCTTTTCCAAGGAGAAAGGTGGGGTAAAAATATTCAAAAATAAAAATAATAAAAATTAAAAATTAAAACCCTTTCAAAACCATTTAAAAGCAGAATAAGAAAAGAAGAAAATGCAGCACCCACCTTTAAAAGACCTTTCCTGAGCAGCCAATCCAATTATGAATGGTGTTTGCATGCCTACAGAAGGAGGGAGTACAAACCACTGTCCCTAGGACGGGAGAACCATATCCTAAGAGCAACCACTGAATAGTTCTTGTCCTCCCCTCTCCCTGCACAGATACTGAAAATAGCGGATAAGTGAATTGCTTCTGGTTTCTTTGGTGTCCGTGCAGGGTGCAGAGAGGGAACGCTGGCCCAATCTTGCCAAAGAACTGGATTTCCTGCCCTCCTGTTCACAAGGGAGGCTTTCCTGAAATAAGCAACTGCCACCTCTCCCTGCTGCCCCCCAAACACAATCAATACAGCTTCTCCATTTCACCAGAAGCTGCTTCTCTTTGAGAGATCTGACCACCAGTGTACAGCATTTCCATTAAGCCACATGTATATAGCATAGGGCGTTTATAAACGACCCCTAAGCTCCGCTGCAAATGGCTGCAAGCTCCGGAGCTTAAAAATGTTTCCCCACCAGCTCCGGAGTTTCCAGACAATTAAGTGCAACCCCACCCACTTTAGCACTTTTCTTGTACCTTCTCTCTGGAGGTGAAAAATCTTTGATGCGGTGCAACGATAGTGAGTGCGGGGCTCTCCTCGCTTCTGATTGCTGCTTTTTGGCTCCCGCCCCTTTAAGAGCTACTTTTACGGAGATGAGGGGCAGAACGAGGTGAGCGGCATGCTTTTCTTTCTCTTTTTCTCCCTCCCCTCACGCATCCCGCAACCAGGAAGTGCAGAGGGGGGTGGGAACGCCCAAAGAGCGACAAACCCCTAAGATCTCTGGTCTGAATTTAAGTGGCCAGCGGATCTTAGGGGTCGTGTAAAAAGGCCCTATAGTTTCTGGTTCTATCTAGTGGCTAGTCCTGGTAGTACACCTTAGGAATGTGTATTTCTGGGATTCATTTATTCATTCATTCATTCATTTTTGAGACAGCAGATAAGTAAAACCATTTGATCCCATAAACATGGCAGTTCTACTGTACAGGCCTTCAGGTACCCTAAACCCAAGCTGTTTAGGCCTTATAAGGTCAAAAGCAGTACACTTTGAATTGGCTCTGGAAACAGACAGGTAGCCAGAGGAGCTCTCATAATAAAACATTTCAGTTCTCTCTGTAACTGGTTCTGGTCCACAGTCTGGCCATAGCAACTTAGAACTGCGATGTATTTCAGCAGTTTCCATTATAACATACTTACCACCACTGCCATTATTACGATTGTTATGGCTGTGTACAGCATGGGTGATACATTGTTGCTTTTTAATGACTGGGTGTTATTTTAATCATGTTAATGTATGTGAGAGGTTTTATGTGATGAGAATTGGCCAAATTCTGGTTTTGCTTCCAGTTATTTTGTATGTGCTGTATTTTGTTTGTTGTCGGTCTCGGTGGATTGTTAGCCATCCAGAGTGGCCTTTAGCCGTATATAAGGACAAAAAGCCAAAACTGAAAGAAAGAAAGAAAGAAAGAAAGAAAGAAAGAAAGAAAGAAAGAAAGAAAGAAAGAAAGAAAGAAAGAAAGAAAGAAAGAAAGAAAGAAAGAAAGAAAGAAAAAGAATGTACCATATTTCAAGAAACAGTTTGACATGACCCTAGCCAAGAAACATCAATTAAAAAACTGGAGACATATACAACAATAGTGGAGAAAACAGAGGGTAGCAATGGGGCTAAATGGGGAAATGTGAAGTTGTTCTAACTGTGCTTGGTTTTCATCAGAAATAAACTGCACATGTTGTTAAATGCATTTACTGAAACCCTGTTGCCCAGCTCTGCCTGTGCAATGGAATGATGGCATTGGCAGATGACTTCCTTTCAAGGTTGTGGAGTGAAGGCAACTTTGTTACATTGTATACAAGTTGTGTACGCCCCCAAACTGCAAAAGGAGGCCTTGATTCAGAGATAATCTGTCACTGCAAATACCATTATTCTGATTGCACAGGGAGACTGGGCCAGCAGGACTTCCCCCATTGTTTTGCTTATTTAATAAATTCTTATAATGCTGGCTATATCTGGAAAAATGCCTTGAGGGCCGATTTTTTTTAAAAACAAACAAATGTTTGATTGAATTGGGTTTTATTCAACACAGCTTTATGTTAAGTTGTTTCAGCCTTGGAAACTTAAATCATTTCCAGCTATTTTGACATTTTATTTATTTAGTTTTATTTAGAATATGTTTACCCCAATGTTTCCCGTTTTTATTGTTTTATTCTTATTTCTTTCTAAATGCTTGGTAAGCCACTTTGGGTCTCTTTGCTGGGGGAGGCATGGGATCATAAAAACAAATCAACATACATTAAACAAATGAACATTACAGCCGAAGACGTTACACAGCCATCAATTAACTATTTGCAAACAAGAGGCTCAAGATAACAAATGTCAAAGCAAGCAAGAGGATCTCTCAGGAAAGACCCGGGTGAAAAAGAGATAGGTTTCGAACTGGCAACTCAACTACATGTACAATGCAGCCATCACTTCCTGAAAAGTGAGGCCGCGGGGGTGGGAGGGGGGGGGGGAAGCCACCATGGAGCAATTTCGTGTCTTTGTTGCCCGCAGGTGCCGTTCTCTGTGCTGCAGAACGCTAGGGACTAGAGGTGGGCAACGAACCACACTTGGGAAGTTCAGCGCAGTTCAGTGTGATGCCTGAACAGATGTTCTGCAGACAAGGTGTGCTTTCCCCCCTTCCACCTCCTCTGAGCAGTTGCCCACTCACTGGCTGCAGCAAACTCCTCGCTCAGCTTTTCCAGGTGACCATCCGCTCACTGACTCCAGATCGCTTCCCTCCTCTTCCCTCTCTGCACGATTGTCCACTCGGATACGGAGGCGAGGCAGAGAAGCCCATGGCACTGCCCGTGAGTGGAAGAATGTCATCGGACAAAAGTGGGACATATTTAAAAGTTTTCAGAACACTGAGCTTTTAAACAGTGTGCCATTGGTAATAACTAGAGATGGGCATGAAATGAATTTTTTCCATTTTGTTTTTTGTTTTTTGTTTCGTTCCCAAATGAAACGAAAAACGAAAAGTCCCATCAAAGAAAAATGAAACGAAATGAAATTGAATTTTCTGTTTTGTTTTTTGTTTCCCATAAGAATGCATTAAGTAATGCATTCCTATGGGAGAAAGCCCATGGTTTCCCCCCAATGTGTGTGTGTGGGGGGGGACACATGGCTTTTAAAGCTTTTTTTTTTTGCCACCCGAAGCCCTGCACACCAGCTGCTCGGCACTTGGGGCAGCCAAAATAAAATAAAATAAAATAAAATAAAATAAAATAAAATAAAATAAAATAAAATAAAATTTTTAAAAAGCCCAGAATTTCCCCCACTCAATCGGGGGCATGGCGGCCATAAGTGCCGATCAGCTGGTGTGTAGGGCTTCAGGTGGCAAAAAATGTTTAAAAACTCTGCTGCTTCTCCTCCCCAAGGAAGGGGAAAAGTGGTGGGAGTTTTAAACTTTTTTTTTTTGGCTACAGAAGCAAGTGCCGATGGTGACCACCGGTGCTTGCTTCTGTAGAAAAAAAAAGTTTAAATAACTCACCGCTTCTCCCCCCCCCCCCCCATCAGCGGCATAGTGGGAGAAGCAGCATGCTGGAGGGCCGCCGGAGCCCAGGAGGAGGGGATGAGTACAAGGCCCTGGAATGAAACATTTTGTTATTGTTTTATTTCATACGGTTTTTTAAAAAATAATAATACAAAATCGAACAAAACAAACTTTGTCAATTTTATATCTGCTACCAAAAGTGTAAAGTGTCACCAACGGAGTTCCTGAAATTCACAAAGGGAGGTCAACTGTGAAAGTTGTATGAGATTATCGTGGGAAGCAGAGGGGAGAGAAGAGAAATTTAGCATCGCTTGGATGCCCTGCCATATTTATAGGATGCAGCAAAAAAAATCTTCCTATTTCTAAAATATAATTCTTTTTAAAAAACGAATAGAAAAAAATTTATGCAGGTTATAGGAATCGTCTCAACATGTGTCCAACATGGTTTAAAAAGAGATTTTTAAAAAAAATTCACATAACGATGCATGCATTGTTCCAAAACCTACGTGACTACCATGAATTTCAAAACCCCGATCTATCACCCAATTTATTTCAATAACTTAGCCGCACCCTGAATTTGGGTGTTTCTTTGTACCAGCACAATGTAATGAGCTTTACAGATAGTGCAATGTTTGGAGGCAAATTGTTGCACGTAAAAAATAATAATCACCATTAGTTACATGCTGAGTCATTACAACTTACTATGTAACTGATAATGGCTACAATGATTTCTTAATCTGGAGCCACAGTTACATTGTTCATGCCAGACCAGGGTGACTTCATAAGAGGACTTGGGCAAATGTACAGTAAAGGATTGTTGCTACAGTAGTATCACAATTGCAATTTTTAATGCTTAAAAATTTATTTCCTCAGAATGTGAACATTATGTTGATGTGGAGGTGGGGATCCTTCACAATTGCTGAAGAACAGTGGAGAGCCGGGGAAGGAATCATGCCTGAAAACTAGCTTTTTCCAAACTGTCACCCTCTAAGATGTGTTGAACTAGAAGTACCATCATCCTCTGTCAGAGCAGCTGCTAGGCATGTGAGCCAAAGATGAATGGGGTTTCAGTGCAGGACACCTGGAAGGTCCAGGACACAGGAAGCCTAACCCTCCACCAGCAACGCTTGGGTGATTTTTTTTTCCATAGAAAAGACCTCTGAGATATTTGTTCTGTAATAAATATCCAATGTCCTCATAACGGGAATGCTGGCAGGAAGAACACAGTAGTTCTTCAACAGGAATAAAGCCTCATGATGATAATCAGCTAGCAGTATACTTTTTAAAAAATCTCTTTGCTCTTTAAACTAAGCTGCTGACTTAACTATTAATTTCAAGCAATTTACAGGCTGTGGGAAATGGCACATTCTCATTGACCATAGGACCAATAAGCTGTTGTGGAATTCTACTACAGTTTATTTTATTTATTTTTATTGGATTTTTATACTACCCATAAATAAATAAATAAATAAATAAATAAATAAATAAATAAATAAATAAATAAATAAATAAATAAATCTGGCAGTGAGGTTGGACTAGTTTGAATTAATAAATTCAAATAATTCATGCAAAAAAAATACAGTATAAGGAATTGTCATTGTTATAGAAACTGCCATTAAAGAAGAGGGGGTGGAGCAGCCTACCATTAGCACCCGTTCCCATCTGGGTGGGACTCTTGTTGATGGGATCTCTTGATGGGATCTTTGGGAAAGCTTTCAGTGAACACTGCGTTTGGATGCAGACAGAGGTGACTGCTGTTTTAGTGGTCCTGCCAGTGGAGAAGCATTTGGCCTGATCCAGCATGGCTCTTCTTATGTTCTTATGTTCTTAATCATCAAAGTATGGCTTATTTATCCACTCCCACCGTGAGCAACGTGTAGACAACAAGCCAGGTTTGCTGTGCTTTCCTGGCTTGTGTCCTGAGAATCAGGGCACTATCTCCCCCCCCCCTTGTTCTCATAAGATGCATGAGAAATGTCACTGGAAATTACTCACATCCCCTCAAAGAGCCCATGGACTTCAGCATCACAATTTTACTGGAAGCAGTGCTAACTCTATTTTTAAAGGTAACCCATGGTTACCAGTTGAACTACATGTTTAATGTGTCTCGGTCTTAATTGGAATATTATATCAAAATCATGTCCAGTTCTATTTATTTTAATTTTCTGGGTTGTTTCCCCCCCAAAAAAAGCATTGTGAGCTGCCTTGTGCCCTGATTCTGAGAGAAAGACAGCATACATGCCATTATTGATGCTTCCCCTGACTATTCTGTACATTCTCATTAATTAATTTTCCCTCCGATGATTCTGATACCATTCTCACTGGTATACTGCCATATTGTTGCCAACACGTTATCCCTGGAAACCAAAGGCGGGCTAACAAGAGAGGTGCATTCCAGTGGGTTACAGCAGAAGAACGTGTATAGGAGTTGTAGGGAAGCGACGACCGCACCTAATGTTGTTTATCAAACTGTGGTCAGAGGACACACATGGTTCTTTAAAAAAAAAAGATGGGGCTTTGGACTGTCACACGAGGCAGGCGAGGGGGTGTTAAGGGGTCTCCATCCCAATGTGAAATGGACACACTTTGGCTCATTGCAACAGATTTCCCCTCTCCTTTCCGTATGTTTTCAAAGGGGGAAGAGGAGGAGAGGAGGATGGGGAGGAGGATTTGCCCAGGGTCTCATGTTATTTGTTGATATGCTAGGTGTTGTTTTATGGCTCTGTGGTCAATTCCTCAAGAGATGGAAACCAGACATCATATCAGAGAAGGGTGGGGGGTTGGAAGAGAGGGGGGAGAGGATGGAATTTTTTTTTACCTTAGAGTCCTGGTGGGAGATAAGCTTTTCTGAAGTGGCAATGTAGTAGTATTACATTTGATAATGACTCAAGAAGCCCTGACTTATGTTTAACCCATTCTCGTGTGTGTCCATCATGCATATGAATTTTATCTTGGGTGTTTCTTTTTGTATTCTTGATTTGTAATTGTTCAGTTCCAAAACGATGACCTTCACATCCCTCAAGGAGCGTCCAGGTAAACTGAAATGGTTTGAAACAGGTTTCTGTATATCATGGTTCCTTATGTCAAACTTGTGTCCATTGATGCGTTTTTCTTAGAGAGTGTCCTGTTTGTCCAATGTAGAGTGCAGATGGGCATTGCTGGCAAAAGATGGCATAGATCACACTGGTTGAGGAGCAGGTGAAGTTGCCCTTGATACTGTATGTGACATTGTTGGGTCCTGTGATTGTGTTGCCAGAGTAGATGTGTGGGCAGAGTTGGCATCGGGGTTTGTGGCAAGGTTTAGTTCCATTGTCCATGTTCCTGTGTTGTAATCTTGGGTGCATAAGTATGTGTTTGAGGCTGGGAGGTTGTCTGTAGGCAAGTATGGGTCTCCCACCAAGAGCTTTGGAGAGTGACGTCTTCTTGTTAAGGCAGTGTTCTTGGAAGGCAGTGTAAAAATAATGATGGCCAGGCCAGCTACAAAGAGGAAGAACTGGGGATTTAAAACCGCCATCAGGAAAAATGGGAAAAGCAAAAGATATAAAGGGCCTGTTTTGTTTCGTCGAGAAACTGGGAAACAAAGACTCAGTGGGGTGTGTTGCAAGCCCCTCATTCAGCTCAGAGCGATTTACTTCTCTAGCAAAGCCTATAGGAACGAGATCAGGGCATTTCACATCTCTAGCAGACAGAGGAGTCATTACAGCCCTTGGTGCTGTGTATGCAATAGACTGCACACTTGCCCGTTGAAAAGAAGCCATCCGACTAGCGGGTGGCCCTGGGACAACTTCCTGGGCTTGGAATGTGCCTCAGGCCTTCCACAGGCCAAAGCCTGGGAGTCCCCGTGACCCAGAAGCACAAGAGGAAAAGAAAGAGTTGGTTCCACAGACCACAGAAGTGTGGGAAATCAAGGAACGAAGACCTCATTTACTTACAAGACCAGCTGAGGTGCCAGAAATTTCATGTAGTAGAGATGGATGTAGCTTTAAAAAAAACCTTGATGAGAAAAAAACTACTAGTACATATATCAGGGATAAAGATTCAAGGTTGGCCCATTCCGTTCTGCGCCAGTCTCTACCTTCAGGAAGCTGCCTTTTTAATAAGATAACCGAGACATGAGAAATCAAATCCTCCAGCTGCAGCTTGAAGCTGGACCCCCTCAGCACTTCAGGTAACTTGATTTCACCACAACTTTAGAGCGAGGCAAGGTGGACTAGTTTCTGAAGAGCAGAAGGATGCCGGGTGTCTGCCTTTGTAACAGTCTGGAGCCTTCCTTGAAAGGGGCAGGCACCAGCCTCCCCTGGTTCTCTTCTCATCACATCCCAGTTCCTCCCACCAAACACACAAACGAACCGACTGAAGAACCAGAAGCATCCACAGGCATTGGTATGGGTGGCCTGGGGCTCTCCATGGGCACAAGAGGTACTGGCACAGGCCCTTTGTACATGACCCCTAAACTCCTCGGCAAATGGCTCCCAGCTCCGGAGCTTAAAATTGTTTCCCCACCAGCTCCGCAGTTTACAGATAATTAAGTGCGACCACATCCACCTAAGCGCGTCCCAGCGCACTTTTCAGGTACCTGCTCTCTGGAGGCGAAAATTCCTGATGCGGATATAACGTAGTGACGGCCCGGCTCTCCTTGCTTCTGTTTGTTCTTTTTTTGCCCCCCCCCGCCCCTTTAAGAGATCTGAATGCAGTGCCGGGACGGCAGAACGGAGGTGAGCGGCATTCTTTTCTTCCTTTTTTTCTCCCTCCCCTCACGCAGCCAGCAGCCAGGAGTGCGGAGGGGGTGGGAACGCAGGAACAGCGACAAACCCCTAAGATCTCTGGTCCGAATTTAAGTGGCCAGCGGATCTTAGGGGTCGTGCGAAAAGGCCCATAGTCTACTTCTCAACAGCCTTTACCATTTCTCAACATCCAAGCCATTCCACCTCTGGGTGGAACTTTTACCGATGTCAATAAAACATCACCTTTACTAGGCTGCCATTCATCCACCTGTCATGCTTTTGCACATGGCGGAGGCCTCAAGGGATGGCATTATGGGGATGAATACTGTAGCTCTGTTTCCACAGACTGTCCTTCCAAGAAGCAGCCCAAGAATAAAAAGTCCCACGTACCCACCCAACTCTTAGGGAGGGAGGGATGAGGAAAGAGCATAAGCAATTCTTCCCTAAAAGCCGTAAAGCTACATCGCATTATTGGCTTTTAAACACGCATTTTCCTTTTCCTGCCATGGACCGACTCAATAACAGTCTTTGATCTTCAGCATTCAAAATCTGCCTCTGCCAATTCCAAAACAAACTCAAAGCAATGCAGGCAAAAAGGCGGTAACTTTTGACCCATGGGTATATTAGCATTAACAGAGTCAATAAGAAAGATATTACAGTTTGCATCTTCAGGAGTTCTTCTGAGTAACAGGGTGTGCCTTGGTTCCTTGTTGTGTCTTTCTCTACCTGATGGTTACAGGTATAAACTGAGTCAGTTGCAAAGCACTGAGCCAGAGATTATGCAAGACCATGTTCCCCGTGGTCTGTTGCCACTACTGATGTCCCATTCACATGTGAGAAGTCACAACAGGACATTGGCTGCCATCCACTGATGCAGTACAGCATGTATGAGATACCTCTTTCTCCTCAGTGGCAGCTAGCACAGAAAGGAGCCCTTCTACAAGAGGTCACCATCCAACAAAAGAGTAAGGCCCCAGGATATGATCCCAGGGCACTCTTCCCATGCTTCAACTTATCGGAACACATTCTCCCTTCTGCTCAAGACCACCACCACCCTATACTGCCCGAGCCCATCCCAAAAGACAATTCGGTCCCTTCTTTCACATCTGCATGTTACCCTGCTCTTCTGGAAAAGCAGTACACTTTTTGGTCAGTCCAGCAGTACAAGAAGTGATGTGTCCCAGACTCGCTACTACTTCCTCCCCCCCTCCCCAGTGTACTTTTCTCCCCTACTTTCAAGTTCTACCAGTTCAGCTGTCTGTGAAATTCTCATCTAGAATAATCCATCCAGACTACTGAGTGCCAAGAAGAATAGAATAGAATAGAATAGAATAGAATAGAATAGAATGATACTTAGTAGACCATCCCTGCGAATAATCAAGCAAACACACCACAGAACATGCCGGGGAGCCATCCAAACAACACTCTCCTATTTGAATACACTTTGCAATATGTGTCACCAACTTGCCCTGAGATACCAGTGTTTTGCATCCAACATTAAGACAGTTTCCAGTAGAAACAGATCTATCAAAAAACACGAGGCACATGGGTGCCCAGGCGCTGCGCAGGGGCTCTTCACTATAGATGCCTTTTTGCACTGGCTATAACCCCTACCCCCAACCTTCCTCCCCTATTAAGCCTGAAGACCACCTCTTGGTTGCCAGTCTATCGGCTCCTCTATCGCATTCAACAATGGCATCCACTTGGGGGATGGGGAGGAACGGAGCGGAAAGGAATGAGACGGCAGCGTACTCACATTCCTTTCAGCCGTTGCCACATCTTTTCCGTGTGTCCTCGGACGGGATACTTTAACGGAGCGCTGTCCATGCCTGGATTAGTCTCGGTACCTGTGGAGCCCATGGTTGCCAGCGTCCTGCAGCAACAGAATCTAAAGTCAACCTCAGCAACCAGGATGGGAAAGGAGGAGGGGGGGGGGAGCCTGTCTTCCACAGTCAGTTCAGCTCAGAAATGCCAGAAGATGGGCACATGTTAGGCAACAGCAGCTGCTCTCTCTCTCTCTCTCTCTCTCTCTCTCTCTCTCTCTCTCTCTCTCTCTCTCTCTCTCAAAGCCTATCAAAATTACAAAGCCAAGAGAAGCTTCTGCCTCAATTACCTATACACTTGGGGTAGCCAAATCCACATTCTCTCTGTACATTGCACACACACACACACACACACACACACACACACACACACACACACACACACACACACACACACACACACACACACACACACACACACACACACACACACACACACACACACAGAGAGAGAGAGAGAGAGAGAGAGAGAGAGAGAGAGAGAGAGAGAGAGAGAGAGAGAGAGAGAGAGAGACTGCACCTCAGCTCCCCTTCTGACCTCAATAAAAAGAGTGATTAATCCATACGAGCGGCGGCGGCGAGCGGCCTGATGATGAGGATGATGCTTTAGCCCCTTGCCCTCCTCTCTTTGTGTGCGCTTTACACTTGTCTGGGCTGCTGTTCAACTGCTGGAGTTCAGGGCGCCACCGCACAGCTGTGCTCTCAAAAGGCACCAGAATCTCCGGTTCTGCCAACAGTCCATGCAAGCATCTCCAGTGGTCCAGAAGAGAGAAAGAGAGAGAGAAGGAGAAAGAGAGTGAAGGAGAGAGAGGGAGGGAGAGGGAGGGAGGGAAGATGCTTGCTCACTGCCGTTCAAGAAGCAGGGTGCAATCAGAAAGCAGGTGGGAGAAGGCAGTCTCAACTCTGTGCCCGTCTGATGGAAGGGAACATCTGCCAAAGAGCCACGGCTTTTTGTGCCTCTCTTGTTCTTTTTTCCACCCCAAGTGGATCCTGAATGGTTAATCGATGAACCAAAAGCGGAAAAAAGGGGAAAAGGCAGAAGCATCTCCCAGAATGAATAAAGAGAGCGCTGGCAAGCTGGGGGCCGCTGCATAAAAGGGAAATTAGGAAGCGCTACAGGTTGCCATTGAAGGAGCCGGCTCTAATTGCAGCCATTTACCTTCTCCTAGCAACTCCACTCAGTCGGCAGCTGTCAAATTAACCAGCTTGAAAATGCAGCCGCTACAACACAGCCTTGCTTAGGGGACACACTGTGGTGACGACGGGGGCAAGATGTTGGCGGTTCCAGGAAAAGAATGAGGCCTAGGAGGGGCCGGGTGCTGGATTTTAGCAGTTGCCCGAGGAGATCGATCGAGGGTGCCACTACAAAGCCAGTCGGGTGGCAGCTCATTGTTCCACCAGTCCGAAAGGAGAGTGCCAGTCCTCGGCCTGTAAGGCAGCCCTGGGCTTTTGGTCTTATGGCCAAGATCAAATTGGGAAGTTTAGATCTCTGCTTCTTAGGTCTGTCCTCTGGCTTCTTGGGGTGGGGTGGGTGAGATACAGCTGACCATTGCCGAAGGGAACACATTCCTGTTTGACCAGACAGAAGAAGAAAGAGGAACTGTTCCATCAGAACATTTATTTTTCATTTTTTTATTTTTTTATTACTATATAATATATTTCATACACAAACATTTGCCAACATCTGCATGTTTTGAGGAGAAACAAACAGTGAGATCTTTTACATATTAACTCATTTTTAATTTGTTCTTTACCCAAGCATAAAATAAATCCCACACTTGTGCAAATTTGCTTTCCTCCTTTTGTTCGACTATATGTCAATTTTTCCATTTCCGCACATTCTAAAATTTTGCTTTTTATTTCCTCGCTTGTTGGTGTGTTTTCTGATTTCCATTTTTGGGCCCAGACCAACCTGGCTGTATCCTTAAATATCTTATCTCTTTTTTTTATATTGTTTGGAGTCACGCCTAACCAGCATAGCTCAGGTTTAAGTTCTACATCCTGATCTAGGATTTCGTTAAGCCATTTATGAATTTTAACCCGTCCATCAGAACCATTTAAACCTGGAAAGGGAACTAGATTACATTGCCTGGGAAATTCTTACACTCAAGAGGATAACATAGTGGAAGAGTATTATATATTTTCATGAATTAAGGAGTTTCTTGTGCTTTTAGGTTACTTTCCACTGGCATTAGTAAAGCAACAATTTAATCTCTGGAATAATACACAGGGTATTCCTGGATATCAGCTGCAGGGGTGCAGAGCTATTTCAGCAGCTGGGGCAAGTGGCACCATCCGCTACCCACTGAGGCATGCCTTCCCCAACAAGAAAAGGGAAGGAGATGTGAAGCCCACCAAGGACAGAAAGAGAGAGAGGGAGGGATAGTGAATAAGGATGGGAGCTGTTGTTTTCTTAACATCTACCAATACAGTAGTCCCCTGTATCCACTGATGCATTAACCACTGATTCAGTTATCCACGATTGGCAGAGGGGAAAAATAAATAAATAATCCAGCCACTGCAAAGCAAGCTACTGCCACAAACAGCAGCTGTAAAGCAAGCTACTGTCCTAAAATAGCAGCCATAAAGCAAGCTACTGTCAGAAAACAGTAGCTGTCAAGTAAACTACTGTCACAAAACAGCAGGTTTTGGGCTTTTTGGCATTCTCTTTTATCCATGGTTTTCATTATTTATTTATTTATTTATTTATTTATTTATTTATTTATTTATTTATTTTTACAACTTATATGCCGCCCACTACCCAAAGGTCTCTGGGTGGCTTACAATCAAAGAATTAACACAGCTAAAACATCAAATATCAAAATTACCCACGGGAAGGCCTGAAACCAATCTCTAACAGATACCGGGGTCCTACTGTATATTACTCACCTTTAAATCTTGGCAGCCTCTGAATTCTGGTGTCCTGGGGGAAAGCCCCATTTGCCACCCCCTAATTACAGCCTGTTCATCCCCTAGTTATGGTCTTGGGTGTTAGTCTTTCCATAAGCATCTTGACTGGCCCCTAGGAGACCTAGGCTAAAGCGTTGGGGATGATAGCAGACCTGTACAATCCCAGTGCAACCTCTTGACTTACATCTATCTCAGTAGTCTCAGCAACAGGCCTGTCCACCGAGCCACTGTTATTTTTGGCACTTGATAGTTGAGTCAAGGAGAAAGAATGTGGTTGAGAAAATGGAGGCCCCCTAGTTGAGTAAGACAGGTTTGAACCTGGAGCTTCTTTATTCCCAGTCAGTGCTCCTAAGCATTGCTCCAACAGCTGTCCCTTTAAAAAAAGAGATACAGTGGACCCTTGTATAACAAACGGCTTGTATAACACAAAATGTGTACAACAAAAAAAATTCCAGAGGTAGGGGAAATTTGCTTAACATAATCGCCTATGGGGCAAATCTGTACAACATAAAAATGGGATCACTCTGTTTTCCATGTATTCCTATGGGAAATTTGTATAAAGGAAAATTTGCTTAACATAATTCCATTTGGAATGAATTAATTCTTTTATACAAGGGTACCACTGTATATGAGACCCTTCTCTCTCCTGTCCTCTGGGGAAGAAGACAAGAGGAGGCCTTTTTGGTGGCTGTGGCTTCCAGGCAGTGGCACTGCCTACCAAGTGAGACTAAGGTCGGCATTCTCCCTTCTGCTCTCATGTCAGCCTCTTTCTGTTCCATGCGAGTATTTGGGAACTCAGCAAACTTAGTTAGGGGAGGCTTTTAATGGGCAAGGCTGATCCATTCTTTTACTTTTATATGATGTGCAATTGAATTGATTTAGTACACTTTAATTCTGCTTTCATATACTCTTGGGTGTCAGTATAATAACTAATTTTAATTTAAGTCACCTCCATTTTTGCCCACTTTATAATCTCCTTGTGTTCCTCTCTGTAGGCCAGGGTGGAATATGAAATGAAATATTTAGCACTTAATGAGAAAACGTGTAAGAAGGCATCTATTTTTGTATTTGTACAGGCTAATTAATATGTGTAGATAGGGTGGCCCATGTGGCCTGCATTCACGTCAATTTTGTTTCTGTTAGTGTTGCGCTTAGGAGTGGTACAAAAAAAGTTACTTCACGTCCGTCACACAACTACTGAAATTTGTCTCGACCACACCCCCAGGAACGGGTGCTAAGCACGACAGTACTGTACCTGGTGCTGGGGTAGGGTTTTCCCTTGTCCCTCTTTGTTCCCGCTTTCTGTTCTGAGACAAGACACCATGTAGTAACAACTGTCACACAACAAAACATTCATTTCTCTCAGAAAACTGTGTCCGGGATTTTTTTTTCAGAAGTGAAATATCGAAAAAGAATTTTTAAGCCCCCCCCACCCAAAAAAAGAAAAAAGGGAGCTAGACAAATTCAGTGTTTGTCACGGTACAAGACCATGAGGTAACAGTTGTCACGAGACAAGTTATCACGACCATGGGAACATGGAAACAGGGACAAAACCACGTGATTGAGAACAACGCTGTCACGGTACAAAACTAGTCACGGAACAAAGAAGGACGTGAAGTATCCACCATTACAGAGAGTGGTTCTCTATTTGAAGGGCTGTAGATCGCAGTCCTCTGTTTCAAAGTGTCTTCCTTCCAAAGGCTGGTCCATGGCAGGCATTTTCTGATGCACAGCATTGGTATGAGATAAGAAATGCCTACAGTGAGGCCCTAACTTTCAGGAATTCACTACTAAAAAGTTCCCCCAAGTGAGATACTGCATGCTGATGGGCGTAATTAACAGGATTATGGCCACTGGGTTTTACTATTAAAACCTTGGTTAAACTTGTCATATTAACAAGGAATAAATGGAAGGTGTAGAGTAGAGATGGGCACGACTTAGCGGTATTCCCGTTTCCGTTTCCGTTACTCGTTTCCGTTACTCTACGGAAACGGAAACGGGAATTACTCCGCCAGACTTCGAGCTCGAACCGACGAACGAACAATTTGGTCTGATTTGTCGTGCTCGTTACTTGCATCGCGCAATGCCAAGCGGCACAGAAAAAAAGTTTTTAAAAGTTAAAAAAAAAACCCGATTCCCGGCCCTAAAAGTAGGCGAAAACTGTCTGAGGGCACCTACCAGGCCAGAAGGGTGTTTTATTTGGGGGGGGGTTCCCCGCCCCCCTCTCCTTGGCTATTGCTACTGCTGCGCTGCTGGTACCAGGCTGGGAGGGCGCATCCATTTGCCATGCAGTGCGGGGGATCCAAAATGGCGACCGCAATATTTTTTTTGAAATCGTTGCCCAAAACCCCACCAAAGCACCACAGAAACATGCGGAAATTAGCTATATTTAAATGCTTGAATTTTTACAGTAGCAGCAGTGGTTTTTCTTCTCCGTTGATTTTATTTTATTTTATTTTATTTTATTTTTTTTTACACCTGCGCATTCGCAATGATGGGCTCGCCCAGGGAGTGGACCATGCAAAGTTTTGGAGCCATTCCACCAATCGCATGGCCAGGTTTTGCTGAACCAGGCTGGGAGGGCGCATCCATTTGCCATGCGGTGGGGGGGGGATCCAAAATGGCGACCGCAATGAAATTGTTGCCCAAAACCCCACCAAAGCACCACAGAAACATGCGAAAATTAGCTATTTTAAATGCTTGAATTTTTACAGTAGCAGCAGTGGGTTTTTCTTGCAAAAAAAAAGTCTCCGTTGATTTTATTTTTATTTTATTTTATTTTATTTTTTTACACCTGCACATTTGCATTGATGGGCTCGCCCATGGGAGTAGACCATGCAAATGCCACCACGCATGGCCACTTGGCCAGGTTGCCACAGAGACTTCTGGGATGTGCCAATCGGAATAAACAGCCCCACTAATCTAGCCCAAACCCGAACCCCCTAACCCATACGCCAGTACACTGTCCTTCTAAGTGGGTCAGAGAGGCTGCACCCCAATACTCACTGTAACCTCACCCGTAACTAGCCTAACCCTAGCCGTTGCGCGTCTTAACCCTAAGCCAGATCTACTTGCATTGCATACATGCAAGTACGTGAGACACAGCGGGTGCAAAGAGTTGCCAGTCCGTCACTTGTGGCTCTGGCTGACTCCTGCAGCTCCCTCCAGGAGCCCCTTACTAACGACAACGAAAAACTTGTCATATTTTTGCAAATTTTCGCGAAAAACGGAAATGAGCCGAAACGGAGGCCCGACTAAACAACTCGAAAGTCGTGCCCATCTCTAGTGTAGAGCATGAAACAAAGGACATTCCAAGTGAAAACTACTGAGGTAATTGAACTGATTTTTCCTCTCCTGTACGCTAAGGAGGAAACCCAGACAGATACAGTGGTACCTTGTATAAAGGAATTAATTCATTCCAAATGAAATTATGTTAAGCAAATTTTCCTTTATACAAATTCCCATAGGAATGCATTGAAAACTGAGTGATCCCATTTTTATGTTGTACGGATTCTCCCCATAGGCGATTATGTTAAGCAAATTTCCCCTATCTCCGGAATTTTTTATGTTGTACAAATTTTATATTATACAAGCTGTTTGTTATACAAGGGTCCACTGTATATGGACAACTCTCAAAGGCTGTTGAATAAATTTCTGTCTTGAATTCATTGGGAGGGCCTGATCCCTGCTCGTTTCACTTACAAATTCACTACTCTTGTCTATATTTTGGTCCTAAAAATTCTAATGGAGGCACAAAACATTGTTCCATGCATAATCATGCCGGGCATGGTGATAAAGTTTAGCAAAGAGAGAAATTTAGATGAACAACTCAGTGCATAGGTTGACAATGATTAGATTAACTAAGGGTTAAGATAATAACAACAGCCTGCTCAGAAAGTGCTAACTCATTGAATTAAAGAATGAATCGATCGTCTCCTGAGAGAGAGATGACATTTGGAAGACAGGGAAGGGGAGGGGGTAAAATAGGGCTTGATAAGAAATGATGCTTTATTTTTTTTCCTTCCTTATTTTATTATTTGCTACATGACACAGTAAGGTTCCAAGGGTTATAATCTTATAATATGCTTGTGCTTGGGAGCAAGTCTATGAAAAAAGGGGGAGCTTATTTCTAAGAGGTTACACTCACAGGTTACACTCTGTATGTCGATAGAAACTGCCTGTCAGAAACCAGCAGATTCCAGATTTAAGCTGTTGTGCCCCAGTCACAACAGATTAAAAACCTGGTCATTTTTGTCCGCAAAGAAATGAATTTCTCAAGCCAAAACTACACGTCACATTACTTCCATGTCTAAGGAAGTGGTGCTTCCTTTATAGGTCTGATGGCACATATACACATATCACAAAAGAGGATAATGCTGCTGGGATTAAAACAGGTCTGTTTTGATTTCTGTTTCCTGCCTCAGACCTTTTAGGCGTAAGCTTCGTGTTCCATGGGAATTTGTGTAACTTTCCCCTGAGGAAAGCCTACATTCTTGGCTCTCTGTGTTTTGAAAGTCAGCCTCTGTTCATAGCCATTTTCCCTTGGCGCGCAATAAGAGACTTAATTCCTGATTTTAAAAAGGTTACGCTGAGCTCTCTGTAACATGTAGTTTAGTAGTTCATAGAATCATAGAATCATAGAGTTGGAAGAGAGCTCAAGGGCCATCCATTCCAACCCCCTGCCATGCAGGAACCCCCATCATAGTACTCCCAACAGATGGCCATCCAGACTCTGCTTAAAAACCTCCAGAGAAGGAGACTCCACCACCCTCTGGTTGCATCATGCTTTAAGGGCTCTATTTGGTTTTGCAATACATAGAATAGGCTTGCCTTGACAACAACAGTGAATCCACAATTACTGACCAAGAGAATTAGAAAAAAGTCAAACTTTTTAAGACTCAATCATTTCTGAAATTAAATCCCTAAGTGTACCATTAGCCCTCTGGCCACACATGTTTACATATTTGGCTGTGGAGCCAGAGATTGGGAGTTCAATTCCCTACTGTGCCTCCTTGCCAGGGCTGGCCTTCGTGACCCATAGGATCCTTTCCCGGCTCTGCAGTTGCAGATTATTAGCAGGGGCTTATCTAGGGGGCAGCAGAAGGGCACATTTGCCCTGGGAGCAGCAATCTGGGGGCGCCTGGAGGGGGAGCAGGAGGAGGAAGCCCAGCAGTCCTTTCCCCTAAAGCTTGATGACGGCATCCCCTCCACCCCCTTCACCATTGCTTGTCAGGCGGGCAGCGAAGCAGGCAGGCAGGCAGGAGCATGGTAGCCACGGCACCCTCCTCCTCCTCTTCCTCACCTTGGTGGGAGAGGTGTAAGGCATGCGTACACTACCGTGCACACACGCACCCACCTGCCCCACACCCGCAAGGTTTGGCCCCCTGTTGCTGGGGGGGGCGATGTGGGGGGGCAGGAAGGGTGTAAAAACAAACTTTGTCCCCAGGAGCTCCAAATCCTGGCTACGCTTCTGATTATTAGATTCTAATATTTGTATATGCACATTGGCCATTTCCCCATTTCAGTCCAAACTATGATTAGATGTTCTCTCAAAAACACACACACACACACATAAACCTAGAGGGAGTACCCAGCAAGCTCTGTGGTAGCTAACGGTTCTCTAATGTGCCCATTTCCACCCACTCGGTGCTGTTCAACAAAGGAAACAAGGAGATGCTCCCTCTGGGTGTGCTGTATTTCCACAAGGACCATAGCAACAAGAAAAAGCTGCCTGATATTTATTTAAAAATAAGGCTACAAAATCAACAGATGCCAGAGAAGAAAGAAATTCTCTGCCGCATATTGATAGAGAGGTTTGGATTGCCGAGTGTCTGTGTTGACATTCGAGACTCCAGGGAATAAGTTTTTTTTTTTTTAACGTGATGGAGACACAGAGGAATGAAGCAAACCAGTTCCCTGCACTTAAGGATGGGGTTGGGGTGGGGTAGAATTCTTCATGTGCATGCAAACTTAACTAATTAATTGCAACCAAAATCATGAGGAGAGAGGAGTCCTTGGGAAAGTCCCTCATGTTGGGAAAGATTGAAGGCAAAAAGAAAAGGGGATGTCAGAGAATGAGATGGTTGGATGGTATAATTGATGCAACCAACATGGATTTGACCAAACTCTGGGAGGCAGTGGAAGACAGGAAGGCCTGGCGAGCTCTGATCCATGAGGTCATGAAGAGTCAGACACAAATGAATGACTGAACAACAACAGCAAAAATCTTAGTTACCCTCCAGTAATCAAACTTCTTCAAATTTTGCGATGCAGTCTCTACATGCTAAAAAATTCCAAACCAAATGCATGTACTGGGAGAAAGCATATACCAAAATGTGTGTGTTGTTTAAATCAACCTACACCACACATGATACAAGGGCAAAATGCTTGCAGAATGCATATATTGGGGAAAGTGTGCAGAAAGACACATCTGTTACAAGAAATGGGCATACAAAAGTGTGCAAATTTTCATCTGGACTTTTTAAGCGTGTTGTAAACTCATGGAGGAATGGACGAAATGAATATAAGCGTGAACAAAAGAACCAACAATTCACGGGATTGTCCATCTCTCATCTCTTTATCAACACAAACTAAGGATGCAGCTCTGTACACAAGTACCATTTCCGGGCTTCGTTGAACACACTAGAACCTAACTCTAAGGAAACATACATAGGACCAGTCTGTAGAGCTTTCGTGTTGTTTCATAACATACATCATTTCAAATATGAGAACTGTCATAGTACAGTCACCCCCTGCCATTTTGCGGTTCAGGTACTGTGGTTCCACTACATCACGGGATCGCAGTACCTGCACCTCGGAGCCAGGTTGGGGGGGGCGGGGGGCAACTGGTCGCTCCGCGCTGCCCCCCTGTGCTCCACCAAGAAGCCTCGGACAGGCGTGCGATTGCCCCCCACCCCCCAGGCCCCACCCCACCCGCTTCCGCATATCGCGGATTTTCATGCATTGCGGGTGGGGTGGGTCCCTAACCCCCACAATCGGCGGGGGGTGTGTGTGACTGTACCACCTGGCTCATACTGTCCTAGTGATTTTACACTGGTCTGTGATTTTCTTTAAAGATGCTATTTGACTTAATGGCACACATTTGTATCCAAGTATCATCTCGTCTGCAAAAAATATGAGACATGTGGGGGATGCGATTACAAGTTAGAGGCACAGACGCCTGGTTGTGGGCTGTTTTGAAAATGGCATATCTCAGGGAAGAGCTGCAATTTACAATGCCAGTATGGGATAGACGGCATTTTTAAAGAAAGGAAGGAAGCAATGGGGATTCCAGTATTTCACAGTGAATGTACTCCAAAGACCTTTTGAGAAACTGTCCTTCAACAGCCAGATTCCAAACTGAAAGCCTAAGTGCCAAATTGAAGACCTAGCAGGACAGGCAGGTATAGATACTGCATTTCCCCATGTATTGTATAAGACTATATTTTGGTCTTAAATTGTTAGACTAAAAATTGAAGGTCGTCCTATACACGGAAGCAAGCCGAGGAGAGACCTGTGTGGTTGCGAAACTGTAATTTTGGGTTGGAAAAGTGGGGGTTTGTCTTACACGGGAAAATATGCATATTTTTAAAACAAGCCAATCAATGTACAGTAATACCTCAGATAACAAATGCCCCTGATAACAAATTTTTTGGATAATGAATTGCAATTTCCAGGAATAGGGCTGCCTCGGATAACAATTTTCCCTGTGGCCTGCCTCGGATAATGAATTGCAATTTCTAGGTATAGATCCGCCTCGAATTATGAATTTTCCCTATGGGCTGCCTCAGATAACGAATTTCCAGCATGCATCAGTAAAAAAGAGTTATCCTGGGCTGCATCGCATCTGTAGCTTTAAAGTGCACTTTATAAAGAATTTTGAGCAAGAAACCAGGTGTCTGTGTCATTTTCCTAGGCTCTGGAACAGATTAATTGGTTTCCCTTTCATTCCTATGGGAAACCATGTTTCGGATAATGAATTTTTCTGGATATCAAATTGCCTCAGATAATGAATTAAATTTGTTATCTGAGGCACCACTGTATAAATGAAGAACTAGGGCAATTTCAGGGGGAAATTGGTAGGCATAAAAAGAGCCTCACCACCTCTCATTCACCAGGCATTCTCTTTTAACATGGCTCCCAACCCAATACTTGTGTTACCTCAGCAAACAGTGGTTTGTTTGTTCATAAGTTGAGTACTTGTGGTGCTTACAGGCCCCTTTCCCAAACCCTTGACTAACCCGTTGTTGTGTTCTGCTTCTCCACCTTTTGCTCTTCAAAACTAGAGAGGTGGGCACATCAGAAAAATGGTGATTCATTTCGATTTGTGATTCATTAAGGTTGATGAAATATAAATCATGAATTTCTGAGGGTTTTGGGTTTTTTTTTTTAACTTTAAACCCCTCTAAAATTGCCCCCAAGGTATCTAGAGATAGCAAAATTGCGCAGAGCTTCCTCTGACTTTACAAGCCCTGCACATTTGGTGAAGATTTGGTTCCGGATGTCTGAGTTATGTATCCTCAAAGAGCACCCCACACCAGGAAAGTCCCCCCTCCAGGCACCCAGAAACATCAAAACTGCAGAGAAGCTTCTCCCATCTTTCCTCTGCAGTCCCTCCATGGTTGGCAAAAAATGGGTTTCAGACATCTGAGGGATACACCCACAAATAGCCCAGTCTAGGAAAGTGCCGTTTAGCAACTAGCTTGGGGAAACCCAGTCTTCACCAAACATGGAGGGATTGTAGAGGAGTGTTAGACGAAGCTTTTCTGCCTGTTTGGTGTCTCCAGGTGCCGGGGGGAGCTTTCAGGTGGGTGCTCTTTGTGGGTATATAACTTGGACATCATAAATCCAATCTTCACCAAATGTGGAGGGATTGTAGAGGGGAGTCAGGGGAAGAAACCCCTGCATGGTTCACTTTGGTTTTAGTTCATAGTATGGGATGGGAAGCTTCTGTTAGCCCTAGGTGGTTACTTCTCGTCTGTTTTGTCTCTGTTAGTGTTGTGCTTAGGACCGGTACTCCTCCGGTTTGGATGCCCACCCAAGCTCCTTAACATCATTAGGTCTTTTCATGAGGATATGAAGGGCAATGTAGTTTTTGATGGCCTGGTGTCAGATCCCTTCAACATCCGAAGTGGAGTGAAGCAGGGCTGTGTCCTTGCACCAACCTTGTTTGGGATCTTCTTTGCTACCATGCTGAAATATGCTTTTGGAACTTCAACAGAGGGTATCTATCTCCGGACCAGATCAGATGGAAAACTCTTCAACCTCTCTAGATTGAGAGCAAAGTCTAAGGTACAGGTGAAGTGTTTGCGGGCTCTCTTCGCTGATGATGCCGCCATTACTGCTCACTCTGCCGAAGATCTCCAACAACTCATGGACCATTTTAGTAAAGCTTGCAAAGATTTTGGGCTAGAAATCAGCCTGAAAAAAACACAAATAATGGGCCAGAATGTGGACTCTCCTCCTTGCATTGCAATTTCTGAAAAAGAACTGGAAGTTGTCCATGACTTTGTATATCTTGGCTCAACTATCTCAGATACACTCTCACTAGAGTCTGAGCTGAATAAACGTATAGGTAAAGCAGCAACTATGTTTTCCAGACTAACAAAGAGAGTATGGCTCAATAAGAAGCTGACAGAACATACAAAGATACAGGTCTATAAAGCTTGCTTACTGAGCACACTTTTGTATTGCAGCGAGTCTTGGACCATCCATGCCCGACAGGAAAGAAAGCTTCATACCTTCCATATGCGCTGTCTTAGGTGAATATTCAACATTACCTGGCACGACAAAGTTCCAAATAGCATAGTCCTGAATCGAGCTGGAATCCCTAGCATGTACACTTTATTGAAACAGCGACGCCTACACTGGCTTGGACACGTTGTGAGAATGGATGATGGTCGGATCTCAAAAGATATTCTATATGGAGAACTAATGCAGGGAAAGCGCCCCAGAGGGAGACCACAGCTGCGGTATAAGGATATCTGTAAGAGGGACCTGAAGGCCTTGGGAATGGACCTCAACAGTTGGGAAACCCTGACCTCCGATCGCACTGTCTGGAGGCAAGAGATACAGCATGGTCTACATAAATTTGAAAAGGCATTTGTCCAACAGGCAGAGGAAAAGAGGCAGGCACGGAAAGAATGAAACTCAAGGACCGGGCAAGAAACAGAATACATCTCTCCCCAGTACGGTAGAGACTGCCATTCTTGAATTGGTCTATTTAGTCACACTAGGTGTTGTTTTTAGGATCTCTACTCCAGGCATGATACCATAGTCTTTCGAGACTGAAGGATGCCAATGATGATGAGGAGTGGTACAAAAAAAAAGTTACTTCATGTCTGTCGCACAACTACTGAAATTTGTCTCGAACATGCCCCCGGAACAGGTGCTAAGCGTGACAATACTGTACCTGGTGCTGGGGTAGGGTTTCCCTTTGTCACTCTTTCTTTCTGTTCCAAGACAAGACACCGTGTAGTAACAACTGTCACGCAACAAAAAATTCATCTGGGTTGTTGGTGTTTTTTTTTTTTACTTTTCAGAAGCAAAATATCGAAAAAGAATTTTTAAGCCCCCCCCCCCAAAAAAAAAGAAAGAAAAGAAAAAGGAAGCTAGACAAATTCAGTGTTTGTCATGGTACAAGACCATGAGGTAAAACTTGTCACAAAACAAGTTATTGTGACCATAGGAACACTGAAACTGGGACAACACCAACATGACCAACACTGGCACTGTATAAAACTAGTCGTGGAAAAATGAAGGACGTGAAGTAACCCCCTCAAGCACCATTCCAAAACCCAAATCAACAGAAAGTTCAGTGAAGAAGCTCTCCCTCAGGCTTTTCTTTATATTTTAAAAGACTCATTGCAGTAGGCCGGGACTCTAGAAGTGGAACCCTGCCTTCGGTAAAATGAGTACCCAGCTTGCTGGGGGGGGGCATTGTGTAGCCTGCAACTGTAATTAAAAAATTGTAAACCGCCCAGAGACTACTTGTAGTGATATGGGGCGGTATATAAGCAGAACACTTTGCTTTGCTTTTTTGCTTTGCTTTTCTTCTCTCTGATCTACTTTCCCTCCTTAGTTCGTTCCCCACCGATCTGCTACCACTTCTTTGCCTTGTGCATTGCCCTCATCACCTCTGAGGTGCCTTGCCCCATGTTTGTCCCACAGTTCTTTCCTGCTTACCTGGTTCCTCCTTTTTCTCCCTTATCGTGCCTTCTTTTTCACCTTTTATCTGGCAGCTGCAGCTGCCCTTGTCCTTCACTGTCTGGTTTGCTCCCCTCCTCCCTTTTGGTTTCTCCTTCTGTGCATTTTGATTCAGGCTGTGAAGTCTGCCGGGAGCTCTTTCAGGATATCTCTAAGTAAATTGTTGCCAAGATTTGAATTTCTGGTAAGATTCCTTTCTATATCTATCTATCTATCTATCTATCTATCTATCTATCTATCTATCTATCTATCTATCTATCTATCTATCTATCTATCTATCTATCTATCTATCTATACATGACAGAAGTACAGAGATACACAGAAGGGAATAGCTCTACATCCCTTTTCTCATTAACTGGCACTTGCAGTCTCAATAAGTCACCATGAGACATTAATAGTACAATAGAGGGGATTAAACAAAACTTTTATTACTTACAGTTGGAAACAGAAAACAAACAATTCAAGAAAGTGACTTCAGCAGACAAAGGAGAGGGGAAAAGCATCTGCAGGTAGGCAGGGTTCTGGCTGAACTCAAAGGCAGGGAAGGAACAACTGATTACTGCTGGATATATTTACAGTCACCCCCGCCTAGAACAAAACAAAAGCAAAAACAAAAAAACTATAGGCAGCAAGTGAGGTTGTAAAAACCCTGCGGCATAAACAGAAATTGTGTTTCTGTGAACTTTTATATTTGCCTTATTGTTCTGTTCTCCACAGCAATAAACCAGAGAGGATGTTAAACTCAAAAAAAAAGGTTCATAAAAAGATTTGTTACAAAACCTATCCTAAACTAGATAGAAGACCATGTCTCAAGGCAAGGAGGGTCTCAAGAAAGAGATGTTAACTGCTTGAGGGTCAGAAGTAACTGAAAAAAGGAGACAGTAAACAGTGAACCTTTAATTTTCTAGGTGGAGCAATGGGACAGTGAGATACAGCCAAGGAAAGTTACAGGCTACTCTTACTTCCAGATATCACATAAGTGATGGACTGGGATTCAAGTGGCCTGTGTTCGAATCCCTGCTCAACCATGGAAATTCACTGACCATGTAGAACAAATAAATCACTATCTCAGTTACTTTGAAAGTCCTATTAAAGTTGTCATTGTTGGATCCACGTTGACAGCACATGACAACTAGAGTCTTTATTTATTATTTATTTATTTGTTAGATTTATATACCGCCAATCTTCTGGACAAAACTCTGGGCAGTTTACAATTAGAACAGAACAACAAGAAAGGAAAAACAAAAAAGGGGGCAAAAATACCAATAAAATAAGGAGGGACAATACCCTCTACGAAAGATGACGCGGGCGGCAAAAGAGAAAAACAAAACAAAAAAATTAAGTAAAAAGGTTGCCGTATGCCTCTTTAAAAAGGTGTGTTTTCAGGGCCTTTTCTCTTCCTTCAAGAATGTTCCCATTGGGCATCCATGGGGGGGGGTATAAAAGGGGTGATATCCTGGAAGATTCTTCCTACATTCCCCACCTCTTGGTTCCTATGTTAGAAGACAAAATGCCAAAATGGAATAGCACTAGGGAAAATTCTAGCATATCAGCAGGAGGGAAAGCTGGAGAAGGAAAGCAGACCAGACAACAGAAATGGCTTTTTAAAATGTAAGCTTGAGGCTCTATCACACGGCCTTTAAAATGCTGATTAAATTTAAAGATAAAGTGTTTCCAAAAATCTTGTCCCCATGGCCACCGGGCTTTTTAAAAAAACAAAACGGTTATGCCCCCTTTAGTGAGTTTTCCAAGACCTACCAGAGAAGTTGGGAATTTTTTGCTCCAGTAAAAAATGCAAGCCAGAATTCCGTGGGAGCTCACATATGATCCAGTTTTCTGCTTCCCCCCCCTAGCCCCGACCAGCTCGTCCTGGGGCTCATCGGTGCTTTTAAAAAAATTTTTTAAATTTCCCCTCCCCCTGTTGCTGATGAGGTGTGGCCTTTGGGCTGTCAGTGCTTTTTTAAAATTTTTTTTTCATTTTTTTCTAGCACCACCTGCTACCCCTGGGGCTGGTCTGTGCTTTTTTGTGACCAAGAAAGAAGAAAAGCTGGACTTTCACAATATCTGGATCTTCCCCCAGGTGAGATAGCGGCCTTGGACACAAATATGATATACCGTACACTAGTAGTGGTGAACCCTCGCAGACTGAGGTTCACAGCTTGGGCATGGAATTCCAGGTAGCATCTGTGGTCTGCTCTGCCCATTCTGGACACTGGGGCCCTCACAATGCTGGTTCATGCATTGGTAATCTCGTGACTGGACTACTGTAAGGCTCTCTACACGGGCTGTCCTTGAAGCTGATGCAGGGACTTCAATTGCTCCAGGCTGCTAACTGGGGTTAGTAAATATCAGTATATATCCTATATACCCTGGACTACCCACACTGGTTACCAGTTTGCGTCCTTTTCGACTTTAAGGTGCTGACAATGACATACACAGCCCTAAACAGTTTAGGACCTCAGTAATTGTCAGAGCAACTCCAGACGTTTGTGTTGTATCCAAGGGTGAAAATTATCTCATGCAAAGGTGAAATCCAGCATACATGGGAGGCACAATCCTCCCTCTCCACTGCACCTACACATACAACACAATATCCAAAATGTATGCTACAGACCTGGAACCCAGCTACTCCAGAACTGATTTTCTAGGTACTCCAGAGGTTTCAGATGGAGATGGCTGGAAATGAGCGGAGAATCTCAACACCACCACATATAACCATGGATGTCATGTTGGATTTAGGCCAAGAATTGCAATACAGAAATATCAAATGAGAGGCACTGGCATAGATCCCAAGATCTGTGGATGTAAGTAAGTCTGCATATGCATGTCCATAAATATGTTTATATTCAGAATTTGGAAGTTCACTTGCTAGGGAATTTTTATGCTAATAATGAAAATAATTTTTGTTTTAATGATAATAATAATTATTTGCATGGCTGGAAGAGGCCATATAGATCAACAAGTCCACCCCCTGTCCAAGAGGTACAGTGCAGAATCAAACTCCCAACCCCTGGCTCCACAGACAGGTACTTAAACCACACAGCTATCCAGCAGATTATTTTATTTTATTTTATTTTATTTTATTTTATTTTATTTTATTTTATTTTATGTGACTGGGTATTATATGTGGTATAAATGAAATGTTCATTTAGATAATACATGGCTTGATCCTGTATACCAGCCATAGTACAGTGTATTTCACTGGTACCGGATTATGAGTGTGTCCACATTTCTATAAATAAATAAATAAATAAATAGGTAGCATTTTGATTTTAGTCAGCTCAAGTCACACATTTTTTAGTTGTTTCCTGTGTCCCCAGTGGGTAATTGAAAGGCTCCCTTTGAAAACTTGCTGCAAGGTTCACATGGGCTTAAGTTGATTAAGAGAACAGTGTGCATAAATGACACTGTGGTGGCTGATTACTTTCACTTAACTTCCTAAGAAAAGGAAATGAATCGAAGGAAAATAAATACAGACATTGGAATGAATGTTAAACTCAGCACAGTGTTTAACACAGGTCACAGCCCAGATTTGTTGGTTGTGTGACTAGACTCGGTGACTCCTGTTTGTATTGGAGCAATACTGCCTGAAACGTAATGGTTTTCTGACCCCACAGGACTTTCTTTTTTTCCCCTTGGCAAACAGCAAAAAACTTCACTGGCAAATCAGGGGACTGCAGAGAGTACTGGCAGAAAAATCATTTACTGCTGTTATGTAAAAACTACCTGGAAGAGAAAAATGGCATTTAAGGATCCATGTTCCAGCACGTTCAGTGTTATCTGTTCCAATAATTGCAATCAAAACTTTCCTCCTTTTCTGCAGAACACCTTTAGACTGATCAAACAAGTTCTGTTCCAAGAATTTGGTTTAACTGTACAGAATAAAAATAATGTGACTGAGCTTGTGCTGAAGGCACCAATATGGCACCGCCTCACCTTGGAGTAGTTCCCAATGAATTCAATAGCACTTATTTTCTCAATGGGTAAGCACAGGAGCATGGTATTAAAAGCCATTCTGTTGATGAACAGCCTCCAACCACACAAGGATAAAGAAAATCTATAAATTGTGTTTGGTTACATTCATTAGTTTAAATCCCTTGAACTCCATTCCATCTATTTTATAGATTTTTTCCACTTCATTAAAACTAGGCTCTGTTAAAATGCACTCTTATCCACTCTTGGATTAAAATAAGTTCATGATAATACTGGCAAATGTAACACAGCAAGGAGTTGCCAGTGGAAATTTCTTTTTGCTCCTGAATAACCATGTACGATTCTCCCCATATGCCATATATTGTACAAGACCATTGAGTCCAATCACCACTGCACACACACCCCCTTCAGTGCAGGAATGAAAAGCGAAGGATATCTGCCAAGTAGCTGGCTAAATTCCTCTTGGAATTCCTCCAGTGTTGGAGCACTCTGCATCTCCAGAGGTAATTGGTTCCATTGTCATACGTAGTTCTACAAAGGGGTTTGAAAAATTAATTCTTCTTCTTCCCCAGTGTTGGGTGCTTGGATACTACGTATTAGCAGATACAAGACTCCTGTCCTGTTACAATCTTAAATATATTTAGTAGATTACAGACTCCACTGGACATTAGGGCCAACATCCGATTGCATGTTCCAGCTAAGATTGGGCCCATGGAATCTATCGCTGAATGTTAAGTTTACACTTCTGTAAATCCTACTCAGTCACTGGGCATACTTTAGCGGCAATGAGCAACAGGCTACTGTACTGGCCAATGGGTCATATATTACTGAATATTCATTTTATTTCTGAATAAAATTCCATAAAAGCAAAAAGCAAAACATGCTGCTTATATAGTGCCCCATAATAGTTAGTTAGTTAGTTAGTTAGTTAGTTAGTTAGTTAGTTAGTTAGTTAGTTAGTTAGTTAGTTGACTTTACTTAAAGCACTTTCTGGGGAGTTTACATGTTAATTATGCCCCCCACCCCCAGCAAGCTTGACACTCAATTTACCAACATGAGATTGAACCCCAGGTCATGAGCACAGTTTGGCTGCTCTACAGCACCTTAACCACTGTGCCACAATTACAGTGTTAGGCTAGAATCCAATGAAATCTACTTTAAGGAGCGAACACTAGCAGAACCTGCCCATCAGTGATTCTCTCCATTCTGAATAGGACAAATGGGACCATCTCTACAGAAAAGAATTAATGGACACACATCAGGCATCAGGAATGACAATATACCGCAGTAGTACCTTGGTTTACGACCACAATCCATTCCAGAAGCATGCTCGTAAACCAAAATACTCGTAAATAAAAAACCCATAAGAAATAATTAAAACGTGCATAATTTGTTCCATGGTGGCATGCCCCGTGACCGGGGACACCATCTTCACTGTCACTCCCTCGCAACAGCAAGATGCTTGCAGTGGCACGGAAGGCCTGCCCGGGTGCAGTGGCAGCATCCATGTGCATGCAGCGGCAGGATGGGCATGCCTGGGTGTGCGTACAGTGGCAGGAAAGGCCTACCTGGGCATAGCGGTGGCAGCAATGGTTCCCTACCCAAGCGCAGTGGCCGCTGCCGCGTCCATGCAGAGACGGGAGGGGGTGCACAGCCACAACACACAACTCGGTGTTCCGGTGCTCATTTTGCAAAATGAGCTTGTTAACTGGAACAAAAATTTCCAATTTTTTTGCTAGTCTTGCAAAATGCTCCTAGACCAAGGCACTCTTAAACCGAGGTACTGTATTACTGTACACAGAATTTTGTTTCAAATCATTTCAAGCTACCAGGACACTTTTCACAGGATTAGAAAGTTGCTGTTCTGGAAAAGAAAAACAAATACAGAACAAGAAACCAGAGGTAAACAGCTGAGATAAAATATGTACGTACGCTTAATAAGCATTTCAATGGACTAAGAGCTTGGCATAAATGTTTTGCTATGTAGTGTCTGTATTCTCACTCTTATGGACTTGTTCCACAAAAACTCAAATTAAAATAGAGGAGTGATCTTTAAGATGCCACAATGCCTTTCTCATCTTTATTCGTTTTGTTTTATTTTGTTTGCTTTTGCTTTGTCTTGTGCTTCTTGTAGATATGCTTGCACAGACTAAAATGGCTCTGAAAGTTTAGAATTGGTCTGCATAGTCCAGTCCTAAGTCTAGTTATTATGCTTATCCCATGCTTATACTGTACTTATTATATTATACCAACCTACCTTCAATGGTACTTTGCAAGTATAGTATCATTGAATTCACCAGGCCTTACTCCTGACTAGGCAAGTATAGTATTAGATTACCTAAGAAATCTCACAAATGTGGAGCCTACTTCTGGGGCCCATAATAATGTCTCTTGAGGCTATAAATAACCTGCTGGTGATCCCAAGGTCTCGACAACAAATAGAAGAAGAAAAACATGTCAACTACCATTTCTTTCACACTGAAGCAAGGATGTGCTTAACTATTCAATATAATTATAGTATTTCAAAGGCATTAATTAGTAGCAGTATGCTTTTGAAGTCCTGCATTATTAATTGTGAACAATAACGTCTGCAAAGGCCAAGAGAGATGGGAGTCCAGCAGCTAGATTATTTGCATAAATTGCAATGCCAACGGAGACCTGCAGTTGAGGAACCTCTCATTATATTTATCTATTCATCTCTCTATTCTAGGAAACACGCACGCACGCATGCACGTATGCATGCACGCACGCATGCACACGCACGCACGCACGCACACACACACACACACACACACACACACACACACACACACACACACAACAAAATCTAGGGGAATAACCACCATGAGACAGGTGATGTCAAGGAATGCACTAATCACACAGGATCGCTGCTTGAATTCCCATGCAGGCAAAGTGGTGCTCAAGGTTTTGCAATAAAAGCTCTTAGATAAATGCCTGATTTTCAAGCTGAATTCTGAAAAGGAAAAGGCACTGATCATATTGCAAATATCCACTGACAACCAGGGAACACCAAATAATTTTAGAAGAAGAACAGGCAGTGCTTTTCAGGTTACAGCAAAGCCTTTGACTGGAGATCAGGAGAAACTATGGGTTGTTTTGAAAGAAATAGGGCTGCCTCAGCACTCGATTGACCTGATGGATAACTTGTATTGTGGACAAGTGGTTACCGTTTGGACAGAATATGGAGAGACGTAACGGCTTGGCAAAGGTGTCCAACAAGGGTGCATTTTGTTTTTTGCAAATATCCTAGTGGATCCTAGATCAAATCTATTTCTGGAGGAAAATATATTGAAACTGAGCATGTCCTTCTTTAAGCACATTGTGAGAAGCAGGATTCTCTTGGAAAGATAATAATGTCGGGAAAGAGAGAAGGCAGCAGGAGAAGAGGAAGACCAAATACAAGATGGACTGACTCCCTGAAGGAAACCACAGGCTTGAGTTTGCAACAGCTCAATAGGGCCGCTGAGGACAGGATATTTTAGAGCAGGGGTGCCCAAACTTTTTGTAAGGAGGGCCAGATTTGGTGGCTGAGAATGTGTCAGGGGCCGGTTGTTCCCTGACCCTGCCACCCCACTGCAAGCCCCACCCACTGACCCATAAGCTCCACCCACTGACCCCTTGCAACCCCACCCACAGGAAGGAAGGCGGGGACCAAGGGAGGAAGGTGGAAACCAAGAGAGGAAGGAAGGAAGGTGGGGACCAAGGGAGGGAGGAAAGAAGGAAGGTGGGGACCAAAGGAAGCACAGGGAGCCGTGGCCACAGGTCGCCCCTTGGAAGAGGCGATCTGTGCGACCTTGCACCCCCCAAGCTCCCCAGCAGTAGCGACAGCTTGCCCGCCAGCCCACCCCAAAGCTCCTTGGCGGTGGCCGAGTCCCGCTGGCCTGCCCACCCCCACACATTCCCTTGCAGTGCCGGTGGCGGCAGACCGCCCATCCGCCCATCCGCCCAAGCTTCCCAGCAGTGTCAGTGTTGGCAGAAGATTTTTTTTTTAAAAAATGGGGTGAAGGAGGGGGAGGGAGGGGCGGGCCGGCCAGCCGCGGGCCACTCAGAATGGCCTGATGAGCCGGATTTGGGCCCCGGGCCGGACTTTGGGCAGGCCTGTTTTAGAGAATACTCATTCACAGGGCCATACATTGCATGCAGGGGGGGGGAGAACACTCATGATGCAGCATAGCAACTAAAGTAGGACCCCCATATCCAATGATTCAGTTATCCACGGATGGCAGAGGAAAAATTAAATAAAGAATTCAGCAGCCGCAAAGCAAGCTACTGTCTCAAAACTGCAGCCGTAAAGCAAGCTACTGTCACAAACAGCAGCCATAAAGCAAGCTACTGTCACAAAATAGCAGTTTTGGGGATTGTTTGGTGTTCTGTCTTATCCACGGTTTTCATTATCCACAGGAAGGTCTGGAACCAATCCCCAGCGGATATCGGGGTCCTACTGTACTACCACAATAAGGACCAAATTATCTTTGTGATTCCTGTAGCTACCAGAGCATTTGATCTCTCCTTTGCAATTGACATGCTTATTCCCAAGAGAAGGTACATGAAAACATGACTGCATTAACCCATATTCACATGGAGTGAAAAACAATTTGTATTGTATGAGTTATTGGGCATAATAATAATAATGATTATCTTAGTACTGCAGAGCTGGAAAACAGCCTAGGGATAATCAAGTCAGGCCTAGATCTGGGAGACACGGTTGGGAATCGAACTCTCAGCGTCTGGCTCCATCGTCAGAGCTTTCCAACAGTTATTAAGACCCCAGTCGAGTTAAAACTAAGATATGCACTTAAACTTGTACAGTATTTCCAGAATCCATCTTGAACTGCAATGTCTCCATTGTGACAGCAACGTACTGATAGCCACATCTGCTTCTTGTTGTCACATCATAGTTAGCATGGGACTCTCTCTCTTTTATTATTATTATTATTATTATTATTATTATTATTATTATTATTATTATTAGTAGTAGTAGTAGTAGTAGTAGTAGTAGTAGTAGTAGTAGTAGTAGTAGTAGTAGTAGTAGTAGTAGTAGTAGTCATCGTCGTTGTCGTTGTCGTTGTCGTCGTCCATTGGTAATATACAGTAAACTTGTTGGGCCAGTTTGTGTCTCAGCGATTGTTGTATGTGTGTTCATTTAAATAAACAAACCTCAGCCCCTTGTTAGCCTGATCAGTGGTCATTTGTGCAATTTCCCTGCTCTTCTGCGGAGGGACAGGGCAAACAGGCCCACTTCTCCCATGCTACAGATCCATTCAAAGCAAAGTTTACCCAGTTTACTCATGAGCAAACTAGCTAGTTAACCCGTGAGTAAGGAGATGACAGCATCAGAGGACAGCTGCACTGTGAGGGGAGAACATTGGGGTGAAGGGTGGGGAGAAAGATGGGAGGTAACCCCCCCCCTTTACCCAGCCTTTCTTCTCAGTTTGGGGTTCTGCTGGGACCACAGTGGCTTGTGTGGGTGGAGCCCAAGGTAGATCAACATCGCCCTCTTCCCTGCCTTTTCTTTCAGACCGTCTCAACTGCTGCCATTGGTGTTGTCACTCAGTATTCAGGCTGCCTTTTGCTATGTAAAGCTTGGCATCCTTTTAGCTCTTGATAATGGTGACACAACACTGTATAACCATATTGGCCCATTTCCTGGCTTTTGATTTAATCTCATCCTTCTTAAATTATAGTAATAATATCTAATTGTGGTGCAATTTGGACCCAGACCAATAATTTTCTCTTTCTCAAGAGAAAAGATGAGAGTGGGTAGATCTTGCCACACGTTTCTCCACACTAAAAAGAAAGTAACCAAAGTAAAAAACTCTCCAACATTATTTGTATTTAATTAGTGGGCATTGTGCTCCTGTTAATTGTTTGCCCTTAACTGTGAAGCTACATTCATAGATTGGATGCTTTAGGTAGGAGCTCATGCCACTGGTAAATCACACTCACCCTTTGCTACTTTACTGGTATATTACATTTAGAGAAGAGCACGAAATGAAAAAATTTTCATTTTTGTATTTTTCATTTTGCTACAGAACGAAAATGAAAAATGAAGTGTCTTTTTTAAAAAATGAAATTAAATGAAACAGAAATTTTCGTTTCATTCCATTCCATTCCATTTTTGTTTATTATTTATTTTGACAAGCACTGATCTTGGTGCTTGTCAAAATAAATAATAAAAATAAGTACTGACCAGACGGCCCTGCGAGCCAACTGGTCAGCATGAGGGGGGGAAAGAGAAAAAAAAGCATTGACCAGCCCATGGGCCAGTTGGTCGGTGGGAGAGTTTTAAAAAAAGTGCCAAATGGCTGGGCTGTTTGGCTGTTAAAAAAAATTGAAAAATAAAATAAAAAAACACAACAAAGAACAAAACAATTTTTTTAAAAAAATGTTTCATTCCAAACAAAATGAAATAAAAAAAACAAAATGAAAAATGAAACAAAACACCATTTCGGCGTTTCATGTCAATCTCTAATTACGTTGGCTTTATTAGACGGAAGCTTTAATTGTACCTAATGATCTATCTTTCCTAAGATCTGACAGGGACACTGGATTTTATCTGCTCACAAATCCTTGGCAAGAGTTTGAGGAGGTGTACTAATTAAAGCACTTCATTCGTCCATTTATATTTCTTTGTTTCTTTGGTTTGTATCCTGCTTTTGACTATTTCATGCTTGAGGTAGTAAATCAATTTTTTGACAAAGACAATGGTCTTAAAGATGATGGGTGTACCCACAGAAGTGAGAGGGGAAAAGTGATGGTGCTCAAAGGAGATATTATAGCTAATTTTTGAGCGATTACCAAATAACAGGTGGAAATATGATAGGAACATTTCAAATTATACCTGCCTCCCAATTAGCACTGCCACACTGATTCTAAATTTAACTAGGAGAGAACAAAACACTATATGAGTCACTTCAGAGAAAAGGCTGAGAACGGCAAGTGAAATCAAGGAAAGATGGAGCCTGAGCCTACCAAAAAAAACACAAAAAAACCCACCACCAAAGCAGAGAGGAGTGTTTAGAATGGGGAAATTAAAGGTAACAGTGGAGGGGGGGGGGAAGAGACCGCAAGGAGGATTTATTAATTTTATTTATTTGGGGGTCTAAATGTGGGGGGCATCTAATAAAAGGTGGCATCTCATAGATGGAAAAATACAGTATTGAGGTTCCAAAATAAACCAGGCAGCTCTGTCTGTAGTAAGAGATGAGGGGTGAAACATTACCATCCAACACTTTCCTTGAAGTTTCGTCCCTCAAGTATCACCACCAACACCAGCCATTCCAGTAGATTGCAGCTGAGGGGGTGGAGATAGGAAGCCAAGTGTTTTCAGAACTCTTGTTTTTCTGTCCTTTCCCTAACTTTTTCCTTTTTCTTTCTTTTTTCACTCTTTCCTCCCCTTCTCTCTCTCTCTCTCTCTCTCTCTCTCTCTCTCTCTCTCTCTCTCTCTCTCTCTCTCTGTCGTTTCTTTTGTATCATGTCTTGTAGGCCCATGAGGAAGGAAGGTCATTTAAAGATCTCTTGAATTAAACAAACAGACCAGTTATAAAGGCTAAGTGCAGAGAGAGAGACTCCGTCTGGTTCGAACCACAGGTACATCACTGAGGACCACATTTTATGAACTGTACTCAAGCCATCCTGGAAGCCATTTTTGATGAAGAAGCAAACAATCAATAAAAGCAGAATGCAAGATGGGAGGGGGAGAGCATGTACAGCAATGGCAAGACACAACATTCTCTCCACATGCTTTGGGCACTCTCCTTTCAACATCACATTTGCTAATATTTTTGTTCGTGGTACACCTGCAGTGCTAGCAGGGTAGTGACAGCAAGATGTAATACCTGGCAAAAGAAAGGATGGAGAGCATATGGTGGCTTTAGCACATGTCTTGATTCTAGGACTGATTTCTGCATCAAACAGTGCAAAATGCCATGTTTTAATTTTACTTTTACGATTCTGGCTTTTGTCTCCCATGTTTCAATTAACAAATGCATTTTGCAGCTTATAGAGGCTGTTGAAGTAGCTGGAAACCCACCCAGAGCTCTGATATATGTTCATATTCATCTTCTAGTTTTAGTGGGCAGTTCCTAAAACCATGGCAATAACACTGCTCCGCAAACTCCTCCTCAGAGGTCACCGCTGTTCTTTTGGAGCAAACCTTTTCTTTTCCAAAGCAAATTTATAATTTTTGAAGGCTGTGGGCTGGAAAGGTAGCATTTGGGTCCCTGGGAGGTACATGCCACCCACTCATGGGATAGAGTTAGACTCTCTGTTGCTGTGCTGTTCAGCTTCAGTTTCACTTGCTATTTCTACCCAGCCAGCAATAAAGAACAATCAAGAGCCTATTTCTTTCACAGCTATGAGGATGAGTTGGGCAGGACAGGGGAATTATTGCTAAATAATGAAAGAGATACCATAAAGTCATCTGAAAAAAAATACCCACAGGTTGCTCCTTGAAAACACTCATTACACTCCCAATCATAATGTTCTTTTTCCCCCTTCCTCTGCTTTGACTGTGTGTGTTGTGTCATTACAATCGTGACCGACTCTTTGTGACTCCATATCCATGGAGTTTTCTTGGCAGGAATATTGGAGTGCTTTGCCAGTTCCTACTCCTGGCGCCAACAGCACCTGGTATTCCCTGGTGGTCACCCATCCAAGTACTAGCCAGGGCCGACCCTGCTTAGCTTCCGAAATCAGGTGAGATCGGATATACTTAGAGTACGCAATAGCAAAGGATTAAATTGGCCTCAGAGGAATAGAAAACCATCTGTACACACTCTGGAACTATATTAGTGAAGCTGCGGAGCCTCTCTTGGCTTTTAAGAAGCAGTTAAAAACTTGGCTTTTTAAAGCCGCTTTTGGCAATCAAGGAGGTTGATTTGTTTTTATGTTGTCCGTTCTGCCCATCTGATTTATTTGCTGCCATCTTGTATCCTTATTGGGTTTGGTCTTTTTATGTTTTTATAGGCTTTACTTATATTGATTTATAATATTTTATTGCTCATACTGTATTATTGCTTAGTTTATGTTGTTCACTGCCCAGAGTTCCTTTGGGAAAGCCAGGCAGTCTCATCATCATCATCATCATCATCTGATTACAAACAGCAGCATCATGTAGTTGCTCAAATGGTCCACTGGAATTTGTGTCAGAACTATCATCTGCCCGTAGCAAAGAACTGGTGGGATCATAAGCTTGGAAATGTGACTGAAAATGACCATGCAAAATTACTTTGGGACTTCCAAATACAGACAGACAGGGCTTTGGAGCATAATACCCTGGATATTGTGATTGTGGAGAAGAAAAAAGTGTGGATCATTGATATTGCTGTACCAGGTGATAGTAGAGTCACCGAGAAACAACTTGAAAAGACTACCCGATAACTGAAGAGGAACCTACTTCCCAAAGTCTTAAGCCAGGGGTGTCCAAACTTTTTTGCAATGAGGGCCAGATTTGTTGAGGTGAAAATGTATGGGGGATGACCATTCAGATGAATTTGGCCCCCTGGCTGAACTTTGGACAAGTCTCTATAACATGCAAGGAGGCGGGGAGGCCACTGCAGCAACAGAGCCAGGGTGGGTAGGCTGGGCAGGAGGCTGGGGGGTGGGTGGGGGTGGACAGAGGCAGGGAGGGCAGCCAAAACATAAAACTGCAAGCTCATGCCTCCATCCAGTATGGGGAAGGGCCAGCTGGTGGGGACGCATGACAGACTGAGCCAGCGGAGAGAAGAGGCCGCGGGCCACTCGAAATTTGTGAACGGGGCGCATTTGGTCCCCGGGTCTGACTTTGAACATGCTTGTCTTAAGCCAGGTGTGAGACAAAGAGTCAGTCTTAAATAAAGACCGGGATTTGGACTTAACCTGAATGGGGAAAACCCATGAAAGAGGCTTTCAGCTTTTGGAGTCATTCATAACAGAAAGATTGCAGAATAAGGAAGGTTTGGGATTCTGAAAGAGAGGTTAATGAAAATTATGGACTTGACCTCACAGTTTGGATTACCTTGCTCTCCTGCACTTTTTTTTTGCTTTTTAATTTATTGACATATGGATAGATTTCTCCCTTATTTCCTTTATTGTTGCCTGGAGTGCCTACCCTTCACCTGGTGGACGACTGCCTACACTTTTGAAATGACACTATCAAAGTGGTAGAAGAAAGAACTCCATCCAGTCCTTTATATTTTGTAGCCTGGGGTGGGGGAGATTTGGTAATATTGGCTTTGTGTGTGTGTGTGTGTGTGTGTGTGTGTGTGTGTGTGTGTGTGTGTGTGTGTGTGTGTGTGTGTGTGTGTGTGTGTGTGTGTGTGTGTGTGTGTGTGTGTGTGTGTGTGTGTGTGTTATTTTGATCAGGAAGATGATGAGGATTTCTCTTTCCCATTTGTATTGTTTTCAGCTGATGTCTCAAGGAGGAGGATAAGGATAGCGATGTGATAATAAAAGTAAACTTGAAAATACTGCTAGTTGCTGCATATATCTGTGGATGACTAGGTTTTCTTTCTCATATACTGTTGTTGTATTCTACTGTTGTAGAATGGATGATTGTCTGTGGCAGGAGTGCGAAGTGCCATTCACCAGTACATTCCTGATGGAGTCAGCAACACAGTGCAGAGAGATTAAAAGACAAATGCCTCAAACTCAGCTCCATAATGCATTGAAGGCAAGGCTTCAGAGAATCGAAACATTGAAAAATGGAAGGTCGGGGCCGGGGGAAAAACAGAGAACAAAGACATGGAATTTCTCATCTCATCACGGAATGAGGACGTGCGGTAACAGTCATGCTGGTATCATCCATCACGCCCGCGCATACACGGGAACAGGGACAGAATCGGAAGAAGACCACGTGACCGCGTGGAATGAACTTCCTCCCGGGATGAGAATGGATGTGAAGTAACCATCTTTGAGGGGTTTGTGGGGCTTAATCTACAGAACAAAGAAACCGGAAAAGTTTGAGTACTTTCAGGTTTACCTAAAAGGTTTACTTAAAATACCAGTAGCTGAAAGACCTTAAAACTGAAAGAATCTGCCCTGAAAGAGCCCTGGATGAAAGAAAGACCCAGGTTTGCCCCCTGCACATCCATAGTCTTAGCAGAAAAGTTCAGTGAAAAGGAGGCAAATGAGTGAAAAGTAATTGATATTCTTTGTACTACCACCAGATCTACAAGAGACAGTATGAAAATGACAAAATAATAACTGCAGTGACATCTGTTGCTGGTCCGAATTTTGAGTAAGTAACTCTGCTTAGTTCCCTAGTAATTACAGTCCTAACCAAAGAAGAGTTTTCTATGTCCAAAAAGCTTACTAGAGAAAAAGAAAGCAGCAATCCCAATAGGTTTTGGCCAATATATCAGTAGAGAATGACCTTTGGAGATCAATATAGATGTCTGGCTGCAGCAAGTATTTTTGCCCTGGGCACAACTGTGTGTGACTTAACATTTTTTATTTCTCACTCAAATCCATCAGGTGCAGGGACCTTCAGTGACTCCTCCAAGTTTAGCAAACTAGAAGAGTAGAGCATGATTTTCTTGTACCTGAAAAATAAAGGACAGGTAAACTTTAATTTTGATACAGTAAATCAGGGGTGCCCAAACTTTTTGTAAGGAGGGCCAGATTTGGTGGCTGAGAATGTGTCAGGGGCCGGTTGCTCCCTGACCCTGCCACCCCACTGCAAGCCCCACCCACTGACCCATAAGCCCCACCCACTGACCCCTTGCAACCCCACCCGCACTAAGGAAGGTGGGGACCAAGGATGGGAGGAAGGGAGGTAGAAACCAAGAGAGGAAGGAAGGAAGGTGGGGAACAAGGGAGGGAGGTGGGGACCAAGGGAGGGAGGAAAGAATGAAGGTGGGGACCAAAGGAAGCACAGGTAGCCGTGGCCACAGGTTGCCCCTTGGAAGAGGCAATCTGTGCGACCTTGCACCCCCCCCAAGCTCCCCAGCGGTGGCGATGGCTCGCCCGCCAGCCCACCCCAAAGCTCCTTGGCAGTGGCAGAGGCCCGCTGGCCTGCCCACCCCCACACATTCCCCTGCGGTGCCGGTGGCGGCAGACCGCCCGTCCGCCTAGCCGCCCAAGCTTCCCAGCGGTGTCAGTGTTGGCAGAAGATTTAAAAAAAAAACATGGGGCGAAGGAGGGGGACGGAGGGGCAGGCCAGCCAGCCGCGGGCCACTCAGAATGGCCTGACGGGCCGGATTTGGCCCCTGGGCCGGACTTTAGGAAGGCCAGCTGTAAATGTTTGCCAAGTTCTAGGAAAAACTGAACACTGCAATTGTTCTGAAATCTGTGTTTTAAACAATTCCTCTCCCAAAGATTGTACTGGGAACCTGTAATTCAGAAAAGCTTCCTGTATATTGATCAAACATTTTTCCACATTCATGAAGTCTATTAGGCAGTAAATATTTTATAAAATTGAGGAATCAGCCTTACTGACTTCAGAAGAAAAGTCATGTATGTTATTGCCAGCACCACACTGCTTAACTGTACTTGCAGTGGAATGTGCTGTTACTTTACACCTAAAATCATTTTTTTTCCTTATTAGTCTTGTGGCCTGTGATTAAAATTAATTTTTAAATTATTTTTAGAAAGCCTATTTTTAGAAAAAAAATTAACCTCTTTTAATTATAGCACGAAGTCTTCTGTTTGTTTTATACCTTTTGGCACCCCCTTGTTCATTGTATTGTCTTACAACAAACAAACAAAATGCCAATTCTCTAATTTGTGGTATTTGTGCCGAATAGAGATAAGCACGAATAAAACTTTTTTCATTTCCGTTATTCGTTATTTGTTTCATTACATAACGAAACGAATAACTAACATTGTGATGAAATTGGAATGAACCGAACAGAACCACAAAAATTAGGTTTGTTACATTTCGTTTTTCGTTAATGGCGATGCACAATGAAATGAGCTGTTTTAAATGTTAAAAAAACCCCCTGGACATCCATAAAAATGCAGCAATCATTATTTATACTGTCTGATAATCCCTACCGGGGGGGGGGGTCCTTAAAACATTTGTTTTTGTCTTCTCCCATTGCAATGTATTTTTCTTTTCCCTTTAAGGATGACAAAATGGATGTCACCAGCAACAAAATGGAGGCAAGCCATGTGATGGGATCATGTAAATTCTTGGACAACTTCAACCAATACCATGCCCAGGTTGCAGACTGGGCAGGTCTGGCAGCCACAGAGGGCATAAAAAGCTCTGGCAGCCCCCGTCCTCCTTGCAGTCTCCGGTGGGAGTTAGGGTGGGATTGCTGTCTCTGTGACTCGTTATTTTCACTTTAGGCCAGCCAGGCAGGTGTGTGTCTCTGTGTTCCTGTCAGCTGCAGCCTGGCTCTTAGGGGAGAGAAAGAAGAGATTTCTCTCTAGCTTCAGTCCTGCAGCCTCCCTATGTGCGTGCGTGTGTACCTCTCGGTGAGTACCCTCCCCTGCCCCGCAGTGCAGTCACTCTGCAGCTGCCTTGCACCCTGGGCAACACCCACCGCTGCCTTTGCAACCTCCCTGCGTACCTAGTCTATACTGTGTCTCTGCCAGCATCAATTTTTTTTAGTGTTTTCCCTCTGGGCTAGGGCGTTGGGGGATGCCTGCGCACGGAAGTACTTTAAAAATCACGCAAAAGGCGTGTAAAAACAAAAAAACGAAAAATGAAAATGAATGTTTTTCAAAAATTTGCAAAAAAAACTAAAAAACTAAAACAAACCGAAATGGACCCCTCAACAAAAAAACAAAAACCGAAATGCCATTTTTTTTCTATTAGTGCCCATCTCTAATGCCGAACCCTCTATTAACTTGACCTTTATATAATATGTAATGTGACCTCCCATACATTTTACCAGTAGGTATTCCTCCATTCTATGCCCCAACAATGCTTCCCCTCCCAGCAAGAAAGACTGGATATTGTATTGCATGACTAGGCAAATAAGAAAATCCAATCATTGACATTAATATATCATATATTTTAATGGCATCCTTTAACCTCCCCCGGCACCACAGAACACTTCTGCTGGCCCAGACTGCTGTTATATCGATTCCTCCTTTGGCAGCAGGTGGATGTATGGACTGGCCAATGACACAGTCTCCAGATCTGGTTCACTGGTTACACAAAGTAGGAGGGCCACTTCAGACAGATGCTGGGGACAGACGGCAGTGGCCGGCATGATGCCAGAAGGCAGAGCTATAGATGTGCCATGCAGTGTGTCCCCAGACTGCCTCCCTTTGCAAGTAGCCTTTGCATGAAGTAATACAATATTCCTCACAATATGACCAAAGATCATCCCACTTTCTGCCAATCTATGAATGAATGAATGCAGGAAAAAGTAAAAAAGGAAGGAGGAAGAGAAAGGAAGAAAAATGTGCATTCTCTTCATTTCCAGAGCGACAGCGCAATTACCGGTAGATTATATTTCCTTTCCTATTGAATGAAGCTGGCAGGGGCTACTGTGCCCACCACCTCCTGCATATTACTTTCATTTGGCACTGAAGGTATAAATGAATTTTGCCAGGAAAATTATTGGACTCTTCGGGCAATTTCTCTTACCACAGCATGTTCTGTTCCATCATATCCTGGTAAATTACTGGTAGAATTGATTGCAAGTCCATGACGATAATATCTTTATGTGTTTATACATATCTCTTGCATCCATCTGCAAAAAGTCCAAGGTTTATTACCCATAGGATGACTCCATTCATTTATGAGTCCCACGTATTTATATTCTTTATAAGGGAATAGCATTCCTTGGGGCGGTGGGGGAGGGGAAAGTGTCTTCCACAAAAGTGGATGAGGCAACGTGGGTGAGCACAGCCCACCTACTTCTTGTAAAGAGGTGACCCTCATCTGTGTGAGGAGGCATGCCACGTGATCCGTTGTTCTGGAAAATCAGCATCCTGAATCATTTACAGTACGTGGAGGGCTCTTGTCAGGAAGTCTCTTTCCACATACAGCTGGAAGACACAAGGAAGACACAAGGAGGGACAGAGTTAGTGATGGTCAACTGCTATTATTCTGTCAGTAAATGGTTGTTGTGAACTACTGAGGTTTGGGGTTGTATTTTTAGCATTCCACCCTTCAATATTTTATAGCCCAGGTTATTATCATGGTGTAATTCCATATTTTTTCCTTAACTATGACTACTTCCATTTGCTTTTGGCGAAATATATTTGACTTTAAAAAAATCTGAGGCTTCTGAGAGCTTGTCAAAATGATAAACACAGAACCCACAGAAAATCCTTGGTTCTCAGTTCAAATACTCATTTCATTTTATTATCTTTCTCCATGTGCTGGTACAATATACCAAAAAGAAAATATCTGTTTTATTTCTTAACTTCAACCAGGAGCACTAATGAGTTGACCCATTGAAATAGACATTTTATGCCTCCTAGGTTTTTTTTTTTTAAAAAGGAAAAGCTGTTGGAAATTACAAAAGATACTGGCATCAACTCCAGGCTCAACATCTAATGAAAACATGATCTTCTTGCATGCTGCTTTTAATTAGAATTGTGGATAAAAGAAAAATATTCCATCTAATATCTTTTTACATATAACAGGCCATGTTCAACATAAAATGAGAAGGGTTTAAATGGCCCTTTTATCCCTGGATTTTTAAGATGACAAACACATTCCCACATCCCCTTAAAAAACTCTGCCAATTTTTTTTCAATTAAGAGTTTTGCTTCATAAGGAAATCTACAGGCAGAGCCAAAGGGATAAAAGCGTAAACCATATAAGGTCAAGTCAAGGAACAGTAGTGTCTCTTCTTTCCTTCTGTGCACAGCAGGTCACAATCAGAGTAACCTATTAACAGAATCATGAGTTTCATGCAATTTTTTTCATATTGTTACTGTTCATCATGGTCATGTGGAACCCCACATAATTAAATTGTACACTGCCCAGAGAGAGTGATTTAAGCTCTATGGGTCTGTATATAAGCAGCACACGTTGTGGATCCCAATACCACAGTGGACGATGGGTGTGGGAAGTGGATTGCAACCTTCATAGTAGATCTTCAGATTCAGGATCAGAGCTTTCATTTTCAATCTAAGTGTCAACAAAACCCAAAGTAGTTGTTTTTAAACTGATAACCAAAGATGCAGGGACCACTCTAGGTCCTTAAATGACCTGGACTTGTTCTCAAATTCTTTTGATATCTTGCCATAATATTTGGCACTTTGCAAATTTTGTAATTTTGCATTCCCTTGTTGATGAAAGTCTAACTTCCATAAAGTTCTTCTTTGTTGCTTATCCAAAAATATAATATCCAGTTGATTATTAAAATCTACTTTTTTAAAAAACATGTTGAGAACTTGATTGTTGCAGTGTAGTGTTGGGGTGAAATTCTTCAAACTGAAGGAGGCTGAAATTTATAAGATGGGGGATAAGATGCAAGTACCTGTAATCTAAAGATTTAGCCGTTGGCTGGACTATGCTTTTTTTTTTAAAAAAAAAACACATTATTATTACTTTGCACTGATTATGTCTTAATATTCCTTGGAGGTGAGCAAAGGGTCAAGCCTAAACATTACAGATCAAGCCCTAAAAAACTGCATGTGAGATGATATTTTTGCAAAAGTAGTTTCTTTTTTTTTAATTTCAAAAGGAAATTAGCAGCTAGTTTGGTTGTCATTTGTTGTTGATAATGATGCTATTAACAGTGTTAATATGCTGCCATTTGCAGCATTAGGAAGGTTGAAAAACCACTGCCTTAACCAGTTCTGGGATTTCCCTGAACACGCATATGGATGACAGTCCGATGTTGGCCACACCACCGTTTAATTAACCAACTGTTTTAATGGTTTCTGAGGGTCCCTCCTTGTTTCCACATAGTGTTGCTTCCACAGAATGTTGCCAATGTCTCAAGTACAAATGACACAATAACGCTAATTTAATTTATATTAATACTGGGCATGTGTAATGGCAGCATCCTTTAGAAATGCAGGTTTTGGAAAACAAGACCCCACCATCGAAATATCTAGGATCCTCTTTACACTAAGTCTAGATTCCCACAAAAGTGTGAGTCTAGTCTGTAATAATAATCACTGCATCAGGGCCACAACGTCCTCTCTATCAATATTTTCGCCCTTTTCCTCATCTAATAAAATGTACTGCTGGGAGATTGGGAGAAAGGTCAAACTATATAACACTGTTTGTGAATTATTAGAAGCAGGTCCCCCTCACAAGCAAAATACCTTCATTTGTCTTAGCATGTGAGTTCTTCAGTTCTGCATCTCACAAATGAGTGTGTATTTCTTTCCTGATTTGTAATTGAGAGATAAACATAGAAAACATTTACTAGTCTAGCCTCAATGGAATTCCTCTCCACAGGGAACATTTAATAATCTCCTGATTCTGAAGCTGGCCTCCCTTATCGATTGACGCAGAGGCCAGAAGCCAAATCATAACTTTCAGTTCAATCTTCCATGGTCAATAAACCGTTCCTGATGTGGTTCTTGGGGGTGCAGGGACATCCATGCTGGCTTGGTGCATGAAAGAAAAAAGACTTGCGGAGCTGTGGAGAGCCCAAAGGGAAGGGTGTTGAACTCGTCGTAAGTGGCGTGGCCTAAGGTGAATCTTAGATGTTTATGGTAGTCTGTAGCGGACAGTTGCCAAGAAGGTCCCAGCTGTGGCCTAAAGGAACTGAGCACACCTCAGCTGAGGCAGAGTACATATAGTAGGGGGTGGTCCTAGCAGAAATGTGATATAGCTCAGGAACCTTCAGAGAATTTATGCACACTTTAAACCAGTGGTTCTCAGCCTGGGGGTCCACAGATGTTCCTGGACTGCAACTCCCAGAAATCCCTTTCAACACAGCAAGCAGTGGAGGCTTCTGGGAGTTACAGTCCAGGAACATCTGGGGACCCCCAGGTTGAGAACCACTGCTTTAAACCCATTTGTGTGTATTCACAGAGTCCACAAAGAAGCAAGTATCCAAAGACTGTGGCACATGCACACAATCCTCCTCCAACTGCCTGGTCCAGTTTATTACTATTTAAAAATATGTAAAGAGGCCTCCTGTGGCTTTGGTGTTTCATCCCACTGATCATGGAAACAAGGAACCAGTTAATTTTAAACTGTTAATATCCTATTTTTCTATCTATAAGACACCCCATGTCTAAGATGGCCCCCATTTTTCCAATCCCAAATTACAGTTTTGCTACCTTCACAGTTTTCTCCTCAGTTTACTTCCATGTATAAGACAACCTTCAATGTTTAGTCTAACAATTTTAGACAAAAATATAATCTTATACGTGGGGAAAATACTGCACATGTCAATACAGGCATGCCAAGATTTCAGTCACCTCCCCATCAATTCTTGAAAGAGAAAGGGAGCGGGGGTGGTGGTTATAGACCAGTGATGGTGAACCTATGGCACGGGTGCCAAAGGTGGCACTCGGAGCCCTTTCTGTGGGCACCCGACATTGCCCCTTCATAGCCACCTGTATACAGGTTAAATTACTGTATTGGCACTTTGTAAAAAAATTAGTGGGTTTTGAATTGCAGTTTGGGCACTCGGTCTCTAAAAGGTTCACCATCACTGTTATAGACCCTCAGGGTCAAATAAATAACAGTGTCAATTTGTCAGCTTTCCTTGCCACAAACCTTGCTCAAATGGATCCACCAAGAAACTGGTGCAATGATCAAAATAAGCTTACAGTGCTTATCTGCCTTCCCACCCCTGTCTCTTGCTCACAATCTGTAGCTCCCTAACAGCCCAAGTCTATATACAGTAGACATGCATAGCTGTGACTGGCTTGCTTAGCAAAAGCAATGTTCTATACTTGTTGGGTCCGTCTGCTACACCACCTGTCATTCTCAATCCCCATTATACAGCAAGATTGCCAGTATTATGGGTGTGATTCATATCCTGTTGGAGACAGTAGCTGGATGTCTTGAATATTGTGATATTGGACTGTATTGTACAGTACGTGTAAAGGCTGGAAGCCAATTTAGGTCAAAATCTTTATATCATGCTCTCTAACTTAGTTTCCTCCCAGCAGCCCATGGTACTTCTAAATCTAAGACAATGACAATGACAATGATAGGACACTCTGTCCGATATTTGATCAGTTTCACTATGCTGCATCCAGTGATTTCCAAAATAATTTTAAAATAGTGACATGGAAACAATAACGGCTTTTTTTTAAAAAGTCCCAGGTCACACATTATGACTACATACGTTGACTGTTAAATCCAGTTTGCTCCTCAGTACTCAAGACAGCGCTGTCATTACTGAAAAGATTATTAGAGGACTTGGATTATGGTGTTCCACTTTCCCTCATTTAAAACTTTGGCTACAATTCTGTGACAGACGTCTGGTAGAGTAAAATTATGACATGCAAATCTGATGATGTCATCAGTTGCGGCCTTATTTTGGTAACTGACAGTTTTGTATTGCACACACACACACACACACACACACACACACACACACACACACACACACACACATTTACTAAAAACAAGGCCACCACTGATGAAATCATCAGATTTAAGCAGTGTAACTATGTTGCTGGATTTTAGCTTATATCTACTTGTTGTAGGTGCAAGATCCACCAAAAGCAATTGGCCATATTTTGGAATGAACACATGGTAACTGTGTTCTGAAGCCAAACATCTCAAGGGATTAAAATGTGAGGCTACTAAGTAGCATGTGAGCACAACTGTGATGTGAATCTCTACAGAATACAAGCAGGAGAGAGATTATTGCACCCATATCCTACTCTTGATCTTTCCTTTGGTTGGCTACTGAGGGACCAGAACATTGGACTAGGTGGGTCTTTAACATTCTTGTGATGTTTCTAAGATCTGTAGCAACCATCTAATTGGTAATAGTAACATTAGCAAGACACTAGCAACACTAGAACCCGACAAGTATACAGTAGGACCCCAGTATCCACTGGGGATTGGTTCCAAGCCTTCCTGTGGATAATGAAAACCGTGGATAAGAGAGAACGCCAAAATGTCCCCAAAACTGCTGTTTTGTGATAGTAACTTGCTTTACAGCTGCTGTTTTGCAACAGTAGCTTGCTTTACAGCTGCTCTTTGTGATGATAGCTTGCTTTATGGCTGCTGTTTTATGACAGTAGCCTGCTTTACAGCTGCTCTTTGTGACAGTAGCTTGCTTTGCGGCTGCTGAATCATTTATTTATTTTTCCTCTGTCAGCCATGGATAACTGAATCAGTGGATAATGAATCAGTGGACATGGGGGTCCTACTGTAGAAGCAAAACTTTCAGTTTAGAATTCTGTGCCTTGGGGCACATTTACCATGGCACTTGCTATATTCAAAATCGAACCCTGCTTGAATCCTAGACTATTGGAAAGTCAGTGGGATTTCTAACAGGCCTCCCACTTTTCCTCCAGAAGGTATCCTACACCAACTACACTCCTCATGTGAAGGAGAAGGTGGAGCCAGGGACTGGGAGTTTAAAATACCTGTGTTTGTTGCATGCTGTCAAGTTGGAATTGATTTATCATCACCCTAATAGGGCTTTCAAGGTCCTCGTCCATCTGTTTATTCACTGCACTATACTGGGTACCTTTAGGATACTTGGCAGCTATTAACAAATTTGGGCAGGGCAAGGGGGATGATGTTATTTGCTTCATATTCCCTCCAGCTGCATTCATATATCATGCAGCCAGATACTAAACGTTCTAATCACATATCTCACTCTTCCTCAGATATTTGTGTAAATAACTGCAGTTCCCTGGGGAATTTCAAACGAGTGGAGAAATTCAAACGAATGGATGAGCTGTGAGGGAATCTGCCAGTTTAATTAAGCCTTTGGATGCCTTGGGGAGGAAAACGCAGGGGATTGGCCCTCCATCACACTGAATTCAAGTTGTCAATCCTCTTAGACTGACAGGCCACCTTTTGCAACAATGGGCTGAGATTTATCAGTGGTATTTAGGGTGCCTTGTCTTGTAGGTTAACTGTCTCTGAGGGATGCCATTGTAGATCACCGATCCCTGTAGCACATGAGATTGCTGGGACAGGCAGCAGGGGTTTCCTTAGTGTGGCTCAAACAGAGAAGCCTTTAGAAGGGAACTCAGGCCTGAATGTAATAGCAACAAATCAGTTACAGCCCATCTGTAGATAGGTTAGCAACAGCAGGACTCTTGCACCTTTAACAACGGTGAAGGGATTGCAGCACGCGTGACATGTTTGCCATGACATAACTGCTAAAATCTCTTCTTTTATGCAATTATTAAAACTGTAGAAACCCTGCCTGTTTTCTTCTAGCCTGACAGCTCTGAGGATAGGGGAGTATTTAGGCTTGGACTGGTTTTTTAAGAACTTTCAAAAAATTTGCAAATGTGTTCACATTTTGAATGGAATGAAGTTGAGAATAGTGGGAAAACAAGTAGATGATTGCTGGCAAAAAAAAAATTCCAAAAAGTATTGAGGTCCTAAACCAGTGGTGGTGGACCTTTTAGAGACTGTGTGCCCAAGCTGTGATTCAAAACCCACTAATTTTTTGCAAAGTGCCAATACAGCAATTTAACCCGAATACATTTGACTGTGAAGGGGCGGTGTCAGGTGCCCACAGAAAGAGCTCCAAGTGCCACCTCTGGCACCCATGCCATAGGCTCGCCAACACTGTCCTAAACCTTGAAGGTTATAACCAGCACCTTAGATAGAACATGGAAATGAAGAGCAAGCAAATGAAGGCATGCCAGGACTAGGAGATATAAGATAGAATTAAGATAGAACGAGTATTTGCTGAAGTTTTAATTGTTCTCAGTAGAGGGATACCATTCGTTGTTGTGTTTCTTTAGGAATTCTCCCTTCTGGGAGCCAACCTGTCAAATATCTACAGACTCTCCTGTGAGAGCCGTCTTAGCCAGAAGGGTTTTTTTGGCCCAGCATCAGCCTACTTTCACCTAGCTCCCGGTTCAAAAAAAAGGGAAATGTTTTAATGCTTGCTGGAAGCTTTCTGTTCAACAGGAAGTCAGACCAAACTAAAAACTTACATTAAGCCAGAAAGCCCCCCAGCATAGGCTTTTCTCCCAAGTGAATCCCATTTAGTTCTGTAGGGGTAGCCCTATGGGGCTAAGCTTCCTGAATAAAGAATTGTGGAATTTGTAGTCCAAACAACAAATGGCACATCCCCAGTTCTCAGCTCCAAGCTGTCTGGTATGAGGGTTGGATATCTATTGAATTAAACAGATTCAAATATTAAACTTCAAAAAGGATTGTCCGGTTGTCTTTTGCCCAAACCAAATAAGATGGTAAATCGATGTCCATCTTTTCTCCAGAAATAAAGCCCTCTGGGTATCAGCTTCTTTATTAAAATTTAAAAGGAGGAGAGAACTCTTCAGTTACAATCACATACAGTGGTACCTCGGTTTAAGAATGCCTCAGTTAACAAAAAAGAAAAGGTTTAAGAAATGAAATTATTGGAAATGGGTATGCCTCAGGTTAAGAAAAAAATTTCAGGGGAATGCCCCAGTTTACGTTTTTTTTTTTTTTTGGTGTGTTTTTTTTTGGGGGGGGGTAAGGCATTAAAAGTCGATGTGTGATGTTTACATGTCAAAAAAAGGGAGATCGCTGGGTTTAAGAACATTTTAAATGGAATGCCCTGGATTGACTTTTTTCTGACCACTGTAATGGATTAATTGGTTTTCAGTGCATTCCTATGGGAAACTGCATTTCAGTTTATCAATTTTTCGCATTATAAAATGGCTTGGAGAATGAACTAATTACTTAAACCGAGGTACCACTGTATCTACTTACTGTACTTCTGAGTAGATGAGATACAACTGTACTGACCATGCGCTATACAATACACCGTTCCTACTTGCTTAATGCCCATTTATACCCCCACCTTAAATGAAACCACTATGTAGCACACTGTTGCTCTATCGGTACTATGCCTCTGGAGCGGAAGAAGGGCAGGCAATGATGCAAAGGAAGTCATGCCTCCTTTTGCATTGCACGTGGGAAAGGGGCTCCAGATGAACCAGCAGAAGTACATTGTCAGCACTCCTAGCCTCAGTCGTCCATGCATGGAGCATGGATGTCTAAAAACACAAAGACCACAGGAAAAAGCTAAAGGTCCAGCTAGACAATATAGATAGCACTTGGTTAGAAGCAGAAATGTCTTAGGTGTTCCAAAAGGAGCACATGCCATACCATGAGTTTATCCCACCTTCCATAGCTTGTAAGTCAGATTGTTTTTGTTTGGTTATTGATCATCACATTTGTTTTGTGGTTAACATAAAAACATAAGAACGTAAGTAGAGCCATGCTGGATCAGGCCAAAGACCCATCTAGTCCATCTTCCTGTATCTCACAGTGGCCCCACCAGATGCATTTGGGAGCGCATGCGACTAGATATCTGTCTCCTGATACCACTCCCCTGCATCTGGCCCTTGAAGTACCCCGGTTTTTAAGCCTGGAGATTACACATCTACCTCATGGTTTGTAACCTGTGATGGACTTTTCCTCCAGGAATCTGTCCAATCCCCTTTTGAAGGCATCCAGGCCAGATGCCATCACCACATCCTGTGGCAGGGAGTTCCACAGACTAACAACATACTGGGTAAAAAAAAATCTGTTGACTGTTCTCACTCTCCCAACCCTCAATTTGAGTGGTTGTTCAAGTTTGGAGGTTAGAAAGAATCCTTCCCTAACATACTCTCTAACAGCGTGCAAGATGTGACTTCTAATTCAACTTCTTATGCACATAAGGGCTTTCACATAACATGGAACACTGTACAGGTTTCAGACTCCGCAGAGGCCTATGCACTTAGAGGTCTCTTTCCATGCACAACTTGGGATATTTGGCTGGGGGTGGGTGAGAGGGGACCAAAGATAGCTGGTCTCTCTCTAGCTATCTGGGATATACAGGGAAATATCCTACCCCTTTGCATTCACGAAGTCCTCTTCATTATGTGTATCTTTATAAAGGAGGTTGTCATAACCCACTGGGTCAAGGTTTAGTTTCCCCAACAATTAACAAAAGTTGTCATATCAGGATAGCACTACAGGGCCAATGGTGTCTGTGAGGAAGAGGAATCAACACATTATTCTGAATGAGATGCCTCCCAACTCAGACCACCATTTGCTAGTGTGGTATTGTAACAGCAAGATGACATATACCCCAAGGGGGTGGATAAGTTTTTATCTTCCAGAGATTGATAAATTACTATATCCATCATCTTTCACATTGGCCAAGGAGGCAGAGGGAAGCTGATGGGAACTGGACTCTTTAATATTTGGAGAGCTGTAAGCTCTGCATCCCTTCTCTCATTGGAGGATGTGTGTGGAGGAGCCTTGTGGCACAGTGGTTAAAGTGCTGTACTGCAGCTGAAACAGTGCTCACAACCTGGGGTTCAGTCCCAGGTAGCAGGCTCAAGGTTCACTCAGCCTTCCATTCTTCCAAGGTCAGTAAAATGAGTATCCAGTTTGTGGGGAGGGGAGTCATTGTGTAGCTTACATAAATAAAATGTAACCCCCCCTCCCCAGAGAGTGCTTTAAGCAATATGGGGCGGTATATAAGCAGAACACTTTGCTTTGTTTTGCTTTGGAGAAGAAGTTACTGAAATCAAAGAATGTTCTGGAAGCCGGAGTGCCTGTGGGGTTGAGGGAAGGTGAGAGTAAACCTGAGGCAATGCTTGTTAGAAGGATATAGAAAGGGTGATCTGGGCTGGGGGGGCATTCTTTCTGTTTCCCTCAGATATAATGATTGACTCTACTGAATAGGGAGATGAGCACCGCCCCTAGAGTTGGACACAACTAGCACACATGTGTGGGGGTAACCTTTACCTTTACCTACTGAGGAAACAGTATTCTGCCTGAGTTGTGCTGGGACAGGCCATAAAAGCTAAGTATCATCAGGACAGTGATACACACTCACTATATGGTGGAAGCATTGCAGGCTGGAGAGGCAATAGTGGATGCCTCTCCTTATATAACATCACAACACCTCTCTCTCTCTCTCTCTCTCTCTCTCACACACACACACACACACACACACACACACACACACACACACACACACACACACACACACACACACACACACACTTTGAGGCTTCCAGAACTCTCTTTGTTTTCTGGGTAGCCCTTCCACACATAGCAGCCCCACCCCCAAAAGGTGCTGCTTTTATGAATGCATAAGCCATCTACTCCAGACACTTATTACAATACATTCGGTTAGTACTAAAGTCACATGTTTATATTCATTTGCTTCCATCTGCCATCCCTTCTCTTTCCCACCCACCTCCTAATATGACAAGGTCATTTCTCCTGAAATGAGCTCAGTGTTTTGAAATAAAAAATAGACAAAATTTGTGTGCTTTTTTTTAAAAAAAAAAAAGCTCCTTCCATAGTCCTGAGAAGCTGCCGCTTCCCTTCCCCCATGCGTTTCCATAGATACAGTAAGTTAGATAATCTGAATAATAGTTTCTAAATTGAAAAGTGCTGGGTGTACCTCTCTGATGCCCAGCATTTCATCATGGCAGGGCTATTCCCACAGCGATAGTTCTCAGTATCAATCATGAGATAGGGAAGCGAGATTTGCAACATTTTGGATAGCTGTTTGGCAGACATCATCATGACCTCATCCAGACTGCAGTCACCTCTCGCTTTACACAGGAGGAAGCCTCCCTGTGTCCATTGCCGCCGGGAAGTGGATTGGTTTTCTTAAAAATTATTTTACTTCCCTTTATTTTAACAATCCTTCACATTACAAACAAAATGGAAAATGTAAAAGATAAAAGACAAAAGAAAACTTAGCATTACATAGTACAATACATTGTAATCTTACTTATTCATTAATTAATGTGTAAATAGCTGGTGCCTAAGATGGTAAACTAATTAATAAGCCGGGAAGTGGATTGATCTTCAAATTCAGGATCAGAGCTGATAACCAAAGATGCAGGGACCACTCCAGTCCTTAACTGACCTGGACTTGTTCTCATATTCTTTTCATATCTTGCGATAATATTTGGCACTTTGCAAATTTTGTAATTTTGCATTCCTTTGTCGATGAAACTCTAACTTCCATGAAGTTCTTCTTTGTTGCTTATCCAAAAATATAATATCCAGTTGATTATTAAAATAATAATTGCACCCGTGAAACGTCCCTCTGTGGTGATGCAACTTTTGATCACATTTCTGTTGTGCATTGAGGCCACACGGCATTTATTCCAAGATCTGCATGTCCCAAAGTGTTTTGGGGTTACCGAGTCATTCCTTTCCAATTCAGAAAGTGCATAAAGCTTCCTGTTGAGACCATTGCACAGAAATTAACTGACACATCGACACAAATGCCATGGAAGAATTAAAAAAGAAAAGAAAAAAAAACCATTTTAAAAAGAACATTCATGATGACAGTACTTCTTGTGATAAAGCTGTCCAACAAAACGTGGAAGTCTCTAGAAGAACAAGAAATGATCTGGAGTTAACACTGTGGCGTTGACCTGTAAGATGAATAATGTATGAGAGGTGTATGTGCTGATTGGTGGGTTTATAGACCAATGAGAGAGTCTGGGGAGTGGCCCAAGAGGATTTAAGGCACTGCTCAGCATTTGTTTTATTTATTTATTTATTTATTTATTTATTTATTTATTTATTTATTTATTTTATTATTAAATTTATACCCCGCCCATCTTCCCGAGGGAAGTGAGATAGGGGCTGACAGAAAGACCTGCACTTGGAGATAGGGCTAAAAGACAGAGTCTGAGAGATTCGGGTAAAGTCTGGTACTGTCCCAGGGCTAAAGAAGAGATAGGATTGCTAGAGTATCTGTGAAGAAAACTAAGGCCACTATCTCACCTGGGGGAAGATCCGGATATTGTAAAAGTCTGGCTTTTCTTCTTTCTTGGTCATGTGACTGAAGATGTGGTATCTCCGTTCCCATGTACAAGGGTTGTTTTAAAAGCACAGACCAGCCCCAGAGCCAGCAAGTGGCACTAAAAAAAAAAAAATAAAAAAAACAGCACTGACAGCCCAAAGGCCAGTGATCAGCACTGGGGGGAGGGGAAATTTAAAATATATATATATTAATAAGTGCTGATGAGCCCCAGGATGAGCTGGTCGGTACCAGAAAAATTAAATTAAATTAAAAAACATCACTGACAGCCCGAAGGCCAGCTGATCAGTGCTGGCGGAAGAGGAAATAATTTTTTTTAAAAAATTGTCGACGAGCCCCAGGACAAAAGTGAGCTCGAATGAACTTCTGGCTCACATTTTTTCCTGGAGCAAAACATTTGCAACTTCTCTGGTAGTTCTTGGAAAACTCGCTAAAGGGGGCATAAGCCCAGTGGCCGTGGGGACAAGATTTTTGGAAACACTTTATCTTGAAATTTAATCAGCATTTTAAAGGACGTGTAATAGAGCCTTAAGTGTTCAAAGTTTGTAAACTTAGGAACTGGGTGGGCATTCATTGAACGTTATTAGTTATCAAACTTGAGTGGGTTTGAGCTAGATTCATCTTTTTGTTTATACTTCAACATGTTACCATTGATGATTTTGCTTCAACTTTGTAATAAATAAATTTCTTTTATTTGTATTCGACTTAAAAGTAACATTCTCCTCATGTGAATACAGCCTGAGATTGGGAAGAGAGACTTTTTCTCTCCCCCATGTGAACTTTTTATTTCAGGCAGGAAATTGATATAAATCCATAGTATCCTCCACCCACCCACCATCCCCCCCCAACCAAAGCATTTGATAAAGATGAACACTATGTTGGAATGTGGTGGCCTGGTTCAAGTTGTTGCAAGGAATATGCGTGTGTTTAGTTTTGCTGTTGTCGCATCTCTCCTCCCGAAAGGTTTTGTATACAAAGAGACGGGAGGAGAACATATGTGCTTGTGTTCTGTTTATAGGCCTCTCCGTCTGCAACACAGAAAGAACATGAAGGGAAAAACCCATACAATGTTCCTGCAGACAATGACAGTGAGCAACTGCTGTCAAGGGTCAAAAGGAGTTGGGGACGCAGCCAGGAAGGCACTTGTTAGTTGTAATGAAATGAATCCACTGCCAGGAAGCAAGGGAATTGAAATGCCATCTATTTATACGAATGCTGATCTGCTGCAAGGAACCGCCCTTAAGAGGGTTTTTTTTGGGGGAGGAGGGGGCAATGATTTTTCTCTCGAAGCCATTGATTGGGCCGCAATACAGTGGACCCTTGTATAACAAACAGCTTGTATAACATAAAATTTGTACAACATAAAAAATTCCAGAGATAGGGGAAATTTGTTTAACATAATTGCCTATGGGGAAAATCTGTAAAACATAAAAATGGGATTCCTATGGAATTTGCCTATGGGAATTTGTATAAAGGAAAATTTGCTTAACATAATTTTATTTGGAACGAATTAATTCCTTTATACAAGGTACCACTGTATTTGCATCCAACATTGCACAAGCCATACACATGAACCATTTTATTCTAAACCATCCAGGGCATTTTTTAAATTAACGGTTGCTCCACAAATGCTGTACAGGAATACATTGAAAGCATTATTCTGTAAACACATTTTGCACCCAATGAATTTTGCAGGCGCCTCATTAACTTTGATTTCACAAATCAAGAGGTGGGTATGGATCATAACAGGGGTTTGCCCAATACACACACACCCATGTCAAAGAAGGCAATTTAAGAGGACTGCCAAGCATGAATTGCAAGAGCACTTGGCCTGTAATGATTGAAATATGGAAAAGCAAGTAGCCTTGTCTATAGCAGTCATAACATCAAATTTACAAGAGGACTGTAGAATAAGGTGTTGCAAGAGCTAGGGTACAAATATCAAAGTTTCCAAGGAAAACTAAGCTTTAAGTCAGTGAAAATCAGGTAAGCAAAAGGTCTGTTCTAGTTCACTCAGTGGTTTGATTCTTCCATTAGTCAGATAGCCACCATTCTCAATGTCTAAATAACCACAATGGAAACAAAGTGTGATTGCAATGATACTATGTTTTCAGTGTTAGTTTCCATCACTCATAACTTTTACATGGATTTTTACTCTCTCTTTCACTGCTTGCATTCTCTTGTATCGTTAATGTTGCCTTTGAATGCTGTAAGATGTCCCCACAATTCCTGTTATATCAGTCAAACTTGAATATGTCTTAATAGCACCCAGTTCCCTTTACTGGAAAGACTGTATATTGTCCCACTGACTCTCCAGGAACACAAATACTGTAAGTCATCTTGGGTGGCCTTTTCAGCAAGGACAAAGAGGTGGGGTAAAATTACTCAAAATAAATAAACATAAATAAGGCTAGAAATAAATAATGAAGAGGGGAAAGGGTAAATAAATAAAAGAAATAAATAAAGAAGAAAGAGGGCGACCCAAGACCAGATCTTCTACTCAGTACAGGCAGCCGTGCCAGTGTCAAGTGTCCCTTCTTCTCCTCGCAGCCCTGCCGCGGTGCTCGTGGGGCAGCCAGACGCCCCTCCTCCCCTTCCCCTCACCTAGTGGTTTGTTCTGGGCTGGGGCTGCAGTCAATGGAAAGGGGTGGTGGTGGTCCAGGGTAAAAAAGGGAGGAGGGAGAGGGAAGCGCTGGCGGCGGCAGCACAGGGCAGAGACCCCCTTATAACTCTCCCAAGCTTCTGTCTATTTCAAACACAAATAAAGCCCTCCTCTCTGCACTCACATCCCAGATCATTATCATCTTCTTGTTGGTAATAAGAGTAGGACCCCAGTATCTGCTAGGGATTGGTTCCAGGCCTTCCCGTGGATAATGAAAACTGTGGATAAGAGAGAAGCCTGCCCATCCACCCCCAAACTGCTGTTTCCTGACAGTAGCTTGCTTTATGACTGCTGTTTTGAGATAGCAGCTTGCTTTATGGCTGCTATTTGTGACAGTAGCTTGCTTTACTGATGCAATTTGTGACAACAGCTTGCTTTTCAGCTGCTGTTTGTGACAACAGCTTGCTATACAGCTTGCTTTTTGACTGCTGAATTATTTAATTTTTTTCCTCTGCCAACCATGAATAACTGAATCAGTGGATAATGAATCAGTGGATACGGGGGTCCTACTGTATTTTAAAAGTGTTGAAGGCCAGTTGCTTGTGAAGGCTGTGGCGTGTGGGGGGGGGGGGTGGGGTGGGGTGGGGGTGGGGGGGGGTAATATGCTGAGAAAAAGAAGCAGATTCCAAAACATATTTTAAGCATTGTTGTCAGGGCAGAGGAAATAAAGAGTCTAGGATAGCAAACATGTAGAGATAGACTTTCAGGTCTGTCTGTCTGTCTGTCTATATCTATCTATCTATCTATCTATCTATCTATCTATCTATCTATCTATCTATCTATCTATCTATCTATCTATCTGTTTGACTTTTGTACCACCTATCTAGCCCTAGGGCTACTCTGGGTGGTTTGCAACATAAAATTGCAATGTAACAAAAATAACACCTTTCCCAAAATCTACACTATATAGGCAGTATAGAAATGTAATTTGTTTTTTATCTGATTTTATTTGTGCTATCACTCCCCAGTAGTCATGTTGGCTGGTAAATCCTCTTTTGGGGAGTAAAAAGATAAAATAAAAAAAAATAAAAAAGATAGAAAACAAAAATGTCCAATTTCCAAATTGTATCCCTTGTTTTGGCTTCTCTGTCATCCTTCTCCGTTGTCCGCTTCCGCCAGTGGGAGAAATCCATTAATCCTTAAAAAAAAAAAAAAAAAGGACAGATTGGCGTAGCTATTTGGAATGAGTCTCAAAACCTCTGAAGGGGAGCAGGTTTTGGTTCAGTTGTCCAGTTTGTTTTAGTACTGTTAGTGCAGTCAAATTTTATAAGGGCAGTCATGGGAAGCTTCTTTCCTCCTCCCTGTCAACAGGCCCACATCCCTCGGCACTCCGTTTCCATTTGAGGAAATCCACCTCAGCTAACTCCTGCATCCCGCAGCAAGTACAAAGTGTCACACAGCACCAAAAAAAAAAAAAAAGTAGTACAAAGAGGACCGGCTGAATTTTTACTAAGCTCAACAATCTCCTTTGTATCTTGCTTTAAATCTGTACACGTACCGACAGAGGGAGAGCAAGTCCCCTGCACAATGCTTATTTCTCTGGGCTAGCCAAAGTGTCCCGATATATACATATATACAGACGGATTGTACAGGGTTGATCAGGCAGGCAGGCAGGCAGGCAGGCAGGCAAGCGAGAGGGGAGGTGACCAGGCGAGTGAAGGGGCAATCAGGTGGGGGAGGAGCATGCAAACAAGTGGGTGGGCAAAGGGGCAAGCGGGCAGGTGTCAGCTTTTTCAGCAATCCCACTGCTTTTTATTTATTTATCTGGTAGCAGGCTTCTTCTTCTCTTTTTTTTTTTTAAAGGGGGGAATGGGGCATTCACATAGGTGGAATTGATTCCACATCTGCTCCCAAAATAAATGGACCTACCACACAATGCTCTGCATATTCACATACCTCATGTGCACACAAAGAAATTGATGTTCATTTGTTTGTTCATTTGTTTGTTTATGAGAAACTGGTAGAACAAGTGGGGGTGGAGGGGTGTTGTAAGCCAGATCGAGCCCTCCGATTAGGCAGCCATTCAAATGGAGGGCATCTTTTTGTTGGCGAGGATCAACAAGGAAGATCATGATCTGGGTGCCCTTCTTGGACTCCAGAAGGATTTAACTCAGTGAGGGTATCAGTATAGAAAGGATGGCTACTGATCGCCAACGTTCTATGAGGACACGGCACTTGAAGAAGAAGGAGATGAGCCCAGAAGAAGTCACATCTAAAATGGTGCAAAAAACACTCTCTAATATCCCAACCTCTCTTAACTGGGGACTATTCCATGTGCCCAGTTGGGGGGGGAAAGGGAATGTCTGTTTTTGGATAAAAGTGGCCAATAAATAAGACAAATAAACAAAATGGGGGATACCATTGAGTTCAGAGTTCCTAAGCCTCCTTAAAGATCCCATAAAAGGAGAAGCAGAGCTCTAGGAAACACAGGGATTTTCTCCCCTATTTCCAAACATGGTGCAGCCTGGGAGTGGATCCTGGAGGAGCAGATTTGGCCCCAGATCTTCCCCAGTTGACCACCCTGCGTTAAATGCAGGATTATATCACACATCACTGGGTGCTTCTTCCAGTTCAGTGGTTGGAGATTCTTCAAGGTCCATCCTCACCTGCTTCAAGGCAACAGAACCTCTGCCAGGAGAGGACCTACCACACAATGCTTCTCTTCAGGAGAAACAAAAAGGCACAGTATCTTTCCTCGTATAAGACTATTTTTTTGCTAAACTTGTTAGACTAAAATTTGAGTGTCATCTTACTCATGGAAGTAACCCAAGGAGTGGCTGTGAAACTGTAATTTGGGGCTCGAAAAATATGGGGCTGTCTTATACATGGGGGTCATCTTATAGATAGAAAACTATGGTAGCTTACTCTCTCCTGTCTGTATTAGATGCTATTTGTTTATTTATTTAGACGAGTATTTTTGCCCCACCTTTCTCCTTGGAAAAAGATCTAAGGCGGTTTACAGTCATGAGGGACAATATACAGTCCAGTTCAATTAAGACATATTCAAGTTTGAGAAGCAAGGAATTGAGGGACATTTTACAGCATTAAAAGGCAACATTAAAGCTACAAGAGAACGCAAGCAGTTAAAGAGAGAGTAAAAATTCCATGTAAAAGTTATGAGGGATGGAAGTTAACATTGAAAGCATAGTGTATGTGCAATCAAAGAATGTTATAAGTGGTTATAAACACAAAGACTATGTGATCATGTATGGTAGAATCATATAAAGTGTTCTGCTTATATACTGCCCCATAGTGCTTACCGCACTATCTGGGCGGTTTACAATTTAATTTTGCAGGCTACACATTGCCCCCCCCAAGCAAACCGAGTACTCATCTTATCAATCTTGGAAGGATGGAAGGCTGAGTCAACCTTGAGCTGGCTACCTGAGATTGAACCCCAGGTTGTGAGCACAGTTTTAACCGCAGTACAGGCATTTAACCACTGTGCCATAAAAGACACTTAATCGGTAGTCCATCATTCAGGGAAAGCTTGCCTGAAGAAAAAGGTCTTTGCCTGTTTCCGGAAGGACATCAGAGATGAGGCAGTCCTGGCCTCTAGCGGGAGGGAGTTCCAGAGTCTGGGCACAGCAGCCAGAACATCCTTTCATGTGTTCCCACAAGACGTACCTGTGAGGGTGGTGGGATGGAGAGAAGGACCTCCCCTGATGACCTTAGCACCTGAGTCAGTTCATACTCTGAGATTTGATATTTGAGGTAGCTAGGACCCAGGCCGTACAGTGCTTTGTAGGTTGTGGCCAGCTATCTTGGCATAAAACATCTCGCAAATGGGCAGATCCACCCCCTCCATCTGGAGCAAGCCAAACGAAGTCCTGACCTTGCACATGTCTTCTTGGCGAAGATCAACAAGGAAGCTATGTTGGTGCCAGGAGCCCACTGCACACTTGGCGTTGTTCTGGAGAGCATAGGCTCCGCAGCTTCTAAGGAGCTTGACAGGAAAACATGACATCTCCAAGAGGGAGAAGAAGCCATAAACAACGATGCCTCTGGGCCTATCGTTTGCGAAAGACCTCATTTGAAAAATCTTCTCCTCAGCTCAGAGAAGTGGCGGTGGCGGCGGCGGCGGCGGCAGCTTTGGCAGAAGTTTTCTTAAGTTCCTCCTTAATAGGAGCTCTTGGGTGTCTTTAAGAAAAGGTTGACAAATTTTCTGCTGTTGACAGCCGCCTAGGCATTGCATAAGATACAGGTTCTTTTCAGGCTGATGACTGACAGCCCTACAATTAGGGTGACAAAAAGTAAGGAACAAGAGTTGAAAAGCGAGTGGAGAGTGTAACCACTTTGCAGCACGCGTTTGATAGGCAAATCCTCCTTTCCCCCAGAAAGAATGACGAGATAAACATCCTTCAAAACTGATATGCTTAATCCTTTTGCTCTGAGAGTCAGCAAAGAGGGGCAAGAATGAATGTGTCAATTCTACAGCTTCCGTTCAAAGGCCCGCCAGGTGAGTAAGTCAGATGCTCACCTTCATTATGTTAATTATGTCTGAGGAGGAGATGTGTCGGCGGTGCGGTATGCAAGCAAAACCAGGCTTTAGTGGTGAAAGAAATTTGTCTCTACAGGAGGATAAATTTGAATCTCTGATCAAGACATCTGGAACACAGACAGTCAGCTTCTTTTTTTAAAAAAAAAAAGCCCTAACGGTTGCTATTCATGAGCAGGCCAGCATGTAGACTAATTGTTCACAAAGCGAGACGCTAGGAATAAAGAACAACGGGTCCTGTTCCTAGATTAATTGCAGAGCTACTGTTGGTCTTGGCAGGCATCATTATCTTGAGAGAGATCCAATTAATTAAGGCAGTGCATTTCATAGCACTGGTGCTGGCAGTCAAGTGTTGCCATTAAGCCATAACACCCTGCATTCTGTAGAGTTTCTTTTAAGAGACAAAACAGACGTCAACCATTTTGCTTCCAAGAGCTTCTTATTTCACAAGACCATCAGGATAGTTGTCATTTAAGGGTCCATACCCCCCCCGCGCGCACACACGCACACTCCTGGCATTTCATGAGCGTTATAATTGTTTAGAACCCTTTGGCGGGCACAGTGGTTTCCACATGCAGCTTAATATGGATTTCACTATGGCTGCTTTCACACAACCACTAAAATCCACTGCAAAGTGCTTGCAGATGCGGAGCATAAAATTGATTTCCCATGAACAGTGGACATTTTTAAAAAGTGCAGCCAAGCCCACTTAAGCGTGACCCAGCGCATTAACGAAGTACCTGGTCTTGAGGTGGTAAAATCTTTGTTGCTGTTGCGATGCAGATTTTAAACCATTCCTCGAGTCCATGGGAACACAGAAAATGCGCACCAAAACCTTTTCGCCCCCGTTATGGTGGCTTTGCTGCGGTTCTCAGTTGTGGGATCAGAACGGTGGCAGATTTTCATAATGTGATCATGGGAACATCCGATCCGTGACATCAACCACGTAACTGCTCTGGGGAGGGGGGGTGATCTGGATCAACGTTTGCTGTGGATTTTAGTAGTCGTGTGAAAGCAGCCTATGTTATATTCATACCAGAGGATGGAGAACGTGCAGCCCTCCAGACACTTGGGTTGGGCATTGCGTGGCCTACAGGCCCACAAGGCACCCTTTTAACATAAACAAATCCCCACATGAATTTGGGTTTTCTCTGCACCTTCTGTAGCTCCATGACATCTTCTCTTCTGTGATAAATGTTATTTTAAGAAACAAACGTTGACTGGAGAGATTTGGAAAGTTGGTTGTTTCATTTTGCTTGCTATGACAAAAATGAAGAGTGCAAACCCATCTCAAGCCTTTCAGCCCCACCTCACACTTTCCCTTGGAAGCAGAAAATTGTCACTCTGGATAAAAGGGGGAGGGGGGATGTTGTCTCCTTTGATTGCCCTAACTAAACACTTTTCCTACATGTCTGTCTGCTTTGGAGGGCCAAAAACTGAGAGAGAGGTGGCTACCAAAGAATAAAAAAAGGAGTTGTCTCCAGAACTTTGAGATGTGAAAAAACATGCTATAACTTCTTTACTAACTGACAGCACTTCAGAACTGGGAAGAAACAGAGGAGGTTTCCACTGACATCTGTTTACCTTTATTTATTTATTTATTTATTTATTTATTTATTTATTTATTTATTTATTTTTTCTGAACCACCACCACCCCGTTAGTGCAAACCGCACAACCTAGGGTGGTTTACAAAATGGTTAATCATAAAGTACAATTTAAAAATTACAGTTACAATACAGCCAGCATGGTGGATTACTGTTGCCCATCATATCTGAGACTTTCTTTTGTTATCCTTTTATTTATCCAATTTCTTTCTTTATCCCTTTATCCTTTTGTTTTTAACAATGTCTTCGTGAATGTTCCAGGGAACTCTAAGGCTGATTTGCAGACCATATGGAAGATGAGATGTTTAATTTATTTAAAGGGGTTCAGACATTACTTTTGTAGGCTTAGTTACTCAGGAGATACTATGCCCAGTTGCTGTCCTGCTATGCCTGAAAGGGTGCACTCTGTGTATGCTTCAGAACACTGCTTATTCTATTGTAATGTGTGAGTATAAGGTAAATTAAGTTAGCTGTATTATTTTCTGATGTGTTCTTTTGGTTACCTTAGCTTTGTCTCAAATGTATTTGTCTAGAATTGTTCTTTGACGCTTTCTTGAAACCTTTGGGACTTTGGGGGACTTTTTGAGTGGCTAGAGAAGGACCCCCAAACCTCTTTACAGTTGCAGCCACTAATCTGGACAATACTAACAAGAGTTAGCTTGAGTGTCACTACTGTTGCCTCTTCCTCCAGTGTCACCTTCAGCAACCACTGCTGCCCAGTATCTGCCTCCACCCATCATCTTTAGAAGTACCCATTCTCATCTTGTGCTGTGGCTGCTATTTCTGCCTCTTAGTCTGGTGCTTCATCTGTGATTGTTTTGCCTTGGGTGACCCTGCTAGGAGTCCAGGTTCATAAAGGAGTCATGCCTCATGGCAGCATTGCTCTCAAATTCTCTGACACACTTGAACATCCTCACTACATTAAGGTGAGCATCCAAGAAGAAGCTGGCCTAGTCAATATTTGTACTTTAAAATATTTATTTATTTATTTACTTACTTACTTACTTACTTACTTACTTACTTACTTACTTACTTACTTACTTACTTACTTACTTACTTACTTACTTACTTACTTACTACTGCCCATATTCCAGAGGAACTCTGGGTGGTTTACAACAATCACATATATATTGATAAAAACAAATATCAAATATCAGGCACATCATCCAAAACAAAACAAAAACAAAACAAAAGCTAATAATAAAAATTGGTCAAGGCAGCGGCAGGGGGGGAAAAAGCTAATGGTTTCTCTAAAAAGTCGTGTCTTGAGAGCTTTTTTGAAAGCTGTCAGGGACTATGCTAGGCATTCTCACTTGGTAATATATTCCAAAGCATGGGGGTGGCCACAGAACAGGCCCTGTTTTGAGTAGTCGATTTCCGGGCCACCCTGCTAGTGGCCACCCAAAGTGAGAATGCCTGCAATGTTCTAGTGGGTCGGGCCTCAGTTGACCTTTGGAAGATCTGCTCTGCCAGATACTCAGGTCCCAAGCTGTGGACTGTTTTGTAAGTCAAAACCAGGACCTCGAACCTTATTTGGGACGCAACAGGCAACCAATGCAAGCGAGCCAGAACTGGAGTGATGCGGTCATATCTGCTCACGCCCACCACCAGTCTGGCTGCTGCATTTTGTACCCACTGTAGCCTCCGAACAAGGGTCAAGGGCAACCTCATGTAGAGAGCATTGCAATAATCTATCCTTGAGATCACAAGCGCCTGCACAACTGTTCTCAAGCAGGCCTCATCCAGGTACGGGCAAATCTGGGCGATCTACTGGAAATTAAAGTACAGTACACCTATAAAATGCCAATTGTACCTGGAGGCTGTGATGCATTCATTCTATTTTAAGCATTGGGAATAAAACAATTTTCTATAGTATCCTGCAGCCTTGTATAGAATAATCTGACTGTTTATTTCGCTCCACTCTGACTTCATGGTATCAAAGTTAGTCCTTTCCAAACAAACATTCTTAAGTTAATTTCTCCTGGGCTTTAGCCAATACTCCCAACACAGCAGGCATAGCCAACGTATTCAAAACCAGTGTCCTATAGGAAGGCACCAAAAGATTTCATACTTGTAGCTATTTCCAGAAGGTAAACGATGCGCAGATTGCAATGCTGAAAACGACTGGTGTTCTCCATGGATTTTCCCATCCCACACTCAGAACTTTTTCTTCCATAAGGAAGGCTGCCCCACAATCGTCACACCTGGATTTCCCCATAGGCTTCATTGACCCTCAGTGTACAGATCAAATATCAACGGATGGGAAATTAATTACACCCTGTCTTCCCGACTATGGAAAATGCATGGGGAATTCCTTTAATCCTTAAATCAATGGATCCTAACAGCAATATTGCTCGTGAAATTGGCCCATCCTTTGTCACCTTATGCTTCTTAATGACCATTTCCTGAAAAGAAAATGATCTGCTAGCCCGAGACAATATTTGTAAGGAAACACAACGATATGTCTCCGAGTGTCACAGACTAGAAACCGCTCAGCATATGGAAGCAATGAATCAATCAGGAACTAAAGCTTAACAAAATATGAAATGGGTGTTTTCAAGTGTCTCTCGCTTTCATCAAAACCAATTCAGCCTCTCATCTTGAAAAGTGGACGTGTTCTCGTCTCATATGTTGAGGAAGTAGAGACTGATGACATTCTGAAGTAATTGAAATGAAATGTGATTTCACAGTAAATGTCACCCTTAAGCATTTGGGATGCTGATGATTTCTGAGTTTGGGCATTTTAGAATGATCAAGGAGTGATACAATCCCTAATATGTTTAACTCTCGTCATCAGGATGAATTGATAAGGGTGCGTACATGTAGGTTTTGGTTTATTCCGTTTGTTTCAGAGGCTGTGCTTTGATCAAAATTAGTTTTTCCAATTGTGCGATGTGGTTGCCAGATTGAAGTGATTTATATGAGGGAGTGACAGGTAATGAGCATCTCTAGGAATGTTTCAATTCCACAAGAAAAGGAGTCCAGTTGCCCTGACTCATCTCTCGGATGAATTCACCTGGATGACTGAGAATCTCCACGGAGAATCCTAACCATGGTTTGCCAGAAAGCAAACTGGCTGAATTACTTCAGTAGTTTACAAAAACATGCTTTTGGTAATCTAAAGTGGAGTGTATTTGCATGCGATTCCAATGTACCCAGTGGTGCCTGCCAATTAACGAAGACTGAAAATCAATCTCTTTTTTAAAAAAGTTAATTGAATTGACATTACTTTCTTTCAAGCACAGTCTTCACAATGATGCTGAAAACACTCCGCAGATTTTGACCTTTTCCACTCTTCGGTAACGTCAAATTCCACAGAAGCTCTAAAAGCGACGTTCAAAGAGTGCCGTGATGCCACAAAAAACAAGCCGGACTCCATTATAGCTTCGGCTAATCTGATTCAGACAGCCAAACTGGAGGTCTCAGAGTTGACTCATCCATTTTGCATGCTGGAAAGGTCCAGTTCTAAAAGGACACTTTTAAGAAACAATGTATTGAAGACCAGTCATGTCACGGCCATGATGCGTCTCACCTACAAACTCGATGCTTATCGGGGGAGGGTTTCTTTTGTGACGATGGTGCTCTTCACCGGATGAGTTCCACGGCATGCTAGCTGGTATTCCACATGAGCTTCTGAAGGGCAAGTGACTGCGTTTTGCTTCATGAAAAGGAATTTTTAATGGTTCCCTGCCAGAAATAGCAGGCACTCAATGTCTTGTGCAAAAATCAAAACAAAATAAAAATAAAAAATCAGGATGTGAGTCATTAGCAACAGCAGGACTACTTAGGTATTCTCAGCTCTCTGTAGCTTTTTATGATAGAGGAGGTAGAAAGGGAGGGGAGCATCCTGGAAAAGAGAGACCATCAGAGGTCCCACATCTCCTGGGGGGGGGTTCGTGTTTTGCTTTTGTATTACTACCTGATGCTTTTATGTTGAAATGAAGTCAGAAGTGCAGGCAACAGAAAGGGGGGGAAAGTGCACAACAAAAGACAGTGATCATTAACCATGGAGAAGAAAAAAAGAAATTTAGATATGCTGATGACATTCCTTACATCACAGCTGTCTTTCTGGAAGCAGACAAAGACCTTCCTCTTCAGGCAAGCTTTCCCTGAATGAGGGACTTCCTACTATGTGACATTATTTGGATTACCCAACCTGATTGCATTGATTGATTTCATAGGAACACCAGTGTTTTCCATGTTATTTCCACCCCTCATAATGGATTATTCTTTTGTTCTTGCTCTTTGTAGCTCTGCTGCTACCTTTTAATGTTATAAGACGCCTCTTTTAATTCTCTGTTCTTAACTTGAATATGTCTTAAGTGTTCCGGGCTGTATACTGCCCTACCCTTCATTATTGTAAGCCACCTTGGGTCCTTTTCCAAAAAGAAAGGTGGGGTAAAAATATTCAAAATAAATAATAAATAAATTAGTCAGTAAAACAGCAATCTAAAGAGATGGTTGCTAAAGTACACACCACCTAGGTAGCCAAATCATCCTCCAAAGGAATTTGTGGATTTATACATAACTGCAAAGAGACCACCTGGTCCTAGGGTATATGTACACAATACAGATACATCCACTAAATACCAACTGAGTTACTACAGCTCCATCTGACGGAAAATGGGGAACATGGAGTTTTGTGAGGGAGCTGGAATTCTCTGCTGTGGCTCAAAGGGGACCATGACAACATTGCAACAGAGAATCCAATGGCCGGAAACAGTTGGCCTTGGACAGAAAGAGGGAAATACCTCACTGATGTGAGTGTCTTAAGTGTCACAGTACAGGTTTCTTTTTGCCTCTGGGATCCTGCAAATTAACTGGCTCTGCCTGATGATTACTCTTCAGGACTTGAGCACTCCTTTGCTTTGAAGTCCAATTTCATAAACCTAGAAGGTCTTTGGCTGGTCTTGTGAAAATATGGCACGTTGACTTTAGCCTTAAGCTCATTTAGGCACAGTTTATCCCTTTGAAGCTATGCTTTGGATCATCCAGAGACCGAAATGGAAAATAATTTAAAACTGGGTTTATGGAAAGCCAAGAAGCATGTTGCACTTGATTCTGTTGGGGGGGGGGCAACAGGAGGAACCATCACATATGCTTGTGAGCAAAGCCATAGTCTCATCAAGTCAGGACACCAATCTGATGTACACACATAATGTTAAGCAAGAGGGCGGTACACTAGATTTGCCCAAAATCAACGTTACACAGGTCTGTTTAGCCTGGTCTAGGCACTGTATGAGAAAAAGAATACAGCTCCTTCCAGGCCAACAAAGCCAAAACTTTGGAACTCCCTCCCACTGGAGGCCACAACTGCCCCATCTCTGCTGTCTTTCTGGAAGCAGACAAAGACCTTCCTCTTCAGGCAAGCTTCCCCTGAATGAAGGACTACCAACTATGTATGTGACTTTTATATGGATTATTATACATGACTGCATTGACTGATTTCATAAGAACACCAGTGTTTCCATGTTTACTCTCCACCCCTCATAATGGATTATTTTTTCTTTTGACGTGCTCTTTGTAGCTTTCTTGTTACCTTTTAATGTTCTTAGATGCCTCTTCTAATTCCCTCTTAACTTGAATACAGTAGGACCCCAGTATCCGCTGGGAGTTGGTTTCAGGCCTTCCTTTGGATAAAGAAAACTGTGAATAAGAGAGAACACCTGCCCGCCCACCCCCAAACTGCTGTTTCCTGACAGTAGTTTGCTTTATGACTGCTGTTTTGAGGCAGTAGCTTGCTTTACGGCCACTGTTTGTGACAGTAGCTTGCTTTACAGATGCTATTTGTGACAATAGCTTGCTTTACAGATGCCGTTTGTGACAACTGCTTGCTTTACAGCTTGCTTTGTGGCTGCTGAATTATTTATTTTTTTCCTCTGCTAACCGTGGATAACTAACTCAGTGGATAATGAATCAGTGGATACAGGGGTCCTACTGTATGTCTTAAATGTTCTGGGTTGTATATTGTCCCTCATTATTGTAAGCCACATTGGGTCCTTTTTCCAAGGAGAAAGACAGGGTAAAATATTCAAAATAAATAACTAAATGAAACTGGACCCAAATGGAGAATTGAGGATTATAGAAATGAAGGCCATCTGGTATCATGGTGCAAGCTGATGGCACAGGGAATTGCTATGCCCTGAGTCAGCAGACAAGGAGGTACAGCTCAAGGCAAGCAGTACCAGACGAAAGGGTTCAATTTTTGTATTCTTGGCTTTGGGTGGTCACTTTGAAGCATGGGCTTCAATCTCCACCTATTCCCAGGTGGCACCAGGACCTACTGGCATGACATGGTGGTGCTTATATGTGTGTTGCGCTTGCACAGCATTGGTACTCCAAAAAGAGAGGGCCCAACATGGATCTTTCCAGTATAAATCCTACCAGAATAATCTGTTCTCATTTTTTGATTGGGTAATCTCCCCGATAGACAAAGGGAATGCTGTAGACATGGTATATCTTGACTTCAGCAAAGCTTTTGACAAAGTGCCCCATGATGACAGTCTGATTAGTAAGATAGCTAGGTGTGGAAAGGATAGAACAACTGTTACAGGGTGATCGTTAATGCCTCCTGTCAAATTGGGACAAAGGAACAAGTGGGGTAACCTCAAGGCTCAGTTCTGAGCCCAATGCGCTTCAACATTTTTTTACTACAGTGGTCTCCCGCCCTTTCGCGTTTCATATACAGTACTGTGGTCCCTCTATATTGCGGGATTGCAGTACAGTGGTACCGGAAAGGTTTTTCTCCCCCACCCCAGTGCCAATCAGCTGGAGGCCGGGGCTTGAGGGAGGGAAAAAAAGGTTTTAAAACCCAAGGCATTTAAAACCTTTCCCCCCCTTCCCCAAGCCCCGGGCTCCAGCCGATTGGCGCTGGGGTGGGGAAATATTCTCCCCCGCCCCAGTGCCAATCAGCTGGAGCCCGGGGCTTGCCTCCATGGAGGCATCGTGCACTGCTCTCCTGTGCCCCATGGGGTGGGGTGGGAAAAGTGCCTTATGATGATTAAAATGACTTTAAGCAACGGAGCCAAGTGCTTGGCTCCGTTGCTTAAAGACATTTTAAACATTGTTGCCCGATCCAACATGCATCCACATATCACGGATTTTCAATGATCGTGGTCAGGTCCCTAACCTTTACAATAGACAGGGACGTTACTGTAATGACTTTTTGGAAGTTTTTAAATGACATTTTATTAATGCCCTTTTGGGCAATTCATCCCCATCTCTAGTTAGGCCTCATCTTGAGTACTACATCCAGTTGTGGACACTGCACTTCAAGAAGGATGCTGACGAACTGGAACAAATTCATCAGAGGCCATCATGGAGGATCAAGAAAGTGGAAACCAACACTTACAAAGACTGAAAGAACTGGGCATGTTAAGCCTTGAGAAAAGAAGAGTGAGGGGAGATAATGAGAGCACTTTTCAAATACAGTTGAAAGACTGTCATACAGAACAAGGGCAGGATCTGTTCTCAATCAACACACAATGCAGGACACGCAACAATGGACGCAAGTGACAGGAAGTCCGATTTTGGCAGAATATCGGGGGGGGGAACTTCCTACCTGTTGGAGCAGTACGGCAATGGGACAAATTGCCTTGAGAGATGGTGAGTTATTTTGAATGCACTGGAGACATTCAAGAGAAATTAGGACAACCACCTGGCGGATATCGTGTGATTTATATTCCTGCATGGCACAGGGGGTTGGACTGAGTGGCCTTATAGACCTTTTCAACTTCATGACCCTATTAGTCTATATGACAGAGTATGGCGTCTCAGCTTCCCAGTATGTGAGAATTCTTGTTATACAAACTATGGCCGCAGTGGCTGAGGGTATAGAGAAAGAACAGGACCTGACTTACTGGATCTGCAGCATTGTGGATGAAGCAGCGGAAGTTAACCAGGGGCGTAGCCAAAATGGCAGCCACCATGTGGAACGCTGTGGGCTTCGCCAGGCCGCGTCACATGCAAGGGCCTGGCCTATGGGCAGGCTGGCTGAAACCTACATAATATGGGAGCGTCTGGGTCCTGTAGATGCCCAGCAGAGACTCAGGGTGTAGAGAAATATCTCCCCATGCCTGGAAGGCAGTCTTCCATAAGGGCCTGGAAAAAGTGACTGTGCAAGGCGAATTGCTCAAGAGATTCCCGCCCCACGCTCAATGCCATGTGCTATCCTTTACATAACTGTTTACAGTATGTGTCCATTTCTCAGCCAGTACACAACTGGACATGGAAAGCACTGCCCTTTTCACAATCAAGAGAATTTTAGCCAATGTGTTTTCCAGGGAAAATACTAAGGGCAGCGAAGAGAGAAAGTGTGAGCAACAGACGTATTAACCTTATAATCTTAGGGTAGTAGTGGCGGACCTTCAGCACTCCAGATGTTTAGGACCACAACTCCCACAGTCCTTTGTCACTAGCAATCTAGGTTCAGAATTCTGAGAATTGTGGTCCAAAACATCTGGAGTACCGAAGGTTCACTACCACTGTCCTAGGGCATGCTTTATTAGAAGCTAGTCAACTGCTCAGTTTTGGGAAGGAATTTCATTATGACTTTGACCGTGCTTTCTCCTCTGTAATGTCAGTACAGTTCACTATTTGAATAGTCTGAAACTGGTTTCTAGGCACCAGAGTTCCAGAGGCCCCAAACCTGTTCCAATATGTTGCTGTACTGGTATTAGTGGGCAGTGGGTAATCTGCTCAGGAGCTCTGATCTGGGTGAAACAACATGGTCTGGGGAAAACAGGCTCAAGATATCTGGGGGATCCAATGCAGCCTGTTTTTTGATAGCATGGAGGACTGCAGAATCCAACATGTAAACCATAGGCGGACTCTTTGCACATACCAACTATGAACAAATACAGACACAAGATTCTAGAACAGAGAATGAAAAAAAATGATGGTGGCAGAAACCTTATTTCTTAAGCCTCTTCACACTTGCATCACATTGAAACTTACACACATAAATCACTTGCAACTCAGTTTTATTTCACTTCCACCTTGTATTCTTAGGGTAATGAGAAATGTTTCATTTAACAATAATAAAATAAGCAAGAGAAAAGGGAAAACCTAATAAAAATATCAAAGCATGCATCAGTAAATTCCAGGCACCATAAAGCCTGCATTTGTATGACTTTGAATTCTGTCCTGGGCGATAAATCAGAAGGTTTTAAGGATTTATGCTGGGTTTCAGATTAATACTGTGATCTGCTTTTTAAGCACCTGGCTGGGACTTCTCCATTACAGGCATGTTGATCCTTCATTCCAAAGGCCTTTTGCTATAGGGAATAATTATTTTGGCCCATGCTGCCTGCCGTGCATTCCTCAATGTGTTTACTCAGATGTAAATCCCACTGAGATCGGTGAAGCCTTTTCGTCTAGAAAGCATACGTAGGATTATCGGCTTAAATCTCTCCTCCTGAATTCACCCGAAGGATTTTCCGTTCAGGTGTCAATTGTCAGTGGGTCAGTCCAAAGGCGTGAGGCTGTCGAAGGTGGCTGTGGCTTGGAAAAATCTGAGAACCTGATGTGGTGCAGGCGGTGCTTAGCTGGACAGAGAAGATTAAAACGCAAGGTCTGGAAAATATTACTTTGCACACTATAACATAGTCAAAACCCTTCTCCTGAGTATTGTAAATCTTTCTTCACTGAATGAATGCAGCAGCTCACATCCAAAGGCCAGAACAGAACATTACTATAACTGACTTTAAAACCCTAAAATACAGGTGAAACTAAAAAAATAGAATATCATGCAAAATTTCAGTAAGTAAACTCAAAAGGTTAAACTATTATATGAAATAGACTGATTACATGCAAAGCGAGATATGTCGAGCCTTACTTTGGTATAATAGTGATGATTATGGCATATAGCTTATGAAAACCCCAAATTCACAATCTCAGAAAACTAGATTATACATTACATCCATAACACAAGGAGTGGAAATAGAACAATATCAGACCTGTGAAAAGTATAAGCATGCATATGTACTCAGTACTTGGTTTGGGATCCTTTTGCTTTAATTACTGCCTCAATGTGGAGTGGCATGGATGCTATCAGCCTTTGCCACTGCTGAGGTGTTATGGAAGACCAGGATGCTTCAATAGCGGCCTTCAGCTCCGTTGCATTGTTCGGTCTCATGTCCCTCATCTTTCTCTTGGCAATGCCCCATAGATTCTCTATGGGGTTCAGATCAGGCAAGTTTGCTGTCTAATCAAGCACAGTAATCCCATGGTCATTGAACCAGGTTTTGGTACTTTTGGCAGTGTAGGTAGGTGCCCAGTCCTGCTGGAAAATGAAGTCAGCATCCCCATAAAGCTCATCTGCGGAAGGAAGCATGAAGTGCTCCAAATTCTCCTGGTAGACAGTTGTGTTGACTCTGGACTTAATGAAGCACAGTGGACCAACACCAGCAGATGACACAGCTCCCCAAATCAGCACAGACTGTGAAAACTTCACCCTGGACTTCAAGCATCGTGCATTGTATGCCTCTCCATTCTTCCTCCAGACTCTGGCTCCTTGGTTCCCAAATGAGATGCAAAAGTTGCTTTCATCAGAAAAGACGACTTTGAACCATTGAGCAACAGTGTTCAGGAGCTGCTTGACAAGAGAAATATGACATGTCCAGGATCTTTCTGTGTGTGGTGGCTTTTGATGCACTAACTCCCACCTCAGTCCACTCCTTGTGAAAGTCCCCAACAATTTTGAATGGGCTTTTCTTGACAATCCTCTCCAGTCTGCAGTCATCCCTGCTGCTTGTGCACCTTTTTCATCCACACTTTTTCCTTCCACATAACTTTCTATTGATGTGCTTTGATACAGCACTTTGGGAACCTCCAACTTCTTTTGCAATCTGTACCTTTTGGGGCTTTCCCTCCTTATGGAGGGTGTCAATGATGGTTTTCTGCACAACTGTCAGGTCAGCAGTAGAGATGGGCACGAAACGAGCGATTTTTCATTTTCGTTTTCGTTTTTTCGTTTCGTTATGCAACGAAAATGAAACGATTTTTTTAAAACAAAACGAAAATGAAACGACTAAATTTGCCATGTTTTTTGTTTTCGTTGCAGCAGATGCATTGAACTAAAAAGAATGCTAACGAAACAGCAATTTTTCGTTTTCGTTTTTGTTTTTTCGTTTCATTACCTAACAAAACAAAAACAATTTTTTTTGCAAACACCGTCACGAAAACGAAAACAAACCGAAACGGACCCCTAAACGACCAAACGACAAACGAAACACCATTTTTTTGAGTCGTGCCCATCTCTAGTCAGCAGTCTTTCCCATGATTGTGATTCCTACTGAACCAGCCTCAGAACCTTTTATAGGTTCAGGAGCCCTTTGCAGGTGTTATGGATTTATTAACTGTAGAGATGGGCATGAAACTTTTTTCATTTTGTTTTCCCCATTTTGTTTCATTTGAAATGATTTTTTTAAAAAAAAACCTTCATTTTTTGTTTATTTTCATTTTTGTTTTATTTTTAAACCCCATGCCATTCCCCCCCAATGCACCTGATGGGGGGGAGGCACGGGGGTTGTAAATGTTTTTGTTGTTGCCGAAGCAAGCGGAAGTCGCGATTTCAGTTCGGAGTTCTCGTGCTGGTGTCCCAACCATTTTCAGAGGGCCCCTGCCGAACTGTTATTGGCTGGACCACTTTAAAAATGGCCCAGTCGGCATTGGGGGGTGGGGGGTATCCATGCAGACCCAAAGTCTTTGCTCTGGACCCACATCTACTCTTCATGCTTCAGGTACACAGCAGCAATGAACCTACACCTGTACTTTTGAAATTCTGTACTTTTGAAACAGCGGGTGTATCTGTCATTTTTTTAAAATCCCTTATAGGCAGAGGCGGGGGCCTAACTGACGGACAGTAAATCAGGACTCTCCAAGCACAATTGCAAATACAGGTAATGTTCTCTTTTGTCAGTGGGTATGATTTCCAAGCTCCTATATATGTTCCATCTCCAGCAGTGCCCTTATGGCTTATTTTCTTTTTATCCGCCTCCTCACAACACATTTCACTCCCATTTCAGCACTGTGTTCAATGATGGTGCCAAGAATTATTTTTAAAATGAACATTCTAGGCCTTTGACATTATAATCTCAGCATTTTATAATGTGAGTGGGTTTTTTAAAAATTGAAATGGCCTTTCTTGCCCTCTGACAACCACCTAGAACCAAATGGCGAGTAATAAAAAGTGCTTTCCGTGTCACTTTTTAGTAGGACAAAATTGTATTATACCATTATCGGGGGTCTAACATTATATTCTGACATCCTTTCATTTAGGTGGAACTTTGCTGTGTTTGGGGGTCGTTATCAGTTTAAGAGAACCTAAATGGTGATAAAAATTTGTCCTGAATAGGGGAACTGTGTGGTACTTGCCTGGTAGGACATTGTCCACATAAAAACCCTGTTCTGTTAAAAAAAAGTGTGTGTGTGGAAGAGTTATTTGAAACCATTTTCAGTTGTAGAGATTGTATTGCTCCTCTGTCCTTTTTTAAAAGGGGGCGCTGGGGTGACTTGGGAGTGAAAATTAAAAAAAAAAAAGAAAGGCAAATTTCCTAAGCTATAGATGTATTTTAACTTTGGGAGGCCCCATTCACTGACTTTGTTTGTTTATGTGGGGTCGAGCAGAGTGATTTCCATGTTATCATCCTCACTCACCCTTTGCTTCTTCCTAACATTAAAAAGTAACCCATCTGGGGAAAACAGTAATGAAGCTGCACATGGGGCTTTTAATTGTCCCTAGTAGCAGCCCTCAAGGCTAGATGCACCCTCTGTGGTAAAAAAAAAGGTTCAAGTAGCTGAGTTTCAAATATGATCAACTAATGACAGGTTTTGTTCCTGTTTCAGTGTTTCCATGGTTGTCGTGATAACTTGTCTCGTGGCAAGTGTTACCTCACAGTGTTGTACCGTGACAAACACTGAATTTGTCTAGCTTCCTTTTTCCTTTTTGGAGGGGCTTAATTTTTTCCCCAGTATTTCACTTCTGAAAAGGCAAAATAAAAATGGACACAGTTTTCTGAGAGAAATAAACGTTTTGTTGCGTGACAATTGTTACTGCACGGTGTCTTGTCTCAGAACAGAAAGCAGGAACAAAGAGTGACAAGGGAAAGCCCTACACCAGCACCAGGTACAGTATTGTCGTGCTTAGCACCCGTTCCGGCAGCTTGGTTGAGACAAATTTCAGTAGTTGCGCAATGGACGTGAAGTAACATTTTTTGTACCATTAACAGAGACAAAACGGACGTGAAGTAACTGCCTTTGTTGCCTATAGCTAAGCCTTCTCTTTTAGAGTGAGTGCATAAATGACAAGACTTGACCACCATAGTTTGGGAATATATGTAGGCCACAACTTTATTGATTACAAGAGAAAATACTTTGGCTAAGCAATTGGGTTGGATCCAGTGAATCAAAGGAGTCCTTCTGTCCTTTGATGCTCCCTTGTACTTTTCTGTCATCTGCTGGTCAAACAGCAATTTTGTTTGTCTCCCCCCCCCTTTAAAACATTTTTGGGCCCAGCACCTTGTCAGCACGTCACACTCTCCAAGGGGCTGGCCCCACTCAGCGTCTGCTTCCGGGTCCGATTCCAAACCCCCGGGTTAGGTCGGGGTCCCTTATCACTTTGTTTTGCAGATGCCACCCTGACAACAATATCCAGACCCAGTAAGTCGGGTCCTTTTCTTTAATTTTCACCTTCTGGATGATCCTGGACAACTGCCTATCAGCCCTATCACTTTAGGACATTACACCTAATATTGCACATTTAATTACAATTTCATTTAGTTGTTCCATACACCTTGACTTGAAACAACATAATGATGGATCATCTTATGTACCAGCATAATATAATATCATTTATTGTATTTACAATAGCAATAGCATCATAGAATAAAGCATACTATGCACAGTGATTATTACATAATAAGATACATTAGCCAAAACCCTTTTGCATTTTTTCATCTGCATAATGCAACTGGTATAAATCTCATCCGCAAATTGTCACAAGTTAAGAAGTTAGCATAGGCAGGCATTTGCTGGTGCAAAATAAGATTTTGGCCACTTTGTATTATCTAATGTGTATCACTATAAAAGAATGGCTAGAATCTTATTGGCAAACTAAAGCAAAAAATGAAGGACAAAATACTGTGGTGCTTTCAAGGCTAACAAAATAGTTTCAACATGAGGTTTTGGGCCTCAAAATCCACTTCTTCAGACACTTCAAACAAGTATATCTGAAGAAGTGGATTTTGACCCACAAAAGCTCATAGATCTGTTTGTCATCAAAGTGCCACAGTATTTTGCACTTGATTTCCCCAGCCCCTTTAACCTTTGTAATATGGTGACACAAACTAACACTTCTACATATTTGGAAAAGCATCTTGCTTTTCATATAAGGTTTCTGTTCCTTGTTGCAACTTGTTCTGGCAAGTTGACAAGGTGCCAGGCCATGTCTCAGTTGTATGCCTGGTTATTTACCTGATTTTGCAAGTAACCCTTTCTCTCTCTCTCTCTCTATTAGATTTTTATGCAGCACCAGCTAGCATGAAGGCTACTCTGAGCAGTTTACAACATGGAAAAAAAATACAAATTATAAACAACAAATGGTAACAAATGAAATGCAAAACTGATCTGAAAATATATAAAACATAAAGCAAAAAATAACTATAATCAAATATAACTAACAAAAATAAAATTAAACTAGCAAAAATAAACCAAAGAAATTCAGTAAGCATAACAAGAGGTGGGGAAAGAAATTTCCAGACGTTATGTGTTATCAAGATTAAGATTCCGGGAAAGCTACCCTATAAAGCTATGTTTATAGTTGGCATTTGGAAATTCTGAGTGTAGGGGCCAAACGTATTTCAGAGGGTAGTTTATTGCACAAATGAGTTACTCAGTAACTAAGAAGCAAGTCAGCATTTTGTTTAACTACAGGAAGTTATGCAATTTTTTTTCATAAACACCAACAAGATTCCAACTAATATACAATGGCTAAAAACCAGTAGGAAATCAGTAGTAGTGTAGTGCCAGTGAATCTGTGGAACTTATCCAGGAGTTAATTCACTAAGTTCCTACTGATTCAATGGGCCTACTCTAGTGGCAAAGTACCACCAGATTTCATCCGGTAGATACAGTATGTTGGACTGTGTATTAGACAGGGGTGGGGAACCTTCAGCCTTCCAGAGGTTTTGGACCACAACTCCCAAAATTCCCAAGCCTATATTGCCAATGATATCTGCAGGGTCAAAGATTCCCTACCCCTAGTCTAAGGAAGAACAGAAGGACATCTGACCCAGCTTCTGCTCTTTCCGAGACAATCCAATCCAAACTTTGCCCATACCACTGTTTATGTTTTTGGTTCTCCATAAAGAACCTGTTATTTTTTTGATTCGGTTTTTTCCCCAGCTCTCTCTGCTGGATCCTGTGTTCTATGTCGTATGTTATGTTTTTATTTTTATTTTTATTTTTATTTTTATTTTTGTTGGGTTGAGTTTTTGGACAAATTGTTTAGTTGTTCACCGCCCAGAGTTCCTAATTCTGGGGAAATCGGCCGATTAACAAATACAAAAATAAATATACAATAAATAAATTCCAGGGGATAGGAAAAGGCAAATGATGAGGGCCAGGTTACAGAATGCACGACAGACAGAAGCCAGAAGGGCCTGTGGCCAGGACAGCAGCAATTGTAGGGCTGGGCAATTGTTTTTATTTTTCCCCTTCCTTTTTTTCCAGGTGCCAGAAGAAAGCCTCCAGCAGCCTCCTTAGGCAACCACAGGGCCATGGAGTTTGGGAGGAACTTGAAATGGGTCGTCTTTGATTCTTTTTTTTTTTTTTTAAGAATGGAAGAGGCCTGTTCTTCTCTCTGTCCATTCTCTCTCCAATCCTTTTCTTCTCCTTTCCTATATCTGAAATTTGTGGTGTTTCAGCCACAGCATAGAATTTGGCAATTTCATCAGTGATTCAGAGAAAACATCTTCTTCATAGTCACTAACAGAGTGGCTTTCTTGGTTTTTCTTTCATTTCCCCCAATTCTACTTATGACTTTTAAGTGCCAGCTTTAATCTCGCCCCATTATCAGTCTGGAAATGCACAGATTCATCCTCGAATCAATTGGTGTTCACGCATGTGTCCAAAGACTGTGCACATCCCTGTAGAAGATATAGTACCATATATACAGTGCCATTGTTGCATATACCAAGATTTAGTATTTATAAGAATAACATACATATGGTATAATGGTTGAAATCCTCTTCCTACAGATATGTTATGCTTCACGTGATCTGAAACGTACTACAGGATTCAGGACTGGCACTCAATCACACACATTAAAATCACAGTGTTTTGCTTTTGCTTGTCCCCTCTGGGGCAGAACATCGTGTCTGAACTGCGTACATAACTGGAAAGCCACTTATAAGCAGGCCCCTCTCATCTTTGCAAAAGTGTATCACAACTAACCATATAAGAAAAGGCCCATTCCAATTGTTCTGCCTTGAAAAAGTAGAAGACCCCCAAGGGCAGAGAGGAAAAAAATACATCTTTGGAAGCAAATGGGCTTGGCTAATTACAATCAGCCTTTTTACTTTGGGCATTTTCACACGACCCCTAAGATCCGCTGGCCACTTAAATTTGGACCAGAGATCTTAGGGGTTCGTTGCTCTTCCTTCCTCCCCACCACTCCGCACCTGTCTGCTGAGGGGAGGGAGGAAGAAAGTGTGGGGGGGAAATGCAGACTCACCTTGGAGAAGCTGCCGGAGCTCTGTTGTGCTGATTCCTTCTCTTTTGTTTGCTTTTTTTTCCTCCCACCCCTTCTCTTAAAGGGGCGGGAGGCAAAAAAAAACCCAAGCAGAAGCCAGGAGAGACCCGCACTGACAAGATTAAATCCGGACCCGATTTTCACCCTCCTCGAGCAGGTACAAGAAAAGTGCGCTGGGACGCGCTTAGGTGGGCGTGGTCGCATTTAATTTCCTGCAAACTCCGGAGCTGGTGGGGAAGTCATTGTAAGCTCTGGAGCTTGCAGCCATTTGCTGCAGCGTTTAGGGGTCGTGTACAAAGGCTCTTTGTCAGTAAATAATGTGGTACATTAAATTTACCCATTTTATGAGCAGATCAAATCCTGCCATATTTGACCATGTAGGCACACACAAATGCCTCTTATCATCAGGAAGCGGTGGGAGCTATGGGACAGAATGAGGAAGTCTTTTGTGACCCAAATTACTGCCACTGGGAAATTCATCCAAACAGCAGTGAATTTCTGTAATTAAGGATGTGTTCCTGTCATGCCACGGTTTCCTGACAACAAAAATGGTTATACAGGAGCCTTGGGACAGAAAATGTTTAACATCCCCCTCCACAAAAAAATCACCCCTACTGATGACATCATCTATCTTAAATGGGTGTAGGTTATGCAACAGGGTTTCAGGGATTATATTCTTTAAAATAATAACAATATTAGAACAATTAAATTTGACACATACTTCAATTTCGGCTTTCTGCACACTTTAAAAAATGGGTCAATTATTCAAAAGAGCCTCCGGAGCTGCACCTTGTGTCACTTTAAGACTTAAGTACTACATCCTTCTTGTTGTTGATTAGTGAATCACAGAATCACCTAATGAAAGTGAAATAGCTTGCTGTGAGTGTTTCTCCAAGGGGGGGAGGAACAAATGAGGCTAAAATGCCTCTGCTTGTTAAAGCAATTGATGAATTTGCTGCGGAATGAATCACAGAAAGCAATGGAATCAATTAGTGGGGAAACCATTCGCATTCCGCAATATATGGCATACAGAAATGAAAAGGTCTTCAGATCGTTATCATTTAATTACATTATGCTTTTGGCAACACAGTGCCAAACAGGAGCCAAACTCATCTTAGTCCTGCTTGGCAGAATACTATTGCTTTAAAAATGTCTTATCTAATGCTATTTAATTACAAAGGTCTGTGTGTAGACGGCCACATTATCCCAAGAGCTCACATAAAATACCTGAACTGTTTTAACTGTCACATACTTCATATATCCACAGTAGAGATGGGCATGAAACAAAAAAAATGGTGTTTCGGTTTTTCGTTTGTCGTTGAGAGGTCTGTTTCGGTTCGTTTCCATTGGTCATGATGTTTTTGAAAAATTTTCGTTACCGTTTTTCATTTTTTCGTTTTTACCCGCTTTTTGCACGATTTTTAAAGCATTTCTGTATGCAGGCATCCCCCAACGCCCCAGACCAGAGGGAAAACACTAAAAAAATGGATGCTGGCAGAGACACAGTATAGACTAGGTACGCAAGGAGGCTGCAAAGGCAGCGGCGGGCATTGCCCAGGGTGCAAGGCAGCAAGGCAGGGTGCAAGACTGCACTGCGGGGCAAGGGAGGGTACTCACCGAGAGGTACGCAGCACACACGCGCGCAGGGAGGCTGCAGGACTGAAGCTAGAGTCACAGAGACAGCAATCCCACCCTAACTCCCACCAGAGATTGCAAGGAGGACGGGGGCTGCCAGAGCTTTTTATGCCCTCTGTGGCTGCCAGACCTGCCCACCCAGTCTGCAATCTGGGCATGCTATTGGTTGAACATGATCCCTACATCGTGATGGGAGAATACAAAAACAAACATTTTAAGGACCCCCCCCCAGTAGGTGTTATCAGACAATATAAATAACTATCGCTGTGTTTGTACGGATGTCCAGGGCGTTTTTTAACATTTATAACAGCTCATTTCATTGCGCATTGCCATTAACGAAAACGAAACGTAACGACCACAATTTTCGTGGTTCTGTTCGTTTCGTTGCATTTTCATCCCAATTTTCGTTTGCCGTTTCATTACGTAACGGAACGACAAACGAATAATGGAAACGAAAAAATGTTCGTTCTGTGCCCATCTGTAATCCACAGTCTTTAGAAATAGTTCAAATGTACTGTCATCTCCCTAACAGAAGTCATACTAGACAGAAATCATATTAGAGCTTTAATTTCTGAGTACAAAGTTCATGTTTTTATTTTTATACTTCTCTCCCCCTCTTTTTTAAAAGGAAGTTATCTGGACAAATTTACTTAATTTACAGCTTCAGCACTTCTGCTGCTCCCTTAAAAGGTGTGCAGAGATCTGGAGCAGAATATCTGGGAGTGGAGTCATGGCAACTGGATGTCTTTTCTTGTGGGATTAAAACATTTCACTACTTATCCAAATAGCTTCATCAATTTTTTAAAAAGGAAGGAGGGGGGACCCAGGAAACTACAGGCCGGTTAGCCTTACATCTGTCCCAGGGAAGATGGTGGAAAGCCTCATCCAAGAGAAAATCTTAAAACACATAAAAGAACAAACCTTGCTGAGAGAAAATCAGCATGGCTTCTGTAAGGGTAAATCTTGTCTGACAAACCTCTTAGAATTTTTTGAAAAGGTCAACAGGCACGTGGATTTGGGTGAACCGGTTGATATAGTCTATCTGGGTTTTCAAAAGGCTTTTGACACAGTCCCTCACCAAAGGCTGCTGAGAAAATTGCACAGTCAGGGGATAAGAGGGCAGGTCCTCTTATGGATTGAGAACTGGTTGAGATCCCGGAAACAAAGAGTAGGTGTCAATCGGAAATTTTCACAATGGAGAGAAGTGAAAAGCGGTGTGCCCCAGGGCTCTGTCCTGGGACCAGTGCTTTTCAATCTGTTCATAAATGACCTGGAGACAGGGATAAACAGTGAGGTGGCGAAGTTTGCCGATGACACAAAACTTTTCCGTGTGGTAAAAACCAGAGAAGATTGTGAAGAGCTCCAGAAGGATCTCTCCAAACTGGGGGAATGGGCTGAGAAATGGCAAATGCGTTTTAATGTAACCAAATGTAAAGTAATGCATATTGGGGCAAAAAATCCAAACTTCATCTATCAACTCATGGGCTCTGAGTTATCCGTGACGGATCAGGAAAGAGATCTTGGTGTGTTGGTGGACAGCTCCATGAAGGTGTCTCCCCAATGTGTGGCAGCAGTGAAGAAGGCCAATTCCATGCTAGGGATTATCAAAAAGGGGATTGAAAATAAAACAGCCAACATTATAATGCCATTATACAAAACAATGGTAAGGCCCCACCTAGAGTATTGTGTACAATTCTGGTCACCGCATCTCAAGAAAGACATAGTGGAACTGGAAAAGGTGCAGAAGAGAGTGACTAAAATGATTACTGGGCTGGGGCACCTCCCTTATGAAGAAAGGCTAAAACATTTGGGCCTCTTTAGTCTGGAAAAAAGGCGATTGAGGGGGGATATGATTGAGACATACAAAATAATGCAGGGTATGAGTAAAGTGGATAGAGGGAAGCTCTTCTCCCTCTCCCAAAATACCAGAACTAGAGGACATACACTCAAATTGAGGGCTGGGAGAGTAGGAACTGACAAAAGAAAATATTTTTTCACCCAGCGCGTTGTAAGTCTATGGAACTCCCTGCCACACAATGTGGTGATGGCATCTGACCTGGATGCCTTCAAAAGGGGATTGGACAGATTCCTGGAGGAAAAGTCCATTACAGGTTACAAACCATGATGGAGATGTGTAACCTCCAGGGTTTAAACCAGGGTACTTCAAGGGCCAGATGCAGGAGAGTGGTATCAGGAGACAGATATCTAGTCTCATGCGCTCCCAAACACATCTGGTGGGGCCGCTGTGAGATACAGGAAGCTGGACTAGATGGGCCTTTGGCCTGATCCAGCATGGCTCTTCTTATGTTCTTATGTTCTTATGATCAGTTGCCATGAATTCAACTCCCAGGTAAACTCACCTGTGTGACTGAGAATCTCCACAGGCAGATCTGGAGCAGAAGTCAGAAAGGGGCTTTTAAAGAAGCATTTGTTATAAGCATCTACTTTCCCATTTCTTTACAGTAACTACCATGCTTCTTACTACTTAAAAAGCAAGAACACCTGAATGCTATAAACCCTGCTCTATATTAGAAACACAATCTTTCCCCATCCCCCTCATCTTCAACACCCACATGAGAACATAAAGCAGATGTATGAGTCAGTCCATAGCATAAACTTTAGCAGCCAATTCCTGCCAGTTATGATGTCAATACGGTAGTTGCTTTCCTTTTTGCATGTTATGCAAACTAGTATGTGCTAACAAATACAACGAAGCACTGACTTCTTAACTAAAAGAAATTTCACCATTGGTTTTAAACTGAGAGGTCTCAAATAATAAAAATCTGGTCAATAAATGTAACAAAAAAGATGCAGTTCCACCTCAAACAAATGGTTATAACTAGAAAAAGGCAAATGCTATTTTAGGATGCACTAACAAAAAAGCATAAGTCTCCAAATCCCATGAGGTACTAATTCCCCTCTATTCAGCACTGGTTAAGCGTCATCTAGAGAGTACTGTGTCCAGTTAAGGGCACCACACGTTAAGGACGCCAGCAAGCTGGAGCAAGTTCAGCAGAGGGCAGCAAGGATGGTCGAGGAAAACCAAGCACCATGAGGAAAGACTGAAAGAACTGGGCAGATTGAGCCTGGAGAAGACAAGACTGAGGGGAGATCTGATCGCACTTTTCAGCTACTTGAAAGGTAGTCATACAACGGAGGGCCGGATCTGTTCTTGATCGTTCCAGAGTGCAGGACACATAATGATGGTGTCAAGCTACAGGAAGCCAGGTTATAACAAATAACTAGGAAGGTGGTGAGCTGGAGGCATTGAAGAGAAAACTCGAAAACCATCTGTCAAATCTGCTTTGATTTGAGTTTCCACTATGAGGAGGGGATGGACTCTGTGGCCTTTTTAGGCCACTTAGAACTCAATTAATCTATGATCATCAGCGTGGACTTTGATACAGTATATACTTTCCTGTCCCCTCCCCCAGGCTCTCAGTCTCCATAGGGATCCTTCTTGACATGGGGAAGCCTATCAGAACCTTGGGTGGGGCAGAGCTTTTAATATCCAAAAAACGATGCCCTCATTCTGATCCCAGTTGGGTGGGGAGAAGGGGGAGACCACCACAGCTCTCTTTGGATATCAAAGGCTCCCCCTTTCATCTCAAAGCTCAAAGGCTCCTCCAGGTTGTAGCCTTGGAATGTGGGAGGAAGAGAGAAAGTTTAAACTGATTATTCAAATCTGTGGCCGATATTCGTCTTTGCATGTCAGGAATTGCACAACAGGATTTTGGCCACCGAACGGCAGGAATAATCTGGATTTTCTTTTCTAGCAAATTTTCCAGTGCTGTGTTTTTCCATGGAAGATAATCCATCCCATATCTCGTCCTTCCATCATTGGAAGAGATCCCACCACCTCTGGCCGTTGTCCAAGAGGATTCTTCTGCACATTCCACCAGCTGTGAAAGGAACTGGAAGGCTCTCAGCTCAACAAAGATGACAAAGAGGAATAGACTTAACAAAGAAATGCACTGGTAGGCTTGTTTCCACTTAGTAAAATCTCCTGCTTTTCAATCAATCACAAAGGGCGTTTTCACACGACCCCTAAGATCCGCTGGCCACTTAAATTCGGACCAGAGATCTTAGGTGTTTCTGCCCGTGCCCACAAACTCAGCCCCATCTTTAGTGATATACAATGTTCAGCTAGTTGTGCTGAACCAAATCTGTCTCAACTTGAGATGCAGAGAATGAGCAAATGAAACTGTTGCTATAAGGAACACCAGGTACAACGGGACCTTAACTACGTGCCTCCAAAAAAGGATGCTCTCTTAATTGGAACCTTTTGTACAAAGAGAGGGGGGGGTTAGGGTTAAGAAGAGAGGGAGAGAGATGTGGGGGTGAAATGTGTTTGTTATCATCTTTACAAGTATTCCCATAAAATAATTTCTACATAAAGTTTTGAATGTGTTTGAATATAACATTGAAACTGGACTGAATATACTAAACCAGACAACATTATTTAGAGCTCTGTAAAACTTCCTCTTTCTCTGGAAAATTCACACCATTGCTGCATTGCATGACTGCATATGCAATGGGAAATTTTTTTTTCCTTGAGCCTTCAAAGGTTTACATCTTTTACGTAGCTGTGCAGGAGGATTTGGGCCGTCCATTAATTACAACACAACAAAGCAGCATTAAATGTACTGTATGAAAAAGCCAATAAATATAAACCACATTAAAACCAAAACTGAACAAAAATGTATGAAACATTTTGAAAGTGCATTAAAATGTAATTAAATACACTGGCCATTTAAAACTCACGTCCTTGGCAGAAAAACGAAACATGGATGGAATGTGCACTGTCTTTCTCTCATTTTTAATCATTCTGAAATACCTGCACGCAGGTGTGTAGTGTGGGTTTCCAGCATCTTGGGCACCTAGGACAAGGCATGTATTAAAGTGTTCTGCTTATATACCACCCCACACCACTTCAAGTAGTCTCTGGGCGGTTTACAGTTTTTTAATTATAGTAATGCAGGCTACACATTGCCCCCCCCCCCAGCAAGCTGGATACTCTTTTTACCGACCTCGGAAGGATGGAAGGCTGAGTCAACCATGAGCCTGCTACCTGGGATTGAACCCCAGGTCCTGAGCGCAGTTTTACCTGCAGTACATGCATTTAACCACTGCACCATGGGGCTCTAAAAAATATTCTACCGACTATGTTTCAAGTCGTCATGGCGGGGTATTGGGGAAAGTTTTCAATTAGCAATAATCATGCCTCGGATTAACCTCACTGGCTACGATACTGCCACTGCGCAAAGCTATATTGCCAGATATGGGGCACATGCCATCCTGCCAACATAGAGGTAGCGTGGGACAGAGCTGGAGTAGCTCCCAGAGTGGCGCCATTAAGTGCCAATGGAGCTGATTGACCTCCACGCTGGTGGCCATGGCAGCAGTGGGCCTGGTACTCCCTGGCAGCTAACCTTGAACTACGGGGAGGGAAAACAGGAGCACAAGGAGCTGAAGCCAGTGGCATACTGGAAGAGGGGCAGCCCATACACCCCTAAGAATTTTGCACGCGGGGACCCTGCCTCTCTTGTCCCTCCCATTCTACACCACAGCCTGCATGCTTGAGATGGAGGTTTCATACTGGACTGCAGCTGCCTGGCAAAGAAGCAAAGGATCTCTAGTGAACCCCAGATAGTGCAAAGTCAGCTACTGGAAAAAAAGGCCTTCTCCATATTTCTCTGAGAGTTATGGAATTGATCTGGCTCCAAGGCAAACAGCTTTTAGCCTAATAGCTTGCTTTTTAATGCTGACCCTCTTTTGAGCTCTAAATAACATTCTCCTGATTACCCCAATGAAAAGTATACTATGAAAAAAAATTATGTTTCTTTCATTAGAAATTAAATACTGACCGTCATTAAAGTCTATGTATTTTATGCCAACTACCTTGGATCAGGAAGGAGATATTCCTTGCAATACACCCGCTGCAGAGAATAAGGGTGCAATTCACGTTTTAAAAACAGAATTTTCACGCCATGCACCTTCCTCTTTCACAGTCTCATCCAACTGCAGCTGTAGTCTTTGCTGGTCTTGTCACTTGCCCTACACAACAGAATTCAATGGAAGGCCGCCTGGGATATGGCAGAGCTGCCCCCCTCCTTAAAGGCCACGACAGCACAGAATTCCTGCAGAGGAACTGCCTGTGTGAACTGCTGCCTTTTTATAGTGGAGACTCTATAGTTTCTTCCACATACCCCTTTCCCAAACAAGCTCCAGTGCCAAACTGGAGTTGCTTCAGAGCAGCAACACAAATGCTGTGTTGTTAGATCAGCCTCTCTTTTTTTTCCGAAGCAGCACTCCTTCATGTGGCGAATGACTGCAGTCACCGGACATGCTGTCCACCCCCTCTGTACCTTGCATGCTTGGTTTTCTGATTTCTAAACAGGGCTTAATTAATAATGAGAGCCCTGTGGTGTAGTGGTCCAACTGCAGTACTGCAGTCAGGCTCACAGCATGAGTTTGATCCCGATGGATTCAGGTAGCCAAATCAAGGTCAACCCACATTTCCGTCCTTCCGAGGTTGCTAAAACGAGTACCCAGTTCACTACCTGGCATATTTTCTATCTTGCCAAATCTTAAATTTAAGAAATAATTCCTGGCAACTTTATATTTTGCCATGTTTTAACCTATTGGTACAGCTCTGCAGAAGAGGGTTTTTGCCCTCAAAATATTAGCAACTTTTTTTCTAGTAGCCTGAAGGTATCACCTGTTCTACTTTTGAATTTGGTTTTTGTAATGGCTGAACAGTTTTGCTCTTTTACTGAATATCTGAAAGGGGCTTGTGTCACCTGAAGAACCACCTACATGCATAGAAAGCCTTTCTGGACTCTAAGATCAGCCATGGAGACATAGACAATGTACTTACTATTATCAGGATTTGGCCAAAGGCACCAGGACTCAGTCCACAGCCAGGCTGCAGAACCAGGTTCCAATAGTGCAACCACCAGGGGTGCAGTCTAACAGACCAAGTCTAGATAAGCAATACTTAAGTTCAAAGGGTTAGGTAAACCAGAGTCAGACAGTCCAAGAGTCAGGAACCCAGGAGAACAAATGAGGATAGCAGGTATCAGCAGGATCCAGGAGCAGACAAGGCAAGGGGCAGAACCAAAGCAAGATTACTACCCAGTAGCAGGAACACCAGATCAGAAACCACAAGCTTAGTTGCTGAGACCCAAGTTTGTTGGGAAGAAGCCAGTTTCTATATAGCCCAGCCCTCAGGCCCCACAGGTGACACTCCTAAGGAGCTCAGTACCTCACAGGAGCAGAGCCAAACCTGTGCATGCTAAGGTCAGAAGGTTCAGGCACAGCCCTGGCCCTGACAATTAGTAAAGTAAGTAAGCAGGTAAGGAAACTGGTGGCCCAGAAAGCTAGTCCTTTTTTTTTGTCAGGGGCTTTATTCTTATGGAGAGCCCTAATCCATGATGTTGGAATGGATCCCTTCCTTTTCATAATTGTGAGAACCATTGATTCAATATGCAGCTGATTACCCTTTTCCACAAACATAGCTGCCAGATCTCCTAACATGGGGATAATCAGAGGATCATGTAACAGTATTGAATTATTGTTTTTGCAAGAATGAAGGTTCAGTACTTGAAAGGTTACATACACAGCTTTCAAAAGTTTGCTATTTTGGCTTTTGATTGGCATATGAGGAAAACCTGAACTTTATCAGCATATGGCACTATTATTACATTTCTCTTCTTTGACAGAAGAAATTAATACATTAATTTGTTACCTAGGAACAAGCTGAGCTACAATTCTGAGACAGGAGTCTGTACTCAAGTTACTTGGCTGAATCCAGACAAAGTTAGTTGCACTTGGTTCCTGCTTAAATATAAATAAGACATAGTTTCAGTCATGCCTAATTTGTCACATTAATTTCAATAATATCTAAATACTGAGTTTGAAAAAAAATTACCTGAGGCCAAGCTGGGTGGAGGATCCTGTAGGTTTTACTCCAAAAGAAAGAAAGAAAGAAAGAAAGAAAGAAAGAAAGAAAGAAAGAAAAACTTTTTTGGGTCAGGGGAGGAGAGGAAGATTTGTGTCAGGAGCCTGGTCTCAGAAATCCTGACAGAATGTTTACTGAGAGCACTTAGGGGAAAAACACAACTGCTTTGTGCTTTTGTAATGTACCTTACAAAACTGTTAATTTCCTCACAAAACATGGCAAAAATGACCCCCCAGGACTATCAGTCCATCGTTTTCTTTCATGTAAATTTATTGTTGATTCCTTCCATAGTAGCTGTGAACTTTTGTTGACCTGTAATTCTCCCTTGCCCAGAGGGGACTATTGAATGGACTTCTCCCATTGATATTCCAGTCATGGGTAAACCTATGGACAAGGTGGTAGCTGGACAATGGCAAGCATTCTTGGATGACACCAATAGTCAAGAGCTGTGCCATGGGTCTGAGACAGCTCTGGGCACACTGCTTGGTGATGGCTGTGAAGATTCTCAGTCATCAAGGTGAGGTTATCTGGAACTTGATTCTTGACAACTGGACTTCTTTTCTTGTGAGATCGAAACGTTTCACTACTAATCCAAGTAGTTTTGTCAATCTGAAAAGAAGTCCAGTTGCCATGACTCAACTTCCAGACAGCTTAATGATCTTCCCTGGCAGGCTGGCAGAGGAATGTGACCCTGTTGGTTCTTCTGGATTTCTCAGCAGCCTTTAACACCATTGACCATGGTATCTTCCTAGATCAGCTGTCAAGGCTGGGGACTGGAGACTTAGCACTGAGCTGGCTTCATTACTTCCTTAAGAGACAGTACCATAGGGTTACAGTGGGGGAGCTGTCCCGTCCTCTTGGATACTACAATGTGATGTCCCACGGGGTCAATCATTTCCCCTATGCTGTTCAACATCTATATGAGGCCACTATATGAGATTTGGAGTTCAATGCCATCAGTACGCTGATGACGTGCAACTCTATCTGTCCTTCTCCTCAGCAGTGGAAGCTGAGTAGACCCTGGCTGTGGTTATGGACTGGATGGAGGCTAATAGTTTGAAGCCAAATCCGGACAAGACAGAAAAGTGGTATAGTTATTTTAGATGGATTAGGGAAGAAAAAGTATCCAAAGAAATATGGGAGAAATGTAAAAAACTGAAGGATTGGCTTAAGCTATGAAGAAAGTAAGGAGGTTTAAGAGGAACCCAAAGACATTGGTGGAATGTACTAAAGAGCTTGTAGGAAAGAATGGAAAATAATTTGTTCTTCGGTTCCAGGGGTTGGGGAGGTGTTGGGGAGGGGGCATGCAAAAACAAGCGACGTAATTACGTATTATTCTGTATGTATTACTTATTAGTTTCTCAAAAATTAATACAAAATTAATGTTAAAAAAAAGACAGAGATCCTGCTGTTGGAAGGGACCCATGATCAACTCAGTGGCTGTCTACCTGGTCTTGAAAGGGTCACACTCCCACTAAATCAGGCATGACCAAACTTTGGTCCTCCAGATGTTTTGAACCACAACTCCCACAGCCCTTTGCCATTGGGAATCTAAGGTTAGAATTCTGGGAGTTGTGGTCCAAAACATCGGGAGGGCCGAAGTTTGGGCATGCCTGCACTAAATGATCAGATATGAAATTTGGGTGAGCTCATGGACTCACTCCTGTCAGTAGAGAGCCAGATATTGGCCATAAGTCTGCCTTTTGCCAGGTCAGATGGATTGCACACCTTTTGCCTCTAACTTCACAGGAAGTTATTTGCAATGCTGATCCATACACAAGTAATCCTGAAAACGGACTACTGCAGCACACTGTACATGGGGCTTCCCTTGAAAGCAGTCCAGAGGTTGTGGCAAATGCAGAATGCAGCCACCAGGTTGATTTCTAGAAAATATCTCAATATGACAAAATAACTCCTGTCCTGTCTCGGCCGCACTGGCTGCCTGAGAACTTCCGGGACAAGTTCAAGGAGCTTGTGTTGATATAGAAAGACCTTAATGGTTTTGGACTTTGTACATTTCTGAGCACCTCTTCCTCAGAATACCTATGCATTCCTCCTGTACCTCACACACTGGGATGCTTTTTGTGGCCACCTCAGGGAGACCTGGAAATCTCTCAGCCAAAACAGGGCCTTTTCTGTGGTGGCTGCATTGGAATTCTCTCCTATTAATGGTATGTCTGGCTCTTTTCCTCCTTGGTTTTAGGAGACCACTTAAGACCTGGTTGTTCTCAAGTCTTTTTGTAACCTGCTGCATATTAAGTAATTTAACTACCATATATACTCGAGTATAAGTCAACCTAAGTATAAGTCGAGGCCCCTAATTTAACCCCCCAAAACTGGGGAAACGTATTGACTCCAGTATAAGTCTAGGGTGGGAAATGCAGCAGCGCCCGGCAGCTCCTCCTTTGTGAGCTAGGGGAGCAGTGTGTGATGTTTAAAATGACTTTTAGTCACTGAGGCAAGCGCTTCCCTCGGTGGCTAAAATTCATTTTAAACATTGCGCTCCGCTTGCCCACAACATGGGGGTGGGGGTCAGGAGAAGCGGTGCATGGTGTTTAAAATGACTTTTAGTCACCGACCCAAGCATTTGCCTCAGTGGCTATAAGTATTGACCCAAATATAAGTCAAGGGCCCCTTTTTTCAGCCCAAAATTAGGGCTAAAAAACTAGAGTTATATTCGAGTATGCCCAACAGGTAGACCGGGGGCTACCAGTAGCCCGTTAAGGGTTCAAAAGTAGCCCGCCAGCAACCAATTAAAAATGTGAGGGGATAAGTTCTCCACCTCTACCTCCCCCAACCCAAGTACCACCACTGCTCCAGCAAAGCTCTGGGTCTGCCAGCCCACTGTCTCAGCTAAGCGGAGCAGTTCAAGGGCCATGGCACAGTCCCCTGGTCTCCATACCGGCCAGATGATCGGCGTGCCACTGTCTCGTGAACAATTGAGTTGTTGGTGCAGAGCAGAGGAAGGGGAGGGGAGGGGACAGTGAGAGGTGGGGTCATAGGCGTGCCCACCTTTGCATGGTTACGTCCCCCTCTTCTCCCCCCCCAGAGAATTCCTTCCTTCCATCATCCTCCTCCTCCCACCACCACAGCTGCCTCACAGAGACTGTGACCTGCCACTTCTCCTGCTCCCCTTCTGAGACATTCCCTCCTCCTTGCGCTGCCATGTCAATGTGGTTGCCCCGCTGCTGGCTTGGCCCATCCCAGCTACACAGAGAACATGGCAGAAGTGAGTGAGAGATATGGGTGGCAGCAGCAGTGGCAGCAAGGGGGCTGGAAGGGAGAAGGGGGAAAACAGGAGGAGAAGTAGAGTCAAGTCAGGCCCTGGACGGGTTGGGAGGGGAAGTGCATCTTTTTAAAAAAAATCTTCCAGCAGCCTGGGCAAGCGGAAGGGGCAATCTGTGCAAGCATGCACGTGCCTCTCTTGCATCCATCCACACCAGCAGGAGCGGGTGTAAGGGAAGCATGTACATGGTCAGCCTTACCATAGGAATGCATTGAAATATGTTCCCTCCAGAAAGGATTAATTGATTTTCAATGCGTTCCTATGGGAATTCGCTGCTCTACTTACAATTTTTTTTACTTATGAGCATATGCTCAGAACAGATAAAATTCATAACTAGAGATTTTAGTGTAGTAGCTCTCAGGCACTTTCATCTGGAAAAACTAGACCTCAGCCTGTTCAAAGTTGGACAGCCCTGATATACAGTAGTTCTCTCTGCCTGGTAGCCTATTACTTTTCATAATTCTATTGTTTTTAACTGCTGGTGCTTTTTCAGTTATCGTGCTTATCATTATTCCCTTTTGAATCTCGTCTGACATTCCTCTCCCCTCTTTTCTTTACTGTCACTTTTATTGCTAATACTTTTGTTCTTTGACATCGCCTAGATGAGCAGGATAAAAAAATGTAAATGAATAAATAACAAAACCACTATTTTTCCTATTTGAAAGGTCCCTTTTGAGAATCTGTACTTCAGTCCCAGTAGCCTGGGTTAATTCCAAATGTGTGTGTGTGTGTGTGTGTGTGTGTGTGTGTGTGTGAGAGAGAGAGAGAGAGAGAGAGAGAGAGAGAGAGAGAGATCTATTTTAAATCTGTGGACATTTGGGGGTCACCTATTTCTGAATAGGGATTAATACAGTCTTAGTTTTAAAAATTCATAACTCAAAAACCCTTTGCTCAAACCTCCCCAGATTTGGCAAACGCAGACTGTCTGCAATACCTGTGCCAAACTTGGTGCTTATCTGAAACCCTGTAGTTATTTGTTTGGGATGCCACCATTTTTAGAATTGCCTTGTAGAAGAATGTTGATTTGCTCCGCCAGCTCAATAACAGTTTTCAGATTTCCTTCTCTCTCTTTCTGTACTTGCCAGTGAAACTGTCAAGGGTAGTGTAAAGTATTCTTAGTACTGTATCATTTAATATTGTACTATTTTCCCCAACTCATGTTCACTACCGTTTATATAATTTTTTACTTCCTAGAAACAGAAATCACCATCACCACCATAGGTTATTAAGACTGTTTTCCATTTTCCATGTTTTTCTTGAGGAACTTCTGAATAGTTTTACTAACCCCCCAAATTTTTAGATAGGTACTAATCCAGCTGTGTGGCAATGTCAAATGCCTTTTTATCATCTCCCCAGACCATGTTAATATTTGTTTTTCATCTTTTAGCATTCCTTAGTGTCATTTTAGTAATAAGCAGCTGATCTTTTGTCCCTCTCAACCTTTAAAAGTTGATTTTCTGCTCAGTTGGGTATAGGTAACTTTCTATTAAATAATTAGATATTTATCTTGCTAATACTCCTGTGAGGAACTTGAACACTGCTGGTAGGCATGTCATTGATTGATAATTACTAGGTTCATTGCTCTTTTATTATCAGAAATGTGCAGCCTGTTGTCATCCAGATTAATGTCACCTGTTGACATCACTTTTTGAATTTAGTGCATGATGCATGTGCATTAGTTTCCATGTTTTTCTATTAATTTTTCCAATTTGTTTTGGGTCCAATTTATTATTCCCACTGAGTACTTAATTACTGGAGTTGCCCAGGCTTTATGGTTTTGATTGTATTCCACCATTTACTTTTGATTTTAAAGATTTTCTGCAGTCTTTTGCAGTATTCCTTCTCTGTCAGTTCTTTAACTTTTGTGTGCAGGTTGCTTTCTGCTTCTAGTATTCCAAATTACTTATAATTTTCATCATTTGATAGTGATTTAATAACTACATTTTTTAAACTTTATTCCATCTAGTTTTTGGATCTTGCCCCTAGACAGAGCTCCAAACTAATCTGCTTAAAGCTAAGATTCAAGGAGTTTGTGCCATCAGCAAATGTTGACTCTGCCAAGAAAAAGATGAAACTATGTCATACCTCATCTGTGACTGTCTAAAGGTTGCACAAGCAGATTGCAAAATTAGACATGATAGAGTGGCAAAATTAGTGCAGTGGACATTATCTTAAAAATATACCTTACCAAACTCCAAAAAAGCCTAGGAACATCATGTAGAAAAGGTATCAGGAAATGATGGTCAAGACCTTGCGGGATTTCTTGATCTAAACTAATAGGCCTAACTGATGAACAGCAGACATAGTAGTAATAGAAGAAAGAAATATTTGGATCATTGACACTGCGATTCCAGAGGATGCCAGAGTTGAAAATAAAGAATTGGAAAACTAACAAAATAGAGATCTGGCAATCAAAACATCTTGCTTTTGGATGAAACACACTTCAGTGGTCCCTGTAGTCATTGGGGCTTTTGGAACAATATTTTTAAAAATTCACACAATATTATAAGCAGTTACAGATCTCGGAAATAACACTATATTAGGAACAGCATATATGTTGTGCCAATATTTAACACACATTAGATTTTTAGTTAAAACTTGTATCTGTTATATAATACCAGTTGTTGACTTTATAATTTTGATTGACTGTGCCTTGTATATTTGAAATGATGAATGATTGATTGAGTTTCAAGGTATAAATTATCCAGAAGAAAAAAAAGAAAACAATAAAAGAAAAGCCTGTGCTATTTAAATACTTTCAAAAACCTGTGTCAATCCATCATTTATTCCCCTTGCATTATGTTTTTAAAAGCCTGAACAAAAACAGCCAGCTTTCCTTCGCTGAAAAGTACCTCTTAGAGCTAAAGCTATAATACATAGCCTTTGCAATGTCAAATGGAAATCAGCAGTTGTATTGAGTACATAAGGTTAAGTGTATCTGGAAGTTGAGTCATGGCAACTGTACTTCTGTTTCTTGAGAGATAGAAACATTTCACTGCTCATCCAAACAGCTTCATCACCAGTTGCCATTCCAGATAAACTCACCTGGATGACCGAGGATCTTCACAGACATAAGGTTAAGTGTAAGCTTTTCAGGTATTTGCATTAGGCCAAAGAAATGCATAGCAGATATTCCGGAGAAATAAAGCTGAATAAAACAGGTCAACTCATACATAATTAGAGGGAAGATCTTTTTAATGTCAGACTACAGAGGATTTCAGGAAGAAACAGAAAGAAAATTGAAATCAACCGTATGGTATATCTCTATAGAAAAATATACATCAATATCTTGAACCTAATTTCAGTGAATCCAGTAAATCAAGGCTTTTCAAAGTGCAACTGTTGTTCGCTGCTCTTTTGTTGTTGAATACAAAACAAGAAACGAAAATTGGATAGAGGTGGATCTTCCTTCCTTCCTTCCTATCCTACCCTATCACATGCCCTACCCTATCACGATTTCATATCGTTTCTACAGGCCATCTTTATAGATAGACCTCATAGAGAAAATGCTCGTGAGCACACCTTGAAATCACAGCAGCCCTGTGAATGCCTAGAGAGCCTCATTTTGAAACCATCGGGCTTTTGTGATGTTATAACATTCACTGGGATTATTTAAACAAGCACTGAAAACTAGGTTTTTCATGCAAGCGTTCCCTGTGTCTTGAATACATCTTCATGGATGCACTACACTACTGGACTCAGCCTGCCTCTGCCTCCGAAGTAGAGATGGGGAGGAAATGAAAAATCGCTTTTTTCTGACAAATTTGGTCAATTCATCAAAATTCATCCTTTCATAATCATCATAAAATCCCCCTGACAAATACGAAGTGACATTTTGTTTTTTAGCAATTTTGATTCATCAATTCATTGGGCTATAAAATGGCCCCCATTGCACCTAGAGACAGCAGACATGGCAGGGAAGGTTCCCCTGACTCTGCTCTACCATCCCTCCAAATTTGGCGAAGACTGGATTTCTGATATCCATGTTCTACACCCACCAAGTGCCCTCCCAGGACAGTCCCAGCCACCACTTAAGAGACACCAAATTTACAGAGAAGCTTCCTCTGAGACTCTCTTCTATGACCTTGTTCTTCAGCCAAAACATCTCTCTGAGTAGCTTATAGGCAATGAATAAAAAACTTCAGGCTATCTTTTAAAAAGAAAAAAGAAAAGAACAAGAGATAATAGAAAAGGACAAACGCATGGAAAGGGAAGAAAGTCATTATAATTTCTGGATAAAGAAATAGAGCTTTGTAAGACCAGAGCGTAAACACACAGGAATGCTAGCAAACACACCCCTTCTGTAATGAACCCCTTTTGGAATACATGACACAAAGCATGGAAACAAAACGTTTCACCCAAAGTGAATAAATGCCGCATTATAAAGTGTGCTGAAACAATGGGTCTTTCTATTAATCTCTGTTTAACTAAAGTAAAAGAAATATTTTCTCTAATCCTCAGGGGGAAGAGCAGGTGACTTAAGCTAGAGCACTCCCTTCACCAAAACCAAGATGGCCAACAGCCAAGGGAGAGCGGCAGAAGTTCCCACCTTCCACGAAAAGGAAAAACAGGAGTGAGGAAGGTTTATAGCGGCAGCTTGCATGTCTTCGCCCCCTGGCTGGGAATGAACAATATTGAACTCAATAGGACGTAATTTTAAGTAGACCTGTATGGGAATCATTTAAAAATAATTTGCATTTAAAAATAGCTACAGCAAACCCACCCAACTCCAGAAAACACTTTTGCAACCTTCCCCATCCCTTCTTCTGTTTCCTCCACCACCAAAGTCACCCCAGTGAACAGCGCTTCCTCTTGAGCCCAAATAAACACTTCCCCATGTCTCCCCTTCCCTCTTTTCTCAGTTCTCTCTCCCCAACGCCCAGAGGCATTTCCCCACCTGGGGCCCCTTTCCCTTCACTGCTCCGCCATCAAAGCACCCATCCGGAAGAGTAGAAGATTCAGATGGAGTGAAAGGTACCGCTGCTGTGCCAGCAACTTTTCAATTCTGCTGCCATCTTGGGTACCAGTGTTCCCAGCATGCCCCATGTACTAACCTCATTCAGGCCTTTTTGAGCCAGGTTAATACTTGGGGTCCAGAAGGCTGACATGAGTCCTCCAAAGGTGGGTGCAAAGGAGATGAGAGAAATGAGCGAGAGCAGCTCTTCCGGAGCGGGTAGAAGGAAAGTTTAAAAGGAAGATCCACCCAAAGGGGTACAGAAAGTACTAGGCTACCTGCAATTCCAGTTCAGATTACAATTATCTATCTGTGGGCCAAGAGAATTAAAATAAAGCAGCGGTTGTGTATAGCATGTTTAATATAATGTAAAAATAATGGAAATTATAAATGACTGCTGTCCCTGAGACCACCCCCCCAAGAAAACATTTTGCAACCCCCCATTGGGTCATGACTTCCAAGTAGCATCCCCAGCATGCTCACAAATGATAACTGTAATAGTATTTCATCGAATACCTCTAAAATTAATATTAGTGTGTGCACTCATTGCCAAGTGCTCTAAAACCACACTGAGTTCTGCATTCTTGCAGGAAGGAAACATTAAAGACTGGCACAGAGAACTCAATTCACACTTCCACTGCTCTCTTCATCATTTGCAGTACAGTGCCTAGCATTGACTTGTATATGCACACCTGCACAGAACATGCATACTAACTAGGCTAATTATGTCACTGCATCATAAAGAAAACCACCATGAGCTTCTCTTATAAATGACAGCCTGATGGAAGGACCATCCTACAGCGAAGAATTACCTATTCATGCAGTACGTACTTGCTTTTCTTTCGTCTGTGGGAAAAACACACATAAATGGAGCACCCCCTTGTGTCTAAACACGCTCACCATTTAATAAGGAAGATGGTTGGTCTAACGGAGGAATTATACTAGTATGGGCAATGAAAATTAGTTTTTGTCAAGAAAGGGTACTGTACTATGAAAATAGGAAGGCAGGACTTGGGGAACAATAAGCCAAACAGCGCGTGTGTTGGTAAATTGTGGGATATGAAAGGATAGGCATTAGGGTCCCTAAGGGTGAGAATAAAGGCATGGTTACCATGTTTCAGAGTAGAGTATACAAGGATGCCAGTTTCTGATGTCAATACTTGAAAATTCAGAGTGGGCACAAGCTGCCCTATAGACTACCAGCTTTTGGTCATTAACTGAGACTTGAAAAAAAATCCCACTCTGCTAACAGACAGTGAGATCCATGGGGAACATCCTAAATATCCAAACTAAAGGCTTGTGGGTAGGCCCCAGCACCAACACAATCTGTTTGCAAAAGTTAACCCGGGGAGCCTAGTTAAAAACTGAGCTTCTCTTTAGACTAAGGCTGTGTGAAGATACGGGGTCTCTAGATGTTGCAGGAGCATCGCCAACAGCCCTAAGCAGAAGAGCCCATGGTGAAGACCTGTAGGATCTGCAGCCCAGAAGCAGCTGCAGGGCCACATACCTGTATTCCATTCTCTGCTGTTTTGGGGCAAATGAGGCACCAAGATGGTTCAGGTAAAAGGGACAGAAGGAGTGTGGCCCTAGAAACAGGCATCAGAAACAGTGCTGAGAAGATAGCAAAGAGTTCTGTTCACCTCTTTCTCCTGAAATGGATAGACATTTTAATGAGAGATTCAATGAGAGCTGTCATGACACTGAGGGTTTTATGTAATAAAAAGGACAGCTGGAGCATTCAAGGGTCAATTAAGCTTAGAAGACTCCAAGATACGTTTTTATTTTTCAAGACAATGGCTCTATTGCTTCCAAACATCAAAATCCATGTACTGGAAATCAAAACAATTGAAGGCATCAGTAAATCCATTAAAATACAAAACAGTACAGAATCACAGAAGGCAATTCCCAGTGTTACTGGCCTAACATTCAGCCATTCCAGTATGAGGTAGAAACAGCCCCCAAGAGATGGGTACCCAGACAGAGGCTAGCTCAGCTCTTCATAGCACTGGTCTTAACTGGGTTTGGGAGAAGGTTTGGTACATCTGCCTGCCTGAATGCAACCCTCCCTTAGAAGTGTGTGGGTGCCATTCATTGGGTGGGTGTAAAATTGTAGCAGTTGAAGGGTGCAACCAAAGGATCTACTGTGATAATGGGGAACTTATCCACAACTGTCTTCCACATTGTGGGGAGAAATGGACCCCTCCACACCTGTGTGAAATGAAAGACAGATTCTCTGCTTGACACAGCCCTTAAGAGGAGGCATACCATTGGCGATTCTCACTCAGTGTGTCCATACTGAATCCACAGGTATTCAGACCAGAATCTCTCCCAGCCTTGCGTGGCAAAGTCAAAGAATGAACTTCCTCTGTTCTACTAACTATGGCTCTTTCTTTCTGTTGCCAGCCCTGCCCCATGCAAGGGGCTGTGTCCAGTGCTGCTGTTATGCCCAGAGTTATGCCTGGGTGTAACAGCAGCACTCGGCATAAAGCAAAGTGTTCTGCTTATATAACTGCCCCATACCACATCCAGTAGTCTCTGGGGAGTTTACAGTTTAATTGCAGTATGCAGGCTACACATTGGATCCACATAGCCCCTTATATGCTGACATTCAAAGGACATCCGATCTTGCCTGATTTCGGAAGCTAAGCAGGGTCTGCCCTAGTTAGTACTTGGATGGGAGACCACCAGGGAATACCAGGTGCTTGTAGGCACCTGGAGTAGGAACTGGTGAACCACTCCGGTATTCTTGCCAAGAAAACTTAATGGACATGGAGTCACAAAGAGTCGGTCATGACTGTAACAACACAACACACACACACACAACCCCTTACATGCTGACATTCAAATGCATTAGAATATTCATGCTTAAGGCAATACTGTACTCAAGTGGCAATGTACAGTTCCCAGTGTACTATATAGCAAGTTATCGATGGGCATTTTGGGAAAGGGGGGAATTCCTGTTCTCCTGCTTTATTCTACCAGAACACATTTACTTTCCAAAAGAGAATTTTCTGCCCAGTACAACCTCTGCAGCAAGAGATTGGGGGAAAGCTTGCCTTCCTCCCTTCCTTTCTTAGTTTAACTCAATGAACTGAGCGCTATGTCCTTTATCTAGTTCTGCCACTCTGGGAGTATGTAAGAAAAGGGCTTGGCTTTGTTTGCAAAGGGAAGGCACCAAATGGTCCCGCAGAGTTTGTAGGAAATTATCCATTTCCTTCAACGGTATCAGATAAGTGCAAGATGGGCTTGAGAGATTTTGCTGGTTAATCTCAGTGCTTATCACCCAACCCCAACCAGTATTTTGGCATCTCGGGCCTCAAAATAAAATAAATAAAATAAAAGCCCCCCACAAGCATCTCTCTTCATTCTGGGTAATCAGAAGAGTAAAAATTAGAAGCATAATACTTGCCCACCTTTTGTGAAATTGAAGATCTGTCACTTACGGTTGCTGCCTTGGGCTGCTTAACAGTAGAGTCATACTCAGATGAACAGGGCCACTGATACACCTGGCTTCGTGGCTGCCCGAGATATGAGGAAGGCTGTGATGGCCGCTACACTTTTGTCTACTGAAATGGCTTTATATAACTGAGAGAAACTGGAGATAATGAAGGATGAAATTTTCCTCCCTCACACAACTGCAGTAGCTCTGTGCAGCCTCTCACACTGTTAGGACTCTGGAAGGTTAGTTCAACTCTGGCAACACAGGGATCCATATGATTTTCCCATAAGATCCTCTACAAACCACTGTTCGATCATAAACCCCATTTACGCTCACAGACTGCAACACAAATATCATGGGTCCCTCAGTGTATGACTTTGCTCTGGGGCCATAGATCATCCTCAGCCAAGGTCCAGTCATAGGACCCATCTGTGGCACAGACTACACTACCGAAATCATGGGCCATTGGAGCTCCACTTCCAGTCAGCTGTGGCAAGACAACTTGATAAGTCCTGTGGCTTATCGGGTTGAATTTCTCCTGATTGGGCCTCCTAGATAAGTGGCAAGTCTCTTTGGAGGGGAGACAAAGGGCGTTTATACACGACCCCTAAGCTCCGCCGCAAATGGCTGCAAGGTCCGGACCTTAAAAAATGTTTACCCACCAGCTCCGGACTTTGCAGACAATTAAGTGCGACCCCGCCCACTTTAGCGCGACCAAACAGCAGTTTTCTTGTACCTGCTTTTTGGAGGTGACAAATATTTGATCCGGTGTAAGGATAGTGAGTGCGGGGCTCTCCTGGCTTCTGTTTGTTCTTTTTTTGCGCCCCGCCCCTTTAAGAGATCTGAATGCTGCCCGGAACAAAACGGAGGTAAACCGGCATGCTTTTCTTTCTTTTTTCTCCGTCCCTCAGGCAGCCAGCAACCAGGAAGTGCGGAGGGGGGGTGGGGACAGAGGAAGAGCGAGGAACCCCTAAGATCTCTGGTCCGAATTTAAGTGGCCAGCGGATCTTAGGGGTCGTGTAAAAAGGCCCAAAGAGAGGCTGTGCCTGTTTCGACCATGGAAAAAGCGGCAGTGGATTTTGTTTGGTCCAAGAAATGCCTTATCTCCCACTGGAGGAAAACCAGATGCCATTACAGTAGTCCCCCACCATTTTGCAGTTCATATACTGCAGTCCTTGTATATTGCAGGCAAAGCCCCCTGGGGTAAGCTTCTTGGGCCTGTTTGAGGCCTCTTGCACCTACCCAAGGCCTGGCACTGCCCCAAATGGGTCTCCGACGGGCTTCCCGAGCTTGTTAGAGGCCCCAGAAGTGGTTTCCAGTGAACTGGAAGGGACTCAGGCAAGTGTAGGAAGCTCCAAAGAAGCCACCTGGTCCCGACCCAACCCAGCATCCACAGATCATGGATTTTCCATTATCGCGGGTCAGGTTGGGTCCCTAATCCCCGCAATAGGCAGGGGGTTACTGTAACTAAGTTGATGACAATGACTGAGCTGTTGGCACCAGACAATTTATAGCTGTATATTTTGGCTCTTTACTGTTGCAAAAACTGCTCTCTTCCATTTATTTCTCCATGCAAAGTTTCATATTGGTGATGTCTGGAACTCTTTCCTCAAATAAGCACTAACCCCCTATCTAAAGAAGCAGCTTTCAGCAAAGTGGGGTAGACGTGTGAAACATGAAGCACTTGAAATGATTGGATTTTTTCCCCTTTGTTGCTTTTTTGGGCTGGTACAAAAAAGAATTCTTTAGTAGTAGTAATTATTATTATTATTATTATTATTATTATTATTATTATTATTATTATTATTATTATTATTATTATTATTATTGGGATCTGCTTGCATAATTCGCCAATACATCACGTAGTCCTAAATGCTTGGGAAGCGTTCAACTAGTGATTTGTAATACAAAATCTAGCGTAGTTATCTTGTCTGCTGTGTGGTGGTGGTGGTGGTGGTGGTGATTATGATGATGATGATGATAGCTGTTGTTGTTGTTATGAGTTGTTTGGGCTGTTCTAGAAGTTTTTTGGCCATGTTCTGGAAGTTTTTCTTCCTGATGTTTCTCCAGACTCTATGGCTGACATATTCAGAGGGCAAGGAGCTCAAGGAACTAGGAGTTCTCTCTGCACTCTGGGGTACAGAGTGAGTGAGACTGGGTTTTTTTAAGTTGTGGGAAAGAGGAAACATGTCCTATGCAGAAAAATCGGTGTTAATCATTGTGTTGTGATGAAGGGATTAAGAAGTTTCATTGCAATCAGGGGTAGCAACGATCCTTGATGGGTGTTGTTAGCTGTTCTATTGTGTGAACTCATCACTTTTGCTTATGGATGGGTGGGAATCATTGAGCTTTGACCTTTTGCAATCTGCAGCTTTTAGTACTGGAAGTCAGGCTTTGCTTTTTAAACTTTCTTCTTTTTAAATGTTTGTGGATTTCAGTGGCTTCCCTGTGTAGTCTGACATAGTGCTTGGTAGTGTTGTCCAGTACCTCTGTGTCCTGGAAAAGGATTTCATGCCGTTTGTTTCAGAGTGTGTTCAGCTACTGCTGATTTTTGTGGTTGTTTTAGTATATAGTGTCTTTCAAGTTTTTTTTATTCTGGTCTGGATGCTGCGCTTTGTGGTCCCAATATATACCTGGCCACAACTATAAGGTATCCGGTATACTCCTGCAATGGCGAGTGGGTTCCCTTTGTCCTTTGCTGACTGTAGAATCTGTTGTCAGTGACCTTTATTTTATTTATTATTCTTTATTTTAGAGTATTTTTACCCTGCGTTTCTCCTTAGAAGAAAGGACCTAAGGCGGCTTACAGTAATGAGGGATAATATACAGTTCAGTACAATTAAGTCATGTTCTTGAGAACAAGGAATTGAGGAACATCTTACAGCATTAAAATACATTACATTAAAGCTACGAGAGAACGTGAGCAGTTAAAAGGAGAGTAAAATTCCATGTAAAGTGATGGAAACTAACATTGAAAACATAGTGTCAATGTAATCACACAATGTTATAAGTGGTTATAAAAACAAATTCTATGTGATCCTATAGATTTATATGAAAGACACATAACAGGTAGTCCATCATTCAAGGAAAGCTTGCCTGAAGAGAAAGGTCTTTGCCCATTTCCGGAAAGACATAAGAGATGGGGCAATCCTCGCCTCTAGAGTCTGCGCGCCACAGCTGAGAAGGCCCTTTCATGGGTTCCCACATGACATATCTACGAGGGTGGCAGGATGGAGAGAAGGGCCTCTCCTGATGACCTTAACACCTGAGCCAGTTCATACTGTGAGATTCATCTCTGAGGTAGCTAGGACCCAGGTTGTACAGTGCTTTGTAGGTCAAGGTCAGCACCTTGAATTGTGCTCGATAGCTGATTGGCTGCCAGTGGAGCTGCTTTAATAGGAGTGTAATGTGATCTCTGTATCCTGCCCAGACCTGTCAAGTGTCCCAATATGGGCAGGACATTCACGTTTTCTAGTCCTTGTCCTGCTGTCTTCCAAGAACATTTCTTTTCCTGAAAATGTCCCGGGCAGCGGCAGCAGAGGCAAGCTCTCTCCAGCCGCCAACAAGAAAGACTTGGGAGTCCGACTGGAGAGAGAGGAGACTACGACTCCTGTGATCCTCTCTGCAAACATGCTTCATGGTCAGCGGAGAGAAAGAAGGGGCAAAGGCTGCTGGAGGAAATTCCTTAATGGCGCTACCGTGGCTTGGGTGGGCTCCCAGTAAAGCTGCAGGATCCGAGCAGCCTGAGCGTTTGGGCTGCAGACGGGCAGGCAGGCTGCCTGGGAGGTAGGGTTTGTTTTCTACTTGCCTCCCCTTCCCTGTCTTCTCATGCCCAGATCCTGCACCCTGCCCTTCTTGTTGTCCTCCTCCTCGTCCTGCAACATGGGTTCTACGGGGGCCATGTCCACTCTGGGCTGCGTGGTGGGAGGTGTGGTTTGTGAGGGCATACGTGCGGGCACAGGTGCGTGCCTATGGAATTTTGTCTTTGTGCACACGCACACACATTACACTTCGCTCCTCCTCCCGTCCCATCAAGCACCAGGAAAAACTTGACAGCCATGATCCCGCCCAAGTCAGCAGTCTGGCTGCTGCAATTTGGACCCGCTGAAGTTTCCTGAGACTTTTCGTCGGTAGCCCCCCGATAGAGTGAGCAGCAGCACCGGACTGGCTCAAAACTGTGTTTCTGTGGCAACCACATAAAGATAACTAGGCTCTGGAATCCAGCAGACCAACCACACATTTTTGAATGAAAATTAGCTTAAATCTCCATAGTGCTTAGTGGTGGTTTATGTAGGCTTGGTTGCCATCTGATTTTCTGGCCTGACAGCAGAAGTTGGTCCTGGATATCTGGGTTGGGTTGAGAGGGGCTCACCTTCTTTTTCCCACCATGAGGGCCCAATACCAGGGATGGTCTCCTGGGTAGCCAGCTTCCAGAATCCCCCAGGTATCTTGTGTGAAGGGTAGAGACTTCCACTTCCTCTTCTGCATCACAGAGCTAGTTCTATCCATGCCGTAGGGCAGTGATGGCGAACCTTTTAGAGACCAAGTGCCCAAACTGTGATTCAAAACCCATTTCCTTTTTGCAAAGTGCCAATACAGCAATTTAACCTGAATACAGTGGTACCCCGGGTTACAAATGCTTTGGATGCTACCCTTCGGGAAAGCGAGGACTGAAGAGCAGGCTTTTAAATTTCCCTTGCTATGGCCGTGGAAAATTCAAAAGCTTGCTCTTTGATCATCGCTTTCCCGAAGAGTAGCACCCCATCCACCTCTCTGCCCTGGGCAGAGAGGTGGATGGGGTGCTACTGTCGGGAAGCCAGGGGAAAGTGGCTTGTGGGCTCATTCATAGCCCCAGTTGACTCTCCAACCCCACCGCTTTTGGAATGCCCAGAGCAGCATGGCTTGAGAGTAAACTAGGGCTACAAATGAGCCCACATGCCGCAGCCTCCCCTTTGCCTGGCTCTCTGCACAGAGCACAGTGGCGTGCTCCGAGCCGAGGGGCAAGTGCTATGGCTGTGAGGGGGTGATGTTGGGTGTCCACAGGAAGGGCTCCGTGTGCCACCTTTGGCACCCGTGCCATAGATTCGCCAACACTGCCGTGCCGTAGGGCTGTTATTATTGGAAGGAGGGTGACTTGTTTTTCAAAAGAAGCCGCCTCGTTTCTGTGGCCAGTGTGGAACGGTCTTGATTAGGCCGGACCCAGCTTATATAGGGCCTTTTTACATGACCCCTAAGATCCGCTGGCCACTTAAATTCGGACCAGAGATCTTAGGGGTTCGTCGCTCTTCCTCTGTCCCCACCCCCCTCCGCACATCCTGGTTGCTGGCTGCGTGAGGGAGGGAGAAAAAGAGAAAGAAAAGCATGCCGCTCACCTCGTTCTGCCTCTCGTCTCTGTAAAGGCCATCAAGTCCAACCCCCTCGTCTCTGTAAAAGTAGCTCTTAAAGGGGCGGGAGCCAAAAAGCAGCAAACAGAAGCGAGGAGAGCCCCGCACTCACTATCGTTGCACCGCATCAAAGATTTTTCACCTCCAAAGAGAAGGTACAAGAAAAGTGTGCTGGGTCGCGCTAAAGTGGGCGGGGTTGCACTTAATTGTCTGCAAACTCTGGAGCTGGTGGGGAAACATTTTTAAACTCCGGAGCTTGCAGCCATTTGCAGCAGAGCTTAGGGCTCGTGTATAAACGTCCATAGTGTATAGTGTTGAAGAAAGAACCCGCTGTCTTTCCAATCAGCCTTTGGACAGGGGAGGGGAGGGAACTCCAGCTTGTTCTTTGTGACACTCTTTAAGTCAGCCTGAGATGTGCAACATAAACACAGCTGCCATAAAACACATGATGATGCCCTCGATGGCAAAACCCAGGATCATTGCAAAGGGGTGGGATCTGGTTTGGGGCAGTTCCTCCATAAAAATCACCTGAATCTATGAGACTCTGTAGCTCAGATCCATGTTTTTCTCCCACTCCAAAGCAATACACAGGACTCATAGTTTCTCTGTTGTGGTCCATTCATTTCAGCTGTGATGGCAAAATGGAATAATTTGTAATTAGCTGTACATGTAAAACACATAAACATACAAACATCCTGTAATACATGAACACTGCAACGAATCCTGAAAGCTGGGCAGAATAAGAGAACTCAGGAGAAAGTCAAAGGCTCCTTCTTATTTCAAAGGCTGGAAAGTAAGATTTGTGAGTGTTAGACAGACACTCATCCCAACTCAAAAAGTCTCTCTCTGTCATACTCATGCAGAGGTCCACACGACCCGAAATCTCTGAACTCTTTATAGCCACACAGGCAATCTTTATGGGGCAGAAATCAAGTGCATCACTGGGACAATAATCAAAGCCAGCGATGTGAATGCAGTCAGCTGTGACAAACAGAGAAATCAGGTCTGTAAAGTAATGGCACATTAACTGTAATTTAATGTGCCATTACTTCCCCACAAGTAGAATCTGGGTCAACTGTATCAGTGCATTCATACAAGTGTTTTAAGAACAAGGAAAAGGCCCTGCGTTCCCCGAGATAGAAAGGAATCATGCTTCCTTGAATGTCTGTTTTAGTAATTGAATCTCTATCCAAAGAACTTATTATTTACAGTATTTATCTATTTTGAATATTTTTACCCCACCTTTCTCCTTGGAAAAGGACCCAAGATGGCTTACAGTAATAAGGGACAAGAAACAGTCCAGAACATTTAAGACATGTTTAGGTTAAGAACAGGGAGTTAGGAGAGGCATCTTAGAACATTAAAAGGTAACAGTGGAGCTACAAAGAGCACACAAAAAAGAAAAGAAAAATTCATTATGAGGGGTGGAAAGTAACATGAAAACACATTTCTTATGAAATCAGTCAATGCAATCATGTATGATAATCCATATAAAGTTACATAGTAGGAAGTTCCTCATTCAGGGGAAGCTTGCCTGAAGAGGAAGGTCTTGGCCTGCTTGCGGAAAGACAGCAGAGATGGGGAAGTCCTGGCCTCCAGCAGGAGGGAGTTCCAAAGTCTGGAAGCAGCAACAGAGAAGGCCCTTTCATGTGTTCTTCTGAGGTGCACCTGTGAAGGTTGTGGGATGGAGAGAAAGGCCTCTCCTGGTGACCTAATAAGAGGCAAAAGAGATGACTATTCCATTTTGGGCAGATACTGAGAATTCTGAACAGACGTGATGTGGCTGTTGTAAAAATCTTGTGGTACTCCAAAAACTTACTCTTTTGGACTGCAACTACCAGGCTCCCCCAAGCCAATAAAGCCAGTAGGATTCTAGAACTTGAGTGCCAAACAGTAGCCTTTCCGTGGCCTGGTCCTTGGATAACATAACAGACTAGGGCAGTTTTGATTCCCTGGCTCTTCCTTGGAAGCTCACTGGGGGAGCGGAAGTGGTTAAACCTTGAAACCTTGCCTTGAAAACCTTGTCAGGATCATTGTAATTCAGTTCTGACTTGTCAGCATGTAAGAACAAATGTCAGCTACTGTACTGTATATCCTGCAGGGGATCCTTCCTTATTTTTTGCTCCACCTGCCAAGCCACGTGCAGAAGGGCCCTGTGGTTTCTGTGTTGCAATCTGTGGGCACAGATGGGATCGATGGTCTGTAATTTCAAGAAGATTCCATCTAAAAATTCTATGAAATCATGTGGATCTGTGACTGGGATCAATGCTTGTGAGCCAATGAAAAGCTGTGCACCGAAGGATCCATGATTCCCACCCTGTAGTCTGTGAGCCTAGATGGGACCTATAATTTGATGGTGGTTTGGTGAGATCCCACATAAAAATCTCTTTTTGACTTCAGGATTCCACCTTCTACCCAGACCCTGTGCCCTGCATGTGTCTACAGGCTTACTCGGGAGTAAAAGACGGTGGCCAGATGCCAAGGAAGGCTAGGTACCTCCTATCTTTAATTGTACTCGAAAGAGGAGACTTCATCGCGTGCACAGGGGGAGATCCGCCTGCTTCAGACAACAGTTGAAGGCAGGGGAAGCCTGTCCTCCGTTTCCTCTGGGGGCACCACGGGACCCCCCACGAAAGCGGAGGGGGGGCATTCCTTCGGATTCCCCAAAGGGTACAAGGAACAGGAAAGTTGCAGCTGTTGCTTGAAAACCAGGCCCCTCAGATGGGGACGGGGGGGCCCTCCATCTGAGCCAAAAGGCAAAGAAGATTACGCTACTTCGGACGCGCAAGCCTCTGCATTCGGCCTAGTCAAGCTGAGCCTAGAGACGAGGGCGGGGAGTGGATCGGTAGTGGGGAAGGGTGGGGGAGTATGGATCGTGCGTAAGGAAGTAACCCAACATATTCCGCCTCCACCCGGCCGGGTTGCTGCAACTCTCTCTGGGCTCCCGGGATCCAGGAACTGCGGCCACGTCAGCCTTGCACCCACCCACAGCGAGCAAAAGAGAGAGAGAGAGAGAGAGAGAGAGAGAACAAGGAAGGCGATCTCGCCCGCCCGCCCGCCGCCCCAGTCTCCGGCTCCGAGCCGGATCCGCCGCGCCTCTTTCCTCCTTCGCCACCCCATGCTGCCCTGCGCGCGCTTGCCCGGGCCTGGCGGCGGCAGCAACTACACCACCAGCAAGCAGCTCCTCCTCCTTCTCTTTCTTGCCGGCCGGTCTCGGGAGGGATTCGGGTAAGGCTCTTCTGCCAAACCGGCCTAGAATGAACTGGGCGTTCCGGGAGTCAGGCGTTGTTGGGGTGCGGGTGCAGGGCGCGCCCACTGCGGGCACCTTCGTTGGCTCTGCCCTCCTTCCCTGCGAAGGTTTGGGATCCGGATTCGGGACCTATCCTCGCCACCTCCGAGCTCGCGCCTTCCCCCGCCCCTGGATTTCAAAGCCCCCCCCCCCCCCCCCACCCCCCCCAAAGTATATTTCAGAAGACACCCCCCTCCCCTCTCGAGGTCCGTGTTCCCCCTTCGGGATCCCCAGTCTCCACGCCCGCGCCCCCAGGCGAAGGCTCTTCCGTCTGCTTCTAGGGCCCCTCGCCCGCCCCGGGACTTCCACTCCCCCCTCCCAACACACACACACACACACACACACACACACACACACACACACACACACACACACACACACACACACACACACACACACACACACGTGTGTGTCGGGGAGATGGTTTCCAGCAGGCTTCCTCGTTGAAGGGGGGCGGCTGCCCCAGGTTGTTTAACAAAGCAAAAGCAAAGTGTTCTGCTTATATACCGCCTCATCGCACTCCAAGCACTCTCTGGCCGGTTTACAATTTAATTATGCAAGCTACGCATTGTCCCCCCAGCATGCTGGGTACCCATTTTACTCGGAAGGATGGAAGGCTGAGTCAACCATGAACCGGCTACCTGGGATTGAACCCCAGGTCGCGAGCATAGTTTTAGCTGCAGTACAGGCATTTAAACCACTGCCAGCCTCCCTGGCTTGCCTTGGTGGAAAGGTGCAGCTTTGGTTGTGGGTTTTAAAAGTCGTGTCCTTTTTCCAAGGCCAAAGGTGTCTCCCAAGGCGTCCTGAACGTGGGAAGGCGTCTTGCAGTGTAATCTTGTTGGAGAAGCCATGGGGGATGCGTTTGGGATATATGAAATGCCTCCATCCTCCTTGCAGGGAAGTATGGCCAGGCTACTTCCTGAATTGTCCCACTTGACTCTCTTGAGTGTGTACATCGGGTTCCTACCTCCTCTGGGGGCCCTGAAGGTGGGGTGTGGAGGGAGGTGGTTTGCTTCACAGTGTTTCTCCTTTCCATCTAACCCTTTACCACGATTCTGAGTTTCTAGGAACCCTGCTGTTTTAATTTTGCATCCTCTATAGTTGGGGCTACATGGATCCCCTCCAGTGCTTCAGACTCCATTGGCTATTCTCTCTGGCTTGTATGGGATTTGTAGTACAAAAGATCTGGAAGGCGCCAGCTTCCTACTTCCTTTATAATCATCTGTCCCACATATCTTCCACAGTAGCTTAAAGTTTTCATATAGTTTCACACCCAGCCTTATATCAGATGTGCCGCACTTCAGCGTAGTAGCAGTACATTTGCAGGTACTGTAGTACCTTGAAACTGGTGTCCCTACCACCACCACCACCACCAGAGAATTAATGTTGCTCCACTTTTCTCCTTAGCCTTATTTCTTATTCCGTTGGGCTTTGTAAGATTTTTTTCTCTCTCTTCAAAATTTATGGCCCATTCTTTAGCTCTCCGCCTCCCAGATCAATGGCCTGTTCTTTAGCTCTCCAATTGGCTTACGAGCCAAACAACACAAATCATCCTTTGCCCACAGACTAAAGACAAAAGTGGGAGAGGGGGAGGATGTAGAAGGACCAGTTCTTGGTGGTATTGGAACTTGAAGTACCTGCTATTTTCCTTCTCTGTCCTCTTCTTTTTCTCAAAAAAGAAATTCCATGTAAATCTGGCTGCTCACTGTCTGCAGCCACACTTCACCTTTCCAAGACACACCCCCCCCCGTCGTCGTTCGTGGCAGGGGCCAACATTTGGCACTTGAAACCTTTCTGAAATTGTCTTATGCAGGATATCACTATCTTCAGTCACTGCCCTGCTGTCCCAACTTGGGAAGCCGTTTTTGAAAAGAAAAAAAAGGATGTAAAGCTATCTTACACAAACCAGATCCACACTCAAGTGTTGTGAAGATTTTTGAACTATAGTATATTAAAAAAAACTGCATCTTCATCTGCAGCCACAGTCCACCTTTTCCCACTTGGTGGTCAAGCATGGGCATTGAAAAGTGTTGAGTTCCTATCAGGGTTCAGAGGACACCAAAGAGGTGTCCAGGTATCTTGAGAGGCCATGGTGATTACTTCACATCCTTCCTTGTTCTGCGATTACATTTGTACCGTGACAGCGTTGTTCGCGGTCATGTGGTTTTGTCCCTGTTCAGTCCCTGTTTTCATTTACTCACAGGTGTGATTACTTCTCTCGTGACAACTTCACAGTCTTATTCCATGACAAATTCTGAATTTGTCTTGCTTTCTTAACCCTTTTTTAAAATATTGTAAATAAAACTTTTTCGGTATTTCGATTTACTGGTCTTCCGGGATTTACACATCAATGCTACAGAATTTTCAGTACTTTCTTTGATAAACATTTGTACTGCATGGTGTTTCCCATAGGGAAACTAATGTTGAATGCCGCTTCAGCCACTGACCACTAGGTGGACACTGGTTGTTGTGTGACAGTTGTTACCACACAGTCCCTTGTCTTGGAACAGGAACCGGGAACCAACCGTGACAAGAGAATTCCCCAGCCCAGAGGCAGGTACGGCTTGTCACGCTCTGTTCCCAGTTCCGGGGGCGTGGTCGAGACAACTTTTTGCTGTCATGCTATAGATGTGATGTAAGTTTTTTTTTGTATCGGTCCCAAGTGGGACAGCAAGGAGGGATGAACGGGATGTGAAGTAAACCCCCCCCATGTCATGCCTATGGGGGCATCAGTGATGGTGGCACTGTAGGCTTGTGGTTATTAGCATATTTACTTCATAGCACAGAGCAACTAATATTATTTCTTCCCTGTCTTATAGGTGCCACCTCCTAGAGCAGTACAACTAACAGTCTTTGGAGTATGACAGCAGAAATCCCAGAAGAAGCCTCTTCTGAAGTATATGAAGCTATTTTGATTACAGCTTCTTGAAACCTACTGGTGTGCCCTGAAATCTGTGTGACTTAAGTCCTCGTCATGGAGCCCTTGTCCCCCAAAAGAAAATCTACCAGAGGTTTCAGAAGAATTGCTTCAGTGTCTTTAGTTTTATTATGTCTGGTAGCCTTAGCTTGCCCAGATCAAGACTTCTATGGTTTACTTGGAATATCTAAAGAAGCTACAAGTAGAGAAATTAGACAGGCATTCAAGAAATTAGCATTAAAGTTGCATCCTGATAAGAATCAGGTATGTATTCTCCTCATCAGAACATTTTCCAGTTCTCTGAGTTTGCTTTACAAGAGCGTCACAGGGACTGAGTTCTTTTAGTTCCTAAAGGAAAAAGAAGAGTTACAGTATATATCATGACATAGTGACTAAGAGACTTGATTTTTTAAGGGGAAAATAGCATTCAATTTATTTCAAAATAAATCTTTAGGATTCTAAGTATTAGTGATAAGTGATTTTTTGTTCAGGGAGAAATTTCTATAAGGTGGTATCTTGGATAAAGGAATTAATTTGTTCCAAATGAGATTATGTTAAGCAAATTTTCCTTTATACAAATTTTCCATAGGAATGCATTGAAAACAGAGTAATCCCTAATTGCGACCATTTTTATGTTGTACGGATTCACCCTATAGGCAATTCTGTTAAGCAAATTTCCCCTATCTCTGGAATTTTTTATGTTGTACAGATATTATGTTATACAAACCGTTTGTTATACGAGGGTCCATTGTAATCGAGATTCTTACGATGTAGTAGACAATTAAATTGTATAATTAAATATCCAACAGACATAATGTACATCTGCCAGAAATGACACCTTCCAGAAACCCATTTGTATTTGTAGAAACCCACTTGTGTTTGCAGTCAAGGAGACAGCAATATGATAAGTGATTGTTAGCATCGGTGCACAGCATGAACAAAAGTATGGATGGGCAGCCTCTTTTCAGCTTGATGGGTCTAGTATTGCTCAAGTCTACTTTATGCCTCCATATTCTATCTTACATTACACCCAGAATAGTATTGGAGCTGCATGGCTTCTGCTCTTAGATCTGGTTGAAGAGGGTGGCTGGGGGTATAACGTTTGCCCACTCACAGGCCCAGTCCCTCTTAACCCCCTTGAAAACACTCCCCTAAGAATTGAGGAGGGGCTCTCCTGAAGAGGATGGGATGGATGGGTTGTGGTCTAGGGAAGCTTAAATCAGTGGTAAGATAAATTTGCAAAACAGGCAGAAGTAGTTGGTGCAAATGGAAGCAGTGCCAGTGGGGCATGTAGGTAAGGCACATCTGCCTTATTTTCAGTTGTCACTCTTCTGCAGTTCACTCCATTCCAGATGAGAAGCTTTTCAGGGGGTAGAATAGAAGGAAACAAGGTGCAGTAGGACCCCAGTATCCGCTGGGGATTGGCTGCAGGCCTTCCTGTAGATAACAAACACTGTGGATAAGAGAGAATACCAAATATCCCCCAAAACTGCTGTTTTGTGACAATAGCTTGCTTTACAGAGTCTGATTTATGACAGTAGCTTAGTAGCTTGCTTTGCGGCTGCCGAATTATTTATTTGATTGTTCCTCTACCAACTGTGGATAACTGAATCAGTGGTTAATGAATCAGTGGATACGGGGATCCTACTGTACTTTCTGCTCTCTTCTGTCTGCTGCAGCTGAAAATCCAAGCCATTGACTTCCTAGATCAGTGGTGGTGAACCTTCGGCACTCCAGATGTTTTGCACCACAACTCCCACAGTCCCTTGTCATTGGCAGTACAGGCTTGGAATTCTGGGAGTTGTGGTCCAAAACATCTTGAGTGCCGAAGGTTCACCACCACTGTCCTAGATAATAATTACACCAGCGAAAACACAGGCAGATTTCCTACAATTGTGTAAAACCAACCTAGTGACAGAAGGTTCCAATATATTTATATTAAAAACACTTCAGTACTGTTGTGTAAGGAGGCGGTATTTTTATGTATCAGTATTTGTTTAACATTAGGAGTTTCTCTCTTCTAGAATGATCCCGATGCACATGATAAGTTTTTGAAAGTAAACCGAGCCTACGAAGTATTGAAAGATGAAGATCTAAGAAAAAAGTACGATAAATATGGTGAGAAAGGTCTGGAGGATCACCAGGAAGGAGGCCGATATGAAAGCTGGCACTACTATCGCTATGATTTTGGTAAGATACGTGCTTGCAAGAGGAACAGATGTTACATACACTGTTTGGCACTGCACGATACTCTGAACCAGGGGTCCTTAAACTCTGGCCTGCGGGCCAGATCCGGCCCTCCTGGGTCCTGAATCTGGCCCGCCAGCTATTGCCACCAACGCAGCTTCCATGGCACGCAGGAAGTGCCATTTCGTAGCGTCTGAACCAACGCTACGGCAGTTGAACCCCTCACCTTCCCTGGGCCTCCATCTTTCCACCCTCTATCCTTCCACTGCAGTCACCCAACCCCGCCTACCATTTGCTGAGCTCATATAATGGCTGCCAATAGTGAGGAGTCGGTCTAGAGACGGGCAATGTAATCATTTTTCCTGTTTTTTGTGTGCATAGGGATTTGTTCTTTTTTTTTTTGTTCAAACTATAGTCCGCCCCCAACAGTGTCTGAGGGACAGTGAACCGGCCCTCTGTTTAAAAAGTTTGAGGACCCCTGCTTTGAACTGACTGATGGTGTCACATATATAGTCACTTCACTGTCAGTACAGCATCAGAGGGGATTTAAGAGTGCTGAGTGCTGTATTGGTCATTGACCAGTGTGCAATAGTGTATATTGTATAGTGCAGTGTTGGTGAACCTAGGGCACGGGAGCTTTTCTGTGGGCACCTGACATCGATCCTTCACAGCCACCTGTATTCAGGCTAAATTGCTGTATTGGCACTTTGTGAATAATTAGTGGGTTTTGAATCGCAGTTTGGGCACTTGGTCTCTAAAAAGTTCACCATCACTGGTATAGTGTATATAAGTGTGCTTTTGGCAGTCATCTGTCCAGGATGGCATGAGGTCTCCTGTCTTGGGCAGGGGGTTGGACTAGAAGACCTCCAAGGTCCCTTCCAACCCTACGTTGATTCTATGATTTGTACTTCATTTTCTTAACTACATAAATTACAAGGAACAGGACATATTTTCCCCCTGTTAATATTATCTTAATTGAATTTGTCTTTGTAGTCAGCATGTGAGTGCTGGTTCTTATGTCTTCTCTTTAGTAAGCTGCTTCTGGAACACTTTTCTCAGTCGAAGGCATAGCTGGCCAACTGGTAGTCCATAGCAATGAGCCACCTTGCAGGATTTTTGCCTCTGGCCCGTCAGAACCTTGATTAAAGCTGGATTGTAGTAGTAGTAGTAGTAGTAGTAGTAGTAGTAGTAGTAGTAGTAGTAGTAGTAGTAGTAGTAGTAGTAGCAGCAGCAGCAGCAGCACCACCACCACCACCACCACCACCACCACCACCACCACCACCACAGCAGCAGTAGTAGTAGTTTGTCATCAAGTTAACTCTGACTTAAATGGCAAGCCTTTCCAGGGTTTTCCAGATAGAGAACAATTCCCTTCTCTGTGGGACAGTGCAGCTTGCCCAAGGCCACACAGGCTGGCTCTTCTCTCAGGAGGTATATTGGGGAACTGAACCCTCAGCCTCTGATTTGCAGCCACATCCCTAACTCACAGAACTATCCGAGCCAGTGTGAGGTGGCTATTGAATCCTCTAATTCAGTATTGTACAAACTGCGGGGGGAATATGTCTGTGAAGATTCTCAGTCATCCAGGTGAGTTTATCTGGAAGTTGAGTCATGGCAACTGGACGTCTTTTTCTTGAGAGATTGAGATTCTTGAGACTGGCCAAGCTGTTTGGATGAGCAGCAAAACGTTTCAGGCTCGCAAGAAAAGAAGTCCAGTTGCCATGACTCAACTTCCAGATACGGGAGGAATATTCCAGCCTTCCAAATGGTTTTTGGCGGCTAGCTAGGACAGATGACAATTACAGGCCAAAAAAATCTGGAGAGCTATAGTTGTATTTCCCTGTTTTTACACTGACTGGTAAGATCCTCTCTAGAGTTTCAGGGAAGAATCTTCCCCAGGGATGCTAGGAATAGGACCTGGGGCATTTTGGATCGAAAGTGTGTGTCTTTGGTTTCTGCGCTGTGACTGTTCACCTAAGAACCATGGCACAACACACACACACACAAATAGTTGGGACTAACAGGGGATTTCACCTCGAGCTTTTTATTTCTGGTACATAACGTTTGGTTATTAACCTGAGGGAGTTAATATGCTTCTGAGGGTTCGGTTTTAGCCCAGGCGTCCCGCCCTTCCAACTTCAAAGAAGGCATCTCACGTAACAAGGAAATAGAACTTTTATTTTGTTCATCAACAGCAAACGGAGTTTTTCTTCTAACAACAGTGTCAACTCCTCTAACATCAGATATAAACGGGTTCTTCCCTCCATAGGTTGGGGTTTCTAGAAAGTGATCAAATTCCCCACCACCACCTGTGGGTATTCGGCTCCACCACGGTTCTCTTCCTCCCTCTCCGCAAGCCTCAGCCCTTCCACTTGCGTCCGAATCTCCCTCATGGAGGTTTGGGGCGTCCCCGCTTGTCTCCCAACTTCCAAAGTGTATCTGGGACCACGTGGTCTCGGCTTGGGTGTACGCAAGGGGTAATCGGGCCTCTTGCTCAGCTCCTCCCGTGGGTCCAAGGTCCCGGCCTCGATCTCCTGCTGAATCTTTACCAGCCATCTCTCTAGCTCCAAGTCCTTGCGGATCTCTTTCAGCTTACGGTTGTATTCTCTGTATTCTCTCTCACCCCAATAAGAACACTTCTGGCGGTGTGCTCGGCGCCTGTAGCTCTCAGCTTCTTTGTGTGCCATCAGCATCTGTTCCCAGTCTCCCGTCCATGGGTTCTCCATCCACACCCATTCCCATCCTTCTGGGAGCTCTCTCTTCCCTCCCTTTTTACAGGCTGCAAACCCCACCTCCACGGGAGCGGATTGGTTCCCTTTTCCCGCCAAGTCCTTCTTTTTTACTTTCCTCCGCCCTCCGGTTTTCCTCCTTCTCTTTATCTCTAAGGGTATCATAATACCCCTTTAGAGCCATGAACCTCTCCACAAGTGAAAGGTAAATCAGATTCTCAGGTTTCTTGGGCTCCTCCGTCACCTCAGCTGGGTGTGCAAGGGTCCCTCTCTTCCCATCAGAGAAGTTCCCCTCACAATGCTCTACCCTATATCTACCTAGTGAAGTAGAAGTTGGTGCTTTCAAATGATTACACTGGCATGTATGTTATTAAAGGTTGACTGGTTTTTGTTTTTTGCCAGGTATTTATGATGATGATCCTGAAATCATAACCCTAGACAGAGGAGAATTTGGTAAGTTATTGCAGTCACATGGTTTCCTGTCACGTCTACTTAAATTTATTCAGGGTGTAGGGTTACATTACGTACTTTTTCCTGAGGTTGCAGCATGCCAAGTAGGGTTGCTATAACTAAGAGCTTAACATTAATTTGTACCTTGCAAATCAGTTGACTATATACCTTGGGGCAGTCATCATTTCAACCTTGATGGCAAGCAACTTACATCTTAAAAAGGAAATTCCTTTTTAGTTCCTGCTTTTCTGAAGTTTCCTTTATCAGTATTTGTCCAGTCTAGGGTCTTGATAGGCATGGGTGTTTCGTTCCGGAAGTGGTCTGGTTCCAAAATGAAATGTGGAAGTCCAGCTGGCATTCAGAACCGGTCCAACCCTCCAGAACGAACTCAACCAATCCCTTACCTTGCTCTGGGGTCACGCGGGGCTAAACTCCAATGAAGAAGAAGCCTCCCATGTCATAGTTCCTTCTCCTTGGCGTTGGCCAATCAAGCAGGGAGGCAGGTTAATGCATTTCCCTGTACAGCTTCTGATTGGCCGGCACAGGGAGAAGGAAAGATGACTGCATCAGTTGTCACTTGTATCCTAATACTATTTGGAGAGATACAGGTGGTGCCCCTGTAGTCAGCACAGATCATGTAGTGCTTAATTCCATTAAGTGATAATTATTTGTCAGAAACAGATCAGCAATCTAATAGTGAGGCAGAGGGATACTCCTTGTCCCTAAGAGACCCTGCAAAACAGGCAGCTTGGCTTGCTGTGAGAGAAGGTGGCTTGTGTTGTTTATTATTCTTCGGTCTACTCTTGTTTCAAATAAGATATACAAATCAAGAACAAGAAGCAATAGTTTTCAATAATTCCAAATTGTTTACATTATTTGATATTTAGGTTGTTCCGGGGTAACATTTTTTTTAATTGTACCCTGTCATGCAGTCTGCTGATACAGGATGGATTAGAAATATTTTAATTAAAAATAACCTTAACTGTAACTGGGAGCGATGAAGCTGTTTGGATGAACAGCGAAACGTTTCTATCTCTCAAAAAGAAGTCCAGTAGCCATGACTCAACTCCCAGTTAAACGAACCTGGATGACTGAGAATCTTCACAAACCTTAACTGTACCATCGCGGACTTGTCTTGCCAACAAAAAATGCAGCAGGAGGCATTTCACTTTCTGCTAGGAATTGTGGGGTAGTGACATCTGGAATGGGGCTATTCATCCCTTGGTATTGTGAAAACAGCAGCATAAGAATGATGAAAAATAACATCATGGATACCCTTCTCCTTAATACAGATGCTGCAGTTTCTTCGGGAGAGTTGTGGTTTGTCAATTTCTATTCCCCTCGATGCTCACATTGCCATGACCTGGCACCAACGGTACGTCACCCTCGATTTCCTTGGGGCCTGTGTGGGTCGGGGCAGGGTCCTGTGGGGAGGGAGTGAAAACCTTTCATCGTGGAACAGGGAGAGCGCTGCATCCTCATCTTGACTAGGCAGTATCGCCATCTCTTAGCATAGTGGTTCCCAACCTTCCTAATGCTGCAACCCTTTAATGCAGTTCCTCATGTTGTGGTGACCGCCTTGCCCTGCTTGGAAGAGGCCACAAGCCCCCTTGGGCAGGCCACTGGCCACAGGTGCCATAGAGAACTTCCCTCTACAGGCACCATCAGCCAATCACAGCCTCCGGTGCCATTGACTGACAACCCCTCCAACCTCTCAAGCTGTAACTCACTCTTTCCCTCTCCTCCTCCCCCTCCTCCTCCAGACCCAAGCCGTTTGTGCTTTTTTCTTCACTGGCTTATGGCGACCCCTGGGAAATGAACGTTCAACCCCCAAAGGGGTCCAGACCCCCCCCCCAGGTTGGGAACCACTGTCTTAGCGCCTGCCATTCTTGGGTACAAATAGTCATCATCCTTGCATTGTTGGGATTGTTGGGTAGGGCCATAATGTCTACCACTTGTCCATCCCCATGAGCTGTGCCAAATGTGGGATCCAGAATGCCCTTAGCTCTTCCGCAGTATGGTTTGGGGCAAGGTGAGAAGAGGGGTAGGTGCAAAACGAATGCCCTAACCCTCACCCTATCAGATGTTGGGTTTTTAAAGACTAGAATGAAATGGTGCTATCATGTTGGAGAATTTTAAACTCCCCCCCCCCCTTGAAGCATTTTATAAGGCCAGCCGTGTTTCTGAGAAGACAACTAACCTTTCCCGTTCTTTCACTCTTTTAAGTGGAGGGAGTTTGCAAAAGAAATGGATGGCTTAATACGCATTGGAGCAGTCAACTGCGGCGACAACAGAATGCTGTGTCGAATTAAAGGAATTAATAGCTACCCAAGCCTATATGTGTTTAAATCTGGAATGGTAAGTAGGTGAAAGCTAAAGGCTGTCCCTAATCCACACAGGCTCTGAGGAAGGGGAGTCAGAGGGGCCAGCTAAGAGGTTTCCATGCATTACACACAGCTAGGTTTTGCAAGAGAAGAGGTTTCCACATTTTTAGTGGCTTGAGGACGGTGGGTCATCTCAGTTGCCGGCCAATAATTAGCCACCAAGGAGGCTGAGTACAGTTGCAGGAGGCCACCCTAAGAACCAGTATCATCCAGAATAATGTAGTTGCAATCAATCCTGGCCCTCCTGAAGCTTTGGGCTTCAATCCTCATTCCTCAGCCATGATAGCTGGTGTGTGTTTGTCTTGAGAGTTAACGGTCCCGTTCATCTCGTGTTGAAACCACAAACTGATTATTCAATTTTATAGAGGTGTTATTGAATCTATCATCTGTTCCTTTATAACTGTCTGGTTTAGTACTGCAACTAAGCAGGACAGATAATAGACTTCAACTGATAATTGAAACATCGGAAAAAATTATTGCTACTAATTTGCCATCTATTGTGGAATTGTATACGACACCAGCTGAAAAGAGGGCAATGAAGATATATATATCCACACATCCTGGATATAATCTCTTTCAACTGTTACCCTCAGGACGACGTTTTAGGGCTTTGCATACTAGGACAAGTAGATATAAAGATAGCTTCTTCCCAAGTGCTATCAAACTGTTGAATAATTAATTTTTTTCTTTTTTCTTCTTTTTTAATAATAGGTTATATATATTGTGTTATTGTACTGTGTTTTTATTGTTGAATATATGATTCTTATATTTCCTTCTTGTATATGGAAAACATTTTTTACCAAAACAAATTCCGGGTGTGTCCAACCACACTTGGCCAATAAAAGGATTCTGATTCTGATTCTGATTCAAATGCCTGTTTGTGCCACCTGAGCATCTGGCTAGGTCAGGCATGTCCAAACTTCGGCCCTCCTGATGTTTTGGACCACAACTCCCAGAATTCCAAGCCTGTATTTCCAATGGCAAAGGACTGTGGGAGTTGTGGTCCAAAACATCTGGAGGGCTGAAGTTTGGATATGCCTGGGCTAGGTCATAGGTTGCTAAGAGGATAGCCAGAATCCTCTTGAGCTTCTGCAGAATAGAAAGCCCCACCAGCACATTAATATGGGATCCATGGCTTGTACAAGGATTGCCGCTTCACCAGTTGGAGTTTTTGTTTTCTTAATGGACCTCCCGGGTCCGGCAGTGGCAGCATTCTGTGCAGGACTTTTATGCCCAGCAGACATCTGGCAAGACACTGGCTGAGATACTGTATGTAAGGACTAGGTTTATGTTCATGAGAACACTTTCTCATAATCAAAGATTGAAGATGTCAGATTGTCTGGATGGATTGTTGTGAAAAGCACTATCCAATGGATGTCAAACAAAAGTGTTGCTTTACAATAAGATCTCTTTCTTTGCAGAATCCTGTGAAATATTACGGTGACCGGTCAAAGGAGAGTTTAATGAGCTTTGCCATGCAATATGTTACAAGCACAGTGACAGAATTATGGGCAGGTAAATGGAAACTATTAGGTACCACATTATTTTCAAATGTGTGGCTATTGCAGACTCTGCAGTCAAAGAGTGAATGATGCATAATCTAATTAAAACATTTCTTTCCTGTGTTTTAATTAAAATGTAGACAAACTTATTTCAGAGTTGTGAAGCATATACCCTTTTTGCTAAGCAATGTTTCTGAACAAATGAGTGCGGCTTATTAAATCACTCCTTTTGTCTTCTCTTTTTCAGGAAATTTTGTTAATTCTATTGAGACTGCATTTGCTTCTGGTATTGGCTGGTTAATTACCTTCTGTACTGAACGTGGAGGTATGCATGCATGTTTTCAATTGAAAATCAATCAACATTTTTTTAAAAAAAACAGTTTAATTCCTCTGATTTCTGCTTGTCAGAGCAAAGGGAAGAAATTAACAGTAGAAGATAGGCAGGATCTTATTATTGAATTTCTGGTCGAATGGCCTGAAAGATAAGCACTTAAAGTAATGTTCCCCACAGCCGCAAAGGTTACTTGATGCTAAAAGACGATCAACTTTCCATTGGGTTGAGGGTTTTTCTTGTCAGAGACCAGTGTTCTCAAGGCTCTCTAATATTAATTACTAACTTGCTGTGGGATTTTCGACTGTGTAAATTGAAAGACAATGGGACTAGTACACACACACACATCTTTTTGTAAATGGTGGCAGTGGAAATTACTCCACCCTGCTCCCTTATCTATCAGGCTATCTCTTCCCGTTGGGAAGAGTAAGGTGGCCACGCCAGGTGGCAAATTGGGATCAAGGTACTGGTAGACAGAATTGTCCCTGCCAGATAGTGAATCTTGGTCCTCCGGTGTGTTGGAATTCCCAGCATTGGCATAAAGGTGCAAACCATCAGGCAGCACTGGAGGATCCCTTGGATTGCCCTGGAAGCGATTGCTTCACGAGATGCTGCCTCCTTTAAAGCACTCCTTTAATGATGTAATGATGGCACGTGGGGCGGGGGAGCGGCGGTTGTTTAAAATGACTTTTATCCACTGAGGCAAACTTCCCTCCCCCCAAGCCCCGCACGCCAGCTGATTGGCGCTGGGGTAGGGGGGAACCTTCACCACCCCCCGTGCCGATCAGCTGGTGTGCGGGAGTTGGGGGAGAGGGGGAAACGTTTAAAAAGCCCAGGGCTTTTTAAACTCCCCCCAAGCCCCAAGCGCTAGCTGATTGGTGCTGGGGTGGCATTTCCCCCCACCATTTCTGCCCCCTAATGAACCCAGTGTGTGTGGGGGGGGGGGAAAGCTGTGGGTGGTTTAAAGCGGTTTCCCATAGGAATGCTTTGAAATCCATCCCCCTGGAATGGATTAACTGGGTTTCAATGCATTTCTATAGGAAACCGCTCCCCAACGTACGATCTAACGAGTTGTGAGCATGTGCTCGGAACAGAATAATCTCATAAGTCAGGGTTCCACTGCATATAAATGAAATGTCTCTTCATGCTCCCTTATGCAATACATGTCATGTTCCACATTGAGAGAGAGAGAGAGAGACACTCTTGAGATTTTTCAAGTAACTAATGTAGTTTCCTTGTGTATGCTATTGCTTAGATAGTCAAAATATCTTCTCTGCTTATATCAAAAGTCTTCATTTCTGTGGTGGCAAGTGCATGAGTAGACATGTAGATCGATAAAAACTTGATCACAAAGCTTGAGAGTTGTTTTTTCTCTGTAATTTATTATTGTAATTTTTTTTAGATTGCTTGACTTCTCAAACGCGTCTTAAATTGGCTGGCATGTTGGTAAGTGGTATATGTCTTAAACAATATTAAAACAACACAAATGATTTGACTAAGGTTTAGTGCCTTAAAGTCCGACTCACTTCAGAAGGGCAGAGCTGCTAAATGAATGCTCAACTCATTTCTTGAAATGAGAATGTATTTAACATGGGAATGTGCCTTTGATGTTTAAATCCATCCCAGGTCAGGATTGCTTTAAAACATCACTTTGAATATGAGAGTATGTGCCTTGATGCTGATCTCAAGCCATCTGAGTATGGAAGACCAGTGGGACATCTAATTTTGCGAAAGACAGCCTGTTTCCATTGGGTTTCATCATTTCATTTGGTGTTCTTGTTGGTTGTTTTGTACAGGAAGGTCTTGTTAATGTAGGCTGGCTGGACTGTTCCACCCAGGGTGAGCTTTGTGACAATCTGGATATCTCGTCTAGCACCACAGCATTCTTTCCGCCTGGAGCCACTTTAACTAATGATGACAAAGGAAGTGTCTTGGTATGAATTACTTTACTGTTGGTTTACCCACCCATACACAGTGGTGGTAGTGGTGGTGGTGGTGGTGGTGGTGGTGGTGGAGGAGGAGGTGAAAGGATGAAGCACTTCTAGACATACAGTGGTACCTTGAGTTACAAAATTAATCCGTTCCAAATGCATTTTCTTAATTCAACAAGGTTCCCCATAGTTGCAGCACTGTAGTCAGGTGGCCACAAGATGGCAGTATTGCTATTGGAAACAAGCAGGAGCCATTTTGAAAAGGAATACAGTGGTATCTTGTATAAAGGAATTAATTCGTTTCCAAATGAAATTATGTTAAGCAAATTTTCCTTTATACAAATTCCCAACGGAATGCATTGAAAATGGAGTAATCCCATTTTATGTTGTACAGATTTTCCCCATAGGTAATTATGTTAAGCAAATTTCCCCTATCTCTGGAATTTTTTATGTTGTACATATTTTATGTTATACAAACTGTTTGTTATACAAGGGTCCACTGTATTTCCTTTTCCCTTTCATAACTCAAAAAACAGACTTTTTTCATAAGTCAAAAATTTTCTATACTAGTGGTTTTCTATTTGTAAATCAAATTTTTCGTAACTCAGGGCGTTCATAACTCAAGGTACCACTGTAATTGTCTCAGCACATCTGGTTTCTGCTGCAGTTTGGTTTGCATCCTTGAATTCTGCTGACACTCAAAGGAGATTAAGTTGTGTGTATTAGAAAATGGTCATGCCTCATCTGTGTCTCAAGAGGTTATAACTCGGTTTGATCCTCCTGCAATCCAGATTGACGAATGTGGTTCAAACGGAGAGGCTACCACTGCCTGCCTGTTACCTTGCTGATACGAGCAGCGGAGAGTCTGAAGGGAAGAGTTTCCTGCTCGCATGTAATCCCCGCAGGCGAACAAATGTCCAGAATTGCTCTAACATTTCTAAACATTCTGAAACATGTTGTGAGTTTTTTGGGGCTGTTTGGCTGTGTTCTGAAAGTTTTTCTTCTTGACCTTTTGCCAGACTCTGTGGCAGCCAACTTCAGAGGGCAAGGAGTTCAGGGAAATAGGAAGATGCCAACTGCAGAGTCTGGTGGAATGTCAGGAAGAAAAACTTCCAGAACACGGCCAAACAGCCTGAAAAACTCACCACAGCTATCAGATCCCGGCCGTGAAAGCCTCTGAGAATGCACCCTGAAACATGTTTATCTGATCCACCGTTAGCCACATGTCCCCATTTCTCCCTCCTTCCTTCATGCTTTTTGTTAGTCACCCTCTAACATAAAGTACTCAAATAAGATGTGTAGATATCCAGTAAACAAAGTGACTGCTAATAACACTAGGCAAAACAGAGCAATATGTTGTATAGAGCACTGGCTGAAAATGACGCTGTTACAGTCTTTTTCTTCAAATGTGCTAAACAGAACTGATTCATTTATTTTTGCATTTCTTGACCGCCAATTTCCCGGAAGGGACTCTGAGCAGTTCCCATGGAAGCCAAACAAATAAACAATAATAGAAGCAAAAACAATACCAACAACAAAAAAACCAGAAAACATAAAACAGCTAAGCACACAATAAATATTAAAAATGGCAAGAGGCAAAAACAAGAGATGGTGAGGAAAATACAACAGACAGGGGCAACACAACTTTACATTACTGATCGCCGAATGCTTCCCTAAAAAGAAGGGTCTTTAATGCCTTTTTAAAGGCAGATAGGGGTTCAGTTTGGCGGATTTCACATGGTGGTTTTATCCACAGGGTGGGACCAACCACTAAAAAAGCCTAATACCAAAGAATCTTGTCTTATACAAACATAGTGGTTAAATGCCTTTACTGCAGGTAAAACTGTGCTCACAACCTGGGGTTCAATCACAGGTAGCAGGCTCAAGGTTCACTCAGCCTTCCATCCTTCCGAGTTCGGTAAAATGAGTACTCAGCTTGCTGGGAGGCAGTGTGTAGCCTGCATAACTGTAATTAAAACTGTAAACCACCCAGAGACTACTTGAAGTGGTATGGGGGCAGTATATAAGCAGAACACTTTGCTTTGCTTTTGCTTTGCTTTGTACAAGGTGCCACTGGTTAAGGAGGAGGAGCACATAAACTTTGCCCATAGAGCCATTTTTGGTGCCCACCTCAAGTGCCTTGAGGTGTGTGTGTGTGTGTGTGTGTGTGTGTGTGTGTGTGTGTGTGTGTGTGTGTGTGTGTGTGTGTGTGTGTGTGTGTGTGTGTGAGAGAGAGAGAGAGAGAGAGAGAGAGAGAGAGAGAAATAGATTGCATGAGCAAGGCCCACTGACATAATCTTTGCTTTTCATACATTCCTTCTTCTCCCCCACGCCCCAAAGATGTTCAAGGTACAACAATTCCCTCCAGAAGTGCATTAGTAACCATTTGGATATTGTGCATGCCCAGGTGTATAGTAACCTTGGGTAAACAGTTGCATGAAAGAATGGAATAAGATTATTTGACCAATGATTTTTTCTCTCTCTGTCTGCCTGTCTCTTTCAAGTTCCTGAGCACCTTAGATGCGAGGGAGATCTATCAGGAAGTCATGCAGCACCTTCCAGACTTCGAAATGGTCTCTCCATCGGCAGTAAAGGTAAGGATGGCTTTCATCTTGACCCTCGAGAGACACTTTCAAGCATCATCTTTTATTTTTACCACTTCCTATTGATACAGGCCTTTGAGCTTCTCAAAGAGATAGTTGCAAAATGCAGTTGGCTTGGGAATATATTACTGAGGCCGTCACCCCACGTTTGCTTTTGGGCCCCTTTTTCTGCAGTTATTGGCTAGTCACCTTTTAATTCAGAAGGAGGCAACCACGTCCCCCTTTCACTTGTTGGAGCGCTTTTTTTCTTGGAACCACCGCTGGGGCCCGTACTTTTCTCCGAGCCTTACAGAGGCGCCTTTAAACAGTGACTCTTCCTTGCTCTGGACATTAAAGGGTTCTTTTTATCACTAAGGACGAGAAGACAGGTAAAGCGCCTTTTTGGGCACGCTACCACCTGACTGAAAAAGACATCTTTTCAAAATAAACGCCTTAAATCCGCTGTGGGTTAGCGCTATTAGTTACTCACTCACTCACTCACTCACTCACTTCCTTAATTCCTTACAAAAATTAGCTGATCCACTACCAAGTGGTCTCTGGGCATCATACAACAATATATTAAAATTATAAAACAACATAGCTATTAAGAAACATCAAATATAAAAAAACAATATAAAGCAATCAATATACAAATAATAAAACCCTGCTGCTTAAAAGATCGCTATCTAATTAAAATGCTGGCTGAACATGAAGGTCTTTGCCTGGCGCTGAAAAACCAAAAGTATCGGCATCAGGCAAATCGCTGTAGGGAGGGTATTCCAAAGTTGGGGGGGCAACTGCCAAGAAGGCCCCATTTTGACATGCCATCCCCCTCACCTCTTTGAGGGATGACACCTTCAACAGGGCCTCCTGGCCTGCTCTTACGTTACAAGCAGGCTTGTGTGGAAGAAGGTGGTCCTTTAGGTGACCAGGTCCTAAACTGTTTAGAGCTCTATGTGTTAGCATAAACACTTTGAATTAGGCCTGGGCCGCAACTGGCAGCCAGTGTAAATTTTTCAGAACTGGCGTGATATGAGCCTGCCCAGCAGCACCACTCACCAACCCCATGTCCCGGTTACGTTGTTCATTAGATACTTTCTTTCAGAACAATTTTATTGGTGATGTTGGTTTTGTTTATTTAAACAGCTCAGTGAGGAAAAGGGATTCTGAAATCCTGGTTGTTGACCAAGAAACTCAAAGTTGGTCATTTTCAGTGAAAAATGCAAGGGCGCTGAATTTGCGCAATACCTTTTAGATCCTTTTTTGAGCTCAAAAGCTAAATTCTGATTTGGGAAAGTCATCTTGAGACACAGTGAGTAGAGCCAGAGCCGAGTGACCAGGGAGGCAGTGTAACTCGTGAAAAGTGCAGATATTTCCCTATCTCGAGTACAAACCATAATCGAATTCTGTACATGTCCCTGCTCAGGAATAAGCCCCAGTGCACCAGCTGATGCAAAGCAGAGATCATTCTAGAGAAACAGCTTCCCATACCCTTGGTGCTTTCTCATCAGGGTCACCCAATGAAGATTTTTTTCCCCAACCAGGAGGGGGGGGAAACTAACTTTACTAGCATTAATGATGAGCTTCTACCCTCATCAACAGGAAGGAACACTCGTGTTCATGTCAAGAAATTATAGCAAGATGCCAATAATAAGTAAGAATAATCAATCAGCAATTTTTTTTTTAAAAAGCTACAGATTTGTCTTACTAGTTTTGCTCTTTCCTTCCTTTGGTCAGGACCGCCTGGCTCATCATCGGTGGCTGATATTTTTTCAGTTTGGCCAGACGAGCAAGTCAGATGCTCATGACCTCAAAAAGCTACCGTTTCTCCTCAAGGCTGAACACATTCAGGTAAGAGCTCGGCTTAAGCGAATACCTTAGAACCTGCTGCTTCTGCCGCCTCGATCATCACTCTGTTTGTGTGGAAAGGCAACCGTTTTAAGAGAGAAGATGTGACAAGGGCAGTCTTCTTCTGCCTCTCTGTTTCCACTGGAGGAGAGCAACATGTACAATAACAGGAGATGAGAACTATCACACGTCCTGATGTTTTGGACCACAACTCCCAGAATTCTCACTTAGAGTAGAAAGGACTGGCCAGTTCCAAAAAAGAGGTTAAATGCAGCATCTGAAATGCATGCCAGTAGGTGCAAATGGACTTGCGTAACCAGAAGACTGAGTTACTTGCACTAACTCAGGGCATTTTTACACGACCCCAGTAAGATCCGGACTGGCCACTTAAATTCGGCACTACCAGAGATCTTAAAGGGTTCCTCGCTCTTCCTCTGTCCCCCACCCCCTCCGCTTTCCTGGTTGCTGGCTGCCTTTGAGGGAGGGAGAAAAAAGAAAGAAAAGAATGCCTTCTTACCTCCGTTTTGTTCCGGGCAGCATTCAGATCTCTTAAAGGGGCGGGGCGCAAAAAAAAAGAACAAACGGAAGCCAGGAGAGCCCCGCACTCACTATCCTTACACCGGATCAAATATTTGTCACCCCCATTCCAAAAAGCAGGTACAAGAAAAATGCTGCCTTGGTCTTGCTAAAGTGGGTGGGGTCGCACTTAATTGTCTGCAAATAAACGGAGCTGGTGGGTAAACATTTTTAAGGTCCGGACCTTGCAGCCATTTGCGGCGGAGCTTAGGGGTCGTGTATAAACGCCCTCAGAGAGCGTTCAAAGAATATCTAACATGAGTTTTTGAAAGGCCCATCTCTTTCCTGCTTTCCTGCCTCTTGCTTAGACTTTGCTCGGGGCATTATCTGTGTACTCTCATGTGAATTCCTCCTCCTTGACCTAGGAGAGCTCACGGGAGCTCACACTCAGCCGTTTTCTCCAGTACTGCTGCCCAGCAGCAATGGAGCACATGTTTTACAGGCCAAAAGATCCTGTCTTTCATTCCCTCATTCCCCAACATTTCCAGGTGGGGCTAAGAGAGAATCCTGCCTGAAATTCAAGAGGGCTCTCAACCACAGTTAACAGCACTGAGTTCAATAAACAGATCATTTGATTCTCTGTAAAGCAATTTCTAACAAGTCACAGCTTTCCCAGTTCAAACTTTTGGGGCGTGTGCATACGCCGAGCTGTTCCTTTGGCATCTTTATGGATGTGTTTGGCTTGCCTACCTTTACACCTCGAGGCAGATTCTTCCTTCCTTCCTTCCTTCCTTCCTTACTTACTTACTTACTTACTTACTTACTTACTTACTTATTAAATGCATTTAAGTCAAGTATAACATGCAGTAGCTGCTTCTTCCAGACATGACTCCTAAGGCTATGTCCTAACACTGCTACAAACTTGGGCTTTCTCTCTCATGAATGTTGATGTTCTACAGGTTCTGGATATTCTCTGTTAGGCCAATATGCATAATCTTGTCATTTCGCTGGAGCCCAGGCTCATCCATCTAAAACCTGTGCTGCATTTGCATTGCTTTGTGGCTTTTTAAGGAACGTCAGTCCAACATTAAAAAGCCAACGTAAAATTAAAATCCACGTTTATGGCACTTTAATAATAATAAATAATAATAACTTTATTTTTATGCCGCCTTTCTCCCCAAGAAGGTTCACTACAGTCTTAGGTTGTTCTCCTAAGACTGTAGTGAACCAACAGATGTTTGTTTTACAGGTGGGCAAATTTGATTGCCTTACAGCACCCCAGATCTGTAGTGACCTGTATGTTTATGAACCGTGCATCGTCGTCTTTAAAGGAAGAGGACTGGAAGACTACGAAATCCATCACGGTAATTTACTTTTTCATTGGGAAGGTGGCTGGGGTTTTGGGTAGCACTATGATGGCTGTGAATGTCCCTTCCTTAGGGAAACGGTGTTCGTAGATTATGATATCTGCCTACGAGAGAGAAAAGGAGGAAAGAGAAGCCGCGGTCATCGCAAAAGGGCCCCCAGCTGTTTCCTTGGCAGCCATTTTCCTTCCACTCCAAATCAGCACCTGGTCCCCCCACTTTTGCCAAACTCCCCAGTGGCTTTCCCACATGCTCTGTGGAAAGCATCTCAAGAAGTAAACATTGTGTGTGGAGGGGACAGGAATGGCAAAGGACTTCGAGCATGGCTGCTCTTTCGTTCCAGCCTATGCTTCATTTCAGGCAATTTTATTGCCTTCCTCCTGAGGTAATGATCCTGAGCCCAGGACATATCAGTAAAGCCGTGTCCAACAGCAGATATGAAAAAGGACAATCTCTTGGCCATCTACTGCCCACCCTAAAAACCTTCCCAAAGTAAATCAGCGGGAAGGGCAGGGGGAGAGCAGTGTTCCAATACAACAGGTGCTGCAAGAGGGGAAGAGAATGGGATCAGTTTTTTTATGTTATTGGAGTCAAAGTACTTCCCCTCCATTGCAACTCCAGTCACTGAAAAACATGCAGTATTTGGCTGAGACTGAGGTGTCTCCCGAAGATTCATCTTCCTTGTTTATGATGTTTGCTTTCACAACTCTGGATCAGTTTGATGTTGCCTTGCCTCACCCTTTTGGAATTTCCCTTCTCTTCCCCCCCCCCAACTTTAAAATCCATACCTTTGTGTGAAACCTGATATCCTGTGAGAATCATGACCAGTTGTTGTTGTTTTTTTTTGTTCCCGCCATCTCTAGTTTCCAAGCGACAATGTTTCGTGTACCTTAGGCTTTGTCATTTTAGTAGAGTCGCTTGATGATAGTTTGCACTGCCGGTTTGTTGGATGCACCGGGTTTTAACTGTTTAACTTACGTTTTGCTGTATATTATATTTTATTACTGTTGAATCTGTGTTTATTGGCGCCTGTTCGCCCAGTGTAAGCCGCTTAGAGTTCCGTATGGAAGATAAGCGGGGTATAAATACAAAAATAAATAAATAAAATAAATAAAATAAAGGCTGCACCGAGATACCTTTTGTTTTTGAAGGCAAAGCAATCTTGCCGACTCAGACCATCTGCCTTGATTTATCTGCGTACTGTCTAGATAGGACCGTCAATTACTTTCACCCATTTAACGTCTTTTTCTGACCGCAAGTAACAGGCAGCTCTCTGAGAGCCTCGTGTCCTAGTGGTTAAACTGTACAACTGCAATGAAGACTCTGCTCACAGCCTGAGTTTGATTCCTGGCTCAGGTACCTGGCTTGAGGATGTCTCTCAACCTTTTGGGTGGTTTAGAAGCAGCACACTTTGCCTTGCTTTTATTTATTGACTTACTTATTTCCCTTTTGAAGGAAAGAAGATCCTGTATGACATAGTTGCCTTTGCCAAGGAGAGCGTGAATTCCCACGTCATCACACTTGGGCCCCAGAATTTTCCAGGGAAAGAGAAGGAACCATGGCTGGTTGACTTCTTTGCACCGGTAACTATCACAATGCTGTATCTATATTCATGCTAATATATATATATGTGCCTCTTGATTTAACAGCAGGAGTGTATCTGTCAGAGTATGTGCTATTTGATCAGCCAGCAGAAGCAATACAGATTGAATAAATGGTTAGCCAGAGACAGAGTTTTCTTAAAACCAAACAGCTATATTACAAAACTGTACAAAAATATATCACAGCATCACAGAACTTATACAAGGTTCAACAAAGCATAGAGGGAAAAGTCACTTTAGTACATTTATACAAAATGCAACATCATAACAGCATTCAGTACATATGACAAAATATATGACAGAGAAACAAAGTGGGTGCCTTACTCACGGAAGGCCCAATGAACAATGATTTACAGAACAGTTTTATACACGTGTCTGTCCAATCATAAATGACATTACCTCATAGCTATTGCAACCCCTTGCATCAGCCAAAATTCATTATGTTAATTCTTAACATCTGTACTCCATTAGAAAAAAACTATACATGGAGTCACTGTGACTTTGCACTTTTACAGACTCCATCTTTAAATCAATTAAATACATATCAAATATATATAGAACATCCTGTCTAATACATATATTCACTATCAGACAAAGTCCTAAACTGGCGTATGGGAATGCTTTGATCTACAGTGTGTTTGTTCTTTTAATGGTTTCCATGTCTGTGCTGCCTTTCTCCCTACAAAGGGACCCAAGGTGACTTACTGTAGTGGCAGCCAGAATCCCCAATAGGTCACAAGATTTAAAGAAACAATTAAACATGTAATGGTCAAAATCCTAGTGGTCACTTACCGGTTGTGCAGGAGGAACTGAAGATGTTGCCAAGGCTAATGGCAACTTATTGACAATGTGTTGTACGAGACCCATGTGCATAGCCAGGTGCGTAGTTGAGGGATGCAGCCAACCCCTTATCAAATAGCCATTGCAGATCCCACTGTTTTTCTTGTACGTGTATAAATAACCAGTAGAATTCTGGACAATACAATTATGTAAATGCAATGGCTATAAGGTAATTAAACATATAATCATTTTTTTAAAAAACTATTTAAAATGTTAGTGCATTCTGCATTACACTGTTAACTTATTTTGATTACTGTTGTGAAGCGAAGTGCGCTGTGAACTAGAGCAGTGCAACGGAAGCCTTCGTTCAAGGGAAGGGGTCTCTTTTTCTGCTGGGGGAGGCTCTTTCCTTTGAAATTGCTCACTGGCGGGGTGGGGTGGTGTCAAAAGAGTGTGGGTATTGAAAATGAACCCCTCTTTCTTCCCCTCTTAAGATAATTGCCACCCGATCTTCTTTTGCTTCCTGAAAGAATACATTCTTTTAAAAAAAAAAAGAACTGTTTGGGTGGTGGTGATCATTCCAGCTTGGTGTCCTCTATAATTGCACTTAATAATGAACTCAAGAACCACCAGTAGTGAGCACTTGGACAGGATTACCTAGCCTGTTGTGTAGATGCTTCCTGAAAGTGGGGGAGTGTTCAGGGACATTATGTGTGTGTGTTGAAGGTTTTTTTTTTTTTTAAAAAAGAGTGTTTGGAGATTTGTGTGTGTGCGTGTTGAATCTGGTCTTGGGTGTCTGAATTTCGTTGTATGTGTATACTGTGTATATACACACAATGACAATAAATTATTATTATTATTTATTATTATTATTATTATTATTATTATTATTATATTTTATTATTCTTGCCCCCTTCCCCCGCCCCCTCCCCCGCATCATCCTTTCACCCTATTCTCCCCATCGCTGATGAAACAGTGAAATAATAAAGAGTTTTGGGAGCCACAGCTTCAAGGCCCAGGAGGCGTTTCGGAGCAGAAACAGCCACTCATGGTGGAGAGTGTGGTCCTTGCCACATCCATTTTCATCAAGGATAGGAAAAGAGGAAACTGGGAGGTGCCGCTTCAAATGGGAGCGTGGAATCCACTTCCCACACCTCAAAGCTGCCCTCCCCAACTGAAGACTCACAGCAAGAAACCACTAGGCAGGGCGGAGGGAGAATGGCACCCATGAGGACACGTTTCGGTCCAGAGTGGGTTGTGCTGCGGTCCAGATTTGGCCCATGAGCTGGCAGTTCCGCAACCCTGACTTGGCCCAATGTCTCTAATCCAAGACCAGCCATCCTGTAGCGTTTCTGAGAACAATATGTGCTCTTTTTAAATGATTTCTGAGGGAAAAGTTGGTACAGCTTCCCTAGATACAGTGGTACCTCAGTTTATGAGTACCTTAGTTTGCAAGTATTTTGCAAAACGAGCAAAATTTTAAATAACTTTTAACTAACATTTTGCTTCGCTTTGCAAGCAATGTTTTGCCAGACGAGCACCCTTTTGCAAGTATAGCCGGAAGAGCTTGTTTTGCGGTCACACCCTTCTCTACCACAGCTGTGGCCATGTCTGTCGCCATCAGCCCCTTGCTGCTGTCATCCCACCCAGGGGATGACAGCAGTGCCGGCCAGGGGCATCACTCCCTCTCTCGTGGCCTGGCTTATCTCCTCCTCCTCCACCACCTCCTCCTCCTCCTCCTCCTCCTCACACTATTGCCACCACCTTGGGATGGCACCCAGATATTTCCCAAGATGGTGGTGGAGGAGGAGGAGGAGGAAGAGGTGAGCCAGGCCATGAGCGAGGGAGGAGAGGGACCCCCGGCACCCTGCTGCCACTGGCGAGGCTCTGGGCAGACGCCCCTGGCCTGTGTAGCTGCCAGCCCTTCCCGGTTGCATGCCTGCTAATGCCCAGTGGTGGCTTCCAGTGCGAGTGGTAGGCCTGTGCCGGGCTTCTCACCCAAGTTTCCATTATTTCCTATGGGGAAGTTTGCTTTAATATATGAGTATCTTGATGTATGTGCATGCCTCCGGAATGGGTTAGGGTTAGGGTTAGGGTGAGGTCCCACTTCTCTAGGGTCTCACTTGGCGAGTAGTTGTCCTTCTCAGAGGTTGCAGTCAGGAAATGATGTCTGTCCATGTCAGGGGAAACAGTAAGTTACAGTTCCCAAAGTACTACTGCTGCTGGTATTGTTAAATTGCTAAACTGTTATGAACAGCCTATTTATTTATTTTATTTATTTATTTATTTATTTATTTATTTATTTATTTATTTATTTAAATACTTATATACCGCCCGTCTTCTGGAGGAACTCTGGGCGGTTTACAACAAAGATGAAAACAATGACAACAATAATAAACTAAATAAAATATCATAATAAAATACAACAACAAAAAAGTCTTTGGTGTGATGGCGGGACAAGGGAAAAAATACAAAATTAAATTAAAAAATTAACTGTCGCCAAATGCCTCACAAAAAAAGCCAGGTCTTTAAGGCTTTTTTAAAGGCTGGCAGGGACTGTGCAAGGCGCAACTCACTCGGGAGATGGTTTCATAGCACAGGGCCAGCCACAGAGAAGGCTCGGTTACATGTCACGGTTTTCCGAGCCTCTCTGGGCATGGCCACCCAACGTGAGAGCACCCGCGACATTCTGGTAGGTTGGGCCTCAGTTGATCTTTGAGAGATTTGCTCTGCCAGGTATTCAGGCCGTGGATGGTTTGCTGTAATTGCTGGGAAGGTGTATGTGTTAGACAGGAGTGAACTCTGGTTTCGACTGAGTTAGCAAAACCTAACTGAGTGCAACCCCCTCCATTGCCAAGAGTGAGAAAGGCTGAGCCAGGGAGGTCACGCTGGCCATGGCAGTTCTTGGCTTTCTGTTCTATTCTGCCCAAAGTGACGGGCCCTCTTTGTTGGTGAAATATTTTAAGTTTCTTCCTCTCTTGCCCCCTTTGCTAGTGGTGTCCTCCCTGCCGAGCTTTATTGCCAGAATTGAGGAAAGCGTCGAAGCAGCTGTACGGTCAACTTAGATTTGGTACATTAGATTGTACGGTTCATGAAGGGATTTGCAACATGGTAAACTGCAAGTATAACTCCTTTTTTCCTTACACATTTTAACTCTTCCAGTGAGAAGTGCTATTTCAGCATTGTTTTACAGTCAAAACGATGAACATTATACAGAGGTGCATGCCTCTTTATACACTCCAGAAAAGTTAACTTCAGCTCCAGTTGTCTGTTGCTGTTTCTTAAAGTACTAGAATTAGGTGTCTGTTTGTTTTTTAAATTAGTTTAATGTATGCTCAGATCAGGAATAACAATTTGGGTTTTAGATTTTGGCTTTTCGGTGTAAAGTTGGAATGTGATTCGTCTATTGCATTCGGAACATATGGTTCTGACGGCAAATAATGCTAGAAACTTTTCAATTATTGAAACTCTTAGCTCTGTGTTATGCACAAAAGGGTTCTGCCCAACTTTCTACCACAATTTATAGGGCTTGCCTGTAAAAACCCTAAATTTGAGTGCATACTCACTGTGGCAAGTTTTAGTTTATGCCCATAAAATCCACAACAGGAAATCTAGCCGTTGAGCTAAATTGGGCTTATCTTAGAGGTGTAGCTGTGCATAAGGCGGAACTGTTTCTTCATATACTAGCACTCTGCTGAGTGTTGGTTCCATCTCCTCTAGAGCTCCGTTACTGACCCAAGAGAGGTTTTCTTTCGTAAGCTGCCCACATCCGGGGTGAAATGGGAGACCTTTATCAAAGCCTGAACGGTAACACTTGCAGTTTCTGAAGCTGCTTCCTTTCATCCTGATATCTCACAGCACAACATTCGAGCTTACCCAACAACAGTGGTGTTTAACCAGTCCAACGTTCACGAATATGAAGGACACCACTCCGCTGAGCAGATCTTGGAGTTTATTGAGGTAATTATTCCACAGGATCCAACTTTGCTAGCTCACTGTTGTAAAACTATGAGGTGGGGCGGGCGTATGAACATGCTTAGAGTGATGCTTCATTAAAAAGCGGTGTGTGCTGCCACCCTGGGCCCCCCACCCCCACCTTTAAACACATTATGACATCTTGAATTATAATCATAAATTTATTTTAGGAAACTTTCCTTGCAGCAAATGCAGGGTGCTTCTCGACAAGTATGCTGTGATGCTTCCTGCTCTTCCTTTGTAAACATATCTTATTCAGTTGAAAATACTCACATGACAGATAGAACAGAATCCTGTTGGTGACCTGTGTTTGTGTAAAGCAAAATTTTGTAAGTCTTTGGGGCAAACTGACACCCCTTAACGAGGTTCTGGTTGTGCATCTGGCTGTGTGCCTAGTTTGGCAGATGCCCCAAAACACAGCTAGCACCTCATTCAGGAGCTGCGATTTGTAATTTTATAATTTCCCCTATGGCAGCAAAAATCACCAGTAGAGTTTTGGCCATTCTTTATTTTGTTAACTGGAGAAAACAAATCACTCTGTTGCAATATATTTGCAGGAGAGAACGCCAAGCAAGCTATATTTTGCTTTTCCTTATTAATTTTTTAAAACTGTTTTGTTTTATTTACCACATGTATTATGGAATCTTCTTGCGCAAAAAAAGGAGATAGTATTTCCATTCCTATTCCAGAATAATTTCTGAGATAACCATTTCTACTCATATTCCACCTTGTTTTACCAGAGTTCCCCAGGTTGGCTAAATAAGGCAGCATGAGCAAATCACAGGTAGTTTTGGCTCAACCCATCACCCACCATGATTGTCTTTTTCTTTGTTGGATTTTTTTATACACCTAGACACTAAAATATCTTCTCCCTGCTGCGTTTTAGGATCTCATGAATCCATCGGTAATTTCTTTGACACCCGAGACCTTCAGTGAATTAGTGAAGAAAAGAAAGAGCCGCGAAATCTGGATGGTTGATTTCTTTGCTCCCTGGTGTGGTCCGTGCCAAGCTTTAATGCCAGAATGGAAGCGAATGGCCAGGGTAAAAAACAAATAGAAGTACTTTTCAGGGCCCCTGTTTAGTATTAGAATGTAGCTGTGGGTGCGAAATGCATCCTTTTATTTCCACAGGGATTGCTGCCGTACCATCCATTGTTGTCAAAGATCAGTGGACACACACACACACACACACACACACACACACACACACACACACACACACACACCTCTTTCTCGCTGTCTTGGGTGTCCTTCTGAATTGTTTTTGAACATCTGGGGGGGGGGGAAGGCTTGCACATCTGATCCTTAGACTTGAAAAGTTCAGAGAACTGTTTATCTAATCTCCCTGTTTGGTGGTGAAAAGGTAAAGGTTCTCCCCGCACATGCATGCTAGTTGTGTCCGACTCGAAGGACGGTGCTATTCTCCGTATTCAAGCCATGTGGCCGGCATGGCTGCACATGGAACACGGTTTACCTTCCCGCTTTTTACGGCGGGCGGTACCTGTTTATCTGCTTGCATTTACATGCTTTTGAACTGCTAGGTTGGCAGTTTAGTGATAGAACTGGCTGAATTATAGCCTCTCGTTGATCAAGGTGTTCAAGCAAAAGATGGATGATAGTGCTAGGTTTTTTAACAGTTTTTTCCCCCTTAAAATTCCACCCTTCCACGGATGTGCAGATCTGCTCCCTTCCTTGGATTTAACGGGTGGTACTCTGTACCCAAGAGATTCAAGTTTAAGCAAACACTTGCTGTTGTCTTAGGGTGGCAGACTGTTTCAGAAGGTAGTTCTGAATGGGTTTCTCTTTTTTAAAAATTTTGGATTTCAGTACCTATTATTTTTGCAACTTGTCCCTCAGTTGGATCATTATTCTTCTGTTTCAGATGCTAAATGGGCTCGTTACAGTGGGCAGCATCGATTGTCAAAAGCATTTTTCTCTTTGTCACCAAGAAAATGTTAAAGGGTACCCGGAAATAAGACTCTTCCCACAGAAATCTGTTTCATCTGATCAATTCTAGTAAGTAATTTGACCATCTGGATTTCCTTCTTGGCTGGTAAAGAAAAATATGCCGTCAATTAAAGAGTTGCCACTTGCATTCCTTCTTCCCTTGCTAGTCGTTAATTACTGGCAGTTTGCCAGCAAGATCTACGCAGTGATGCTTAACACTGGCATAGATTCATAGTTCTGTGTTGGCTATTATTAACATTGTGAATCTGTTCAGGATCAATGAGGAGACACAGAAAACAGGAAAATGAAAGTGTTTTGAAATCGTAGGCGTGCCTGTTTATTTTTCTGCCAAGTCCGGCATTTTAGAGTTATTAGTACCTCCTCAAGGATGGCCTGCCCTAGTGGAAACCCACTCCTTACTGCTGCTTGTTGACCTTTGTGAATGTGTGGTAGCAGTAAGATAGGTCTTCCGGATGAGGTAGACCCTGAAGAATGACGAGCACACACAGAGCGATTGTCAGGTACCTTCATTATGATGGTTCTGCCTGAGAACTTCTGTGTGATGTATTCACGCTTCCCCTCCCTCCTGTAGAATGAAATCCTGTTGCTTTGTGTAGTAAGTCACAACTGGAGTGTGCCCAAGGAGGCGTTGACAACCCAGTTCCTCACTGGTTCGGTGCGGATATACAGGTTTGTTGCAACTTATTACACTAAGCAACGGGATTTCAGGCAACTTGTAATTTCTGACTCCTAGTAATAGTATTACTCTTATGAAGGAAAGCATTCAGAAGATTCCAGGCCAAAAATGAAAGTCAACAGGCATATTTTTCCCAGTAAAGATCTGTCAGCTTTTACTGGGACAGGGATCCAGAATGTAATTAAAGAAGATATTTGCTTCTGAAAAGTCAGAGTTTTGAGAAGAACAGATTTGCAGTGAGACACCAGAGTTACAAAATGATAAGCAACTGGGAGAACATCCGCTGGGGAACATCCACAGCAAGTCCAGCGAAAGGCAGCTAGATAATCTTTGTGCGTCTGTCTGTCTATCTATCCATCTATCCATATTTTTATTTTTTTATTTATACGTACGTACGTACGTATGTACATTTGTATACTGCCCATCTTCCAGAAGAACTATGGACAGTTTACAGTAATCACAGGATACAAAATATATAACAGTATGAGCCTCGTGGCACAGTGGTTAAATGCCTGTACTGCAGGTAAAACTGTGCTCATGACCTGGGTTCAATCCCCGGTAGCAGGCTCATGGTTGACTCAGCCTTCCATCCTTCCAAGGTCGGTAAAATGAGTACCCAGCTTGCTGGGGGGGCAATGTGTAGCCTGCACACTGTAATCAAAATTGTAAACCGCCCAGAGACTACTTGTAGTGGTATGGGGCGGTATATAAGCAGAACACTTTTTAAAATATAAATGATCAAGTAAAAAATCAATAAAAAATAATCAATTTCAAAGACTGCCTCTTTTGGCATGCAATAATATTTGCTTTTATTTCTTCTAATAGTAGCTACACTGGCTGGCACAGAGATGCCTATTCATTGAGAAGATGGGCACTAGGGTGAGTCTTTGCATCCAGCTGTTCACAGTGTAATGAAGCAGTTTTGTTTGATAGGCAGCTGTGCTTATGTGTGGGATTTTTGACAAGACAGTGGCACAAGTTGGGTCTGTTTATGTGCAAGACTAGACAGTCATATAGTACATCAAAATATGAGAAAGTGTGGTCACTTGTCTTGGTGGTAGATATGTTTCATATCAGTATGCAGTATGATCTATTAGAATTTAAATGTAGTTATTAAAGTTGGGTGGGTTGTCCATTTGTCTGGTGGAAACTATTTGAGGGAATTCCTCACTGTTCAAGTGGGAGTGAGGGGATTATTTTCTGGAAAATGGCTGGGTTGAAATTTCAGTGTGGCATCTCATTCCCCCTTGATCCTGTGCAAAAAAAGCCAGTCCAAATTTAAAATTGAACCACAAATAGTCCTCATTCACCATGAGAGAGCAAGAGTTTCTTGACTTCATAATACACATGAAACTGCTCACTACTAATGAGTCATTTTTGGAAGCTGCTTATGTAACTAAAACCCTATCATCCTCTCTCTCTCTCTCTTCTCTCTGTCAAAGATATTTACCTCAGGTCTCTCTTGATCTGACACCTCAGAGCTTCACAGACAAAGTTCTAAATGGGAAAGACCACTGGGTGGTTGACTTCTACGCTCCTTGGTGTGGCCCTTGTCAAAACTTTGCTCCAGAATTTGAGATCCTGGCTAAGGTAAATCAATAATTTTCTCCTGGATCAGCAACTTTGTTAATTAAGCCAATATATCGGATTCACCACTGCATCCAAACAAACCATAGAAATCTTTCCAAAGTCTTTTTCCCATGGTGCTCTTTCTCTCATTCAGGTGTGCCCCCCCACACACAAACACAATGTGGGTAGAGTGTAGGACCACAGATCGACCCATGGGCACAAAAGCTTTATAGGAACTTGAGAGCTAGGCATTGGGGTCTTCTGAATTTGGGCTGCTTGATGAGGGAGCTTGGCCTTATTCCAGTCAGTACCCAGAAGATGATACAGCCAACTTCATTAGGATGTAGAAAAGACAATGGGCAGTCGGAAAGAGGCACAGTGGGGCAGATGGTTTCATTAGTTTAAGAAGAGCTGCAAGGTCTGAGCCCAATCCATTTACAAAGAAGAGCCGGTGAGCCAGTCAGTGGAAGTGTGGTTTCCTCACAGGTGTTCATGGCGTGCCACATGGCAAGACCCTCCACACTTGGAAACAGCTTGCTGAATGGAAATGGCCTTCCAAGCCCAGAGATGGAGCTGTTTTAAGGCATGGTTTTCCCTCCTTTTCTTGTGGTGTTGGCTGTTTCAAAGCTCTGGAGGGTTCAATTCGTCTTTGGATCCTGCATCCCTCTTTGGGGCCGGAGGCCTTAGGCTTCAGCCATTCAGGCAGCTTACAGCTGAACTTATTTCTAGGCAGGAGAGTAAACGTGGGCCCTTCTTGAGCGATGGCCATTATTATTAACACCGGCTTCCTTCTCTTTGGTTTTTCCCTCTCTCTTCAAGACGGTGAAAGGAAAAGTGAAAGCTGGGAAAGTCGACTGTCAAGCTTATCCTCATACCTGTCAGTCGGCAGGCATCCGAGCATACCCGACGGTTAAATTTTATCCTTATCAAGGAACAAAGGTAAAAAGCAAGTCTACAAGCTGCCAGCCAGGTGTGTGTGTGTGTGTGAGGGGGGGAGGGTGTCCAGCTCAGAGGTAGTGCATGCCTGACCTCATGTACCAAAAGCATTTCCAGGAAGGGTTGGGAAAGCTTCCCCCTTCCCTGGAAGCCTGGAGAGATGATCCCAGTCCAAATGGACAGTCCTACGGCCCGAATCACTCTAAACACAGCTTCCTAATGAATGTGTGGGCTGTAATGGCAGAGTTGTTATTATAGTAGGCTGTTGCATCAGTTGCCTGTGTTAACTTTGGGAATCCAATGAGGCAGAGTAGTGCCACTGCATGACTTTCCCAGCATTTTTGTAAAAGTATTTTTTTAAAGAAGAGAGTCATAGGCTGGGTCATGGGTGGCATGCCTCATCAGCAGTGATAAACTGCTCTCCTACTGGAATAGGAAAAAGTGGCCTCTACCTTCTGGTTGGTCCTGCAACCTTATTCTTCCCACTAGCTACTTCCCGGTCTAAATCATACATTCAGCTCACCAGCAGAGGAAGTGCTCCTCGTGGCATCTGAGAATGTCCTTGGGTGGGTAAGCTATTTCCCGTAGCTGCATTAGATAGGTGACCTTAACAAGACGTTACCAGTGGAATGGCATTAGTACTATAAAAATGCAGCAAGGATATTTTTCACCAAGATCATTTTTCACTTTTGTCATATGAGTTGATCTACCTGAATGACTGACTCCCATCCTACATATGGCAATTGCACTCATTCCTTTCTTGAAGGCCTAATTCAAGCTTAGAAGTACAGTAATATCTTGGTTTGTGAGCATAATCCATTTCAGAAACATACTTGTTAAATGCCTGTACTGCAGGTAAAACTGTGCTCACGACCTGGGTTCAATCCCAGGTAGCAGGCTCAAGGTTCACTCAGCCTTCCATCCTTCCGAGGTCGGTAAAATGAGTACTCAGCCTGGAGCTCCATAGTAGCCTGCACACTGTAATTAAAATTGTAAACCGCCCAGAGACGACTTGTAGTGGTATGGGGCGGTATATAAGCAGAACACTTTGCTTTTTTGCTTTAAACCAAAGCACTTGTATATCAAAGCAAAACAGAATCGTTCTGGAGCTCCATAGGCCACATACTGTACACACAAAATGCCCAAGCTCACAAAAGAAGTTGGCTAGAAATATACACCCACACCGTGGTTTACGTACCTGGCTGCAGAATCTGCTCTGCTTGGGACTAACAACTGGATTTTACTCTTTATTTTTAAAGTGACAATAATAATGTGCAATTTGTATCCCTATACACACTTAACTAGCTGCCCCATTACTATAAATTGTTTGAAAAATAAGAATAGATGTTGAAAACAAATTAAATATAAATATAAAGAAAAATAACTCCTTAACCTTCACTCTCCTTTGAAAACATTTCTGGCTGGTGCAAGGGAGCCCTCTGTTCCTCTCTCCTCCCCCTGCTTTTGAGATGAGATGGAATGTTCCAACAGTCACCCACAACCCAGCAGGGGGAGAGAGGGAGAGAGACCATTGGCTCGCTTGTGATCATGTGACCTGCCCCAGTGCTCATATTTCAAGACATTGCTCATTGATCAAGGCAAAATTAATCAGAAGTGGTTGCTCGCCTTGCAGAACACTCGTAAACCAAGGTATTACTGTACAATGATTCCTCTCCTGTGCTGTTTTTCCCCCTTTTCCACAGAAAAATGCATTTGGGGAGCAAATAGACAGCCATGATGCAAAAGCCATAGCCGAACTACTGCTGGAGAAAGTTGAAGACATTAAAAATAAGAGGAAAAAATCTTCCAGGAGCAAGGTAGGCAGTTTTACTGTGATGCCCATCAACAAGAAGCATTACTTTAACTTCTTTTTCTTATGCAAGTGTTTCTCGCAAACGACAGCTTTGGGCTTGCATAAAGTATCCCAGAGTATAACAGTACAACAGCCAGCGGCACTGCTTGAAAAGCTGTTCTTGGAGCTTTACCTGAGTGGAGTGTGTTCTACAAGGGCAAAGTTCCAAACAACAGGGAGCCCTGGCTAAATGGACCATTCGTATAGCACCTCACTGTACTTCATTTAAATTTGTTGAGATTGAGTACCTCCCCGTACTCAATAAGGAATTGATGCAGCTGAGAAGGAATACTCTGAACTTCTACCACATGGTTAACTGTGCTGTTGGACTGGGTCTTTGAATGGCCCTAAAGATGGGCACGAATTTTAAAAAAAACAAATTGCAAAATTCATTCAATGATTCCTGTTCGTACAAATCAAAAACCCCTATGAAAATAAATCAGTGAATATTTAGTGATTTTTTTATTCATCAATTAGGCTATAAAATGCCCCCCAATGCATTTAGAGAAGCCACAATTTGCATGGAAGCTTCCCCTGATTCAACTTTACCATCCCTCCAAGTTTGGTGAATATTGGATTTCTGATGTCCCAAAGAGCCCTCCCCTCCCGGAAAGTCCCTGCCACCACTTCCAGAAACCAAACTTGCAAAGAAGCTTCCTCTGACTCTCTACAACCCATCCAAGTTGGGTGAAGGTTTGGGTTTCCCGCAGTGGTGGTGAACCTTTGGCACTCCAGATGTTTTGGACTACAACTCCCACAGTCCTTTGTCATTAGCAATACAGACTTGGAATTCTGGGAGTTGTGGTCCAAAGCATCTGGAGTGCCAAAGGTTCACCACCACAGGGGTTTCCCCAAGCCAAGCTTCTAAAGGGCACTTTACTGGTGGGAGAGCTCTCTTTGGGTGTATAACCTAGATGTCCAAAACCCAAACTTCAACCCACTTGCAGGGCTTGTAAAGGAGAGTCAGTGGAGCCCCCCCCCTCCAATTCCAGTGTCTGTAGGTGCCTTGGAGGGTACTTTATAGGGTTTTAAATAAGTTTATTGATTGAGTCATCAGGGGACGGGGGAATCATAATTTTGTTATTTGTGATTTGTCCACCTTGAATCACGAATCCATACAAATCATCATTTTTCTGATTTGCACCCATCCTTAGAATATAGTCCTACAGCTCTCTTCTTGTGGCCAGTTGCAGTAGGGTCAGCCATTGCAACCCAGAGAAAAGAGAGCTGTTCGGGGATGGTGTGTGAAGTCTCAGCAAGGGAATCACATAAATTGCCTTACCCTGGCCACGCGTACTGAGTTCCATCAGGTGCCTTCCAAGTCGTCCTCGGCGGTGGCGTCCAGAAAGGGCAGTCCTTGAACGCATCGAGCAGTCCATTCGCGTTCCAAGCGAGCGTGGGTTTTGTGGCTGTTCAGATCGTGCTGCTCAGCATAGCAAAGTGGGAAGTGGAACACAGCTGCCCGGGCTCATGCATGGGACCTCGAGAACAACGAGGCAATTGGGCTCTAAAATGGCCCCCAATGCATTTAAGAGACACCAAAAATTGGTGACGGGCAAATGGACTCAGTGTTGCCTACCTTATACACCAGGCATGTCCAAACTTCGGCCCTCCAGATGTCTTGGACCATAACTCCCAGAATTCCAAGCCTGTATTTCCAATGGCAAAGGACTGTGGGAGTTGTGGTCCAAAACATCTGGAGGGCTGAAGTTTGGACGTGCCTGTTGTAAACGATAAAACCCACAGGACAGTGGGTTTTGGCCAGGGTTTTATTTTCTTGTTTCACTTTCTCTCTTCCCCTGACCTTTTCTAACCCTCAGGATGAACTGTGAGTCGTTCTGTGAGTTCCAAGCGCACCCGGGAAACTGGCAGCGAAAACGCCCGACTCTGTTCCTAAAGAAGAGAAGAGATATGCAAGGGGTGGGGGGGAATCCACGGAGGCAACAATTGTCCCCATGAAGGCTGCAAGAACATGCTCCGGACCCTCCCGAGTGCCCATTTTAAAAATGGGGAGGGAGTCCGCGGTTTCCTTTGGGATGCGCTGCCTGCATCCCAAGGTGGCTTGTATTCTATGATAATAGACTTTAAGGACTTGGTCAGTAATGGGGGAACTGCAGGGTGTTTATATCCCCTTCAGCCCTCGCCGTCTTTCTCTTTCGTGCTTCCGCTGCTAAAGGGCCCTGGTTCCACTGTGTGAAGCCTTGGGCAAAGGCGCAAAGGTAGAAAGGCTAAAAGAATACGTTCTCTCTCCTTCCTGTGGAACGAAAAAGAATGAGCAACCATTTTACCTCTTTGTGGTAGTTAGTGCGCTTTGTCTGGAATTCACTGGATCACCAAAAACAATGCATTTGGAGAACAGTGACTTGATGGTTCTTCTTTTTCTGATTTCCTCACCCATTTAGAAGAGCACTCAAATCACCCCGGCCGTCAAACGGGATGGTCTTTGTAGTGCCTAGCAGCCAAGGTGGCGAGGTGTTGTCACCGTTGGCTCACTTTTGTACCTCGGTGCTCGGCGGTGCCCGTAAGTTCTTGCCCCTGGATTCTGAATGGCTGGCACACGCCTGTAACCGAAAGCAGGCCAGCAGAATCCACCAGAGGGCAGCATGGGCTCAAGACAACTCGGCATGAAGCAACTAAGACACAGAAGTTGGGCTCCTGTTTGGTTTGACAGGAACTGTAGTCTAAAAAGTAACTTTTTTTTTTAGACTACAAAGTTCTGGCTGGGAGAGATCAGTGGCAAGGCAAGGACCCCATTCCTTTTTATTTTACTACGAGTCTCATTCAGAGAGGCATGGTTGAAAATGCAGCCTACGCTTCCCTACACCTAAGGAGGTGTACGTTGAAAAGCAAATTCAGAATGATGTGCAACTCAGATGATTTCCCACAGACTTAAGCACAAGGGTTTTTGCTTGTGTTGTGGCAGAGTTCTGGTGGTTTTAAGGCAGGGCTGTCCAGTCTGTGCTGATGGCACGTGTTTATTCTGTTTTTATGCCACCCTATTCCCACATCTTCAAGAACAAGACCGCAAAATGAAAATCCTTATCTTTTTCTTGCAGCCTTTCAAGTGCCTTTCAAATGTGGGTGATCTCTCAAACTTGTTTTAAATGTTTTTCTCATTTGACTGTCAGTCTGAGATGGGTTTAATATCTTTGTCATGTACAGATACAATGTTAGTTTTTTGGGGGGTTGTAGAATTGCTAAAGTTTTAAATCATTTCTTTGAATTAGTCTTTGTCCGATACTTGTTCATACAGCATTACTTTGAACCTCTCATACATGCAAAGTTCAGTATATCTTTTTTTTAAGCAAATATAAATCCATACTGCACAATTATTTTATGAAGCATACATGCTTAGGTATATACAGTAGCAGCTGAACTCAGCTTATGCTTCTGTTACTAAATTAGCAGCCATTTTTTTTCTTCAGTGCTGAGAGCATAGACTGTTGATTACCCCCTCAGAATTTTGGATAGTCTTATAAGAAGTTAGATTATTGTCTGACTACTAGATAATAAATTGGTTATCTATACAGAAAAGCTAGAATGGATTTATTTATGCCCCATCAACCTCTAGCCCAGTTATCTCTTGAACTTTTTTCACGGTGTGATAATAAATGGTTCCATCCCAGAGTGTATCCTTCCAGTTTTGGTGGTGTTATTGCTTGGCTCAACATTTTAAAATTATGGTTTCAGAAAAGGGGGAAGGTGTGTAGCCATTACAACCTACACGTGCAAGAGTTATACAGTGGACCCTTGTATAACAAACACCTTGTATAACATAAAATCTGTACAGCATAAAAATTCTGGAGATTGGGGAAATTTGCTTAACATAATCACCTAAGGGGAAAATCCGCACAACATAAAAATGGGATTACTCCATTTCCAATGCATTTCTATGGGAATTTGTATAAAGGAAATTTTGCTTAACATAATTTCATTTGGAATGAATTAATTCCTTTATACAAGGTACCACTGTACCTTTATAAACTACTAATACCAATTTTAAAATCATGTAATATACAAGCTTTTATGGGCAAATCCCGCTTTTTTCGAAGCAGAGTCCAAAAGCCCAAATGTTTGTGGCAAGATGGATTTTAGTTCTTAGTACCTAACTGATAATTACCACCCCTCAAAAAATACTGGATGTCATCTAAATAGTATTTTAATAACATGCATTGGAGGTTTCGTCAGAAAGTTGAATGTGTTCACTCTTAAGCAAAATATTAATGTAGGCCATGCCTTGGAGAAGAAGGGTATAGTGTATATACTGTATAAACCTAGGAAGGAGATTATGTATCTCTCCAGATGTTGGACAACAAGCAACTCTCTTCATCTTGTATTGTTGGGTTTTCACATGTTTGAAACTATAACAGTCTGACTCTCCAGCCAGTACAGTCAACATTTGTGAAAACTGTAAACCAACAATGTTGTGGATTCAGTGTTGGTAGCCATTGCTCTTTTTCTTTGACCCACACAACAACCAACCATGTGGCATACCAATTCTGCAATCCATGGTAAATGCTGCCATTTATTTTTGTTGTTACTACCACTATAACCCCTTATAATAAGCATTCCAAGTCCTATATACCCCTAAATTTTATATCTCGAGAAACAGAAGATCTGTTCAACTTTGTGGATTTTATTTTTAAAAATTCACCTAAATCTCTTCCTGGTTGCTTCGGTTACGATAGTAAAAATATTTTACATTCCTGCTGATGAGGTGCAAATAAGATAGTGGTGAACTTAACAGCTACAAAAGCAACCACTCTGGAGATACATTGAATAAGCATCAGTAAAACATGACTTTGGGAAATCTTTCCAGAGATAGTGGGAGCAGAAGAGCCCTTAACTAGCTTACAAATTCTCTGTAGTGTCCTTCCATTTGTGGAGCTCTGCTCAGTCATTCAAGATAATCTCTGTGATTCTGTCTCTTAGGAGCTAGGTGGAGAAGTAAGTTGGCCCAAGAGTTGCAGTCGTTCTCAGAATGTTCTCAGAAGAGAGGAAAACAGCTGAGTAATGCATCTGCCTATTCCACACTGCTCCCAGAGTTCACATAATTTGCTTTGTGTGTTGTTTGGTGTTCTGTGTGAAACAATGGGCCTTTTCACACGACCCCTAAGATCCGCTGGTCCCTTAAATTTGGACCAGAGATCTTGGGGGTTCGTTTCTGTTCCTGCGTCCCCACCCCTCAGCACTTCCTGCTCCTGTCGGCGTGAGGGGAGGGAGGGGAAAAAAGGACAAAAGAAGCCTTTACTAACCTGCCGGCGCCGGTCGAAGTTGCCACGAGCCCCGTTACTTCCTGGTTCCTTCTCAAGGGGCTCTTAAAGGGGCGGGAGGCAAAAAAAAAACAGACAAGCGAGGAGAGCCTGGCACTCTTATCCGCATCAAATATTTTTCACCTCCAAAGAGAAGGTACAAGGAAAGTGTGCTGGGTCGCTTTAAAGTGGGCGGGGTCGCACTTAATTGTCTGCAAACTCCGGAGCTGGTGGGGAAACATTTCTAAGCTCCGGAGCTGGGAGCCATTTGCAGCGCAGCTTAGGGGTCGTGTATAAACGCTTAATGGTAACTTCAGTTCCTACTTACAGACAGAAATATAGACAAAAGACGAGTAATGAGGAATTGGTCACAAAGAACTACAATTGTAGCTGATTTGAGGTGTCTTAGGCTGATCTAGCTAAGCAGCTGCTGAGGTGTGCAGGATAACATTTAAGTGATACCAGCTGAGTCTGATTACTAGGTCTCCCAATGGTAACTTGAAACCATACAGACATCAGGTTAATTTTTGCAAACTATCTAACATGGCATGAGTAGGATGAAGTGGCCGCAATAGCATTTAAGAGATCAGCTTCCATTGTAATGGTGCTGACTGATTAAGCCGAATGTGTGTCTAGAGCATTTTGTTATGCCTGGAACCCATTTTGACAGTCTTAATCTCCCCTAAAAGCCCATAAAAACCTGGGGATTTCTTTCCCTTAAATTGTAAACATTTCCTTAATATTGTGAAAGACAGTGCTGTTTTAAGGATTGGTGGGGGAAGCAAATTTTAAAAGACTTTGGAAATTTGTTAAGTACTATGTCATTTATACTCAGTCTGCAAATTCCTCTTGATAGAAAAAAAAATCATTTTGCCACCGGTAGTGCCATGGATGTTAATCCACAGCTAAGGGTACAGTTCCAAATGACTTGAACTGGAGTGCTTTTTTAATAAAATAGGATTGCCAATAGATACAGGGATCTGTTGCCATTCCTTCTTAAAGCCACCAGAGTACAGCTTTCCCCCTACCCTACCCCAAGGCAAATAAAAATGGGTGTCTGAAGGAGTTCAACTGTTGAATTCATGGTTGCACATGAGAATTATGATTACTTGTGTGTGTGTGTTGTGTCATTACAGTCGTGACTGACCCTTCGTGACTCCACGTCCATGGAGTTTTCTTGGCAGGAATACTGGAGTGGCTTGCCAGTTCCTACTCCAGGTGCCTACAGCACCTGGTATTCCCTGGTGGTCCCCCATCCAAGTACTAACCAGGGCCGACCCTGCTTAGCTTCCGAAATCAGACGAGATCAGATGTACTTAGGGCATCTAGGCAGCTTCTATGATTACTTATCCCTCAGATTTCTTCCAAGGGCCTCGAGGGGGAATATCTTCTTGCCCATAACAACTCTACGGGGGAGATTGCTGTTGAGCGAATATGGTGGGTTGAAGACCACCCAGTGGACATGGGAAGAGGCAGGACACATCCTTTGCTTGCTGAAGGCAAGATTCCATTCCTGGCATGTTTGGGGGATGGGGAATCCCAATGCCCTGCAGTCCTGGAGGGCTGCTACCCTTCTGTGTCCACAACTCTTGCTTAGATGGCCTAAAGGTCGATCCAATGCAGTACAAGGCAGGTGCCTCTTTCTGTATGATGTGAATCTGAGTCTCCAGAGTTGTGACCTCACCTCCCTATGATGATTCTCTGCAATGAGGGATCTCCCTTTAATTCTTCTGATCTGGTGCAATCTCTTCAGAAGCCAGGCCAAAAATGATGCATTTCGTTCTTTAAAAACAAAACAAATATTAGCTATATGGGGGGGGGGGGTCCTAAGAGCAGCAAGAGTAAATGAGTGTTTAAATCCTTCATGCCCTTCAGTGCCCTGCCAGGTTGATTACTCAAAACCATCTCTCTACAAGTGCCATTTGCTTCGGTTGGAAACTGAACAGTACTGCAGTCGCTTGCAAATCTGAAAGATGAAAAAGACAAATATGGTGGTATTTTACAAGTTATTCTGCTTTAAGATAATGGCAAGGAGCTACTCAACTGCATTTGTTATTTTCTTTCTGGGGAAAACACACTATGAGAAGCCAATCCCGCAGCAAAACAGACATTCTGCCTCTGATCAAAGCACCAGATTTGTGATGTTGCTGTGCTCTTTGTAGTGGGTGTCAAAACCACTTGTGTACTCATATTACCAGCTTTGACATTTCAGACCTTTTGATGTGACTGTGTGTGTATGTCCGTGTGTGTGTGTGTGTGTGTGTGTGTGTGCTAAACAATACCGCAGTGTTTGTGGAGTTGGGTCCCACTGCTGCAACAGAGGGGGCAACAAACAACATCCTTCTCTCCCCCCCACCGCCCCCCCCCAAAAAAATTGATCCTTTGTACTCCATTTCCCACTGCTCTGCTTGAGGAAATTCAATCTCTTTGGCCTAAAATGACTGTAAACTTCTTTCACTGCATTTACAAGGTGGGATGAAGCAGGCATTTTCTTGACCCGGTTGTGGCCTAATGGGCTTTTTAATTGTAAAATAAAAACTTTCTAGTTGTGACCGGTGGTGGCTGAAGTCTCTCTCATACAAAGGCGCTGGGTGTGAGTTCAGCTGTGTCACTTTTCTGCTGGCAATACCATTCACATCGACTCTTTCCTAGCCTTACTAGAACTCGGACAAATAAAGCTGCTGAGATGTCTTAGTAATCCAAAAGTTTCTCCTGTGTCTGTTTTTGCTGGAAAGACCCCAGATGCCTGGCTTCAGCAGCACATCTGCTGACCCTAGGAATCTGGCTTTGGAGAATATTTGTTCCTGCACAGAAGGAAGACTTGTATGTGCCGTAAATTGGCCAGGACACCTGTTGGGAAGGATTGTAGTCATTCCTGCATCTCATTGTAGATGAGGTGTGCTTTCCAAGACAGCAGTATCTTCTTTTTGGCAGTACAACAAGGTTGTTGTTCCTCACCTTTAGAAAAAGATTGATCAGTTTTTGTTTGCACTCTTCCTTTGCCTTGAGACCATAATATTTATGGCAAACAGTTAGGACAGAGCCTGCAACCCTGTAGTAGGTCACAACAGGTCCATTGAGTCAACGGAATGTGCTTGGTTCAATTTACCAAATCCCCACGGATTCAGTTGGCCTACTCTCGTTCCAATCTATCTGTAGTGGCACGAAAGAAGCCCTAAGACAGCTACAAAACTACATCTGTATTTAAAACTCCATGTTGCGAAAGAGCCGTGGGGTAATGTGTTTTTAAATATTTTTGGAAGCACTCCTGAATATAGGAACAATAAAATATAGTAAAACCCCACCTATCACAGGGGTTAGGGACCCAACCCAACCCCTAATAATTGAAAATCCGCAATATGCATGGATGCTGGGTCAGGTTAGGACTGGGCTGGCTCTCTGGGGGCTCTTGTACTTACCCCAGGCCTGGTGCTGCCCCAAACGGGCCTGCAAGGGGCTTTCTAGTCCCCCAGAGGCCCCCAAAGTGCTTTCTAGTGATCTGGAGGTCACTTCTGGTTTACCAGAAGTCACGGTTTGCGGGGAAGCACTTTTGGGGCCTCCGACAGCCTGGGAAGGCCATTCCTCCTTCCCCCAGGGGGCCTTTTTACATATACTGTGGACCCACGATAAACCGGGGACTGCAGTATATGAACCGTGAAAGGGCGGGGGAACAAGTGTACTGTAGACTTATATGCCTTTGTTGCACTGGCAAGGGGGAAAACAGCCATTTCTCAGCTAGGAGAACAGAAAGGAAAACTTGGGTGGCTTGATTTGGTTCCCTTTTCCACAAGATGGCTGCTCTTTAGATGCTGCCATAAATTCTGCCTCATAAGACTGTTTACGATAAACCTTGTGTGTGTGTGTGTGTGTGTGTGTGTGTGTGTGTGTGTGTGTGTTTGTGTGTGTTGCGTCGTTACAGTCGTGACCGACTCTCTGTAACTCCATGTCCATGGAGTTTTCCTCGCAGGAATACTGGAGTGGTTTGCCAGTTCCCACTCCAGGCGCCTACAGCACCTGGTATTCCCTGGAGGTCTCCCATCCAAGTACAGTGGACCCTCATATAACAAATGGTTTGTTTAACATTAAATCTGTACAACATAAAATATTTCGGAGATAGGGGAAATTTGCTTAACAGAATTGCCTATGAGCCAAATCCATACAACAAAAAAATGGTCGTGATTAGGGATCACTCCATTTTCAATGGTAAATTCATATAAAGGAAAATTTGCTTAACATAATTTCATCTGGAACGAATTAATTCCTTTATACAAGGTACCACTGTACTAACCAGGGCCGACCCTGCTTAGCTTCCGAAATCAGGCGAAATCGGTTGTGTTCAGGGTATCTAGGCAGCTTAGGGAGACCCTTTTAATTGTGGCAAAATTAGAATGATTGCTGGTTTACTACAGGGAAGCCTGAGTAATTTATTCACTAGTTCTAGATGCAGATTTAGTAGCACTTTTAAATGATGGCAAGGAATAGAGAACACTGTGAGGTGGTTTGACATACGTGTCTCTGTGTGTAATATCTATCTGAAAGCAACCATCCAACAATGTCAATACAATACAATACAGCAGAAACAAGACATACCATAATACAGCACTAGCAGTAACACACACAGTATGCCATATCTTACAATGCTGACTGATACTCAACATATGGGATTATTGCATTAGTTACCTGAGGACTATGGCAACCTCTAGATTTGTGCGTAGACACTTTGGGAAAAGCTTACCATCTGTCTGAGCAAACCAGCCCACCCCTATAGAGCACCCATGCCATAGGTCCGCCAACACTGTTTTGGGGTGTTTCATAGTACATATCTGTTGGCCTGTTTGGAAGCTGAATGGACATCCATGAAAACTTCTTGAAGTGGCAATTCACTTAGGTTTTCTCGATGTGTAATTGGTTCAATGGCTTGCTTATACTCAGAATTAACAATTGGATCTACACCCAAATGGTCTCCATTGCAATGGGTAGACATCATGGCCCAGAAAAAATGTTTGGAAATTGCCAAGTCAAAAAACAAAACAAAACAAAAAACACCAAATGGGCATCCTGTTCTGAATGATTTGGGTTTTTTTAGGGGGGAACTTGGGGGGGGGGACCCTAATGGCTAACCTATTCACTCCTACTTGCCACCACTACTCCTTTTTTTTTTTTTTTTGCTCTAGTGTGGTGGTGGAGAAATGTCCCTAGAGGACTGTATAGCTTTGTGATGTGCTTTCAGCTTGATGAAACATGTTTTAGATTACGACTTTCTCCTGAGTAAACACACCTGGAATGGAACTTTTTATGCTTGGCACATAGATGCTTGTGTCTGCGTGCACGCACGCACGCGCGCGCACACACACAGACACACACACACACACACACACAGAGTCTTCCTGCAATTTATAAGTGAATGTTTGGGCTGATCGATATAGGTACTAAAAAAAATTGCAAGATTTTTTTTTTGCAAGATTCCCAGGAAACCGACCAAGATGTCCAGCTCCCATTTGTTTTGAAAAAGGCAGTGACAAACTACAGTAACTCCCTTCTCCTCTCCTGACCTAAATTATGTTGCTGACAATGAAGACTGCTTGTGGGATTAGCCAGGGGTGGAATTTTGGGTAGAAGGACCTTGAGCAAGTCCTGTTTCATCTGGTAGGCAGAACAAATGTCACAGGAAGGGAGGGGTTGAATTCATTAAGTCTCTGTATATGACTTTTTTACTAAGCTCTGGGTGGTGGAGCTTAAGGTCCTTCTGGAAAGTCGGGAGGGTCGATCTTGCATGTTTCGTGATGGACCCGATTCGCGATTGTGCTCAAACCAGCAACAGAAACACCATATTTGCTTATTTTAAACAACAACAACAGCAGCAACAACAACAACGGACTGCTCTCACAATGGCTCAGATACACTCCAAACATGTTTAAAATCCAGACATAGGGCTTTATGAGGGTCATGTATTATTCCCCAAAACAGAGTAATTATCATTATTAGCATGCGTTTCTCTCTCCTTAGCATATTTGGTTTTGAAAGGAACATGAAGGCATTTGGGACTCACTGCCTCCTCTATGATGGACAAAAAATGATTATACCAGGCACTGCCAAGGATTACCCCACCGAATTTGAAACACAAACTGTGAAGCTACAGTCAATCAGCTTAGGCTGATCGTATGTGCATGTGTTACCAGGTAGAATAAAGACCACCTCTCTACAGTTTAGGACATGCATGTCCAAATTCAGGCCCGGGGGGCAAATGCGGCCTGTTTTCAAATTTCAAGTGGCCCGTGGCTTCTTTTCCGCACTGGCTCAGCCTGTCACACATATCCACCAGCTGCCCCCTCAGCATACCAGACGGAGATGTTAGGCCGTCACTTCACGAAGAACTTCTCTTCGCAGCGTGATTGCCTTCGCTATGAATTCGAAGGCGGTCACGTGGTAGTCACGTGGTCTCCATTCGCCCCCACCCCTCTTTCCGTGTCCTCACCGGGCGAGGTTTTAGGGTCGAATCCAGTAGTACTTCACGTGCTCCCTTCGCATTCGGAAGCTTACTTGCAACATCCGGTTTCTGCTTTCTTTTATTTTTTTAAGAAAATTACCACGGCGTATCGATGCATCAATACCTGGCTGTCATTTGCGGTCAGAGGACTTGTGGGCGGCCATCGTGTTTCCCTGAAGCAGAGCTGCTGGGTTGGTTTTTTGGGGGGGGGGGGCGGGGCGGGGAGAGGCTTCTCTCAGCTTCATCGCCCTGTGTGCCCCGCCGCCGCTCTCTGGGTGGGCGCGCGCGGGGGGTGTCTTGCGGCGGCGGCACCGACACCCCATCCCCCCTCCCTCTGCGCAGCCCTTCGCCATCCCTTGCCAGCGGAGGGGCTCTGCTCACGTCACCCGGGGACGCTTGCCCCCCCTCTGTTGCCCCTGCCCCGTTTACAGAAGGCAAGATCAAAAGAACGGGTTAACCGAAATATCTATGCATCGGCATTTCGGAGAAAAAGTAAGTTAAAAAATAAATAAATATACTTTTTAACTGGCCACACGTGAATTTGGATACGAAGCGGGATGCGAAGCGAGGGAGATTCCCGGCCTCCGGCAGGGGAATCTCTCGCCCCGCTTGGAGCACGGTTTAGGGGCGTGGTCGGGGCGTGGTCGGGGTGGCGCCGCATCCAAAATGGAGGATCGTGCGGACAAAACCGACCGATTCGCGCAGAAATCACGGCTCGCCGCGCAGCGAGAGGTTCGTGAAGTAACGGCCTTAGTTTGCAGTTTTACGGTTTGCCTGCCCTCCCTGCCTCTGTCCATCCCCCGGGCCACCTGCCCAGCCTACCCACCCCCAGCTCCATTGCTACAGAATCCTCCCCGCCTCCTTGCATGTTACAGAGACTTGTCCAAAGTCCAGCTTGGGGGCTGAATGGTTGGCCCCCCACACATTTTCACCTCACCAAATCTGGCTCTCCTTGCAAAAAGTTTGGACACCCCTGGTTTAGGAGATATTCTCCCTTGGGAAGATAGTCACACTGAGCATAATTGAAAAGATGTGCAAATCATGTGCATGTTGAGGAAACATTGGCAAGGGTTACGGCACTTGATACAATTTAAAGCCCTGCATTGAGGTCTGAATGCGGTTGGCATTTTCCTGTAGGAAAGACACCGTTTTTGAGACTCTCTTCTGAATATCTCCATCTGAATCAGACATCACACAGAGGAGTCCAGCATCTCTTCCATTGTCAACATACTTTGTCTTGGTGCTGTTTATTATTTTGAACTCAATATTCTGTTTATATGCACACAGAGAGAGAGAGAGGGAGAAGAGGAAGAAGAAAATAGGAAAAAAAGAGGCATCCATAGAGGATGCAAATAGACTGTATGTTCAAAAAGATACTTACTGCACATAAAGAACATGCAGTTAAGTACTTAAACTGCAAGGAACCAATTACTTAAATTCGGAAAACAACAGGACCCAGCAAAACTTTTAGTTCTAATTCCAACCATTTTGGTTATTTTCTGAGCCAGCAAACTTTTTGGAAATAATGGTAAGATATGTATTAGTCAAACCCGTATCTTTTGAGGTTGTGGTCCACTGGAAGACATTTCTTCTTAAAACAGGAGCAGAAGCAAGGAAAGAGAGCTTCCCCATTATATTGAAAAACTCAAGAAGCATTAATCCGACTTTGAAGCTTTCCTGCCACAAAGAGGGTCCTTGTTCACGAAGAAAAATGCTTGGCATATTTTGTGCAAACATACCGAGTCTTAGAATGTTTTGCAGCTAAAATCTTTTAACAGTCATCTCTCCAATTATTTGCTGTAGTCTGAGGAGCCCACAAGGCTAGCCTGGCAGAATCATCATTTAGTACACAAACCCATGTGCTCTAGCAGCCTGATTGTAATTCTTCTATAGTGCAGTAAATATTAATTTAGTACCCCATGCATTAAAAAATATAACATTTTTCCAAGTCTCCCTTTTAATTTAGCCTTGTAGCAAGAAGGGTGGTAAAAATAAATAAAATGTTAAATAACAATGACCTTCGCATGAAGAAGAAAAATTCATGCTGAAAAACATTTAATCCAGAAGACTGGTTTGAAAGTAATACCTTAACAAATAATCACTACTTTAAAGATATTAGTCCCTTGCGTCATCAAGTGGCTTGTTCTGCTATTCAGCATAAAGATTGTGCCACTTGTGCACCCGCTCTCCGAGAGTGATTTTGGATAACAAAACATCAGGTGCTGCAACACTGACGTCAGCATGATAGTCAATATGATAGTCAGACAACTATCATGGTCTACAATACGGATGAGTACTGAATGACGCGCGTGCGCGCACACACACACGCACGCACGCACACACACACACACACACACACACACACACACACACACACACACACACACACACACACACACACCAGATCTGTTCTCACAGTCCTTTATCACTGACACCATGGGCTCGGAATTCTGGAAGTCACTGTCCATAACATCTGGAGGGCCGAAGGTTCCACACTACTGGCCTATGAAGGCTGCCTCAAGTCCTTTCGTTGCCTGTTCTGTAGACCCAAAAGAACAAGATGATCATCAGTTCCACTGACAATAGTTGCTTGGATTGACAGTGAAATCTGTCTCCAACGGTGATGATCAGGCAGCAGCACCACAGCCCAGGAAAGCTGAAGGCTACTTTGGGGAGCCTTCATGGTCTGGAATGGGTTGGCAGTTAGCAAGGTGCATGGCTCTGTATGGCCTTCCAGGATCTGGAGCTGCTTCCTCACGGCAGGGCTAACCTTGGAAATCTCTTTGCTTACCTTCTTCTGGTGGATGACACCTGGAAACCGCCTCCCTGCCTTTCTATTGATATTCTTCCTCAAGGCCCTGTCCCTCAGCAGGATTTCAAGCATCCGTCATTCTAGAATTAGGATGGCTGAAATCGCCCAGGCAGACTCTTTTTGGATCTTGCAAACCACGGAATAAAGGCCAGCTTTGGGATGAGAAATGTAAGTGCTTGGTCCTTATGAGATGCTCCCCGCAGGGATATATACAAGATGAAATTCTCCTCTTTCACGCTAAAACAGCATCCCGCTAATTATCCATAGGAATTCCTGTTGCATGTTTTGCTCCCTAAATTAATAATAATAACCAGATGTGGGAAAGGAATGGTTTCAATCAGTGCCCCCCCCCCGAACCCATATATTCCCCCTGCACCCAATCACACACATGTTCCTCTGTGTTTGCTCTATGGACAAAATAAACAGAACGGTTTCTACAATTAATATGATGCAAAATTGCAAGTTGGCAGCCATACACATTCCTGTCAGCTGATTCAACCCATCTATATTTGTTTGTGATTTAGCAACAAGATTATGATTCTTTCACTCTAGGTTGTTTGTGATTTAAGAGTCACTGTTGGGCAATCTCTGTATGGGAATGAGACTGTCGTGCCTCTTCAAGGGTGTGCGGGGAGATACAAGTCTGCATGGAACCCTGAGCAGAAGACAGTAAACTAGCCCATCATATAGGCTCTCAACATCCTCCAGTGACCTTCGGGAAACTCACACAAGCCACCTAGCAGCCTGATAAGACGTGCTCCCGTAGGGCCTCTGGGTTCATAGAAAGCATGGTCCAGAGAGAGGCTGGACTTACATCTTCCAGATCGTTCATTAGTTTTATTTATGGATCCCCAGTGTGGTGTAATGGTTAGAGTGATGGACTGGGTAGGATTCAGAAGACCCACATTTGAATTCCCCCACCCAGCCATGGAAATCCACTGGTGGGAATGGAACCAGTAAAAAAGACCTTAAATGTCTCCGTTTGAAAGCCCTGTTAAGGTCACAATGCATTTATATCCCATCTTTCCTCCAGTGAGCAAAACAACCTGCTCTTGGATCTTTCTCTCCGCACCCCTGCCTGTGTTTCAACTTCAGAAAAACCTTATGAGAGAGCTTGGGCTGGGCTGGATTGGCTTCAAGATGCCTGATGATGAGTTCCACGACTCAGCAAGGACAAAAAAATTAAATTTCAGTAGTATGTATTGTTCTGAGAGAGCCTAATAACTAGGGCAACTATTTCTATGGCATGTCATATTTTTTTCTGCAACCTTTATTTGAACTTATCAATAAGTTACATGTTGATGAACAATCTGGTTAGAATTACATATTTTTTCTTTTGCTTGAAAAGTCATATTTTGACCTTTCCAAAGTGTTCTGTCATAGTTCTGCTTAATTTTTTTTTTAGTAAACATTATGCTTTGACCATTGACAGCCTTCCCAGTAATTTCAACATACTGTGCCTAAAAGTAGAAGCTCACCAAGTATAAAAATAAAATATACAGCATTTTATTTGAGTTTGGGGAGGTGATTTTCAGTAGTGACAGAGATATTGTATTTTGTAAATTTTGTGAAGTTAAGATGCCGGCCTGTTTTAACAGTCAACAACACTGTGATACCCATGAAACATAGGAGTTGCTTGGCAAGATTTACTATGAACAAGCAATGTCTCCTTTTCAAATGAGGCATTTCAACCACAGGTTCATCAAATACCCAGTCAACACTTTGTAAAGATCTTGATACCATGACGGTTACTTCAAATATTACCTCAAAGAGATTAGGCAGTGGTAGCCTTGGGCATTCCAGTCAACATGGTTCCCAAAGAATCAACGCTAAGGAAAAACTACATATCTACCTGCTATGAAGACGTATTAGAAAAGATTAGACCTGCTGTTTACAACACTAAGATTCGGCTTTCAACAGATGCAACAAGCGAGGTCAACGGAAGATTCGTAGCTAATCGTTATTATTGGCACTCTGAAATGTGACACACATTTCTTCTCACATGTGAGGTTAGGGGAGTTCGATTTCCAGGGCGAACAGCCAGCTTGTGTTGCTGCGGGCGAGTTGCAGTCCCAAGGTAGCCCCAGCAAAAGTGAATAGCAAACCTTAAAAGGGGTCACAGTACCTAAGTATTGTCTTGAGGAGACACAATTATTATTGGTATGATGAGTGCAAGTGCTAGCTCGCTCGCTCTCTCTCTTGTACTCAATCAGCCTAACCTATATTTCAAGGCTGTTGGGAAAGGCAAAGAATGTATTCTTGAATATTTGGAATCGTCAGCCATGGCAATGGAATTTTTCCCAGAAGGAATTTATAAAAACACACACACATCAAATCAGAGAGATGGTGTGTGTGTGTGTGTGCGCGCGCATGCACGTGTGCGCTTTATATTATAACACTGTGCTAGAGATAGTTCCCCTCCTGTGAGATTAGTGTCAGTACAGAGATGAAGGGAAGTTTCATCCTTACCGAAGGTTTTCTTTCTTTAGAGGAGTGGTAGCTGCTCAGCAGAGAATGGGCATAGGAGCAGAGCTTTTAATTACTGGTTCTTCACTAGGACATTATTAGAAAAGGAGCCTCCATTTTAGAACTTTTGCCTGCCCTCCACCTGATCTCCTCAAGTTTTATTATTGTGGATGACCACTCCTTAAGGTGCTTGAAAAGCTATTATTACAAATCAAGCCTTTTAAGTTGTGGCCCCATCATTATGGAATAGACTCCCCGTGGAAGCCCGTGAAGCTCCATTCTTGGTTCATTTCAAGAACCTGCTTTGAAGACTAGGCTGTTTAGGAAAGATTTTAGGAACATCTTTTCCCTGAGGTGACAGCGGGATTTGGTTTCATTTCACCCTTCTGCCACCAATAGGGTAATGTCTAGGCCAGTGTTGGAGAACCTAAGGGCACCCGACATTGCCCCTTCACCGCCACCTGTATTCAGGTTAAATGGCTGTATTGGCACTTTGTGAAAAATTAGTGGGTTTTGAATTGCAGTTTAGGCACTCGGTCTCTAAAAGGCTCGCCATCACTGGCCTAGGCCTCTTGGTGTGATTATTTTGGGGAATTGGTACTAGTTCTAGTGTTTATTTTTTGTTGTTAAGGGCCCTAAGATTCATGCTTTGCACCAAGCTGGGTGCAAATATTATACATATGTAATATAATTTCCTCTCCCCACCACCTGCTGAGAGTCAAATTCATGTTGCCATCATGCTGGATTGTCTCTTGGGCACACGGAAGCCTGACAGAACAATGGCTGGCATGGGAAAAGATGCTGATCAGGCTTCTTGTTCTATCCTGTTGCAGAACTCACCCTTGTGCAGATTGAACTTCACTTTACATTAAAAGCTGCCACCCCTGTGGTCAGTGAGAATGCCAGAACAGCATGTTACAGAAATATTTTATTTTCTGCTAAAATATTGGCTTTATTTTCAGTTCAGTATTCTACTGATATTTCCATACTTCTAAAAAAAATGGAATCAGGGAGAGAGAGAGAGAAGGCAGAATTACAGTTTCCAACTATTAGCACAGTTTGGTGATCTATCAGGATGATCTGCTGGTATATGTTGAACACACGTATATATCATAGGTTATTAACATGTACATTTGCTTAAAATAAACACACACCAACCAACCAAAAATAAAAATAAAAAGCCCCAACCAATTTAGGATAAAGTCTCTGTTTACTGTTGCTCCTTTATAAGACACGTTGCATGGAGAACGGTTGAAATGCTGAATAACTCTTTTAAGACATGTCTTGCAATGCTGACCATCAAACGTGGCTGTGGAATGGAGGCACAAAAATACAATCCATGTGACATCACCAAGATGGAGACCTGGTGAAGGCAGTCTGCTCCTCTACTGTATTTCCTCAACACGAACAGTGGGAAGCCCCCCCACTCCCCAAAGGGAAAACATTACAGATGTTTTAGACCACAACTCCCACAGTCCTTTGTCATTGGCAATCTAAGCTTAGAATTCTGGGAGCTGTGGTCCAAAACATCAGGAGGGCTGAAGTTTGGACATGCCTGCGCCATCTGAATGAGGCAGTTTAGCAGTGCCAAGAGATGAATGGGTAATAAAACGCACAACATCTGGACTGAGGTAATCATGGATAATTAATCCACGTGGCATTTGCTAACCTCATCACCTTTTGAATTTAAAGCAATAACCCTCATGTTGATCTGGTGCACTCATATCTGTGAGTACACTATGCCATCATTTTTCTGAATATTTATATTCTGCAAATGTAAGGGGTCAACCGCCCCCCCCAAAAAAAAACCCAAACCAAACCAAACCAAACCAGGACAAAACAAAAACACCAGAGAGAGGCTATAACTAATTTTGGCTATGATGTGATCTCATAGTAAACAATAGAATGCAATGCGCAATAGTGCAATTTCTCCTTTGCTGTTCCATCAAGGCAAGTCTTTAATTGATACAAGTCCGTGGGTTATTTCGCTCTTTTTTTGGCGGGAGACACACGGCATTTTCCTCCTAGTTACGCCTTTGCCGTGGGTTGGTGGTTCTGCCGGATTTTTGAGCCGCATCAGTTTGTCCAGGGTCATTTCTGCCTTTCCCAGGATGGCGCAGCTTCTGATCCCAGCGCTGTAAGTTTCAGGGGGCCGGGGAGAGAGAGAGAGAGAGAGAGAGAGAGAACAGGTCAATCTATTTTCCAACACCAAGAGTGGAAACAAAGCAAAACATACAACTTCTTTCCTTTTTTTTAAAAAAAATGGAAGCAATTATAAGATGGTGCTGAAACGGTATGACCAACGGTCTTGTTTTGAATGTGTCACTGGATGTGTGTGGACTGTCTTTTAACACCTTTTCTGCCTTTTTACTTTAAAAAAAAAGCAACCACCCATTCTGCCCCTAATGATTCTGGTTTCATGATATCACTTCGTAGGACAAGAAGTCAGTGCCTTTCACTTGGAGGGGATATCTGCCTAAATTGCCTCAACTGTAGCAGGAAGTGGAATGGGTGAATTAATCAACAACAGCCCGATTCCACCACTTGCCCAAAGGGCCACCATACCCCAACAGTCTGAAAGGACTGGATCCTACTAAAACCTGAACATACACCCTTGTCTATCTGTTTATAGGTATGGAAAATGTAATGGAAATGCTTGGGGTCTTTTTAGGGCTATGCACAGGTAAGGAGCACACTTAGAGCTTGGGAGTGAGTCACTGGAATAACAATGTTGCTTGAATCATGTGACTTGTGTGGGTGATGGGGGCATAAAAATGTGGTTTTTCACATTAATGCTTGTATGTTTTGTCTTAGTAGCTAAGAGAAAGTACTCTTTAATCTCACAGAGTACTTTTTAGATGGCTGTTCTTGGCCGTTTCTCCCCGCTCCCCAAGTTAAACACACACACACACACACACACACACACACACACACACACACACACACACACACACACACACACACACACACACACACACACACACACACATATTGCAAAAGGGAGTAATATTTATGACAGCACACAAATGGCAACATGTTAGACTGAACGTCTCTCCGTTTCGCAGCTAAATGGTCCAAGGTTACGCGCAATTCAGTATGTGGAATTGATTGCCATCACAGAATGCATTCCCTGTCCTTGCCAACCTCATAACAAAATGACCTTACATTACACACTGACAACAACTTCATATTGGAATGGGTGGAAGAAGCCACCATGAAAAAACAGTTTATATTTTGGTCTGAGAAAACACCATGCTTGTTCTAGTCCTCAAACAGTGGGTTGGATGTTGATCTTAGTCATATTAAGCAAACACAGTACAATAAATAGGCCAAGTTTGCTTTTTACTAACGGGGCTCAGGTGGTCCATAAGAACATAAGAAGAGCCATGCTGGATCAGGCCAAGGGCCCATCTAGTCTAGTTTCCTGTATCTCACAGTGGCCCCACAAGATGCGTCTGGGAGTGCACAACACTAGATAGCTGTGCACAACACTAGATATACCACTTCCCTGCACCTGGCCCTTGAAGTAGCCTGTTTTTAAGACTGGAGATTATATATCTGAGCAAGTCTGGATCTACAGTGGTACCTTGGCTTATGAGCATAATCTGTCCCAGAAGCATGCTCGTAAACCAAAATATTAGTGTATCAAAGCAAATTTCATAGGAAATATATAATGGAAACTTATCTGACCCGTTTCCATAATTTCCTATGGGGAAACCTGCTTCGACTGGGAGCTGCAGTGGCATCCAGAGCTTACCTTGGGCTCAGTGCTGCCTGGGGTGCACTGCGGAGGCCACAGATGGACAGCACCAGACCCGCGATGCCTCAGAGGCCCATTCCAGGCATCGCCAGGCCCACGGAGAACCCTGGAGGCCACTTGTGGTCTGCCGGACGTCACTTCCAGTCCACATTGAAGCCCATAAAGCCCAGCGTGGGCCCACCGCACAGCCCAGAGGCCTGTTCGTGGCACTGCCAGGCCTGGGGCAAGCTCCAGAGGCCCCCGTGCAGGCCCGCTGCCTGGCCTGGAAGTCACTTCCGATCTGCACTGAGGCCCAGAAGCCCAGCACGCACCGATTGCTTGGCCTGGAGGCCCATTCCAAGCAGCACAGGGCCCATGGTGAGATAAGCCTTGCTCGCAAGGCTCACAAACCAAGGCACAGTTTTACTAAAAACTGTAGTAAAAACTTTGCTTGGTTTGTGATATACTGGCAATCCACAAGGCATTCGTAGACTGAGGTACCACTGTAGTACAGTACAACCACCGTATCCACGGGGCATCGGTTCCAGGACACCCCCCACACACACACACAAACACAGATAGCGAAATCTACGGATAAGAGTAAACGCTATTATCCAAGGATAATGGTGGTGGCAGGGGTTCTGGGGCAAAAGCTTTCACCCCCCCCAAATGCTTGTTAGTGTGGCGGGGCGGTGAGGAGGGCTCGGCATCGGTAAGCTTTTTTGTTTTGTTTTCTTCCCTCCTTGTCACTGCCAGCCAGCTGCGCTCTTTGCTGCCAGGCTTGGCAGCCGGTCGGGGGGGGGGGCAGCAAGGACGCCTCAGCATCAGTAAGCTTTTTTTGTTTTCTTCCCTTCTTGCCACTGCCAGCAGCCAGCCACCCTCTTCGCCACCAGCTTTGTGGCTACCATTTGCGACAGCAGCCTGCTTTGTGGCTACTGAATTATTTTTTAAATATTTCCCCCCTCAATCCGCGGATAAGTGAATCCGCGGTTAATGGTTCAGCGGATAAAGGGGGTCATACTGTAGTCTCTGGAGATGGCTTGACAGTCTTTCTGTGCTATAAACCTCTACCCTTGAGCTCAGCTATGTGCCAGATTGTATATAGGATCTGGGTGAGTCTTATTCACTTTGGTTCACCATGTTACTTCTCGTGACAATGGGGAACATCCAGTGGTTTATAACAGCGTTGTGAATATATGGAAAATATCAGAGATGATGAAGTTTTATAGCCAGCTGAGCAGGAACAATTTGAATCAAAAGTACACAATGGTGACAGAGGGGGTGATGCAAGTGCCTTCAGATAATAACAAGCTTTCCTTATTTTGTAGTCAGGAAAGTGCTATTTCTTAAAAGGCAGTTTTCACTCACTACTACAGCACTTTAAAGCTCCAGTGCTGTGCACTCTCTTTTGTGGGGATGGGAACAGGGATATGAATTTGATTTTAGACACACACACACACACACACACACACACACACACACACACACACACACACACACACACACACACACACACACAGAGAGAGAGAGAGAGAGAGAGAGAGAGAGAGAGAGAGAGAGATTCCTACTCTAAGTAATACCAGTTTAAGTGCTACTTAAAAGTGGTGATTTGCAGATTTATAAATGTTTGCAAGGCTCATCTCCAAAATACTATTAGACACACAATAAGGAGCTCACATAACACTATCTAGCCTTGCCTTTTCCCTTTCATAATGCCTTAAATCAAGCAATCCCGGGCCACTTTACAGATCATGCAAAGAGCCAACACCAACACATGATGACGATTCCAGCAGATAAGTGCTTCAAATATAGCTGTATTTTTTTTAAAAAAAATAGGGTCTAAATGAAGCCACCTGTGGACCTACTGGAAAAAGGGCAAGATGAAAATAGAAGCCAAGGGGTGACTGGAACAGCTGAGAGGAGAGCAGCTCAAGTATGAAGAGCAAACCGCAGCTCCCAAGACTGATGCCAAACCGACACACGCCAACCATTTCAGATCATCCTTTATTTTTCCACAGTATACCTTTGTGTGCTTCCTTTCATACCTCCCCGCCCCCCACACTCTACCTGCAACTGCAAAATGCAGACATCAGATCCTACACATAAGCCCTTCTTAATTGCAGATCCTGTTGCACCAGCTCCTTGTTAACAGCCCTCCTTAAGTCTCGTAAACTTCTGTAAAGGAAGTCCATGGCTTCCTTTGCAAACCTAACCCACGGCATGGCCATTCTTCCTCTTTTGCTAGTGCCTTCAACTTTTCCGAATGTCACAGGTCTCCCCAGTACGTCTTGTCTTCCCATTATGAGCCCAAAGTGCAACAGGATCTGCCATTTTCGCATCTACAAAACTTCCAGTGGTTCCCAACCTTGAGTCTTTAGACATTCTTGGATCCCACCTCTCGGAATTCCTGGCTGGCACAGCTAGTGACGAAGGCTTGTGGGGATTGTAGTCCAAGAACGTTTGGGGACCCAAGGGTGGGAAGGAATGACTGCCGGATAGCTCCGTGTCTTAGGTCTCTGTCTGCAGAGCCACAGGTTGGGAGTTCAAGTCCCCACTGAACCTCCTTCAGAGGGGCTGGACTTGATAACCCGTAGTGTCCCTTCCAGCTCTGCAGTTCAAAGGTTATTATGGTATTGTTAACAGGTAAATCTATGATCTGATCCAGTACAGTAATACCTTGGTTTACGAGTAACTTGGTATGCGAGTTTTTTTCCCACTTAATGAGGAATATCTTGCAAAATGAGCACCAGAGCACCTGAACACCATCCTACGCCATGGCCACAGCCGCTGGCGTCAGCCCATCACTGCCGTCACACTGGCAAAGGTGTGACAGTGAAGGCAGTGGCGAGGGGGTGACAGCAGCACAGGCCAGAGGCTTCCCTCCCTCCCTCCCGGCCTGGCTCGCCTCTTCCTCCTCCTCCTCCTCCTCCTCCTCCTCCTCCTCACTGTCGCTGCCGCCGCCATCTTGGGATGGCACCTGGATGTTGCCTGGCAGGCTCCCAAGATGGTGGCGGTGGAGGAGGAGGAAGAGGTGAGCTGGGCTGTGAGGGAGGGAGGAAGATGAGGGACCCCCGCTGGCCTCTTCCTTCCCCATAGGATATAATGGAAACTAGAGTGAATCAGGTAAGTTTCCATTATTTCCTGTGGGGAAATTTGTTTGATTATGTGAGTGCTTTGGTTTATGAGCATGCTTCTGGAACAGATTATGTGCATAAGCCAAGGTACTACTGGATAGGATAACTTCCCAAGTTCCTAGGACTTACGGCTGTTTTTTAATCAAATGCTAGTGGCCCAGACTGTCTTCTATTCATAAGAGCAGCAAAAGCCCTACCATGCCACCTTTGGTTCCCTTTGTTGGTCCCTGGTCAAGAACAAACACTGGAGCTCTTATTCATAGCTCAGCCAACATGACTGCCCCATATGTTGAGAATAGGATACTGTGTAAACTTCATTTCAGACAGAGGCTTTGGGGAATAGCATGCCATTAAACATAACATGCAGGGTTGTCTGACCATGCAGAAAAGCCAGCACTTTTGAGTAATACTGTTCCAGGCCAACTTGGCTTTAAAAGTGTTAAGCGCAGGCTGCAGAAGGGAAAGTTCTCTCTCTGCAAGCATTAAACTGGGGCAAGGAGCTGAGCTAAATGCTGTCTTCCTCAGACAGGGGGAAAACCCCCAAACAAAAATGCCGAAAGTCTTCCCAGACAGCTCATTATTATGGTAAGACAAATGCAGTTACTTCTGCTTGTATGAACTGTATATATTTATCTTCCCCCTGGGTCATATCCTGGACGCAGAAGGCTGCAGTGGCTCATGCGAACCCATAAGTGTTGCAAAACTTCCACCACAGCACCAAAGTTTTGGGTCTGTGGTGGCGGCCAGGCCCTCTTTTGTTCCCTGCATGCCATGCGTGCCTGCGGTCTCCTGCACGCCTCATCATGGCACACCTGGCATCAGCGGGGACTACGGGGAGACAGACACAACCCACAGGCTGGGTGAAACCCCCACCCCTGCTCCAATTACATCTCTTCTCCCTATGATATCAGGATTGCTTTCTCAACACTAAAAAACTAACAAGCTTTCCCCTGCTAGGAGGTTCATGGTGATGGACAGGAGTGTGTGTGAGGAGGAACATAGTCCTCCTATGGGCATCAAGTATGAATGGGATTCAGGGGCCCAATGCTCAAATACAAACAATACGTCGATCCGCCTTTCATGCACGTGCCATTGTATCCAAAAAGGATGACTACATATGAATTATGTTGCCAGTGTGGTGTAGAGGATAGTGTGATGGACTAAGATTCAGGAGCCTTGGGTACAAATATCTGCTTGGCCATGGAAACTCACTAGGGGAAACTGGTCCATAAAAATATAACTTACCTTGAAAACCTTATTAGGGTCAATATAAATTGTTTCCAGCTTGATGGCATAAAGCAAACAGACACAATGCTTAAAGCACACTAATAATTCCTGTGTCCTAGTCCATCACTTTATCCAGTATATATCACACTGAGTATCCACAACTAATATTAATTCTACAGTGAGTGGAAAGTACAAATATTGATTCTGGATCTGTTCTCTTACGAGGGTTAGTAACAGAGAAAACAACTTTTTAAAAGAAAGGCAAAGAGCCTTTTGCACAAGCAGAGGAACCACTTGTGCAACAATGGTAATTATGAAAATAGGCGGCTTTCATGATCGATTCAAAAAACCTAATTTGAGAGGGATGAAAAACGCCTTTTTGAAAGGAAGACGAGTTGAGCCCTCTGAGGTCTAGAATAGGGCGAAGACCTCCATGTTTATGCTACCCATACTCTAGGGGCCTTTTCACACGACCCCTAAGATCCGCTGGCCACTTAAATTCGGACCAGCGATCTTGGGGGGTTCGTTGCTCTTTCTGCGTCCCCACCCCTCCGCACTTCCTTGCTCCTGTCTGCGTGAGGAGAGGGAGGAAAAAAGAGATGAAAAAATGCAGGCTCACCTCCGAAGCCGCCCGGAGCCCCGTCATCGCCCTGATTCCTTCTCTTCTGTTTTTTTTTTTGCCTCCCGCCCCTTCTCTTAAAGGGGCGGGAGGCAAAAAAACCAAACAGAAGCGAGGAGAGCCCCGCACTCACCAGATTAAATCCGGACCTGGGGATTTTCACCCTCCTAGAGCAGGTACAAGAAAACTGCGCTGGGTCGCGCTAAAGTGGGTGTGGTCGCACTTAATTTCCTGCAAACTCTGGAGCTGGTGGGGAAACAATTGTAAGCTCCGGAGCTGGCAGCCATTTGTTGCGAAGTTTAGGGGTCGTGTACAAAGGCCCTAGATCAGTGTTGGCAAAGCTATGGCACAGGTGCCAGAGGTGGCACTTGGAGCTCTTTCTGTGGGCACCCGACATGGCCCCTTCACAGCCACAGCTTGGGCACTCGGTCTCCAAAAAGTTTGCCATCACTGCTCTAGATCCATAGCTTTGGGACACCCTCTCTCCAAACATACCATCTCTCAATTACCCTCCCACCTTTAGGTTCCCTCTAAGAAATCATTATTACCCTTAGCAACTTCTAACAGTTGAAATCTCATCACCATTTAAAACCAAAGTGTGTTACAACAAGCCAGAGGCATAAGGTCAGGTTAAAAGGCAGCTGTATTTCGACTGAAGGGAAAAGGGCATCAAAGAAGATAATCAACCTAATCTCCCTTGAAGGGGAGTCCAACGGTCTGGGGGCTGCCACCAAAAAGGCTCTACCTGAAATGCTGACTTGGAACACAGAGTTGGACCTCTGAACTCAAATTGCCATGAACAGACACACTACTTCTTGAAGGTGGAGGCCATCCTTGTTGTGTTTAGAGTTGGGGGGGGACACTTTTTATTTGCTTCACCCTTTGAATAGTTTTAATGAGGGAAAGCCTAATTAGCATTTTAACCTAGTTCATAAAAATGTCTCATGAATACACAAATAAAGCCATTCCGTCTCCCTTCTTTGCCCAGATTTTTAACCAGTGCTCCATTTTTCCAGGGTAACTGAAGAGAAAAAAAATCTCACTGCCCTCACTTACAACTGGCATTAGGCAACTTATTTATATACCTTTGAATATAACTGAATACCATTGATTCCTGGCTGGATGATGCCAATCTTGATGAGAGTTGTTATATTTTTAATAGGTAATCATCAGATGCATATTTTGGAAAAAGTTCCTTCCAGTTTCAAAGAAAGTTGGGAATAGTATTGTGAGCAAGGAGATGAGGGAAGGCACTGGGTGTTCCCCCCCCCCCGCCCTCCCAATTTTGGTTGAGGGAAAAATAAATAAATAAATAAATAAATAAAATAAATAAATAAATAAATAAATAAATAAATAAATAAATAAACTCATTCCCCTGTGTGTGTGTGTGTGTGTGTGTGTGTGTGTGTGTGTGTGTGTGTGTTGTAAAAAATTTGGAAGAAGTAGCTGTGTTATTCTGCGCAGTCATACTAGGCAAAATCCTAAGAAACAAAACAAGACAAAAACATTTATCTTAATAATATTGAGTCACACTGTTAAGGTGCCACATGTTTTACTTTTTTTTTGTTCTGTTTCTTTGGATTTTGCCTGATATATAGTACTTCTAAATGTTTTAGTTACGAATTGAGCACCAACAGTTGAATGGTAAGCACTGTCATTCCCCCCCCTAGTTTTTGCCAGTTCATGAGAAGTGGACAAATTGTCAAAAAGAAAAGACAAGGCAGAAGAAAGCTTCCACACATTATAATAAAACAAGAAAGCTATTATGGATCCTAATCACACTCTTTTCTGCAGTGTCAAGCAGAGATGAGATCACAAAGGCACAAGGTCAGAAGGAGTCAAGTTCCTTTGAACTCTGAAACCTTTTACAACACTTGGTCTTTCTCCTCTCCTGACGCTTCTGAGAAATGAAGGCAATAAACTTGCTGTTTGTAATCTCTATGGGAACAAATACATGCCTCCCTCTCACGCCTTTAGGGCTTGGCCTGGAAGACAGAAGCAGGTGTACAAACAACCTTCTGGCTGAGGTATCAACAGTGCCTCTCTATCACTGGTGTCATGTGCTCCACCAGCTAGTCTACCAAAAAACTATACAATAATCCCCCATCCCCCGTTTATCGGGGGGGGGGGTTAGGGACCCGACCTAACCTGCAATAAAAAGAAATCCTCATTATACAGATGCTGGGTCGGGTCGGGACAGGGGGGACTCTTTGGGGTCTCCTGCACTTGCCCTAGGCCTGCCCTTGCCCCAAAATGGGCCTGTTGGAGGCTCCAGAATTTCCAGCAAACCAGAAGTCACTTTTGGGGCCTCCGACAGGCCCAGGAAGCCTGTCGGAGGCCCACTCGGGGCAGTGCCAGGCCTCAAGTAAGTGCAGGAGGCCTCAAACAGGCCCAAGCAGCTTGTCCAAAGGGGCCTTGTCTTCGTATACTGTGGTCCTGCGATATACCGGGACCGCAGTATATGAACCGTGAAATGGTGGGGGATGACTACACCCCATTACCTTCTTAAAAGTAAGAAGGCTATGATTCTGAGAAGGAAATGTGTATGTATACAGTCCATTTATTCTGATTAATTTACGTAGATGGATAATCCATGAGAGATGGTAGATGAAATGAGGACTGACGGTGGCTGACGTCTAAGAATTGCTATGAAAATTCTGTGCCCCACTAGCCTTATGAGTACTGCTGGTGGAGGAGCACTAAACAACAGGACATCCATGAGCAAAGAAGGCCTTGCGTCCTTCTTCTTTCTCTTATCAAGATGATAATGCCCCATGGAGGCAGGGCTCCTGCAGTTTGCTCTTGAATTGGGGACTAGTAACATACACTATGCATTCATGGACCCATGCTTGGAAGTAGCACATTACAAGTCTGGGAAGGAGACTATATGACAGGCCTTTTTAAGAAGTCACACCACTAGGTTTGAAGTGCTCAATTAACTATTTACATGTTCATTTACACATTTCGACATTTTGGTTATCAGGTGAATACAAAGTACAATAAAAAGGAGAAGTGAGCATACCCAGGGCATCATCTTAGGTAACAGAAGAACTGAACCAGGTTGTATGTTCAAAGGATAGAGGGGCTTATCGCTCAGGTTAAATCATGTTATAACCAAATAGATTAATACAGTGGTACCTTGCAAGACGAATGCCCTGGGAGACAAATTCTTGGTAAGACGAATGAGATTTCTGGGTATAGGCATTTTTCCCCAAGATGACAGTTTGCCTACCACAAGGCTTGCGAAAAATCCATCTTCTGGGGCAGGGGGTTTGAATTTCGTGCGCCCACAACGCGAGGGGTTATGAGTGCGCGAAATTCAAAAGTCTGGTCTTCCATCCTGGCTTTCCCCACTGTGTAGCACCTGATCCTCGGGAGCGACACCGTTGGGAAAGCCAGGATTGAAGCCAAACCCCCCTCCCGCCCCATTTAAAGGGCTCCGCGCACAGAGCCCAAAGCAAAGAGGAGGCAGCGGCTTGGCTCCGTCCATGGAGCTCTTTAAATGGCTCCTTGCACAGGAGGCACGGCGGTAGTAACTTCCCAGGGACTGGAGAGGTTGGCGGCGGTGTCCGCGGGAGAAGCCAGCACCTAGGTTGCATGCGGCTGGGCACTGCACCACTCGAGTGGGCACGAAGGCTCGGCAAGCACTCGCGGAGGAGCGAAGCGCGGGTGTAGATGTGTTCACCCAGCAGCATGGGAGAACGGGAGTCACCAGATTTAAACCAACTCCACTTCCCCCCACCCGTGCCCCCTCCCTCTCTCCCATTCCCTTCCTTTCTCCCTCCCAGCCCTTCGTGGCGTTGTTCCCTCTGCTCCCTGCGCAGAGCGGACGTGTCCTGGGCTCCCGCTCTCTTCCCCACTGGAGCTAAATGGCACCCCCCCCATGCCTCTGGTTCCTCTTTCCGCTTGGCTGCCTTGTCTTCCTGCTGGGCACACCAATTACTTTGCCTCGTCCTTCTTCCCCCCCCCCCACCTCCACCGCCCCCCCCCCCCCACAGCCTCCAGCACAGCCGTGCAAGCTTCAGCCGCTCCCTGCTCTTGGCTTCAGCTTTTATCCTGCTCTTGGGCTTGAGGAAGAAAAACCTGGGTTGGGGCAGCCAGCAAAAGGGGGGAAGCTTTTTCCCTGCCCCAACCCAGCCAAGTAGGAGAAAAGCTCCCACCCCCCTTTGCTGGGTTGGGGGTAAACTCCCTCAATCCACCGGGAGCGGAAGGCTGCTCCAAAGCCTTCGGTTGTGGGTTGATTGAGGGGGTTTGGGACAGCCTTCCCAAAGGAATGTATTGAAAACCAATGCATAATCCGTTCCACTGGTTTTCAAGGCATTCCTATGGGAAACCGTGCCTCTTAAGACGGATTTTTCATAAAACGAATGAGCCCTAGAAACCAATTAAATTCATCTTAGGAGGCACCACTGTAAGAGTATTGCTAAAATTAATGAAATCATTGATGGATGAAATTAAGCTATGTCTTACCTTCACTTTTTTACCAAGACGATCCTTCCATTTCTCTGCTATGGAGCCTTCAACTAAGAGTAATCTACATGTTTGAAAAAACAAACAACAAACAGCATGGGTCCTTTTTAAGGAGAACAGTGGGATAAAAAACATTTTAAATAAATTAAATAAGCCGCTATTTGTGTGTGTGTGTGTGTGTGATTCTACCTACCTACCTACCAACCTTTCATCCACCCGCCCACCAGATCGTGTGCTTTGTGAGGCCTGCTTTCAGGTAATTGGTGACCCCCCTCTATATTTTATAAGGCTATTGTCTGGTGAGAAAACATATATATAAAATATCACACACACACAAACATAACTAAACAGACAACAGCCCAACTAGCTCCTGGAAACATACATATGTCCCATTCATTCAATATGTGTTTCATGCTGGTTGTGTAAGATTAACTTGAGTCATTCTGGAGAAGAGGACTTTAAGAAGAATACTAGAACAAAAAATGATGGAGTAACAAAGAAGAACTCATGGAAGAACAGGATGGTCCCGGGGGGTGGGGATGCACTTGTTATTTGTTTGTATGTCTTAAAATTTCAAAAAATCCATTAAAAATAACTTGAGTCAGAATCCTGTTCAGTACCAATGGGGCGCAATGCCCCACCAGGACAGAAATGGAGGACCTTGTGCTTCCTGAGTGCTAGCTCTAGGACGGTGGTGATCCCCAAACATTACAATCAGCCACATTATGCTTCCATAAGAAAGCCCTGGATGCCTCCTTGTACGAGCTCCTTAAAAGTGAAACAGCTTGTTCTAGGGATGTTGCAGAGTCAGTTTTTCACCCCAGCAAAATGCTGGGTTTGTATTTGTAAACATTTTGTCCATAATGAATCCCACTCAGTATCCTCTTGCTAATCCCAACTAAAGTAGACCCACTGACTCAACAGGATTTATGGAAAGTGTTGACTTGGCCATTTAGGAATTGAGTCAGTGGGTCTTCTTTCTAGCTGAGACTCGCAACAGGGTACTGGTCTCAGTATTTCTCTCCTGGTTCTATAATATTAAGAATACTGTGAGTTCTGTGATCACATATGTTCTGTGGATTGTGTTTTCCTTCACTTACAGTCTATTCGGAGTTTCTGTTCAGAGCCAGCAGGATAAACAAACAAACAAGGAGTTACCTGGAGCGTTCTTCATCTTCATAACCCATGATGATGTATTCTTCATTAGCACTGAGGGGTGGACACAGGCAGCCAGAATTGGTATAGAGGTTCACAGTGTCCTTTGGAATGTTCACCAAGGAAGACTTCAGAATCTCCTTGACTTCAACAACGGCTGTGACATCATGGCATTTGGTCTTCACCTCCTTCACTTTAGCACGAATCACTGAAGAAAAAGGCACAACAAGACCTGTCCCAATTATGGTACTGACATTTATGTCATCTTGCACATTGTATTAGTCTTTTCTTCTCCACTTTAGACAAGAAAAGCTTTAAGAAAATAAAGACGGTCATATCACATTATTGTTGTAACTGTGATAAAGACAGCAACCATGTTGTTGCTGACGAAGTCGTTATGATCATGATTGTCGTCGTCATCGTCGTCATCATCGCAGTATCTTTCCTTTACTGTTTGTATTGTGGCAGGTTAGTACTTTTTGGAAGACATCCCTGTAAATATTGTTTCTACACATCCATTTTGTAAACCTATATTGCTATCTCTGCCATTTGTTTCTCTGGGATTCTTGAAATTTAATTGGTTTAAATACTGCTTGAGAACCAGTTTGGTTTTGAAACTGCTGGGGGTTTTGAAAGAGGATCTTGGAACCTCAAGTTCAAATCTCCATTCAGATATGCAACGGGCAAAGCAATCTTGGGCCAGTTACTTTCTGTCATCACTATTCACTAACCAATGTAGTGATGTGATACTGGATGTTGTTCCTTTTCTTAGTCAAAGCAGGAGAGATCCTTAATTATGCATAATACTGTACAGTAGGTCTAGGCAAGGTCTGGGGGTGAATTTTCTGTTCCCTGGACCCATCCCAGACCAAAACAGCCTGGCCTCCAAAACAAAATCAGAATTGATTGGAAATCCACATCTCGTTTGGTAAAACATTTTTTCGTTCTGGTTTTGGTGAGTTGTGGCAGGTAAGGTATAGGAAGATCCTACACCTTGTTATAGATTTTCAGTATCATCTATGTTTTAAAATAATGTTTTGCATTAGGCTCAGAGGGGCCACACAAATGAGTGGTGGGATGCATGTGCCCCAGATGCCACAGGAGTTGCAGGCCAGAGCAGTAAAACAGAGACTGGAAATGACATTTGACATGAAAGAATGAAATGAACAGTGGGGTGAGGGGTGAGGGCAAGAATAAGAAGAATTAGCTAAAGAAAAATAAGGGAGTAGTAGTAGTAGTAGTAGTAGTAGTAGTAGTAGTAGTAGTAGTAGTAGTAGTAGTAGTAGTAGTAGTAGTAGTAGTATGAGGGGCAACATTCCCATAGGAAGGGTTCCTGCTTCATTTTCCAGTCAGGCATCCATTTCCTTTTTTATTTCTTTCTACATGTTTTGGAACTTCCTTTTGATATCTTCACCTATTGCAGTGGTGGCGAACCTTTGGCACTCCAAATGTTTTGGACCACAAATCCCACAGTCCTTTGTGATTGGCAACAAAGGCTTGGAATGCTGGGAGTTGTGGTCCAAAACACCTGGAGTGCCAAAGGTTCGCCATTACTGACCTATTGCATGGCTAGTGCTGTTCTGACTACCTAAAGACCTCTGCTCACTATTGAATAGAGAAGGGCATTTCTTTTTGGAAGGGGACTGGTTCTGGAAAGAAACATGCCAGCATAGCTGGTGCTCAAAACGCAGTCCCATCCCCCAGAACAAAACCAACCAATGTCTTACCTTGCTGTAGTTTGTGCTGGGCAAAATTCCAACCAGGAAGCAGCCTCCAATGCACCGTCTTTCCCTCTCCCTAGCACTGGCCAATCAGGAGCCGTGCAAGGACATGCATCATCCTGCCTCCCTGTCTGATTAGCCAGCACCAGGGAGAGGGAAAGATGACGCATTGGAGGCTGCTTCCTGGTTGGAATTTCACCCAGTGCCAGCTACAGCAAGGTAAGACATTGGTTGATTTTGTTCCGGAGGGTGGGACTGGGTTTTGAGCATCAGCTGTGCTGGCATGTTTAGTTCCGGAACCATTCCCTTTCCAAAACAAAACACCCATCTCTAGTGCTAAATTTCAGACAAGGAAGGAAGTATAAGGACAGACACCAACTCCTTATTTTCTTCCATGGATACTGCTCTAAAACCTCAATCTTCCCAAAACCTAGCAAAAAAACCAAGGGAGGCCCACTTTCCATTTTCTATCACTGTTGCTGCCAGGTTAGTTGCTCTGTCATTTCTGTGAGAAAGTTCTCTAGTCATATGATACTGCATTTAGAAAAACAAACATGTCTTTATTTCAAAGGATAGCCTGGGCCTTGCCAATTCCATGTACTCATAGCATATGAGGTAGAAGCACCTGGGAGTCAAGAATCTAAATGTCGAATGTGCCTTGGATGAGAAGAGGCACCTTGTTTTTATCTTAGGCAAGTTGCACAGTCTAAAGGCATCCCCAGAAGAAGACATTGTTGAACCTCTTCCAAGAACTCTCAACCTAGGAAATTCAGGAAAGGATCACTATTTTGGAATCAACCTGACAGCACGTAAAAGAAAACAAGCTTATTTTATTGTTAAATACTGTTTGCATCTGTTTACGCATCTTTTCCCCTTTAAAATCGTTACCTATAACAAAGACATGGGATTGCTTACCATAGTTGTAATTGTTCCGAAGATATGTTTTCTGGGTAGCTTTTAGAGGCTTGCATTTACAGCGCTCTAGAAAAACAGAGATTCCATGCATTAGACCAAAAACGGACAAGAACAAGCTGTAAACGATGGTCACATTTAGACTCTGTAATAAGCCAAAATTGGTGAGAGTTCTGATTGACCATTCTAGATTAAGCATACTGCTTCTATGCTGCTTCTATACTGCCCCATACCACTTCAAGTAGTCTCTGGGCAGTTTACAGTTCTTTTAATTATAGTATGCAGGCTACACATCCCCCCCCCCAGCAAGCTGGGTACTCATTTTACCAACCTTGGAAGGATGGAAGGCTGAGTCAACCATGAGCCTGCTACCTGGGATTGAACCCCAGGTCGTGAGTACAGTTTTAGCTGCAGTACAGGCATTTAACCACTGCGCCATGAGGCTCTGGCACAGCATCCCTGACTGGGCTCCAAATCCCAGAAGGAACAGCTATATAAACTCTGGAACTTGATTTGTGCTCTGCATGCTACTATACCTTAACTTGGATGCCTGGCTCGTGTTACCCTCAGTAAGGAGGAAGTCTGGCTTGTTGGATTATGAGCCAATGTTGGCTCTGGGCTCTCTACAGGACTATTGGAACTGGAGCAAGCTAGAGACCTTGGCATGAATGTCACGATTTACAAAAAGGTGGCCACCCCCATGCCCGGAGGAACAAAGTAGGAGAGACAGAGCAGCTGTGCTTGGGTGTGCTTGCTTGCTCCTTGTAAGCCAGAATTCTCAGTAGGCCAGCATATCGTGACGACAGGTGCAACAGCTGGGCAAACATTAGGATTTCTCTTCATAAAACCTCTTATTACTGCATGGCAAACTAAGCACCAAAAAGCACCTTCCTAACACAACTATTAAAAGAAGACACCTTGACCAGGGGTGGGATTTCTGGATAGTTCTGGACTAGGAATCCTATCCTTCTCCATTCTGGGAGTTCTGTCTGACAGGCAGACACTTGAAAGGTGACTCAGATGCGAGAGAGGCCTCAACAGAGGCTCTGAAGCTGAACTAGACCTCACTCTACCCAAGCTTTTTGTTCCTCCTCAGTGTTATCTGGGAGCATTCCTTCTGGATGGGAAGGTAAGTGGAGTTAACCTAACACTCAACCTAAAGGTCTTTCAGCTGAGGCCTTCCTCTCAGGCAAGCCATATTTAGGTGTCTGTCAGGCGGCACTCTCAAAATGGAGCAGGATGGGAACTGTAATCAGATGCCCGCCCACGAGATGAACTTCCGTCAATATTTACAGACCCATTTCCACACAAATCCCCGCCACACTGCTTGTATTATCTTAATGACAGAGAGATACTCTTCCCCCCAAAAAAATTGTTTTTCCCATTTTAGTTACGTACAGCAATACATTATGTAATCTGGAGGCCTTGCCATCTTCTTCAGCTTGAATTTCCACTTACAGTAGGACCTGGTATCCACTGGGGATTGGTTCCAGGCCTTCCCGTGGATAATGAAAACAGTGGATAAGAGAGAATGCCTGCCCACCCACCCCCAAACTGCTGTTCCTGACAAACTTTATGCTGTTCCTGACAGTAGCCTGCTTACTTTTTGTGACTGCTGTTTATTTGTGACAATAGACAGTAGTATGTGACCTGCTTTATGGCTGAACCAGTGGATTCCAGAGACCTTTGCGTAGTGGGTGGCATATAAGTTGTAAAATAATAATAATAATGAATCAGTGGTTACAGGGGTCCTACTGTATTATCTGCCTTGAGTACACTCTGGCATGGGAAGATGGGGTAAAAGTCATTGGAACAAAGAAAAACAAGTCCTGAAGCACAATAGACACACAGACAGGCGTTTTAAAAAGATATAAGGGCACCTCCTGCTTCAGAATCGCCTACCCAACCTTTTTCTTCTCAGCCACTTCCTTAGGCAGAAAATATAATGCTGCCAGGAAAGAGAAAGGAAGTGGGATGTTGTCCAGGGAAATGATGGCCTGGCTTTCCCCCTGGGAGAAATCTTCCCAAAATGTCCCCTTCTTTTAACAGTGGCAGTGGGAAATAACACAGCCAAGATATGCTTTTACAGCATACATGTAAACAATCTCTTACATCGTTTTTATATGACTAGTAATCAGTCTGTTTCATCTTCCCGTCTTTATCTGAATGGTTGAAATCCTTCCCCTTAATGATGCTGCCTACCAACTGAACCAACATATTGCTGCTGAGTTTTGAATGTCCAGCAAAATTCCATTTTGTTTCACAGTAGAGGTACAGAGAATAGCTACAAGTTCCCCAGAGTCCACTCCTTTCTCATTAATGGGCATTTAAAGTATAATTAATTAATTAATGTTGTAAACCACCCAGAGTGGTCTTACTTCCAGATGGGTGGTATGAAGACTAATTCATTAATTAATTAGTCTTTATATCACCCATCTGGAAGCAAGGTCACTCTGGGCGGTTTACAACACATGTTGGTAGCAAACAACAAACAAAACAACCAGCTAAAATAAGAAATAAACACAACTTACATTAAATATAATTTGCAATTTAAATACATTAATAATCATGTGGCTCCATATTGGGCGCAGAGTCTGTCAGGAAATACTGAGGTCACATGCTAGCCTGTAGGAAATGCCTGTATGAATAACCAATAATTCATCTTGAGATGCTTGTAGGAGAAAGAATAAAAATGTTTTTTCACTTATAATTGCTTGAAATTATAGACTTTTATAGGCTGCTTTCTTTACTGGACACATACTTAGAAACCAACCAAATATATCAACAGCAAACAAACAACTGCCATCAGGCTGTCTTTGATATCAAAGGCTGGAAGGAATGATTGGTTAGAGCTGGACAGACAGATAAGTCACCCCAGCCCAAAAAGGTTCCTCCCAGTCACACTAGAAACAGCACTGCAGGCAAAAAAGCAAAGAAAAACAAAACAAAACAAAAGACACAAATCATGTGGCAACTTAAAGACTAGCTTTCATATTTTAATGTAATGTTTCAACGACACGTCCACTTCTTCAGACAGCATGTGAGGTTGCAAACAAAAGTCCTACACATATATCTGTTTGAACTGCACTTTTATGTCTGTTTTGTTTTGTTTTGCAAGTTCTCTAACAATCAGTCATCTACCTGCCCTGGAAAATTTACACACAGGAATATACTGGTATATAGACATATTTCAGCAAAGCACTGACAAAACCTCATGGCTTATGGCTTATGGAGAGCGGGGAAAAGAAAAATGAGAGGCACTGTGTGAAGGATGCTGGGAAAGAGCACCAATTCATGCCACAAGTGATATGAAGGAGGGTTGCCAACTTCTTATTTTTTTCTACATTTACTTTCAGATAGGCCCTGCCAGCTTCTTCTCCCTGTTTCCAGATACGGTGTGCTCATCGTTCACCAACCTCACAAAACGTGCCTTGCATTTTTTGTTCAAGGGAGTGTCTGAAACACTTCAATTCTGAGCCCAAGTACAAATTACTTTGTGTGGTACAGAAATGGAAACAAACAAGCAAACAAACAAACAAATAACTTGAAGATACAAGTCTTCATCATACTGAGCAAGCAGATTTATTTGCTGGCTTCCAAAGGATCAGGGCAAAGGTTGATAAAGCTGCTGGCATAAGCTGTCCATGAGATGTGTTGATCTGTGGTTAGTGCATGTACAGTAACTTCTTGTGAAAAGCTTTTGGCAGCATTTGTTTCCCCCCCCCCCAAACATTTTAAAAGAAGTTAAATAGGCTAATCAATCAGTAACATAATTTATAAATTATATATGACTGAATACTGTAATATAATTATCATACATGCATATACATATATTTAGACAGACAGAGAGAGAGAGAGAGAGAGAGAGAGAGAGAGAGAGAGAGAGAGAGAGAGAGAGAGAGAGAGAGAGAGAGAGAGATTTCCAGCCCTTCTACTTTATCCATTGACAAATTGAGGTACTAAAAAAGAATTTCTACTCCAATCTTCCCATCAAATGTTTTCTGTGTGACATTCCTGAATCTAAACAAATAGTATCTTCAATAAGTTTTCATCAATTAACCAAATCAATATCCTATGTATGAAATTTTCAGGATAAATCCTTCGAGAGATAACCTAACAAATACTGACAAGATTAGTATCAAGATCCACCATTCATTTATGTCTTTGGGGAATTATCAATCACCAAAGTGTGAGTTTTTTCACAGCTGATTTGGAACTTAAAATCAGCCCTTATGACCATCTTCTGATATATCCAGTCATTTATACATCCCTGACTGTTTAGGTTGGGTGGGTTCATTAAGACAAGCAAGGACTTTGGCATGGCTGAGAGGTGGAAGAGGAGATTTAGTCATGTATGCAGTCATATTGCAGTCATATATGCATATATGCAGTCATATTGCAGATTTAGTCATATATCAATTTAATATATGGATTTAATCATATATGGACTTGATCCTATGTGGATTTTGTTTAGCCAGCAGCATATGAGGTAAATGTGTTGTCATCCAAAAGAATGACTTAAAACTCGACAAAATATACCAAAGTATTTATGTGTTCAAAAATTAGGAATCCAGAGAATATTGCAAGCAAGTTTTAAGCATGCACACACGCATGCATGCATGTGTGTGCATGCACACACCCCCACACAAGATACAACAGACAGACAGACAGGCAGAGAGGTAGGCAGGCAGGCAGGCAGACAGACAGGGAGAGAGAGGGTGGTAGTATTTGCTCTTTCTCTTGGCCAGAAAAAGGAACTGACTCAATTGGATATATGACACAAAGAGACATTATTTGTCTGTAATAACATGCTGTATTCTTTAGAAATGTTTAATCTGCCCCCCCCTTCAAACAATATCCCATGCTTCTCTTTAGGGAAAATGTGTTTGAAATGTATACAAATACATATCTATAGTACTTCATGGAGCTGTCACATATTCTCCATACACTAGTGGGGGAATATTTGGGTTCAATTCCCTTTAGCCTCAACCAGCCCAGACAATGGTGAGGGATGACGAGAGAGCCATGTGTTCCTCAAGTGATTTCTATTGCTTGCTGGGATCTTTATGTTGTTCGGTTTTTTAATATACAGTACTAGAATACCACATGATATGGCCAATTTTAGTTTTCTACCTTGCAGATGCAAGGTTATGACTGGAAGCTTTCACAAAGGTTCAGAAAACAGCAAGATTTAAACCAGCAATTCCAGAGAATCATACCTCAGTCTGGTGCAGCAAAATCCTAAACTTATTTACTTGGAAGTGTGTCCAAATAAAAATTTGACTAGGATTACAGTTTCACTACTTAAACGGGTCACAAACGCTGAGGGAGTCAACAACTATAATGGCCTTTTCTCTTGTACTGTAGTTAAAATGGTTCTCATCAATGGAAACTTAAGCAAAAAAAAAAACAAAAACAGGAATATAATTCAATAGCTACACAGACCTATTAAATTGTGAGTGACACCCTCAGAAGATGCCCTGGGGGTCCCAGAGGCGTAGCAAGGGTTTGGAGCGCCTGGGGACAATGTTCGTTTTTGCGCCCCTCCTGCCCCCCCCCCCCAAACTGCATCGCACCCACCTAGCAACGTGGGCCCAATCCTGTGTGAGTGGTGCGTGTGTATGCGTGGCTGGACGTGTGTGTGCGTGTGCTTGCGCACATGCGCAGTAGTGCAAGAGCACCTTACACCTCTCCCGCGGTGGCCCAAAGCAAGGCGAGGAAGAGGAGGAGGAGGGGGGCACTCCAGCCACTGCACTCCCCGCATGCCTACCTGTCTGCCTTCTTTGCCGCTCACCTGGCACATGGCGGCAGAGGAAGCGGTGGAGGTCCCGTCACCAAGCCTTAGCCGTCTCACAGCTACCGCCTCCTGCTCCCCCTCCATGCATCCCCAATTGCTGCACCCCGGGGCAAATGCACCCTTCCACGAACCGCACCCTCCAAGATATACCCCTGGGAGATCCCTGGCACATTTACAGGCTGCTACAGCCTGGAAACAATTCTTCACACACCACTTTGAAAAGTTCATCATGTGAGTTATGCAATCCTGATTTGGACTAGACTTCTTCCACACTGTGTTTATGGCCATGGACAAAAAAAAAAAAGGTTGAAAATGGCCAGATGGGCAACGTCTGTTTCTGGACGACAACACCCATAATACCTCATCTTTGCTGTGTTGGCTAGGGCTGATGGTAGACGTAAGCCAAGAACATCTGGAGGTCCACCTTTGCCCACCTGCTATCAAGTCCATAATGCGGAATTCATACCCTGTGAGAAGTAGAGGCTGCAGAAAAGCGAAAGACAAGCACCATCACTCAGTAACACCCTCTCCAAATCCTGGAGACCCAGTCCCAGTCAATACAGACAGGACTGATCCAAAATGATCAATGACAAGGTTGTGTATAAGGCAGTTTCCTATTATTGTAAGTTCAGGTGTATTTGCATTTCAGTGTCAGACTAGGAACAGAATGCATGAGGTATCAGTGAGTGTTTGGTTGGCTTCTGGATAAAACCAAAGGCAATAAACTTTTGAGGGCTGTAAGTTTTAATCTTGTAAACTGCCCACAGCAGTGCTTGTACTAATGGTGTGGTATATAAATGGAATAAAAATAAACAAATCAGAACCAGCAGGCTTTCAGAAAAGTGTACAAACCAAGGAAGAAAAGGCCTCAGGATGCCAGTGAGTATCTCCTCCTCTTTAAAAAAAAATGTTGCCGAGCCAGACACAATTTACCCTGTACGACTTTTAGGCCCTTCTTCAAATGAATCATCCCGCTAAAATTTTTATTTTTATTTTCAGAATTTATTTCAAAGGGATTTTTTTCTGAGCAAGACTCTGAACTAACACAGTAATACCTTGGTTTAAGAGTAACTCGGTTTAAGAGTGTTTTGCATTTACATTTCTTCTAAATTTTGCCTTGATCAACAAGCAATGTCTTGATATACAAGCACTGGAGCAGGTCACATGATCCCAAGTGAGCCAATGGTGGCTACTCTTGCTCCATCCCCCTGCTGGATTGTGGGCAACTGTCTGGAACATTCCATCTTAGTCAGCCCCCAAAGCAGAGGAAAGAGAAAGGAAGGGAAGTATTTCTTGCACCAGCCAGGAACATTTTCAAAGGGGAGTATAGTTTAGTGGGGTATATTTCTTTATATTTATATTTTTATTTAATTTGTTTTCAATGTTCTTTATTAATTTTTTTCAAACCATTTACAGTCATGGGGCTGTGAGTCAAGTGTGTATATGGCTACAAATTCCACTTTATTATTGTCACATTAAAACACACACAGTAAAAACCAGTAGTTAGTCCCAAGCAGAGCAGATTCTGCAGCCAGGTATCTAAACTGTGGTACAGACGTGAACTTCTAGCCAACTTCTTTTGTGAGTTTTGGCATTTTGTGTGTACAGAATGTGGTCTATGGGGCCCCAGAACAAACCATCTGAGTTTCCATTATTTCTTATGGGGAAATTTGCTTTGATATAAGAGTGTTTTGGTTTACAAGCATGTTACTGGAATGGATTATGCTCGTAAACCAAGGAATTACTGTATAGGGTTCAAATATGTCAGGCTCCAAATAGTCAAAAAAAGTAAAGAAAAAGAAAAGAAAAGAATATCACTGTTGTTCTCAGTGCCTTTCCCCCTTCTTCCTCCCTATTTGGTTTATACACTTAATGAAACCAACACACTTGTGTTGCAAACTCAGTTTTTAGACTGGGGAACATGTACTCTACCCCATCCTTGGTTTTGCAATCTTGCCCTGAGATATTTGTAGGAGAAAAAGTGAAATGCAGAATATGCTTAACTGTAACAGTGTCTATCGAAAGGCATGGTTCTCTGCTTAGACCGTTTTAAGGTAAAGATTTATCCAGCCCGAAAACAGACCCCACCAGCATTATGTCACTTTTGTTACTGTTAAGGTCTGGTCTCAACCCAAGAATAAAAGGATGAAGAAAACAAGTTATGAGATGAAAAATATATACTCACCACCGCTGGTGCCTCTACAGTTGCCATTATTAGAGTCCATGGGGAAATCTGGCATGAATTGTTAAATAGGCAAAGAAGCGTTAGTAATTTTAATACTGGATTATGTAACACAGCCACATTAAAACGCTTCATTTTAATACATGAAATATTAGAGAACAACTAAAACTATGATTAATATGGGTGGGTGGGGAAGAGAGAGATTGGCAAAAGGAAGTGGTGGTCTTCCATTATACATGATCCCAGAGCTCTCGGGCAAATAGGGTATAAAGTATCTATGCAAAGGGTACTTTCCCACACTACTGGTGACAGTGGGAGAGCCTAGCCATGGCTTTATCACAGTTATTATCAATACCTTTATCACTTTTAGCAAGGATGGATGTGATGGTCCCTCTCATTCTAATATTATCATGCTTATACAGTACTTTAATCCTTTGAACATACACACATGTCCCAGGAATAACTCTTGAGCTTTTTCCTTCACTCTATGCCACCATCATCAATATTTCCCTTTGGGCAACAAGCTGCTACCAAGGACCTTCTTCATCTCGTCCGTCCGTCCATCTTACCAGGCTATGGAACCAGGAGTGTGGTTAATTAGTTCTTTAAGAGGGCTTGCGGTGAGCTGATGGAGAGTGTGGCTTACCCCCCAAAATTCCCAAAGAATAATTTATTGCAAAGAAACTCGAGACATTAATATAGATGACACTGACTGTTTAGGAATGGGGTGGGGATGGGGGCTCAGCCTGCAATGGGTAAAAGTGCCCCTCCCTTGGCGGCCTATGAGCCATCCATGATAGCTATAGGATTTGCTGGAACACTTTGGGGTACAGAGGTTCAGCTGCAGTAAATAGTGCCAAGCGGTGCCCACCTTCCCTAGGCAGCATGTTGTAGTTCAACAATTCTAGGTAATAAACCACATCTGCGTGATTGGCTGCTCTCCTTTTAAGACCTCACTGCTTCCCTTCTGCCTTCAGTTCTTTCCCAGGTCAATCAACTGATCAGTTCTTTGCCAGGAAAATCTTACCATGCCACAGGTATCCCTCCTTACTCTGATAAAAATAAGGCATAAGATAGAGCAGTGTTGGCGAACCTACGGCACAGGTGCCAAAGGTGGCACTCAGGGCCCTTTCTGTGGGCACCCAACATCACCCCTTCACAGCCCCCTGTATTCAGGTTAAATTGCTGTATTGGCACTTTGCGAAAAATTAGTGGGTTTTGAATCGCAGTTTGGGCACTCGGTCTCTAAAAGGTTCGCCATCACTGAGATAGAGTATCAAACCGCAAGCACTTCTGGAAGGGTACTGTTTAGGAAATAATAATGCCTGCTGGACGTAGCTTAGAGTAGAGTTACTGTTTATGATGTTTCAACATGCTGGATCCATCCACTTGTGCTGTAAGCAACACTGAGTCCTGACAGTGAACCTCAGAAAGATTTAAGGAAGCCACTTGCCAGGGCTACCTTTTCACGACGGAGGTGATCACCCAAACAATGAGCAAGTGTGCAGAGCAGAACTAACCCTGCTGACAGTTTGGTTTTCTCATCTTGCTAACGGTCAGCAATATATAGACCCTGCTTTTCTCCCTGCCGAAAGAGGAACCATTACATTTTTTTCACAATGGGAGCTTCCAGGATTCTTTCCCTTACATACGCATGATCCATCTTTGGATCCTGCCCATGTGATAAACTGAACAAATTTATTGCCCTGCTTTGTTTGTAACCAAGGAAAACTGGAAAAGACAAAAAAATGCCTGGAAAAGCGGAAGACAGGAAGAACAAGAGGAAGACCAAACAAGACAAAGATTGACTCAATAAAGAAAGTTGCAACTTCTCATTTGCAAGACCTGAGCAAGGGCTGTTTATGGCAGATCTTTTACAGAATCATTAATTATAGGGTCACCATAAATTGGAAGTACAGTATAGCATTTTCCCATCTACAAGACGTCCCCATGCATAAGATGCCCCCCATTTCCAACCCAAAATTACAGTTTTGCAACCACACGGTTCTCTCCATGGCTTATTTCCATGTATAAGGCAATCCTCAAATTTTAGTCTAACAATTTTAGACAAAAATACAGTTTTATACAAGGAAAAACCCTATAACTTGATGGCACTTACGGACAAAGGATTCTTTAAAAACAAACAAACAAACAACAACAGCTATCTTCTAAGGCCTGGCTGTTGAAAGCTTAGATTCACTCACAGGCTTACTGTTCAACCTCTTGAGGCATAAGTATTATTGTCTAAATAAATAATAAATAAATAAGTATAACTATAAATCAACAACCTTACCTCCACTTATCTGGGAACTGGCCTCGCTGAACCTGTGGTGAGCATTCCGGCAAGCGGCAGGAGGGAGCGGTGCACAGGATGATGACCCATGCCACACCAGCCTTGCGGGAACACCTGCTCCATTAGATTCATTTCTTGACCGTCACTACCACCATTCCAGCACAAAGGGCTAAGGTGGAAGGCAGCGCCTTGCCCCACGCCCTGCTGAGCAACTACCTGTTGTTTTCCTTTTTCTTCCCCATTGCCTTTTTCGTTTGGCACCATGTCTTTTTCAGGTTGCACATCTGTACCTCTCTTTCTGACCGAAAGCATCTAAATTGCTCCGAGTCCCTTTTTGACCCAGGAGGAGGGGAAATGGCAGAAAACACGACAAAATCTTTGCACAACATTGAACTACGTTGCAAGAGCATCAAACAAGCTCTTAGAATGTTGATCTTATTTCTACTTTTGAATGGGCCAGCTTGTTTTCCCCAAATCAGTCAAGTTCTTGGAAGGTATTTCAAGTCTCTCTCTGTTGTCTCGGTCATCAGTTCCTTCCTCTGGTCACCAGTACCATTTGCCCACATAGGAGGCTCGGTCAACTGAAGACTCATCCTATTGACTAGAAACAAAAAATGAGCTCCTCTGAAGGGCAAAATTCCTCACATCCCCCTTACAGCTATAAGTAGCGTTTGGGACTTTGCCCGCTTTCTCACTCTCTATTAGGAGACCAAAGACCATAAATCAACATAGGTGGGCCATAGTTGCCTTGTCTACTGCCAAAAGTAGACTGCAGACAGTAGAAACTAAGATCAAAACAGTATCTGTGGTTTTTGCTTACCCTAGGTAGACTCCAGCTAGCTCTCCGAACAAAATAGTTCATAGATAAACTATGATTCATCCTAAAAATCCCAGACGGCTTAATACTGGCTTGTTAAAAACAAACCAACCCCACATTGCTTAAAATAACTGTGGCTTGTCTGAGATCAGACAAAACTAGTAGCTGGGAGTAGCTGAAAATGGAAGTGAGAAACAACTTGAAAAGATTACACGATATCAGGATCTGAACATTGAACTTTAGAGACTCTGGCATAAACCAGTACAGGTGGTCCCAGTGGTAATCGGCACACTGGGCGCAGTGCCTAAAGAGATAAGCAAGTACAGTACTTAGAAGAAATTGGATTTTCTCACATTATTCGCTGATACATCACATAGTCCTAAATCCTTGGGAAGCATTCGACTAGTGATTTGTAATAGAAATCTTGTTTGCTGTGTGATAATTTGATGATTGATAATAAATAAATAAATAAATAAATAAATAAATAAATAAATAAATAAATAAATAAATAAATAAGGCATTGCAAAGAAGGGGAGGCAAGACCAAGGAAGAGAAGGAGCAGGGCAGGGACAACTGTACATAAAGCTGAGTCAAGGGGCCTTAGACAGCTAATTGTGGGTGTTACAGAAAGGCAGCAAACCATTAATTAGTAGACACGGGTGTTCTCCCACCCATCACGCCTCTGTGCATAGCCAACCACTTGTTGGCCATGCATGAAGACTCTTCCTCCTGCCTCCCCAATGGAGTGGTGAGCTGCGCACAGAGGTGGGAAGAGCCATCTGAAGCATCAACTGGCATGCCTCCACAGGGAAGGGAACCCCTTCCCCCAGTGTCACGCAGAGCCTGCTGAGTGGTCTGGGCAGCTGGTGGGGGGACAGGTAGGAGGGTGATTGGCCACAACTGGCCAGCGGCACTATTATTTATTTATTTTATTTTATTTATTTTGAATATTTTTACCCCACCTTTCTCCTTGGAAAAGGACCCAAGGTGGCTTACAATAATGAGGGACAATATACAACCCAGAACATTTAAGATATACTCAAGTTAAGAACAGGGAGTTTGAAGAGGCTTGTTGTTGTTTGTTGTTGTTGTTGTTGTTGTTGTTGTTGTTGTTGTTGTTGTTGTTGTTGTGCCAAACGAAACTAGCCCAGAAATTGCGGTCAAGTTTGTTTAAGTGAATAATCATGAACTGGGAAGTCTCATGGAGTAAGACTTAGGCACAGTGTTTAGTAAATAAGTGGCAGCGATTACTAACTGAAGGTCTAAGATGCGGGCCTGTAAGTGTTACAAGATGGTCCCAATGGGAATTCAACCCCATTGAGATGAAGAGATGTTCCCATCAAAGACTAAGGATGAAATTTTAGGGGGAGGATACTCCCATTGGGACTGAATTGCTCTTGCAGAACCTGAAACTGGAACAGATCATCACCACATTAATTATTAGACAGCAAATTCTATTTTGCATAGTAGCACTTAAAGCAGGGGTCCTCAACCTAAGGCCCGGGGGCCGGATGCGGCCCCCCCAGGGTCCTGAATCCGGCCCCCAGGACCAATTGCAGACCCCCCACACCTACCCCAGGCTTTGCAAGCAAGCCAGCCTCCGCAGCTGCTTCTATTGCTGAGGTGAGCTATGTCGCTTCCCCCACTCCCTCCACCCACCGCCCAGATGATCAGCATGCTAGCTAGTGGGGCAGTTCAAAGTGGGAGGGCCATGGCAAGGTTTCTCGCTCCCCCCACCCGCTACCCAGATGGTCGAGGCACCAGATGCAGCCAAGCAGGGCAATTTAAGACGTCGGCCTTTTGGGGGGGGGATGTGTTCCGGCCCCCAGTGGTGTCTGGGGGGTAGCGGACCGGCCCGCTGTTTGAAAACTTTGAGGACCCCTGACTTAAAGTTTAAACCTGTCCAGGTCTGCATGGCACAACCATGTAAGTCGGAAAGATGCAATTTAATAAAGGGAATTGGCCTGCCATTTTATTGCTCTGGACATCTATTATTTAGCTCAACATATAGTACTTGTTTTTAAGCTTTAAAGAAAGCAAAGAGATTAGTAGAGTATTAGCTACAAGAATAGTCCATGTTGGACATACAGAGAAATAAACAGCCCGAGACTAACAGTTCACACCATATTTTCTTTGGCATAAATCTTCTTTAAAGCCTTTTGGGGGAGAGGATAAAACTGGCCTGAGGCCAAAGGGATAGTCTGAAGGTGTTCTGAGAACACTTCTGTCCATAATGTCAGATGAGCTAGCAGGCAGCCATGATGAAATGCACCACTTGAAATGGGGGGCTTAAAAAATAAATATTGCATTTTCACAAGAATAGCCTGCTCTGCATATAATAAAATAGCATGTCAGGTACATGATTGTATCAATTCCCCCCAGGTACACTTGCTTAATAAGTAAAGATAATTTATTATTTTTGGCATCACTGTGCTGTTATTTGCAGCTGGAGGTGGTACCATCCAAAATTTGAACAGACTGATCTACTCTCATCCTGCATTACATCTTGCAGTACTGTCTCATCCTGAAATACAGCATTTTTCTGTGTATAAGACTATATAAGACCACAGTCTAAAACTGTTAGACTAAAAATTGAGGGTCATCTTATACGCAAAAGAAAGCCCAGGAGAACTGCATGGTTGCAAAACTGTAATTTTAGGTTGAAAAGTGGAGGCCATTTTATACATTGGGTGTCTTATAGAAGGAAAAATACAGTACTTTATCTGGTATATGTTTTCATGAACAACTACTCTACGAGCCCCATAAACTGGCCTGCAAACCACAAAAGCATAAGCCCAAAAGAGCCTTTTATCCTTCCATAAAGGAATCTCTTGTTTCTGCTGTACAGACTAAAACAATGGTAGTCTGAAGAGCCTTGTGGCACAGTGGTTAAACAGATGTAGTGCAGCTGTAACTGTGTTCATGATTTGGGGTTCAATCCCAGGTAGCTGTTCACTCAAGGTTCACTCAGCCTTCCATCCTTCCGAGGTCAGTAAAATGAGTATCCAGCTCAATGGGGATGGGGGGCAATGTGTAGCAAGCATAAATAAATTGTAAACCACTCAGAGAATGCTTTAAGAATTATGGGGAGGTATAGAAGCAGAACACTTTGCAATGTGTAGGATGGCTGTGAGGAAAGGTAGGTTAGACATCGTGAGAAATCGAGGAGGATAAAAATCAGTGAATTTTCAAAACTTCCATTCTAATCTCATGGCCCCATGCCATGGCTGTGTTTAATTAATTAGGAACAGATCTGTGGCAAATGGGGGGGGGAAGAGACATAATGCTACAGTAGGATTTTTTTGCTCCCATTCACAAGCAGATATAGCAGGGCTAACATGCCAGACAAAAAGGCACAACACATCACTAAGCTAAGACCTTTTTTGTACTGTTATCTAGAAAAGTCACATTTTACACCCAAAGTGAGACTGGGCATCTTTGGTGGATCAAGAAGCCAATCCCTCCTCCTCCTCTTCCTCCTTTTCTTTCTTTCTTTCTTTCTCTTTCTTTCTTTCTTTCTTTCTTTCTTCCTCCTCCTCCTCCTCCTCCTCGTCCTCCTCCTCCTTCTTCTTCACCTTGGGTCCTTCCAAGTTTCACAAATGATGAAACCAGAAACAACTAGGATTCTATTTCAGTTTAAGGTCTGTTGGCTGTTATTAAATGGGGGTGGTGAGTGGGCCGTGATCTATTTAAAATGTGAATAGCTGCCCCTTGGGTCTTCTGGAAGCCGCAATACACCTTTTCTGCAGGAAAAAGAGGGAAGAGCTTAAGACAGCTGCAAAAACAACCTGAGGGTGGGGGGGTGGGAAACAATCTGCCCACCCTTTTCCTACATGATGAATGCACGTCATTGAGCTGATCACAGCTAAAAACTGTGGACAGCAGATGCAAGTAAATTCACTAGCAAATTGCTCTCGGGCTGCTTTTCCTGGCCCGTATGTATGCTCAGCTTTGTGGCTGTAGGTAGGGGATTTTTCATGCAGATCTATCTTTTGTAGAGCTCCCAAGACAAAGTTTGGTTCTGTGCAACATTGAACCAGAGTGACTATTTCTTCCATGATCCCCCAGCCAGCATGGCATTGGCTAGTGGGATTCAGAGAGAGAGAGAGAGAGAGAGAGAGAGAGAGAGAGAGAGAGAGAGAGAGAGAGAGAGAGAGAGAGAGAGAGAGAGAGAGAGAATTCATCTCCTTAAGAATCCTCCCAAGCTCTGCTCTGAACCACAGAGTATGACAAAAGGAGGCTACATGGGTCCTATCCTACAAATAAGACCCTTGGTAGATCATTTCCCTTGATATTTGGTCCTAAGTGCACCTGTCCTGAGGGCACCTACTCCTCAGATGAGAATAATTATGGGGAAGGACTCACAAGAATCTCTCCAGTGCTCTTGGACGTCAGCTCCAACCAGCTTGAGTTGGCAAATGCAATGGCAATTTGGGATGGGGTGGGGTTAACGAACGCTGCTGATCAACAAGATCCAGGGCTCCCAAGTTTCCAGCTCCAGTCTACAAACTAGTTCCACAACCCACAAAAATAGGAAGCTGATTCTCCCTGCTGATTGTAGCCAGGGTTCTTCCTCAGCTGAGGATGGCCGGGACTGAACCTGGGACCAGGGGCTTGTCAAGCATGATAGCAGGATGGCTCTCACAGGGCTGATGGGCCAAGACTTTCTGATGAACAGGTCCCACATTCTCCTTTCAAGCTTCCTTATTCCTTTGGAACCACATTGCACTCCTTGTCCTAACAAGCAGAGGAGAATGTGTTTTATTGCACACGGTTCTCCCTGTTCGAATACCAAGTATGGAGAGGTGGTCATGAATTTACCCTGCGTGGTCTAGTGGACAGAATGACGGACAAGGACTCTGTAGACCTGGGTTCAAATCCCCACTCAGCCATGGAAACTCACTGGGAGGTTGGAACTGGTAAAACTATTCCTTAACTATCCCAGTTATCTTGAAAGCCCTATTAGGGTCACTAAACGTCAGTTCTAGGGATGGGCACGAAACGCCAAAATGGTGTTTTGTTTCATTCTTCGTTTCACCCCCTCCCGTTTCATTTTGTTTATTACGAAATGAATTTTTTAAATCCATGTTGTATCATTTGTTTCATTTAGCTTTTCTCCGCACCAACCGTGGGCAGGTTGGCGTGTTTATTTATTTTTATTTTTTTTCCTCCTTGCGCCAACCAGCTCGCCCGCGGGCCTGGTCGGCGCATTTTAAAAAATATATACTGTATATTTTTCCTTATATCGTGCCGACCTGCTGGCCCATGGGCCCGGTCAATGCGTTTTTTTATTTTTATCTATTTCTTCTCACACTGACCAGCTGGCCCAGTTGGCATGTTTTTTTATTTATTTATTTATTTATTTATTTATTTATTTATTTATTTATTTATTTATTCCTTATCTTGCACCGACCAGCTGGCCCGAGGGCTGGGTCAGCGCTTTGTTATTTTTATCCATGGAGGGCCGGTGGCATTTTACAGAGGAAATGAAACAGTTTGTTTTAATGAGGTGGGGGAGAACGAAACAGCATTTCGTTTTTCGTTTTGCACCCATCTCTAGTCAGTTCCAACTTGATAGCACATAACAAAAGATGGATCCTGAATGGGTACCAAGACCCCTTTCCTTTGTGACAGACTCGGTGGCAACAAAACCTTGTTTGCGGATACGACTATGAGGACTGAACTGAAGGCCAGTTACACTTCAAAATCTCCTGCCACAACATTTACTTAAATCTCTTTAATTCCACAGCACCTGTTATCATAAAATAAGCTGTATGTAATACACTGCTGTTAGAGCAATATCTATCTACTCTCTTGTAACATCCCACCCACCAAATACAGCCATGGCTATGAAAACCCCATAATCAACTCTCCCTCAGCCCCCTCTGACTCCATTCCTTGCTCCTCCATGGATTTTGCCTGCCTGACACACCAGGGATGACCATATCATGCTGGCTAAGAAGAGAACATGCCATTCAAAATGCACACATGCTGTGAGAAGGGTCAGCCCTACTGTCTTTTTAAACCCAGAACGAAGGCAATAGGACCAACTCGGGAACTATGGCTTCCCCTTTTTAAACTAACCACTCAGAAATTTGCATTTCTGGGATGGGGCGGGGCAGGGGGGGGGAAGAGATGGCTTCGGCAGAGTGGCTGGAGTGTTTGTTCAAATTTTCCTAAACTCAGAATTCTGAATGTCATCATGTTCCCATTCAATGAAAGAAAGCGTTCATGGATTCCACCCTGGGCTCGCTCAATGCTGCTATTGTGCTACTCGTGGTCCTTGGTAATAGGTAACTGTGGGGCAATTGGACAGGAACGGCTCCTCTTTGCCCCGCTGAATGCGACTGCTCTTAAATGGCCACAGGCTCTGCCAAGCCTGGTCTCAGTGCAGATCTGTTCTGAAGGCACTTTGGAAAGCATCTCGGCACGAGGCAGGAGGGCCTTTCGCAAACACTTCAGTATTGAGGCTGTTCGCGAACTCACTCCTCATCTGGGCACTCCAAACCACTTGCACTGAAACCATCCCAGCAGGTTACCGGACCCAAGGCAGCTGCAAAAACAACAACAGTCTGCACTCTGTCTACAGACAGACCCCGGGAAACAGCAGGCTTAGAAACGGCGGGACCCTGAAGAGCAGATGTCAAAACACAAGGCCCAAGCTGGAACCCGCCCGAGGTGGGAACGGTAGTGAGCGGGGCTCCTCTCCCGAGTCAAAGGCAGAGGAACAACAAAGGTTCAAACTCAAGATAGAAGCCTTGGCATTTTAAAGCCCCCAAACAAATGGGAAGTGTCAGTATTAAGCTATGGAACAGCAAATGATCATGGAACCAAGCAGCATTTATAAAAAGACACAGAGAAAGGCCTATTGTTAACATAGGCTATGACAGGCCTGCACAACAGGTAGACCGCGGGCTACCAGTAGCCCACAAAGGGTTCAAAAGTAGCCCGCGACCATCAATTTAAAAAAGTGAGGGGATAAGTTCTCCACTCCTCCCTCCCCCATCCCAAGGACCACCACTGCCCCAGCAAAGTTCTGGATCTTCCAGCCCACTGTCTCAGCTGAGCGAGGCAGTTCAAGGGCCATGGCGCATTGAAATCTGTTCGCTCCAGGATGGATTAACTGGTTTTCAATGCATTCCTATGGGAAACTGCTGCTCTGCTTACAAAAGTTTTTACTTATGAGCATAAAAGTTGTAAGTAGAGGTTTTAGTGTAGTAGCCCTCAGGCACTTTGGGCTGGAAAAAGTAGACCTCGGCCTGTTCAAAGTTGAAAAGCCCTGGGCTATGATGAAGGCACGGGTGAAAAGGCACAAAAAAGAGCGAGCATGACAAAAGACAAAACACAACCTTCACCGGAGCTATCAGAGACGGACCATCCTTTGCAGTAGAATGAAAACCTAAGCCGGTGAAAGATCCGACCAAATACAAAATGTCTTCACCCATCAACAGACACCACGTGTATCTCCTTCAGCCTCCATGCAATCCCATGCCAGCTCCCCAACTAAAACAAACCTACTGTCTTGACTCCTGATCACCAGCTGAATGTAGAGTTTAATCTAGAGCTGACTTCACAAGACATGCACATGTGGAAGGTGTTTTTTCTGATCCACAGCTTCCTTCTTCTTGATGTTCCTCATCACCACCACTACTTTGACAACTTCGGTAAGTAAGGAGAAACGCAAAAAAGAAAAAGGGAAAAACATGGGCTGTTAGGCCATAATATTGTCCCGTCAGCTCTCCTCTACAATGAGACAACAGATGAGTGGCCTGACATTCTAGGGGCTTGCATGACCAAGTCTGACGTGACATCCGTGTGCAAAGGAAAATCCTGTCAAGCACAATGGGTAAGCTTTGTCACCTCCATGTTTGGGTCTAGTAGGCAAGCTCCAGTGGTCACAATGGGCAAGCCCTACCAGCATTCAACAGCACAGTAAGCTGTAGAATGGAGGCACAGCTCAGACAGTTAAACCAGTAGTCCTTCTGGATTTCATCATCATCTTCAAGCTCAATCAATCCCAATGGCATTTAAGCCACCAGATGCCGCTTCAGTCCTCACATACTATCTTAATGAGCAGGCAACCAATGCAACTCTTGTCCAAGACATTCCTTGGCAGAGAAGACCAGGCAGGGGAAGTAGCCGAAGAGGAATGTTTGCCCCCATTATGAGCTTATTGGTCTGGGAGTACCCATGGTCATGAAGTGTTGCCAAACGAATTGCCAAAGCCACAGACCCCACAACAGCTGGCTCCACGCACCCATTCATTTTCCTTTCCAAGTTTATGACCACAATCACGATGGCCACGGTGTGTCTTTAAATGGTCCTTGGCTACCTTTCTTAAGTCTTTCAAAAGCCAGATTGGAGCATCTGTAGGTAGAGCCGAACAAGTCAACAGCTAAGATTTTCTACTTAGACATCCAATACCTTTCCTTATGCAGCTTCTCTCCTCCCGATCCCAAACAAACAAGTAGCCATGCCACATGACCCAAAAGCCTTCCTATACAGCCTTTGTCCTACTGTTAAACCTATATGGAAAACAAATACTTGGGCAATGACAAAGCTATGAACTCGTAGCCTTTCTGACAGTGGCCAAACCCTCTTCCTACTTGCTGGGACCCTTGGTTCAAATTTCTGCAGGCATTTTCAAGCCTACCAACGTGAAGCTCAACCTTTTCAAACAGCCTTTTCATTAGAAGTAAGAACCCAACTAGGAAGGCCATTGGACCATTAGATGACAATGGAAGGCAAGGGATTATTAAAGAGGAAACAGAGATTGCAGAGAGACTCGATGAATTCTTTGCTTCAGTATTCAATGAAGAAGACAGAGACCACATGCTCAAAACAGAGCCTACCTTTGTAGGGAGGGAAACCGAAGGATTAAGCCAGATAGAAATAACCAAGGAGGAGGTCCTTGCATGTCTTGTTAAGCTAAATGCTAACAAAACACCAGGACCAGTTGGCATCCATCCACGAGTTCTCAAGGAACTTAAAGATGAAATTGCTGATGTCCTAGCCAAAATATATAATCGTTCTCTCAAATCAGCCATTGTGCCTAATGACTAGAAGGTAGCGAATATAATACCAATCTTCCAAAAAGGATCCAGAGGTGATCCAGGAAATTACCAACCGGTCAGTTTGACATGTGTCCCAAGAAATGTGATGGAAACCATCCTAAAAGATAAAATTAATAGGCACAGAGAAGAGAAGGTGCTGCTGAAGAAGAGCCAACATGGCTTTTGCAAGGGCAAATCATGCCTCACGAATCTGTTGGAATTTTTTGAGAGTGTCAACAAGCATTTGACATTGTTTATCTAGACATTCAGAAGGCTTTTAACAAGGTCCCGCACCAAAGGCTCTTGAATAAACTTGCCAGTCATGGAATCAAGGGACAGGTCTTGTCCTGGATCTCCAACTGGCTAAGGGGCAGGAAACAGAGAGTAGCCCTAAATGGATACTTCTCTACGTGGCGGGAGGTAAGGAGTGGGGTCCCCCAAGGTTCTGTACTGGGACCCCTGAAAGAGATTGTGAGGAGCTCCAGAAGGATCTTTTGACAATGGGGGCATGGGTAAACCAGCGGCAAATGAGTCTCAACATTAGTAAGTGCAGAGTCATGCATGTTGGGGCAAAAAAACCCCTAATTAAATTTATAAACTGATGGGGTCAGAACTCTCTGCAACAAACCAGGACAGGGACCTTGGTGTCCTGGTGGACAGCTCAATGAAGGTGTCAACCCAGTGTGCCGCAGCAGTGAAAAAAAAGCAAACTCTATGCTAGGGATAATTAGGAAGGGTATAGAAACTAAGTCAGCAAGTGTCATTTTGCCTCTTTATAAATCTATGGTGAGGCCCCATCTGGAGTATTGGGTATAGTTCTAGTCACCATACCTCTAGAAGGATATTAGGGGAATGGAAGAAATGCTGAGGAGGGCAACAAGAATGATTCGGAGACTGGAACACCTTCCTTACCATCTGAGGCTGCAACGGCTGGGCCTATGCACTCTTGAACAACGGCACCTAAGAGGTGACCTGACTGAAGTTTATAAAATCATACACAGTGTGGACAAAGTAGATAAGGAAAAGCTGTTTTCCCTATCACACAACACTAGAACTAGGGGGCACTCCATGAAACTTTGGGTGCTAGATCTCAAACAAATAAGAGAAAGTACTTTTTCCACACAGAAGATCACTGGTCTTTGGAACTCCCTGCTAGAAGTGGTGACAGATTGGACAAGTTCGTGGAGATTTGTACTTGAATCTCCTCATTCCCAGTTCAATTGTCTGGTTCCAGTTCAAGACGTTCTACCCAGTATGGTGTAGTGCAGTGGTTCTCAACCTGTGGGTCCCCAGTTGTTCCTGGACTGCAACTTCCTGAAATCCTGGTCAGCTCAGCAAGTGATGAAAACTTCTGGGAGTTGCAGTCCAGGAACATCTGGGGACCCCCAGGTTGAGAACCACTGGTGTAATGGATAGTAATGGATTATGGTTTGAATCCCCACTTAGCCAAGAAAACTCACTAAAGGGGGTGGAGCTGGTAAAAAAAAGAGGTAAAGGTTCCTCCCGCACATGTGTGCTAGTAGTGTCTGACTCTAGGGGTGGTGCCCCTCTCCATTTCTAAGCCCAAGAGCCAGTATTGTGCAAGTGTATGGCCATGTGGCCGGCATGGCTGAATGCATTTCTGCGCATGGAACACTGTTTACCGTCCTGTTTTTTTCGGCAGTACTTATTCATCTACTTGCATTTCCATGCTTTTGAAGTGCTAGGCTGGCAGGAGCTGGGGCTAACAACGGGAGTTTACTCCGCTGCATGGCACCTGGGATTCAAACTGCCAACTTTGCAGCCAACCGTTCCGGCACTCTAACCTGCTGAGCCACCATGCCCCCTGGTGCCCCTAAATATGCTGCTTACCTTGAAAAACCTTTTAGGTTTGGTTTGAATCAGATTCAACTTGATGGCACATAACGGCACACCCTGCTCAACACACTCTGCCACTCGAAGTCTCAAGTGTATTCTTTTAATTCAAAAAGGCCATGACCTCACCGAATAACAACACAGCTAGCCACTTTTAAAACACTAGCTATTCCTTGTGGCCACAGCAACACCCTACCCAGCACTTTTTAAAAGTCTTTCTTCTATTTGAGATCTTCACATCTCTCTCCAGTAGAGCATCCTCTCTCTCTCTCTCTCTCTCTCTCTCTCTCTCTCTCTCTCTCTCTCTCTCTGTGTGTGTGTGTGTGTGTGTGTGTGTGTGTGTGTGTGTGTGTGTGTGCCTCTGCTTCTCAATACCCTGATCTTATCAGCTATTCTTTCTGAACACAATATCCCTTGCCATGGAGCTACATTCCTGCTGCTCCCCCCAATATACTCCGCAGGGATAGAATTTCATGCTGCTGGCAGGAGTGCAGAGGCCAGGGAGGCCGGGAAGAAAAAAAAGAAGAATCTGGGATTATTTTTTCCTATCCCCACCCGGGAGAGTCAAACTAGATCTTACAGGAAAGTTGTGCAAAGAGCTTCCCTCTCACATGGGCTTAAAAGAAAATGGGATAGAAGAGTTTTATAAGTGTTGGTGTGAAAGGTCTAGTTCAGTCCTCTCAATGGCTAGTTAATAATTCGTGAAGACAAGCCACCTTTGGAGTCAATTCTCTTTTGAGTCACCAAGTGCCATCCAGCAGTCTCTTGAGTTTAATTCATCAGCTACTTCCTGATCTTCAGCAGGGTTTGCAAAGGGAGAAAGCGGAATATGGAGGTGGCATGACTTAGAAAGTGGACTACCATTCTTGAACGCAATGGCCAGAAACGGCAAGCAGCAAGCTGCACTGGTCAATGTTGCTGTGCAATGTTTTAAAATCAAAATTATAGATAGGAAAACCAGTGTGTTTTGGTCTAGGAACCTTGTCCGTAGGCATCTCGTCTCCTACAGGAAAGGAACCAAATTCCTAGGTTAAAAGTGAGGGTACAGGTATACCTCGGTTTACAAACGCCTGTTAACGTAATTTTTGGTTTACGAATGAAAATCCATTGAAAACAATACCTCAGTATACGATCCCCCCCCCCATACTTCGGTTTACATTTTTTTAAAGCAAGTTGCGCGCCCATGTGTTTCTATTTACAGGTGTTTTTTTTTTTTTTTTTTTGCAATATGAAATATTCTGGAGAACGCATTAAATTCGTAAACTGAGGTACCACTGTACTTTTTCAGATTCAGACTCTGAAGCAGTAGCCTGAAGTGGCCAAGTCTGAGGACAACTGTTATCACAGGACAGCTGAAAATATATTGGAAAGATCCTGTAAGGAACACGATAGAGCCACACAAACTATAATGAAAAGAGAATGACTACAGGCAAGATGTTGGAAGAGGCAACATTCAAAGTGGTCGCAGGTGATCACAGTCGGCAAAGACCATGACAGGGCTATGTGTTTGTTTTGCATCACGAAAAAGGTCAGTGTATCCTTATGAATGTGTATATGCATCCAGATATTGTACACTCTTTCTACACACTTGCCAAGTATACAGTGTCCTATACACCTCATAAATCTGCTTCTGCAGCTGGATGGGACATCTCTGAGCCTCTAGATGAGTGGTTCTCAACTTGTGGGTCCCCAGATGTTCCTGGACTGCAACTCCCAGAAGTCTTCCTCACTAGCTGAGCTGGCCAAGATTTCTGGGAGTTGCAGTCCAGGAACATCTGGGGACCCACAGGCTGAGAACCACTGCTCAAGATGTATTGTCCTACCACTCCCATAAATCCCACCCTGTAAAGGGAAGGCTTTCTCAATGGTGTCTCATGGAATACAGTGTTGGTCATGTTTAGAGAGGAGACCATGAGCACAAGATCTGTCCATGCTCATAGTGCACAACCATTTCAGTGGATGGTTGGCCATTGGCAGCGAAGGTCCTCCAAATACACCATTCCCACCAGCCCTGGCAAGCAGAAGTGTAGGGGACCAATGATGGGTGTTCCAGTCCAACAACATTCAGAAACCCATATTCTCCTCCTTCCTACAATAAAAGGGGTTGTCGGATAGTGCAGTTCAACATTAGTGGTGCAAGCAGCTTCCTTCTTGCCTGACCACCTTTGGTGGAAACACAGGGGAAGAGAATACAAGGGTTATCTCTGGCCAAAGAGGGTAAGGATCATCTCAGCGAAGGGCTTCAGAGGAACCACAGTTGAAATTTACTGGTATCAAGGTGGATATGTGACTGTTGACCAAACTATAGCTCAGTGGCTTAGGTCTCTGCCTGAGGAGCCAGAGGTTGGGAGTTCAAATCCTCATGATGCCTCCTCAACAGGGAATGGACCCAATTATCCCTGGGTCCCTTCCACCTCTGTAGGACTAAGCTGGTTATCATTATACAGCTAAAGAGCAGGTTCACAGGAGTTCAGGTGTGCAGGGATCAGAAAGAGGAGGAATACCTCTAGGACAGTGGTGGCAAACCTTCAGCCCTCCAGATGTTTTGGACCACAACTCCCAGAATTCTGAGCCTAGATTGCCAAAACAGTTGTGGTCCAAAACATCTGGAGTGCCAAACGTTGGCCACCACTGAAGGCCACCCGGAGCATCTCCTACATAGGCTCATCCTGATCGTTTGCTGCCTGAAGCATTCACAGAGGAACCTAATTTGCAGAGCACAGGATCATGCACGTTCAAAGCCAGATCAACACACACACACACACACATCTCTGTTCTGCTGCTGACCCCCAGCACTTGCTACCTGAAGCAGTCCTCTCACTCCGCCTAAGCCCAGTTCCTTGGCAATGTCTGTTCGGGATGTCTGTGAGTTGGGAAGGGGGTTGGAATCTGAGGAGAGGTTTGAAGGATAGAAACGGGAGGCATGCCTTCTGGCTGCTTCATTTACGCACGGGCTTGGATGGGGGCGGCGGGCAGGCAGGCAGGCAGCCTGAGGGGAAAGGAAGGACGCCTGGGAATGTGCATCGACGGCAACCGGAGGAAGAAGAAGGGATTCTCGAGATGAGGGGGCGTGCGGAGCGGGAGAGAAGAGGCGGGCAGGCTCCGTGTCGAGGTCGGGGGGGGGGGGGACCCAGAGAGGGTGGAGGGCAGGGCAGAGAGAGCGGCCTTCGGAGGGGTCAGGGTCGGGGCCGACGGAAGGTGGAGCGGGAGCGGCTGGCTTTCCACGGGGGTGGGGGAGAGGCAGCCCTCCTGGGCATGGGGGGGGGCAGCGGGGAGGGCAGGACGGGGAGGCGAGGGGGGCGGGGGGCTAGGGGGAGGGAGAGGCCAGGCGGGAGAGGGATCGAGTCGTAGGGGGGGAGGGGGAGGGGGAGCCGCGGCGGCGGGAGATGTCGGGGGGTGGGGGTGTGTGTGGACGGACTTACCGGGTCTGTCGTCGGCGGTGACGATGGCCTCCGGGGAGATGCAGACGCCGCGGTCGTAGACGGGCAGCTCGTCGCAGGCCAGGCTCTCGGGCCAGGCGTGGCCGTACTTGAGGAGGACGGGCTCGCAGCCGGCGCGCGCTCGCTCGCAGACGGACTTGCACGGCTTGATGGGCTCGTGCTGGAAGTCGATGGTGCAGATGGGCGCGTACATGGCGCACAGGAAGAAGAGCAGGTCGGCGCTGCAGTGGACGCCCAGCAGCCCCTCGAACTGCTCCATGGCCAGGATGGCGTTGGCCTGCGTGCTGTGGTGCAGGTGGTTGGGCATCTTGGTCATGTTCCAGGGCAGCGCCTTGCACAGCGGGATGCGCACCGGCTCGCACGCCGCCCCGTGCGCCGCCCGAGGCGCCCAGCTCGCCAGCAGCGCCGCCAGGAAGGCGACCAGGAAGGGGGCGGGCGGCAGCATCGCCCTCCCGGAGCCCTCGCCGCGGCCCGGTGCCGTCCGCTCAAACCCAGGCTCGGGGCCCAAAGATCTCTCGCCCCCCACCCCCCACCCCCCGCCGCCGCCGCCCCGAGACGGCCGGCCTTCCCTCCCGAGGGCGGTGGGCGGGGGATCGCCGCCCCTCTCTCTCCTCCGGCCGCTGCCTGGGAAGCCCTCGGGGCGCAACGGGGGCCAGAGCCTTCCCTGCCGCGGGAGGAGGCAAGGGGAATCCTGGAGAAAAAGAAAAGGTTCGAGGTGGGGGTGGGGGGGTGAGGGAGGAGGAAAGGGGCTCAGGAGGCCAGGCACGACGGAGAGCCCCCCCCTCCTCCTCCTCCTCCTCCTGCCTCCGCGGCTCAGCTCCCTCCGGGCGGATCGGATGGTGCCCTGGGAGGCAGAAAGGGGGGGCGGCTCGCTCAGCCGGGGCGATCACCTGGGAAGGAGGACCTTCCAGAGGGACTGTTTGCGTAGATGGTGGTGGTGGTGGTGGTGATGAGAAGGAGGAGGAGGAGGAGGAGGAAAGTGAGATCGGGAACAAACAAAAAAGTTTTGCCGTCGGGTAGGAGAGCGGGAAGGGCGATAAAGGGGGAACAAAAGTTCCTGAAGGAAATGGAAGGGGGGGAAAGCGGGCGGGGCGGGGGGAGAGAAATGAGAGAAGCGACCCGGCTGCTCCGAAGAGCGCGGGCTCAGCTGTTGTCTGCCGGCGGGGCAGACTAGACCGGCTTCGCGGGGGTGCGACCGGCCCCGCAGCCACTCCGCCCCACCTCCCCGGCCGAGGCGAGCCGGCACCTCCTCCTCCTCCTCCTCCTCCTCCTCCTCTCAGCTGCTGCTGCTGCTGCTGCGGCTGGGCTGCTGCTGCGGCTCCCCTTATCGCTGCCCCCCTCCCCTCCTCTGCTCCCTCCTCCCCCTTTTATTCGCCAGGGAAGGAAGAGGGGAGGGGGCAGCGGCAGCAGGAGGGGAGGGGAAGGGGGGCGAAGTGAGAGAGGAGCGCGCAGACCCGAGAGGGACTAAGAACTGGTCTCCAGAGAAGAAGACGGGGCGTCCCAAGGCCAGCCCCCTCGCGTGGTCTCCTGCCCTTTAGGGATCGCTTACAAAGTCCTGCTTGGAAGTTCCAAATGATACAGATGATACAGAGCAAAGTCCGGCTTGGAAGTCACCGAAGGGCCCTGCTTGTCGCCTTCTGCCCAGTGCTTTCAAGGCGACTCAATGGAGGGGGGGGGACTTCACCTCCGTGCTCTCCATCTTTGTAAACCATCCCAGAAGAACAAGGGATCAGCCTGAGACCCAGACCTGATTGAAGAATCTGGTCATTTACTACATGGCTGGAATTTCTGAAAAACTTAAAAGGATGTTTGGCAAACACCACATCCCTGTTTATTTCAAACCCACAAACACACTAAGGCAGAGACTTGTCCGCCCAAAGGACCCGACACCAAAACACAAAAGGAGCAATATAGTATATGCCAGAGCTGTTCAACTTTGAACAGGCCAAGGTCTACTTTTGCGGCCCAAAGTGCCTGAGGGCTACTACACTAAAACCCCTACTTACAAATTGTATCCGTTCAGAGCACATGCTCATAACTAAAAACTTTTGTAAGTAGAGCGTGGTTTCCCATAGGAATGCATTGAAAACCAATTAATCTGTTCTGGAGGGAGCAGATTTCAGTGTGCCATGGCCCTTGAACATGACCCAGAACTTTGCTGGGGCAGTGGTGGTCCTTGGGATGGGGGAGGAAGGGGTGGAGAACTTATCTCCTCACATTTGTATTGATGGCCGACAGGCTACTTTTGAATCCTTTATGGGCTACCGGTAGCCCCCGGTCTACCTGTTGGGCAGGCCTGGTATATGCAGTCCAGTGCAGTGAGGAGCGTGCAGAACTCTACACTGGAGAAACTAAAACAGCCATGAAACAAGGATGGCCCAACATAGGAGGGGTAATAGCACAGGACCAGACTCAGCAGTACACCTCCACTTGAAGGACAAAGGGCACTCATTCAAAGATGAGGATGTACACATACTAGACAGAGAAGAGAGGTGGCTTGAAAGGGGAGTCAGGGAAGCCGTTCATGTGAGCATTGAAAACCCCTCTCTCAACAGAGGTGGGGGTCTCAGGCACAGTCTATCTGCTACTTAACAATACCCAGACAAATCAAAAAGCCTTCACCACCAAGGCCACAGCTAAACCCACTTTATGGGTTTCAGTTACTTAGGCCGTTGTTCACCTAAAGGCTATGGATACTATTGTCTACCTAACAAGCCTGTTCAAGGCATTGTTTATCTTATGAGCCTATTTCAGACCAGGGTGACATGCGATAAAAGTGAACTGATTGTGAGCCACCCAGAGACCTTTGGGTAGTGGGTGGCATACAAGCTATATAAATAAATAAATAAATAAATAAATAAATAAATAAATAAATAAGATGGATGGCTCGCAACTAGTTTTTCTCAGACTGATGAAGCTGTTGGGACGAGCAGGGAAGCCTCTCTCAAGAACAAGAAGTGCAGTTGCCATGACTCAACTTTCGTGGGTGGGTGGGTGTGCGTGTGTGCGTGTGTGTGCGCGCGCTCCTTCCTCCTCTAACCACTGGAGCTGGTGATGAACACCCCGGTGAAAAGTGGATAAATAAATAAAAACGCCAAGAGTGGCCGGCCGAGTTCCCTTCTCGCGTCGGAAACTGGCAGGAAAATGAAGCTTTTTCATGGTCCTGCGGCCTGCTTACTCACCTTCCCCCTCCCCTCCCCCTCCCCCATTAGAAATGCCTCTGGGAAACTGTGACTATCACCAGCCAAAGGAAGTTTTTTTCCTGCAAGGATCCCGACGCGTAGTTGGGATCCTTGCAGCCTATGGTAGTCATGGCGGTGGTGGGGGAGGGGGATGGACGGAATAGAACACAGATTCTCCGCCTCGCCCTCCCCCTCCTCCTCCTCCTCCTCCTGCCCTTGCCTGTCCTGCCATTCTTGGGTTTCCCACTAATCTCCATTTCAGGGCAAGGCAAGGGAGACGAAGTGACCCAGAGAGGCACCCAAGCCCCGTTCACACAACCAAGGCAGAGGTGAAGGCGGCAGGGCTTGGGCAGAGCAAGAGGCAAGCACCAAAGGAAGTCGTCCCCCCCCCAAGCCCCGTTTGCTCCTTCCACCCATGAAATGGGCTTTTCTTCTCACCCTGTTTTTCTTTCTCCCTCATCTGATCCCAGCCTTGGGGAGGGTGGGGGAGCTGAAAACCTCTAGGTTTATCTGCAGCAGGACTTCTGTGCCTGGAGGGCAACTCAGCTCTTCCTGGAGGAAGGGGGTGGAGGAAGAAGGCGACTGGGCACCAAAATTTAAAGGGCGGTGAAACCTGGAGGCAAATCTATTGGTGGGTAGAAAAGTGCCACCCCTTCCTCAGCCTGTTCACCCTTCATTCCCTGGAGGCATAACATCCGCATGTTCAGGGACTCCACCTTCCCCTCCTCATTTTTCATGGAGGGGGCGTTCATAGCCCAGGATGGAGTGAGGGATGGTCCAGCCCCACACATCCACTGCCAAATATTGGCTAATTATGTGCCCACAAGCCAGTGGCATCTCTTTCCATGTTTTTATAGCCTGCAAATGTGGTTTACTCGGAGGGAGCCAAGGATGGCGTAATTGGCCCAGTGCTACCCAAGCTGGCTATACTCCCAGGAGCCAGTCTGGGGAATTGAACCCCCAATTTTTGGGTTCTTGCAGCCAGATAATCTTCAGAGGTGGAAAGTGTCCCTTCTGTTGCACACTAGAGCTTGTATTCTGGGAATTAAGAGTTCCAAAACATTACCTTCCCCATCTTTGCAAATCTGGTGGGTGGCAGATATTGGTTGAGTTTTAAATGGGTTTTATTTATGGGTTTATGTATGAGGTTACATAAATCAGTAATATTGTTGGTTTTAGTTTTGTGATTTTGGATAAATATAATTTCTGATTTTAACCATGTTTCTAAAGTGATTTTGTTAGCCACCCTGAGCAATCGTGATGAAAGACAGCCACCCACCTCCTCCAACCCTTGAGTTAAAAGAATAAAAATATGATTTGTCCATCGGGTGAAGAGAGAAAGGTGTCATGTGAACAAAAGCAGGCATTAAACTCAACCCTTGCTTGCCTCTCAATGACCAATTGGAATAAAATTTGACAAATGGGAATAGAGGCAACTGTAAACAGACTTTTCCTTTCAGACGCTCTGCTTGCACCACTTATTTGGCCCTCACTCTTTCTGGAGATGACAGGGATTGAACCCTGGATTGTTGTTTTGGGGTGAGGGAGGCAATTTTAGAAACGCAATCACAAACTTTTGGTATTCTGTCCTATGTGTTCCTGGGCATCTTAGGTTCTAGTTATATAATACTGCCTGCTCCAGTTTGAGCTGCAAGCCAGTTTCCCTAGGAGGGGCTTGTTGGGTGTTTTGCTGGGAATTTATGGGATGCTGGAGGAACAATGTTGTAAGAATCATAGAATTATAGAGTTGGAAGAGACTCAAGGGCCATCCAGTCCAATTTCCTGCCGTGCAGAACCCCCCATCAAAGTACTCCCCACAGATGGCCATCCAGCCTCTGCTTAAAAACCTCCAAAGAAGGAGACTCCACCACTCTATTGAGCAAATCCAGTGTAAATCTGCACTTGTATGTGGTTATAAAAACTCATCTCAAGCTGACCATTGGGATGAACTTGACTATTGCAGCACTGAAAATTACATTTTACTGGTCCTCCCTCTCCATGAACATCTGTTGGTTTGTTTACTTGTGCAACCAGAGCAACAATCACACTTCTCAAGACAATAATATGCTAGCATGGACAGCTTGTGGATCAGGCCTAGTCTCAGAGTATGCCCAATTCAGTATTGAGCTGCCTATGAGCAAACCACTCTGGTGTGTTGTGGTTTTATATTCTCTCTCTCTCTCTCTCTCTCTCTCTCTCTCTCTCTCTCTCTCTCTCTCTCTCTCTCTCTCTCTCTCTCTCTCTCTCTCTCTTTCTCCACCTCCTTCTCTCTCTCTCTCTCCCTCTCCCTCTCCCTGTATTGTTTGTTTGTTTATCACTTGACTGTCTAGAACTTGTCTGGATTCATGGCTGCTCTTTTTATGTGCAGTGGCATTAGGGAAGGAAAGCATCCCAAATTTGTCATCCTGTTTCCTTAGTTTGCTGCGCTTTGGTTATGGTCAGCTAGTAGAAGAGGGGCTGTCTTGGCCCGTTTGCTCTCTGGAGATTCAGACATCATTGGGCAGAATTCTCTCTCACACACACCCATCAGCACAGCCAGCGAATGAAAAGGGACCCCAGTCCATGTAGACATCTGGGAGAGTCAGGGGTGAGGTCCTCTGACGCTTCATGTTGCGGTTGCAGAGTGATGCACTGTTTTCTGCAGAGCTTCAGAAACCATCTTTGAATCCTTCTGCGGTTTAGGTATCTGGCTGCAGAGACAGAGGTTGGCAGTGTGTTTGTTTGTTTGTGTGACTTTTACACTGCCTGTCAGGCCAAAAGCCACTTGGAGCTGCTTACAACATTGAAAATAAGAATATTCTAACAGTAATACAGTAACACCACAACAACACAGCCAAAAATTCAAAATGAATATAAGGTTGACAACACATTAAAATACTTAAAAACACATTTTAAAAGTAGGCAGCAATTGAAATCAGCCAATGGCTAATACAGCCATGTCCAAAGTCTGGCCCGCTGGCCAAATCCAGCCCGCCAGGCCATTATGATTGGCCCACGAATGGCCAAGAGTCAGGGCCCGCTTCTGTATTGTTGTTTTGTACCCTCAAGTTGCCAGTGACGTATGCCAATTCCATAAATGAGCAATCTCCAAAATGCCTGGTCCTCACAGCCCCTGCACAGATTTTGCAAACTGAAGCCTGTGGGTGGGGCTTGCAAGGGGTCAGTGGGTGGGGCTTCCAAGGAGTCAGTGGGTGGAGCTTGCAAGGGGTCAGTGGGTGGGGCTTGCAAGGGGTCAGTGGGGGCTTGCAGTGGGCGGGCGGGGGCAGGGGGCAGTTGGCCCCCCGTACATTCTCAGCCACCAAAACTGGCCCTTCTGATGAAAAGTTTGGACACCCCTGGGATAATAGATTCAGCGGTCTCCTCAGAGGAAATGTTTTGGGAAGCCTGCTGGAACACCAGAGTTTTTAAATGAGTTTGATTCCCCCACTGGGTTCCTGAGAGAAGAGCCAGCCTGTATGGCCTCGGGTCAGCTGCACAGTCCCAGGGCACCCCTAGAAGAAGTGAAGGGTCAACTAGCTCTGTGTAATGTCTACCTGGAACACCCTGGAAAGGTAGCTAAGAATTGTATTGACAGCACCAGAAACACTCTTTCCTTTGAGGCAGCCAAGTGACGGGTTCATTTTCTCCCATCTGAAGAGTTGGCTTTCCTTTCTGTGATAAAAAGCAAAGGCACACCATGAGGTATTTCAGATGCTACATATGAACCTGGTCCTCTTCTCTTTAAGCTTTGAGCTAAGGGTTGACAGAACTTGGGGGTCTGTTTCTTTCCTGATCGGCTGATTGGATGGGAACCTGTAGGCCTCCAAATAAGAACATAAGAAGAGCCCTGCTGGATCAGGCCAACGGCCCATCTAGTCCAGCTTTCTGTATCTCACAGTGGCCCCACCAAATGCATCTGGGAGTGCACAAGACTAGAGAGCTGTCTCCTGATACCACTCCCCTGCATCTGGCCCTTGAAGTACCCCGGTTTTATACCTGGAAATTACACATCTCCATCATGGTTTGTAACCTGTGATGGACTTTTCCTCCAGGAATCTGTCCAATCCCCTTTTGAAGGCATCCAGGCCAGGTGCCATCACCCCGTCCTGTGGCAGGGAGTTCCAACAACACACTGGGTAAAGAAGTATTTTATTTTGTCTGTTCTTACTCTCCCAGCCCGCAGTTTGAGTGTATGTCCCCTAGTTCTGGTTTTTTGTGAGAGGGAGAAGAGCGTCCCTCTATCCACTTTACTCATGCCCTGCATTATTTTGTACGTCTCAATCATATCCCCCATCAGGTGCCTTTTTTCCAGACTAAAGAGCCCCAAATGTTTTAGCCTTTCCTCATAAGGGAGGTCCCCCAGCTCAGTAATCATTTTAGTTGCTCTCTTCCCTGCACCTTTTCCAGTTCCAGTTCTTGGGCTTCTTCTTTCATCAGTCCTGAGCATCATGGACACCAATGTTTCTTTCCACCTCCCCCAGAGCAAGTCCAACCCCCCCCCGGGGAAATCCTTTGCAATTCCTTTAAATGTATATATCCCCTGCCCCCCCCCCCCACATCTCCAAAATGTCGCCCCCCCCCGAGCAAATTTTCTGAACAAAACACTGATGGAAACTCATCAGCTGTCAGAGGAATAGCTGCCCAGCAGAATCAGAAGAGCCATAAATCCCAAAGAAAGAAAGAAAGAAAGAAAGAAAGAAAGAAAGAAAGAAAGAAAAAAGAAAGAAAGAAAGAAAGAAAGAAAGAAAGAAAAGGAAAAGGAAAAGGAAAAGGAAGGAAGGAAGGAAGGAAGGAAGGAAAGAGAATTACATCATTAAAACTTATTAGGGAGAGGTCATCTACATCAGCTGATTTTCCCCCCAGCCATTTTTAAAAAAGCATGCTAGCCTCTATATTGTGGCTAAATGGCTCTTTTCAGCATGTGTTTCAGCTTATAGTGTATACTTATCTGTTTATGTTGCTGCCACAGTCACTGCTTTTTGCTAGTACTGCAAACTCAAGACGGCTGCAGGACAGTGCCAGTTTGTACTCTGGCTAACACCTGGGCGTTTTCTAAGCAAACTTGAGCTCGCCTTAATTATCTGTAACTTAGTGGAGAAGAAGAATGGATTAATCTTGAACTTGATGTACTGCTACTCCAGCAAAATCCCTTTTCTAAGCAGCTGGTGGGTCGGTCAGAGAGCAACTCAAACGAGGGCTTAGCGACCTGGTGAATTTTACAGTACAGCTCATATTTTGGAAGGTGCTATAGTCCCCGCCAAAAGGGCAATGTAAGACACAGGCATAGGTCACAGGAGGATTCGTTGCAAAAAGACAGTCATGCTGCAAGAAGTTGAAGGCAGCAGGAGATGTGATTTAAGAGATGAATTGAGCTACTGAAAGGAAGGCACAGCACTGAGTTTGCAAGACCTGAGCGGGCTCATTCATTATACTGTAGGCTCTTTTTGGCCATGACAAATTCATTAATTGATATTTAAGTGTGTGCCATCCTGGCGCTTCGGCCTTATGACCACCCTTTAAGGGTCCCCTGGGTAGAGGAGGTTCAAAAACTGGCTTTGCCCCTTTCTTCTTCTGGGACTATGCAGCTTGCCCACGGCCACACAGGCTGGGCCACGGGGAATCGAACTGCCCGTCTCTGGCTCCACTCCCAGTGACCTAAACCACTGAGCAGTCCAGCCACCTCACTCATTCCTAGGGGTGTCATAATCCAGAAGTGATTTGACAGCCCACAACAGCAGTGCAGGTGGAGCTCATAAATATATGGCTGCAGGACTATAGCTTTCTTGCACATGTGTTCCCCCAGCTATAACTTGGTACTTTTTAAAAAAATGTAAATAACAGCAGGGGGAGATGAATTGGGGTGGGGGGGGAGAGGTGAACTGACTGAGAAATGGTGTCATCTGTGAACCCCTGTAATTATGGCTCAGCTTGCAGATTTTTGTCCGCTCCCCATACAGCGATCTTCCCCCAAACTGCTGCCTTCCAGATGTTTTGAACATTAACTCCCATTTCTCCCTAGCCAGAATGGCCAGTAATTAAAACTGCTGAGAATGGTATCCCAAGACATCTGGAGACAGAGAAGACATAGATGATGGCACAGACATGATGTAATTAAACAGCAATAGCAGCTAGGAGATTTGTGCATCTGCTTAATTACTAATACTGTAATATACAAACTACTGAGTAATAGGTCCAGCCTGGGTCTGGGCGCTCTTATATCTAATTTCAGCTCAAAGGATGAACATTATTCAAGAGTATTTTGATAATGGGAGCTCTGCCAGTGTGTTTGGTTCAAGACATTGAAAGGATCTTCTTTGGGCCTTCATGCTGGATATAAAAAGATCTAACTTACTTCTGGTCTGGAGTGGCACTTGTGTGGGAGAGTTTCTTGACTTCCAAACACCGAATCCTTTGAACATGAACTGAGCCATTTACATCTTCGCGCCAGTATCTGAATAAGGCTGATTCTGGCAGAAGGCTCTTGCACTCTGCCTCTAAAACCCATCTACTGTCTGTGCATGGATGACAAGAGGTTGTCAAACTCATGCATCACTTTCCAATCAGGTGATACATTTGTGAAATAGCATACTTTTTCAAGACAAATGTGTTGTCTCTTGCACTGTAATCTCAGTGGCGGAAGAGTAGAAGTTCCCTTTGTGGGCAGGGGAGAGCACACCATTTTATTTATTCATTAATTTGCCACAGGCATTGGTTATTCCTTAACATTTCTTAATTGTTGGCTTCAATGCTTGTGTTCCAAACCTCTCCTTTGGATCTCCTTTGCATTTCTTCCAGATGAGCCAGGAGTTGGTGTTAAAGCAGAGGGAATCCAGCTTTTTACTTTGTTTTACAATACATTTGTATTTTACCTTCCTTCCATCACAAACTTCACAGCAGCATGCACAGAGGTGCCTCTGTGATTACCTGTTCAAGTACGAAACACCAAACTTGCTTATCATTAAGAATGTGGCTGGCATTATTTGCCGTCAGGTCACTCTCGCACACCTGTACCTGATGAAAAAGGTAAAGAGCCTGTGTCTGGGTTGATGTTGAGCTTCATCTGCACCCAACCCAGGCATGGCCAGTGATCATTATACCAATAGGAGTGCCAAAGGTTGTCCACCCCGCCATGTCATCACCTACACCAGGCCTTGTGCCTTCCAATGTGTTAAGAGTCATCAAAGGGTTTATATTGCCTTTATCAGTGATTCCCAACCAGGGGATCGGGACCCCTTTGGGGGTTGAACAACCATTTCACAGGGGTCGCCATGAGCCAGTGAAGAAAAAGGCACAAACGGCTTGGGTCTGGAGGAGGAAGGGGGGGAGAGTGAGTTACAGCTTGATAGGTTGGAGGGGATGTCAGTCAATGGCACCGGAGGCTGCGATTGGCTGAGGGTGCCTGTAGAGCAGGGGTGCCCAAACTTTTTGTAAGGAGGGCCAGATTTGGTGGCTGAGAATGTGTCAGGGGCCGGTTGCTCCCCGACCCTGCCACCCCACTGCAAGCCCCACTCACTGACCCATAAGCCCCACCCACTGACCCCTTGCAACCCCACCCGCAGGAAGGAAGGTCGGGACCAAGGGAGGAAGGTGGAAACCAAGAGAGGAAGGAAGGAAGGTGGGGAAGAAGGAAGGGAGAAAGGTGGGGACCAAGGGAGGGAGGGAGGAAGGAAGGTGGGGAACAAAGGAAGCACAGGGAGCTGTGGCCACAGGTCGCCCCTTGGAAGAGTGTGGGAGAACAGAAGTTAATGGGTTAATGCTCTCATAAGCTAGCTTGTACCAGCTTATCAGCAAGGCTTGCCATGCCTTAGTGGCATGCCAAAGAAGCTTAGGTCATGATGTACTCTGCGCATGCTCTAGGAATACAAGTGCTATTGTCTTAGTTATCTCTGGCTTGGCCAATTGTATCAGCTAGATGTGGCTTCATGCATACGTATTGTGACCTAGTTTTGTACCTAATAAAACAATTGCACCAGATATCAGTCTGCAGACTCCAGTTATTTCTAAACCGTACCACAGTTTAAGGGGGGCTGGCTTTCCCCCCACAAGAGGCGATTTGTGCGACTTTGCACCCCCCCAAGCTCCCCAGCGGTGGCGACGGCTTGGCAACGGCTTGCCCGCCAGCCCACCCCAAAGCTCCTTGGCAGTGGCAGAGGCCCACTGGCCTGCCCACCCTACACATTCCCCTGCGGTGCCGGTGGCGGCAGACCGCCCGTCCGCCCGAGCTTCCCAGCAGTGTCAGTGTTGGCAGAAGATTTAAAAAAAAAACATGGGGTGAAGGAAGGGGAGGGAGGGGCGGGCCAGCTAGCCACGGGCTACTCAGAATGGCCTGACGGGCTGGATTTGGCCCCTGGGCTGGACTTTGGGCAGGCCTGCTGTAGAGGGAACTTCTCTCTGGCCCCTGCAGCAGTGGCCTGCCAAAGGGGGCTTGTGGCCTCTTTCAAGCAGGGCCAAGGGGTCACCACAACATGAGTACCTGTCTTAAAGGGTCGCGGCATTAGGTAGGTTGGGAACCACTGCCTTAAATAAGCAGGTTAGGGAACATGGACACAAGGCCTGTTGTGTAAACCAGTACAGGTCCAGTAAGCTGGTGTGTAACCCAACACCACAGTCTCTACACTACAGACCTGTTTTGTTGTCAGCCAGGCAATGCAAGTACCCCATTGCCCGTTCTCAAGCTTGTTATGTTTTATCTCCTCCCTTGCCCCCTGTCTAGATATCAGCCCTTCTCCCTGAAGTTGCATCTGGGACTTGTCAGTCCCCCCGCCCCCCGCGTTCCTGAAATAATTTCCATCGTGTGTCATCTGAAAGCCTTATTGTTTTCTCTTATCACTCTTCTTTCCTGTAACCAGGGGAAATATTCACTGACACCACACCTTTGAGTCCAGGCAGAAGCCGTCTCCAGAAGCCACTTTCCTTTTAATGGTTTTCCAATTGCATGCACATTCATCTCATGCTTTTCAGTTTACAGAAGGGCATTTTAAAAATAGTTTATGTTTGAACCGACAGAGGGGTAGAGCATGTTTCATGATGGACATCTTGAGGAGAATCATAGAATAGTGAAGTTGGAAGCGGGGGGGGGGGGGGGGGGGGCTGCCAGGCCATCAAGTCCAACCCCCTGCTTTCATGCAGGAATACAGATCAAAGAATATCTGCCGGGGGGGGTTGTCCAAATTTCTCTTGGATGCCTCCAATGTTGGAGCACCCACCACCTCTTGAGGTGATTGCTTTCATTGCCACACTGCTCTAAGAGTTAGAAAGTTTTTCCTGATATTTCGTTGAAATCTGGCTTTCGGTAACTTGGGCCAATTATTAAATGTCCTACACAGTGGGATCAACAAGAACAGGTCCTACCCCATCCTCTGTATGACAGCCCTTCAAATATCTGAAAAGTGCTCTCATTATCTCCCCTCAGTCTCCTTTTCTCCAGGGTAACCATGCCCAGTTCTTTCAGTCTTTCCTTATAGGACTTGGTTTCACAGCCCCCTGATCATCCTTGACGCCCTCCTCTGACCTTGTTCCAATTTGTCAGCATCCTTCTTGAAGTGTGGTGTCCAGAACTGGACACAATACTCAAGGTGAGGCCTAACCAGTGCTGAATAGAGGGGGGACGATCACCTCATGAGATTTGGAAATTTTACTTCTCTTAATGAAGCCTAAAATAGCATTTGCATTTTATTATGGACACATCACACTGTTGGCTCGTATTCAGCTTTTTTATCTGCAAGAATTCCAAGATCTTTCTCACTTCTAGTATTGCTGAACCAGGTGTCCCCCATCTCATAACTGTGTGTTTGGTTTCTTCCTTCTAGGTGCAGCACTTTGCACTTCTCCCTGTTAAATTTCATTCTGTTGGTTTCAGCCCAGTGCTCCAGCCCATCAAGATATTTTTGAATTTAGTTCCTGACTTTCAGGGTATTAGGTTTTCCACACAATTCTGTGTCATCTGCAGATTTGACAAGCATTCCCTGCATTCCTTTGTCCAAGTCATTAATTAAAATGTTGAGGAGCACCAGACCCAGGACAGAGCCTTGGGGTACCCCACTTGTTACCTTCTCTCACTTAGAGAAGGAATCATTAATCATCACCTTCTGTAGCCAATTGTGTATCCACCTTACACTTGACCTATCCAGCCCACAGCTAGTTAGTTTGCTATTCAGGATATCATGGGGAACTTCGTCAAAAGTTTTGCTGATGTCAAGATATATTGCATCTACACTACAGAATGGGGAATGGGTGGAGCATGTGCATTAGAGGCATAAAGATTTTTCTAATAGAATTTGGAAGTTTCTGAAATGGTGTTCATGCAGGCACACAGCCCATTTGTGTGGATACACAGAGGCCACAATGAAGAATGCCATTGTAGCCATGAATTGTGGGGAAGAGAATCTAGTTTCTGTGCTTTCTATTCAAAACAGAACTGTAACCTGACAGTGCAGGAGAGGGCAATCTGAGGATGGTACATGCCAACGTTGAGGAAGAAACGGTAAGAAATTGTTTATTTATAAGAGCTTGAAGTTTGATAAGTTACATCCAACAGTACGAAAGATCACATCCAGTCCCTATTACTTGTGGGGCATCTTTTTGGAAAGTCTGTTATATTAGGTCAGGGTCAAACTGTAGTAATGTATATATTACTCATAATAGTAATTGTGCAGTTCTGATGATTTTAACTCACTAAGCTCATGTGCTTGGTGCCACATATTTTCAGAATGCGGGGCCTGTTTACTGATTTTATGTGGAAGAAACTAGGAGGAAGGGGTAGAAAGGAAATGTTGTGAAAGGAGACCTCGTCGATCTCAAGAAACATAATAATACAGTATTGCTTTAAAAGTCTAAAACCCTGTTAAGAACAAATGGGTTGTGCTGATGTGGCCTTATGTCAAAGAGAACATTTATTGGTCAACAGACTTCGGAAACATTTGTATTGAATCTGTGCTCAACTGTAGATAGATAAACGTCTGTGAAGATTCTCAGTCATCCAGGTTCGTTTAACTGGGAGTTGAGTCATGGCTACTGGACTTCTTTTTTTTTTTTGAGAGAGAGAGAGAGAAAGATAGAAACGTTTCGCTGTTCATCCAAACAGCTTCATCGGTCTGAATACAGCTAGTGCAAGAGACCTTCTTATAGTCAGCTTGACCTCTTGTCCCCTGGTCTGATTGCATTTGAAGGAAAAAGGCCACTCTTTCAAAGATGAATGTACAATATTAGACAAAGAATAGGCTCGTTTGAGAGGGAGTAAGGGAAGCCATTCATGTTAGCATTGAAAATCCCTCCCTCAAAAGAGGTGGCCCGGCATAGTAAGGCTAAACAGGCTGTACTGGCAAATCAAGGAGCCTGGTCACAGCTAACGACCCATTCTTGATGGGTTTCAGCACCTTAGGCCATTGTTTACCTTAAGGTGGTGGACAGGCTGTCTCCCTTGAGCCTATTCAGGCTTTGTACTTTGAAATCAGACCAGGGGACAAGAGGTCAAGCTGATATAAGTAGGTCATTAGATTCAGACCGATAAGCTGTTTGGATGAACAACAGCGAAACCTATCTCTCAAAAAAAGATGTAGACTCAACTCCCAGTTGTAGATAGAGAAGTGCTGGCTTGTTTATAAAATCAAAGCCATGTACAAATCAGACTTTTAAAAAAATGACCGTGGGCATCAGCCTAGTCTGCAAGTCCATTTTAAATTAGCACATTTGTTTTAATACGTATCTGGTACAAATTCTCCAGTATTTCACTGGCGTTCTTATTATATTTTCATTTTCCCTACAACCATTTTTCAAGTTGCAGTTTGCAGTAATCATCAGTACATACTCACACACAATAAAGCCACTCCTATATACTAACTCAGGAGAGCCAAATTCAAGCCACCCACTCAGAAGTAGCATCTGTGAGCTGGAAATATGCTTGTTGGCTACTTACATCTTGTCATGCTCATCAGTCTGTCTCTTGCCTGTAAATTCTGGCTCCAGAATCTTTTCATTAGTGCATTTCTCTACCTGGCCTTCATGGTTTTGCCTATTTCTCCTGTTGAACCCTGTCAGCCTAGGAGAAAGCAAATTAAATCTCCCTGCCCCTCTTTTGAATCACAATCTGCTGCCTCTGTGTCACTCATCTTGCTTGGAAACCCACTTTCCCCCAAAAGCACATTGTTGTGTGGTCTTGAGGCAGGAGGGCACATTTGTTGGCTATGTAAAAGAAAGCAACTGGAAAACAAATGCTATTAAAAATCCAGAATAAAATCGTGGCAGATGGAGACATACACCTGTTGGTCCAGAGCCCTACAATGTCTATTAGCTCCTCAAACAGATGTCTGACACTCTGAGGTCATATTCTCATCATTAGGTGATTACAATAGCATAGGGAGTGGATTCAGGTTGGTGAAATGTTCGCTTAAATGATATTAATACCCCTCCCTATGGAAGTGTGGAGTAGAGATGGGCACGAATTAAAAAAATGACGTTTTGTTTGCCATTTGTCATTTGTCGGGTCCGTTTCGGTTCGTTTCCATTTTTCGCAAATTTTTGCAAAAAAATCATTTTCGTTCGTTTTGTTACTGTTTCATTACCATTTATTTCATTTTTTGTGATTTTTTTTAGCATTTAAAGCAGTTCACTGTATTGCAGTAACGAAAGCGAAATGCACGACAAAATGTCCGGTGTTTCTGTTCGTTTCGTTTCATTTTGGAGACAAAATTCGTTTGTCGTTTCGTTGCGTAACAAAACGAAAAAACAAAACGAAACGAAAAATTGTTCGTTTCGTGCCCATCTCTAGTGTGGAGGCTAAAGCCATGACCTAGCAATTATTTGGCAAGAAAGTGAGTACACAGTCGTGCCTAAACCATCTTTTTGTGGCTCAATGGAAAAGCAAGACCATGTATAAGAAGTCAAATGCATGCTATTCTCCACTCAGACTTGTTCCCCCTGCACAGACCTAGATGACTAGAGAGAACCATTTTTATAGCTTATAGTTCAAGTCAATGCATTAAGTTTTCTATAAAGAAACATGCATTTCTATCGCACGTATATGTGTCCAAAAATAAACCTTAAGCTCTTGATGTATCCTTTGGATGAATTCCAATGTCATTTTCTCTACCTGATTTGACAAAATTCACTCAAGTAACCCATGCAATGGAATGCCTAATGCATATAACAAATGAAATAACACATCCGACCCAAGGAACAATGGCAAAATAAAACTTTGATGACCCTTTTAAAAACACTAAAACCACGTTATAGGCTTCAAGCAACATTGCCAGGCCAAGTCAGCAATGGACCTCAGTCAAGAGCAACAGCTAGAATTTATTACTACAACTGGAGCCAGTTCCAAACCCCCATCTTCTGCCATTTCATTATTAATTTCAATTTATAAATTATCTCCACCTGACATGGCATTCGATGAGGAGGTCATCCTGACCAGCCACAAGTTTGGCAGGGATGTTATCTGAATTTGGGGATGGGAAAATATTGGTTTTGGAAACATGGTTTAATGCACAGATATGAGTGACTACTTCATCCCTTGCAGCAGAGCATCTGGATAGTCTTCCCACTGCAGGCCAAGTTTTTCCTTGCTTGCTTCCTTATTTATTTATTTAAAACAGATTTTACCCTGCTTTTCACCTTAAAATTTTCCAAGGAGGCTATTATTATTAAAATATTACATTTAAATCTAACAGTGAGTAGGTAAATGCTAAAAAGGATCAAATAAATACTAAATAAAAACATTAGCAACATCAAAAAAAAACAAAAATATTCTGCTTATGAACTGCCCCACAGTGCTTAAAGCACTCTCTGGGTGGTTTACAATTTTAATTATGCAGGCTACACATTGCCCCCCTCCCCCTGCAAGGCGGACACTCCTTTTACCAACCTTGGAAAGATGAAAGGGTAAGTGAACCTTGAGCCGGCTGGCTACCTGGGATTGAACCCCAGGTCTTGAGCACAGTTCTAGCTGGTGTTCCAGCAGTTTAACCACAGCACCACAAGGCTCCTTGTTGCTTTAAAAACACATTTAAAGCAGTGAGGCACAACAATTCATTTTAAAAACTCTTCAGGCAGCTAGTCACTTGGGGAAAGCTTGCCTGAAGAGAAAGGTCTGTTTGCAGGCCAGCTTAAGTCTCCTGTGGGAGGGAGTTCCAAAGTTTAGGAGCAACTACAAAAGTACTCTTCCATGTCCCCACCAAATACACCTGTTAAGATGGTGGGGCTGAGAGAAAGGCCTCCTCCCATTATGATCTTACCACCTGGGCAGGCTCATAAAGGGAGACAGTCCTTGAGATAGCTTGGACTGTTGAGGACTTTACAGGTTGGAGCCAGCTCTCTGAATTCTGCCCTGAAACGGGTTGGCAACCAGTGGAGTTACTGCTTAGTGATTAAGTATCCTGACTCAACTGAGAAACATATGTGATCAAAGAGTCAAGATGTCAAGGATTATGCCTGGGCTGCTCTTAATTACAACATGGCAAACACAAACCACAAGCTAGCAGAGTTCAGTGGACTGGAGTCCTGTGAAAACCAGATTTAGGTGGACCTAACACAGCTAGATGCTGACCACAGTTCACTAGTCAAGACAAGTATTTCAGGAATTCCAACAATCTGAATCTTCGCAGGCATATTTATTAATCAAGGGGCCAAGCCAATTTCTAGCCACCTTATGATTTGCTTTTAAGCAAATGGAACAGGATCAAAAGATGACCCAAAACAGAACATTCTTTGCAAAGAGGTGTTTTATAATAAGGATCAGTTTAAGAAGTTACTGTACTTGTGATTTATCTGTGATGCAGTGGAAATATTTTTCAAATGTTGATTAAAAAAAACAGATGAACATTAAGAAAATATTACTTCTGCTTTCATTACAAGAAGTCATTGAAACAAGAGATGAATACCAATCTCTTGATCAGTTTTCTCCCTCCCTCCCTCCAATACTCTTATCTGCTACACCACACTGGCTCTTGTATTACACTTGCACCAGTCTAAATCTACAACAGGAGTCTGGCCATTACTTTAGTACCACAACATGGAGTGTCACTGCAAGACCCTCTTCATGTTACTTGAAGGTTCTTTTCTGGTGGACTGACTGAATAGTTACTGTACATCTGGCATCAGAGTCGATTAATACTGACATGATACAATGCAGTCAGAACATAAATTGGGTCTTATGAAATTTCTTTTGAGGTATGCAGTTAAAATATGCAAAGATTTTGAGAGGTGACTAATGAAAGAAGCTGTAGGAGTGAGCTAGGACAGTCAATGTTTTGATGGCTTAGAACAAACAGAAAAATAATCAGCAGGTAATACAGTGTAGTGTTTATTGTATGTAATGGAAGGTACATCTGAATTTCAAAAATTTAAAACATATAAAAAGTGGTTAAAGGGCTAACATTTTATCAACATTTGATAAATGCATAAGAATGTTTATTATACAGCAGAGTACAATGTAGTGTTAATGCCAATGGGCACCATGGAAATTAGTCTTTAAAAAAATTCCACTATGTAGGCTTTATACAAACAAAACCACTTGCTGCTGTGTAAGACTGTATGGAGAGGATTGTTAAAAGATGAGCAGTCCTATAACATTTCCAACATTAGATAGCATCTGAATCAAGAACATTGGTGAGTTTTAAACAAAAAAGTAAAAATGCTGTAATTCACAGAAATGCACATCCAAATCATGTTTCTGATCAGAACAATAGGTACAGATTATAACTCTCCCTATATGAAATAATTTACACACAGGTAAAACCTAGGACCACTAAAATAATCACTAAATAGATTTCTTCATAAAGATAAACAAGCCATTATGATTTCTGCATGATCAAATATGAAAAAAAATAGTTATAGTGTTTCTCTTTTTTAAACGGAATTGTAAAATAAAAAAGAATAATTTCAGCAAATGTGCAACTTAAAATCAGCCAAGCTTATATTGTAGTACAACCATATTAAAAACCACTGTTCAGAAATAACAACAGCATTTGGGAAAAAGTTTATAATCCACAAAACTTTTTGCCAGGCCATAAAGTAAAACAGCTCCACTGTTTACGGGTAAAACTGAGGCAACATAGATGCGTGCATAATTTGTCTCCAGTTAACTAGATACTCAGGCAGAGGATGTGATGCTTTGTTTGTACACAGCATGGTAGGCATTTCGTAGCAAGACGTAAGGAAAGCAGGACTCCAAGAGGTCCATGGTCAGGAATGGAGACTCCTGCACAATCTGCCATGAGAGAAGAGACAAAATGAGAAACCTGCCATCCAGCAGAAGGCACAACCATGGAGGAAATAGACTCCTGCGACTCTCCAACCATTTGACTCTCCAACCATTTCTCGGGAGGAAGAGGCTGACAAAAAAAGTACCACTTCCTGCTTCCCAACCATTTTTAAAAAACAATGACTATGACCGTAGACTTTAATTACTTTGAGAGCTGAAAAGAAAGAGACAATAAAGCAATGGCACTTGCTGGCGAGGTACTGTTTCATGTATCTGCTTTTCCATTCTATTTAAACGACCACCTATTGTGTGCCACCAGACATATTTTCTCCCCTCTCCTGTGAACAGGCCAACACAGATGTACTCAGTCTATTCTCCTTTTGCCCATCACAAACCTAAGTATTTACAGCAATTCTGTGTGATTCATTTTTTGTCTCAGACGATCAACTGAAATCAATCCTACCTCTCTGTGAGGCACGTAGATTTGTAACTAGGCAATGCAGGCACACTCCAGAGGAGTCAGAGAGCATCAGGTTAGCTCCGTTTTCTTTCTCTGAAGTAAAACTCTTACTACCCCAAGAGGCAGATGGGCCCTGAAGATGGAGTGCTTTCTGCCAATGTCAGTTGGCAGCTCTTTGTCAACATTCCCCTTCAGCTACCACTCTATTTTCAATGCACTGATTTAATGTGAGATTGCAAGTTTTCAACCTCTTTAAGGAACAAACTCAAAAAGAACCTGATGTTGCTGCTTTGTGCCATATCTACAAAATGCACATAACACAAAAAACAGTAATCCACTGGCTGGGAGTGGGAGAGGAAAAGATAAGAGAGACTCAAGAGAGGGAGAGTTCAAAGGAGTTTTTGAAACATTTGCCATGATATACTCGGCAGTATTTCCACTGTCTGAAACTGTACATCAGAGTGCCTACTGAAATCTCTTTGTGAACATATGATGTGCCATCAGAAACTATAATTAGGATGAGAACGTACCATGTCTAGAAGCAAATAAACAGATTCTCTGTTCCTTGTAGTGGTTTTGTCTGTCTCCTGGCCAATTTTCAGAAGACTAGAGGATGCCAGCTGCAAAACACACATGTAAAACCATTAGTATCTTTTCTGCTGTTTGGAAGCTCAACTCTGAAACTTAATTTTCAATGCACTTTCTATTTCAAATGAATTATCATTTGCAATCTTATGAAATGCAACCAAATTCCTGGACATTTTGTGGTGATGAAAAGAATAAGACAAGTTACACCTTTTCATTTGAATAAGGGATTCCCTGGCTCAGATGATGTAGAAATTGAAGCTCACACGTGTTTGCAATGTATTTTCAAAACCTTTACAAATACCATTACAGTCATAGCCATGCAGAGAAAAACTACAGTAACTTTTTTGCTTGAAAAAATAAGTTGAAACAGTGAATCTTCGTCACAGGACAGCTGAAAGCCTTAGTAAAACTACTTTCCACAATAGTCCAACCTGAATAATTGTACATACAGCCAAAAATTCTTTGAGACGGTCTTCAATGCTTCCCTTGTGGATGGTAAATAAAGCTGCAGCTATCTGATTGATGGCTTTGGCCAGGCAATGGATGTTGTTGCAGTGACCTAAACAAAAACAAGTTTCTGACATTACTTCAGTATTCCTTCACAATCTGAGCACCTTAGCTGAGCAGAAGATATAGCAGCAATGAAAAATTTAGCAAGGGATTAACTGTCAAATATTCTATAGAGGGCTTTAAAACTTTCCATTTAATAAGCATCCGGGAAAGACACTCAATGTTTAATGTATAAATCAAACTTGAGAACCACGTTGATTTTTCAAATCTGGGTTTCTTCCTGATTTGTCAGCATTAAGCACCTGATTCCTATTGGATATCAAGAGAGTACTGCCGTTATTCAAAGTTCTTGTTTTAACATGAATAGCATAAAAATAGCACCAAAATATGGAGGAATTATAAATGCTTAATAGAGATATCTAAAATGAGAACTAGTACTAACTCTTCTTCCACATAGTTCTCAGCACCCCCTGCCCACCCAAATAAATGACTCCACTCAGGTTTAAGGTTTCACAATCAATAGGACATTTATGTGGAAGGGTAGAATACATTCTTGGTCAGGATCCCTAGAACCCAAATATGGCTGAGGTGAGAGATTTTCATTTCCTCTTTCAAAGCAACCATTGTGAGATATAAAATTGACTTACTATTCAACACCAAAAGGGACCAAACACCAATACCATAAAGTGAAAGCAAATAAATATTCCAGATGCACATTTAATAGAATTTTCCCTAGAACAAATCTTCACACCAGTTTAATTTGTCTGAATATTACCTTCAATAGCCGGACTGTACTGAGACATCACATTACTGGCCAGGGTTGGTAAGGAGACAGCCACAAAGACCATCAGAAGGCAGGCAATTTTATATTCTTCCTCTGGACTAATGTTTTCTAAAAAAATATAGACCAGAAGATCACTTGCAACTGAGTGAGTTCCAGAATGGAAAGTTCTTGCTAAGTCACAACACCAAAGCCAATACTTAATCAAATGGCTCCATGAAAATAAGTCATAACTATAAGTGGCAGAAAAAATGCGTCTATTCAGGACACAAGATGTGGCAAAATAGTGAAATAAAGACATCAGTTAACATGTTCTGCTGCTATTTGTCTTTGAGTTACCAAACATTAGATACCCAATGCTTATTTCACCAAGCCATTAGATGTTTTAAACTAGTCATTAGATTGTTTTAAACTGTTATTTTAGTGGTTTTAATATGATGTTTTATAGTTTTAATATATAAATATATATAGTAGTATCTCGAATTACAAATGCTCCTAAATGCAAAAAAAAAATCGAAACACGAAGGGAAATCTCTCCAGGGCGCAATGTACCCTGGGAATTGAAGTCTTCCACGAAAACCACGAGATACAAACAATTCCTATGGGATGCCTCGAGATACGAAAATTTACAGTAGTGACCAACTCTTCGTGACCCCATGTTCATGGAGTTTTCTTGGCAGGAGTACTGGAGTGGTTTGCCAGTTACTACTCCAGGTGCCTACAGCACCTGGTATTCCCTGGTGGTCTCCCATCCAAGTACTAACCAGGGCCGACCCTGCTTAGCTTCTGAAATCAGGCGAGATCGGAATGTGCGTAGGGCACATTCCATTTTAGTTAATGATAAGCAGTGATAGCAATGCTCTGGACGAATCAAGGATATATATATAAAACACAGGGGATATAGCTCCTTCATGTGAAAGGTTTTTGTAACGGCCAGTGGACAAGTTCAATAAACTTAATCATAAGGCATAGGATTAGCTGCAAATAATCCAAAACTGCTGCCACCCACACAGACACACAGAGAGATCTGTTCAAAGTATTCATGCCTCTTTCATTCTATTTCTATTCTGTATAGGTTATTGATAAAACATGGGGGAAACCACAAACAACACAGGAGCAACAGTGCTCCCAAAGTAGTAGTTTCGACTCTGGATTCTATTTGGTGTGTTACGATTACTGTTGACAAAGCAGGAAACTTGTAAAAAAGTAAAATCAGAACAGTTTGCCTTTAGTTTAGTTCACAATATGAGTAACAGTATACACAAGGATCAGAGCACCTACAGTATCTGGAACACAGCAACCTACCTGACTTTTGAGAAGAAAGAGCTACAACCAGGGCAGGATCTATCTCACATGGCAATCCTGCAGCTGATGAGAGCTCATATACATTCATGGCAACCTGAGAACAAGAATATTAACACAAGACTGAAACATGCTATTAGAATTCTGTGAAATATGTCAGGAAGGACAAGTTGTGGCAACTTTTTACATAGGTATATTCAAGAAAGTTGAAGACAGGAATATAGAGGAATGGAATTGCTTTTTTATGTGGCAGTATTCTGTCTAGCTTACAGTAAAAAGCTGAATCAACATTGCTTTAGCTACCTAACTGCAACCTTTCTCACACAGCAGCCTTCTGGCAAAATGTTCATCCTCTCTTAAAAGTTTAGTATCTAAGTTATGTAATAATTGCAAGCTACATCTAAATGCCCTCATATTGTATCTACACAGACTTTGTTCTAGATAACTCCTCTCCCCATGCTTATATAAAAAGGGTACACTATTAGACCAGGGTATATCTCCAGGCTGCTTTCTGAAGCACAGAGACTCCCCAGATAAATAAGGCTAACAGTAAACCAAGAACAAACCACTACAGCTTTTTGTTGCTTATACAAGCCCATAGTGGCATCAGGTCAACTTGCTGACCCTGCCTCCCACCAGGTTATTGTTAATTACAGTTATCTAGTTCTAAAAGAGTAGTGACCTATTTTATTTTGGGTAAAATAACTGATCTTGCCTTAATGTCAACTAATTAAGGAAGCCTTGTCTCTGTGTATACACTTCCTTGATCAGACATCTGGAAATAACCATCACTCAAATCAAAGTGTGGAGCTTCATTCCAGGAAGTGAGTGAGTGAGTGTGAGTGTGAGTGTGAGTGAGTGAGAGAGAGAGAGAGAGAGAGAGAGAGAGAGAGAGAGAGAGAGAGAGAGAGAGAGAGAGAGAGAGAGAGAGAGAGAGAGAGACTCAAGTCTTTCCTGTTCAAGTAAGTTCATTAATACAAAGAAAGGCACTTTACATAAAAATAGAATGGATAAGCAGTACTCTTTCAGAAATAAATAACCTCAATGCTAATTAAAGAAAAAATAAAGACAAGCCAGGAAAACATCTAGATGCTGCTACAGACCCACATAAGCAACAGAGAAGCAGAGAAGAAATGATTCTTTTTTTCTTTTTTACCTTTTAATAAAGTGCTTCGTTTGCAAGTGTAATAAAACATTATTACATTCTTATAAAGATTAACATAAAAATTAACAATACTGCAGTAAATTAATCACTGTAACTATGAAAATTAATTTTACTATTTAAAAAAAATAGTCAGCCTATTTGGCCTCATCCTCCCACTCTGACCATGCCCCCAGGGAGTGCAGCCCTTGGTGGCTAGCCAATAAAAAAAAAGTTCACTTACTTTACAGCTATATATACCAATGGCTCTCATAACCTTTTGAAAAACAAGGAAACTGGGATTGGAACTTGATACAGAAGCGTGATGCTATTTAAACCTTACTGCATTTTAGTGGGATTTACAGAGACATCTAGCCCAAGTGAGAACTCCATTACACGCATACCATTTTGCCCCCTTTCCATTTTTTAGTTCAAACAAAAGGATTCATTAGAATTCATTACACCTCGCAATTTATTACCTTCATATCAGTCTCCCTTGGAATGTGATCCTTAAAGTCTTCAATTGAACTTACAAGGAATGGAATGTGATAAGACAAGACCTAATATAAAAGAACAGGTACCAGTGTAAATTCACTTCCTCAGACATCAAGGTTTTGTTTTTAAAAACCCACTGGCATCCTTGATTTATGGAAGTCACCTAATATAACACCCTTGACAACATCCTATTGAGTTGAACAAGTCAAATGCCCAGCAGCGTCTGTATAATAAAAGCTTCCACTTTTTAAAGGCATTATGGTACAGCACTGAAGGTTTGATTCTCTTAATAATGGTATTCACAGCCCTTTCTTGGTGTCAGTCAGAAGTGATTAGCACTGAATAATTATATTTCTATATTAGTTCAGTTTTATTAAATGTTCATTCATTCATTCATTCATTCATTCATCCATTCATACATCTGCTCACTCAGTTTATTACATTTAAAACCAATCTTAACCAAATGAGATCTAGAACAACAATTTTATGTACTTCAAGTTTAACAGAACAGTTGTAATGCCAATTACTGTACTTACATCTCTAAGTGCTTCTTGGGCCAGTGACCGGAAAGACAAGATAACACCGATAATTGTCATCCTTTTCAAAACACTGTCAACAGCTGGAAAAAAATAATTGGTGGTGCCTGTGAAATAACAACTCCCATATGTTTTGAAATATCAACATGTGTTTAAAAAATTTCACAAGTCTTATTTTCTACTGGGTAAATGAAACATAGCAGGACAAATTCTCAAAATAGTATTGGTTTATATACTGTATATATATCTATATCTTTCGGTCACTCCAATTTATTTTTGGGTCCAGATCCGGGGGCTGGATTTAACCTGCATTGCTTGAGGCCTAAGTCTTCATATGTCTTGTTTATGAAGGCAAATGGAGCTTTGTGTTGGTGCTAGAGCCACAAAAATTGGCTGAGATCCATGTAGGTACAATGTGGAATAAAATATAAACCTGCAACACACACCTCAAGATTACCATCACAATCCCCACAATCTGAACCCGTGAGGGTGACTACATGAGATACAGTACCCCAAAGAGCCTTGCTTGGCACCTTTAAAAACAATCACTTATGATAAAAGGTATGTTTTAATTGTTGTATTTTTCAGTTTTACCAGGCCTTAAGGCAGTGGTGTCCAAACTTTGGCCCTCCAGATGTTTTGGACCAAACTCCCACAGTCCTTTGTCACTGGCAATATGGGCTTGGAACTCTGGGAATTGTGGTCCAAAACATCAGGAGGGCCGAAATTTGGACACCCCTGCCTTAAGGCTTTATTGTTTGAGCATCTGCAATATCCTTACCTTAAAACATTGGGGTTACAGCCAGTCAGCTCTGACGTGATGTCACATCAGGGGTCCTCAACGTTTTTAAACAGAGGGCCGGTCCACCACCCCTCAGACACCACTGGGGGCCGGACCACAGGGGAGGGAGGGGCAAATGGGGCCACCACCACCCCACGATCAGCCCATGATCAGTGCATCTCCGCCCCCGCCCCCCCGCAAATGCCTCCTGCTCCGGGTTGTGCCACTGCTGGGATCCCTCTGCTGCGCCTCCTCCTCCTCCTCATCATCATACAGTGGCAGCGGCTGGAGCAGCTCTCCTTGCTTCCTTCCTTCCTTCCTTCATTGCATCGGGAAGGAGGTGACAACCCAGGCAAGCTCAGGCCCCTCATCACCTTCTAGGCGGCCACTCAGGATGAGGAGCAGCAGCCGCAGCAAGGCTGGCACCACTGCACACAGATCCAGCTGTGCACCCTGGCCATCATGCCCTTGCTGCGCCCGGGAGGGAAAGCTGCCTTCTCTCTTGGCCCAGGCCGGCCGGGCCTGACTTGATGCACCACAAGTGAGGGAGGGAACGAGCAAGGGCTGGGAACTGCCTCAGCAATAGAAGCAGCTGTGGAGGCTGGCTTGCTTGCGAAGCAGGGGGGGGGAGGTGGGGGGGTCTGCAATTGGTCCCGGGGGGCAGATTCAGGACCCTGAGGGGCCGCATCCGGCCCCCGGGCCTTAGGTTGAGGACCCCTGTGTCATATAATGAAATCAGTAACATCGTTGCAGTAAATGCACTTTGTTTCTATCAGACTTCTAGTGCTTTATCAGTGCCCACGTGCTTGTTTTATTGACTGGCACGAGTATAATTCTTTATGCTGGCTTTCTACATGTCAATTCCACAATCAATATTTTTGACTTTTCTTTTCATTCTTTATTTACTCTTTGTTGCTTTAGTTTGTGAACATTTTTCTTAACGAGTACTTCATAGCTAGCTAACTAAATACTTACATGACAATCTTTTGAAGAGAGCTGCCATCTGATCCGGTTTGTCAAAACTGGTCCTCATTTGTGTTAGCACTTCAACATTCTCTACCACAAGTTTCTAAGACGAAGCAAGATCTCAGGTCAGGCATAGATCTGAGTATAGTAATAAGTGCATGCTTTAGGACATTTCAGGGTGGCAAGCAGGAAACAGAGCTCATGAAATCCAGATGTTCAACTCCCTAACGAGGGGAATCACGCCACTATATCAAGTACAACCCAACAATACACCACACAAAAAGCAGTGCAATGACAGAAGGTCCCTCTAACTCACAGTTTTTGCTCTTATCCTCTGGTTAAACTTGTACTGGGGTCCTTTAAAGCAAAGGGACAGCAACCGGAAGGTTCCTGGCACATTCTAAAAATGGCACAGGGATTTTAAGGTGCATCCACTAAATGCCATGCCTAATACATTCTAAGACCATTTTCAAGAAACTGTCCCCAGGCACAGAGGAAGCATTCCACTTCAGGCCATAGATCTCCACATGAGAAGGGCCATCTATTGTGGTTAAGAAATGAGGCTATCTTTGCTGTCCTCTATCTGTTTTTCTCAAGCAGCACAAGGCAGCTGAACAATGCCAGACCCTAAACACACCCACACCCACACCATGATAAAACCTTTGTATTTCATGAAAACAGTAAATGCTGTTTTGGTATTTTACAAGGCTTCCCTGATGAACGCAAAAGTGCCTCAAAAACCTGAGACAATGCAAAAGGCTGGGGCAAAAGTGAGTTCTTTCAATTCGGTCCATGTATTCTTGCATTTGGGTTGCAATACCTATTTTGCTTTTAATGAGGAGAGAGCCAAGGCCAGGGAGAATCAATGATTACCTTGAGTTCAGCCACCTGTGAAGAAATGTGCCACATAAGACTTTCACTCAAAAACTTCATGCCATAGGGACCGAGGAGCTCTGACAGGGCTCTCATTTCTGAGGGGGGGAAAAGAAATGCACCCATAATGATTCAAACTAATTATGCTATCGTATCTAATAAGAATGACATATTTTTGTTACTGTTACAGTAAGATCAACACATTCAAGTTCCAACTAACTGTAACACAGTAGGACCCCCATATCTGTGGGGGAATAGGTTCCTGGACCCCCCCCCCCATTGGTACCGAAATTCGCAGATAAGAGCTAACTCTTATCCAGGTTGGAAGTGGTGGCAAAGGAGCCAGGGGTGAAAGTGGTGATGCTGCGTGGCCACTGGCTCCGGCACTATGTTATTGGTGGGTGCTGTGAATGCCTGCAGGCCACGCGGGCACCACTTCCACCACCGCCAGAGAGGGGGGGGATACAAATAATCCCCCGCCAGGGAGGGAGGGGAGAAGAGCAGTGAAGAGCCATCCCCCTCCTGCCCCGCAACCCCGGTCTGCCCCGTCCTCACCACCACGCCAGCACGGCAACATGAGGGAAATAGAGTTACGAGTACGTACTGGATGTCTCCTCAGCAGTTGTCACGGCGACGCTGGCTGCAGCATCAGTGGCGGCGGCAGAAGAGCCACCTGTGTGGCCTGCAGGCGTTCACAAGGCTAGGCGGGCGCTTCTTCCAACGCCACCACCGATGATGCAGCTGCCATAACCGTGACAACTGCTAAAAAGACAGCCGGTACGTAACTCCATTTCCCCCATGTTGCCGTGCTGGCATGGTGGTGAGGGCAGGGGCAGACTGGGGTTGCGGGGCAGGAGGGGGATGGCTCTTCACTGCTCTTCTCCCCTTCCTCCCTGGCGGGGGATTATTTGTATCCCCTTCTCTGGAGGTGGTGGAAGTGGTGCCCGGGTGGGAGGGGGAATGGCCCTTTACTGCTATTTCCCTCCCTCCACGGTGGGGATTATTTGGATCCCCCTCTCTCAACACCATGGCCAGCAGAAACCCGCCTGCCCACAACATCGGTGGTGGTGGTACAGCAGAGGTCCACAGACTGCCACAGTCCCAGCCCCTCACACCCCTGTTCATCAACAGCGGATAACTGAATATGCAGGTGGCGAATTAGCGAGTACATGGGTGGTACTATATAGCTATATACACTAATTTATACATTTAACTAAAAATTATAGGCCTTTGAGACAAGAAACAGACTCTCAATGTTTTATTTACCCATATATACTCGAGTATTAGTCGAGCCGAGTATCAGTCAAGGTCCCTAATTTAACCCCCCAAAATTGGGGAAACTTATTGACTCGAGTATGTCTAGGGTGGGAAATGCAGCAGGGCCTGGCAGCTCCTCTTTGTGAGCTGGGGGAGTGGTGTGTGATGTTTAAAATGACTTTTAGCCACTGAACCAAGCACTTGCCTCGGTGGCTAAAAGTATTGACCCGAACGTAAGTTGAGGGCCCCTTTTCCAGCCCAAAATTAGGGCTGAAAAACTAGACTTATATTCGAATATATACAGTATTTATTTATTTATTTATGAATATTTTTACCCATCTTTCTCCTTGGAAAAGGACCCAAGGTGGCTCACAATAATGAAGGACAATATACAGTCCAGAACATTGACCTATCGAGGGCGTTAGAAGAGGCGCCTTAGAACATTAAAAGGTACCATTAGAGCTACAAAGAGCACACAAAAATAAAATAAAAATCCATTATGAGGGGTGAAAAGCAACATGGAAAACACAAGGGGAAGGGAAACCATGTTCCTTTTGGGGACCACCATGTGGATGATGCCCACCCCAAAGGAGGATTCAGTCAGACCATCATCCCAAAGAATTTGACTGGAGAAAGATAGTTGAAAATGTCTGTTTAATCTGCAGATCAGATTAAACAAAACTAATTGTTAGTTCAAAAATTGTTCGTTCAAAACACGGAAAATGTACCTGATATGTCTGAATATTCTTCTGCATTAAATGTCAGCTCATTTTCAGTTGGCAAGTTTACAAATGCCTTCATTGCTGGGAAATAAGCTATATGGCCATTACTGACTTGCCTTAGCAAGGTCTCCAGATACCTAAACAAAACCAAAAAGATCTTCATGCCAGGCAGTAAAACATTCCTTACATTAATTTTCCTCCCCACATTAACTCTGACAAAAATCATAAGTCACTGATAGCACTGAATGACAACATAGAGACCCATGGAACAGTATTCAATGTTCACCCTGAATACCTAGTCGTTTCAATCTAAACAAATCTGTCCTTCATATTTCCAGAGGTGTCAAGAACAGTCAACATCATACTGATTGAAAACTAGTAGTCAAGAGCTGTCCCATCTTCTCAATACAGTTGTCCCCCGCCATTTCCCAGTTCATATATTGTGGTCTTGGTATATCGCAGGACGGCAGGATATGAAGGCAAGGGCTCTTGGGGCAAACTGTTTGGGCCTGTTTGAGGCCTCTTGCACTTAACCCAGGTGTGGTGCTGCCCTGAACAGGCCTGTTGGAGGCCCCAGAAGTGGTTTCCAGTGAACCAGAAGTCACCTCCGAAAACTGGAAGTGCCTTCAGGATTGTCCTAAATCACTTCTGGGCCTTCCAACAGGCCCAGGAAGCCCATGAGAGGCCTGTTTGGGGCAGCACCATGCCTGCGGTAAGTGCAGGAGGCCCCAGACAGGACCCCCAATCCCGAACCAACATATCGCGGATTTTCCTTTAGCGCAGGTCGGGTTGGGTCCCTAACCCCCATGATAAATGGAGGATTTACTGTATTGCAAGTCAATTACAAGAAGCAGAGCACAATTCAAATTACTTGCTTCCATCTAACGCTGTCTCTATTTCATCTTAGTATTCTTTAGTCTAGATTTTCTTCATACAAAAGTTTGTATTTTACACACACACACACACACACACACACACACACACACACACACACACACACACACACACACACACACACACACACCAGATATAGGCTTAGAGTGCTGTTTCAACTCTTACCAATTTGTGTAGAGGCTGGTAATGGTTGGCTCTCCATGACTGTCTAAATGCTGTGTTTGCTGAAGGAGAACATTATTAAATACTCTTGTGATATCAATCTGTACATAGTTTTCTATTGACTGGAGCACTGTCATGTAGGCTCTTACGCTTGTTAACAACTCTGAAGGTTTTGCAATCTCTTGTGTTGCTTGATTATACATAGTCATACCAACTATTGACCTTTGAAAAGTAAGGAAGTTAGTTATTAACAGTCCAGTGAAAGGAAGTAACAGTTCCATTTCCGAATTAACACCTATATAGAATTACATAAAAAGGAACCTTATCCATAACACTAACCCAAGATTTGTTATTAGTGCATTGCTATTTCCATAACGTCAACAGTCAAATCTCTGGCTCAACCTATAGTCTGATTGGGCATTTGGGTCATACTAGTACAAGTTGCCTACTACATCAGTGGGTATGGGCATCTGGATCTAACATAGAACGTGGACTTTCCTGAAACGAGATTGCTAATTTACGCTTGTACTTGTACAGGTTGTCCCACTGCCTCAATACAGAAAGCTATCTTAAGCGGGATCTCGAGTGTCTAATACCAAAACATCTATTTGATCCAAATACAAGCAAAAAGGTTCACCAAGAATTTAAGCTTAACCTCTAAAGCAAAAGGTCTGACAATTTAAACACATAAATTGCTTTTAATCTGACCGTTGCTTTAATTATATAATCTGTTTGTGTTCTGACAATATAGTAACAGATACCTTATGATTTTGCCTGTTTTTTAAATTATATTGTGAGCCTACTCAAGGCCCTAGCTTAGAAGAAATACAGGATAAAGGAGAAATTAAATAAAAATATTTGTGCTTTTAAAATAGGTGAACAGGGCAGTCTGTTGCACCAGATTATTCAGGAGCCAGATGTGGCCAGTGAGTTTGTCTACACGGAGAGAAAAATCTCTTGCAGGCCTATTGCTGGATACCCTTGATTCTCTCTCTCAACCTGGAGCATTTTGGATGAGGCGTAGGATAATCTATATTGAATTTCAAGATTTACTGAGTGCAGAAAAAAGGTCTGGTCTCCATCTGATTCCCTTTAATTTTGGACAGTGTGCCCTATACCCCCATTTATTAGAATTCATTAAGAAAACACAGAGCCTATTCATTGGCCAGATTTAATGTAATTCCCTCAGCAGTTTTATATGGAAAGTATCATGGACACCATACAATGAGAGGTGCTGGCCCTCAAATCTGGGTGGCAGCGGTGGCGGTGGCAGTGGGGGTGAGTCCCTTGTGCATATATGCCTATATTGTCTGCACTCATTATCTAGGATCAATTTTGACTAAAACAAGGGGCTGGCCAGATGTACAAATGACTCTGTGGAGGATAGGGTTAAGAGGGTAATCTGCTTTGTCACACAAATAATACAACTACGCAGAATTGGAAGAGGCAGTACTATTATATTTAGGATGAGTCCTAATTATATTTTTTACCATATGTATTTTGTATCCATGTTCAGTATATGCCAGTAAAGGCTTCTAAATTTGATTTGAAAATAGGTCACTTCTCCGGGCTTCCTTCTTTCTTATCTGCTATGAGAGACAAGAAAATGGCTTCTTATTTAAAAAGATACTGGCTAAGATCTGGGAGTAAACGGCATTTCAGGTTGGCCCACTGAATCAGTGAGGATCTGGTGAGTCAACTCGCAAGTTCTCAATGGGGCTCCTTTAGTTTACTTTATATTACAAATTACAATTGCTGTGGTTGCTGTGTTTTGTTTATTCTTCTGTATACACTGTCTTGAGTTCCCTTTTGGAAGCAGGCAGTATAGTATATATATACCTTTAAATAAATAAATAATCTATATTAAATGGTAAAATATAAATACTTTATCATCCATCTTTCAACTACAAGCTCACAGGTTAATACATATGAATTGTAATCCATAAGTGTGCTATGCAAGGCATAGGCCATAGGGTCTATCCCTTAACATTAAACCTCTACACTTTTAAAATTAGCAGGTAAAAAGCGGTCAGCTATTAGGCTGGCTGGACAGTAGCGGGAAAAACCCAAACTGGAAATGTCAGCTCAAAATTAATTATTTGGTTTTATTGGACAAGAATACATTTTCAAAAACACCCCAAACCTGAATACTTTACTAAATTCTAGCAAGTAAGATTGAATACTGAAAGAACCTCCCTAGTTCGTTTTTTTAAAGCAAGCATGCCTTGACACAGGCACAGTTTTTAAGGCTTCTATCAGAAACTGGCACATAAAAATAAAAAGTGGCACAGCAACAACAACCCACCCACAGTGAGAAATATTCATGCTATAAATAGTAAAAACATATTTATGTGGGTTACAGAACTAACCATATTTTTAATGGCAGAATGACCTGTTCTTTGGAAACAAACAGCACTGCTTTCACTAACAATTCCTGACATAAGACTTGAATTGTAGAACAGACTTCCTCTCCAACTCTGATGTTCCTTGGACCAACATTTCCTGACATAATCTGGACCAAGGCCTCCTTCTAAAGCAGGGGTCCTTAAACTTTTCAAACAGCGGGCCAGTCCACCCCCACCTCAGACACCACCGAGAGCCAGACCACAGTATGAAAAAACAGCCAACATGGAAAAAGGGGAGGGGCAAATGGGTGGAGCCCCATCCCTGCGTTCTCCTCCCACCAGGCCCAGCCCCCCCTCCACCGCACCCCAGCACCAAAGGCAATCCTCCAGACATAGCATGGCGGCGGCGAGGCCCACACTCGGGGATCTCCACTGTCCCGAAGACAGGCAAGGATGATGGTCGGGGGGGGGGCGCAATAAGGAGAAGAGACACCGTCTTGGCCCCTATAGTATGGCGCCCAGCGCCGCCAGCCACCCGACCCAGCGAGAACAGCACCGGTGGCCGGTGATGGGTGGGGCAGCGCACCCCTCCTCTGCCCCCGGGAAGTGCAGCCGCAGGGGGAGCAGGAGCACACCGGAACCATGCCCATGTGGGGTGCAGCCATGCAGGGAGAGGCCCGCGGGGAGGGTGGCCCGGTCCTGCTCTGGATCACTACCCCAATGTGCTGCTGCTGGGGTCCCGCCAGTGTGCCTCCTCCTCTGACTCCTGCGGCAGCTGCTGTCCTTCCTTCGGGCACCTTTGTCTGACCCTCCTGCTTTTGAAGGGATGGCCAGGGAGTGAAGGAGGTAGCGGCTGGGCCCCTCTTCACCTTCTGGGTGGCCGCGACGGAGTGTAGATCCAGCCGTGCGCCCTGCCCGTCGCACCCTGACTGCGCCCAGAGAGAGGGCTGCCTCCTCTCTGGTTCAGCCTGTCCTGGCACGCTGCGGGTGGGGAGGGCTGGGAGGTGGAGGTGGGGGTGAGTTCTGTGGTTGCCGGTGGGCTAGGTTCAGGGCCCTGGCAGGTTGGATCTGGCCCATGGGCTGTAGTTTGAGTACCCCTGCTCTAAGGCCTGTGCATGCTCCCCATCTCCCTACTGGGCTTTTGCTCTCCAGTAACATTTTATAAAAATTCTATCAGCACAGAGTGCCCTGGTCAGCGGGATATACACTAATTGACATAACACATTTGATTTATAGGCTTAATTTTGCTACAAATATCCCAGTTGTTTCGCAGATCACACCCTTTCAGACTTCTCTGTAGGGCACCTTAATGAAAATTTCCAATGAAAAAGCACTATCTATACACCACAAACAAAGCTACCAATCTAAATGTGCAAATCAGTCTTACTTTGTGAAGCGGATTTCCAGGTGAGATGTTAAGTATTCCCTTGGAGTAAATGTATGTTCCCAAACAATCATGTTTGGAACGTAATTGATTGAGAAGCAGAGTTCAGAAAGTGCCGTGTGCAGTTTGTCCAGGCTGGTGGGAGAAGCAAAAGATTGAATACTCAAAAGGAAATACATTTATACAAACAAGTAATTCACAGAAGACAAGACTGCTTACCTGTTAACTGCTTTTTTAGGCTCAGACCAGCTCCACTACATGCATCCAAGCTCACCCAGTAGACCCTCCTTCATGTCAGACAACTACCCAGCTGTCAAGGGCAGCATTATGTGATTGTGCAGAGATGGGTGGGTTGTGTGCCCTGTATAGAGTGCCCCACTGCATCTGTAAGCACTCTCTAGCTCATTTTCAATTTATTTACGCATGCTACATGTTGCCCTCCACCACAAACTGGGTACCTGGACCCAACAACTTGGGATTGAACCATAGCCATGAGTAGAGTTATGGCTGCAGTACTGTGGTTTTAACCACCATGCTGCCAAGTTCCTCAGATGTTGTCAGCATTGAAAGTAATGTTGATGCTGGTGCAACGATATATCCCCTGTCTATGAATGTTTGACCACTGTGTTTGTACTAGTCCTCCCTTAGTTTCTTAGTGGAAAGCATATTTATTATTTATTTTGTGTTATTTGTAGGTCACCTTTCTCCCTATGAAGGGACTCGAGGCAGCTCACAATACATTAAAAAAAAGCAATTAATCTACCATAACATTTAAAATCCATTAAAACACTTAAAACTTAGACAAGCAAAGCAGGGGGGAAACAGCATTCAAGGATTCAGCCACAGTTACTTTAAAAGCCTGTCTGAAGAGGTAGGTGTTCAACTGTTGGCAGAAGACTAAAATAGATGGGGATAACCTAATCTCTGCCAGAGAGCATTTCACAACCTGGGAGTAAATGCAAAGGAGACCCTCTCTCATCTCCGTCCTCTGACCATCTTAAGCACTGAGTAGGCGCATATGAGGAGATACTTTCAGACATTCTGTATCCAAACCTTGTAGGACTTTACATGTGACAACTAGCACATTAAATTGGACCTTAAAGCTGATTAGTAGCCACAGCAGTTGTTGTGGCAGGGACATTATATGCATCCTATAACTGCCCCTGGTCAGAAAGTCTGGCAGCTGCATTTGGGACTAGATGAAGTTTCCAAATTATCCTCAAAGGCAGCCCCAGGTAGAATGTGTTACAGCAGTGGGTCCCAACCTTTGGAGGGGGGGGTCGGATGACCATTTCACAGGGGTCGCCATGAGCCAGTGAAGAAAAAGGCACAAACTGCTTGGGTCTGGAGGAGGAAGGGGGGAAAGAGTGAGTTACAGCTTGATAGGTTGGAGGGAGTGTCAGTCAATGACACTGGAGGCTGCGATTGGCTGAGGGTGCCTGTACAGGGAAGTTATCTATGCACCTGTGGGGGTGGCCTGCCAAAGGGGGCTTGTGGCCTCTTCCAAGCAGGGCAAGGGGTCAACACAACATGAGGAAATGTATTAAAAGGGTTGCGGCATTAGGAAGGTTGAGAACCACTGTGTTACAGTAATCCAAGTGGGATGTAACTGAGACATGTATCATTGTAGCCAAATCAGACATTTCAAGGAATAGGTGCCACACTAGTTTTATCTGTGCAATTGGAACTCCTGGTCAGCACTGAAACCTTGGCAGTGTTGGTGAACCTATGGCACGGGTGCCAAAGGTGGCACTCAAAGCCCTTTCTGTGGGCACCTGACATTGCCCCTTCACCGCCACCTGTATTCAGGTTAAATTGCTGTATTGGCACTTTGTGAAAAATTTGTGGGTTTTGAATCGCAGTTTGGGCATTTGGTCTTTAAAAGGTTCGCCATCAATGAACCTTGGCATCCAGACTTAAGGATGAATCCAGGAGTACACTTGAGCTGCAGACCTGTGTTTTCAGGGACAGTGTAGACCCATTCAGCACAGGCTGCATCCCTATTCCCCTGTCTGCCTTTAATTTGACTGGGAACACTTCAGTCTTGTCCCAATTAATTTCCTATTTGTTTACCCTCACCCAGTCCAATACTGATACCAGGCACCGGATGAGAACCAAGACAGCTTCCTTGAAATTAAATGAAAATGAAAAACAGAACTGGGTGTCACCTGCATATTGATGGCACCAAACTGCAGACAATTATCCCAACACTTTCATGCATTTGTTCAACAGCATGGGGGACAAAATAGAACTCAGAGGGATGTCATAGATTAATAGCCAAGGCAATGAATATGAGTCCCTCAGGGCCACCTTCTGAGTTCTCTCCTCCAGGAAGGAGCAGAGCCACTGTAAAACAGTACCTCCAGGTCTCATCCCAGAGAGAAAGAGAGAGAGAGAGCTCAAAAGGATACCAGTGTTTATGGTATCGAAAGCTACTGGGAGGTCCAGCAAAACCAAAAGGAACATTCTCTCCAGTTCTAGTTCCCAGTGTAGGTCATCTACCAACACAGACAAAATTGTCCCCATCCCAGAATGAAATGGATCTAGATCATCTACTTTATCCAGGAATCCTTGGAACTAAGAAAACATCCAGTAACTTGCCCAGAAATACAACAGTTGGAACTAGCCGGCAGTTGGCCAGTAAAATGGGATTCAAAGAGGGCGTTTTCAACAATGATCTTATTACTGAATTCTTTAGGAATGCCAAGTACCATGATCTGCTGCAGGCAGGCATTTACCACTCTCCTTAGTCTATCTCTTAAGAGACAGAATACAGTGGTTTATAGATGGCGCCTTTGTAATCTACAGTATCTTGACATTGGTTATACCATCAATATTTGATCATGCCCTTGAAAAAGATTGAAAAATGAGTCTTTTGTCAGTCAACAATTCTGAGGGTGCTTTTGAGATCACTGCGTATGGTCATGTGGGCTAGGTTAAAGGGTAGAAAGAAGGGTGTGTTTAGTGACTTCAAAATAAAACCCATCCTCTAAGATGTCAACTTCTCCCTTGGGTTTGATTCTATCTGTTGCAATGCCTTAGAAATGATTCACAGAAAGACCAACAGTGTCCTCTCATTGACACGGTTAGTCATAAGAGCAACAGTACTAATAGGCATGGTGAAGTGGAAAGGCAAGTGCATACTGCCTTCAATAATCATCTTTAGAGGTTTATTTGGAATAATAATGATGACAATGAGGCAACGTCGACATCAAACTATAGGCTTCCGTCCAGGGAATGGCACCCAGCACAGAAGCTACTGAGCTTTGGGACATATTTGAAGGCGGCTCTGGGCCGCCTCAGAAGCCGTGATGGGGAACCTGAGATCACCACCGAGGAACATAATTGTTAACAGGACCAATTTTAAAACAACATATAAAATTTTAATTAATTAATTTAATTTAAACCTAAACTAATACAAACCACACCGGGAAGAGATTATTCATTCACCTCACTTTATTATACAGAATGGGAAAATACTGAAACATAGGTTTGCTGGGCAGTACGGGAATTTATTGTCATCTTTTCCAAAAGCTTCTCAGCTAAAAAAAATAAAACATAATCTGAAGCATCAATTAAACTGACCTGAGAGGTCAAAATGCCTGCTAACTGAAATTCAACAGGGACAGAAGATAAAACAGATATGTACTGTACATCTAAGGATTAAGGGATTCAAAAAACTACTCACTTTGTCACCACCAGCCTGTTTTTTCTCATGCTTTCTACTCCTGGTTTTTCCCTTTCCGGCTCTCCTTTCTTACCCGTCTGTTTTTTTGACTTTTTGTTGACTGCTTGACTGATAGTTTTGGCACAATGCTTTGGCAGCAACTTAAAGGATAGAAAAAGAAAAAAATAGATCAGCCATTTGTTTCAAAACAGTTACAGTTCAAAAAAATACTAGCAGCCAATTAACGGACTGGATTTATCCTGTAAACCTCATTTGGCATTTTAAGAATTTAGAAACTGTTTGATTACATTCCCAATATTTTACATATTTGCAAGTGGTGCAGTAGTAGCAGTACTGCCTAGCTGGAATTTAAGCTCAATGATTTCAGGACAGTTCATTTTCTGCCTAGTTCAAGAATGCAGCAGGAGATGCCTTATGCAAAATTAGTTTTTCCATCAAAATTGATTAGAACTTTAAAGAAAACTGTATCACATAACACAATCTGCTAAAATGATTATTCCTCTTTTATATTATGCAGCACCATCTATATGTAAACATTCTGCAACCTTACAAAAAATTAAGAGGGCCAATCTATAACATAAGAAGATTGCAATCTAAATCTAGCCAAATAAAAAAAGAGGAGTGAGAAGTGAAGAGAAGACTAAACTGAATACCATTATGCAATTACTTCAGCAACAGACATTTAGGACTGAGAGTGGCATCGGGTTTGAAAGGAAAATTAAATTCTCACCTGGTCACTTAGAGTACATTGCTCTGTGCAAATATCAGTGATAAGATTTCGAGCCTGCTTAGCCATTTCATCCAAGAACATGTTACACAGAGAAAGGCTGCGGTCACCAATGTGATGCCTCTATCAAAATAATTTGCACAAACACTGTTTTTCAGATTGCTGCCACGGTGCTTATACAGGTTTAAAGAGACAATCAATAGTTATACTACTCAAAGACGCTTGTATTGTTTATCGAAACATAACCAAGGTATAAATCAAATGTTCTGACTGAGTAGAACTGGGAATAAATCTTGCACAATAAAATGACAAGAAATTCCCTATTAAAGGAATTTTGTCGTCCGGTACCACCAGCGTGCTGAAACACCCATCTGGTTTTTATGATCTTCCGGGAGTCCCTTCTCCCCGTCTTTTTTTCATCAGTTCACCACTTCTCACCCCAACACAAGGGCTGTTTTTCAAGAAGTGTGAGTGGTAGTGTGCAAAAGAGGGTATCCTGTAGGCCAGCGGTTCTCAAACTGGGTGCTGCGGCAATAATATTTAATTAACTAAACATCCCACAAACATAAAGGAAATAATGAAAAATTCATCCAAACAGTTTCATTCATCATATTAAAGACAACCGAGCATTAAATCTGCACTTTTTTCCCTCCTTTTCATAAGTATTTAAAGGCAGCTGTGCCTCAAAATTATTTTAGCACGACAAGGGTGCTGTGGCGAAAAAAGTTTGAGAACCAACTGCTGTAGGCCATCCTGGCTGCTGCCATTGGTGTTGTCAACATTCAGGCTGCTCTTTGCTATGCAAAGCTGGCATCCTTTTATTCTGGCTGGCAAGGCAAGCACCAATCCTGTGCAGCCCTACTGGGTCATTTCCTGGCTTTCTGAATTGAGGGTACAGAAGCACAACATCCCACATTCATAAATTGGAGGTTTTCTGAAGAACTGAATATATTAAAGCAGTTGTCGCCCAGTTTCTCTGGCGAGTTGAGCAAGCATCACTTCAAGTTATAATCTTACCTCCTCTGGGCACAGCTCATGGGTGCAGCTCATGAAGTGAGTGCAAAGGAGTGGGAATGCAATGGAGTATCTGGACTGAGAGGGCAGTTCCAAGCACTGCTGAAACATCTTCTCAAAAGCACGGCTATAAAAACTGTTCAAGAACACAAATTCAGTTTTCATTTCACTCAGGACAAAGTATTACAGATCAATACATACCAGAAAAGATGAAATTAAGCATATGATAACATTTTAAATGCTAGTACAGTACCCGCCCCCTGCCAATCGCCCGGGGTTAGGGACCCACCCCACCCGCGATGCATGAAAACCCGACAATATGTGGAAGCGGGGGGGGCCTGGGGGCAATTGCACGCCTGTCCAAGAAGTCTTGGCGCGGCGCGGCTCCGAGGCCCTTCGGAGGGGACAGGGGGCGGCGGGGGGTGACGCGATTGCTCCCTGCCACCCCTCCGCGCGGCTCTGAGGCTTTTCGGAGGGGTCCGGGGAGGCGGCAGGGAGCGACCCGATCGTTCCCTGCCGCCCTCCCCCCGCAGCTCCGAGGTGCAGGTACTGTGATCCTGTGATATAGCGGGACCGCAGTACCTGAACAGCGAAATGGCAGGGGGTGACTGTATTTTATTTTCCTGCCCCACAGTACTAGAAAATGACCAATGCAATGCACTTCTACTAGATCCCTGTATCAAAAGGGCTGCACTCATAATATCTTGCACGGTTAGAGAACTGGTAGTGGAGAATTTTATTTTAAAGATTCTTATTTTGGCTTTCAGAAGTCATGTATTCAAAGGCACCTTACAAAAGATAATTTTAAACCAAACATATTAAAATAGGTAAACATTTAAATTCAGAATCACAACATGACAAACATCTGGAAGTTGAGTCATGGAAACTGGACTTCTTTTTCTTGAGAAACTGAAACGTTTCGCTGCTCATCCAAACAGCTTCATCATTGAACGGGTCATTGAAAAGGCCCCAGCTTATTTCCCCACCAATATGACTGAACTTCTAGTAGGTCTGCAGGCTAGGTTTTTGAGCCTCATCTCATGACTTGACAGGAGCTCCCTCAAGAGGTATGATCTTGAGCCATTTACAGCTTCAAAGATCAAAGCCCATACTTTCATTTAAAGTCTGAAGGTGATAGAGAGCCAAGTACAGTTGATGTAAAATCAGGGTGATCTCTCCCAATGCTCAGTCCTAACAAGCGTACTCATATATCTGCATGATGCACTAGCTGAAGCAGCCCCATGTAACATGTTAAAAGTAGTTGAGCTTGAATTAGATAATGGGTTTTTCATTTAGGAAGGGGACTGGTTCCGAAATGAAAAGCGCCAGCATAGCTGGCATTCAGAATCCAGTCCCACCCTCCAGAACAAAATCAACCACTGTCTTAGCTTGCACTGGGCGAAATTCCAACCAGGAAGCAGCCTCCGATGTGTCATCTTTCCCGCTCCCTGGCCAATCAGGAGCTGTGCAAGGACATGCATCATCCCACCTTCCTATTTGATTAAATGAAACTCCCATCTCTAGTTTGAATGTTACCAAAGCACAAGTAATTAAGGCAAGAAGAAAAAGCAATACATCAAAGTTACTTAACAGTGCAATTCTATACAACTCTGCTATGCACCATCAAGTTAGAACTGTTTTATAGAAATCCTAACAGGAGTTTTAAAGAAAGTGAGGTTTTATTAGTTCCACCCCACAATAAGTTTCCATGGCAATATTGGGAAACGGAACCCAGATCTCTCCTGAGTCTTGGCCCATTACTCTATCCACTACACCACACTGAGTATTCATACAACTTGACACAAAAGTAATTACGTACGAATTCGAGTGGGGTTTACTTTGAATAATATGAGCACAGGACACTGCTGAAACTACTTAAGATTTGCAAATTCAGTTTTAACCCTTATTTACAAAATCTTAGAACCCATTGTAATTTTAATTTTAGATTATTTTTTCACCACTACATCATATTCTAGAAAGTCCTTCCCCAAATATTAAAATTTCCAAGTGAATACACTAGCTCTTATTACCAAAGCCATGAAAATAACACAGAGAGAAAAATAGAATTTAATTAAAAAACTTACCAGAATATTGAAAGATCAGATGTTTCCACCAACATCTCCACTAAAGAATCTACCATTTTTGTGTGGAAAATGATTGTGTTCATCATCTTTCCAAGTTCCCTGTGGTCTGCAAGACTAAGTGAAGCCTTAGACACACTAGTATAGGCCTGAGGGCATATAAAATAGCATATAAGGCCTGCTCAGTACATTAAAATAGTCTTTCAATTTATTTATTTACTTATTTTTTTTTAAAATATGTTTAGCTTGCTTTAAATCAGCAGATATCAGGTCTGAGTATAGTCAATCAAGTCATTTTGGAACAATCAGAAACAACTTAAAAGCACACAATCAAGCAACTGGAAGCAAAGCCATGGGATAACAGTTTGGCTTTAATGACCCATAGTAACAATGTTACACTCAACCAGGACTCTGAAAAGAAGGTATTACTCCACTGCTATTACCGTACCTCCACTAAAGGTAATAAAAAAATTTTCCTTGTCTCAAGGTGGTGTACATGACAGGGCACTGAGGAGATTGCCTCCAGGACAGACCTTAATTAACAACAGATACACGCAGGGAGGAGTAATTCCTCAAATGTCAAAACTACAAACTCTTTTATTTATTTATTTTTTAATCTGTTACTCTTCATTGCAGTTTCATAAAAATGGCTGAAAAGGCAAAGAATAGACAACTCACTACATTCTGGGTTACAACCGCTTGGGACTGGTCCATTTTAACTATCCATATTCCTCTTTAAAATGTATGGATATCAGAGGAGAGAGAGCATTTGAGGATTCTATTAAGCAAACCTTAATAGTTTTGCTTAATAGCCTGCATAATTAAACTGTAAACCACCCAGAAAGTACTTGAAGTGCTATGGGGCGGTATATAAGCAGAACACTTTGCTTTTTTCCTTCCATTGCATTGTGTACATTTAAAAATTCATAGTCAGGAAAACTAATTTTAATTATATATAATTTTAATCTTCATTGTGACACCATATAGAACAAAAACCACCAGTGATTTTGTTAATGTTACTGATGTTATTTGAAAAAGAGGCTGTTAGAAAATTCCTCAGTTAGTTGGTAGCCAAAGATTTTCTTGGTCCAAATGCTGGAATAGAGTTGCATGTGTATTTTGGCTTATTTTTAGAAGGAAACAAAACTCTAAATCCAGCATGACCTAAAAGAAATAGCATGTTTTTCCAACCCTGCAACAATTCCTTTGAACAACTGAAGAAAACCAGGTCTTTTCTGTTATCTCAAAAATGACATCCAAGAAAAATGACTGGCTTAGTGTCTCACAATGTGACCTTTCTACAAAGGTCCTCTTTGCCTATACATAATAAAAGACTGAAGCACAGGACATAATCCTTTCAACTTTCATTTGGCTGCACAGTTCTGTTATGATAGACTTTTATCCTTATCACTTTATTTTCACACATCCTGAAACTGTCTGATGTTATCTGGTGCTCCTGTATTAAACAATGACCTTGTCTGGGTGACTGATGCAGTTTATCCTAGAGAAACCTTCAGAACTTAGATCAAGTTTGCAAAGTACTTTGAGGCCTCCTTTAGATGTAAACATCATATGCTGCTCCATTTCAGAAGAGAAAGATTTGGTGAAATGAAGCTCAGCCATGGTTAGGCTGTTTGAGAAACTTTGCTGGATTTAGACTGAAACTTAATGCAAGATTACCCAATGTGAATGAAGTCCTCCCCAGCACACCTTGACATAATTTATGGTAGAAAATCCATACATTTCCAACTGTAATATGTGATTTGCAAAATAAAAGCTTTATCTACAAAAATGTGCATTTTTAAATAAATAAAGTTGAGTAATAACTAGAGATGTAAAATTTCTGGAAATTTTGAAGCCATGGAATTGTATTTCTTTCTTTCTTTCTTTAAAATGGAAAAACTGTGGGGAAACAGTTTTTCTGTTTTACATCTCTGGTTCATGACAACTTTAGTCACACTGTTGTCAATCTAAGTGCCAGTTCCAACTATAGTTACAATGAATCAATGTGGCTTATTTAAGTGTTATCAAATTCCCTTTAATTTAATGACAACTTGATTTATGCCATTGATTTGAATGTATCTACTCTAAACATGACAAACTAGCGAGCTACCAATAAAAATTCTGTTTCCTTCCATAGTACTTGTTTTCAGTCAATGTGACATGCTCATTTTTTTCAGTTTTGCATTGTTCATATCTAGGTTTACTTGGGCACATTAAAATTTCTCAGCCGAGTCATCTTATAAATAGCATCATCATCTTAGATCTGCAGAGCTCAAAGTAACCCTATGGATCCTTAACAGCCCTGATCAAAGGGGCACATACTCCCAATCTATTATTCCATAGCCAGACAGCTGAACCACTGAGCTATCGACTGTTATGTGCCATTCTCATATTATGAAAAGTATATGAAAGATGGTAGACATTTGCTGGCCATCTTACTATGAAAGAAATTCTACTGGAAAGCACCAGTTCTTGCTTCCATGAAATTCCAGACATAACCCAAACCAAAGAATGTTACCACCCCCTCAAAGCTTCTAGCAGATATAGTACGGCCATGTCTACATGCTGCATAACCAAAGGTTTTGAACTAAGCTTACTTTGCATAAATGTTTATTTAAATTGAAAAAAGGCATGCAATGGAATGCAACCCTAAGCATGCCTACTCAGCAATTAAGTCCCGGTGGTTTCAGCGGAGATTCCTCTGAGGGATGTCTGTAGAGGCTGGATATTTTTTCGTCACAATTAGTGGTTTTATATGTCACCTCAGGAAACCCATAAATTTCAAAATATGACATTTAATATTTGAGATAATTATTTTATAATCTTCTTTATTCACAGATATATTCTGAGGCAGATATAATGAAAGATTACCTTTAAGAGTGTATTAAAGTAATTCTTACCTGTAGTCTGAACCAGTCAAGTCTCATTCCCCGAAAGTCAAAAACCTCTCCATCTTCAACTGCAGCATAGAATAAAACAAAACACCAGAACCAGAACACAATCTTAATGCAGCCAATCATCAAATTTTTGCACATCCTTAATGCAAAGAATTTTGTTGATTGTCTTTACCATTTTTCTAAACTGAACAATAGTTTCAATTTAATTTGCACATCTAAACAAACCTGTCAACATTTTACCATCTTTTTAAAAGTATATTTTTATATCTAGACTTTTGTCCTGAAGTGTTGCTGATCTGATTACTCGGGGGAGGGGTGGATGTGTTCTTTTGTTTAGAATGGGACTTATGTTTGTACCTGTCAAAGCAAGGGTTCTACAAATTTTCCTTGGGAATTCTTATGAACATGGACACTTTGGTCAAGCTCACATTCATCCACGTTGGGTGCATTTACTACTAGATGCCAAGTCAGAACTGGTAAGAGGCATGAGGAATGGTGACGGTAATGGCATATTTGCTTTAAGTACTGTTATTTGCTAGAAAAAAGATATACTTGTATTTTAAGAGAAGACCTGGCAGTTATCTTATTAGCCACAACCCAGTTGCAGAAAAAAATAGAGAACATGTTCAAAGATGTAAACATGTGGTTCCCAAACTAATTTTCCTTTATAACTTCCCAGGATCCCAAACAGCACAGTTATGGGTCAAGACTCCTAGGAATAGCAGTCCAATAATATGTGTGCTTGTTTGGGTGCTGTTTTGGAATCACTGATGTAAGGGGAAATTGGTTCAAGACCAGCTGTAGAAATGTTTAAGATGTGTGGATGTGTATACACAGTATCTTCCAGAACTTGAAATCATGTTGCTTGGAGGTACTTAAAAGACAAACTAAACACGATTCAGGGTAAAATTAACATAGTTGATACTTTACATCTAGTGTATTTACCTTGTTTCACACTTAGGGAGGTCATAGTGTTTACAAAAGAGGACATAATGATGGACTCATCCTCAGGACACACCGAAAGATTCTATAAATTAAAGCACACACAAACATAGTGGAAAATAAGATGTTACTGTAATAGTTCTGTTGACTGAGAACAAATAAAGCAGAGAAGATATCAACATGTATCTGCTTGACATTGTGTTAAGATGCTTCCCAGAAAAGCTTTCTACCAGAACAGTTCGTGTTGGGAGGGTGAAAAGCGAAGGCTGTTTGATGAAATACTGTACATGCATGGGTGTCATACACAGGAGTTCTGTATGGAGAGAGTACTGTGTGGGAAACAGTGGGCAGCTTCATACAGGAAATTTCCTTTAAAAATGTTGCCCACAAAACTTCCTATGATTCCCAATTACAACACAAAAATGCTTTTCTGACAAAGGGCCTGAATGATAATGTTGCATGATTACCAACATAATGTCACAAACCCACCAAGCCTGTGCTGCTTACTTTTAATTTTTATTCCAAGCACAAGACTTTTTTTTTACCAATTACCAGTTGTAAGAAATATGACTGTCATAATATGAATTTTAAATTATTTGTGGAGACTAGAAACTTGAAAATGGTAATGTATACATCTTCAAGAACTTTCAAGTTAGAAGTCCCAATGTATATAATTAACATCAGTTTAATTTGGATTGGAAGGGAAGAGATGTCTGGGAGTTGAGTCATGGCTACTGGACTTCTTCAGAGTTAGAAACGTTTCGCTGTTCCCAAAACAGCTTCATCGGTCTGAATACAGCTAACAAGAGACCGATGTATTCAGACCGATTATTCAGGATGAAGCTGTTTGGATGAACAGCGATGTTTCTATCTCTCAAAAAAGAAGTCCAGTCATGACTCAACTCCCAGATAAACCACCTGGATGACTGAGAATTTCAAGTTAATGTTAATTTCTCATTTACTCCACCCTTTAAGTTAATCTTTTTTGTTGCCACACATTCTACTCAACATGTAATGCCCCTCAAGATTATAAAATTTAACAGAAACATGTTTTCAAGTACAGTAGAAGTAATTTTCTTTCTGCAAAATGTTCATAAGTTAAATCTTCATTTTCAGAATCCATAGAAATCATCTTTTCAACATCCATGTCTGCCATCTAGTGGTCATTGGATATTTAACGTTCCTGTGGTATTCTGAAACTGATACAACCCAACTATGGAAAAGCAACCTAGTCCCAAATACATCTTTCTTAACTGGTACACCCTGTTTTAATCACAGGATAAACTAATGTGGATCCACATTCTACCACTAAAACAAATGTTGCTGGCTTTTCAACTGACTACCTTCTTACTCCTTGAATACCAAGATGTCTATCTGTGTAAGATTTTTGTGATAAAACCCTCCTCACTCACCTGAACAAGTTCATTTAAGACAACTGCATCAAAGCCTGACAAGTATTGCACATAATATCTTTGCATAACAGGGCCATATTTTCGTACATGTGCTCTGAGCTCTTCCATGTAGAAAATCAGTTCTGCTATGTGCCTTGAGAACAAAACAAAACAGAATTGTTGACAAATGCAAAGAGTCAAGCAATATAGGATATTGTGTCAAAAAGGTTGACAGTGCATAATTTCTCTTTTCTTTTCATTTTGGATAACATCTGATATTATTTACTGAAAATGTGTGTCTTTTAAATCCATTACTATTTGCAGCTTGAATACAAGTAAACATATGGTATGAGAAACTACTTCGACTTGGATACCTCAGATGGAAGGCCATGATTAAGTAAACTAAGTACAAACACTATGTTACTGAAGAACATAAATCTCTAAATTTATCCTAGTGAAAGATAAGACATATTAAAAGATATATTTGGAAGAAATATGAGAGAAGGGGAGTTTAAGGAAATAATGAAGGATGATTTAACTGATGTAACCACTCCTGTCTTCAAGGTCAGTGGGAACTAAACTAGAGAAGAAGGTAAAGGAGGAGGGGACAAAAATGTGCTTCAAAAATACAGCAGAAACATCTTTTGGGGAAAAAACACTTAATATGCAGCCCTGTTTATTTTCCTTACTAAAAAGGAAGGGTGCTTTGTAGCTCGTCCCTTGAGGTTAAAATCTATAACACAAGTGTGTTAGGTATGCAATTTTCTGTCATGGATATCCTGCAGAATTAGATCTAAACTGGTCTTCAGTTATTACTTTTAGCAGAGTATGCTACAACAAATATCAAAGGCTTGCAAATATTTATTATATTGTGGTACAGTAACCCACATGACCCGCGATGCCTTAAAATCTGTGATATGCAGAAGTGGGTTGGGTGGGGCCTGGGGGGCGATCAGATCCCCCTGCCGCTGCCGGCGCGCGCCGGTCCAAGAAGTCTTGGGGCAGTGCGTGCCGGCGGCGGCAGGGGAATCTGACCTCCTGCCGTCCGGGGCGTCTCCATTGAAATGCATTGCCTCAATGCATTTCAATGGAGATAATTTTCCCCATTGGAATACATTGGCTCAATTCATTCCAATGTGGAAAATTTCTCCATTGAAATGCATTGGGGCAATGCATTTCAATGGAGATTGTGGGGCGGCGCCCAACGCCCCCCCCCGCACTCTTCCGAGAAGCTTTGGGGCCGCGGGGGGGGGGGATGCGATCGCTCCCCACTGCCCCCCCCCCCGCGCGGCTCCGAGGCTTCTCGGAGGGGCCCCGGGGGCAGTGCGGAGCGATGCAATTGACCCCTGCTGCCCCCCCACCCCCCGCACGGCCCCAAGGCGCAGGTACTGCAATCCCACAATATAGTGGGGCCGCAATACCTGAACCGCGAAATGGTGGGGGGTGACTGTAATCAGGCTCTCCTGCTTTCTTCAAATGAATGACTGAATGGAATTTCTTGAAAGCAAAAGTTATCAAAAAGACAGGCACACATGCTCTGAGAAAGTACAAATATAATTTATTACAAAATATGCAATTTGCATGCGTCAAGAAACTATCTCCGGTAAATCAGTTACAGGACGTTCCAATTCTATATCTGACAGTATGCCTAATCAGGCATTTGGAAGCAGCCTGTGTCACATATCAAGAGAACAACACAACCACCTCAGGGTTCCCCACGGAGTCTGCATTTGCACCTCTTCCCCCAACACAGACCTCTAAACTGAACAGCAGGCTGCTTTGAAGATCTGGTCTAGTTTTAAAAACTGTTCTTCAGCATAATAGCACATATGGCAGCAGAAAAAGGCTGCAGAGCAAAGAAAATGTTTGGAAAATGAGCTCCCTAGATAAATGTCAAGGTAGCACTGTTTACTACTAATGCTCCCAACTGCATCTTGCCTCTTTACAGAGTTTGCAATCACCATTTCATTCAAAGAGAAGCTCACTTAAAAATAAATTCACATTCAAACAGAAACTAAAAATCAAGCACACTTTCAGCTTGTTCCTAGATCTCTGTCCCAATTACAATCATAGTGAGAAGAAGAGATATTAGTCCACAGCAGCAGAAGGATTTTCTTTCTATTACTGCCCAAACACGTTATGGAGCTCTTTATCATAAAAATCTGAACAGCCTTCTCACAGCTTTCTGAACCTAAGGCTTTCATTCAACTTCTGGACTTGAACCACTGCTTTCTTCTGTTTTTTCTCTCCATTTGTTTAAAAACATTTGGATAAAAAAAATTGTAAACCACTAAGCAACTTGTGTAAACCACAGCACCCCTTATGCTATCTTTTCCATTCAACATGTGCCTGCTTTGCTTTACTCAAATTCATCATACCAGCCAAAATCCTACTGGTATTCATGCAAAGTCTGTGTAATTTGCTATAGACAACTGCAGTTAACTAGGCAGGTGCTGGGGCACATCTGGGCTAAAAGCCCAGTCATGCACTCAGATGTGCTCATAAGATACATCCCAGCACCATTTCAATTAGATACAGTTCAAATGAACTTATATGAACATTATGTGAACACCAAAAGGGTTCCACCCATTATTTTAATACAGTACTTGCAGCTAATGGGCGCCCTGCATGCTGAACACATGCAGAGGGGATAACTGATAATGGGAATAGACTAGTCTTGCCTAACTCTGTGGTCACCTTTACTACATGAAAACAAAGTGACAGCCTAAAGAAAGGGAACTGCTTTATCTTTGTAGATTCTTCACAGGATCCAAAACTCACATCTGGAAAGTGACAGGTTGGGCTAGCAGACTCCTCTCATTGTGCATGTTTCCCCAGGCACTTTCAGCATAACTGAAAACAGCCACTCTCAGATCAGAATGGCTACATAAAATCTGGAAGGTAGTTCAGAGGGGTAATAGCCTGCGTGTGCAATACAGTTAAAAAACCAATCCGGACACAGTAATTTGACAAAAAAGAAAACAGCACTAGATATTAACGTACTTATCTATGAAATCATCTGCACTCTTCTTTGGCATATTATCTGCGTGTCGAAGTAGCCAAATAATTTCATCACGAGCAAAGGATAACGCCATAAATACAAAAAGTGCCTGCAGAGAAAATAATAATACATCAAAATATTTCTTCAGGAGAGCACATATACCAAATGGAAACTTCACTTTTCCAGTTCAGCATGCTTCATATTTACCTTGGGACCCAACAACCCTGGCTGGTCTGACAGGACCGTAGCTAGCTCTTTCAATGCAGACCGTAAAAACTTGCGTCTCTCTCTGTGCATTGAACCACTGTTTGGAGAACAGAAAGGCTGTGATCAATCACCAATATGCTATGAGTCAAAGACCAAGTGACACTGTTTTTTAAAACTACACAAACTGCAGTTACCTTATGTTGTTTTGTGCTCAAATTAGACCAAGAACTAATATACCATTGTATGTTATGAGACAAAACCTAAATAAACAAACAAAAGATAATCACCCTGCAATATTTAATTTGAATGTTTTGATGATGATTCTACATTTGTCTTAGAACAGGCATGTCCAAACTTCGGCCCTCCTGATGTTTTGACCACAACTCCCAGAATTCTAAGCTTAGATTACCAATGACAAAGGATTGTGGGATTTGTGGTCCAAAACATCTGGAGGGCCGAAGTTTGGACATGCCTGTCTTAGAATTTAGGGAGACAGCACAATTACATTGAGAATGAAAACGTAACAGGGAACTCTAAAAACATTATCACTATCTGCTATGTTCATTCTCTTTCTGCTCTATATTTCTGCTTGAAACACTAGGCAGCCAAGTACATGAGCTCATGAAAACATTGACACTTATATGGTAACACACTGGCTAAAATCCTGTTGCAGTTGGCATAAAAGTACACTTGCAGAGTTGGCATGTACTTATGCCCAAACAGTCCACGGTGTGTGCCCAATTGCCCAACAACTAATTGTGTAACTGTGACTGTAGAACTGCTTGCTGGAAATAACTTTTCCCTTGATGACAATTTCACTTGTGTAATTCCCAGGCTACACAACATGGTTTTGCCCACTAAAGAGGAAAAGAAGTCATGCAGTCTTTATGCACAATCTAAATTCAAGGGTGGGAAATAGATTTGTCCAACTTTTAATTCCTGCAGGGGCCTTTAGGAGGGTGAACATAGAGAGCTGGGTACAGAAGGGAAAAAATCCCCCCCCGCTTAAGCATGGTAAGATACAATGGCCAGGCTTGTGGGTTTAAATCAAATTCCATAATTGAAATTGCAGCACTGTGGAGATACTTTGCAATGAGAGATGTCAGGTTTCACCCCAGGTGATATAGATTTCAACGTCCCCCCACCCCCAAAAAAGTTCCCAAGCAGAAGATACTCCACGGCAACTTTCCTGATTTTATAGGGGCTAAAATTTAAAGGACTTGGGGTGGTGGTGGAAGAGAAATAAGTAGCTCTCTCCTGTGATGCTAACAGAAACGCCATCAGTTTGGGATGTGGAATTCTAAGACATAAGCCAAAAACTCTTGACATCTAGCCATCATCTAACCACTAAATAATCCATCAAAACTATGGCACAGTACTCACGCATGTGATACAGCAGCCTCCTTGCACTCCCGTATGTCATTAATGCGTTTGTTATAGCTGCAAACATAAATAAAATGTATAAACATAGTGTTGAGAAAGCTCTCCCATCTTTCTAGATCTCTGTGAAACATAGAAACCTTCCTTTAGGTTTCTGCCCTGTTCAGGTATAACAGTTACTACGATGACCATTTAAGGTTTGTCTTCAGCTCAAATGACATCTTGGATCCAGGAAGAAATGCCTTTAAGGAGCCCAGCCGCCATTTATCGCTAACGGGAGGCATGCAAGAGTATGTCCAAGTGTCCTGCTGCTCAGATTTACAATTGTAAGTCCCTCCAAGATGTATTATGAGACACATTTTCCTGCTCCACACACTGCTTTTGTGTGTCAGCCACTAGGTTTACTGTATCCCGCAGGAAGCAGCTGAGTTCTCCTGGTGTGGCTAAGGTCACTAGGGTGTATATAAAATGGCTACGTTTCAAATGCTTCCCTGCTGCAAATAATGGCTAAGCCCCAAATGGTCCCCTGCCCCCTGCCCCCTTCCCGCAACAGCCGTTTTCCAAAGGATGTTTTTTGCATATGCAGGTCAAGAGCGCCGTGAGGACAGAGAACTAGTTGAACAACACCTCAGATGTGATCGGTAAAAAACAAACACAGACAAATAATCGCAGCATCGAAACATGTATTCATAACACAAGAAGCACTCCAAAGTGCTGCAGGCATTGTTAATTCTAAATATAAGCTGTAGCAAATACATCTATGCTGGGGGAAAACTGCTCACTTAGGATCAATCTAATACCATCTGGAGCTTGGGGTAAGTCCAATCTATAATTTTTCCCTTCCCTTCTTCTATCAGTATATCTTGCATATTGATAATTCCAGTTGAAAAGCACCCGAGAAGGCTATGCTTCAGAATCTCAGTTAAATCTAGCCTCTGGAAATCAGTTTGTGTGTCCTTGGTTTCATTTTTTTAAAAGGTACAATAATTTGTAGATAATTTATAAAAGAGATGACTGATGTACTGCCTAAAGCACTTAAAAGATGTGAATGCATATATGCAAATGTGCTGCCCCTTCCGATCTTTCAAGTCCTGACCCTGGGAATTCGGAGAGATTTCTCTTATTGAGTAATCTGTCAGCTATCACATAATACTGTGCATAAAAAGTAGTAGACAGAATTTAATCCCGTCTGTAACATAAAGAGAACTGTACCCTCTTATGTTTACGAACAAGTCCTCTGCAGCTTTGTGAATATGGAACACTTCATCCCGAAACAAGGCCAAGCAAGAGCTGCTTTGAAGAGCCAGCTTCCAAAGGGTCAAAGCGGTCGCATCACTGTTAAGGATTCCATGGCACAAAATAAATCCAACTTTGGAAAAGAAAAAGAAGTTTTCATTTTATATATAGTATATGTGAATGGCATCTGAATGATTAAATACTAAAATAAAGATGAAATAGACCATACATATATTTAAATACAGCCAAGAGTTGCTTTCTCTACCTGTTTGCTTTTTAATAACCACTTTTCTTAATATCCCTACACAACTGAAATAAACTGCTCAAGAAAATAGGCTTAAAATATGGTGGAATGTGCAAATTCTGTAAACCATCTTTTTGGGATTAATATCAGATTTTAAAAATATGTCCAAGTCTTGCCCTACTAAAAGCGGCAATAAAACATTTTCCATATAAACTTTTACACTGTGTCTGTTTCTATTCTGTTCACAACTTGAAGGAAATCTAAAGAAAAATAAAATTGATGGTCACTTGCTAGTCAACAAAACCTGTAGAAATAATGATGCGGCCACAATCAAAGAGCTTTACACTCCCACTGATTTCAAAAGGAAAAAGGTAACCACTTCCTTACTTCCCTTGTTGGTATCAATGGGACTTCAAAATGTTCAACTTTGGATCATCCTTCAGCAAAGTTTTAATAGTCAAGTGCTGACAGCTGGTGCAGCTGTAACACTGCCTGTCCTTATCTATGTAAAAATAAATAAATAGCATATTTCATCTCTCAGCCTCTCTCTCCTCACTTAAGTTCCTCCATCTTTCCTTTGCCAACTTCTTCTGTTCTGTCACTATTTATGTTAATGTGAAGCAAGGGTCACTTTTAACCAACATACAAAAATGATTAAAACCCCACACAGACCAAAATTCTCTCACACAGTTTTTTTGCCAGTGTAACACAAATGGCACAACATTCACAGGTGAATTACATCACACTAAGAAATCACCACTCATTTTATGTTGCACACTGAGTTGTGTGATGCACAAGGGAAAGAGGAGGGGCATGTTCCAGTCCAAGATTCAAACTTACAGATGATCCATTTCTCCATTGCATCCAGTGAGAGGTATTCACATGGCATCTGTTTATGCAGAGAAACATTCTTCAGAAAATGATAATCAACATAGTTCATACATGAATCTGAGTAAAGATTTTAAAGAAGACTCCTTAGCATCTACTAGAATTCTAATGCATAAGCATTATTTTAACAGTAAAATCACAGAGTTGTCAGAGCTGCAGAATAGTTCAAAGTATATATTCTAGACTTCTCCACATCCATTCTAGATTTAAAATGCTGCAGATTCTTAGCATGGACACATCTGAAATGGTAAAGTCAATATGTAGAACACAACTAACAAAATACTGAAAACCAAGATAGCTTAATTATAATGTGGTGAAGTTTTCTGGGTTGTGGTTGTTATGTGCCATCAAGTTGCTTCTGACTTATAGTAACCGTAAGAAAGAGCTCCAAGAAGTACAGTATTCTTAACATTCAACTGCAGCCTGCTTTTGTACTTTCTTTTTTACCTTCCTTAAAAGTCATTCATTGCTTCTTTCTGGCATTAGTAAAGTGTCATCAACATACCTTTCATTTTTTCATATTCTGTCCTAACACTACCTTCTTGTGCACAGCATTTCAGGATAATCAAATGTTGGAGGCATAAATATTTCTTTTAGAACAGAGCTTCCCAAAACCCATAGAACCAGAGCTTTTGTTTTAATGTATAAAGCACAAAATGATTTTCTGAAACTCTCTGATACATTGTAGTTGTAAACATATACAGTATTTGCAATAAAAGCTGTAATGCATCTTGGTTTTCAGAATCCAGCTTGAACGCCAGACAGTTCTTGAACTACATAAGGTAAAAGGTTTTGTTGCAAAACCTTTGCTTATGTGGGAAATTATTGCTATCGTCCTGGTTAGTGCACTCACTCTTCAGCATCTCTTTTTTTGGGGACTAGAATGTATATTGAATATCTCCAGCCTGTCAATTACGGATTTATCTTCTCTATTGTTGGAATCAGTCTTCTCAGAATTTACAACTAATAATTCTGAGTTTTTCTGTAAAGCAAATTTCCCAGCAGCGTGCCTAACATCATAGGTAAAAATCCATGTTCCAGCAGCCCTAACCACAACTTTATTGTTGTGACAGAAGCAGAAATGGAGCCATATGTAAGTGCAATATTAAGAGAGATCTACAAAGAAACCTGTGCATCTATGACATACCATGAAGAGTATAAAAACTAAGACTATATATATAAACAACAATAATAATACTGTCTGAGAATAAAATAAAATATATACTGGATTAGACACAGGAACTACCTGACAAAAAGGATGAGTGGAATACCCACTCTATTTAGCCCGCCCACAAACCAGAATACCTCAGATTGTTTCCCACGTGGAGTGGGCTACAGCACTCACAGAAAAGGCCCAATTCTCCACTGACTGGTTTATTTGCTGGTTTAGTTTTATTTAAATCCCATCTTTCTGACAATGCAGGAGCTCAAAATGGCTTACAAACTGCCCTTCAACACAATCTTGTTTTTTAATTATTCAATTTTATTTTAATCCGTTTTACAATTTAATGGTTTTTAATATACTGTATAACTTATTTTGATTTTGATTCTATTTATAATACTGTGAGATGCCTTTGGTCTCTTATCGGAAGAAAAGCAGCCTATAAATAAGCCAAATAAAAATTAATAACAAAAAAAAATCCCCCGATGCATACTTAGCAGGGGCCATGGAAACTGCTATGGTGGAAATCCAGCTACCACTGGCTAGCTTGTTTATATAGGCAACATCCTGGATCCAAGCCACTTAGTATTACAGAAATAAAATCAAAGGAAAGACTCATACGGTGTCTGACTGTGCAGGATTAAGCATTGTGCTGGGAGCACTGATAAGGCTCAAGAGCTGTGCATTTCTCCACTGGTCCGCCGAGAGGTTTCGCCGAGGATAGACCATCTGAAGTGATATTAGAGCGTCCGAAAGAGCCTAGAGCATGATACACAGTAAATACAGAATTACTGCTCTGAAGTACTGGCACGGCAAAAATGTTCTAACTGAGCTACCGTAGTATGCTCCAGCATCCAGCAGTCACATTCTCCACGGCTAACATTCTGATGCGTAGCAAAGTAAACTGTACTTCAGCAGACCTGCTGAATCAACGGGAATTTGGTGAGTCAACTCAACCAAAGCAGACCCATTTGAACCAAAGCAGCTTACAGAAGTGCTGACTCACCAAATCCCGTCGGATTCAATACACCTACATTAGGGTGACTTACTACACTGGGCAACAGGATTCTGACCCATATATTCTCAAAACGTTTATCCAGACTTATATAAAAGAAAATACTATCCCTGCACACATGTATATCACACATATTTTTAATCTCATACAAGCTGAAAAAGCCACTTGCAAAAATGAACATCTGTTTGTTTAATATAATAGGAAGTTTTATTTGTATATTGTTACACATTTAAAATTTTTACTATATGAAAAAAAAACCCTCAGGTTTGGAGATATTGATTTTTTTAAAATTTCAGGTAACTTCCGAAGAACTCTCTGTCTATAGGACAGCACCCAAATGAACTTCCAGGTATTTTGTTTCCTGAGATATCAACCAAATCACTATTTTTTTGTTTTTGACCTTGACTTCTCAGCAAAAAGAAGCCACCAAATAACTTCCAAACTAAGACATTAAAGAAAACACACCATAATACTTTCTATGTGAAGAAAGAGACAGTGATTTTTGCTATTAAAGATGTCCCCCTATCTTGCAGCTCCCACAACTTACAATGTAAAGGGTTACAGTCACCTCTGGAGAGATTCAGAAATGCTTAATTTTAAAAAAAAAGCAAAAAACAAACAAACAAACCACCACCCTTATTTATTTATTTATTTATTTGTTTAATTATTTATGTGCTTATTAACCACCCGATTTTCCAGCGGGAACTCTGGGCGGTGTACAACACATTGCAAAAACAACAACTGTCCAAACCTACAATACCCAGTCAGAATACAAATAATAACCTCAGCAAAATACAAATAATACAGAGAATAATAATAATAATATTAATGATAATAAAACCATAAAAATACAAAAATAGTCAGAATAAAATCAACATTACACATTGAACAGCCTAACATGATAATAAAACCATAAAAATACAAAAATAGTCAGAATAAAATCAACATTGCACATCGAACAGCCGAACATAGACAAAATCTGGCAAGAGAAGGCTCAGAGGTCCCCAAAGCATTATTCCCTAAAGAGACAGGTCTTTAATGTCCTTCTAAAGGCCAGCAACGAATCCGCCATCCTAATCTCCAACGGTAGTTTATTCCAACATGCTGGGGCAGCCACCGAGAAGGCCCGATTCCGGGTAGAGACCCTTCGGGCCTCTCTAGGAGTGTGGAGTGAGAGGGACAACGAAGCTCTGGTTGATTGGGACGAGGTTGATCTCTGGGAGGTCTGCTCTGCCAGATGTCAGCAGCCTTACAAGGTTGGAACAACAGGATTTCAGCCATTATCTGAGAGACCACCTTCTCTTGAATAGGTTGTCCAATGACCTGGCCTTTATGTTTGTTTGGGTTTGTTTTTTTTTTTGGAGAATTCTATACAGCATAACACAACTCATGCAGTTGCAATGCAGAACTGTCTTACCAACATGTGAGACATATTTGTATTTTGAAAACAACAGGGGCTCTCTTTTGGGTACTTTCCGCTGTTTAAAAAATCCTATTTGTTTGCCCAGGAATTTTCCTAATTGTTTACATTGTGCATTTTAATGCTACTTGGGTTTTCAGTGAACCAGTTTCTTTGATTTAAATTTTTAATGGCTTTACTGGCATTACTGGATCTGTTTTCTTTGAAAATGATACTAACATTTTACAAATAAAAACAATGTAAGTATATTTTAAAAAAGAAAAAAAAACACTAATTTATAATGTCCATATAATCTCTTTAAATTCAAAAACTATGCCAAAGACCAGGTGAAAAAAAATCCAACATTTATTATTTGTTCATAAAAACACGGTCACTTACAACCTTTCATCAAGAATGGAAAGCGTCACCTATTTACTTAGAAGAAATGAACAACCTCTTTTTTTAAGTTCACACGGAAAAAGAAAATTTATTATAAACTGCTTAGCTTGAGTTTTTAAGGGATACACAAATAGTTCTTTTCAGCAAAAAAGGTAACAAAAATATAAAAAATAAAAAGTCAATACATACTTTACTATGTGGCACAAATTCCTCCATCATTTTCTTCAAAGGATTTTCATAATCCACTATCATCTGACCGAGTCGTGGGTACTCCCTATCACTAAAGAAAGCCACAAATACAATTAAGAAGTGCAGTACATTCCAAATCCCCCAAACCTGAAGGGAATAACACATTATTACCTTGCTCCGTGTGTCATCTCATGTGCATAATTATACAATCCTATGATGGCCTTCCGTTCTTCAATTCGAGACAGCAATATCATTAGGGTTGTGTAGGTTATGATTAGATCTAGGTAGTTCTTTGTTAAATCAAAATTTACAGTCTACAAAGTGAAATATAAAGAAAGATTGTATTGTGACTGCCTCATATGCATATATATGATAATGTTAACTATCTGATTAAAATATTACATGATTTTTCTACTCCATTAGTCACATCATCTTCTAGCTTCAATCCTTCACACAGTTGATGTACCTAAAAGACCTTATTGCAGTAAAAGATGCTGTTGGCACATTTTAAGGTACAGAATAATCGTAAAGGGTTTTCATAATAATAATAATACCTTTATTGTCAATGTACAACATCTGCACAATGAAATACTCACAATATATGAAATTGATGATGTGTTTGTATTTGGGAAAATAAAACATAGGTGTACAGTAAAACCTTGGTTTACAAGTTCTTTGGTCTGCATGTTCTGCAAGACTAACGTTTCTTTAAAATTTTACCTAGTTCAGCAAGCAATGTCTTGCAATACAAGCACCGTAATACATCACGTGATCACAAGTGAGCCAATGGTTATTCTCTCTCCCATCCCCGCTGGATTGCGGGTGCTTGTCTGGAATGTTCCATCTCAGACAAGCCTCCAAATCAGAGAGAGGAAGGGAGGTTTCCCTTGCACCAGCCACAAAGGTTTTCAAAGGTGAGTGCAGGTTAGGGTTTTCTTTTCTTTTTCTTTATATTTTTAATTTATGTAATTAGTTTTATTTTACCTCATATTTTGTTTTTTCTTTATTATTTTATATTATATTATAGTATTGTAATCATTTTATATGAATATTTTTGAGCTGCAGAACAAATCATTTGAGTTGCCATTATTTCTTACAGGGAAATCTGCTTTGATATACAAGTGCTCTGGATTACAAGCATGTTTCTGGAACGAATTATGCACGTAAACCAAGGTTTTACTGTACAGACCTTCTGATATACTTTGTAGTTTATATTTTAGTACAGTACTACATTCCAAATAGTCACATTTCTCACTTCAGCAATGTTGGGGTTAGGGGTACTAGACCCCATGTAGTTCAAAATCTCTGTATAATATTTATGCTCCCAAAAACACAACTACAAACCATGAACAGTTGATTCATACATACAAACACAGAGCAACTTCCCTGATCCCTGGCATGACCTAGCAGCCTCCCTGGCCACCATGTGGAAATCCTATGCCAGAGGAGGAGGCCACACCACCAGCAATAGAGGCCTCATTGAGTCAGAAACCACCTTTCTCAGGACGTGTCCGGGAGACGTACAATAGACTAGTATTTATTGAATACTGTACTTATTTACTGAATATTCATTTATGGGAGGGGGGAAGAATCTGTGTATAACCAAAACCATGCTGCTCAGCCATGTGCAATCCAAGGGAGAAGTGCATTATACATTTTAATGCTAGCAGCAGTTCTATGCATGCCAACTCAGATACATGAGCTACAGAATTTAGTGGGCTTGCTTGCAAATAAAGGCTGGAGCCAAAAATATTTTGCAGATTCTTCTAAGCTTAGAAGTGGTGACAGCACAACAGGCCTAATCTCTCAAACTCAATTGGGAACAAGTAAGAGGACCATTTGTTCTCATCTCTACTGCAGTTAGAGAATGGATAAGGACCAGCATGTAACATAGGAATGCAGGCTGCCAAGCAACATGTAGGCTTAAAATAAAGTGAAACCAGCAATTTATGCACCAGGCTTCCCCAACCTGGAGAACAGGCCATGTTGCTTTAGGCCAAAATGGAACTGCAGGCCAAAGCATTCAAATGAATTTGGATTGGGAAAACCAGCCCTAAACCACTTAAGGCTTCAGTATTTTAGGGATAACCTGCTCCCCAATAAACATGTTCATTAATTAAGACATACCATGAAAGCCATCTGTGTGTGTCACTACCAACAGAAGGGAGATTAGTTGGGAACAATGATACCTATTGTTTCCATTAGAGTTTTCATTGTTGATGCCCCGAGCTAGAATCTCTTATGTCATAAATTTCTTGTGTTAACTTTTTGGCACCAGGCTTTTTGGTGTTTCCTTTTTAAACTGTCTTTTATTTGGTCATCCTGCTATTGTATTTTGATATAACATATACTTTTTAAAAAATCCTGTAAGCCACTTTCTACTGAACAGTAGAGTATTGAATACTAATAACAGCAACAAAAAACCCTAACACAGTGGCCGAATTCCTCTCGAGTGCGCAATGAGAAATCTACAGAGACACTACAGTACTTAGAAACAGTTTGCTACTGTGAGTTATGCCACTGCCTTTCTGCCAGCATTACTACAGAACAAAATTTTGACTACTGCCTGCAGGGGCCGATCTCCTAATACAGACAATATGCCATTGGCCTAAATATATAACAACAAGGATAAATTTAAAGGGATCCATTCCAGAGCGTCTATCTATCTAATTTGGTTAACTGACCATTGCACTTTAACTGGGTAGTGTATTTCAGAGCCTGGAGACATTATTCTTCTGATCTACAACTTTCAGAATCCTTCTGCCAGCAGAGCTGGTTTTCTAGGAGTTATCACCTAAAAAAGCAGCTTTGTTGAGCTCTAAATTTTACACACCTTTAGTTGGAAGTAACAGACCCTGTGACCAAGCAGGCATATTTCCTGCTATGTGTGTGCAGGATTCCAGTCATAATCAATCAATGGAAATTTCTGGAAACCCTCAGACTTACAATATCAAAGAAGACTTGGCAAACATCAATAGTGTTCAGCAGTTCACAGACATGGTCCTTAAGGGAAAAAAGAAAAAAATCTGATTTCATAATATATCTTTACAGACTCTCCCCCCCCCTTCAATTTGAAATAAGGCCTTAAAGTCAATTTGAGATTTAGAATTCTCTCTCTCTCTCTCTCTCTCTCTCTCTCTATATATATATATATATATATATATATAAAAATTTAGCATTAAGACTACCTGAATAACATTTTACATGCACTTGATGTGAACTTTTGTGACACTCTACTAAGCCCCACAAAAACAAACCAGTTGCACTTAAGGATGTCTTTACCTTAAATTCCATAACATCAACAAATGTGAAGTAATATAAAGCCAGATTCTTCAGAATCTCTGATTTCTCTTTCTGCAACTGAGCAAGCTGTTGCTGTAAATGAAAGAAAACATACATATACTAAACAGTACTTAGAAGCAAATGGATAATGTTTAGAATAGCTTAGAACTGATTACAAGAAGCCGATGATTCAAACTGTCCACATAAATCTTAATGAGATCAGTATTACATTCCCAGACACCAAGATTTCCATCCTTGTGTGCCTCAGGATCTCAGTTAATTGCAGGACGCATCTCTTCCTACCTTAAGTTCCAAAGAGTCCTCATCCATCTCCCCACTGGTGGAAATATCCACCATAATACTGGCAACCATTAAGCAAGCAGGAGTTTGGAACACCTTTCATTTCCCCAACCAGATCACCCTGTCCAAACCAGCCTCTGGCCTGGAGAGGGGCGGGGAGCTGGAAGAAAAACCACTTGCAGGAAACAGAACAACCTTCTCATTTAAAGTAGAATACAGCATGCTCATAGGTGCCCTCTCGCTTGCATACGCCAGGGAACAGAACAGAGGAAAGAGGGACCCCGTGTGCAAGTCTTCTTTTCCATTACGGTTGACTGCGTTCTTTTTTGGCAACTTATATTCTCTCTAATAAGCACTAGTATGCTCTTGTCAGTACACATTAGTACCAAAATGACTGTACAGAAGTGCTACAGGGGGAAATAGAAAATGTTAATAAAGTATTGGTTATGTGAGTTCTAGCCAAAGCAAAATCACTTATGAGCACAAGTCAGCATGATGAAAATAAGGACAGATTTCTTGAGGTGAGAAAAGAAGTGACAGCAGAGTTTACAGATCTTACTACAGAAAAACAATATGCTTTTAAAATTCAGAACTTACCAAAAAGAATATCCAGGCAAAGCCACGTTAAGCATGCAAAATAAAATATAGATACAAACATAAAATACAGTAACGGTTCTTTAACCAGTCCCATATAACACAATATACATTAAAACACAAGCAACAAAAGAAATAGATGAAAAACAAAGCAAGAGGCTAGCACGTTAGACATTGGTGAAGAAATGAAAGAGAAAAATATGAATACAGTACAAGGATATTCAATGACATAAATAAGAACTGTTTCAAAAACTATTTTGCAGAACATTCAAAAGTGGTATTTCTTCAAAAACCAATTAGTGAAAAGTGGAAAGGGAGTAAAACCCAGTGTAGAAATTACTAGTAAATCATAACACTGTTCAAAACTTTCCATATTAAGCCCATTTAATATAATTTCTATAATAAAACCAGATACGCACTTTTTAAACACACAGCAAATGTTTCAGAATATTGCATTTTTGCTCACAACACTACACCATATGTTAGAGAGCATGTCGCTCAAGTGAGTTTCCTGGACAATATCAGAAGCTTGAGATTACACTATACTATTTCATGGTAATCCAACAATAACAGAACAAATTCCATAATCAGGAGGACCATTAAAACAAAGTATCACTTGATCCAGAAACACTTGTTCTCCTTGGAAATGGAGAAGTTATAAAACTAGAAATTGTGTTCTACTGTTCATTGCAAACCCCTCCTTCAGCATGTCTTTTCCTTGCTTTTCTTCACACATATTTTATCAAATCCAACAAGTAACTAGAGCACAACTACAGTAATACCTTGGTTTACAGGTGCCTTGTTTAAGAGTGTTTTGCAAGACAAGCAACCATTTCTGATCAATTCCATCTCAGGCACGCCTCAAAAGCAGAGAGAGGAGAGAGGAATTGAGGTCTCGCTTGCACCAGCCAGGAACACTTTCAAATAAGAATGCAGCTTAAGGATTTTTCTTTATATTTATATTTATATTTTATTTGTTTTCAACCATTTCTAGTGATGGGGCAGCTAGTCAAGTGTGCACTTGACTAGCTGCACTTGACTAGCTGCACTTATTCTGTCACATTTTAAAAAAAAGTAAAATTCACACACTTCCCAAACACTTCCCTTCCTTCATGATGCTTCATTTCTGAATTAGCCAAAGAAATAGGCAAAGAAGACCAGTTTAATAAGAGACAGAAATGGCTTGCTAAAATACAGTGATACCTTGCATAACGTAATTAATTGGTTCCAAATTAAATTACGTTATACAAATTTTTCGTTGTACAAATTCTAATTTCCCATAGAAATGCATTGAAAGCGGATGTAATCCGTTTCAATGCATGGTCACCCCCCTCCGTGTCTGCTGCCCCTCCTCTCCCCTCCCTCCTTCCCTCTTTCCCCCGGCAGCCAGAGGTGGTTGGGGGAAGGTGGCCGCGGGGGTGGGGGAAGGGAGTGGGGTGCGCCGCTTGTCCTGGGCGCCCCCTCCTCTCCCCTCCCCCCTTCCCTCTTTCCCCCGGAGGCCAGAGGTGGTCGGGGGAAGGTGGCCGCGGGGGTGGGGGAAGGGAGTGGGGTGCGGCGCTTATCCTGGGCGCCCCCTCCTCTCCCCTCCCTCCTTCCCTCTTTCCCCCGGCGGCCGGGCGAAGGTGGTCCCGCGAAGGAGACCGCGGGGCCGACCCGGGAGCCGCCGCCGCCTTGCTGCTCCCGCCGGCCGCGGGCACCGTCTCCGGCCTCGCGGGGCCGATCCGGGAGCCGCCGCCGCCGCTGCCTTGCTGCTCCCGCCAGCTGCGGGCATCGACCGCCCCCCGTCCTCTTCCCGGGCGGCCGCAGGTGATGGACGGAGGTGGCCGCGGGGGGGGGAGGGGGCGGATTTTTTTCGTTGTACAAGTTTTTCGTTGTACAAACCCTCCGTTATACGAGGGTCTACTGTAGTGTCTGGCTCCAACATTTAGGATTCATGAAGAGGATAGACTGACTATCTGGAGAGGGCCTTCCTTAGTATCTCAAGAGTGCAATGGCACAGCAAATCTTATCTTTACTATTTTAAGATGAAATTAATGACACAATAGGCATAAAAAAATCTCAGTTAAAGGGTATCAAAAATGCTGTGAAATGTTACATTCCTTGTATCATTCAAAACATATGTACTGGAATCCCACTCTCTACTCGTGCTTAAATAAAGAAAATCTTGTAAGACTCACTGCTCATTAATAAGGTGATGACTGAGGATGATATTTTCCATAATTCCCTTTTGTTTTGGGTTCTTTTAGGGTTTGCATATTAGCATATTTTCTGTGCACTGGTCCTTTCATTTTACATGAAAGAGAATGCCTCTTTCAGGTTCTTTCACAATTCTAGCACTTCAAAAGCACCAAAGAACTCTGGTAAACTACTACAAAAAAAATAAATAGAAGCAACACAGCAAAGTTGCAATCTACACCAAAAGCAGAAAACAGTACAGTAGTACCTCGACTTAAAATTTAATCTGTTCCGAAATACTCTTAAGTCGGGTACCTATCTAAATTTTTTTAAAAAAAAAGTTTAAAAAGAAAAAAACATTATTTTTAAGCCGAGCAGACCGTATCTAAAATTTGTAAGGCAGCAGTTAAAATGCCAACAGTTTTCCACTCTTAACTCGAGCTGCTCTTAAGTCGGGGTACCGATTAGAAAGAAAAATGTATGGCCTAGAAAGAAAAATGTTTCATCAAAATAAACACCTTTAACAGAATATACATTTTAGAAAATAAATCAGGGAAAGTACCCTTACAAGAAAAATAGCACATAACTCTCAAGAAAAGCAAGGAAACAAATAAAGTTAAAAAAAAGAAGAAGCAATGTCACCCCTAAACTAAGATTACTAGCATATGGGGAGAGTCCTCTCCTCCATAACTTGATGCATTTTCTTTTCTTTCTTTCTTTCTAACCCAGAAGGCAGGTTAGGTCTAACCAGCAAAAATAATCCAAGAAAGCCGTCACCACCCTAAGAAACCAAAGAGGGGTAAAAAGACTGAAGCAAACGTAACGTCTTTCACTGGGCTCCAATAGCTTAAATAGATTCAAATCCCCACTCAGCTCTCCCTTGGACACCCTAATTGGCCTCTGACAGCCCTCCTTAGCCACTACCGGTATGTCTTTGCAATAGCACCTGTGATGCTATTAGATGTCAATTTGATCAGATATCACACATAAAGGATTAAAGAATGCTTTGGCATGCCTCTCTCCTTTTTTAATGTTCTGAATGGCTGCTGACAGTCTTCATTGGTCCTACTACCATGGCTTTGCAAATAGCCCTTGCATTACTAGAAATATTTAGCAGATCATTTGACAAAGGAAAAGTGAAAAAAAGCTTAATGAAAGAGGGAATGTGAGTCATTATTATTTGAAAGGCTCCCTTTCAGCAATAAACTGAAAAACACAAATACAAAGAGAAAGAGAAGGGGACAGAGAGAACCTATTTTGTGTATGTGCTTTATTTTATTAAACTCCCCAAATCTCATTCCTTGTGTCAGCTGTTTTCCTGGGCACAGGCACAATCATAAAGGCAGTCAGAAACGAATGAATGGCAGTTGTTGCATGATCCAACTCTCATACTGCTTCAAACAAGAAGCTCCTGAAAACAACAGACACCATATGACAGGGCTGTCCAACTTTGAACAGGGCAAGGTCTACTTTTTCCGGCCCAAAGTGCCTGAGGGCTACTACATGAAAAATAAGGTTAAAAATAAGGGTGCTTTTTTAGTTTTCTCCTCACTCCCCCTCTCCCTTTTCTTTCTTTCTTTCTTTCTTTCTCTCTCTCTCTCTCCCCCCTCTTTCTTTCTTTCTTCCCTCCCACTCTCCTTCCTTCTTTCTCTCCCTTCTTTCTTTGTTGCTCTCTCTCCCTCCCTCTCCTTCTTTTTTTTCTTTATTTCTCTCCCTCTCCCTCGATCTCTTTCCTTCCTTCCTTCCTTCCCACTCTACCTCCTTCTTCCTTCCTTCCTCATTTTCTTTCTTTTTTTCTTTCGCCCTCCCTCCTCCTTCCTTCCCTCCCACTCTCCTTTCTTCTTCTTTCTTTCCCCCTTTTCTTTTTTCTTTCTTCCTCTCTTCTCCCCCTCCCCTTCTTTCTTTCCTTCCCTCCATCCCTCCCTCCCTTTCTTTTTCTTCCTTCCTTCCTTCCTCATTTTCTTTCTTCCTTCCTTCCTCCCCTTTCTTTCCTTCTTTCTTTCTCTCTCCCTCGCTCCTTCTCTCCCTTTCTTTTTCTTTCCCTCCCTCCCTCCTTTACTTACTTACTTTCTTCCTCCCTTCCTCCTTCTCCCTTTCTCTCTTTCTCTTTCTTTCTTTTTCTTTCTTTGTTCCTGCCTCTTCCTCTCCTTCCTTCCTCCCCCTTTCTTTCTTTCTTTCTTTCTTTCTTTTCTTTCTTTCTTTCTTTCTTTCTTTCTTTCTTTCTTTCTTTTTTTCTTTCTTTCTTTCTGCCCAGTCCTTCCCGTCCACGGAGAGGCAGCATCCCCTCCCACTGGAAGGACACTCGGGAACTTTGCTGCTTTCCAGAGAACTTCATCAAGCCCGGGAGAAGGATCGGGTCCAGCTGCCTCCCTGCCCAAGGCGAGGGAGGGGGGAGAGGGAGGGAGGGAAGGAGGGGGCAAGACCACCACCACCGGGGGAAATGCAACTGTTTGCAAAGCTTTGGCAGAAGGATATCGGAAGGGAGATAAAAGCAAGCAGAAACACATTACAGTACAGATGGGAAAAGGAAAGGAATGGGGAACAGAGGTGGGAGGACCCAAATGCATGTGGCGCATGGCAGCTGACGGAGGAGCACCTGCTTGTACCCCAAGCTCCCGCACGGCAGTGCGCCTGCTCGCCCCCACCCAGCCGCCAAGCTCCACGGTCCTGGCAGTGCCAGAAGAGGAGGAGTGCCCACCTTCCCCCACCCCCCGCCCGCCAAGCTCTGTGGTGCTGGCGGTGGCGCGCCCGTCCCCCCCCACGACCCACCAAGCCCCGTGGTGCTGGCAAAGGAGGAAGAGAAGCGCTCACTTGCCCACAGTCCACCCACCCACCAAGCCCCGTGGCACTGGCGGTGGCGCACCCCCAGATCGGGAGGTGGGCTACTTCTTAGCACCCCGCGGGCTACCAGTCGCCCGCGGTCGACGCGTTGGACAGGCCTGCCATATGATATACAGTACTTAGTAATGACCTGAAAATCACAGTGCCTGTCATATCCAGATCTTTTCCCTTATAGTCTGTTAAATCTTTGTTTTGGAAATCTAATTATTGCTAGCCATGTTTTTTTACTCACACCACAAAACTGTTACCTCAAAAGAGCTTTAGATTTCTTTAAAAAAAAAAGCTTGTCCCACGCCCACTGCTTGGCAGAGCTGATTAATTGTATTTAATTTTTTTTTTACAAATAAAGCATTCAAAATATTTTTAATATGGTATACAGGTTAATCACTGTTCTTGATGCTGTCTTTGACTTCAGTCAAAAGTATATTATATAAAATGTGAAACTTCATCCATGTAAGTTTCCATGTTTTATATAACATACTCTTGGCTGGCTTCCATGAAATGTAAAGGATTGCACAGTTGTCAGAACAGCTAGGAGACAGATGTGCAAAATTATCGATTACTGAAAATTGTTCTCTGTCACTGATGCCATAATGCTTTTTTTTTTTTTTGCATAAGCTATCCAAAGAGATGACGGGTACAGAACAATCTGTTGAAGAGTGGCTGCCCCATGCTCCCTCGGTCTGTCAGTATATACCAGTGATGGCGAACCTATGGGCACCCGACATCGCCCCTTCATAGCCACCTGTATACAGGTTAAATTACTGTATTGGCACTTTGCAAAAAAAAAAATAGTGGGTTTTGAATTGCAGTTTGGGCACTCGGTCTCTAAAAGGTTCGCCATCACTGGTATATACTAATCCTTGATTGTTGTGAACCAGGTTTGTTGCAAAGACCTGGAAAATGTTCACCTACATGCATGTACAGTATTATCCTAAGCTGCACACTAGTATCAAGCATATGTACTTTTAGTACACCTAAACTAATGAAGTTTCCTCCAATGCTTACCCCAAGAGAAGCAAGACTTTGATGTTTTAACGTGCCATTGTAAGAGATTTGCTCAGCAAATAGCTTGACCATTTATAAGTTTTTTAGAACTGAAGAGCTGGATGAGACCCTATGAATCATGGAGGCGAGCCCCCATCAAGGAGGCACAGTGGGGAATCAAATGCCCAACTTTTGGCTCTACAGCTCGATAATTTAAACCACTGGGCTACCCAGCAGTTCAAATTGACCACTTTGCTAAAATAGAAGCAAAGAAGATTTATTTAAGCAAGCTATAATATTCATTAATAAGGTGCAAATATTGGCTTTGATTACCAACAAGTTTAGTAGTTTTTACTCTTCCTTTAGTAATTATATTTAATTTTTAACAGGGTAGGAAACATACAAATTATGGGCCTTGTTTAGGCCACCAAGGGAGCTTCTGTACTCATGTCTTATGTATGCATCTAGCTATTCCCATCTCTCATGCTTCTTAATTAAGATGTAGGTAATATCTGATGGGTTATTTGACTAGCCAAATACTATACCACTCCTAGTTCAAATTTCACATGGTTAATATGAATTCTTCCTGAGTCTACAAATCTCTTTCAGTTCTAGCCCTGGTTTAGGGAGCAGGGGTTAAAAGTGCTGGATTATGATGTGAGACCCAGATTCAGGCTCTCAGTAAATTCCTGCCAATAAGTATATAATATCAAGATTGTGTTATGAATTACCATAATTTTCCATCTATAAGACGCTCTCATGCATAAGACGACCCCACTTTTTCAATACAAAATTAGTTTTGCAAGCTTGTGGTTCTCTCCTCGTTTTACCTCCATGTATAAAATGACTCTCAAATTTTAGTCTAACAATTTTAGACAAAAATATAAGTCTTGTACATGGAAAAATACTGTATTTAGTCTGACCCTCCCAGTATTTTAATTAGTCCTTCATAATATGATTTGATGGCTCTTCAAACTAACAAGGTCATTTCTTGCAGCAAATGCTTATTTAAAATTAAACTGGAAATCTATTGCATACCGAGGATATTCAAGTGAGTCAGAACTTGAGATGGGTTTTGTTTCTGAGAGCTGCTGTAAGCACAAAAATATCCAATATTTGACTGCACTAAGCAAATCTGAAGAGTAATTCGGATGGTTTAAGAAATATAAATGTAAAAATACCACACTGTACTTGTGTTTTAACTACTGCTCTTGAATCTGCAAGAGCCTAAGGCAAATGTCCTCAAACAGGCCATCTAGAATTTGAGGACAAACCTGTAATGGCCAAAAAAAGCTACTTGCTCCCAAATGACTGACATGGTAGACATGGCTAGTCACAGAACACTCACTTCCCAGAGAATAAACAGTTTCCTGGGCAATTATTTTTGTTCTAATCTTGCCATACACAGGGTAGAGCTATGGTATGTGTCTGAAATACTACTTTTAAACAATTTAAAACTCAGTATTTTACTCCAACATCCACAGCACAGAAGGCAAACTGATGAAGCTCGGATGGAAAGAACATGGCTTGGAGACCGACTACGAAGCGGAAGTGGAACCAGAGTTAAATGCCAAGTAACATTTGTGGCCAGCAAAAGGGGTTTAAAAAGGTAACAAAAGCAATCTGCAGTTAAACAGCACTCCAGGGCACTGAAAATTCCGAGTAAACATGATAAGTACACAAGATGTGTGATCATGAGTAGAAAATGCAGCTTTACTGTTGTCAGAAAGCATTATGTGTACAGTTTTGGGAACTTTCATGATGTTTGAAAAATAGACTGAGTCTAGTTTTCAGAATAAGAAAGTAGACTCAGTCCAGATCTTGACATTTAGTCAATATAATTCCACAGTTCAATGCTGAGTGAAAGAGGCAGGAAGAATATTTTAGCTAAAATAATATAGTAAGAGCATCATGAAGGGAAATTATTTTCATCTGATTTACAAAGTCTGAGAGAGTGGATGGTGTGCCGTCCAAAGTACTGACGGCCAAGGAGGGGCAGGGAGAATCACAAGCGGACGCGGGGAAAGAAGAGGGGGGGAGATAAAAAGAGGAGAGAAGAAGCGGGTGCAGGCATCAGGGGAAGAGGGTCCACCACGGATGAGGAGACTGAAGGGATGTGGACGTCGATTGGCAAGGAGGATGATTCTGAAGGGGAAATTTGGAAGGAGAACGAGCCAATCAAGGAGACGCACGAGACGGGAGTCCAAACGGACAGTGGGACGACGGTTGGGGCGGTTGAGCCCTGGGAGTGGAGGGTGATGGTCGCTCCGGCATGGAGTGGGGCCAACCACCTGCCCCAGAGGATGAACTTCCCTTACCGGGAGCAAAGGCGAACCACCCCGTTGGGCACGGCATCCCTGTTGCGGGACGCTGTGCCATGAGAAGGGGAGTTCCACCGAACCTGTACCGAGCCTTTTAGGCATGTATGGGAGACCCTGATAACTAGTGAGGTTGAAGTTCAAACTAGTTTTCGAAACGAGCCGGTTATTTATAATGTTCAAGTTAATGTACAGGAGGAAGAGACAAAGAATCCATTTGTTGTAAATTCTGTTAATAAAAGTTTATTAGAGATTCAGTCACCTCCGTCTGTCAACTCTGCTTTGAGGATGAACAATCATCGAGAAGAACATGAACCCACTCAGACAAAGTCAATGGCTGTAACATTAGATTCTTTCATCCACATAGTTGTGTGTGTGTGTGTGTGTGTGTGTGTGTGTGTGTGTGTGTGTGTGTGTGTGTGTGTGTGTGTGTGTGTGTGTGTGTGTGTGTTACAAAACCCATATGTAATTAAGGAAGGAACTTTACTTAACTCAAAGACAACCCCCCTGATTCTTTTTTTAGGACAACAGTTTTTCATGCAGTTACGTTTCATACTAGTAACAAATATAAGCATTACATTTTAAATAATGCCCATCTTCTCAAGAATACAAAAAGACTGAAGGACAAACTGACAATACAACAAGATATATAATACTTAATGTCAAAAATTATTCATACTGCATTCCTCTGAGCCCAAAGCAGGAAAAGGGACTGCTGCAAGTCTGGGAACTGCTTGTGAAAAATACCCCATACTAGAGAATGTCAGTGTTTGTAATGAGCTGTGTTAAAGCTTGAAAAACAAGGTGGACGATGAATACATAAGTTATAGTATAAAACCTGCACAGTATAATGTGTAGCCTGCACACTGTAATTAAAAATTGTAAACCGCCCAGAGACTACTTGTAGTGGTATGGGGCGGTATATAAGCAGAACACTTTGCTTTTATCTTCACTAGAATTCTCAGTGGGGGGATTTTCGTGGGTCGGCAACAGCTTTCCATGAGTAGATTCAACTCTCTGCTAAACTCCATCAAGTCAGTGATTTTAAATCTCCAAGTGGTTCATATGTAGTTGTGGATTTCAAAACAAAATTGACTATTTAAGAGGTGGACGGACATATTTGTTGGCAGTCTTCAATGTGTAAGGTTGGATGCCGCCTTAGTCACCCTTGCAACAGGCTCACTGAAATCAATGGGATTTAAGTCTTACATTTACCCCCAATAATTTTAATGGATGCAATCTAAGTATGACTCAGTGGAGATTCAATAACTAACCATCATTACTAGGTACATAAATCTTGTCAAAGGAAGAAACTGTTAAAAAGGGAAGCATATTTTAGAATTATCAAAACTTAATGTGTTGGAAATTTGAATTCTCAAGCACTCATGCAAACTGTTGCATGCAGAGAAAATGCAAGCCGGTTACCTGCCTTCCCTTTCTACTTCTGAGAAGAAAAGGAGATAGGTAAGAAAGTTGTGCTCCTGGTTCTCATTATAAAGAAGCAAGTACTAATTTCTGCAATTTTCCATGTAGTCCCATCACTAATTAACTTGTTTTATACATGCAAGAAGAAACTGCATGCCTATTTTTTTTCAAGAGGGTTCAGGATGAAATAAACAGAAAACCTCTTAAACCAAAAAACAAACAAAAAACAAATGAAATACAAAGAAAGGAAACTACAAGAGATTTGTTTAAATTATACTTATAATTATAAAATTATACTTTTTGACAGATACTATATCAATTCTACAATGCCTCCAGAAGGACTACAATAGTTTCAGTCTGTATAACATATTGAGATTAGTCCCATTCATATGCTTTCATAGCGCAATGCATTCACAGGACAATTCACAAGCCTCTAAAAGACATAAAATAATGTTCCCTGAAAAAACTGTATAAACACTGCCCCTACTCTGAGAGGCTCTCCTTCTTATGTTGCATTTCAGACTATTTGAGAGATAGATTGTACAATCAGTTACACACTAGGCTGTGTATCGGGACGATGCTTACAAAAACCACCATAATGCTCTGAACATAATACTGATCAATATTACAGTGGTCCCCCGCCCTTTCGCGGTTCATATACTGCGGTCCCGGTATATTGCAGGTCCGCAGTATATGAAAAAAAGGCCCCTTGGGGTAAGGAAGAAAGGCTTTCCCAGGCCCGTTGGAGGCCCCAAAAGTGCTTCCCTGAAAACCAGAAGTGACTTCCAATAAACCAGAAGTGACCTCCAGATTACTAGAAAGCACTTTTGGGGCCTCAGGGGGACTGGAAAGCCCTTTGTAGGCCCATTTGGGGCAACACCAGGCCTGGGTAAGTACAAGAGCCTCCAGAGAGCCCCCCCCCAGTCTCGACCTGACTCAGCATCTGCATATTGCAGATTTTCAATTATTGTGGGTCGGGTCGGGTCCCTAACCCCTGCGATAGGTGGGGGTTTACTGTATTAGATCTTCCACTTGAGAATATGTCACTAAGCAATAGTTCTCAAATGCCTAATACTATCTCATTTGCAATTTAGATTTGATCATTTAAAATAATTGTCAGATTACAACAATTTCGCACTTTCAAGGCCTAGTTTTTAAAATGTTCATAATATTGTGATCCAGTTTTCCAAGACACTGCCACCGCACACAAGAAGACATATAGCTTCTGTTGTTTTCTAAGGCTTCTGAAACATAGTAACAGCTAACAAATAAAAAGTTATTGCTACTGTTTTATCAATAAATGAAACAGGAGGTATGGTCCTTTTTCCTTTATAAAGCCTGCCACTGAGATTCAGCCTTTTTCAAGAGCCATGCTATGATCCTTGCCCCTCCCCACCGACCTTAAAAAGATCCCACACGAGGTGCTTCAGAAAAAAGTGAAATGGGTATTTTAGCTTAACAGATCCAAATCTCTGTTCTTCTGTTACTTACATTGTTGTTGCGTGTTTCAACAGCTGGAAACTTTCTGACAATAAATTTGACAGCTGATTCAAGATTTTTATCAATAAGGTATGACGGTTTTGCCTTTGGGTCTCCACATGCCTATGGAAGAAAATAAAGACAGAAACTAAAAATATATTCTTTTCAGTGTCAGTTAGCCTGCAACCAAAAACTAGGAATACTTCTCAGCTATTTAGTGAGGTGAAAAAAATGAGTGGGAATTGTCACAGCTGGACTATGCAATGGGAGACAATACAAAAATGCTCTTCTATTGGAAAAAATGTATGGAAATTTCAAAGCAGTCAGTGCCGAACAGCAGTGAAGGGGAAGCTCAGTTGCACAATTTAAAAAGTACTTCTCTATTAGTGCAGAGGGTTCATCTTTAATTGCCACCATACATTAGTGAACCTAATCAAGCAGAAAATAGTTCTGGGCTTCTTACTATACCTTGACTAAAGCAAGCAAGCAAGCAAGCAAATAAATAAACAAATCTCTAATAAACATGAGCTTCTCTGTAATTTCTCCAAAACACTTAACAATAAACATTTCTACTTCTACAAGGAAATTCCTCTAAAATGTTTCAGAGACAGAACTGTGTAAATTGTAATTCAGCAAGATTATCATTTTGGTATAGCTTTTGAATCCAGAGCCATATTAAGTCTAGTCCAGCCTACAAACACATATTACCATTAGTTGGAATTTGTATCATGGTGGATTTGATTTAAATAGCATTTTTGCCAATTTAATTAAAAATACTTTAATTTAAACTGTGATCTAAATCATTTTGATTTTTAAAAATTATTGATTTTTAGCTACCCTGGCTTCGTCCAACTGCATGCATCTACTGGTGTTTGTGTAGTGCATAACAGAAGAGCTTTTGGCGCCTTGTCTCATTATTGGCCCAAGCAGAATCCATGTTGAAAGCAAACAGCTCTATTGCCACATACTGTGTTCCTACCAGTGTCATTCCTAAGGCATGGATTTCATATGTAAACAAAGTATTTCCCAGATATATTTGCTGTGGGACAAAAATTAACCACCGAACAGCCTGTGCCAAAAGTGGGGCTTCTTTGGATTGCATCTGGGTCTAGGCTGAGTGTTGAGCATGTTTGCATTCATTTAGCTTTTCCTAATTTATCTACTCTTTAAATCCTCTCAAATAAAGAAAAGTAAATGTCTTTAGAGAGTAGATATTATGGGATTCTATGACTACACAAGTATTTTATTTCCAAAATAAATTATTTCCTGAAATCTAGTAGAACTTCTTTTATACATGTTGTATTCTAATCTAATAGTGAACACAAGCTGGAACAGAGAACAGAGCAATGGCATGAAGCTGAATTGTATCAGCCATTTAATTAACATATATCTACCTAGAAGGAGACTGTACAACAATTCTCTTTTCATGCTGTTCACTTTTTTTGTGGTACAAAATTCTCACGTAATAGAGAACCTATGGCTCATGCACACTTTAACATGCTATGCACTTTAACACAACAAAGTGAAAAGCCAAGACGGCAACTTATTCATTTTCTGTAGTTTGTTGTGGACTATGTGGACTATAGAGACAGAAATCATGAAATATGAGACTGGTCTGAAAGTGGGCAAAGGGAAGGTGAAAAAGCTTTGCAAACCTTCCATACTTGTCCTTGCTGGGGAAGCATTGTAACAAAGAAAGAGAAGTTACATATAAACATATGTTTTTGAATTCCCATAAACATCACATTTAGGAATGCAAACTAATACTATTAAAGTCAGTTCTAGGTGATATCAGTTAAATAATTCTACTTACAGTCAACATTTTAATATGCACTGTCTTTATTATGCATATGATAATCCAAATGTACAGTAATTTTTACAATGCAAAACCTGTTATGTCATATCAGCTGCCAAAATAATAACTGAGTCAAAGTGGTAAGGTAGAACAGAAGGGAGTTAACAACAGACAACACATGAAATTTTCAGGAAAGCAGCGGATGAAATGTTCACTATCAGTGAAATGTTACATACCTGAAATAGAAATGTTAGCCAAGAATAAACAAACAAACAGTAGTTATATGTAAATCCTAATACGATACATAATTTACTGTAAGCATGTTAGAAAGCTTCATTAAGAAGCTAGTCAACAATGTCTGTTTGAAGAAAAAATACTGTTCAATTTGTTTCAGCAACCTATACTTATATAAACCCTTTGTAAAATCGTAATTACAGTATTGCTAAGCACACAACTCAACCATGTAACTGAAAAGTAGGAGTGAGGTAAAAATAAAAGCCAAAATCCTCTTGGCATAACTTTATGCCAGGCAAGTAAGATGATGCCATCATCCACAATAGTAATATTTAATTTAATCAATTTCTTATTCTTTCCCTTCATGTTTTCTGGCTCCCTAGGGCTCCCTTTTGACCCAGAGAGATGGTTGGCAGCGTTAGGGTGTGTGGGTGTGTGTGTGGGGGGTGGAGAGAGAGAGAGATCAGAATAAATATTACTATTGTGGGATGATTATGCCTTCCTATTTGTGTTGCATGAAGTTGTGCAAGAGGATTTCAGCCATAGTTTTTGCATGGAATTTAATATTGCTTTTTGCCTAAAAATTATTTTAACTTGCTACTAAAATTTCAGATGCAGTTTCATTTGTTGAGTTTCTCATGCACTGCCAATCTACAGAGTCCTACCTTTTATGCACCTTCTTGCACATAAAGCACTTTCGTATTTGCATTTAGATACTGCAATCAACAGAACCAGTGGAAAACAAATACCCCGTATTTATCGGCGTATAACACGCACCCTCATTTTAAGAGGGAAATTTTAGGAAAAAAAATTTTTGGGCGCCCACTTGCCCAGGTCCCTATCTAACCCTCCCCCTAACCCACCTCCCACCCACGGAGTCCCTGAGGCAACCTGGCAGCTCCGTCCGTGCAGCCGAGGATCGGGGCCTTGTCTGGCGAGGCGGGCGGCGGCGGACTGCCCGCGCCGGGAACAAAGGCTGCCGCCGCCGCCGCTGGTCTGCGGCGAGATTTTCGGCTGCTCCGGACCCGCGCGGTTTGTCCGCTCCAGCCGGCGCCCCCCCCCTACTCATCGGAGGCTCCTTTGCCTTACCGGGGGAGGGCTCCCGGCTCCGTCCGTGCAGCTGAGGATCGGGGCCTTGTCTGGCGAGGCGGGCGGCGGCCGCGGCGGCGGTGGCCTGCCCGTGACCGGCAGCAGCAGCAGCGGAGGCTTGCGGCCTCGCTGCGCTCTGGCCGGTCTTTTCTTTATTTGACAGGCCGCCGATCAGCTGGGCTCCCTGATCGGAGCCCTGATAAGGGCTCAGGCAGCGGGAGAGCTCGGCGTCGGCGTCGCAACCAGGACGGGACTTCTTTGACGGCCCGTGTTCATCCGGGCCGTCTGGTCTGGCTAGGGATCTCGCGCCGGGGGGGGGTAGATTTAGGGGGTGGGTTAGTTAGGGTCCCAGGGGGTGGGCTCCCTGCTCCCGGGGGGGGGGAGATAGTTAGGCTTTAGGGAGGGGGGGTTAGGGCGTGTGTGGGATCCTTGTTTCTCTGGCCTGCCCCGTCAGCTCGCAGTGTGCGAGCACTGGCTATGGGACGGCAGTCGCTGTTTTTGCCAAGCACACTGGTCGCCTCATATTATATCGGCGTATAACACGCATACATAATTTGCCCCCTATTTTCAGGGGGGGAAAATGCGTGTTATACGCCAATAAATACGGTACTTGTCATCCTCTCACTTGTTATTGTACACCACATTATGTAACTGGTTTCTGATAGGAAATGCCTGTACGCGACTTTTTAACTAGCAGCAATTTGCCACTGAAAATATACCAATTATATTACAATACCAGGCACAGGATTCTAGCCAATACTTCTTAATTTAACAGGACTAGATATATGAAGGCCTGGGGGGGGGAATGGAAAAAATGGGGGGAAATTGTGTTTTCTGTTGTATTTTTCCTAAAGCCTTTTTAGGGTGTTTTTTTCTGAAAAATTTAAAAATTGAAAAAAGAAAAAAGCATTATGAAATGCTTAATTTTAACAAATATTTTAAGACAGAGTGTTCAAATCATTTCTCAAAAATTTGCATAGTATCAGATTATTCTAATTTCTGTGCACTGAGGAGAAGCAAGTACTAGGTTATAAACTGAATTCTCCAGTGCAAGAACAAGATGCATTTCTTAGGAGGTGCTGCTATAAGAAAAAGAAAGGCTTCACTTTTGTTTTTGCATGTGGGTGGGTATGGTTGGTTCTGTCCTGTCCTCTTCAGTAGGGCTCAAAGCACTGGAAGAAAATACAGAGCAATAAATTTGCCAGGTCAAATTGTCCATAGTCATATTTTATGTTCCTAAAGTAGCAGAATGACTTGGGGGGGGGATGCTAATGTAGCATTTTTCAATTTTTCCAAAATTTACAGTTCCGTTCCCCCCCAAAAAAAGAAAAAAAGTTTTTTTTCTGAGCTTGAAAATTTCTGGAACTTTGACATCTCTAAACAGGACCTCTATTTTGTAAGGTATTTTATTTTTGAATTATATATTTACTTTCATTTAAGTAACTTGATTACAAAACTGTCATTCAATGACAGATTATAAAATGTAAGATGTTCAACAAAGGTGGTACACTACATGTTCTGCTCAGATAAACAACCTAAATTCAAGAACATACTGCTAAATATACAGTATAAAAAGAAATACAGTAGGTATATTTATATGCCATTTTTAAAAAGTCACTTGAAAAGAAAAAACATGTTTACATTGAGCTGAATAAACATAATTGGAAAGACTTTTAATGTATTTATTTTATCATTTCCAAGAACTGAAAAACAAGGCCCATCTTTCAATGAGCAGATTATGTCGATAGCTTAATTCCCTAGTAAAGTAGGTATATTTTACTTATTAGCATTACTTCCCCTATCATCCTTAGCCAATCAACCATTGTTGCTTTTATTCTACCTACCAGAACTGGGCATAGGAATATATTGGCTGCTGTAAAACACACAGCAATCATTCGTATGTCATTGTTCTCTACTACATTTTTCAACAAGCACAACAGCATAATCTTGAATTCCTTGGCAGTTCATACCCTGTGTAAGGCCTTTTAATGTCAGAAGCTGCATTCCAAACCAGAGGATATTCTCCTGCATTCCAAGAAAATATGGAGGTAGTCAGACTTGGGAACTTTTATATCTCCTGCAAAACGGTTTAATATGGTCTATTGCAGTCAACTCTATTAGCTGTACTGGAAGATCTATCTTGGTAGGCTGGACACAGGGAAGGTAACTCTAAATTCACAAGTATGGAATAGAGTTTACAAACTGCTTTTTTGGAGGTAGAGGCTGAGATATTTTCAAAATGATGATGGAGACAGAATCAAAGGGAAAGCACATACGTTGCCACTGACCACATTTCCAAGTATCTTATAACCATTGATAACAATGGTATCCAATCACGGAGTACAGCAGTAATTCAAATGTTCCACTTATTATACCTGTTACTTATCTCTCTAAGTTGCACACATGCACAACTCTTCCTCCCTCTGCGCAGAGCTCCTCTTCCCCTGCACACTCACACCGACATTTTCAGCCCCTTTGGTTCTGGTTGTGATGGAACCTGCATGTGCTTGGGGTGGGAGGAGAGAGACTATGTGCATGAGGAGCGGAGCACTGCTAAAAAGGACCTATTACAGATATGAAGTATGGTATAAGCATTCCTTAAATAACGATTTAATTGACCTCTCATGTCCAATCATATCATAACTACAGTGGTACCTCAACTCACAAATTTAATCCATTCTGAATGCATGCTCTTAAGTCGAACTACTCTTAAGTCAGGGTGCCTATCTAAAAAATGCAAAAATAAGCTAAAAAAATAAAAGTAAAATAAAATTGTAAGTTGAGCAGACCATATCTAAAATTTGTAAGGCGGCAGATAAAACACCAACAATTTTCCGCTCTTAAGTCAAATTGCTCTTAAGTTGAGCTGCTCTTAAGTCGGGGTGCCACTGTACTGCCAGAGTTACAGTTAAAGTGGACATCCTGTACATATTCATTCATACGTCCATCTCCACCTAGACCTGCAAGAATCTGCACTTCCTTAAGAACTGCATAAAATATGCAGTATCATTAAATACATTTTATTTTATTTTTTTTAAAAAAATACACGGCTTATCCTAAAAATTGTTTTCTAAAGAAATGTGAAGAATGAGAGGTACCATACTTTTCTGTATATAAGGTGCTGCCATATAGTAGACACCGCCCACTTTTAAGACCCCCACGTTAATAAAATTAATAAATCCTCCTTGAGTTCTCCTCCACCTCACCCCCTGCTGCTTCCTTTCCTTTCTGCACTCTTAACACTCCTCTCTAGAGAGGGGCATGAATCAAAACATGAAACGCTTGTTAGGTTTCTTTCTGGGAGCTCTTCAGGGAGAACGGCAGGATAGCAAACAAAACAGTTTTGTTAGGTTACTTTGTTACCTAACAAAATGGTAGGACGTGTTTCATTTCGTGATGAAACACCATCCTAGAGGAAATGGCAGGGGAGCCATTCTAGGTAAGCCCCTGAAATTTTGAAAGGTTTGGGGGTCAAGGGGCTGAGTTATTAAGGTCCAAAGGGGGTTGCCCCCTAGAATTTTTTTTATTTCTAATTGGATCCAGAAGCCAAGCTGCGGCGGACGAGTGATTAGCACGGCCATGGCTTGGCTTCTGTTCCAATTCCAATTAGAAATATTTTTTCCTAGGGGCACACCACCCCCTTGGACCTTAATATGCTATCTATAACCACTGTCTTAGTAGCACCACCTTGTTCATCAGAAAATTAAGTGTTATTCTTCATCCTGTGACCCAGAATGTTACTGCAAATAACAAATTATGTTAACCAGGTGAATAGTTTGCCTGTAACAAGCCGTGAATCTTTTGCTGCTGTGGATCAGATATACTTCATTCTATTCTAATGTTTATACACCACAGGTATTTCCTTAGAGCAGTCGTTCTGAACTTTGGATTCCCAGGTATTCTTGCACTAAAACTACAAGAAGCCTTTATCGCTAGCTTTGCTGGCCACAATTTCTACGAGGTGTAGGCCAAGAACATCTGAGGACCCAAGGGTGGGAACCTGTGCCTCAGAAGATCATGGGTTTAATATAGTTCTTCGTTCAAACAATTATGAAAGAAAACCAGAATGCAAAAACCACATGTTTTTTAACCCTTAACCCTTGCTAAGTTCGCTCACATGAATGGCATCCCATTAATTTTTTCCTTTCTTGTTTTTTGACTCCACTACTTGTTGTGATGATTATGTTTCTTTTTCTCTCCCCCTTTTGTTACTAGTTTATTGCCAAAACAGCTTCTGCAAGGGCAAATTATGCCTGACTAATTTATTGGATTTTTTTTAATGTCAACAAGCATGTGGATAAGGGAGATCCAGTTGACATTGTTTATCTGGACTTTCAGAAGGCTTTTGACAATGTCCTGCACCAAAGGCTCTTGAATAAACTTGCTAGTCAATGAATAAAGGGACAGGTCTTGTCCTGGATCAGCAACTGGATAAGCAACAGGAAACAGAGGGTAGCACTAAATGGACACTTCTCCAAGTGGAGGGAGGTAAAGAGTGGGGTCCCCCAAGGTGCAATACTAGGACTACTGCTTTTCAACTTCTTCATAAATGATCTAGAAGTAGGAGTAAACAGCAAGGTAGCCAAATTTGCCAACAACACTAAATTATACAGGGTAGTAAAAACTGAGAGATATTGTGAGGAGCTCCAGAGGGATCTCTTGACACCAGGGAAGTGGGCAAACCAGTGGCAAATGAGTCTCAACATTAGTAAGTATAGAGTGATGCACACTGGGGCAAAAAACTCTAATTACATTTATAAACTGATGGGGTCTGAATTCTGGGCAACAAACCAGGAAAAGGACCTTGGTGTCCTGGTGGGCAGCTCAATGAAGGTGTCAACCCAGTGTGCTGCAGCAGTGAAAAAAGCAAACTCAATGCTAGGGATCATTAGGAAGGGTATAAAAATAAGTCAGGAAGTGTCATTTTGCCTCTTTATAAATCTATGGTGAGGCCCCATCTGGAGTACAGTGGACCCTTGTGTAACAAACAGTTTGTATAACATAAAATCTGTATAGCATAAAAAATTCCGGAGATAGTGGAAATTTGCTTAACATAATCACCTATGGGGAGAATCCGTACAATATAAAAATGGGATTACTCCGTTTTCAATGTATTCCTATGAGAATTTGTATAAAGGAAAATTTGCTTAACATAATTTCATTTGGAACGAATTAATTCCTTTATACAAGGTACCACTGTATTAGGTACAGTTCTGGCTACCATACCTCCAGAATGATATTATGGAAATGGAAAAAGTGGGGCAACCAGAGTGATTTGGGGATTGGAACACCTTCCTTACCATCTGAAGCTGCAACAGCTGGACCTATGCACTCTTGAACATCGGCGCCTAAGAGGTGACCTGACTGAAGTTTATAAAATCATACAGGCTGTGGACAAAGGAGATAAGGAAAAAACTGTTTTCCCTATCGCACAACACTAGAACTAGGGGGCACTCAATGAAACTTTTGGGTGCTAGATCTCAAACAAATAAGAGAAAGTACCTTTTCACCCAGAGGATCACTGACCTATGGAACTCTCTTCCAGAAGAAGTGGTGACAGCTGTCAGCCTTGATAGCTTTAAGAAAGGATTAGACAAGTTCACGGAGAACAAAGGTATCAATGGCTACCATGATGGATGCCTAAGGACAACCTCCGGGATTGGAGAAATAGGTAGAATATCTCTCAATGTCATTTGCAGGGAATCGTAGGCAGGTGAAGGCATCTGCTTCGGAATACCTCGAAGCAAAGGGTGAACTGCTGTGTGAGACAGAATGCTGGATTGGATGGGCTATGGCCTGTTCCAGCAAGGCTGATCTTATATTCTTATTGTATTTTTTCATTTTTTTGTTGTTAGCCAACCAGATTGGCCTTTTAGACCAGTTGGGAAGAATACAAATATAATATATAAACAAATAAATATTTAAATCCCAAATCCGCATGAACTGGTATAAATAACACTGGTATAACTAATGGTATATGCTTCTAACTTTGGGATTTACTGCTGGATCTAAGAAACAGACAGAGCCAATTGATTCCGGTATATTTCCTAGGAAAGCTATCTTACCAGTATCTGTGAATAAATCAGCAGTCTCCACATAAAACATACTGGATCTGGCACAAGGAATTCCTAACCCTTACACAATGTTGCAGAAGCACTTGTTTTCAGGTTCTGCTATAGCAATGCCAAGTCTTATTATCCAGTAAAAATGAGCAAAGGTTCCTTTATTTTCACATCAGTTGTAGATGCAGCTTTGTACAGGTTCTTGGGCCATTTCAAGCATCAAACATATACAATGAAGATCTCAGCCACTCAAAGGGAAGTTAATAGGAGCAAGAAACAAAGAATCAATACAGCATCAGAAGTGATTTCTCAAGTACAGCCACTTCATGAAACTAAACAGACACAGTAACTATAGATTTATACTCAAAGACTGGCTAATTACCCACTTGGAACAACAGCAAACATGCCATATGATAGCTATTAACATTTTTAAAACAAAAGGGAAAAAGTTATTGTACAAATTCTTCATCCATATTCAAGACCAAACTGCTTACAATTAATAATACAGTGGTACCTTGTATAAAGGAATTAATTCGTTCTAAATGAAATTATTTTAAGCAAATTTTCCTTTATACAAATTCTCATAGGAATGCATTGAAAATGGAGTAATCCCAATTTTATGTTCTACAGATTCTACCCATAGGCGATTATGTTAAGCAAATTTCCCCTATCTCTGGAATTTTTATGCTGTACAGATTTTATGTTATACAAATTGTTTGTTATACAAGGGTCCACTGTATTGGTGTATCGTAGAAACCACAACTCTAAGAAACATTTCTGGAAAAAAGAAAAGCAGCTGATATGTACATCAGAATTTTTTCCTGAACCTTATACTTCAATATAAAAGAAATCCCTGTACTGACAACTTCATATTTGAATGGCTCAGCAGAATCCATTCAATTAAAAGGCAGCTGAAAAATACTAATAGATTGTGGCTCCTATTTATGACTGTGCACCCCACTTAAAATTCACCATTGGTTAAGAGAAAGACCTATAATTAAGCCTACTGATTATACAGGAATGGGACAAGTTTCAGCCCAGTCACTAAAGGAGTGAAAGAATGCATAAATATTATTCAAGGCTTCAAAACTCATGCTGTATAAACCTGTGGAGTACATGTTCCTCCATTCTCCATTCATGTGGCTATCACAGTCAACACCTTGGATTTCATTAAGCTTGAATCCTGTGTTTATACCACATATAGAAAAACAAACCAGTTCTCCAGGTCAGACAGAATGAGGAACTATGGCTTAATGCAAGCCAGGAAATTCACAATGAAACTCAAAAGCAACAATGGAAGGGACCATGGTATAAGTACATCCACACCTTCATAAACCTTGACTTACAAAGCTTCACAGAAACATCTAAATGTAGCCCACAGCCTTTCTCTGCTTCCAAATAAGGTTAACATATATCTTACACATAAAGCAATGATACTTCTGAATACCTAAAGGACCACAAGCTTTGGATTTATATGATAATATTACAGTATTTGTACTGTGCTTTGTATTTCTTTGAATCAAGCTCAAAAATGTCCTCAGAATAAGTGACCGATAGACCCGGATAATTAAAAGGGACAAATAACCGCAGCCTTCCCCCCCCAAAAAAAAAACCAAACCTCCAAAAACAGATGCTATAACTTAGCACAAAACTGTTATATACTGCAACAGAAACTATTGCCCTGTACTGGGATTGTGAAACACCACACACACACACACACACACACACACACACACACACACACACACAAAACCACTGAGCTTGACCTACTAAACTCTGCAAATTGTACATTGCTTTAATTAGTATCAGGGTAGATCTGATTTAAATCAAATTACTTAAAATCATGATCTAATTTAAAAAAAACAAAATACTAATTATCATGATTTACATCAATTTGATTTTTTAAAAATATTTTCTATCCACCATAGTTAGTATAAAGTTTGAAGGTTGAATTACAGAGTGGAATCTATGCTTTAATTCAAGAGTGATACTGAAATGAACATCTTAAAAAAATATGGATTTTTAAAACATACTACTGTACACCAATTTTTCAAGTTGACATCAGAGCAAGAATAGAATTCTATAGTCAAAACAAGTGGGATCACAAAGTGCTTAACTTTAGCAATACAGAGCCAGTTGGAAATGGTGACATATTATTACTTCCCCTTTTCTATAAAAATAACAGAACTGTAACTATTTGATCTAGCCACAAAACCACATATTGCCTGGAAATCTTCTTTTGTATTTATGAACATACTGTATAAAAAACAAAACAAAACCATGCTCCTCAGTAATAGAAATACATAATCTTTCAAAAAAAAAAAAGGTGGAATTTTGTTTTTTTTTTGGGGGGGGGTTCTTTTCTTTTTCTTTTTCTGGAAACTACAGGCATCTTTGGCCTTCTGGCTTTTTCAAGTCATAAGAAGCGCTTTGCAAAAGCATGATAAATAGTATACTATTCAGAACTTCATGAATGACATCCTTTCTGCTCCATCTACCAAACTGCATTAGCAAGACCTAGTGAAAAGCTTCTGCATTAAACAGTGGTCCTCTAGTTGCCATAGGGATGAATACTGATTTTTTTAATTTAAAAGCTCATATAAAACTGCAGTGAGGATTCCTTGCAGAACTATTTTGAAATTGATAAAAAATGAATCATGGAAAGCTTAGCTGTTCATGTTGTCTATTATTCTCTGTTCAATATTTTGTGAACTGTTTGTGTAAGGAGATAAGTGATCTGAAATGCTGGTGGAATCTGCAACAAAATTATTCACTGAATATAACTAGATGCTGAAGTAGGAGACCCTCAAAAGGCATGCCTCAAAGTTTCAGGTAGCCTCGGTGGGTGAGTTATCTCATCTTTTTTCCTCTAAGGAAAGAAAATCAATTGTTTTTCAATGCACAGCGATATAGTCCAATCTGAAATGTCACATGATATGAAGAACCAAACTTTCATGAGGTACGTGTATAGATGATGAAGCTCAGTTTAAAAAGCCAGACTTGCATTGACATGTTAAGCTAATTTTATCAATCCAAACTATCTTTAAAATCAGTTTTATTAGTAAACTCCCTACCCCAGCTCATATAATGAAGGTGTTCACTTTAAAACCATGACAGACGTTTAATAAATTCTATGAATTTTATCTCCTGGAAGCCATTCCTGCTCACTGATTTGTTAAGTGGCTATTTACAAATATATATATGGAAGCATTTCCAAGCTAATGAAGTATCATTAAGTAAAAGCTTTTCCTTGTGGCACTGTCCATCACCCATTACTGAAAATCATACTTAACACAATATTTCATGCATTGGATCAGAAACAGATGGTATTTTCTTCAAAACCCAGGTGGTCCAAGAATATATTTTAGCTACTCAGAGCAGGGGTACATGCTCTTATTGACTGAGGAATAACTGATATAGAGTATATATAAAGTGACTACAAACCTGCAGACACATTTAAGGACATAAGAGTGTGATCTAATACTGATTTGTCTGGGAGTAAGTTCTGCTGAACTCACATTTGACTCGTCATAGAGTACTGTCCTGCTGCAAATGGCCTGCACATTCACCTATTTCAGCACAATTATCCTAAAAGGTAAGAGGCTCTGGGGGTAAACCAGTAATCCACTGTTCATCTGTGTTTCTGAAAACCTGAAATCTCTTAATCCAGCCAGTATTTTTTTTAAAAAGACTGATCATACATATTCCACAATGCAAACTCAAGGAAACTGACATGGTAATTACCTCTGGCAAGCAACAATCAAGGATGGCTACTATCCTAAACTCATTCTTACTGAAAATAATGGAAAGTAGTCCACACATACAGCATATGGAGAACAGTGGGATACAAAAATTACCGTCCATACATTACAAACAGTGTGTTTAGCTAATTATTACAAAGACATACAGAATGTTATTCTTGAACCCATGAACAGAAAACACCTCATGGGTTACTGGGGCTTTTTCAAATATGTCAACAGTTTGCACTGAAATCCCTCAGAATATTACACAGTTGCTGTAATGCTGATGGGAGAATTGCACTGGCTCTTCATATCATATTAATCACAGTGGGTTGCCAGTCAGATGTCATCATCATTTTTGCCAGCTTGTTTGAAAGCACACCCCATTACTGAATTTCATTTCCTTCGCAAAAACAGCCCCCTCCTTTCCTGCGGTACCAATATACCCAAAACAGGAATAAAAGGTGCAATCTATTCCCCTGACACAAAACGCTGGCTGAACTGTCAACGTCCTGCAAACTTTTGTCTTTTTAAAAAATCATTTCTTTTTTAAAACCTCCCCCCAAAATCACAATCCCCGCTATCCTATGATGCCTTCCCTTATTATTCATGCTGCTCCGGAGTTTATTTTCTCTCCTTTTTTTTTTTTGCTTCCTCGCTGGCATGACTCATAAATGAGGTAAAGACGAAGGCAAGTGCAGTCTTCAGACACCCTGTCGTGAATCGTCCTTATTCGAGGTGCAAGGAAGACATTTTAACCACATAGGAGATGAGCCATTTCCCCTCCTTTTTATGTTTTAAGTTGGGTTTTGACTGAGGGACGGAGACGGGCCTCCTTTTCCATTTCCCTCCTTTTACACGGGGCACCCGGGAGGGCAAAAAAAAAACACACACAAAAAAAACCAGAGGGTAAAACCTCCGGCACTACATGTATTTGGGACTCTCCCCCCCCCCTCGCCCCAAATATGCCTTCTCTCTGGCAGGGTTAAGGTGTGTGTGGGGGGGGGGGGTTGGCTTTAATGTAATGTTTGTCTATTAATGCTCAGTCTAAGATGTCCCTCAATTCCTTGTTCTCAAATACTTGAACGTGCCTTAACTGTACTGGGCTGTATATGATCCCTCAGTACTGTAAGCCGCCTTGGGTCCTTTTCCAAGGAGAAAGGCGGGATTAAAAAAAAAATACAGTGGTACCTTGTATAAAGGAATTAATTCGTTCCAAATGGAATTATGTTAAGCAAATTTTTCTTTATACAAATTCCCATAGGAATGCATTGAAAAGGTGTGATCCCATTTTTATGTTGTACAGATTCTCCCCATAGGCGATTATGTTAAGCAAATTTCCCCTATCTCCTGAATTTTTTATGTTGTACATATTTTATGTTATACAAGCTGTTTGTTATACAAGGGTCCACTGTACACTAAAAATAGGCCTTTTCTGGCGGCGGGGAGGGGGGGGAAGGGAGGACACGGGGGCTTGTTTTCCGGGGCCCGCCTGAGCCTCCGCCCCACAGCCTTCGACCCCTTCAAGCAAGCAGCAGGCAGGCAGGCAGGCTGAGGAGGGCGCCTCCTCGTCCTGCCTCGCCGTCCCTGTGGGAATGCGAGGCCTTTAAGGCCGCGCGCCGGGGGTGGCGGGTGGGGGGGGGGGGGGGGTAAGGAAAGCGAGCCAGGCCGGAACCCTCGCGAGCCGGAAGAGGCCGTTGGAACGCCTCGCGCGCCTCTTCACGCCGAGGGCGGCGTCCCCCGCCCACCCACCCCACGCCGGACGGAGATTTCCCACCCTCCCACGGAACTTCCCCCCTCCCCTCCCCTCCCCTCCCCCCGCACTACCCGTCGGCGGAGGCCGTTTTTTTTTTTTACACCCTCCTCCTCCTCCCTCCCCCCCCCCCCCCAGCTCGCAGCCCGGGGCTGGCGCGCGCACCTTCTTGATGTTGTAGAGGCGCGTGAGCATGCCGACGCCGCGGTCGTGGAGGATGGTCAGCTTCTCGGCCAGCTTCTGCTGACTCGGCTGGAGCACCGAGCGAGACATCCTGCCGGGAAAACGGCGGCGGCGGCAAGCAAGCCTAGGCCCCGAAAGAGCGAGCAGGAGAGGCCGCTGAGGCGGAAGGCCGGCGGCAGCGGCAGCGGCAGCGGCGGCTCCCGAGACGAGTCAGTCGGTCTGTCCTTCGCCTCCGCCAGCCACCTCCTCCGCCGCCGCTAGCCTCCTCCACCCCCCCCCCCGCCGCCGCCGCCGCCGCCGCCGTCCCTCAACCCTCGCCCGCCCTCACAAAGCCTCCATCGTTGGGCCTCGGCCTGCCTCGCCAGCCGCCGCCCTCGCCCTCCTCCTCCTCCTCCTCCCTCCCACTCTCCGTCGTCTTCCTCCTCCTCCTCCTCCTCCTCCTCCTGCCAATCTGAGGCCGGTGAGGCGTAGGAAGCCCCCCCCCCCTTCCTCTCTCTCTCTCCCTCCCTCCCGGCGAGGATTTGCTGCTGCTGCTGCTGCTGCTCCTTCTTCCCTGGCCTCCCGCGGAGAGGCCGCCTCCCTCCTCCGCCGCCTCCGCCCCCCCCACGTGACGCGTCTCTGTCTCTCTGCTGCCCCTCCGCGGCGGGAAGGAGAAGCGCCCGCCACCGGGGCCTCGGGGGACGCGCTGAACTGGCCTCCCTCCTGCCCCGGGTCACCGTCGTCGTCGTCATCCAGGTTTCTGACCCCGCTCATTTTCCTCTGGGCATGATTGGGTTCCCACCTGGATCTATGTGTTCCCGGTCTTAAGATTCCCCTTTCACCTTAGTGAAAAAATACATACAGTGGACTCTTGTATAACAAACTGTTTGTATAACATAAAATCTGTACAGCTTAAAAAAATTCCAGAGAGAGGGGACATTTGCGTAACAGAATCGCTTATGGGGCGAATCCGTACCACATAAAACATAAAAATGGTCGCGATTAGGGATCACTCTGTTTTCAATGCATTCCTGTGGGAAATTTGTAGGAAGGAAAATTTGCTTAACAGAATTTCATTTGGAACGAATTAATTCTACAAGGTACCACGGTACTTCCTCTGTTTATATTGAATTGAGCTGCAAATCCTGTTCAAGACAGCAGCCAACATTTCGTCATGGTGTTCCACTAATGTACTATCAGAATGAATGCAAAGAGAGGCCAAGTCTCAAAATGCCAAAAAGACACAAATGTTTAATTCTGATAGACTGGAATGGCCCCCGATGCTGTTCTGCAACTTAGGGCCTTTTTACACGACCCCTAAGATCCGCTGGCCACTTAAATTCGGACCAGAGATCTTAGGGGTTCCTCGCTCTTCCTGTGTTCCCAGCCCCTCCGCACTTCCTGGCTGCTGGCTGCGTGAGGGGAGGGAGAAAATGAGAAAGAAAAGCATGCCGCTCCCCTCGTTCGGCCTCTTTCTGTAAAAGTAGCTCTTAAAGGGGCAGGAGCCAAAAAACAACAAACAGAAGCAAGGAGAGCCCCGCACTCACTATTGTTACACTGGATCAAATAATTTTCACCTCCAAAGAGCAGGTACCTGAAAGCTGCGCTGGGACGCGCTAAAGTGGGCGGGGTTGCACTTAATTTCCTGTTAACTCCAGAGCTGGTGGGTAAACATTTTTAAGCTCCGGAGCTGGGAGCCATTTGCCCCGGAGTTTAGGGGTCGTGTATAAACGCCCATACACACTTCAAATTGAAGCAAAACGAGTTGAGGAGCCATGTAGCCATCACAAAAACCAAATACAAAAGTGGAACAGGTGATACCTTTGTTGTTGTTGTTGTTGCTGTTGCTGTTGTTGTTGTTCAGTCGTTCAGTCGTGTCCGACTCTTCGTGACCCCATGGACCAGAGCTCGCCAGGCCTTCCTATCCTCCACTGCCTCCCGGAGTTTTGTCAAATTCATTTTGGTTGCATCGATGACACCGTCCAACCATCTCATTCTCTGTCGTCCTCTTTTCCTTTTGCCTTCGATTTTTCCCAGCATCAGGGACTTTTCCAGGGAGTCCTCTCTTCTCATGAGGTGGCCAAAGTACTGGAGCCTCAGCTTCAAAATCTGTCCTTCCAGTGAACATTCGGGGTTGATTTCTTTCAGAATGGATAGGTTTGATCTCCTTGCAGTCCAGGGGACTCTCAAGACTCTCCTCCAGCACCACAGCTCAAAAGCATCAATTCTGCGGCGATCAGCCTTCTTTATAGTCCAGCTCTCACTTCCATACATCACTACTGGAAAAACCATAGCTTTAACCATCCTGACCTTAGTTGGCAAAGTGATGTCTCTGCTCTTTAGGATGCTATCTAGGTTTGCCATTGCTTTCCTCCCAAGAAGCAGGCGTCTTTTTATTTCGTTGCTGCAGTCGCCATCTGCAGTGATCAAGGAGCCCAAGAAAATAAACTCTGTCATTGCCTCCATTTCTTCCCCTTCTATTTGCCAGGAGGTGATGGGACCAGTGGCCATGATCTTAGTTTTTTTAATGTTGAGTTTCAGCCCATTTTTTTCACTCGCCTCTTTCACCCTCATTAAGAGGTTCTTTAATTCTTCCTCACTCTCTGCTATTAGAGTAGTATCATCTGCGTATCTGAGGTTGTTGATATTTCTTCCGGCAATCTTAATTCCAGCTTGTGATTCATCCAGACCGGTCTTTCTCATGATGTACTCTGCATATAAGTTAAATAGGCAAGGTGACAGTATACAGCCTTGTCGTACTCCTTTCCCAATTCCAAACCAGTCAGTTGTTCCATATCCAGTTCTGACGGTTGCTGCTTGTCCCACATATAGATTTCTTAGGAGACAGATAAGGTGGTCAGGCACTCCCATTCCTTTAAGGCAGTGTTTTTCAACCACTGTTCCGCGGCACACTAGTGTGCCGTGAGATGTTGCCTGGTGTGCCATTGGAAAAGCTGAAGAATATCAGCTTTGTGTTCAGCCAAACAGGCCCAGGTTGCGCACTGAATAAAGTATTTTATAATTTTTCATATTTCTGTTTACTTACTATTTCATAATAAAGTAATTATAAAATACTTTCTTTGTGTTTATTTGATTCCTATTCAAGAGAATTACTTTATATATAGTCAATATAGGCACAGAGTTAAATTTTTTAACATTTTCTAATGGTGGTGTGCCTCGTGATTTTTTTCATGAAACAAGTGTGCCTTTGCCCAAAAAAGGTTGAAAAACACTGTTTTAAGGACTTGCCATAGTTTGTTGTGGTCTACACAGTCGAAGGCTTTGGCATAGTCAATGAAGCAGAAGTAGATGTTTTTCTGGAACTCTCTGGCTTTCTCCATAATCCAGCGCATGTTGGCGATTTGATCTCTAGTTCCTCTGCCCCTTCGAAATCCAGCTTGTAGTTCTGGAAGTTCTCTTTCCACATACCTTTAGGCTACTAGAAAATTCACAAAAACGTTGCTAATAGTTCGAGGGCGAAACCCTCTTCCTCGGAGTAGTAGCAATAGGTTGTAACATGGTAAAAGATGGATTTGCCAGGAGTTATTTCTTAGATGTAAGGTCCTTGGCAAGATGGAAAAAGAATACATACTTCAGAGCATTCCACAGAAATTTCAATAAACTGCCTGCATAAATTTCTGAAAAGTATGATTGAAGGTGATGACTGGCAAGGCTTCAGATATCTGGTTATTATTATAACCCTTGAAGAGGATTGCAAATTACATATTGGGCCAAAACTCTTTGTGTTCATTCCAATTTGTCAGAATTAATTTTTTTCCTGCATTTTATACTTATTCTCTTTTTCTTTGCATCTCTTGGTGGATGACTGCCAGTTTTTTCTTGCCATGTATTAGGATGTCACCCATTAAAATGATAACACTTTTTGTATCAATGGTCTGTCATATCCCTTTGAATCAGCAATCTCCTGTTTTCTTTATGGCGACCGTCACTGGAGTATGAGATGGGCCAGCTGAAGGTATGACTACATTGCAATGTACTCCTCCAATTACTTTGGGCTTAGCACAATGCAAATCAATACATGTCCAGACTACACAATGTTATTTATTTATTTGTTTGTTTGTTTGTTTGTTTGTTTGTTTGTTTATACAGCTTATATACCGCCCGTCTTCCTAAAGGAACTCCGGGCGGTTTACAACAACTATACAACACAGCGAAATTACAAAACAGCAAAGTAAATAGTAAGTATGGAAATAATTTCTCCCCCCCCCCCCCCGGAGTAATTTCACTTTGAATCTTTGTTGGGAGGTTGTTCATTTTAATTCACCCTACATTGCGTAGTAATACTTTGATCCATTTTTGGTTGTCTGAATGACCACATGTGGGAGAGAAGAGGAAGATGTGAAAAAGGTGTGCTGTCCTTTACAGTTCAGGATTAAGAAAAGATACCTGAGGCAAATTTGGACCCAATAGATCTGGAGACAGAGATGACAGAGTAAAAGCTGAAGGAGAAGAACAAACCGGAAGAGGAAGGGACAGTAGGTGGGAAGGTTTTTTTTTGGGGGGGGGGGGAGGGTTGGAGGGAGGAAGGGGGGAGGGAGAGGAGGGAGGCTGCTGCAGAGTGTTGGGCAAGGAGAGGAGGGAGAAACTGGGACCAACTGGAAGGAGATGGAAAAAAGAGGATCCTTGAATGGGAGAGGTTGAGAGTTCCCAGGCAGGTAGCTGAGGAGGAACAGCACAAAATAAAGGGCTTGGAAACCACATTATTGGAATGAAACAGAGGAGTTGGAGAGGAGATGAAGAGAAAGAAGAGTATATTGCTAGAGAAGCCAGAGAGAGAGAGAGAGAGAGAGAGAGAGAGAGAGAGAGAGAGAGAGAGAGAGAGAGAGAGAGGGATGGGGATGGGGATGGGGATGGGGATACCAGATCTCTCCCCACCCTGCCATGAACAGTTGGGGAATGAGGTAACTCCCCTGAAGACCCTACAAGGGCCTGGGCCAAAAAGTTTGGAAGCCCAGTAGAGGATGGATATTCCACAAACAGCCTTGGGTTCAGGTCCTTACACCCCTTGGTTTGAGATGGGAGTTCTGTCACCTGTTGCTAGTTATGCTCATGACCTGAGTGGAAAATTGGAAGTTAATCAGAAAGTGCATTCAACCCGGAAGACAGAAGCTTTAGGCAATATGTGTTTGAATTCAGACATCCAGCGGACACAGATGGTGTACAATAAAGAAGTGCATTTGAAGCTTGAAACAGATTGAGGGGTCTGGGGTTAAAGAGGGTGAAGCCTCGCTAAATCCTGCTCATGCCGTGTCATGGCATTATATGCGTGGGGACATAAAGAAAGGTTCTGTTGCACTTAGAAACATTCCACTTTTGATATTTTAATGGCTCAATAAGGGTATTAGCTTGCAGAGTTTTGAATGTTTGGTAAAAAATTATTTTGCTACACAGTAGAAGTTCAGCAATCCACAGAAAATAATAGCTACAAGTTCTCCAAGTAGTCCACCACTTTCTCATTAAGTGGCACTTATACTCTCAACAACCTACTTTGAGATACAGTACAGTAATTGTAGGTGCATTACTTACTCTTATGAACAGAGCAACAGCAAACAAAACAACCACTTCTTCCAACAGAAAAAAGAGAGGGAAAAATGAAACACTTAGCAGAGACCATGGGACTCTTTGAACTGAGAGGCAAGAAGGAACAATTGGTTAGTGCCGGAGAGACTGACAGTCACTCCTGCCCAGAAAGGTCCCTCCTAGTCACTCATACCATAGACACCATGTGAGGTTGTAAAAACTCCAACATATAACCACTCTTGATTTTGTATCCTGAATTTAAGGACATGCATTCCTTTCCAGTCTGATAGTTTACACTTATCCTAGAGCCAGATATGAATTATGTTAAGTGGTCTATGGTGCATTTGGGAAAAGACTGAAATTGTAAGAAGCAGTTGTAAAGTAACAGTACTTTCTTAGGCACTAAGAACAAATATATCTGTGTGTCATCCTCTGTAAACCCCTCTTGTTTTTAAAAAATCTTAATCGACCAACTCTTTTTGCCTATCTAGGCTAGGTGATACCTTTATAGGTCACGAAGAAAGCAAAAAACATTGCAAGCTGAGCTTTCGATGGCAAGCCATCTTTATCAAAGCATTGTGCCAGAAGTCCAGTGTGGCAAGAGATGTGGTTTGCCAGGCATTAAAATTCTTGGCCAGATGACTAGTGAGGCTAGCATATTGCTCAAGTAACTTTTTAATGGTGAATTGGCTCAAGTTAAGGAATTATCAGAGACATTACCGTTTTCATACTGAATCACATGAGAATTTTGATGATTGTTTAACAAGTTCATAATGCTAATTCTACAAATTCAGGTTGAACCACTGACAGCAGTGAATTAATAGCCCAGTGGTTTAGGCCTCTGGCTGTGGAGCCAGAAGTTAGGAGTTTGATTCCCCCACCGTGCCTCCTATGATCAAAACCAGTCTGAGTGGCCTTGAGGAAGCTGCAGAGTCCCAGGGCATCCCCAGAAGAAGGGAATGCTAAGGCACTTCGGAGGATCCTCTATCTGGAAATCACTAAAAGGGGCTGCTGTAGGTCAGTATTGGCACATTATTGTTGTTCAAAGATACCAGGCACAGGCAGGCAAAATTATAAAAACATTGACTGATATTCTATAACACATACAAGTTTCAACCAAATAACTATCTCTTAAATATTGGTGCAATATTTTTGCTGTTCCTAATAGTGCCCTTTTTTGTAACTCTGATGGTGTTATTTCTGAGATTTGCAACTCTTTATAATACTGTGTGAAATTATTGACCTTGTTTCCAAAGCTCCAGTGACTACAGGGACCACTGAAGTGTGTTTCATCCACAAGTGAAATGTTTCAGTTGCCAGGTGTCTGTATTTTTTAGTTTTTCTAATTCTTTAGCTTCATCGTTGACATCCCCTGGAATTACAGTGTCAATAATCCAGGCATTTTCTTCATTGTATTACTAATATGTCTGGTGTGTTATGTCCGAGATGCCTATTGGTTTGGATCAGGAACTCTCACGATATTGACTAAATAATTTTCTGACACTTTCCCACCTGATGTTCCCATTGGTATTCAGAGGCTAGCAAGTTAGATTTGTGTGTGTGTAATGACCAGTTCACAAATTTTGCCACTCTGGCGTGTCTAATTTTGCAACCTGTTTGTGAAGGTTGGACATTCACGGATGAGGTGTGACACTGTTTCATCTTTATCTTGGCAGAGTCAACACTTCGTGTTGGGCCTAATTTGATGAATCTTCGCTTTCATCACATTGGTTTGGAGTACAGTGGCTTTATACCTTGTATAAAGGAATCAATTCATTCCAAATGAAATTCTGTTAAGCAAATTTTCCTTTATACAAATTTCCCATAGGAATACATTGAAAACAGAGTAATACCTAATTGTGACCATTTTTATGTTGTACAGATTTGCCCCATAAGCAATTCTGTTAAGCAAATTTCCCCTTGGAATTTTTTTATATTGTACAGATTTTATGTTATACAAACCGTTTGTTATACGAGGGGGGTCACTGTACTTGCTCTTGTGGAGCAACATGACCAATCCAGTATGGATTGCTTTTAATTTATTTTTTCTTATCCTAATTGATGGTTGGTAGCCATTTGCCGCGGATTTTAGGGGTCTTGTGAAAAGGCCCATAGTTGGTCTGGCTTCTCAGCTGAGACCTGTTTGGCTTGGGAGATGCTTCAGTAGCAACACTACGACCAACATGAGGTACAGGATATCCATACCAAAAAACTGATAGCTACAAGTTCACCAGATTGTCCATCCACTTTTCATTAACTGGCACTTCCAAGTCTCAGTAGCTCATTCTAAGACATTTGTAGGAGAAAGATTAAAAACACACATACTCTTTTACTTACAGTTGCTTGAAATTACAGATATGTGTATGCTGCTTTCTTTACTTAGCAAAAATGGAACAGATCAATAGCAAATTGACCTTCATCTCTCCTAGGGAGCACAAAGGGACTTTCTGAGCAAAATAAGATAACATTTTTTTTTTGAGGACACTGGAGTACCTAGCAGTAAGAGTGTTGTCTAGTAGATTTAGGTTTCTAGGGGGCTGGATGCAATACATAGGACATACTCTGTCCACTGCTTCACGTGCCCCTGATGGGTTTTAGGGTCAGTGGGAAAAGATTAAGTGAATACATTTCTGCCCTAAGTCCCCAAGGTGAAATTTCACAAAGGAGGTTGAATCATAACCACTCCTTAGATTTGCCTAGAGGAGGAAAAACAGTTCCCAATACATCGTTTGTTAGGTGAGAAGAACTAGGCTCAGCCTTGGGAGCTTCCATGCCCACCTTTGTTAGATATATCAACCTCTCCCAATGGGTTTCAGGAATTCCTTTCCTTCTCTCACCCGTCCCTGAATGCTCAATGGAAGGCAAAGGTTAAGGCATTTCCTTTGCATACTATCCTGTGAGTATGAAGCATCTGAACAGATGGTGGGGTCAAATAGCTGTTCTGAACCCCCACCCCACCCCAAAGCAGAAGCACTACAGCTGGACTAAATCTCCAAAAAGGTAGCTTCCTTTTGGCTACTTAATGCAAGTTAATTGGAGGCTTACAACTTTTGTAGGATCCGGGCTACAAATCAAATTGGATGGGATGTAGATCGCTCTGGACTCCATTGGGATAGTTTCCAAAGAGGTGGGTTGGCCTCCAAAATGAATCAGGGAATCCATTCTGGTCTTCACAATATGTATCTGTAACCTAGTGGAAGCCGCATTGTACAGAAGTGAAGGATTTTAAATAGAGATAATTAAGCCAACTTGGGTTCCACTTGCTAAGTTTGAACAATGTGTTCAAACATCACAATGATTTTTCCCCTCTGTGGTTCTATGGATGTAGAGAAGGAAACAACGTAAATAACTGATAATGATGATTTATTTTTCCAAACTAGCATGTGGTGATGTAGGAAAGATTAATTTTCCGGAAGTTCAAATTATAACATTTAATTACTGGAAAATGCCACCCGCCCCCATCCCCAGATCCATGGTAACATATGTTGCTTGTCTTGAGTGCTGTGTGGAATTTGATTACAGAAATGTTACAGACACATACCAGTACTTCTGAGATCACTGGCAATAACCAAGAAACTGCCAACTTCACTGATGCATTTTGTACATTTTTTGGGAATGCTTGTCTCATTTTACTGTACATATATAATTATTTTTGTATTTCTTTATTAACTGCACACTTATTCAATAGTATCATTTTAATCATTGAACTGCCCAATTTTAAAATAAAAATACTATGGAAATAAACAGCACCATCAATCTGTGTTTCTTTTTTCTGCTGAGTTCAATGTTGCTACTCTGCTTCCATGGTATATATAATGTGTCTCCCCTTTGTGGCCGTTTCCACATGTCTGTGGGCACACTTAACTTTCTGTGCTCAAAGATATGTGTTTGGGAAGATTTAAAAAAAAACACAAAGAGAAAGCAAAGCCGTAAGGAAAGGTGTGTACCTGTTCTTATTGGAACTTAGCCAAGAATGAGAAAGTTCGGGGAAGGACACGTCTTTTAATTCCTCACTACTTCATATATCTTGCTGAGAAATGAAACTGGATAGATTAGTCAAGTAGAAATTCAAGATCGAGCAGTACTAAAATAACTTCTTGAGGGAGTGGTGAAATGAGAACAAACACAAGAGACGGACCAAGAAAAATGGTGAGCAAGGAAAAAGTAGCAGCAGCCCCCCGCCACCGCCAAAAAGCAGCCCAAGATTCTAGAACTGCAGGGTAGGGTAGTGGTGGTGGAAACAGACTGTAACAAACCTGGATTTTACAAACCCCTGCCACTCATTAACACTGTAATGTGACCTGGTTCCTTTTCCGCTGCCACCATTTCCCAGAAAAAAATATGATTGAGCTAATAAACAGAGACTGACACCTGCTTTAACATTTTAAAATAACACTAGTTTATTTAAGTTACAAAATAAAACAATCATCACAGCATACTATTCACTTGAGGCTTTTACTTTTCTTTAACTTTAAACACAAAACAATTATATGTTCATTTTCTTATTCAGTTCCCTAAACAATTCTGTTTCAGACCCTATCCAGGCCCTAACAGTCATTTCTATACAAACTTGTTTATATACAGTGGTACCTCAACTTACAAATTTAATCTATTCTGAAAGCATGCTCTTAAGTCGAACTACTCTTAAGTCGGGGCACCTATCTAAAAATTTTTGAAAAAATAAGTTTAAAAAACAAAACATTAAAAAAATATTTGTAAGTCGGCAGACCATATCTAAAATGTGTAAAAAAAAAAAGGTAAAGGTTCCCCCCACATAGGCATGCTAGTCGTGTCCGACTCTAGGGGCGGTGCTCATCTCCTTATTCAAGCCGGAAGAGCCAGTGCTGTGCAAGTCCATGGCCATGTGGCCGGCATGGCTGCAAGGAAACACTGATTTACCTTCCTGCTTTTTACGGCAGTACCTATTTATCTACTTGCATTTACATGCTTTCGAACTGCTAAGTTGGCAGGAGCTGGGGTTATCAGTGGGAGCTCGCTCCGCTGCGTGGCACCCGGGATTCGAATCGCCAAGCTGCCGACTTTGCAGTCTACAGTTTCAGTACCTTAGTCCACTGAGCCAGTTTTCCGCTCTTAAGTCAAATTGCTCTTAAGTCAACCTGCTCTTAAGTTGGGGCACCACTGTACTCTTTAACCCCGCCTACAGACTATTTGATTGGTTAAACATACCATTTCATAAATATTCATAACTCAGCTTTATGTTCCATTACACAGACTATAAAAATAGTCACCATGGAACATCTATTAGAACATGGATAATTTAGGTTATAACTTTTTGCCTAAGTCAGAATTTAAAGGTTTTAACGTTGCCTGAGTCTCTCTCTCTCCCCCCCCCCCCCCCCCCCCCCGCACACACACATTAGTAGTAGAGATGAGTGCCACTTTGTATAAACTCCTTGGTACAGTGCCACAGGTCCTGCCAGCTCTTCCTCTTGGGACAACCATCTAGTTCAAGCAGTAGCCGGGATTTCTCTTCTACACCTCTTTGGACAGCTGCCAACTCAAAGGCTGGAAGGAAGGGATCCCTGCCGCACCTCCTCAAAGTGTAACCCATATACGATGCAGAATTTGAATTTTTGGTTAAATTCTTCTAGCTGCACAGCAGAATCAAAAGGATTCACAGAACAGAATAGTTTCAAGTTCCCAGGAATACTCCACATTTTTTCTCATCAACTGGCACTCACAGTCTTAGTAACTCACTAGTAGAAGAAAGAATAAAAATAGTTTTCTATACATACAATTGTGAACAGTTCAAACAGCATACTGACAGAAATGACTGCTTTTCACAACTCACCAACTATTTCCAACAGAGAGGAGGAAAAAGGCACTGAGCAGACAGGCGAGCCTCTCTTTGAATTCAGATATGCTGGAGAGAATGACAGTCACCACAGTCCAGACCTGCTAAAGGCAGCATGCAAGGCTGCAAAAACGGCAACATCCTGGCTCTCTTGAACTAGCCTGCAGATCCTCCACCTCTAGTAAGTGAGGGCCCTGACCCTCCACTTCTGGTAAAGGCGGAGATGGATGTCAGGAGCAGACTGTCTGGGAAGTGGTGGGGCACGAAGTGGGGCAGCACCCTATTTTCCTTTATAAGGCAGCCTCCCCTGGCTTGAAATCTTGTTTACTCCTACCCTCTCCTCAACCCCATGAAGCGAGAGAAGGGAAAAGAGCAGCCAGAGGCAGTGTCTGCTCAGGGGCCGTTCTTGCCTCCCCTCGCTGCTGGACAGCAAAAATGGAAGGGAAACCGCCCATCACTATGCTGTCCAGAAGAAGAATTCTGATGAACATGATGATGAGTCAGACCGCGTATCTTGTACCCCCTGAGAGAGAGAGAGAAGGAACAATGGTTGCTCACATTGGACAGCCTAACGCCCCTAGGCACTAGTACAGGCCCAGGGCACCCCGCTGCAGTTCCCGGAGCAGGTGAGAGTGACAGAGAGAAGAGGAAGGATACTCTGCTGTCTTCTCCAGCTTCTCCCCCTGCCCCTAGAAACAGCCATGGGGGAGGAGGGGGTTGCACCAGAGGAATCCATCTGCCTTCCTCTAAGGAGCAGCTCTGCCCCCAAACCATCCCTCAGCACTTCTGCTGAATAATGCATCATCAATTAAAAACATGTCAGTATTTAGGTTATCCTCCTACTTTGATATTTCAGCAAACTGTATATATTGCACATTACCTAGAATTAGAGATTTGAGAAATCCAGTAATTGAATTAGTGCAGGCAACTGAAAGTAATACAGAACTGGATCTATACATTTGTAGGGAGAAATAATAATAAAAAGATTTCTTTAGAGAAATTATAGACTTCTGCATGCTGCTTTTTTTTTACTGCACACATACTTAGCAACCAACCAAACGGATTAACGACAAACAAAAAACTGACACCAGCAGACTAAAGAAAGGGGGAAAAGCATTCGGTAAGTTTTTTGGGCTGTTTGGCCATGTTCCAGAAGTTTTTCTGGGTATACCTCAGAGCACAGAGAGAACTCCTAGTTCCCTGAGTTCCTTGCCCTCTGAAAATGCCACCCACAGAGTCTGGCAAAATGTTAGGAAGAAAAACTTCTAGAACATGGCCAAACACCCCGAAAAACTCACAATAGCTATCAGATCCCAGCCATGAAAGCCTTTGAGAATACACTCAGTAGAGAGTTGGGGTATTATTTGAATTTAAAGTCTGGAAGGAAGGAGTGGTTAGTACTGTATGGAAAGACAATCGCCCCAGCCCAGAAAAATACATCCGAGTCACACAAACCACAGACAATATGTGAGTTTGTAAATGAAACTTCAACAAGATGAAAATGATATCCATGGTATTCTATAAAATATATCCCCAGACATAAAAAGTGGTGTGGGGGTTGGATTTAAGTTACATTACTGTACTTGTTAAATTATGTGTTAGCAATTCCTATTTATCACTTTAATTTCAGCTAATATTTCAAACAGATTGTTCAGAACCGTATTCCACACATTCAGACATTGAAATCATTCTCTTCTTGAAGAAAAGAAATAAATGGGAAGAAATTTCACATCCTCCTTTTTTCACTTATAATTTTTAATGGGTCCTTTGCATGGATTGTGACACTTGAACCATTTCTCTTCATGCAGCAGAATCTCCTTTTACCAGCTGTTTGCTTGCCACATATGTTCAAGTGGCATGAGAAAGAGCTCCTAGTATGTATTTGTCTTAAACTGATTGAATGTTGTATGTTGCCTTACTGTGACTATCTAACAATCCCCCAATCAGCACAGGAATCTGCATGTGGAGTTTAGATTTTGGTTGAAATTAGATGCTAACCCAACTTTCCTGTTTCTCTTCAATGCCTGACATCTGTTGCTATGCCCTACTGTGTGCCCACACCTATTCTGTTCTTGTACTCAGCCACAACTTAAACCACTAATGGTAGAAATACAGTGGACCCTTGTATAACAAACAGTTTGTATAACATAAATCTGTACAACATAAAAAATTCCAGAGATATGGGAAATTTGCTTAACAGAATTGACTATGGGGAGAATTCGTACAACATAAAAATGGTCGCGATTAGGGATCACTCTGTTTTCTAGGCATTCCTATGGGAAATTTGTACAAAGGAAAATTTGCTTAACAGAATTTCATTTGGAATGAATTAAAAAAAATTAAAAAGTTAATAAATTGCTAAAATGCAACAGTAAGTCATGAGCAGGCCCTGCTGAATCATGGAACTTTCAGATGAATGGACTGACCAAATTCTCATTGATTCAATGGTCCAGCTGCAACTTATTTTTCAATTTCCATCTATATGTGCTTTATGTATTTACAGTACTGTATTAGGTTTTCTATACTGCCCATCCAGCTGCAAGGCTGCTTTGGGTGGTTTACCACAGCAGTACGATATAACAGTAAATAAAAATCAACAGTGCCATATGAATTAGGTTTTCAGTATTTAATCTTTGCACGAAGAACTCAAAGAGGCAATGATGGTTATCTGTGCCATGGAATAAATCACAGTGGCAGTATGTCTCCTTTGTGTTTTGCTCACTCACAGCGCAGGAGTAAGACAAGGAATGCAGAGGGCAACTTAACTGAACCTGCAGCCACTTGAAGGGAGGGGACCATCGGTCAAGCCGGACTTAAGTCGCACCGGTGATCCGACTTGGACTCAGTTTGGTCCGCCGCCCCAGCTGGATTCCCGACGAGGAACCCGCTCACTCCTCCCTTGTTTCTGGGCGGGGTGTGTTTGTGTTAAGATTGTTCTGAGTAGGGACTCGGCCTTGGGGCCAAAGAGTTGGATTCGGGCTTGGGACGTAGCCGAGCGTGCCTGGCTGCTGCATGTACACGGGTGGAAGCAACCCCTGGTATTGTGGCCGCGACTCGAACCTGCAAACATTTCGTTCGGCCTGCCTGGGGGTCGTAGTGGTGGTGGTGGTGGGCTCTCCCTTGCGACTCCCCTTCCTGTGTCTGCTTTGGGGTGGGGGGAGACATCATTTTGCCAAGGCGTGTCCCCCTTCGCCTCCGGGATTGGCCTGGCCAACACGGGCAGGAAAGGCAAGGCACGTGTGAACAGACCGTACACGCGCGCGCGCACGCAACCCCCCACCCCACCCCCCGGCCGTGCTCGTGGGTGGGCGCTCATCCGTGTGCCGTCCTATCGGCGCTCAAGACCCGTTACGACGAGGCGGGCCCTGCCCTCCCCAGCCTCTCGGAGCCCAATCCGGATCCGCTTGGCACCCTCGCGTCGCCGGGCCACAAAGGGAGCTTCCGAGCGTCCCCGGCGGGGGTCCCCGGGACTTAGTTTCGGAGGTGGCCCGGCGCTGGCCGCCGCCTTCTTCGCTCATGGGATGCACTCGCTGGCGCAGGAGATCCAGTGCTTCTCCAAGGCCAACCTGAGGAAGCAATGCACCCGGGTGACCACCCTGAGCGGGAAGCGGATCCTCGAGACCTGGAGGGACGCGCGGGTCCAAGTGGTGGAAGAAGTCGCCGCCCAGGGTCCCGAGGAGGGCGGCGGCGGCGGCGCCTGCGGCTACGTCCAGGACCTGAGCTTGGATCTCCGCGTGGGCCTCGTCAAGCCCTGGCTCCTCGTGGGTACGTGGGAGCGGCGCGGGGGGGGGGGGAGGCGGCGCAGACAGCCCCGCTGCCGTTGTACACTGATTTTCTTCCTTTTCCTCGATATAAATGGTAGAAACAAGAAAGACACCACCACCCCCGGGGGGAACTCTGTACTGGTCATTTGCATCTGAAATGGCATAGCCTTGTCCTCTGGACATTTTTTTTTTTTTGAGAAACCACCTCATTATTGCAGAGTGATACATGCACCAAAGTTTTATCAGAAGAAGTAAGGGGTGTGGGGCCGAGGCTTTGACGTGTCTGCCTGCTATTCCTTTTTCTAGGCTCATGAGATCATGTATGTCTCCTGACAGGTTCGCAAGATGCTGCTCATGATCTGGACACCATGAAAAAATACGGGGTAAGGATTAGGGTTGAATGAATGAATAAATGAATGAATGAATGTGGTATGTTAAACATATAGGTGGGTTTTTTGAAGATTGTGATTCTGAGTGCTGGGTAGCTCAAAAGTTTTTTTTTCCTGGACAGGCTGCTGTGATAGTCCATACCCAAACAAAGTTTGTGGTACTATAACTCTAAAGTAATAATAGGTAAAAGGTCCCCCCCCACACACATGCGTGCTAGTCCTTGTCTGACTCTAGGGTCGGTGCTCATCTCCGTATTCAAGCTGAAGAGCCAGTGTTGTGCAAGTCTGTGCCCAGCATGGCTGCACAGAAAAACTGTTTGACCTGCTTTTTACAGCGGTACCTATTTATCTACTTGCATTTACATGCTTTCAAAATGCTAGGTTGGCAGGAGTTGGGGTTATCAGCAGGAGCTCTCTCTGCTGCGTGGCACCCGGGATTCGAACCGCCAAGCTGCCGACTTTGCAGCCGACAGTTTTTGGAAGCCTTAGTCCACTGTGCCACTAGATATAATAGTAGATATTATGAGTAATAATGTCTAAGTAGTAATTCAGGAGAGCAGCAGCTAACAAAAATATGTTAGACTGAAAGATCTCACAAGGTGTATATTTTGGTCCATTTTGTTTTACATACATCTCAAAAATGTATTGTAGAGGATTTGCTCCAGTGCTGCACAAAATGGCAGGACAGAAATGAAACGAATTGCAATAGGTAAACTCACATGGAAGGAAACACCCTTACATTGGCGGGACATAAAAGATAATCCCATGCACACTTCCTCAGGGGTAAAGCCTACTGAACTGGGTAGGCCTTGGTTCATATTAGTATGTTTTTAGATTACACTATAAAGTAGGTAAACATTTAGGATCAAAGTGGAGGTTTGCATGTTTTTTTCTCTCCACGTGGTTCTGATTTTTCATCTCCTATACGTAACATTAAGTAAAAAGAATTATGGCTGTCTGAGGAAAAGTATTCTCAGTCCTGTTATGATATAAAATGGAAGAGAGGCTTTGTGACATATTTGTTAACTCTTGGGCTGAAGTCCACAATACTGTATATCAAAAGGTGAAGAGTGCAGTGATGGCTTTGCTGTCTTACTGTTTTTCCCGTCTTTATTTTAGGTCACCCATGTTCTGAATGTAGCTTATGGAGTCGAAAATGCCTTTCCTCATAACTTCACATATAAAACGATCCCTATCCTAGACCTTCCTGAGACGGACATTATCTCCTATTTCCCAGAATGCTTTGACTATATCGAGGAGGCCCAGTCAAAGGTAACTATTGACTGTGGGTGACAGTATGGGAAAAACTGAACACATTGGCTTCTTTGCGACAATTGACCACTGCAGGATTGTTTAAGATATTTCTCTGATGAAATCAATTAAAATATCTTGATCTGCCACTCTTACACGCTAGACAAAAATTCTAACTGTAAAATGAGCATGGTTTGGTTGTTTTCAATACGCTGTATGGTATACTACTTTGAGTATTATTATTATTTTTTTGTTCTTCCTATATCACTAAGCAGCATCACAAAAATGTAGGCACTTGGTTAAACTGATGTTAGCTTCTTGGCCTGCACATTTTATTTTTAATAAGCTAATTATTTTCAGAAGTAGGATTGTGGTCATATAGCTGTCTACTCACATATTTGTAGATCTTGAAGATCTGAGCGAGTCCTCCTCCTTGGTATGCAGTCTAAAGCTGTGCTAGGAGATGCATTTCTTTTCCTGCAATTATTGTACTAGGTATTATGGTCAGCAAACAAGTGTAGCAGTGCTGCATTACTACAAGAAAACTAAGATGTTATGCAAAACACATAATTGGTATACTAGAGCCCATTCTGCCTGGGTATGGTAGCGCTGATTCACTATGAAAAAACTAAGATTTGATGTTCATAAAGGTGAAGGTTATAGGAAGTAGGCATATGACTTTGAGTAACATATTGCTTGGTTATACCTGTTTATGTGGGGAAAGTTAGATGATACGTTAGAATGATTATTTTATAGTCCCTTCCACATAGACAGTATCTTATATAAGGAAATCAAAGCTTGATCAGTTTCATTTAATCTGCCCATTTGATGCTACATGAAGACAATATCTTGACTTGATCCCATGAGATCTACCATTTCTATTATTCACATAGTTTGGGATTAAGGAACATAATATTGCCGCTTCAAGCTTTGTGTTATTTTAGAAGGAAAGAATTGGGTATATTGTTTACATGTTACCTGAAACGAGTATTCATTTCATGGCCCCCTGGAGGTTTCCAGTTACAGTTTCCACTTCATTTCTAAATTAGATTCACCATTATCCGCTACCTCGTGCCACTCTCAGGCTTTGGAAGTTTAATTGTTCAGTTTGTTTGGTTAGACTCCCAGAGTGCTTTTGTCATCTGTTCCTGACAATTCCAGTGCTTCAAACTGTCCTGTTAGACAGCCCAAACAGTCAGATAATTTATTTTGCTTTCATGAAAATTCCTCACTGGACGAAAGAGGACAAGTTAATAAAGAATGAGGTTTTGAACTGTCTTAGGAAGACGAACAAAGTTATCATGGAAGGCTTCCTCCCTCCCCCCCAAAGGCTCATGAAAGAAGTGTGACCCAGATCCGAAGTTTATGTCTTCAATAAGAAAGATCGGGATGGCAGTGAATTTTCTTTCTCTAGACGCATTCACAGTGCAATACACAACTGCATAGGTGTAAGAGGCAAATGAAAGAGCAAGGAAAGTAGTGCACACCATGGACAGTGGTCCCCCGCCCTTTCGCAGTTCATATACTGCACTCCTGCTATATCGTGGGACTGCAGTACCCCGAAAGGGCTTGAGGGAAAGGGGGGAAGGTTTTGGCTCCGCGTCCAAGAGCCCTTTCTAAAGATTGCGCACTGCTTGCCTGCATTCCCCTCGGTGTGGGCGCACGGCATGTGATGTTTAACGGGCTCTCACTGCACAGCCAAGCGCTTGTCTCCATAGCCGGGAGCCCTTTCCAAAGATCGCGACCCGGAGCAGCACGCGCGATGTTTAGAATTGTACCCACCCACCCGACCTGCATCCGCACATCACGGATTTTCAATGATCGCGGGTCGGGTGGGTCCCTAACCCCCGCGATAGGCAGGGGGTTACTGTATTTTAGACAACAGCACCTGTAATTCTTGACTGTGATGGTTGGGGTTTATAGTTGACATCCAAAACACCTAAGCAGCACAAGTCTCTTTAATCTTGAGTAACTAGTACGTGAATAAGGCTGCCCCAGTACGATACCCAGTCCTTCGCTTTTCCTGGCATGTCCCAGAAGAGATGAAGGCACCCACTCCTCTAGTTAAACCAACTGCACTTTAGCACTGCATCTAACAAAGACATCCATCCAGAGGCTTAGCCTGTGGTTGACTGAAGCAAGAAAACAGCAAGCAATCTGTTTCTTCTGTCTCTCGGTTGTTCCAATGAGCCATAGTTCAAACTAATCTTTGCTCCTAGTTTGGCTGCGAAGAAAACCAAGAACGGGTGGCTTCCAGTTGTTTCCCCTGGTATTTGTTAAAAGAGAGGGGGGGGGGGAGAGCCTGAATGGCATTTTCCACATAAGCATTTACTTTCATCCCAGCACTGCTAGAGTCATTGGGCATGCAGTTAATTCTGGGAGGGGACAGTTCCCCAGAGAATAACTTCATCAAGCATTGTGTGTGACTGCCCACCGCCTGCATTGAATGCCACTGGAAACGGTGCCCTGGTTCTCAGAAGGGTTTGTTTTGGGGGTGCAGTGGGATAGAGTGGAAAGAGATTACAGCAACCTTGGGGCACATTTTTTGTTTTAAATTTCATAAATAATATCACTTAGACGCCTGCCATTCTAAGAAGGCACCCTCGGACCATTAAGGTGTCGTCCATGGACTTGAAACAAGGAGGAGCTGGGAATTCCACATTTCAGTGAAATAAAAATACAGTATGTCAGCACAAACTTCCCGAAATCTTGCAGGATGGATAAAAAGCAAGACCCTTCTTTGCCTGTTTAACAAAGAATCAGTGTAAAACTTTTACACTTGCTTGGATGAACACCCTGTGGTCAGCATTACAAGAGGGAAAGTTTCAAAAGATTCCCTATTCTCATTGTAAGTGCCTCTGTAGGACGGATAGAATTGAAACATTGGCTCATGTATTCCTGCACTGCCAGTTATATGATGGAATTAGGGGGAAACTAATTGCTCCTTATTTAAAGCCATTCTCCAGATGGCCAGAGGCATTTTATACTCGCCTCCTATGGCAAAATATATACACTGTAGAATGTCCTACTTCAAGTATGCTGTCTAAAGTAGCTAAATTATGTGCGGCGGCAATTATAATTCATGCTCAGAAGGATTCAACAATTGCTCAAGCACCCACAATTTAGGCTGGCTCAATTTATATGGTATTCCCCCTCCCTTGTTCTTCCTTGTTTTGCTGTAATTGGTACGATAGATAGATAGATAGATAGATAGATAGATAGATAGATAGATAGATAGATAGATAGATAGATAGATAGATAGATAGATAGATAGATAGATAGATAGATAGATAGATAGATAGATAGATAGATAGATAGATAGATGGATGATTTGGTCATTGACTGCCATAAAGTACTCATTCATTCACAAAAATAAAATTGATTTAAATTTAAAACAAATCTTTAATTGTAAAAAATCTGTTTTTTATATATTGTGGTCCTTTGGTAAGCCATTTAGTAGCTACATTTTAACACAAGGAGAAGCCAACTGCCAGCACCTCCCAGTTCAGTCTAGGTTTGTTTTACTGTCACGATATCCTTATAGCCTTACATAGCTGAAGTAGAAATGATCAAAACATTTATTTAGAGCAATCTGATGAGGTATTTCTTCAGACTGGGTTTCAGTACAGACTTTACCAAATGCATAGTTCCTGAACTAAAGCACAAACTGGAAGCCAGACATACGTGAAATATGCATTATAGTTTCAGTGTTTGTGTGTGTGTGTGTGTGGGGGGGCTTTTCCATGAGTACAGGAATTGCCTCGCCTGCCCCTACTGTATCCTGTTCTGGAGGAAGAGGTGTTAGTGGTATTTGGCCAACTTTACTCTTAAGAATTTGTAATCTAGATTTGATAAGGCTTAGAGTTTACAGTGGTTTTCTAAATGTGATCTTTCTCTCTCTCTTTTGGAGGATGGTGTGGTACTTGTTCATTGCAACGCAGGAGTTTCCCGTGCAGCGGCGATCGTAATAGGCTTCCTAATGCATTCTGAAGGACTCAGTTTTTCCAGGGCGTTTTCTTTGGTGAAAAACGCAAGGCCGGCCATTTGTCCAAATCCTGGTTTTATGGAGCAACTTCACAAATACCATCAGTGCAGTAACAAAAATGAGAACTTGAATGATGCAGAATGATGGAAGAGGATGACTTTTTTGTTGTTGTTTCTGTTCTTGTAAGAAAAACTGTGAACATTTTCTTCTTCTTTGCCTGCAATGTAATGGGAGATGTTTAGAATTACTGTATTTTCCATCTATAAGAGGACTTTTTTTCCCTAGGCTCTTTAGGCTAAAAATTGAGGGTTGGCTTTTAGATGGATGTGAGCCTTTCTCCACTGGAAAGACGGCTCCGATCACCACAAAAACAAAGTGGAGAGGCATCTTCGGAAGGCGGAGGGCAGTCAAGGGCTGACAGAAAGGAAGGGAAACAGCAGGATGAGTTGGGGTGGAGGAGAACCCAAACTGACAGTAAATGAACTGCTAGAAAGGAAGGGAAGCCTCAGGGCAGGGGCTCTGCCCAGCTCATTCACTGCTATCAGTTTGGGTTCTCCTCCCCGCTCCCACTGTTCGCCTTCTTTTTAGGCAGGATTTGTTAATTTGTGTTAATTTTGAGTTTGAAAACTGGGCATCTTGTATGGGACTTTATATTGTAGAATGTACATTTGCTCTTAACTGTATAATTTTAAATCCACTTTTTCTTAGATTGAGTTTGGGGTTTCCTCTTCATCATTATAAAAATAACAGTCATAAAACAATGAATCAACCTAGATCTGCTGAGCCTCATTGCTTCCACAGTTGTTCCCTTGCTTGCTATCAAGTCTTTGAGGATCACAGTTAGAATAATGCCAATTTATTGTATCCTTTCTTCATAAAACAATGCTGCCTTCCAGTAGCGCTTTGTTTTGCCAGACCAGTCCATGATGGCATGTGAATTCACCTTTGGAGAGATGGAAGCTCTGGGCTGTTGGGTCCGTAGATTCAGAGGGAGGCTGGCTTACAGCCCAGAAATGTCAAAGACAGCATGGGAGTGTGTGTGTGTGTGTGTGTGTGTGTGTGTGTGTGTGTGTGTGTGCACGCGTGTGCATACTCCAAAACAGGTGGGAATCAAGTTCTAAGAACAGGCAAATAAATGCATCAGATGCAATAACCTATCCAAGTTAGACTGATCAATGCAGCAGATCAAAAAAAAATCTGGAGGGCCCTACTGCCTCTTCTCCTGTTCGCTGTGTCTCAGCTCCCTCCCAATATTGAAGTATGCACCATGTGCATATTGTATTTCACATTGGCCTCATGAATACAGCAATTGGTCACAGCCGCTACCCTACTTTTTCTCCTAGCTTTTTCTTACTTATGAAACCTAGCAGCTGTCTGTCAGGCACTGCCCTTTGGAACTATTAGACAGATTCAATAATTGGTAATAAAGAGGTTTCTTTTTAAAAAGAACACCTAGTACTTCTTTAGCAACCTGCTTTATTTCTTTGTATTATTTTCTCTCTGCACCTGTATCAAGCTCAGTGTAAGAAAAAAAAATTTCAATTTCTTCTGGCTTCTTTCCTCTCAGATGTAAAAACAAAAAAAAAAAAAGGGGGGGTGAGCCGTGTGACCAAAAAACAAAACAAATGCAAGACTAGACTAGTTGATACCTTTATAGGTCACTGATAAAAAAAATGCTAGCTGAGCTTTTGATGGCAGGCCATGTTTATCAAAGCATTGTACCAAAATACATTCTTGGCAAGAATTTGACTACATGCCTGCTGGGGCTAGCCACCAGCTAATCCCCTCTCTTTAAATTTAAATAAAAGAGGTTTATGGGTAAAAGAAGCTGGATCTTACCATATCCTCTTGGATTTCATATAATTTTTTTCATGGGATCTTTCCGAAATCATCCTCCACACTGATCTACCTGGCGGCCCATCTCTTCCCACAGACAGACCACAATATCTTACTGGTACATCATCCATTCTTAGGTCCCTTGTGCGCTCCCAGATACATTTGGTGGGGCCACTGTGAGATACAGGAAGCTGGGCGAGATGGGCCTTTGGCCTGATCCAGCAGGGCTCTTCTTATGTTCTTATGTCCCGTCTCTCTGCACATAGACTGTAATTTCTAGCCTGCTATCCTGACTCCCTAGGATGGTTTTGGTGTGTTCTGACAAAAACAAAATGGCATTTTGCTTCATTAGTTGACCGCATGCTTGGGTTTCATTTTGTAATGTCCTGTTATATAATGAGATGATTAAGCCGTGTGTTTTGTTTTGTGCCCATCTCTACTAAAAATTCTAAGCTCCCCAAGCTGTTCCTGGTAAGACAACTCTTTCAGACTTTTAACCATCCTGGTTGTCCTCTTTTTGGACATGTTTGGGGTTGTTAACACTGTTTTTAAATTGAGGTGCACAGAACTGGACACAGTAGTCCAGGTGGGGTCTGACCAGAGCAGAATAGAGTGTTCTACCAAGGTTGGGTGCTGAGCGGGAAAGAGGTGGAAGAAGGCAGGAAGCAAAAAAGAGGGCTTTTTTTTTTTAAAAAAAAGAAGAAACTGTGGCTGCAAATGAGGGAGGGATGATTTCCACAGGTTGCAGTGGAAAGATGCAGGAAAGAAGAGGAGAGGCATACCAGGATGAGGTGCAAGCAGCCACAACCAGAAGGGAAGGACAAGAAGAAAGGAGCACCATGTTGTTTTTCAAAGGAGCACCCAGTTCCACCACGGTCGAGTTCACTTGCTGACATCCAGGAGCCAATTGCAACTAGAGTAGGCCCATATGTCTTGTCTATTTAGGCCCTTGTTCATCTTATGAGCCTATTTCAGACCAGGGTGACGAGGTGAAAGTTAATGATGAAATGAAGGACACGTAACTAGCTTTCTTCAGACTGACGAAGCTGTTTAAGAACATAAGAACAGCCTTGCTGGAACAGGCCACAGCCCATCCAGTCCAGCATTCTGCCTCACACAGCGTCTCGCCATTTGCTTCAGGGCATTCCCAAGCAGATGTCTTCACCTGCTTACGATTCCCCGCAATTGGCATTGAGAGATATCCTGCCTATCCTACCCGGAGGTTGTCCTTAGGCATCCATAATGATAGCCATTGATACCCTTGTTCTCCATGTACTTTTCCAGTCCTTTCTTAAAGCTGTCAAGGCTGACAGCTGTCACTACTACTTCTGGCAGGAAGTTCCAGAGACCAGTGATCCTCTGGGTGAAAAAGTACTTTCTCTTATTTGTTTGAGATCTAGCACCCAAAAATTTCATGGAGTGCCCCTTAGTTCTAGTGTTGTGCAGTAGGGAAAACAGTTTTTCCTTACCTACTTTGTCCACACTGTGCATGGCTTTATAAACGTCCATTTCCATAATATCCTTCTGGAGGTATGGTGACCAGAACTGTACCCAATACAGTACTCCAGATGGGGCCTCACCATAGATTTATAAAGAGGCAAAATGACAATTGTTGACTGATTTTCTATACCCTTCCTAATGATCCCTAGCATTGAGTTTGCTTTTTTTCACTGCTGCGGCACACTGGGTTGACACCTTCATTGAGCTGTCCACCAGGACACCAAGGTCCCCTTCCTGGTTTGTTGCAGAGTTTCTGGCCCCATCAGTTTATAAATGTAATTTGGTTTTTTTGCCCCAATGTGTATCATTCTGCACTTACTAATGTTGAAACTCATTTGCCCCCGGTTTGCCCACTCCCCCATTGTCAAGATATCCCTCTGGAGCTCCTCACACTCTCTCTCTGTTTTTACTACCCTGTGTAATTTAGTGTTGTCTGAAAATTTGGCTACCTTGATATTTGCTCCTAATTCTAGATCATTTATGAAGACGTTGAAAAGCAGGGGTCCCAGTACTGCACCTTGGGGGGGCCCACTCTTTACCTCCCTCCACTTGGAGAAGTGTCCAATTAGTGCTACCCTCTGCTTCCTTTCCCTTAGCCAGTTGCTGATCCAAGACAAGACCTGGCCCTTTACTCTATGACTGGCAAGTTTATTCCAGCCTTTGGTGGGGACCCTGTCAAAGGCCTTTTGAAAATCCAGATAAACAATGCCAACAATTTGGATGAGCAGTGAAACCTTTTAATCTCTCAAGAAAAAAGTCCAGTTGTGATGACTCAACTTCCAGATAGAGTAGGGCCATGGACGGGGGGGGGGGGGTGGGGGTGGGGACTGGGTGAGTCAACTCCTCTGTCATACAGCCTTGCCCTAGTTGCAAGGGGTCTGCAACCTTTAAGACATAAAGAGCCACTTGGACCCGGTTTCCGACGGAAAACAAAAACTGGGAGCCGCAAAACCATTGTGACATTTAAAACAAATATAACACTGCATATATTGTTTCTTACCTTAATGCTATATACAGGATCGTGCAGTCAGCTGTCAATCTGAAGAAGAAAAAGGACTTTTTCACTTAACAATGTAAAATATATTTTTGCAAATTAATATAGAGCTAATTAAAATATTTAATTTACCTGGTTAATGGGATTTTTGCTCCTGAACCTCAGTGCACAGTGTCTGCACATCAGGGGTGTAAGATGTCACCTTCATTTTCACACAAGCTTGCAAGCTGTCATCTGTGAGGCGTGATCGATATTTGTTTTTAATATAGTTCATGTTGGAGAAGACCTGCTCACATAGAGAGAGAGGCATATCTTTGATTTTCTGCACAATGTCATTCTTGTTTTTGAAGTCCACGTATAGATGTTCCGAAATCTTAATGAATGCTTCTTTTATATACTCTCCATCTGTGAATGGCTTCTCGTGCTTGACTATTTCCTGAGCGGCCAAAAAATCTAGCATATGTTGTGGAATTTGCAGACTTCACCCACTTCTTGAAATTATTTTTGCTCCTATCAACCTTCCTCATAAGTTCTGCAACAGCTTTTCGTCTCTCATCTCCATCTGGATATTTTTCAGCAAAGGCTGTGTGTTTATTCTGGAAATGTCTTGCAACATTTGACTTTTTGTTATTTGCAAATTTCTCACTACATATTAAGCATACTGGTAAACCAGTCTCGTCAGTAGTGAATGCAAATGATTCTGTCCATGTATCATTAAACACTCTGTTTTCTTCAGAAATTTTTCTTTTCCTGCCTTTATCCATGGCTGGCCTGGGGGGGGGGTTGAAAACAGGGACGTAATTAGAAATCACAGGGCCCCATAGCAAAATTTGCTATGCCCACCCCCCTCAAGCTCCAGCCACCCCCTCCCCTTCCTTTCCCTGCAGACAAACACCCAAGCAGGCCTCAGCAATTTCTATGCTGCTTCCATAGGGCTGGGGGTTGGGGGGGGGCTGGTCCTAAGAGTCCCTGTGAAAACCAACAACCAACCAACAAACCAAGCATCTGTGCTTCAGAGAACAAGTCCCGCCAGCCAGCCAGGCAGCCCCCACCCACCCCAACCCCTTTCCCGCCTCCTTGCACCTTCCCGCCCCCCTTTCCATGTGGGGCCACCCAGGCACCAACCTCAGGTGGGGGTGGGGGTGGGAGAGAAGAAAGCAAGGGGAAGGGGGGGGGAAGGAAGGAAGGAAGGAGGGTTTTCTCTTCCAAAGAACCGTCCCACCCCCCAATCCACCCATCCGCGCCGCTCTTGCGGGGCCGTGAAGCCTTCAGAATTATTTATTTTTTATTTATTTATTTATTATTTATTTATTTTTAAAAAGGGAATTCCCCGCCCCCCCTCCGCCTCGTGCCCCGTTTTTTCTGCCTACCTGCAGGGTGGCCTCCTCCTCCTCCTCCTCCTCTTCTCTTCCCTCCGCAAGCCCCAAGTTGTTCTTCTCCTCCCGTCTTTTTTTCTCCAGGGGGGGGGAAGGGGGGGCCCCTCCTTCAAGCTCCTTGCAACGGTATGGAAGGCTGCCGTTCGGGGTGGGGGGCACTTTCCACCACGCCTCCCTCTCTCTCTCTCTCTCTCTCTCTTGCTCTGAAGAAAGCGCGGGAAGGTAGAGGCGCGAGAGTGTGGGAGGGGCTGTCCTCGCAAGATTTGGCGCCTCCCTCCTCCAGTTGGTCCCCTTCCCTTCACTTGCAAGGAAGTTGCGGTGCAAGGAGAGGGATGGTGTTTTGAACTCCTGGAGCCGCCGCAGCAAAGCTTCCAAAGAGCCACATGCATGCGGCTCCGGAGCCGCAGGTTGCCGACCCCCTGCCCCCCCCATATTTGAATCAATGGAACATAGGGAGACTTTGACCGACCAAATCCCTGAAAAATTAAGCGATTTCTTTCTAGACCAAGAGAAATCATTATAAAATATACCAAAGCGGTATATTGGGAGGATTGAAATGTGTGTGTGTGTGTGTGTGTGTGTGTGTGTGTGTGTGTGTGAGTGAGTGTGTGAGAGAGAGAGAGAGAGAGAGAGAGAGAGAGAGAGAGAGAGAGTTAGCAGGCCAAGCCCCTCCTCTCCCATCCAGGAAGTGACGTCATCCCGCGGGGAGCCCGGCAAGCCCGGCGCTTCCGCCCCATTTGAAAAAGCCTCGCCTGGGCGGAAGCGGGAGGGTTGCCGTTGGTCCGCCTGGGGCGCGCGGGAGGCATGGCCGCTTTCGCCATGGAGCTGCCCTTGCCGGCAGCCGCCGCCGCCGCCGCCTCCGTAGGTGAGTGGGGGGGGGGGGACGCGCACGCGCGAACTCCTCCGGGCTTGGCTTGCCTCGCGTTGCCTCGCCTCGCCTGCTTCAGAAGCGGACGGCTGGGTGGGTCGGAGCCTCGGCCTTTCCTCTCGCTTCCATGAAGACGGGGGCGGGAGGGCAGGCGGGCGGCGAGCGCGACCCCAACCCCACCCCCGACCTGGACCCCCGTTCAAGCGGGGCGGGGGAAGAGCCGGGCTCGGGCTCGGGGCGTTCCCCTCCCACCCCGACTGTGACGTCACGGGAGGGAGAACGCGGAATCCCCTTCATTCCGCGAGAGGGAGGAGCTTGACACGCCCCCTGTCCCCGCCCCCCGCGTACCCGCGGGGGCTGAAGAGTGTGTGTGTGTGTGTGTGTGTGTGTGTCGGGGGTGAAATATGTGTGTGGAGAGAGAAGAGAGTATGTGTTTGTGGGTTGAGGTGTGTATGTGGGGAGAGAGAAGAGTTTTTGTGGGGGAAACGTGTGTGTGTGGTTTGAAGTGTGTGTGTGTGGAGAGAGAAGAGTGTGTTTGTGGGTTGAGGTGTGTATGTGGGGGGTTGAAGTGTGTGTGTGGAGAGGAGTGTGGGGGAAAAGTGGGGGGGTGGAAGTGTGTGTGTGTGTGGTTTGAAGTGTGTGTGTGGAGAGAGAAGAGTGTGTTTGTGGGGGGAAAGTGTGTGTGGGATGAAGTGTCTGTGGGGGGTGGAAGCGTGTGGGGGGGGAAGTGTGTGGAGGGGGTTGAAGTGTGTGTGTATGTGTAGGGAGAACTCTCTCTGTGTGTGTATTTTCAGGATGCCTTCAGGCGTTCAGACGGCCCAGTGCCCATTTGCTTCTCGGCCTGTGGTGGTTGGTACGCTCCAAAAGAGCACCCCCCCCCCCGATTTGGCCCCACAGGGGCTCCTGCTTCTATCTTTCTAACCCTGCCCTAAAACTCTCTGTTTCCAGTGGCTTGGTCTTTAGGACGAAAGCCTGCTGTCAGACTGGGGATGCCATGCGCTACTAAAGCTTCCAGGCTTCAATCCCCTGTTTCGTCTTTAAATATGCAGTGTTTGCATTCTCTCCTGCCCTCATGCAACAGGGCTGTGAGGATGAGGATAAGGAGGCACAGTGGAGTAACTGAACTCCAGACCTCTGGGTCCTTAGTCAGAGTCAGAGATTTAAACCACCAGCAGTTCTACAAAGACCAGTCAACCCCCTTGGGTGTGTTCTGTTTCCTCTGGAAGGTGTATCACCTCCGGGCCTTTTGAATTGAGCCTTGCAAGCAGGCAATCAAAATGCTTTAGCGGCTTTGCTTGCCCTGTTAATGTTGTGTGCATATATATATAGTGCTTCATTAGGAGCTTGTGAAAGGACTCTCCTTTCACAGACCCAGGAAGGCCTTCTTACGTAAAATGTTTTCCAAAACAGGTGTTGAGCCAATGACACTGGGCTCCCCGACCTCTCCAAAGCCAGGGGCTGGTGCTCAGTTTCTGCCAGGATTCTTGATGGGTGATTTACCTACACCAGTGACCCCACAATCACGCTCTTTAAGTGGTCCTTCAGTCGGTGTCATGGACATGAGGTCTCCATTGCTTGCGGGTAAGCTGCTTTGAACCTTAAACTCTGGTAGGGGGTTCTCCAATAAAGTATACGCCCTAACTCTTTTCCTAATTGAAACTGCACTAATCGCTCTCATTAAATTGGAATTCTTACTGGGGTCAGGAAAACACTCACAGATTATTGCCATTTGTTTTTACCTGTTATGAAAAGTAGAGTTCACTTATACAGTACATAGACATTTTATGGTTTTGTTTTTAAATCATAGAAGAAAGATGAAAAGTAGTACAGGCCTATTTGCAAATAGCTGCTCTTTTTGTAAGTATAGAGAACTGGGACATTTCCTGGAGCAGTAATGTAAGGATAACCTCTTTCGGCTCTTGAGAGGTGCATTGTAATCTTAAATCTAAAAATAAAAAGTGTGTGAAGTGTGCTGCTAACAAGGATAAGTGTGCTCACCCACTCACAGACACTTGAAATAACTTATCACAGGAGAGTGTCTCACTCAGCAGCAGTACTAAAAAATAAATACAGTGGACCCTTGTATAAGAAATTCTGATGTACATATCAGCTGCTTTTCTTTTTTCCAGAAATGTTTCTTAGAGTTGTGGTTTCTACGATACACCAATACAGTGGACCCTTGTATAACAAACAGTTTGTATAACATAAAATCTGTACAACATAAAAAATTCCGGAGATAGGGGAAATTTGCTTAACATAATTGTCTATGGGGAAAATCCGTATAACATAAAAATGGGATCACTCCGTTTTCAATGCGTTCTTATGGGAATTTGTATAAAGGAAAATTTGCTTAACATAATTTCATTGGGAACGAATTAATTCCTTTATACAAGGTACCACTGTATAGTGATTTTAAGGTGCTGAAAGATCAGAGATCTATTGTACATGACCATGCATGCTTACTATGGCTAATCAATTGAAATATAAGAGTTCTAAAGCTTTATTTTGGCTAATATATCTTTAAGAATACAGTAGGCCCCTGGTAACCACTGGGGCTTGGTTCCAGGCCTTCCTGTGGATAAGAGAGAACACCACCACTCCAAACTGCTGCTTTGTGACAGTAGCTTGCTTTACAGCTGCTGTTTTTGACAGTAGCTTACTTTATGGCTGCTGTTTTACGATGGTAGCTTGTTTTACAGCTGCTGTTTGTGACAGTAGTTTGCTTTGTAGCTGCTGAATTTTTCTCTCTCTACCAACCGTGGATAACTGAATCAGTAGATATGGGGTTTTTACTGTAGAGTGTCTTCCATGCAAAATTACATTTTCTAGTTGCTGTCTAATATATTAGTTATGTGCTGTCAAATCAAAATTGTCTTACAGCACCCTATTATAGCTTTCAAGGTAAGTAAAATAGTTTAACGAGTGGTTTTACCAGTTTTCCTCTCCCAGTGAATTTTCATGGCTGAGTGGTGATATGAACCTAGGATTCCTGAGGTCTAGTTATCACTCTATTGATTACAGTACACTGAGTGCTGTTGCCTTTTTATGTTTTCACAGCAAAAAAAAAGAGTGGATATAGAGTTAGAATTACATGCAGCTTCTCCCATGAATTCTCCTTATTTAACTAGACCAACAAAAATATTCAATCACTAGTGAAAAGAAGAAACAATTTTTCCTTATAAAATTAGGTGCTGAAAACTTGATATGAAGACCTGGGATCATTAGCTATTAAGAAGAATTGTTGAATATGTCAAATTTGGAAGTTGAGTCATAGCAACTGGACTTCTTGAGAGATCGAAACGTTTCGCTGCTCATCCAAGCAGCTTTGTAAAAAAAGAAGTCCAGTTGCCACAACTCAACTTCCAGATAAACTCACCTGGTTGACTGAGAATCTTCACAGAACTGAGCAAGGAGGGAGCTCTACGTAACCTCCATTAAATTGGTACTAAGTGATAAGTAAACTGTCTCGGAGAGAAAAAGTTTCAGCCTCTTTGTAATAGGAAGGAACAAGAGCTGTTGATTGGTTAAGAACAAGTGGACAGACAGGTTAGGTCTTCATACACGAGCATGCTGGGTTGCTGTGTATTTCAACAGGTGTGTGTTCTGTGCTGTCATGTTGGAACGGGCTTATAGCAGCACTAATATGGTTTTCCAGGTAATTTGAGATATTTATGGGGGAGTATTTTCTGTTCCAAACCAACGAGTCTCCATGGCAGAGAGGGGATTAGACCCCAGACCTCCTGACTCTTAGTTGGCTTTTCTATCCAACACACGGCACTGGGTCCCCCATCTAATATATTTGCTTATTTATTAATACTTTTTTGTTGGCGTGAAAAGTTTCTTCAAGCAAAAGAAATTTTAGTTTTGACACAGAGTCGGAGCTTAGCTACACTATGCAGAATGCCGTAGTATCTTACTTTTCTTATGTAGGTTCTGAGCACACCGACTCCTCAAAGTATGCCAAGGATAGGGAAATAAGGAAATATTCCAGGCATATTAATTTTTTAAAAATGCTGCACTTAAATTATGGTTCCTTTAAAAGGCTCAGAATAAATCTTGGGTATCAGGAATGCATTAGAATCTTCTTGCTTTGCACATGAAGGTACTTGATGCATAAGGGCACAGCTGCTGAAAAAGCTCTCTCTTGTGCATGTCATAACCTTTAGTTCCTCTGTAGAGAGTTGCTTGTTCCTTTTCGCGTCCAGAGTATAAAGCTGCTGATTGCGTTGTCTGAAACATATCTAGACTACTTTTGTGCTAAGCTTGAGTTGAAACTACTGCTTCAAAATCTAATTTGATACAGTGACCCCCCGCCATTTCACAGTTCAGGTACCGCAGCCCTGCTAGATCGTGGGATCGCAGTACCTGCACCGTGCGGGGGGGCAGCTGGTTCACTCCGCACGGCCCCCCTGCCCCCCCGAGAAGTCTCAGGGGTGCGTGGGAGGGTGGCGGGGGGCGATCAGGTCACTTCGCGCCGCCCTCCCACGCACCCCCAAGAAGCCTTGGGGCAGCACGGGGTAGCGATCAGGTCGCTCTGCGCTGCTCAACCAGGCTCCCCCAAGAAGCCTCGGGGCGGTCGGGAGGGGCGGCGCGGAGCGATCGTCGCTCCGTGCCGCTCAACCAGGCTCCCCCAAGAAGCCGCGGGCAGTGGCGGGAGGTAAGATTGCACCCCCCACCCGCTTCCGCATATCGCGGATTTTCTTGCATCGTGGGTGGGGTGGGTCCCTAACCCCCGCGATCGGCGGGGGGTTACTGTACCTTGAAGAAAAGCCATATTTTTCTGAAATCTTGACCCTGGAGCATGTACACTGGAAATAATGAGTGAGAGCAAAATCCAGATACTCTAGAAGAAAAGTTGGTAGAAAAAAATATTGGAAAAAAACTCTATGGTATACATTCTTTACAGGTATTTATTGCAATTTGTTTTCTGGCGTTCATAATTATGTTGAGAATAGTACCTGGAATCTGATCTAGCTGCATCTTAAACATTTGTTTTAATTACTTTCCTCTGCTCTTCATAGCATTTATCAAAATGACATTCCTATCTTCATGCTGTGCTTTTGTGTTTTCAGTAGGCAAGTGTTGGATTTGTGCTAATCTTTCTAAAAATTGCCGAACTATTGCTGAAATGGCAATATTTGCTGAGGATTACTAACAACGGATTGTCTGTAAGGTGTGGCATACTTATGTCGAAACAAATCCATGTTCTAATCCCCGATGAGTTTGGCAAGATACTCCTATTTTATTGAGGTGTAATAAAGTTTATAAGTCTCACAAAAGTGACGCATTGGCAGATTGAAATGCTATGTTCTCTTCACTTAGGTGGGTCACCTCCCCATCCTGTAGTTCCAACCCATAAGGATAAAGGCGGTGCGCCACCCGTTAGAAGTATATATGATGAAATAGCTAGTCCAGGTCTTGGATCTACGCCCCTGACTTCCAGAAGACCAGTAAGTGACACACAAATACTCTGAAAAGTTAAAATGAATCCTTCGCCTTTTGAATTATTGTGACGTTTCTCTATGAGCAGATGTCACTATCTGAGAGGGGAGAATATCCTTCAGACAAGGAGACTGAATGTGCAGCTGTTTTTGCTAATTCATTTTACTATAAAATGTTGCCTTCACTCGTTCGATTTTTCCAGGCATTCAAAAAACAACTTCAAAATAATTTCTTTCATTTGCAGACCAATTTTTCTGTAACCCAAAGTCCAGTTGTTGGAGCTATCCCAGGTACCCCTGGAACAGGTAGGACTTGTTAAATGTGTTCCTCTAATTATGTTTATTATTTTGCTGGCGTATTGTTTCTTTTTCTTTATTAAAATGCCGGAACTGAAGTACACTGATGGGGAAATAAGCAGCAGATGTGCTCCTAATGATACAAGTTTTGTCTTGTGAGGTGGAGTGTGACTTTTTTGTCCAGTGCTATTCAGGGTTCTCATTTCAATAGAAACTTGCCAGACGTGTCACTTCCCTGCATGGAAATTTACAATGGAGGAGATGGGACTAGGTGCTCCTTGTTGGAGAAACCTTAAGTGAGGAATGCCTGAATAGGACTTGGGTGACTTATACTGTTTTTCCTAGCATTCTGTTCTAATCTTGTTCATTGGGGAAGTTTTAAATGTATAATCCTCATCACCATGCAATGTCAAGTCAGTTCCAGCTTGTGGAGACTCTTTTCATAGTTTTCCTAGGTAGAGAGTACCCAGAAGTGGTTTATCATTCCCTTCCTCTGGGGGCACCTCTAGAACCCTGCAACCTGCCCAGGGCCATACAGTCTGGCTCTTGTCCCTGGAGTCACAGTGGGAAATCAAACTCCCAGCCTCTGTCTCTGCAGCTAGATATCTAACTTACTGAGCTACTCGGCCATCTCTTAATGTATACATGGGACATCTCATTTCCCATATAGACTGAGATGCACATTACCTGTCAGAGCCTCTCTCGCTAAGGACATCATCCCAAGCCATCAGATCCTCCCAAGCTATACTCCTCCAGGTGGCCGTGCTGAAGGAGGCCAGAAAATCCTCAACAAGTTGCCAGGTCTTATCAACAGTTGAACCCTATTCCTGGAACTGACTCCTAGTGGAGTTAGGTTTAGGTTGTTAGAGGCTGCCAAAAATGCATCTTTCAGAGCCTTTTGAAGGCAGCTTCCTTTGAAGTTATTCACAGCTTGTACATGGCTGCTCTGTTTCGCAGCACCATTAGGTTTTAAGGCTGATTTATTTATTTTTTTCCTATTGTGATTGGCTGTTTTATTTTGTTTGCATTGATCCACTTTGCTCTTTTATGTGTCGACCAGCCAGAATAGTGCTGTGTAGTAAGAGGACAGTATATAAATAAATAAATAAATAAATAAATAAATAAATAAATAAATAAATAAGGAAGGAAGGAAGGAAGGAAGGAAGGAAGGAAGGAATCTCTGCTAGATAGAAGATCAAATTCTGATTCAGTTAAAATGATTGGCTTATTGGAAAGCATTCTGTAGGATAACTTTCCAATCAGGGTTTGGCTCTGCTGTAACAGGTAGGGGGAAAGAATACCTGGCTCTTATAATTGGCCATTTTAAGGTACCAATCCATAACGAAAGAATCTTATTGACAGATTGTCCTTATGTTACATACAGTCTCAAGTGCTCAGTAGCTTGCCAAATTTTTGCCGACAGGATGACTGAGCCATGTCTTGCTGCCTCCTTAGCTTCCAACAGAGCCTTTTTTAAAATATAAAATGAAATTTCTTCCGCTGCAGGCTCTTTGTATATACAGTGTATACTTTGATGTGTGTATCATCACAGACAATCAGGGGGAAATCACTTAGACTTTGTGACCGAATCTGAGAGGGATATGGATTCTGGGAGTTCGTGTCCTCTCCTTTCCAACCTGCTACAGGTAGTACCCCCTGGACATGCGTCCTCTACAAGGTTGGGAGCCTCTGAGGATATCTGGAGGGACACTGTGAGGCAGGCTTTCGAACTCTGAGCTTGGAGCTTTGTCTTGAGACATTTGGCACCCAGTCAACACTGTGGCCCCAGGAAACATGATAGGAACATGGAGGAAAGGGACCTATTTTTCTGGCACTGAGGGAGCATACACAGTGGTACCTCTTAAGACAAATGCCTCGTAAGACAAAAAATCGTAGGAAGAAAGGAATTTCCGGGAATAGGCATGCTTTGCATGACAAAAAAAAATTCCCTATGGGATGCTTTGCACGACAGAAGACCAGTTTGCGTGTACCCATGGAAAAAAAAAACCCAGTTATTTTTGTCTTTATTCTAGCCTCTGGAATGGATTAATCCATTCCCAATGCATTACTATGGGAAACTTGTGTTTTGTAAGACAAAATTTTCATAAAATGAAGCAACCCATACCCTCCAGAACGGGTTAATTCATTTTCAATGCATTCCTGTGGGAAACCGTGTTTCATAAGACAAAAATTTCTTAAAACAAATTGACCTATAGAACAAATTAAATTTGTTTTAAGAGGTACCACTGTATTTGTAAGTACTTTCTCTCCTACAGTTCTGATGGATCTATGAGCTTAATGGCCAAATCCCCTTCTGTAGCTCTACTAATGGCATAGCTTATGGTGGCAAAGTGTTCCAAGTTTTTTAAAAGCACCAAATATGCTTATAATTGCACACTGAGTCAAACACTTCAATACATAACAGATATCTCTAATGGCCCCTTCAGTCAATTTGCCTCTAATGCTTCATGTCGTATGTGTGACTTGCATTGCTAGGCAAGATGATTTGGGCCTATGACTGTGAACTCAAGGATTCTGTTGGGAACCACAGGTTGAGAACTACGGTGTTAAAGTCTTAATACATGCTGTGTGTTAGTTTCAGAATAGAGTGTCTAGTTCAGTTTTAAATCCAGTGACCTTTCAGGTAAATGTTGCTACCATTTGACAGGTGCAAGTGTGTTCAGTCCAGCAAGTCTGGCACAACCAAGGAAGACCACAATGTCTCCAGCCCAGCTAGACCCTTTCTACACTCAGGGCGATGCCTTAACATCAGAAGATCAACTTGATGACACCTGGGTAACGGTATTTGGGTAAGGGATCTGCATTTCTATCATACTGAGATGGGATGCTGAAAAACATGACATTACAATAGCTTTTCAGTTCACAAAGTGTAACATTCTAACAAAAGGTGCAAGGTGAACGTGTATGTATGATTTAGACATTACTGCTGAATGTTGGTGACCTGTGTTCATCTCTCTCTTAAGCTGTGAAATTAGTGGTGGTGGTTGACTATCAAAAGTGTGCTGCTTATACATGTGTCCCCATAGTGCCTGGCCCTAGAGCATTCTCTGGGCAATTTGCAACTTAATTATGTATGCTACATATTGCCCTCTCCAGCAACTTGGGGACTCGTTTTACCAACCTCAGAAGGATGAAAGGCTGAGTCAACCTTGAGCCGGCTTCCTGAGCCTGTCAGGAGTGAACTCAGGTTGTGAGCCAAGACGATTGTGGTTTAATCACTGTGCCCCAGTGTTGATTTATTTTAATATTTATAGTGTATACCCAATTTGTTCAACAAACTATTAAAACAGTTCACACAATTAAGTAGAGCAGCCATGAAAACCTTATGAAGAGTTCTTTGGAGTTTAGAATGCTCTAGTTTTCACAATGGTTTCACTGGCAGACTTAAAAAACATCTTCTACACAACCTTATCTGTGCACTAAAAGCCTGACACAAGTCATGCATTTGACCCACAATTTTAAACAGGGATTTGAAGTATTACCATAACAATTGAGCTAAAGTGTTATGCTATTATCTCTGTCAAGGAAATGAATGATGCCTGTGTTTGAAAACTTGCCAGTGGCTTAGGTATTATATAGCATTCTGTAATTCTGGGAAAGCTGCCACTGGCATTGCATTAATATTGAGTATTTACGTTTTATTTCTCACCTTTAAATCATATGAGCCTTACTGGTTTTACAGGTTTCCTCAAGCATCAGCTTCGTATATCCTGCTGCAGTTTGCACAGTATGGAAACATATTAAAACATGTGGTGAGTCTAGATGCATGACTTTTTACAATAAAATGTGTTATGGCTTTTTATTTCCCTTCTAAATCATTTTCCCACTCATATGTGCAGATGTCTAACACAGGAAACTGGATGCACATTCGCTATCAGTCGAAACTACAGGCCCGGAAAGCATTGAGCAAAGATGGAAGAATTTTTGGCGAATCTATTATGATTGGTGTGAAACCCTGTATAGATAAAGTGAGTTGATTTTATACAGCCTTGAATTATGTGGGGGAACTGCTGAAACTCTTCTTTAATGTGTACAATAGAACAGGACATACACATTGCTATGACTGCTATCCTGCCGCACTAACACATTGAGGTGTATTAGCAGTGCCCCTTACATGGGGAAAATACTCCTGCTAATAATTTCAGTTAATTTAGATTTATAAAAGTTTTGATGCTGTAATCCAGTGTGTTAGATTCTGAACCTTGATTCCACCTATGTATTTTATTAAAGCTGTAAATGTTCTGTCATAAATAAGTGAATATGAGTGATCTTACTTAAAAGTGTATTTGTCTTTAGCTCTGCGAGTCTGCTGTTTTTATCTTCTAATCACTTTTTTGCCTATTCTGTTCCTGTCCATTACATGCTTTTGCCTAATGCTTAAATTTTACTAAGCATTTGGGTTGACCTTACATAAATAAAATGAAGAGCAGTCAGTACAGGACATCATTAGAAGTATCGATGTGGGGAGTTATGGGCCTAAACTGAGTAAAAGGTTTTGAGTACCAGTATTTTTTAACTTCTTTTCAAGACTAGTAATGTGATAGTTAAATGCATTTTCTTGGATAGCAAGTTAAAGGAAAATCTAGTGCAAAGAGCTGGCATCAAAGGCACATTTTCTTTGTAATTAAATGGGTTCCATTTACTGTATTTTCCCATTTGTAAGATGCTCTGAAGTGTAAGATGAGGCTTCTCGGCCTTTTGGCTAAGATCAAGTGTAGTATAAGATGACCCCCCCTCTTTTCTAACCAAAAATTTTAACCAGAAACACTTTTGCAATCCCTTCTTTTATATCTATATCTATATCTATCTATCTATCTATCTATCTATCTATCTATCTATCTATCTATCTATCTATCTATCTATCTATCTATCTATCTATCTATCTATCTATCTATCTATCTCTATCTATCTATCGAGAGAAAGAGAGAGAGAGAGACTTTTAAGGTGTACTTGCCCGGAAGGCAGGTTGATTTCAATGTAATTTCCCCTTCCCACGGATGCCTCTCTTTTATGCGCCATTCCCTTGCTCAGCGCCTTTCACCCATCCACATATGTTGGATGGTGAGCGTCTTGAGGCAGCCACTTTTAGGCTCCCCTGAGTTTCCCGTAGGCTGCTGCCCCCCCCCCCCTTTTGCTTGATTTTCAGAGGGCAAGAGAGATTTTAAAACAAAGCTGAGAAAGAGGAGTCCGTCCTGGAAAGATTCTCCCTGTTTTCTTGCCTTGGGCCTGGTGGGTATAAGCTCAAGGTTCACTCAGCCTTCCATCCTTCCAAGGTCGGTAAAATGAGTACCCAGCTTGCGGGGGGGGGGGTGTAGCCTGCATACTGTAATTAAAACTGTAAACCGCCCAGGGACTACTTGAAGTGGCATGAGGCGGTATATATAAGCAGAAGCAGAACTTTCTTTCTCACCTTTGTTTTTAAATATCTCCTGCAAAGCCTAAAAGCCTCTGCCCCGAGACACTCACAGTCTAGCACTCCCAGAGGGTCCCTCATGAAAGGGGCGCCCAGCGAGCGAGGGAAGAGCACGTAAGTGAGTGAGAGAGAGAGAGAGAGAGAGAGCTGTGGGGAGAGAAAATCCAATTGAAATCAAGCAGGCTCCCAGGCGAGTGCAGGCACCTTTAAAGTGTGTTTGTGTGTGTAAAAGGGGATTGTGAAAAGTGTTTCCGCACCCCTGGACGCTGCAGTAAAATATTTGGCTTGTGGATGCGGAAAGGAGACGACACTGAAGCTGAGAAAGAGGAGTCTGTGCTGCCTGCCCACAGTGTATAAGATGGCCCTCAATTTTTAGCCTAACAATTTTAGGAAAAAAAGCATGTTATAAATGGGAAAATACGTTAAATAAAATGGGAAAAGCAGTAAGCAGAATGTGTTAGTGTAAGTTTAGCCTTTACTGCACGGGTCTTGAGTTATTCAGAAGCTTCGCTGTATTGAGTAGAACGTGCTCCTTCATAAGGACAGAAGGAAGAAGGCCTTAACATTGCTGAGCACCAGGAATTAATGCTCAGCGTGGCAAGGAATTGCTGGACCCAGTTTTTAACACATCAGCATTCTCTTGACCTTAGTTATGCCAGCATGTGATAGCATACTTGCATAGCTTGTTTAATCCTTGTTTACAGCAAAGGCTGTTGTACAGTCATTCTTTCCTGGAAAAGAATAGTCTTTCAGGCTAAGTCTGATGATAAAATACAATATTGTTCTGTTCCCTAAAGATGCCTGATTTCAGATAATTTTAATACTGTTTTTTACTAGCGTGTTTGAATTATTTGTAGAGTGTGATGGAAAGCACAGATAGAGGCTCTGCATCACCTCCAACGTCAGTCTTCACGCCACCCATGAAAACCCCAGGGACTCCCGTGCAGCTTTCGAGTACACAAAGGATCTCCACCATGAGACCTCTGGCGACAGCATATCAGGCTTCAACTAGTGACTACCAGGTATTTAAAGAGATGACAGTGAGATAAGTAACAGGCATTTCTATACCAGAGGAGAGGACTTCCTGTTCTTCCTATGGGAAGATGCAGATGTCTGTCTGTCTGTCTGTCTGTCTTTCCCACCAGACAGCCACTTTGGGTGCTTTACAGCAATAAAAATGATAATAAAATAAAATAAAAATTAGGGTAGCGGGATGAAGTGAGAATTGGCACAACAATACCAAGACTTTAGTGGCTCAGAGAAGCCTGCATGTGCCCAAAGAGCCACATTTGTAAAGGTCTTTTGAAATAATCCAAGGAAGAGGCTAATTGAATCTCGGGTGACATCTCGTTCCATGAGGTACTTACGATGTGCTTCTCCGTTCTAGGTGGTTTCTGACAGACAGACTCCAAGGAAAGATGAAAGCATCATGTCCAAAGCTCTGGAGTACATGTTTGGCTGGTAGTCAGAAGAGAAAGAGCTGGGGTAGACTTTATACCAGTGGGCCAGGATCTGTGGTTAGTTGTATAACCGTTCAAGGTAGCGTTTCGAACACCAGCTTTGCCTTCCGAAAAGAACATGGCACGTGTGTCATTTGCACTTTAACCAGCGTCTGGTTGTCTGTGTACTCCAGGATGTCAAACAGTTGCAGTCGTCGTCTGTCTTATGTTGCAATGGTTATTCAAGTAAAAATTGATATGTGTGCAACATATGATTCTTAATTTCAGGACACGTAACACTGTTCATAGTTTTCCAGTAGCATGATTCTTTCTGATTCAGGAAGGATGTTGTTGTTTGCTGCAGGGTAAACTTGGTATAGATGATCAATTCCAATTTTAAACCATTTTTTAAAAAAGTATGAATTCTGTTGCATTGTAATTAGTGTTGATTAAAATGCGGGACAAACTCATTCTAAATCTGCAGGTGTCCTGAAATGTTTTGTATCTTTCTCAATAAAAGTGGTGCTGCTGTAGATTTGGGAGCTGATCATGTTTTGTATAAACCACTGAGTCGGTATCTATAAGCAAACATGACTGCTGAAGTTTCTTATGAATTTAGAGTGCATCATGATAGACAGGATACTAGATGCTATTTGTGTCCACTCATGCATAGTTGTTGAAATGAGAAGTGTACAGTGGCACATTATTTAAAAGATGACAAAAAGATAGACACGCTTGACCGGTATCAAGAGTATTTATACGAAATACACAAAATCTAGCATGAATAATAAATTCTCCTTCGACATTCTGTGGCGATGCTACTATACCATTTACGCCTCTTGCTTACTCTTCAGAGTCTGAAATTGAAATAGATTCCAGTGAATCTTTTATCTTATTTGTATCATGAAGGAGATACTCACTACTCGTTGTTTCTGCTATTTTTACACTGTTGTCAGTAGACAACAGTAACCCAATAGGCCCATCTCCAAAAAAGAAAAATGGCAGACTGGACATTTAAACTGATTTTATACTAAAGCCCATTTTATATCCTAGGACAGTGATGGTGAACCTTTTAGAGACCGAGTGCCCAAACTGCAATTTAAAACCCACTAATTTTTTTTGCAAAGTGCCAATATAGTAATTTAACCTGTATACAGGTGGCTATGAAGGGGCGATGTCGGGTGCCCACAGAAAGGGCTCCGAGTGCCACCTTTGGCACCCGTGCCATAGGTTCGCCATCACTGTCCTAGGATATTCCTATTATTTAAAATAATACAGGTACAGGTAATGACATTACTAATGACCAGGACTCAGGAGAGTGCTTACAGGGAACGATAAATCAACATTTGAAGAACTCATTTACAACAAACCCTTTTTAGGGTTATCATGAATTGCAGCACTATGATGGCAAATAAAATAACATTACTGAGGCGGGCTGATGTTTATAAAAAGTAACACAACCACTGATATCCTGTTGTGCACTTATCTGTGTACAGTAGTGATGTTATAGCTTACATGTGTCTCATGGTGACTATAACATTGTGCCTGAGTTTTGTGCAGCCATGATCACCTTTTTAAATAGCAGCCACTTGCTTGGATCATGACAACATTGTTGTTCTGCACATGGAGCTGCACAACAAGATCTGAGTCAATGCCTGAAAATAAAAGCATTTTAGCATGAGTCCGGTGTACCTCCTGTTCCTAAGATGACAATTTGGGGAAATGTATTGAAGGATTTTGGGTCATTCCTCTATTAGATAACTACCTGGCACCTATCCTTTGATTTGTGTCCTTGCACTAAGCAGGGAGTTGGACTTAATGGCCTTATATGTCCCTTCCGATTCTGTGATTCTAAGTTTATAGAGAAGAATCAGAAAAAGTAATGTGTTATATCACAAAATGCTCTAAACCTATGATGGCGCTGACCTAGTTTGGAAAGGAGGCAATGAGTAGAGAATTATTTTTTAAAAAATCAACACTTCAAGCAGTAAGACATCTCAAAGAGCAATTATACTTTGAAATTCTGAAGTACATTAAAATATTTGATTATTCTGGAATTCTCAAAAACTGGTAGCGACTGTATCCAGCATGTAAGTATGCACCTTAAAGTGTAATTCCAGTGCTGACATCCATGCTGATTGGGTTCTGTACACTTATGCTCTGTATAATAGGATGACCCACCTATTGCTCTTGCATTGCTGGCCTTGGCCTATCCTTTGTAAAAATAAGGTCACTGTCTCTTTGTGCTACACACATACCTTCTCCCTTTTTGCATCTGAAGTGTATTCTTGCCTGTCAGGAAGTATGACAAAAATACAGTAGACTTCAAGGTGCAACATGATTTGTTTTATTTCCTTTATTTGCTATATAGTTGACACACAGTGCCTATCTGGAAGGTGGTGATAAATCTTCCCCATTAATTTTCCACTAGACAACATGGATATGAATGAGTCTCATTGCTTTCTGGTTCAAACTGCTGGTTGATATAACAGATGTGTTTTATTGTTGTAAATTATCTTTCCTGTGCATAGACAAAAAAAAGGCATTCAACTAATCGAGTTGCCTAAGAGAAATCGCCAGTATTTAAAGCTTTCATAAAACACAATACCAATGTACCCTGCATAGTTCATGAGAGCCATTTTCTGCACTTGCACCTTCATCACCCCCCATTTCTGACAGTTTTGCACACTGCTAACAATTCCTTACACTTTAGAATGAATGCGATGCATCTACAGAGTCATAAAAACAGGATGTACTGTACTACATCTGCGGTACTGTCAAAAGTATGTGTAATAGACAGGTTGAAGGTGTTTTTTTGTGGGTGTGGGAGTTGGCTTTTTATGCTAAGATATTTGTAAATTCTAGTGCAGTTGAAATAAATTTTAAGATGGCAGGGCAAGTGCTGAAGAAATGGTAGTAAAGATTGAAGTGAAAAGGTAGTACTTGTCATGGTTCAATCGCTTATATGTCAAGCCGTTCAAAGATACAATACAGATTCCTCCATTTGAAATTTTGCATTAGGAAGACTTCATGAAGAGAACATGTAATAACAGCAGTCGGATGGGCATTTCTGACTTGAGTTTATTGGGAGAAAACATGTATGTTGAAGAAATGTTTCTGGTGGCCTTTATCATTTCTGTCTCCTGAACATCTGGATTTCTAGGAAAACCACAGCCACTTAGGAAAGAAGGGATCACCACTGAAGTCTCTCTCTTAAACAAATAGATCACGTCATGTTTCTCCATAAACAGAAACACATTTCAGAAACAGGATATTCCAGGGTGTTACACCAAAAGGGTGGAATCATAATGTTCACCCCATGAAACTGCCCAGTGATGTAAAAGAACCATCGGTGGATGTGTCAAACTTTCACTCTGTGGCAGGACAGAAGGCACCTTCATCAATGAATAGTACCTGTAATAACATTTGCAGTTAAAAAGATTGCTACAAGAGCAAAATTGCACTCCAGCATCTCACGAAGAGATGTGAATCGCCATAAAGTAGACAAAGGGTTGAGATGAAATGCTTAGATGTCATGTTAATGTTGGTACAGTATTACCATCTTGCATGTGTAGTATTCATCTTTGCATATTTTTAATTGACAATTTCCCATTCCTTGTGGGCCCTCATCTTGGAGAACTTTGCCCCATTGCTAAGCCTGGGTGATACATTTATTTTATTTTTTATAAAAGAAATAGCCAAGTAGACTAAAAGTGCATTCTGTTCTCACATCACTGGGGTTTGCCTACAGCTTAATGTCAGATTGCATCAGAGATAACTGTTGACATAAAAATACCCATTGTACATTATGACTGGAATGAAGATTTGGATCTAGTCCTGTCTGATCCAAGTAAGATGTCTCTTACTTGGTTTCAGCTTTCCCATGTTAAATTCCAAGAATTACAAAAAACAGGTCAAGCATTTATAAAACAGTCCCCAGTAACCACGATTAGACCTACAGTGCTTTAGCAAAACTGGCACCTTAAAAATTGTCCAACTCTGTTTATGTCAGAGAAATTAAACTTTTCTATTGTGGTAGTTAACTCTATAGTAATTAAATATATATTACGTGTATGTACTTGGAAGATTATTTTTCAGGCTGAGATGTGGATGGGTCCTTGGCGTCTGATGTCATGGCAAAAATAACCTAGCCAGGAAACTTCTAATTTCCCCTTTCATCTAAACCTGGAAAACTGGTTACTAATTTCTGAACAAGACAGAATTTTAAAATAATTTTAAACCATGGTTTAGTATCCTGGTTGTTTCTGACCTAGCAGCCATTCTTGACAGGTTTTGTTTGATATGAGACGGCATGGTTATTAGTAACTTTCTGTTTTCCTTTTTCTTATTCAGCTTTATAAAGCTTACCAGGTTTAAACTGAATTGGAAGGGGGAGGGAGACGCAAGCACAAAGTTAAAGGTGAAGCCTTATGCACGATAAGAGGAATGGACCAAATTGTTCAAATGGGGGGGGGGGGTAAATAATACCACATACAATAACATTAATACAAATGTACAAACAAGCCACAAATTACACAATCTTCGGTGTCTGTGCACAAGTGGCAGGAGTATTTTAATTCCAGAAAGGCATATATAACTTGATAGGAATAACTGAGAGGACAGGATTGTAGCTCGAGATTAATAAAAAGTCAAGGAATCCCTTATCACCTTGAACAGGTTAAAATTTCAAGGGCTAGACAAACTGCATCCAAGAGGACAGTAATCCCCCGCTTATTGCAGGGGTTTAGAGATCCAATCCAACCTGAAATAGAAGAAAATCTGCGATACGCGGATGCTGGGTCGGGTTTAATTACCTCTTACCTCAAGAGGTGCTGAGTGCTTTCTAACTCTTACAGCAGTGGAGCAATGGAACCAATGCCCTCAAGAGAAATTTGGGCAACCCCCCTGGGCAGATCTCCTTTGAGTTGTATTCCTGCATGAGGGCAGGGGGTTGGCTTTGGTGGCCTTGTAGCCCCTTTCCAACTTCACCATTCTATGATTCTTTCCACATTTCTCTGTAAGAGTAAAGGTGAGTAAAAGTGACCCATTCGCCAGTCCGTGGGTCCTTCGACACAACCCGCTCTTTATCTTTACCTGTTTCTTCCACCAGCTCTGGACTTTCCTCTTCCCCCCACCTCCGAGTCTAGTACCACGCTTTCTCTTCTATAGTCCTCCTTTCCTGCCATCTTTTAAGTCCTCCTTAATTCTGTCTCCTCTCTTTTCCGTCTCCCAATATCCGAATGAGGCATTCTCCTTTCCATCTCCCCTTCCCTTTGGGACTTATGGTGCAGGCGGGGCAGGGGAGTTTACCCTCCACTCATATGTTGCTATATCAACTCACTGGGAAGCTGTTTGTCTCCCATCCCTCTCTGTGCTAACGGGAGAGGATGGCAGCTCAATGGCTGGGAAGGCCCTCAGCTTTGCCATCTGTCTCACATCTTTTCCTGGTGGCTTTGAATCATGGAGATTCCCCAACAAAAAACAAACAAGCCCTGTTTACGACTGGGCCCCAGTTGTAAACCAGATTTTGAGGCATGGGATGTTCTCTCTAACCAGCACTGATGCACAGTCTGCTTGCTGTGTGTTTTCACTAGCTGAATCCTGGCCGTAAGCTTGACAGCGCAAAGCAAACACCTGGAATTGAGCTCAGGAGCAAATTGGAGCTTGAGGGCGTTTCATTTAAGGCAGGCATGTCCAAACTTCGACCCTCAAGATGTTTTGGGCCACAACTCCCAGAATTCTAAGCTTAGATTACCAACGGCAAAGGACGATGGGAGTGGCGGTCCAAAACATCTGGAGGGCCAAAGTTTGGACATGCCTGATTTAAGACAAGGATAAGATGGTCTCTAATGCATTTTAAGGAGCAGTCACACTTGTTTCTACGTGGTATGGAGTGCTATAAACTATACCAGTGATGGCGAACCTTTGGCGCACCAGATGTTTTGGGCCACAACTCCCAGAATTCTGAGCCAATGACAAACGACTGTGGGAGTTGTGGTCCAAAACATCTGGAGTGCCAAAGGTTCTCCACCATTGAACTATATATACAATAGACCCGTGCAGATTTTTCTCTTCCTGTTGTTTAACAACAGCCTGCAAGAGAAGCCTGTTACCCAAAGATTATTCAGTCTTTTGTGACTTTTGGGTTTGTCAGTCAAAGGGGCTTCCTTAAAGGGTCTGGAATTTTCCCCCTTCTGGTCTCCATTGCTTTGCTTTTTATATTTTAATTCTGAAATTTTGTATGTGTCATTCCAGAAACTGAAGTTTTTCTGCCACGCCTGAAAACACACATACCTTTTGTTTTTGTCTTTTACTACAACAGCTTGAAGAAAGCCTTCTAAAACCTGTTGACTCTTTTGTAACTTTGGACTGCCAACAGCCTTTGTTGGTTGATGTTCTTGATTACTCTGGTTCTTTGTTCTGTGGCAGTAGCTGCCCTTTCTACTTACACAGAAGAAACACTGGGACTGCTAGTTTTTTTTTGGGGGGGCAGGCCACCTCAGGAAGCACAGGTCTCTCAGACTGCTGATTTAATTGTACATCACACCTGCTCCCACCATGGTCTTCATAGAGCAACTCAGTTAAGAATGTTTCTATCTCATTGTGTTATAACATTTTCTGACTGGATAATCTCACAGGATCTGGACGTACGTACCCTACCCACATACTATCCCGACAAAGGATATGTTTAAGTAAATTCCAGTATGATGTACCATGACATTCTATGCACTCAAAGTGAACAATCAGAGCACGGTTGGAATGCGAGCTTTGAACATTGTTCCTTCAAATAGACTTCCTGCTCCCCTGTGGTCTACCAGAGCAACTATTTCACTCTGTAAGTAAACTGGTCGTCTAAAAACAAAGACTTCCTCAACCTCTTGCCTGACTAGAGAACATACAGATGAAGGCTTACCTACCCTGAACTCGTTTAGTGACACACGGATGTGATCCTTGTCCGAGTTGTTGAAGGTACTGGAGGTAGTGATTCTCTTTACGGATGGGCACAGTGAAAATTAAATTCCATTCATTTCAGTTTTTTTCCAGAGGGGTCTTTTGTTTTCATATGTTATTGTTTTTTCATTTTTACAAGAAAGGGAATGTGCCTCTTTTACATTTCCCTTTCTTGTTTCCGCATTTCTGTTTCATGTCACTTCAGAAGCCCTAAATATTCCTTACAAGCTACTCCAAAAAAGCAGTGGCAAGGCAACAGAGAATTAGTCTACTTGAAAAAGAGCCAATAGTACATGAGAAAAAAATCCCCTATATAGACATTTCTTTATACTACCACATTCATAATCATTATGCAAAAAATGAGAAATGGAAATCATCAGTAATTTATGCAGGCACTAGTCTATATATATTATCACATCATATGGTATCATCAGGCAAGAGTACATTTGAGGGGAAAAGTCATTATCCCAAGACCTAGTTAGGCACTAGTTTATATTATCACATTCTGCTTTGATTTGTGTGTGTGCCTGAGTATATGAGTGTTATTTTATGATTCTATTGTTATCTCCTGTGTCTCAGATGTTTCTTTGATTGCATTATTTGTTAAACACCCACAATAGTTCCTAGTGCTAGTAGGGCAATATACAGTATATATTAAATTATATTAAATTAATGCACATGTCCAAGTGGCACACTGGCACATCAATCTCTGGCTCCAACACCCAGCAAAAAGAACAAAACACTCTGTAAAATGTACACAATTGGCAGAATAAATATACAGTAGCCTTTTGCAGGAAAACTACAAACAGTTCTATTACAGCAATTTAAAGATTAAGGAATTTATGTTTGTTGTTTTGTTAACATAATAACATAAGAACAGCATTGCTGGAACCGGCCACAGCAACATTCTGCCTCACGCAGTGGCTCACCATTTGCTTCCGGGCATTCCCAACAGATGCCTTCACCTGCTTATGATTCCCTGCAAGTGGCATTGAGATATATCCTGCCTATCTCTCCAACCTGGAGGTTGTCCTTAGGCATCCATGATGATAGCCATTGATACCCTTGTTGTCCATGAACCTGTCCAATCCTTTCTTAAAGCTGTCAAGTCTGATAACAGCCACCACTTCTTCTGGCAGGGAGTTCCACAGAGCAGTGATCCTCTGGGTCAAAAAGTACTTTCTCTTATTTGTTTGAGACCCAGCACCCAAAAGTTTCATAGAGTGTCCCCTAGTTCTAGTGTTGTGTGATAGGGAAAAAAGCTTTTCCTTATCTGCTTTGTCCATACCATGTATGATTTTGTTCTTCTTTTCTTCCCCCCTCCCCTTCTACCACCCATCTGAGAAGGGACACGTTTCTATTATGGTTTTTATTTTGTCCCCTCCAAGAAATTGGGCAGGATGAGGTGTTTGCCATCTAACAGGTTCTGTTAATGGCTGTTTTAAGTGTGCTTTATACAATCTTTTAATTGGATTTTAATTGTATTAACAGTATTTTAATTGCAATTGTAATTTTTTTAAAAAAAATGTGTTTTATGATTAACCATTTTGTAAACTGCCCTGGGTAATGCATGTTTGCACTAAGGGGGCAGTATAGAAATATAAATAAATAAATAAATAAATAAATAAATAAAAAGTGCTGTTCAGCCACAAGGCTTTGATGAGTTAGCCAATGATTTTGCAGCAGGAAAGGCAAGGGATATTCATTTGAAAAGAGCATCCTCTCTTTCATATTTGCCCTTCCCCCCCCCCATTCCTGTTTCTTTAGTTCCATTCGCACCTGTGGCTCTTTGCTCTGTCCTGTGATCATTCTGGAAACATACACACATTGCTCCAATTTGGTTTATGTTTGCACATCCCTCCCCCTGCCAGGGACCTTCACATTGTCTAGGGGACTAACGTTGTCCAACCCATCCACTGTGGTATCCAAGGAAAGGGTAAATAATGATGTGCCATCTAGTCAGTTCTGATGTGTGGTGACCCTTCCCAGGGTTTCCTAGGCAGAAGTGCTCAGAAGTAGTAAACTGGTTCTCTTCTTTTTTTTTGGGGGGGGGGGAGCCTTGGGGCTGTGCAGCTTGCCCAAGGTTATACAGGATGGCTGTTCTCCCTGGAGGCACCGTGGGGTATTGAATTTTAGTTTTCTTTTGAGATGCATCCAAAAATGTTTACTCTTAATGTTTTTTTATGAATTGACCAGAAAATTTGCTGCCTTGGACTAAGTTGCTCTTAACTGCAGTATTCTTTTAAGAGCATTTCTTGCACTGACAATCTGGAATTTGGCACTGGCTGTTTCCAGTGGGTAGCTCAGCGTCTTCTCTGGCTGCGGAGTCAGAGGCTGGGAGTTCAATTCCCCCACTGTGCCTCCCTGTCAGAAGTTGGACTTGACGGTCTACTCAGTAGGATTCCTTCCTGCTCTGCAGTTCTCAGATGATGGTAATGATGGTTGTTATGATTACAATTATTATATAATAAGTTGACCTTGACCATTTTTTGTAAAACTGCTGGTCAGTTTCTGAGGTGTGGATTCAAAGGTCCACACTTTTATAGGACAACTTATGGGTGGCGGTGGTCAGGTTAAGTTATTACTTGGGAAATCCACCTTGGAGAAATCAGGGCTTCAAAAAATTGGAAAACCACAACATTCTATTGGTGAAACTGATAGAACTTTACTCTTTTCCTTTGGCACTTCTAGGCATACAGGTTTAGATTTCAGTAGCTCAATAGAGCTGAAATAGGCAGCCGCAGCAGGACTGTAATAGGCTATTGATTTCAAATACCATTTTTTATTTCTTAGTAACTGAATTGCACACATTAAATATAAGAGATGTTAGGCTAACACTCATTTTCAGGATGAACGCAAGGAATGGAAAGCAGGATGTGGGGTCAGGGGTATTATATGAATATTGGGAGATGGTACAACTGCGTTTCCTAGTGTTTCCTGAATAAATGTTATTTGTGTGTATTTTAATTTCAGGCCCTATCCTTAAATTAGACACTGTAGAATTTAAACATAACATTCATGGTTATGGCATTCACACATACACATGTACATTTCTTACTGATCTTACTGCTTTTCCTAGCTGATGCTACTTTCATGTTGGTTTAAGGAAGCATCCACCTCTGAGGTCTGATCTCTTTTTGCTGTTGTTCTTGGGTTGTTGTTGTTTTCATGCTGCAGAAGGTGAATTGTGTGTGGGAAAAGAAGCCAGGCGTGCAGCGTTGTTCTCAAGCTGAATCCAAGGTTGGTTATAGAACCTTTAGAGGGTTTATTTACCAGCCTCCTCAAAGCCTTGCAGGGCTGTGATCCAGTCAAGATCTATCGAGATCATTTGGGTGAGAAGAGGTGAGGAGCAGAACAAGGAGAACCTTGAAAAGCTGGGGGTTATGTCAGGACTCCAGTAAGCTTGTGGCTGCCATGAGATGCAAGGTGAGCAAAAGACAGCAAGTGGGTTTTTTAAATGTGTTGCATCCATGTTTGTAGGCGATTGATCTTATTGGAATGCACTCTGGTGCAGAGCACAAAAAAAAACATTATTATTGTATTCTCGAAGGTTTTCACGGCTAGGATCTGATAGCTGTTGTGAGTTTCACTAGACTCTGTGGCCGGAATCTTCAGAGGGCAAGAAGCTCAGGGAACTAGGAGTTTTCTTTATGCTCTGGGGTATAGGAGCCATCCTTTCAAATATTTAAACACAGCAATCATATTCCCTCTCAGCCTTCTTTTTGTAAGGCTAAACATTCCCAGCTCCCTAAGCCGCTCCTTGTAAGTCATTTCTTCCAGACCTTTAACCATCCTGGTCGCCCTCCTCTGCACCCGTTCAAGGTCCAGAGGATGTTGACCAATAAAGCTTCAGCCTATGCTTTATTGGTCAGCTATGAACAACACTTAGCTTCCAGTTACCTTGAGTCTCATAACTGTTGCTCAACCTTTCCGCTACCGTTTACTTAAAGCCCTCCATGGTAGTGGCCAAACCAGAGGCTGTACTGATGCTTTGACATCAGGGCGGGCAGCCGGCAGCCCTTCATACGTTCGCCTACGAACAGCTGTGCTAGGGTGAGCTTGCACACCCACGCACTTAGGCAGCCCAGTGGCAAAATCTACCAGGGAAGCAGGGAATGATGTGCAGCGGTTTTATGTTAGCATTGCAGAGGCACATGCTAAGTGTAAACATTTACAATTTGGAGGCCAGTTCTTTGAAGGCGGGTAGGAAAGTTGGGAAACGGGTAACATGGCTTGACAGTGTAAAGTGGGCTTCTGAATGCAAAATGAAAGATCCCGCCAACTCTGTTTTCTCCCAGGCACTTTTAGCAGTGTAAAGATAGGCCCGGCACAATGCTCCTTTGAAGGCTGCCGCTTGAAGGCTCTTTAAATGTTATGTGTGAAGAAAGCCCTGAAATGTTCAAAGTCATCTCTTTCCACCAGCAGCGCATTCCCTGGCTGGTTCCTTCGTGTCCTTTTGCAAACTGAAAGCCTCTGTCGATACCTTGGGCTGGAAGAAAAACATCCTGGGTAGCATCTGAACGACACCTGGGGAAAAGGATTCACCTGGAGCCATCAAAGGGGGAGCAGCTGACGGCCCGTGGCTGGCAAGCAGGCAGGCAGGCAGCAGCGGATGTCCTTTGCGAATGTCTTCTCAAGGTGGTTTCAAAGGGCTTTGTGAAGTTTTCCCTCAAGTCTTCAGTCAGGAAATGCTTCTAGAATGTCCCTCGCTGATTGACCTTGGCCAACCAGAAAGGAAGAGGCCTGCAACAGAAAAAAAAAGCAGGGGATAGGCATTAGGTTGGGTTGTCCAGGTTGAATGGCAGCTTCTTGCCTCTCTTGCCATGGGCTTGTGCTGGCTGATGGGAGCTGCAGTCAAACAACATCTGGAATGCTACATGTGCTGGGTAGCTCCTTTGGCTGTGGAGCCAAAGGTCGGGAGTTTGATTCCCCCACTGTGCTGCCTTGATAGGGGTGGACTTGATTATCCATGGGGTCCTTTCCAGCGCTTGCAGTCCTAAGATGGTGGTAATAGTGATGATTTCCTTGGCCTGAATGGACAGATGGGTAGAACAGCTGGATAGCTCAGTGGTTCATATTTCTGGCTGGTGGTTCAATTCCCCGCTGTGCCTCTTTGAGATGGGCTGGACTCTACAATCCATCCCTTCCAGCTCTATAGTCCTAAAATGATGAAGGTGGTGATGATGATAATGATGATATGTTTCTTGCCCTGGATGTATTGAGGGATTATTTCTTATTCAGAGTGTTTTGGGCAAGCTAGTGTGCTCAACAATGACCGGGGCCTGGAAAAGTTACCTTTTGGATTACATTCCTGAGTGGTTAGGGTGATTCTGGGAGTTATAGTGGCATAACTCTTCCACATTCTGAGACGGACTGGTAAGAAATGGGCACATCTAAATAAGGGGATCAATGCCTGGTTAGGTGCCAATGAATGTGGCCTGTGCCATAAAACAAACATACAGCAAAAAGCACTTACTTAAAAAGAATGACGACATGCCCTTTCGCAACCCTAAAAAGAAAGCCAGCTGTACAATTAATCAATTGGTGGGTAGGGGCCAGCTTTCTTATAGCATAAAATGGCTTCACCTCAAAGATGGCGGAGGCCCAATGATTAATAGCAAACACTTGCCATTTTGTTTCACAAAATAAGGTCAAAAAATATGCAACAGTCTTGTAAGTCAGCCATTATTCCATATTGCAGAGATAGCAGTGTGCTTTTGTCAGAGGTCAGCCAGGCGGCTGAGGGAAGACTTCAGTTGGAGGACTTTCGCATGTTGAATTGCAGGAGTACATGGCAAGGGTTACAAAATGGCCATGGCTGACTGTGGGGAAAGATGGGAGCACATTTCTGTCAGTGTGAAATGTGAAAGGAGGCTAAGTGCAGTGTTGGAGAAGTATGAATGCGTCTCCTGACTCTCCCCCTATATGGAGAGGAAAGAAAAAGACGGTGAACCTGCCTATACCAGCCATGCTCCTGCAAGCTCTTCACCTGCTCAGCAACTGGTGTACTACCATTAAGGGCAAAAAACTGGTCTCTCAATTTTAGCCAGCCTGCTGAAAAGGGGAATAGATAATGCACAACCCCTGTTCAGTTCAGATGGGTAAAAAAAAAAAAGAGAATGTTGTTCCACTCTTCTTTTGCCTGCTCAGGGTAACTTGTAATTTTTTTTTTTTTTTTGCTTCCTGAACTCCACCTAAGATGTGTTTTATGCCAGGGATGTACTGGCAAAAGGGAGGAGGCAATAGAGATGGGCACGACTAGAAAAAATTATGTTTCAAGTTGTCGTTTTTCGGGATGGGTCCGTTTCGGGTCGTTTCCGTTTTTCGCGAAATTTTTCAAAAATTTGTCGTTTCGTTTTTCATTTTTTTGTTTGTCGTTTCTACCCGCTTTTTGCGTGATTTTAAAGCATTTCCAGGGGCTGCCAGAGCTTTTTATGCCCTCTGTGGCTGCCAGACCTGCCCAGTCTGCAACCTGGGCATGCTATTGGTTGAAGTTTTCCAAGAATTTACATGATCCCATCACATGGCTTGCCTCCATGTTGTGGCTGGAGTGGTTGGGGACGTCCATTTTGTCATCCTTAAAGTGAAAAAAAAATACATCGCGATGGGAGAAGACAAAACCAAACATTTTAAGGACCCCAACCCCCTGGTAGGTAATAATTTCAAATAATTCTCGCATTATCGCTGCATTTTAATGGATGTCCAGGGTGTTTTAATACCCAAGAAATCAATATTAGGCATCTGGGAGCCATTTTGGGTCAATGTCCCCATTCCCCAACTCCCCTTAAAGGAAAAAAAAATACAGCGATCTGAGAAAAGACATAAATGCACGTTTTAAGGACCCCCCACCCCCTGGTAGGTATTATCAGACAGTATAAATAATTATTGCTGCATTTTTATGGATGTCCAGGGTGTTTTTTAACATTTAAAAAACAGCTCATTTCATTGCATGCCGCCAGTAACGGAAACAAAACTAACGACCAATTTTCATGGGTCGTTTCGTTTCGTTCAATTTCCAGCTCAATTTTCGTTTGTCGTTTCGTTACGTAACGGAAATGACAAACGAAAACGGAAACGAAAATTTCGCCGAGTCGTGCCCATGTCTAGGGGGGCAACAACAACATTGCCTCACAACACGTCTGCACCTCCATCCTGGTGTCACCTATTTATTGCTTTACTTTGCCCTTGCACCTTTAAGGTGATAGAAAATCCAAGAAGCGAGAACTTGGAGACCCTGAACCAGGTGAGGTCTTCTAAAGATCAAGACAAAAACTATGCTGGGGCCTGATTGTACAAATTTGTTCACAGACTTGTTCACATTTATGGCAGCATCTAAAGCCAGCACAATTGATTATATTCTACCTCAGATAAGCCAAACTCAGCAGCAATGGTTTCTTGGGTGAGAAGGTTTCAATATAAAATGCTAATCAGAAGTGTGCATATGCGTTTTGCACAACAGCTCCCACAATTTCTCAGGCAATGTGTACTCCCTAGAGAATTAGAGTTGTTGTCCAAAAAAAAAAAATCTTACACACTTCTACCGCTATTTCACTAACAGACACAGAGTAACAGAATATAATTTTTTAAATTCCACCCAGAGACCTTTTGGTAGTGGGGCAGCTAAAAAATCTTGTAAATAAAATAAAATAAAATAAAAAAAAATAAATAAATAAATAAATACACTTGTTCCACAAAGAGCTTTTGTGAAAGACACCTGATCCTCAAAGGACATTGGGAATAGGATGAAGCTGCACCATCAGGGGCTGAAATCAGAAATGTTCAATGATCAGAGTGAGACACAAGAAGCAAAAGGGGTTAGGTGTAAACTTTGATACTGCCACACCTAAAAGCAAACCATGCTACTTATATACACCCTCCATAGTGCTTAAAGCACACTCTGCGTGGTTTACAATTTAATTACAGTATGTTGTCTAAATATTGCACCCCTCCCCTGCAAGCTGGATGCTCAGTTTACTGGCCTCGGAAGGATGGAAGGTTGAGTGAACTGGAGCCCGTATAGTCTCTATCTTGGAAGTAACTACAAGCTGAATTGCCTAAATATCTTACCATATTCCTGGATTATTTGTTTCTTCTGGAGAACTTGAAAAGTTACCATTTAGGAGACATTTTGAACACCCTCTCCTAATAATGTTATTATCCAACTCTAGTTTTCTTTTTTAAATTTGTTTCTAAAAGCAGTTGCAGGGGAATTTAGATCACGTGGAAGCATAGGAGAGAAGCTTACAGTTCCTCTGATCTCCAACTGTTGCATTGAATCATTTATCTTTTGCCCCTTTCCTCAGTTCCACTAGATACAGGGGTGCAAATATAAGGGCACAATTCACATGCCTACTGGTGTTCCCCTTCATAGCTCATAACAGTTAAGGAGGCAGGAGGGAGATGCATTTGGCATCAAATTATTTCCCATAAGGAAAAAAATAATAATTCAGCTCTTATCCTTGTGCTTCTTGGCCTTGATCCAAAACATTGAGTCCATGCCCAGTTTTGTCCTCATTGAATTGCTCCTACAAGCACTTCCTCCTATCTAAGTGTCCTTTGTGAGCTCAGGGGAACCTCCTACGTCTGAGCAGACAGAAGTTATGCTTTTTTGATTCCCCAGACCTGATGGCTAATCCTTCAGTTCCCACAGTCTTTTCAGCTGCAGTGATAATTGCATGGTTGGAAGGAGAAACAACCAATGGAATGCATAAATGCGGTGGTGCATCTTCTTAACTAACTTCCAATACCTTCACCTTTTGTCTCCCGGAGAGAGGAAGCTATCTGTTCCCCCATGGGATCAGCCTCGTTGTTTGGTCAGCCAGATCTTACTGATGATGGAGATGAGATGCACCCTCGGTAAGCAAGGCCCACCCTGCAAAACCTCCGCTGAGCAGCGGATGTCCTTGTCTGGTATCTTTATGTCCATCCTTCTCCTTCTTGAATGAACTCAAGGCATACATGGCACCACTCCTCCCATCTTGGGTCCTCACAACAACCATCCTCTGGGATAGTTGAGGCCTGGTCCTAAATCTCCCTCTGGCTCAGTGGAGACTGAAATGTCGCTCTTGCCCTCTGCCCAACATGTGCAGGAGTGATGAAAAGCATTCACAATTAATGTCTGTCCACTGCCCTTGACAATTGTTTGCATTGCACTGGGTATCTCCCCCTGTAAGGTTTCAACCATGCAGCACCAGGTCCCGGAAGGATAAGGCCTCTTTTGTACCCATTTTTTTTCCTCCAGTCAGAACTTTTGTGGCTGGAGAGATCTGTGAGTTTATCTGGATTTACCACCTGCTGCTCCCACTTCCTCAAGTACAGTAGACCACGGCCCAAGGAGGCTTTCCTTCCGTAGAGTTGACACAAAGAACTGCATAACTGGAAGATCTTAAAGAATTTTGCTGTTGTTCAGGAAGCTGTTTTGGATATTGATCTGCTATTCCAGTCAATGAGCCTTTATGGCCACTTCTACAAATGGAAAAGTCAACCATGCTGGTCCCAAAGAGCAGCATTAGGGTTTTACCATCCTCTTGGGTCTTTTGTCAGTCCTCTGCTCTGAAAATGAGCACGTTGTTGATGTTTTCCTCCTTCCCCTTGAAATCCAAGGCAGAATTTAGGGTTCCAGTGAAGCAGGTAGAATTCATTCATTCATTTTATTATTTGTAATCTGCCTTGGCCCCCAGGGCGGCTTATGAGGATGCCCTCTGCAGATCTTTTTTACCCAAAGGACAGCTTGTTCTTCAGTCACAGGCTACACACCTCACTAACACAACAGGAAAGAGCCAGTTGCATAGCCAAAAGTTTTTCAACATGTCACAAGGGAAAATACCAGAACCACCCTCCCCACCACCACCACTCAACCACTTCTGTTGCACGATAAACAAACCCCAATCAAAAGTGTTATTTAGCAATAATGTCTGATACTTCACATCCATCTTATCGCTGTTTGCGGTCCCGCTTGGGACCGGTACGAAGTAATCTAACAACACGTCCATTGCGGGACGAGGGGAGTTTGTCCCGACCACGCCCCCTGACCTGCGATTTAAGAGGGATGAGAGATTCCCCTCCCTGGCCTCGGGAATCTGCTCGTCACGCTTCTCGTTCCAAGACAAGTGCTCGTGAGGTAAGGCTCGTCACGCAACGTGTCATTCTCCATCTAGTGGCAGGAGTGCAAAGTGCCATTCGCCAGTACATTCCCTATGGAGTCAGCAACGCAGTGCAGAGAGATTAAAAGACAAATGCCTCAAACTTAGCTCCGTAACGCATTGCAGGCAAGGCTTTGGAGAATCAAAGCATCAAAAAACGAAAGGTCAGGCTGGAAAAAAAAAACAGAGAACAAAGGCATGGAATTTCACATCTCATCACAGAATGAGGATGTGCTGTAACAGTCATGCCGGTATCATCCATCACGCCCGTGCATACACGGGAACAGGGACAGAACCGGAAGAAGACTACGTGACCGTGACTGACATCAACACGCAACAAACTTCCTCCCGGGGCGAGAATGGACGTGAATTAACTGGCAATGAGAGCCAAATGGGATGCAGAACCTATTTTTGTATGATTTTTGATTTATTGGCACGCTGTTGGATACATTATGAAGAGACAAGACTCCCTGAAAGAGTGATAGTGCTAGGAAAAGGGGGAAAGCAGCAGGAAAAGGCGTCAAATAGATTCACTCTATAGAGAAAGTCACACCCTGAGCAGGGCTGTTCATGGCAAGACTTTTTCAAGACCATTAATTCATAGGGGAACGATGAGTTGGTAGCACCGTGATGGCACATAACACATTACAATGCCTTTGCTAGGGACTGAGACAAACAGTGTGGTTGGGTTTGGTTCAGAAGATTGTGGTTCAAACCCTACTTAGAGTTCATTGGATGTCCTTGGCTTTGACCTCACTCACAGCTTTGTTGTGAGGACAAAAGAAGTGAACAAGCTCTACCCCCGGCAGGTGCTTGAACGAAATGCAGGATGTAAATTTAATAGATAAATAGGTGTACTGTATAAATAAATAACCACCCACACCACTGTTTGACTTGAGCTAGAACGATTGATGGTGAACAACTAGAAGTGTGCTTAAAAGAAAAAAAGGTTGCGATTAAATTGGAACGGAAGGTTTGCTGACCATTTGGATTGGAGTCACAGTCAATGTGTTTCCAAAAATTGACAATCTTATTCCACCAGGTATCTGTCTAAGAAAAATATTGGAGTGGGGTAATGAGGTGCTGCTAACATTTAGTCATTGAGAATGCTATCATATGTGTCTCCCCTGCTTCCAAGCTCCCTTGTTTTAATACTTTGGGAGAAGATGGTGAAGTACTTATTGGGTAGCAGGACGGATCTAATCTGTTCAGCCAGTGCTTCTTGCTAACGCTCTCCATTTAGGCTAAAAGAGATTTCTGCAGAGAATCTGGGAGGGTGGGCCATACTTGCTGAGATATTTTTCTAAGTTCTATTATCTGGGGCCTTGGTGCTTCCCTTCCACTAAACCACATGCTGGATGCTGCCCAGCTTTTATGATGTTTAGGGTCGATCTGAGCCAAGTTTGCCCCTCTTGCTGTTTTAACAGGAGAATCTCTCTCTCTCTCTCTCTCTCTCTCTCTCTCTCTCTCTCTCTCTCTCTCTCTCTCTCTCAACCTTTGATAGTCCGTTTCCCCGGCGCCCTGTTGTGATTCATTACTTCACCTCTAAAATCTGGAAACTGTATGCCACCTGCATAAGAATGCATTAGCTGATTTTCTGCAGCGCTGTCTATCTGGATAGAGTGCTGACTCGGTTATTCTTGCAACTAATGTATTCCTCTTGGCATGGAATGTGGAAGGCATAATTTTCATTACATGTGCTAAGCCAGGCAGCAAGGGAAACAACCCTGACTAAATCCTTGGATTTCACCCAATGGTCCAGCAAACTAATGTTGGTTTTGAAAATGGAAACCCTTGTCACCCTCCTCCTCCTCCTCCTCCTCCTCCTTCTCCTCCTTCTTCTTGAGCACCTCAAGGTTAAGTGAACGTAGAAACCCACCATATGAATTAAGAGGAGCACATTTCCACCCAGCCATTTGCCTTGCCCTTGTTTTCACTTTGCTTTGGGGCCCATTGGATTAAGGCGGTTGCCAACCAGAAGGAAGAATATTTGAGAGCGGTTTTGTTAGGAGAATGAGGGGGCTGCCAACTGGAGGGCAGCATCATGGGATGGCTGTGCTTTGTACTGATGCATTGCTTGGCAGCCGCAAGCAATAAAAGTGGATGGATGTTTTCAGTAACTGAAGTGGTCCAAAGAGCTTGAGGAGGTCAGTTCTGCGGAATAAGCTTCAAAGCCAAGAAAGTGCTTGTCAGCAGAGTCCTGGCTGTCCTTGAGAGAGCTATACAGTCTTGGAGCATCTCTTGTGCACACACCTCTATGATCTCCCTCGCTTGGTTCCTTCGCAGTGTAGTGATGGCGGCCTTCTGCCTTCCCAGAATCCCTCAGCCACTATGACCTTTTTGTAGCCTGGACAACAGAGCAGTGATCCTGAAAGGATAGACATGTACCCTTGAAAAACATAGGACAGACTGCTATAGGAAGCTGCCTTATACAGAGTCAGGCCAGCCATCCTCCTCATGTTCCAGTATTGTCAGCTTTGACCGGCAAAGGCTCCCCAGCGTTTCTTGCAGGATTATCTTCTAGCTCAGTGGTGGCAAACCTTTGGCGTTACAGATGTTTTGGACCACAAAATTCCAAGCCCAGACTGCCCATGACAAAGGACTGTGGGAGTTGTGGTCCAAAACATCTGGAATGCTGGATGTTTTGGACCACACTTGTTCTAGCTCTACCTGGAAACTCCCTGGGGTTTCCTAGTGTTCTCCTACCCAAATGCTAACCAGGCCCAACCCTGCTTAGCTTCTAAACTCAGGGTGTTACTACACTGGCTGCAGCTTGATTCTTAGTTTCTTTTAGGATTGTATTCATTTCGGTTGATCACATGATGATACTGGATTGTCTCAGTGCCAGTGTCCACACTGGCCTTCAATCTGATACGATGTGATACAGCCCCTTCCTTTGAATATAGCCCATCTGATCTCCTGCTCTCCTTATCTTTTGTTTGTTTGTTTGTGCAGAGGTGATTTAGCACTAAACATGTATCAGTGCAATGATAAAGTGATCTAACACAGAAATTTTAGTTTGGTTTTTTAAAAGATTGAAAAATACTTCAGGGAAACTGGGGGGGGGAAGATCATGAGGATAGTCTGTGAAGAATCTCAGCCAACCAGGTGAGGTTATCTGGATGATGAGTCATGGCAACTGGACTTACTTTCTTGAGAGATCAAAATCTTTCGCTACTTATCCAAGCAGCTTTGTCAGTCTGAGGATGGCTATTCTTGCTGTCCAAAACATTACTCCTCAACTTATAACACCACCCAGAGTCATCCCCACTAAATCCTTTAGTAGATTGAAACAAATGATCATATAGGGACAATATTGTTTGCTCTCCCCCCCTCCCCGAGTTTAAAATGTAGAAGCCCCAGCCCCAGCGGAAAACAATCTAAATCAGAGGCAAAAAATGCTGAGCTAATTAACATTGCCCTTTGCATCATGTGATCATTTTAAAAAATACTTAAAATTCACCTCTGCAGCGAAGCAAATATTGAAATGTATCCGTGGAAGCTTTCACAACAGGGATCTGACAGCTGTTGTGAGTTTTTAAGGCTGTTTGGCCGTGCTCTGGAAGTTTTTCTTCCTGACATTTCGCCAGTCACTGTGGCTGGCATCTTCAGAGGGCAAGGAGCTCAGGGAACTAGGAGTTCTCCCTGTGCCAAAGAGCACAATGCTTGAAGACCTGGATGGAATGAGCCCACAGGGGGTGCAAATAGAGGGTGGCCAGACAGGAGCCCACCCCTCAGGAGACGTAGGAGAGGGCGTTGGTAGCTACATCAGCTATTAAGCAACAAATATAATATTTTACTTGTGCTTGACACAGAGCAGTGCAGCAGTAGCGTGCAGATAAAATGTCAGTATTGATATAAAGTATTGCAGAGTTAGGTTATGAAGAGACAATGACAATGAGTAGAGTAAAAACTCATATATTCATATATACATCAAAAATATATACAGCATAACAACCAAGCAATATTTACAACAGACAAACAGAGTGTGGGGTTCTGTTCTCACCATAACAGACCCACCTAACAAATGGAAAGCTAGTGCTTTTTATACAGTTCAGTACCCATCAGATGTGAGTCATCACTAATTACAATTTGATGCAATCTGATACAATCATGATGCTATAAATTCTTTCACCTGTGCTTCATCACATAACATGCCTGTGATTACTTATCTCTTACACTTGTGAATTAACATCATGAGTCTGCAGAATCTAACTGCCTCCATTTTACAATTCTCTTTCCACTATCTGTTAAATATACATAACATATATTTTATCAACTTTTACATATCTTGACAGCCACTGACATCCTGTCTTCCACAGGGCTATCATTGTGCAAAGAAACCATTTTTCATACGGTCACCCCTAGGTGGCAGTGCAGTTCCATTGGTGATTCAGAAAGGCAGCCTTGGTGATGCTAACTAAGCACAATCCGCTCACTGCCGCTATGTTCATGGGTTAGCCTTCTTACTGAGAACTCTCTCTTCTGCCCTGCTACTTCCCAAAACCTATTTCTGATAAAGTAACCCAGCTTCGTCTATATCTTCCAAGGCTTTTTGTGCGCCTACGTCTTTCCTTCCTCCCCTTTTCCCTTTTCTGAGAGCCGGTGGGCTGAATAGCTATTTATTAGAATGTATGACAGTTTAAATGGCTCTTGTCAACAACTGGCCACTTAGGAAAGTGGCAGGCTTCGTTTATGATGCCACAAGGAAAACTGATCTCCAAAGAAAAGCCTTTTAAAATATGGAGCAATATCTCTAATGTGTCATAGGGGAAAGGTTGAAAACCATTCAGAGAATAAGCATTGTTATATAACGGGCCAGTGTGGAATGCATCAGTAAGGTTCCCTTCATTTTAGCCTTTAAAGAATATATTTTTTTTCTCTTTGGCTTCCTAGATTAATTTATGAGCAATGTAGCTAAATCTTTCGGGTTCTCCTGTTGAACCATTTATGGATGTTTGTTGAGTCACACTTGACAATTCACAGGGGACACAGGGGCAGGACTATTTGTCCTGGCTGACATGATTTTGTCAGTTTCCACTTTAAGCAATTTACAACAGGGCAAAATGAAAAGCCAGCCACTTAACACAAGTGGATAGAGGGGGGAAAAGAGTCTTCCCCAAAGAGGCAGTGATTCCCATCCAGGACTGGCTCAACCATTTGGTGTGGTGAGGCATTCACCTCAGGTAGAAGCTCTTAGAAGGCAGCACCAGGATGCAGGAGGGGTAAGAAGACCATCAAGTCACATGTCTTGAGTCCATGTCTTGCGCCTAGCACGCTGCCTCCAGTTGTGGAAGAGGATGCTGTTCCACCAGGTATATTGATCACCACCAACAACAATACAACTGCATCTCCAGTTGACTTTGGTACATGGAATGGGGCTGGTTTACCATTTTGTTCTTTGGTTTGGATCAGAAGTGTCTCTGCCTTTAATAGCTGGGCCCCAGTACCAAATGTGGACTGTTTCAAGCTCTATTCCATTTGGTGCAATGAAATGTGCTTAAGCAACCTTTCCTCAGTCCAGGCTTACACACTATAGCAGTGTTGGTGAACCTCTGGCATGGGTGCCAGAGGTGGCACTCAGAGCCCTTTCTGTGGGCACCCGACATTGTCCTTTCACAGCCACCCGTATTCCGGTTAAATTGCTGTATTGGCACTTTGCGAAAAATTAGTGGGTTTTGAATTGCAGTTTGGACACTCGATCTCTAAAAGGTTTGCCATCACTGCACTATAGGAAATGGTAGCTGCAGGTTTTGATGCCCTCAAAAGAATAACTGTGCGCCAGCAAATCAATTCTGACTTATGGCGACCCTTTCTACATTTTTCCAAGCAGAGAGTACTGAGAAGTGGTTTACCTTTACTTGCTTCTTGGGGGTGTTTTAAAACAGTACATCCTGCCTAAGGTCATGCTTGGTGGCTCTTCTCCCAGGGGGCACAGAGGGGAATGGAACTCCCAGCGGGTTCCTAACACTCCCCACTGGCACCCATCCAGTGTTTGCCAAATCAAAATATGCCAAATATTTCACCAGCCAAATTAAGAAAAAATACTCTAGCCAACAGAACTGTGAACTTGAAGCTACAGCCCTTCGAACATTTTGCACTATCTATGCAAAGGAACAAGGCATCAGCAGACTCAAGGTTACTGTAGAGCAGTGATGGCAAACCTTTTAGAGACCGAGTGCCCAAAGTGCGATTCAAAACCCACTAATTTTTCACAAAGTGCCAATACAGCCATTTAACCTGAATAAAGGTGGCTATGAAGAGGCGATGTTGGGTGCCCACAGAAAGGTGCCGAGTGCCACCTTTGGCACCCCTGCCATAGGCTTGCCAACATTGGCCTAGAGTTTACAGAAATAAAAACATACAATGGAATTAAGAAGATAATGACTCTCCAGTGTCCATAAAATATTGACTGAAAGAGAAGGGATTCCTCTTCAAGTGAAAAAAGAAGATGGATGGAGAGACCAGAAAAAGAGGAAGCAATACAAGACACAAGAGTGTACAAAGTGAAGACAGAAACATTTCACTGTTTGGGTAAATCATTGACTGGATCACAGTAAAAAAAAACCTACTGTAAATGTCTTCAGGGACTGAAGGAAGTGTTGTTCATTAAAAAAAGTATTGGCTTGTGGGTTCTTAGCCCCCAAACCCCTTTTCTTCCTCTCTTATAATGCAAGAATTTGAAACGAGCAACATAGCACAATGTTTTAGTGCAGAAAAAAAGGGATACATGACGTGCTTAGAGTCTGGCAGTCTTTAGGGCGGTGGTTTCCAAACTGTGCATCGTGGTGCCCTGACGTGCTGTCAAGCCCAGCCAGGGGCACCACGCAACCCTCTCATCCTCCCTCCCTCCCCTCTGTCCCTCATCCGAAGTATCATTCGGCATTTAAGTCCAGTTTCTCTGGTGTGCATGTGTGGTGGAGAGTAGGAACCGTGGCTCAGTCTTGTCAAAAGACTGGGCTTCCTGTCCTCTGGTCTTCAAGGGAGCCTTTCTCTTGCCTCTCCCCTCCCCCAGTGCAGCTTCTGCATTTTACTGGAAGCTGCTTCCCTCTCAGACATCAGGCCCAGAGAACATTTCCATTAAGCCACCTGGATATAGCATAGTCTCTGGTTCCTTTTAGTGGTGGTCAGTCTTGGTAATACTTCTTAGGAACATCTATTTCTGTTGGTTGGTTTTTAATCCCCACCCCACCTCCGACAATGGATAAGTGAAACCAAAGGTACTTCTCCCACAGATACAGCATTTCTACTGTGCTGGGGAGTTGCAGCCAGTGGTCGGTAGGTCGAGGAAGCCTCCAGTCAAAAAAGTTTGGGCACCCCTTCCCTAAGGCACTGGCTGAAATCTCAGAACGTGGCTGTGCTTCTCTGTTTTTCCAGGAGGCAATGGAAGGAGAGAAAGTTTGTTTTTCTCTCTGAAGTCTGAGGAAGGAGACCACGGGTGCATACACGTAGGCTTGTCAGGAGGCTCAGAGCATAGCGGGGTGTGGTGCTCTCAGGATTCATGAATGTTCTTGTGTCATTGCCACTGGCCTAGTAAGCAAAAATGCTGCTCCTGGAGCTGAGATTTCCAAAGTCCCAGCAGCTATGTGGGGTCTGGAAAAACTCCAAACATGTCACAGGCGCTCTCGATGCCACATGCACCATGAGCCCAGGTAGGAATGGTAGAGCTGTTGGCTGCCTGTTGACCTCCCACACTGTTTTTCTACAGCTCTCGTAGTCTTGTTTACCTAATGGGATGAGTTTTATTGAGACGCTTAAGGTCCCCACAACCAGTTGGTGACTTCCAGACTTCAACTGGCTGCTCGGCCCTTATTCTATTACAAGGGCCCTCCTCCTGGCCCCAAGTCTTGGCCCTGAAAATCTCAAGGCAAATGAGAGACAGCTGGTGTGATGTGAGAGGAGAAGGCAGCTGTCCAAATCAGGCAGCAGAGGCGAAGTGTTATAAAAGGGCAGCAAAATGTTATCTTAGGGCCTTTTCACACGACCCCTAAGATCCGCTGGCCACTTAAATTCGGACCAGAGATCTTAGGGGTTTGTCGCTGTTCCTGCGTTCCCACCCCCTCCGCACTTCTGGCTGCTGGCTGCCTGAGGGGAGGGAGAAAAAACAGGAAGAGACGTGGCTCACCTCCGTTCTGCCTCTTGCTCTTGCCGCGGCAACATTCCAGTCTCTTAAGTAGCTTTTAAAGGGGCGGGAGCCAAAAAACAACAAACAGAAGCGAGGAGAGTCCCCGCACTCACTATCGTTACACCGCATCAAAGAATTTTCACCTCCAGAGAGCAGGTACTTGAAAGGTGCACTGGGGCGCGCTAAAGTGGGCGTGGTCGCAGTTAATTTCCTGTAAACTCCAGAGCTGGTGGGGAAACATTTTTAAGCTCCAGAGCTGGGAGCCATTTGCCCTGGAGTTTAGGGATCGTGTATAAACGTCCTTACCCAATGTTCCATTTTTAGTACCAGGGATGGGAAGAGGTATTTGTGGGAACTTCTGCCTCTGTGTGAAAATAATTTGACTAGTTTTCAAGGTGACAGAACTTTCTCCGGCTTTTCACCTTGGGTGACACATATTGAGCCAGTTCTAGATTGAGCCAAACAATGTATTTATTTATTTATTTATTTATTTATTTATTTATTTATTTATTTATTTACTTATTTATTTACTTATTTACTTATTTATACAACTTATATGCTGCCCACTACCCAAAGGTCTCTGGGCAGCTTACAATTAAAATGAACAGTTAAAACATTTAAAACATTAAAATGACAATGGACAACTAAAATCAATAAAAACATTTAAACACGAAACATTAAAATTGCCATCAGGACCCACAATCTATGTTATATCAGTTAAAAAACTTCAGAAACAGGAAGGTTTTTATCTGGTGCCGAAATGTCATCAGCTTTGGCGCCAGGCGGGTGTCACCTTGGGAGAGCGTTCCATAACCTGGGGGCAGCTAAAGGCCCTAGACCTACAAGCCATCCCTTTCACCTCCTTGAGGGATGTCTCTTTCAGGAGGCTCCCTGGCTAGATCTTAATTGCCAGGTAGATTCATATGGAAGGAGGTGGTCCTTCAGGTATCTAGGTCCTAAGCCATTTAGAGCTGTATATGTCAAAACAAGCACTTTGAATTGGGCTCGGGCAACAACTAGTAACCAATGCAAGTTATGTGTGATGTGATCCCTGGCAGCCCCACCACTCACCAGCCGGGCTGCACAATTCTGAACCAGTTGCAGCTGCCGAACTGTCTTCAAAGGCTGCCCCATGTAGAGTGCATTGCAGTAATCAAAACAGGATGTTACCAGTGCATGAGTAACTGTCATGAGGCTCTGTTCGTCCAGGTAGGGGCATAGCTGGTATATTTTCTGCAGCTGTAGAAAGGCACCCCTGGTCACTGAGTCCACCTCAGCCTCCAGAGTTAGACTGGGGTCCAGGACCACCCCCTAAGCTGTAGACCCTGTCCCTTAGGCCGCAGTGCAACTCTATCCAGAACAGGGAGATGGCCCTCTAACCTGACTGGCGAAGCACCCACTAACAGCACTTCTGTCTTGTCTGGATTGAGTTTCAATTTATTAACCCTAATCCAGTCCATTATCTGGCCCAGACACGAGTTCAGTACAGAAACAGCCTCACCTGAATTTGTGGAAAATGAGAGGTAGAGCTGAGTATCGTCAGCATATTGCTGACTCCTCATCCCAAACCTCCTGACGACCTCTCCCAGTGGTACCATGTAGATGTTAAACAGTATGGGGGACAGTGTTGAGCCCTGCAGAACCCCATGATGTAAATGCCACGGGGGCTGAGCAACTGTCCCCCAGCATCACCTTTTGGACACAGTCAGCCAGGAAGGAGCAGAACCACCACAGAGCAGTGCCTCCAACTCCCAACCTGGCCAGCCTATCCAGAAGGACACCATGGTCGATGGTGTCAAAAGCCACTGAGAAGTCCAGGAGTATCAACAGGGCCGTACTCCTCCTGTCTCTCTCCCGGCAAAGGTCATCATACAGGGCGACCAAGGCAGTCTCCATACCCAAACCCGGCCTGAAATACAATTGAAATGGATCCAGAAAATCCATTTCATCCAGCAGTGCCTGGAGTTGCCCAGCCACCACCCCTCCAACACCTTGCCCAAATAAGGGAGGTTTGCTACTGGATGGTAGTTAACCATCAGCCCTGGGTCCAGATTGGGTTTTTTAAGGAATGGTCTAATTACTGCCTCTTTCCAGGTGGCAGGGACCACTCCCTCTCTTAAACAGGCATTTACAGTCTCCTAGACCCAGGTGCGAACCCCCCTGGCAGAAGTTTCAATTAGCCAAGAAGAGCAATGGTCAAGCAGCATGGTAGTACAATGGACAGATCCAAGCATCCTGTCTACATCCTCGGGTCTCAATAATTGTAACTCATCCAATAATACTGGACCTAAGCACGGTACACTGAACAAATCCATTGATCCTGCACCAATAGTGAAGTCCAATTCACTGCGAATCTGGGCAACGTTTCCCTCAAAGTGGACAGCAAATTCATCACAGTCAGCTGACAAGTGGTCCAGGACCTCCACTGTATCTTCTGATTGAAGAAGATCCCGGACCACTTAAAATAGCTCCGCTGGACCGCACTCTGAGGAAGCAATGCAGTTGGTGAAATATTGCCCTTTTTGCCAACCATATCACCACAGAATAGGCCCGATAGTGGGCTCTAAGCTTATTTGATCAGACTCAGCACAATATTTTTTCCACTTGCGATCCAGCCGTCTCCCCTCTTGCTTCATTGCCCACAGTTCAGATGTATACCAAGGAGCCATTCAGGCTTAAGCACAATCATGTCAACTGCCTGGGTCATCTCCCTATTCATAGGGCGACCTGAGCTTTGACAGGAGCGCCAACCATATCAGACAGATAATCCCTCAGAGCTTTCAATAAACCACCTGGATCCATTTGAGGGCGGATCATCTTAATGGATCTCCCACCCTTGCAGAGGGTTGAAACAGCTAATAGCCTAAACTTGACCAGGAAGAGGTCTGACCATGACAATGGAGTCAAAGTCAACCCCCCACATCTGAACCACCGTCCCCCAGTCCTGTTGAGAAGACCAGGTCCAGAGTATGGCCTTTCTCATGTGTTGGGCCAATGACATGTTGAGGCAGACCCATGGTTGTCATGGCGTCCATTAAGTCCTGAGCCCCAGTCAAGGCAGCCTCAGCATGGATATTGAGGTCCCCCAGCACCAACAGTCTGGTGGTTCTCAACAGCCCTCCTGAGACCACCTCTGTCAGCTCAGGCAGGGAGGCTGCTGGAATGCATCAGGGTGGGCGGTACACCAACAGAATCTCCAATCTGTCTTGTGAGCCCAACACACAATAAGGCCCTCCAGACCTCCTCCCAAAGAGACAGGAAGCCTGGTCAAGGAGATAGAACTCTGATAGACTATAGCAACTGCCCCCTCCCCGACCCTCTGGGCAACACTGGTGCTGGACTGAGTACCCAGGCAGGCACAGAGGGGAACCCCACCTTCCTCTCCACCTAGGTTTCAGTAATACATGCCAGGTCAGCATCCTCATCCAGAATGACATCATGGATGAGGGCGGTCTTATTCTGTACCAACCTGGCATTCAATAACAGCACTGTGTGGCTCGTGGGCTCGCTGATATGGTCACCTTATACCTTATGGTTGGGAGTAGAACCAGAAGAGGGGATAGATGTAAAATAGCTAACCTCCCTTCCCCTATGCAGGCATGTTCAACCCCCACCCCCATACCTTCCCCTACCCAGCACAAGCTCAATAGCTGCCCCCTCCATTGCCCTCCAACCTTCCTGTTCCCTTAGCTTTACTGTGGGTCCTCTTTACCTTCTATATTGGATGGCAAATGACACAAAACAAAGACAAAAACAACCCCCCCAAAACCAAACCAAAACAAAATAAAACCAATGCCCCTCCCCTAAGCCACACCCACAGCCCATCTTCCGTCAACCAGGTGGCTGGTGTTGAGGAGGGAGGTGGGGTAGCCCAAGCAGCAGAGCAGCAAAGGGGCCTGGTCCTGGATGGCAGCAGGAGTCCCAAGGCCAAACTCCCCCAGGAAAGGCGGGAAGCAGAAGCCCCCCCCCTCTGGCTCTCACCCAGAGACTGTGGGAACGGCAGATGACAAGGCTCTCCCAGTCACAGGAATGCTGGTCTTCCTTAACTGTCAAAATCTTTTCAGAGCAGGACTTCAAATGGGTTAGAATGCTTGGAGTCTCAGTGTGGCATAGTGCATAGCATGACAGACTAAGACTCTGGATACCAGGGTTCGAATCGCCACTCAGCCATGGAAACCAACCAGGGGGAATGGTATTGGTAAAACCACTCCTTAAAATATCTCACTTACCTTAAAAGCCCTAGTAGGGTTGCTGTAGGTCAGTTCTGACTTGACAGCACAAAACACAAACACTTCATAGTGCTTAAGGCACACCAACATTGTGATCCGATAGGCAGGTCATGGGCACAAGCCTTGTTCAATTGTGACAATCCATGTTGAATAGCCACTCCCAGAGTGAAATCATCATGTCCTGGTCCTCCTCTCCACGGTCACTTGCTGCCTTCCTGAAGAGGGAGAGCCGCCATTTTCCAGGGGTGTTTGGGTAGGTGCTTCCCATATGAACTGGGACACTTGAAAATCATGATTGTGGAGAACCTCCCCAAGTAGCCAAGAGAGAGGATTGTAACAGAACAGCAGCAAGGGAGGGGATTATGCCAGAACGTTCCCTTTGAATGTTCTCAACAACTGAAGAGGGCTATAATCTTGTACAGCACAAACAGCAGCCATAATGTGTGAGTGTTTTGAGGCCTCGCAGAATGTGTTTGCACGCTCCCGAATAGTCCCCCAAGCCTTCTAATCTGTCTTCTTCTGAACAGTAGCATTAACATTACTCTTATTGCTGTACATACCACTAAACATATATGGGGCTTTAGATTACTTTTTTTAAAAAAAATCTAACATCTTTCTATTTTTTATCCTCATTGAGCCATATACTAAAAATTTAGTAGACAAATTGAGTTTTTTTAAAAAAAGTCTTTTCCACATTGTCTGCAAAGCCTTAGCAGAATAAAATGTTAATGCTTTTGTGTCTGAACCTCTCACAATAGTACAAAAATACTGAAATAATACCATGTCAGCTTCTGTTCTGTGATTTTATTCATTGTGACTTGAAAGTGTCATGGTTTTTGTGAGGTAAGAAGATGTCAGTGCCAATCTTTTTGTCTCGCAGTGAATAAAATTTTGCAGCACATTTCTTCATAAGATTCTTTTAAATTTTCTGGATGGAGTGGTGTGTGTTTGTGTGAGAGAAATCTGAATTGTGTGTGTGTGTTGCTACTGCAAATAGTTTTAACAATAGATGGCATTCGCAAAACCTTGTCCATGTGCTTCAGATTTCCTGTGGCAAGCAAGAAGATCTGCAGTATAAAGGGACAAAGGAGACAAGAGACATTTTCTTCAAGAAAAAGTCATGCTGAAAAGGAAAGGAATGATCTTTTTGCCCAAGAAAAATCCAATTTGTCATTTTGGTAGGGTGGGAAATGTGCTAAAGAAACATAATGCCTATTGAGGCAATGAAGGAAAAGTAAAATGGCTGCCCACAAAAAGGAGTGCCAGATCTGTCGTTAGACATTTTAAGAGTGATAAGATGTCTTATGGATATAAATGAGAGAGAATCACACTCCCCCCAATTCGACTAACAGTCTAGGGTGGCATCCTGTGTCCTGAATGCTAGGCTGAGGTAAAACAACAGTTTTAAAGAACACTTTAAAGCTGGGAAATGCACAGCTGAGCTAATTCTTCCTGAATCAGCCTTTCAAGCCATCACTGGCCCATTTCATGTCGGCACGAAATAACACCAGATGGGCCCTTTGGCCAATGTGAACAGCAGCCATGAGGTAAAATGGGCTGAGGCGATCCAGACTGAAAGCCTGAAGCCTGGAAAAGTTGCTTCCATAGATGACAACTTCCAGAATCCCTCCACCAGCAGTGACCACGCCAGCAGGAGGATGAGGAGAGCTTAAAGGGGGAGGGGACAGTTACCAATCTCATTCATTGCCTCAGGCGACCAGGATGATTGAGGTTCTGGAAGAAATGTCTTACGAGGAGCAGCTTAGGGAGCTGAGAATGTTTAGTCTTAGAAAAAGACGGTGGAGAGGGGATATGATAGCTATGTTTAAATATTTGAAAGGATGTCACATTGAAGAAGGGACTGGTTTGTTTTCCATGGCTTCAGAGACTAGGACATGGGGCAATGATTTCAAACTACAGGAAAAGAGATTCAATTTGAACATTTGGAAGAACTTCATGACGGTTAGAGCTGTTCGGCAGTGGAATATGCTGCCACAAAGGACGGTGGTGGAGCCTCCTTTGGAGGTTTTTAAGCAGAGGCTGGCTGGCCATATGTCAGGAGTACTGTGATGGGGGTTCCTGTATGGCAGGGGTTTGAACTAGATGGCCCTTGAGGTCTCTTCCAACTACAGTCGTACCTCGTATAACGGAGGGTTTGTATAACGGAAAATCCGTACAACGAAAAAGAAATCCAGAGGTAGGGAATTAGCGCCACCTCCATTCACCAGATGGAGCTAAGGGCGCACCTGAGCGAGAGGTGTGTGTGTGTGTGTGTGTGTGAGGAGGTGGTTGCGAAGGCAGCGGCAGTGGGGACGAGGAGCCCAATGGCCAGGGTGGGGGCGGGGTGGGGGCGGGTGGGGGCGGGGATCAGAGGCCGGGGAGAGGACGGATGGACGGAGGTGCGCGCGACTCCACGGCGGGACTGAAGGAGAGCGAAGGATTATGGCTATGGCGATAGCCGCCGTCTCTGCTGCTGCTGCTGCGTCTTTGCGCGGCAGGATCCACAGCCTCTGGCTCTGAAAAGGAGGAGAGGGAGGCAGCGGAAGAGAGCGAGAGCGCCCGAGCGAGCGAGAGAGGGAAGGCGAGCGGCCGCCGGGATTGGGCGCTTCCTTTTCTCTCTCCGTCATGGCTGAGCCGCCGGGTGGCTCCGGCCGGGTTGCCCCGGGAGGTACGCGTGCAGCTGGCCAAGTTGGAGCTGGAGCTCTCCGAAGGTGAGCGGCGTTGGGCCGGAAAGCCCCCACCCCGGAGAGGTCTCCTTCCCAAGCCCCGCCACCCGCCCCGCCACTTCTGCAGAGGGGTGGAAAGCCCTCCTGGCCAGCCCCGTTCCCTTCTCCCCACACAGTTGGAAGGCATTTCCCTCCCTCACTCACACACACACACACACACACACACACACACACACACACTTCCGCGGCCGCGGGGGGCGGGGATCAGAGGCCAGGGAGAGGGACGGCGCGGGGGTCCCCTCTCTGCCTCTCCCCTCCCCCACTGATGTTGTTGTTGGAGGAGGAGGAACAGCCACTCACCCCCCCAAGCCTGGTGGCGGCGGCGCACCAACTCATTCCCCACCCAGCCCGGCAGTGGCGGCGTGCCCATTTGCTCCCCACCCGCCAAGCTCCCCAGCACTAATGTTGTCGGTGGCGGAGGAGGAACGCCCACTTGCCTCCCCAAACTCCGTGGCCACTCGCCTCCCCCACCCTCCAAGCTCCCGGCAGTAGCATTGGAGGAACTCCCGCTCCCCCCCCCACAAGCTCCATGGCAGCGGCACATTGGACAGCCCTGGTCTTGGGTATGCATTGGAACGGATTAAATCTGTTTTCAATGCATTCCTATGGGAAATTTCTATTTGTACAACGGAAAATTTGTATAACGTAATTTAATTTGGAACGAATTAATTACGTTATACAAGGTACTACTGTATATGATTCTATGATTCTATACAGTAGCAGAAACAGAAGTGTGTGGAGTCTACCTTTTAAACCATATAACCCTACAGTGATCAGCAACACCTGTCCGTGATATGCAGCAGCCTTTGGTGAAGGACTGTGTCAAAAGCCTTCTGAAAACCAAGATAGACAATATCTACCAGTTCACCCAAATCCAAATGCCCGCTGAACTTTTCAAAGAATTCTAAAAGGTTTGTCAGGCAAGACTTACCCTTACAGAAGCCATGCTGATTTTCTCTCAGCAAGGTTTGTTCTATGTGTTTTAAGACTTTTTTTTTTTTGGATGAGGCTTTGCACCATCTTCCCTGGGACAGATGTAAGGCTAACTGGCCTGTAGTTTGCAGGTTACCCCCCTCCTTCCTTTTTTAAAAATTGGTGTGACATCCACTATCCTTCAGTCCTCTGGCACTGTGGTCATTTTAAGAGAAAAGTTGCATATTACCCCTAAGAGATCTGCAATTTCATTTCTCAGTTCCTTAATCAACCTTGTGTGGATGCCATCTGGGCCCGGTGACTTCTTGATCTTCAGTTTATCAATTAAACCTAAAACATCCTCTCTTTTTACCTGTATTTGATTTAATTCTTTAGTCAACAGGGGCCGTATGGGCAACGGAATCTACCCAAGGTCTTCTGTCGTGAAGACAGATGCAAAAAAGTCATTTAATTTCTCTGCAATTTCCAAGTCTTCCTTTACCTCCCCTTTTCCTCCCTCGCCATCCAGAGGGCCAACTGGTTCTCTGGCAGGTTTTCTACATGTAACATATTTAAAGAAGCTTTTATTATTTCCCTTTATATTGCTAGCCATACATTCCTCAAAGTCTTTCTTTGCCTCTCATATCATCTTCTTGCATTTTTTTTGCCAGAGTTTGTGTTCCTTCTTATTTTCCTTATTTGGGGAGGATTTTCATTTACGGAAAGACCTCTCCTTGCACTTTAGAGCCTCTCTAACTCCACTTGTTAACCATGCCGGCACCCTCTTGGACTTAGATGAGCTCTTCTTTCTTTGTAGTATGCACTTGTGCTGGGCCTCTACTATCATTGTTTTAAACAGGCTCCATGCACTCTGGAGAGATTGGATTCTTTTTACCTTCCCTTTCAATTTCTTTCTAAGTAGTTTCCTCATCTGAGGAAAGTCAGCCCTTCAGAAATCAAGAGTTTTTGGTGTCTGATTTGCTTGACACTCTTCTTCTGAGATGCATGGCAAAGGAGATTGTAGTATGGTAGTTGTTCCCCAGAGGTTCAGTGACATTCACACCCGTGACCAGGTCTTGAGTATCACACAGTATTAGATCCAGAGTTGCCTGTTCTCAGGTGGGCTCCATGACAAGTTGCTCTAAGGCACAGTCATTCAGCATGTCAAGAAACCTGGTTTCTCTTTCTTTCTTCGAGCTCACATTGGCCAAGTCAATGTGGGGATAATTGAAGTCCCCCATGGTTACTATCATGTCCCTCTTAGACACCTCCATGATTTGTCTCCTCATGTCAAGGTCCCCCTCAAGTTTTTGATCTGATCAAGTTTTTGATCTGCATACCCCCACTATCACATCACTCCTTTGACCTGGTAGTTTGACCCACAGTGATTCTATGGTGGAATCAGACACACTGTCAATCTCCATTCTGCTGGATTTTATCCCTTCTTTGACATAGATGGCCACTCCACGTCCAACACGCCCCTCTCTATCCCTTCTATAGAGTTTATAACCTGGGATTGTGGTATCCCACTGGTTCTCCACATTCCACCAGGTTTCTGTTATGGCTATTATAACAATGTTTTCCCTAGCTACCAAATGTTCAAGTTCTCCCATCTTTACTCAGAGGCTTCGAGCATTGGCATAGAAGCACCTGTACAGTGGGCTGTTTGTTCTCCCCCCCCCAGCTTTTTAATTCCAGTAGACAAACCACCACATCCCATTATTCTCCCAGTGCTCATGCCTACTATATCACTTTGTGGTTCTCTACCCTCTCCAACCTCATTCCATGGGGATTAGGTGTTCCGAACTGGATGCCACTCAGCTCCTGTCAGCTTTCCCCCAGTTATCAGTTTAAAAGCTGCTCTGCAGCCTTTTTGATGTTGAGTGCCAGCAATCTGGTCCCATCCTGGTTCAAGTGCAACCCATCCCTCTTGAACAGGTTTGGCTTGTCCCAAAATGTTCTCCAGTTCCTGACAAAGCTGAAGCCTTCCTCTCGACACCATTGCCTCATCCACACATTGAGGCTTCTGTGCTCTGCATGCTTGGTGGGTCCTGCACAATGAATAGGTAGCACTTCTGAAAAAGCTACCTTGGAAGTCTGGGACTTCAATCTTCTTCCTAACAACCCGAATTTGGCTTCTAGGACTGACCGCTTTGCCTTCCCAACATAATTGGTACCAAAGTTTACCATGGCCACTGGCTCCTTTCCAGTTCTCTCTAATAAACTATCTAGATGCTTTGTGATGTCTGCAACATTTGCACCTGGCAGGCATATGGTTATCATGCGCATCACAAAGCCTCTCTTCTGCAGCTGTTCATCTGCCTGTTCCTTGACTATATTAAGGGAGAGGTCTTCAGTTTGTTCCTGTTGTTTGTCTTCCTGTATCTCGTCAAGTGTGATGACGAAGAGATCCTTAGGTGGAACCAGTTGTTCCTCTGTGCATTCCTCATAAGGTGTGATGAGGGAAAGAGCCTCAAATTGATTCTGTAATTTCAGACTCTCAGAGCGATCCCTTGCCCTTCTACTTCTTCAAGTCACATTCCTCCATGCATCTACCTCCTGAGTTGGTGAAGTGACTTCTTCCTCAGAACTGTGCCCTGTCTTTTTTTTGTTCAGGATAGTCTGCTCTGCTCTATCCAAGAACAGCTCAAGCTCCTTAATTTGTTGCTGGTTAGATATGTGGGCCTCCAGCTGCTGGACCTTTTCTTCTAGTGGTGCAACCAGCTTGCACTTGTGGCAAGTGTAGTTCTCCATGTGCTTTAGCAAGTTGACAAACATGGCACAAGTGTTGCAGGCAACTACAGATGCTCCCTCATACTCCATTTAACAAGTGCAGTATTCTGGGCCTCAAAAATTTACACTTTTGCTACCTTTTTATCTAGTAAGAATATTTTCTTCCTTTGTTGTTCATATGAAATCTCCACCCCCTGCTTCCTTTGTTTGAGGAAGCTTCCAGCTGCTTCCTTTGTTTGAACAGAGGTGGCTCTTTGCAGTTTAAATTAGCAGAGATGTCTAAAGGAGCTCTACTCCAACTGCTAGCACCCCAGAAACTTACCAGTGCTCACTTCTTCCTGTTCGTTCGGTTCTCTCAGCAGTAGCTCTGCTTGGTAACATACCCAGGACCATTCCCCTCTTAGAGCACATATTTATATCCACCAGCCATGCCCACCAGCTCACTGATTGGTTAGGCAACTTCCATTCATACATATTCATCAACAATAAATATTCATACATAAGCCCATCCATCACAGATGCTTCCATGTACGTAATTGGGACCACAGTTCTCAGCACCACTACCAAGAAGGCTAGCGATCAGATCTATGGGAGCTGCAAGTCAAAACCTACAGAGGATGATGGGTATCTGTTTACACTAGGAAAAAGAACCTAGGTAAGGATTGGGATGGGAAAATTCAGAAATCTTTTCAATTTGAATAGTGTCATCATAGGTAAGACCAACACCTTCTTTAGATACATTAGAAAAATCACAGTCTGTGATTCCAGATACCTAGATTATAGTGTGAGGGAGGTATGTTTCTGTATACCATGGAACATAAAATTATTAGGAGTAGGATAAATCAGCAGAATTCATCCTCTGTATTGTAATATGCGATCTTGTGAGCAAAGCAACGTCAGATTGAAGATAGCTGAAAACCTGCTCTGCTTCTTTCTGCTGCTTTTCCTGGATATTGTCTTGCTTTCTTATAAGAGCATAATAAATTGACTGGCCTGTTATATGTCACCCTGAAGTCTGTACACAAAGCTTGCCAAGAAATTTTGTTGACAGTACAGAAATGCAGAACATGCTCACATGCTAGTGCTGTCAAGATGGCAAGGACAACTTTTTAAAAAATGATGGTTGTGGAAACAGAAAAAAAAACTATGTTAACTTAATTACATATATACAGCTCCCCATACACAGTCAAAAGGGAGGCACTAGCAGGTTTAGTGGAAGCTCAAATATATTGGCCCGCAATGTATAGCATCTTAGGAACCATAGAATTTAAAAGGAATATTGTTAAGACAGAACCATTAAATAATGGAAAGCTTTGGCAGGATTCCTATAAGCTGCAGATGAACCTTGACAAACTCGAAGCGTGGACCGCATATACAGTACTACCTTGTACAATGGAATTAATTTGTTCTGTTATGCAAATGAATACAAATTTGTTAGGAATGCATTGAAAACAGAGTAATCCCTTTCCCTACCATTTTATTTGTACGGATTCGCCCCATAGGCGATACAAAAATTTCCCCTCTCCCTGGAATGCATTATGTTGTACAGAGTTTAATCCCTTTTGTTATCCCCACTGTACTATATTGCTCCTGTTTGTTTTGGATTCGATCCCCATAAGTCAGTGCTCCCCAACCTTTTTATAAGCAACCGGAAAATCCCCGATAACTCCCTGGCCCGCCTGCGGGGGGGGGGGCTGCGGCAGCGGGAAACCGCGGTTTATGTTGTGACAGATTTTGCGGCGGCGGCAGCGGCGGCGAAAACACCCGGGCCGGCCATGTTATACCCCAACACAGGCACGTTATACAAGGGCCCCCACACAGTACTAAAACATGGGCTGGCCCGCAACGCCTCCCCGCCTTGTTTTGGCATTGCATCGCCCCCCGCCCGCCCCCAACAGTGGCGGCGGCGTCATCTGGGCCGGCCCGCGCCGTGACCCGTTTGGGCCGGCCCGCGATGCCCCCCCGCCCGCCCCCCAAATAAACGGCGGCGGGGATGTGCTACGCCCCCCCCGCCATTTGCCAAAGGGGCCAATCACTCACCTCCTCTTCCGACCAAGGGGGCCCCCACACTTTTGGTGCGCGCACGTCTCTCTATCCCCGCTGGCCCCCGCGTGCCCGGCCCCCTGGGGGGGGGAGGGCGAGGAGGGGGCGGAGGCGAGGAGGGGCAAGCGGGCCAAACGGGGTGTGCTATTGCAAAGGGCGAGGAGGAGGAGGAGGGCGGAGGAAAGGATGCTGCCGCCGGTGGACTGTATGGCAAGGGGCGGCATCCCCTCCTGGCGCTCCTCCAGTTCCTCCTCCAAGCCGCCCGCCTCCCCGGCCTCCGCAGGCGGCCCGGTGCCGACCGGTCCAGACCGGCACCGGTCCGCGGCCCGGGGGTTGGGGACCACCGCTTTAAGTGGACAAGTCTATGCCTTAGTGAGTTTGTGGGCTTGAAATAAACAGGGATGTGGTATTTGCCAAAAATCCTAAACTTTTTTTTAATCTCTCTATCTTTGTTCATGCATGGGGATGTATGTAAGGGAATCCCATTGGCTTTATGTAAGCTGCCTGTGAGAATGAGCAGCAGCATGGATTCTGACTGTAGGGGCAGACCATGGCTTCTCCCTGGCTGAGGTAGGAAGAGAATAAAGATTTCCTATTTAACACACAACACTGCCTCCTGTCTTCTTATCTTCTCCTCAGGTGTGAGGATTTTGTTGGGGTTTTGTTTGAGACCTCTCATGCTCTCACAGTTCGTGGGAGGCACTTTTCTGGGGTGAGGTGATTATCGTTCCAGCACTCAACCAATTGTTCCTTCTAGTCTTTGATTTCAAATAGTTTGTTTGCCATGGGTCTGTTTACAATTGTATGTAATGAAAAGTTTTAATTCCACCCCCCTCCACACACAAATATCTCAGAGTGAGTTATTGAGACTTTCAGAGCCAGTTGATGAAAAAGGGGTGGACTATCTGGGGGACTTGCAGCTATTCTTCTCTGTGGATCTCTGTACTTTTACTGCATAGCAAAAGGAAACTCTTCTCCCCCTCCCCCCTTATCTTCCACCTTCCCCTCCTCTCTCCCTACACACCACCGCATCTTTCCTTCCCTTCTTCCTCCTCTACCCCTTACTCTATAGGCAGTAGTGGAAGAACTCTTTGGAACACAGTACAAAGGGTGCTGCTCTCCAGGCAATGGCCTGTTGTCTAACTACAGGCTCTAAACACCTCTCAGAGCCAGGAACCGTTTGTGGGTCGACCAGGGAAATCACCAACGCTCATCCAGGATAGGACATTTCCTGGCCAGCTCACAAAAACTGGAAAGCTCTGAGCAGTCCTCGGAGTCAAGCAGTTAGAAAAGAGCAAGCTCCAAAGGCAGTCAGTGACTGTTCTCTGGAGTGGTGGGTCTTACAGGGAAGGGGAGCAGCCAATTTAACCCTCTTGATGGTCTGCCACCTGAAGGAGTTACCTCCATCATCTAACACAGTGGTTCTCAACCTTCTTTATGCCGTGACTAGAGATGGGCATGAAACAAACTTTTAATTCGTTTCGTTATTTGTTTCATTAGCTAACGAAACAAATAACGAACCAACCCATCAAAAAAAAATGAAACGAAATGGAAATTCCATTTCGTTCACTTAGTTTTTCGTTACCTCCCCTCCTACCTTGTCCTTGCTGCAGTCCCCCTGGTCCTGGAGCTCAGTGGGGGAAGGTAGGCCTGTAGAGGTGCTGGCCCCAAGCCGTCACCTCAAAAAGCCCGCCAGCTGGGGTCTTTTTAAAAAAAAGGAACAACGACCTGGCCCCAGGAGCGTGTGGTTGGTGCTCTAAAACAAACAAACAAACAAACAAACAAACAAACAAACAAACAAACAAACAAACAAACAAACAAACAAACAAACAAACAAACAAACAAACAAACAAACAAACAAACAGCACCAACCTGGCCCCTGGGGCCACATGGTCAACGCTAAAAAAAACAAGAGTGCTGACCTGGCCCCAGGAGCGCGCGGTCGGTGTTCTAAAACAAATACATAAATAAAATAATAAAACAAGTGCTGACCCGGCCCATGGGGCCATGCAGTCAGTGCACAAAAAAACAAAAACAAAAAACAAAAAAAACCAAAAAAAACAAAAAAACAAGGTGCTGCCCCCAAGCCCAGCACCTCAAAAAGCCCCTGCCTCCACCGCCATGGTCAGGATCACCACCGCCATCACCGCTGCCACCACCACCACCCAGTAAGTTGGTCCCGAACCAGTTCGGGTTGGTTCGGGTTTGTACAATTGTTTTAAAAATTCGTATGAACCCGACCCAAACCACAACAACAGTTCCTCATGTTGTGGTGACCCCTTGCCCTGCTTGGAAGAGGCCACAAGCTCCCTTGGGCAGGCCACTGCCGCAGGTGCCATAGAGAACTTCCCTCTGCAGGTACCCTCTGCCAATCGCAGCCTCCGGTGCCATTGACTGACATCCTCTCCAACCTATCAAGCTGTAACTCACTCCTCCCCCCCACCTCCAGACCCAAGCTGTTTGTGTCTTTTTCTTCACTGGTTCATGGAGACCCCTGTGAAATTGTCATTCGACCCCCCAAAGGGGTCCCGACCCCCAGGTTGGGAACCACTGATCTAACAGAAGAGCCGGTCCCGCTGTTCAAGGAGCAGTTACCCACACGACACCTAGAATGTGGTGGTGCTACAGAGAAGCCGAGTGACCTTTCGGAAATGCGTGGAGAAAGCAGTGGGTTTATTATAGGACAGCCCTGCTGTAGCCTGAGGCCTCTGTCAAATTAGAGAGAGACAGAAGAAGGGGCACCCTGGAGCAGAATGAGGTGTTCTGGCAAGAATAATTATTCTTCAGCAGCAAAAAAAAAAAAAAAAAAAGTCTGAGCTTCCTTGGAAGTGGAATGAGATTGAAGAGGGGCGTTTGAGAATATCTACTTGAAGCCGTGCAAATTATCGTGAGAAATACATAAAACTCAGAGTGGGTGTGATGCTGAAGGTCATTATCTGGCACTATACTTCTCATCAGTATTAAAAGAGTGCAGTGAAGATGGAGACAGAGGGGGGGGAGGGGAATGCGCCTTGCCGACAGGGCTGTGAGGGCTGTATGTTGTGTTAAAACAAATAGAAGCTAACTTGCAAGAGAAGCCTGAGGGAAAGGGCCCCAGTGAGGAAAACAAAGCATTTTTTCACACCATTTTGCATTTGAAGAAGATATCAGAATACTGGGGTGGTGGTGGTGGCGGCTATTTCCACCTCTGTACATAAGTGAGAGAAGTATATACCTCCCTCTCCTCCCCTGACAAAAGCAGGTAATCTCAGTAGCCAGTGGCTGCTTTTCAAGAGTGCTTACAAAGAGAAAATTGTGTTATTGTTTTTATAAAATCCTCATTATTATTTGTTGTTCTTTATGATGGTGCGTTATGTAAACCGCCCAAAGTTTTCTTTGGGGAAAATTGGCCATGGTATACAAATGCGTAAATAAATAAATAAATAAATAAATAAATAAATAAATAAATAAATAAATAAATAAATAAGATGTTAACGGAGAAAGTCATGCTAACCTTATAGCCAAATCTCAGGGAAAGCCACACAGCATCTACACACAATTTTTGTGGGCTGGATGGGAGCAGCACACGCCTGCAGCTTCCGTCTCATTCTCTTGGAAGCGGCATAGTGCACGCTCGGAGTTCTTTAAGAAAAAGCATAATTACGGTAACTGGCCGAAGGGGCTATTTATTATCCTGTCTGGACATATTTAAAGAGGGGGGAAAGGCAATACAGCCCATTGTTTAGGTCAGAATGTATTTATTGCAGCCAAAGGAGCCTGCTTTATATTGCTACGTAGTTTAAAGCTGCTCCGCGCAAGGGAATAAATGTTAATTACAGCAGAGTGCAGTGTGAGGCATTTCCACGTGTGAGGCATAAAATCTAGATGGTACCACAGTGGGGTGGGTTTTTTTTAAAAAAAAAATAGTTCTCATCATGTGAGGATCCGGTTTAGGTCGCTACCGCACTTCCTTGAGCAGCTGCTTTTTATTTTGCATCGCCTTATCTCCTCCCGTGGTCACGTGGTCGCTACAGCCGTTTGGCAGTCTGCACGTCAGTGGTTGCTTTGCAATCGGCTTCCCTGTTTGCACTTGGCTGAACCGCTTTAAACTATGACAGGGAAATGGCAGAAACAGGGGGGAAACTGAAAAAGGCGGCGTAAATACAACCAAAATCAAATACAAATGGTAGATACGAACCAAAATGTCCACAAATACAACCAAATCGCTTTAAAAGGGGGTGCAGAAACTGATTTTAAAAAACACACCACCCCCAGTGGTCGTTGCAAGAAAAACTGACACAGCGGTAAAAAATGGGCGTGGCCAAGGGGCTCTTCAGAAAACAGCGATTTGAAAAGCGGACAGTGATTTTTAAGGCGATTTGTCTTTAAGGGAAAGGTGTTTCAAATCTAAAGTGCGGTAACTGTCATAGCCACGAAGGGGGTGGTGGTGTTTTATTAGTGCAAGACATTATGAAGGGCTTTCTAGCATAATATCCACAATTCTGTAGAAAAAGAGAGAACTCAAAAAGAGAGAGAGCAAAACACACAGAGGCCAGGAACCGTGACATGAAAAAAGGATTTTTAAAACTATCTTTTATTGTAAAGAGAAAGAGGGAGATTTGATTTGTAGTACTGCAAAGTTATTAGCGACAGGCAATTTAATAGAAATGCATATAATTGACTGAAACCTGCGGGGTTGATTTCTAAATTTTCAACAGTTCTGCTGAAGGGGGGGGGCATTCCACTCAAGTCAATAAACAATGCTTCTGCTTGTTGGCTTATTTTAGATTTTAGCTGAGTTCTTTTAAAATAAAACTGCAGTTCCCAGAATCCCTAATCTAGCATGACTAGTGGTCATCCAAGCCAGTCGATTTTAAGATTTGCATGCTGGAACATTAAATTGCCCAAGCCATATCCAATATTGTGGATTGCATTATCAGTTTGGGCCCTCTGGGAGGAAAAGGAGCTGGAAAATGAGAACACGTTACCTGACAAAGATGAAGGATCTGTTTCCTTGGAGGTGTTTAAACTGGGGCTGAGGTGAAATCCAGAAACATGGAGAGCTAATTGGTGACTTCAAGGGGCGGCGGGGGGACGGGGGACGGGACGGGACGGAACACTACATATCTAGCTGAGTGGTAGATATTGTATAGTTTAAATGTCAACAACCCTGTCACTGCAGGTAGATGAACATTTAAGGCCCTTTATAATGCTAGCATGTTGTACTAAAGAGGGAGATGTTGATGAGATAAAATGATGCTTCGGTGACACCAAGGCAGCATCATATCATTCAGCACACAGCAAGTGGAACCCTGAACTCCCAGTTTCTGTGAAACAGCCTGAAAGCAGAGCAGCTGCAACAGAGTCTGCTTCTAATAGATCATTTTATCCTAGCGTTACCTTTTATGATACCTACTCTAGCTTACTGGACTGGAACTGGGGGATGGATATTTGAATTCCCACTGTGCCACTTGAGAGAAGGACCAGAGAAAATCACGGTGGTGGAATCTCATGCCCTGCTACTTGCAAGGCCTCTTGCAAGGTTTGCAGTCCTCAGCACCTCAAGAAGTGGGAAGCTACTTCCAAGTTCTTTGCATGTTCCCTAGTCTTATGAGGGTCTCCATAAGTCAGAATTGGCTCATAAGAACATAAGAACCAAAGAAGAACCATGCTGGATCAGACCAAAGGCCCATCTAGTCCAGCTTCCTGTATCTCACAGTAGCCCCACCAGATGCGTCTGGGAACGCACGAGACTAGATATCTGTCTCCTGATCAGGGCTGTGGAGTCGGAGTCGGAGTCGGAGTCGAGGAGTCGGAGGAAATTTTGGGTACCTGGAGTCGGAGTCAGAGTCAGCAAACAATGCACCGACTCTGACTCCTACTAAATTTAGATTGGATTTTTTTTTAAAAAAGCAAGTTTAAATGTCCCAATTCACAAAAAGTTGTAATTAATGACTTCTCTACTGTAAGAATAAAGACCAATGCATGCAGTGCCTCACGTAACCGCAAAACGAACACGTTAAGTGACTGTGAAGAAGCATGCTTTTCATGTGCTTCACTATATGGCACACAACGCACAATTAGGAGCGGCAGTAATTATACTTTCCATATTGTTGTGTTCTGCTGTTACGCAGCGCCCATGGGTAACCTAGCCTCTCACTGATAAGGGATTTAGTAAATATGTTTTTTGTAGGACTAGAGACACTTGTATAAGTGAAAGGGATGGAGGGTCAATAGTTCAAGGAATGTATAAAATACATTCTCATATTAATACAGAGGAGTCGGAGTCGGGGAGTCGGAGTCGGAAGTGCAAAAAAACTTAGGAGTCGGAGTCGGAGTCAGAACATTTATCTACCGACTCCACAGCCCTGCTCCTGATACCACTCCCCTGCATCTGGCCCTCGAAGTACCCTTTCCCTGCTCTTCAGCTGAAACCATTCTTTCCTCATTGGTTTTGCACCAAGGAGTGAGCTGTAGCCTCACAGGCACAGCTTTCTTTCTCACAGCCAATAAGCCACAAATATTATGCTTCCTGAAAAATGTGCATTTCCTCCCCTTTTTCGTGGCCTGCTCATCCCAGGCATGAAATAATAGGCCTGTGATTCAAAAGGGCAATCAAAACCACCACCACCCTGATTTCTAATTTCATAACCATTTTTTCCAGCTCTGTCTGAAAGCAAACACAACTGGGATGTAAGTTGAGATCGGATATGAGAGCTATGTTTAAATACTCGAAAGGATGTCATATTGAAGAAGGAATAGGTTTGTTTTCCATGGCTTCAGAGACTAGGACTCGGGACAATGGTTTCAAACTACAGGAAAAGAGATTCCATTTGAACATTAGGAAGAACTTCTGGGCTGTTGGGGCTGTTCAACAGTGGAATATGCTGCCGCGGAGGTTGGTGGAGTCGCCTTCCTTAGAGGTTTTTAAGCAGAGGATGGATGGCCATCTGTCGGGGGTGCTTTGATGGGGGTTCCTGCATGGCAGGGGGTTGGACTGGATGGCCCTTGAGATCTCTTCCAACTCTATGGTTCTATGATTCTATGATTAAGTGGTCCTGGGATAGAAGAAGAAGCAGAGTAAACTATCACCACCCTCTATTTGCCAAAAGGCATTGCAGTGAGAAAAGCCGGCAGGAGTCAGAAATGCTACCGCTGAGATAGAAGATATCTGGCAATGCTCTTGTAACAAGGAGGCGGCAAACATTTCAGCAAGTGAAGCTGGAGCTGAGCAAATATAAATACTCTGGAGTACAGGAGGAGGCATGGAGCATATATTTGGGTGGTGGTGGTGTTTTTTTAAAAAATGGATGCTTGCCATACATTTTTTTCCGGGTAGGATCAAACTGAGAAAGAGATAGGTGTAATGTACTCCACATGTGGCCCAAATGGTACACTTTATCTTAATCATCAAGGTGACCTAGTTGCACTGTGAATATCTACAGGTTACCCAGAGGTGGGGATAAATATAGCATCACGGTGCTGTTGTACACATACCTTAAGGACAAGGGCAGTTCAAGTGAATGAACAAACCAGAAACATATAACTATGTAATCACAATTCGCACAAAGAAAGAAACAGAGAGTGACTCATAGAACTGGGGACCCAGTAATAGCACAAGGGCACCGTGAAGGCCGCTAGACTAGGGTTCTCCTTTTGTTCTTACTCTGAAAATATTCACGTTTTTACTACAATTCCAGAATACCCCTAACCACAAAGATAAGGATGATGAAGTTATTCCGGAGTTGCAAGTAAATGTTCCCCATCTGTGAGCATACTTATGACCATAATAGCGATTATGTGAATTTAGTAGGAAAATCAGGGTCATCTATGGAGTATCGAGGAGCAGAACTGAACTCTTCCTTGTTTGACTCTCGCCTTAAAGTACAGCAGTGCAAGCCATGAGTTTTCACAACAGGGCTGAAGGAAATGGGCACAATCAAGAATCCCATAAGGACTTTAAAATGATCTAATGTTTACAACAGCTGAAGGGATATGGACTGACCCGCAGGTCTCAGGTTAGATCACTTCAGATAACAACTCACTGCAGTTCTGATCAGTTAAAACACAGCCCACCCAGCTCAGGCCCAAATCATAGAATCATAGAATGGTGAAGTTGGAACTTGGGGATCCTATAAGGCCATCAAAATCCAACCTCCTGCTCCCTGCAAGAATGCAGTTAGGAAAACCCAATCTCCATTCCATCCTTTGAACATAACTAAAAATGATAATAACTAAACATGATAATAATGTAGAGATGGAAGGGACCCTCTTGCACAACTGGATGCTATTTTTTTTTTGCCTAGTTAGGCTTGCCTGGTTTCATGGCACTGTCTGAATTGATATAGAATTAGAATTGCTAGCATTTAACATTATCAATTTTCCAGGCAAGAGCCAGATTTTAAGATGAGAGGCTTTCTCCACATGCTTTCCTCTCTCTCTCTCTCTCTCTCTCTCTCTCTCGCGCGTGTGTGTGTGTGTGTGTGTGTGTGTGTGTGTGTAAAGAAGCTTTAATCTAAGCCCAAGTAGAAACCCAATGGGAGAATGAACACCACACAGAGCAAAGCACATAATAATGACTCATGATGACTCATCTGGTTGCATAAGCCCTGGCTGCGGTGGCACCAGGACTGGAGGTATGGGAGGGGAAGCAGAGGAATCCCCACAGGCTGGCATTCGAGAATTAAAAAAATCCCAGCATCAGGAGGACTGAGCCTGGAGGACCTCTTTGTATACTCCAGGTAAAGCCACAAGGAGATATAACTCCTATCAGGGAAAGCAGCCACATAGTCATAGCTGCTGGGTAATAATTACTGCCTGTCTGGCCTCCAAAGGATATCCCCCATGCACGTACCTACCCACCCACATATCCAACCCTGCTCTCCATTCCAGTTCCCTTTTTACCTGGTCTGCTGGATTTCATCCAAGTTCTTGTTCCATTTACACAGATCTCCCTTGCACACTTTTACACTCTCAACTGGCCTGAAGCCACTTCCAGGCAGGGCCGGCGCTAGGTTTTTTTGCACCCTAGGGGAGGGGAGGGGAGGCAGGGCAGTGGGGGGCGGGCGGCGGTGGTGGTAGGGGGGTTGGGCGGCGGCAGCAGCGGTGGCAGGGGGTGGGGTGGCAGCGGCGGCGGCAGGAAGGGGGTGGAGCAGAGGCGGCGGCAGGGGGGTCAGGGGCGGCGGCGGCGGGGTGGGTGGGTAGGGCGGCGGCGGCAGCGGCGGCAGCGGGGGGGGGGCAGCCGGCTGGGCAGCGCCCCCTGTCCATTTTGGCGCCCCCTGTCCATTTTGGCGCCCTAGGCAACTGCCTAGTTCGCCTTAATGGACGCACCGGCCCTACTTCCAGGCACTTCTTCAATATTTTCCCCACCCCTGTGGCATCATCACAAGAGGCCAACTCTTATCTCACGGTTTGGCCCTGAAATTTCAGAAACGAGGAGGCTGCTGTTTATGGCATATATGAACTCAAGGTGCAATCAGTGATGAAAAAGGGATTCCATGTGTCACCTTTGAAAGACACAGATAGGCAGAGTGCAAGCTATGTGTCTTTAAATACTGTACTGACCTTTTTTTTTTTTAAAGGGGACTGCCGTCTATTTTTTTCATTCCTTGGCAGAGTTGGATGAAATTCTCAGAGTTCACCTTCCTAAGCACTTCTGTGGCTGCCACTTTTCAGAAGAGTAAGTGTGGGCGTGGGTTATATAAATGCAGCATTCACCGTTTGGGAGTTTCCAATAATAATAATAATAATAATAATAATAATAATAATAATAATAATAATAATAATAATAATAATAATAATAATAATAATAATAATAATAATACACTTCTCACTGTGGGGAGAATTGTTCTGACAATTATGTAAAGAACAGGCCTAGGCCATACACAGACCTGGAACAGTTTTAACATTCCTCGTCTGGAAACAGAAGTACAGCTAGCTATATATTCATATTTCCCCCCAAAAGAAAATGGAATACTACAGCAGTTCTGCAGCGGGGTACTTCATTATCTCTCTCCAGAGATCTGGGAATGATGAGCTCTACTCAAGCCATTTACTATGACTAAGAGCTGAACTGCTGGTCACAAAATGGCACTTCTTCTCTCTTTGTCCACCCTCCTGTTTTCTTTTTATGAAGAGCTTGGGGGTGGAATGTATTCAGTTTAGAGATACACCATGGGAGTGACTATACTTGAATCTGGCCCACTGTTTGATCTGCTTTGGAGATGGGCTGGTTTGCATCTTTTGCTGGCGGACAACGTAATTGCTGGAGTGTCCCCACAGCTTTCTGGGTCTCTATCAAGTTACCTGTTTTTAGGTGCAGGTAGGATTAATCTACTTTGGCTTGTTACCAACATGCATCACTGCTGAAATGGAACCAAAATGGAGCCTCTTGTTTTAAATTCCCAGCTGGTTTCAATTTCCTAATATCATTAGTGACTTTAAGTAGACAGTTTGACTACTTAGTCTTATTGGCAAATTGGGGAATTAAAAGTTTCCTTCTGCCGTTTCTTTGTGGGGCAGAGTGAGAAAGCAAAGGTTTTTTTTTAGAACAGACCTGCTGGTTCTCTGTACCTTTTGGGAGGGGTGATGAAAGATTTCGTCCTGAAGCAAGATGGGGGAATAGTTTTTTTCTCTTTTCTTTTCTCTCTCTTTTTTAAGGGACGCAGATCAAATAGGATCACTTGAGGTGTGTGTGCCACGTGGAAGCAGTGATTGCATCAAATGGCATATCAGATCTCAACCCAGCCTTAAGCAACCCTATATGCCCCATACCTGCCCACTACAAATAAGCTATCTAGTGAAGCTTTGTCTGTGCCTCTGTGTGCCTTCAGGTTTTTAGGACCACTCAGCTTTGGATGTTACCTCCTTTGCATCGTCTTAGTAGGATCTGGGCTTCTCCTGAATGTGTGGATTTCTCCCCTATTCGTTCAGTTCAAATCAACACACTGCTAATGACACCTAGTGGTTATGAGGCTATTGCCCTCCATCTTCAGTATTTTTGTTGATGATGTGGATGTTGTATATGAGCCAAGAAATAAAAGGAATGTAATGAAAGAGTATTTGAAGGTAAACAAGGACAGACTTTCAAGAGCAAGTTCATGAATCTATTACAATGACTTTTCCCATCACACTGGCAGACCATGGTTTGAGCAGGGTGATTCTTCATCTCATAAGAACATAAGAAGAACCATGCTGGATCAGGTCAAAGGCCCATCTAGTCCAGCTTCCTATATCTCACAGTGGGCCCACCAAATGCATCTGGGAGTGCACGAGACTAGATATCTGTCTCCTGATACCACTCCCCTGCATCTGGCTCTTGAAGCACCCTGGTTTTAAGCATTGAGTTTACACATCTCTGTCATGGTTTGTCATCTGTGATGGACTTTTCCTCCATGAATCTGTCCAATCCCCTTTTGAAGGCATCCAGGCCAGATGCCATAACCACATCCTGTGGCAGGGAGTTCCACAGACTAACAACATGCTGGGAAAAATACTTTCTTTTGTCTGTTCTTATTCTCCCAGCCCTCAATTTGAGTGTATGTCCCCTAGTTCTGGCATTTTGTGAGAAGGAGAAGTGCGTCCCTCTATCCACTTTACTCATGCCCTGCATTATTTTGTACTTGTCAATCATACCCCCCTCAGGTGCCTTTTTTCCAGACTAGGTCTCACAGTGGCAATGTGAAGTACCCTCTCCATCCACAAAGTGTTGTTTTGTTTTTGTTTTTCAGCAGGAGCAGGGTTTTTTAATTGTTTGGATTACAAATCCCATTTTTCTCTGTTCTGGGAATTTTGCCTGACAGACAGATACCTTACAGACACCTAAATGTGTCTCACCTGGGAGAAAGGCCTCAACTAAACATTGACACCAAGATAGGCCTGGTTCTACCGGTACCTAGTTTAATGGTTTTTTTTGGGGGGGGGCTTCAAAGCTAGCATTGTGGTAGGAACAGGACTCTTAAGTGGAGCTTGGCCTAGCTTGGCTTCAAAGCCTTCTGGTTGAGACCTTTCTCCCAGTTGGGCAACATTTAGTTGTCTGTGAGGTAGCATTTTCACAATGGGACTTGTAATTAAAAAAAAATCCAAAATTTCCCTATGTTTTCAGTATTCTAAAAGCAAGACAATGGGCAGTCAGATACTGTAGTGGTAAATTCAATTCTGAACAGAAGATGAGAGGAAGATTAGAAAATTGTAGGTAGGCAGAATGATTTTTATGGCAATCTCTGCTTCAGTGAATCTTAGGACCAGGTTATCTGCCTCCTTGACAAAATATCTGAAGATCTATGATTCAGGGGTGGCCAGGGATTCCCTTTTAAAACAACTAACAAATTCAAAAAGTGTATGTCATCAGAGGCGCAATTCACCAGAGAGAGCTTTAAGATATCATTTGTGAAACTGATGGATTAAGTACAGCACCCCAGAAATCAAGTAATTCAAGGAATGGAAAGTAGCCAAAGTAACATTAATCTCATTTGAAAAGTTCAAGAGGTAGCATGAAGAATCTGTCAACCTAACTTGGTAGAAAGCATTGTCGATGCTAAAGCTGTTGAGATGTAGAATGGGTTTTGCTGAAGGAGGGTAGGGTATGACCTCTGGAAAGCAAATACCTCAGCTGCTTTTTCAGCCTTCTGAAGATCTCAGTAAGCATTTAGATGATCATTTAATCATTATAATATGGTCTTTCAAAAAAAAGAAAATAAAACCTAAAATGGTAACTAAAGATCCTTACAGGGTATTTGGGATAAGAAGGTCAACTAAAAGATAAAAACAGATGGGAACTACATAATGAATTCTCTCAGAGGGCCAGGAGAAAATACTTTTTTTTTCTTTTTTGTATCAAGATGTGTTTAAGACGGCTGCTTTCTGTTCAGTTAACAAATGACCTGGAGTGAAAGAGGTATGCCCTGGAGTAGAGATGGGCACAAACAAACAAACAAACAAAAAGGAATGGGGATATTTGTGGAAAATTGCTGGTTCGTTGGTTCATTCGGTTCAGGTTCGTCCAAACTAGAGAAACTGAACTGATTTGAACCACTACATTTCTGAATGTTTTCCTAAACCTCCTGGTTTGTTTCCCCCACCACCACCACCTCTGCCATCATGAGAGACAGCCCAGCCATCTCCAGAGCCCCATCCCACCACCAAAAAAAAGCCCATCTGTCTTAGCTGAGAGGTAGGCTCAGCTGAGACAGCCAGACTTTTTTATTTATTTATTTTAAGAAAACCAATGCCCATCTCTACTCTGGAATCTTTAAGGCTGCCATGAATGCAGATTTTAAAGTCTTCAGAGACTACTCATGCTCCACACAGAATGACATCTTCCCAGATAGATCCTGTAAAAACAGTTCCACTGAGCAGCAGAATGACACATGATGACATTCATACTCAAATGAGAGGTACAAGGTGCACAACTAACAGAAGAAATGTGTTACTGAAGGAAATAAATTCAGACTTTCTCTTGCATGAAGAGGAGGGTAGTCATTTCAATCCGTTGCAATAAATATAACAAAGAAATTGATGGCATGTTATAGAAAATAGCTGTTTTATTTTGCATTCAGTTTTGTAGACAATAGTCCACTTAATGAGATGCATCCATTCCCCTTGATGATGTGGTATGCAGCACATAAAACCAATTGCCAAAAATATCTTATTTGCCTTTTTAAGGTGCCACAGGTGTCTTTTTTAACTCCAGCACCACAGACAGCAGTGACAGAGGATCTAGCAAAGAAAAGGTCACCACTAGAGATGGGCACGAAACGAACAATTTTTCATTTCCGTTTTCATTTTTTTGTTTCGTTATGCAACGAAATGACAAATGAATTTTGTCTCTAAAATGAAACGAAATGAACAGAAACACCAGAAATTTTGTTGTCTGTTTCATTTTCGTTACGGCAATACATTGAACTGCTTTAAATGCTAAAAAAAAATCACAAAAAATTGAAATAAATGGTAACGAAACGGTAATGAAACAAACAAAAACGAAAATGATTTTTTTGCAAAAATTCACAAAAAATGGAAACGAACCGAAACGGACCCCCCCAAATGACAAACGAAACACCATTTTTTTTATTCGTGCCCATCTCTAGTCACCACCACCACCACCCAATTTTTTAAAAAATGTAAGTCTGTCCACTCTCGATTCTAGGGGCTGGTGCCCATCTCCATTTGTAAGCCAAAGAGCAGGCCTTTGTCTATAGACATATTTCCATGGTCCTGTGGCCAGCATTACTAAATGCATGAGTGCATGGAATGTCGTTACCTTCCCACCCAAGTTCTATTATTTTACATGATTACCAACTCCTAGGCTGGCAGGAGCTGGGACAAGCAGCAGGTGTGGAATAGTGGACTGGGGGTGACAGAAGAGGAGTTAAAGGACATTGGGGTGCAGGTAAAAAACGGTTAGGACCAACCGGGACATTCAGACACAGCAACTGATAGTGAGGCTGACAGAAAAAGGCACTCAAACTGAAGCAGAAAGACCGACTGCTAAAGATATTGGTCTGCCGTTGCCAATACCACCCACACAGCCTCAGTGTGTGTGTGTGTGTGTGTGTGTGTGTGTGTGTGTGAGAGAGAGAGAGAGAGAGAGAGAGAGGGAAGTCACTATGGCCTTGAAAACAGTAGGAAGGATGAAACTAGGAAATCTTGTGCCAATTTGCCTTTTGGATCAGCCGATGAACAGCACTTTTAGCCACTTCTTTCTGTGGCTGTGGAGCTGATCTGATTATACACCGGTGGAAGTAAAGTGGGGCTTATTTTCTGCTTTGTCGGGAATATCTCAGATGCCTGCCTGTAGTGAAGTGTACGCCACTTGACTTCAATTGCTCAGACCTAACAGCAAGCCTTTACAGTATATTGCTGGTGGTAAAACAGTATAAAATATAAAGGGGGGGTCTGTTTATGTAGAAGATAAAATAATAATAGTTATAATAAAAATCAAATGAAATACAAAATAAAAAAAATCTAAAAAGCCATATGTATTCATATTGTGCTGTGTGATAATGGTTGGGTCATGGAGTGTATCCACATTGAACAAATTTTGATGTATTGCCCCACACACCACAAGATTCTCTAGAATGCTGTTCTGCTCCAGTCTCCACCAGCCCTCACTAGCCTGGTAAGGTTGTGAGGCATGGTAGGAACAGCAGTTCACCAACATACAAAGTGTGAAACATGTTCTTCCACTTTGGTATGTTGTGCATGAGAACAGTTAGCCCCGAAGATACAGTATGTTACCTCTATTTAGGCCAGTGGGTGCCAGCCTTGAGTCCCAAGATGATATTGGACTACAACTCCCAGAAGCTCTGACTAGCATAGCTAGTGTCGGAGCCTTCTGGAAGTTTATTTATATATTTATATTTATAGACCACCTGACTTTCCAAAGGAACTCTGGGCGGTTCACAACATGGAGTACAAACAAACAATCATTCCATAATGCAAATATATAGAAATGTAAAAAACTAAGCATTAAAACCCAATAAGAAACAATAAAATATAAAAATATAAGATGGTGGTAAGTCAAATAGAAAGGCAGAGAAAGGACAACAAACATACAACCAGCCACCATTAGTTGTCGAAAGCAGCCTAGAAAAGCCACGTTTTTAGCCATTTCCTGAAGGCCAAGAGGGGCTCCACGGTGCTAATGTCACTAGGGAGCTGATTCCACCATATAGGACCAGCAACGGAAAAAGCCCGGTTCCGGGTGGAGGTCTTACGAGCTTCCCTAGGAGTAGCAGTTTGCAACAGTAAGACCTGAGATGATCTGGTGGGCCAGTCCATAGTTGATCTTGAGATGATATGCTCTGTCAGATACTCTGGATCCAAGCCATGTAGGGTTTTGTAAATCAAAACCAGCACCTTGAACCTTATTCGGGAAGCAACGGGTAGCCAGTGCAGGAGAGCCAGAATGGAGGCGATGTGGTCGTATCTTACCGCACCAACCACCAGTCTGGCCGCCACATTCTGCACCTGTTGCAATCGCCAAACAAGGGTCAAGGGAAGCCCCATGTAGAGCACGTTACAGTAATCTGTCCTCAAGATAACTAGGGCTTGCACGATCATCCTTAGGAGGTCACCATTGAGATAAGTGCGAATCTGGGCAAGGAACCTAAGATGGTAAGAGGCTGCCCTAGAGACGGCTGCTACCTGGGCTTCCAGGGACAGAGCCGGATCCAGGGTCACGCTCAGACTCTTCACTCTGTCAGCCAGCTGGAGGGAGATCCCATCCAGACTGGGAAGAGGATCACAATATCCATTCCTGGGGCAGAACGCTGATCCCTGGGGAACCCCACATGAGAGGGACCAAGGAGCCAACAAAACTCCTCCCAGTTGTACTCTCTGGGCATGGCCCCTGAGGAAGGAGTGGAGTCAGCATAAAGCTTGGCCACCAATCCCCAACTCCGTAAGCCTGCCCAGGTGGATACTGTGGTCAACAGTATCAAAGGCCACTGACAGATTGAGAAGGACCAAAAGGATAGAGTAATCCTTGTCAGCCCCCCGCAATAGGTCATCTTGCAATGTGACCAGGGCTGTTTCAGTCCTATGATGTGGCTTAAACCCGGATTGGAATATATCAAAGACACAGTCCTCCTCCAGGAACAACTGGAGCCACATGGCAGCAAACTGCTCCATTACCTTGCCCAAGAATGGAACATTGGCTATTGGACAATAGTTGTTCGTATTGTCCATAGCCAGGCCAGGTTTTTAAAGATGTGGTCTGATTACCCTCTCCCTCAAGCGATCGGGAAAAATCCCATCCCTGAAGGAGATGGAAGCAATAAGAGAAACCCATTCTGGCATGCTCCTCCTGCACTCTTAATTAACCAGGAAAGGCAGAGGTTGAGTGGGGAAGCTGCTGGTCAAAAATTCGCCAGCAGACCTGTCAAGTGTCAAGTTTTGGGCGGGACATTCATGGATCAATCACTCTTTCCCGCCATCTTCCCAAAAATATTTTTTCCCCTGAAAAGTCCTGCATTTCTGGCAGCAGGCAGCTGAACTCCGGATGCTGCTGGGCAGCCGTGTAGCCGGCCTCCAGGTGGCCTGCCAGAGAGCACTTCTCTCTGCTCAACCCCTAACCCACGCTGGTGTTCTGGCTTCTTTCTTCTTGAAGCAAAGCGTGATCTCAGTTGAAGTCTCAGTTGAAGTTTGCTTGCTCTGTTGCTGATTGTAGGTTCGTTTGTTCTTTTGTGATCTGCTGTGTGGCTGAGGCGATCGTTAAGGGCTTAACTGCTGGTGGGTTAGATGGCTGTTTAGAGACATCATGTGTGGGTGAGGTGCTGGATGTGTGTCTATTAGCCTTTTGTTTCTTAACGACCTTGGTGATGGGCGTTCTGGCAGCATCCTGGGCTTTGGTGGAGTGGGGTCCTGTGTCTTGTGAATTCATTTTGGTCTGGCTGCGTGTCTGTGGTCTCCCAATGTTTTTTTGGCGTGTGTAAGTGTGTTCCATGTGGTGGCTGGAGTGGGGAGTAGCGGTAGATGGTGCAGTCGTGGTTTTGTTATTGGATGGTGGTTTCGTTTCATCTGTGGGAAGGGTCTGGGTTTGTGTTTGGTGTGGATGGAAGGTGGTGGCATCTTGTGTCCTTTTGGACCTGGTGTCAGTCTTTGTGACAGAGGCTCGTCTGTTGACCAGGGCTAGTTTCCAGATGTCAGGCAAGCGGGAGGTGTCATCACGTTTATTCATGTTGTTTGGGTGTTTCTCTCTATTTCAATGGCTTCCATGATTATTCGACTGTTGAAGTGTTCAGTTTTGGAGATGAGTTTGGTTCTTTTAAAATCAATTTCATGACCTGTTGTTTTTATGTGCTGGAAGAGAGAGGAAGATTTTTTCTTCTTTTTTGACTGCGTTCTTGTGTTCTGCGATGCGTGCGCTTATTCTCCTGTTTGTCTGTCCGATGTATGTGGCTGGGCAGACTTTGCATGGTATTTCGTAGACTCCTTGGTTTTCTAGCTCAATCTTGTCTTTGGGGTTTCTTAAAATGTTGGCTATTTTTTGTTCGGTGCAAAAGGCTGTCTTGATATTGTGTTTGTGGAGAATTTTGCTTATTTTGTCTGTGGTGCCTTTGATGTAAGGGAGGAGGGCAGTGCCGTTGTTCTCTTCTGTTTCTTGGTTCTTGGGGGGTGTTTCTTTTTGGATTAGTTTGGTGATGGTGTTTTGGCCTTTGTCACATTGGCCACCACATGTTTTTTTGGAATCCGTTCGCAATTAAAGCATTCGAGAGAGTGTGTAATTCAGTTTTTAGGTGGTCTTTGTCAGCGAGGCGTTTGGTTCTGGAGATGAGGGTTTTTGCTACGGAGTTGATCTGTGCAGGGTGGTGGTGTGATTGTGCATTTAAGTAGCGGTTTGTATGTGTTTTTTTCCGGTAGATGGTATGTCCTAAGGAGCCGTCGGGTTTTTTTTGTAGATTAGGACGTCCAGGAAGGGAAGTTGGTTGTTGGCTTCTATTTCCATAGTGAATTGTATTTTGGGGTGTAGGCTGTTGAGATGTGTGAGGAAGTTGTTCAGTTTGTCTTTCCCGTGTGGCCAGATAACAAAGGTGTCGTCAACATATCTGAGCCAGAGTTTGGGTTTATGTTCGGACTTCTGTAACGCGTTGGTTTCAAAGTGTTCCATATATAGGTTTGCGATGACCGGTGAGAGGGGTGATCTGGGTGCTCCTAACAAAATGGGCAGCAGAGATCCGCTTTGCAATCCAAAAGGGCAGTCGGTTTTCCTGTAAGGCTGCAGGTTGATAAATATTTTATTAAACCCTTTTAAATGGTTGCTCCTTCTCAACCCTCTCCTCTCTCGGTTCCTGACTGCAGCGTTCAGTTTGTGTGGGTAAAGTGTTTCTGGGAAGATCAGGAAAGTCATTCAGACTCTGCATAATACCTAAATTGCTCCCCTCCCTGCTTGCTGCTTTTCAGTACTACCTTGCAAAGAGATTGGCTCCAGGCTGCCTCCCACCCCCTAACTTTTTCTAAATGCCTTATAGACGTACATATACAATCTGTTCCATGCATTGTCTGATGCTGGGTGATGTCTGTTTCCATAATCAATACAACCTCAGGGAAGATCCTTACATAGGACAGCAACAGCCACTGTCTCAAAATTGGATTTCTAGTGGCCAGTGTTTTGTGGATAAAAAGAAGGAAGGGACAGATCTGTCAGTTTTCTTCTCTCATTATTCCTTTTTTAAAAGCAAAACCAGACTCAGGTTCTTCCTCTTGGTATTATGAAGGAAGCTGCTGTTTTAGTTATGCTGTTACCCTCACCAAAAGGAATTCTCACCTATCTCTACTAGCCAAACTTGACTAGTATGGTGAAGGCCATGTTATACCCATTTTTTAAAAATGGTTGTTTTAGTGTGGCATTTGCTCGATTCTTTTTAGAATTTGTGTACATACTAATTTTAGCTTTAAGTAGTATATTTTAATTTTATTTATTTATTTATTTATTTATTTATTTATTTATTTATTTATTTATTTATTTCAATTTTTACGCTGTCCAGCGAGTGCGTAATGCACTGTTCTGGGAGGCGTACAAATGGCAAAAAGCTGGACATTACAATCAAGAAACATAGTGTAAAATGAAATAAAACAAGATAACAATCAACCTAAAATATACTACCGTATAACAAGACAAAAAAAGACAAGATGGCACCAGAAATATGCTGACACTAAAGCAATTAAATTCAGATAGGGAAAGGAAACTAGCAGCTGTGGCTGGTCTCAAAATTCTCCTTAAACAACAAGGTATTGGACTGCCTACAAAAGGCTATAAGGGAAGGAGCTAGATGGAAGCTTTGCCAGGAGTTGGTTCCATAAAAGTGGCGCCACCACTGACAAGGGTTGGTGGACAGCTCCATGAAGGTGTCTCCCCAATGTGTGGCAGCAGTGAAGAAGGCCAATTCCATGCTAGGGATTATCAAAAAGGGGATTGAAAATAAAACAGCCAACATTATAATGCCGTTATATAAAACAATAGTAAGGCCCCACCTGGAGTATTGTGTACAATTCTGGTCACCGCATCTCAAGAAAGACATAGTGGAACTGGAAAAGGTGCAGAAGAGAGCGACTAAAATGATTACTGGGCTGGGGCACCTCCCTTATGAAGAAAGGCTAAAACAATTGGGCCTCTTTAGTCTGGAAAAAAGGCGCTTGAGGGGGGATATGATTGAGACATACAAAAATAATGCAGGGTATGAGTAAAGTGGATAGAGGGAAGCTCTTCTCCCTCTCTCAGAATACCAGAACTAGGGGACATACACTCAAATTGAGTGCTGGGAGAGTAAGAACTGACAAAAGAAAATATTTTTTCACCCAGCGTGTTGTAAGTCTATGGAACTCCCTGCCACAGGATGTGGTGATGGCATCTGGCCTGGATGCCTTCAAAAGGGGATTGGACAGATTCCTAGAGGAAAAGTCCATCACGGGTTACAAACCATGATGGAGATGTGTAATCTCTAGGCTTTAAACCAGGGTACTTCAAGGGCCAGATGCAGGGGAGTGGTATCAGGAGACAGATATCTAGTCTCATGCGCTCCCAAACGCATCTGGTGGGGCCGCTGTGAGATACAGGAAGCTGGACTAGATGGGCCTTTGGCCTGATCCAGCAGGGCTCTTCTTATGTTCTTATGTTCTTATGTAAGGATCTGTTTTGCCTAGCAGACTTGGGAGCCTCTCTCGGGGTGGCCACCTGGACTGATGCCTTAGTTCCTGGTGACTTAATTCATTAAATGAATTTGTCCAGATATCACTCCCCACTTTCCCCCATTGACTCTGGGTTCAGGTAGTTCTACTCAAATAAACGTTGTTTTCATCCTCTTCCAAGGTTGGTTGTGTCACCCTCAAATCCTCCATAAAGAGATGGACCCGAAGACCTGTTTTCAGGAACTATGCACTCAAAGCCCTCTGCTTAGATGGGTGAATACATCCATTTTTGTTTCAAGGTGTTCTCATTCTTAAGTTCTTTTGAAAAGTACTGTATTTTTCAGTCTACAAGACACTAACCCCCACTTTGCTAACCCAAAATTACAGTTTCACAACTGTGCGGTTCTCTCCTTGGCTTACTTCCGTGTATAAGGCAGCCCTCAATTTTCAGTCTCACCGTTTTAGACCAAAATATAGACTTACATATGGAAAAATACTGTACTTCTAAAAAAAATGTATACTGCATTAAAAATGATGGTTCGTTCTTATATAGAGGTAGCTGCTGAGATCTTTCAAGCATTTTGTCTCCAGGGGAAGAGTTGCCAGTTGTGCATCTCAGCAGGATTGGATGTGCTGATTAGAGATGGGCACGAATAGAAAAAATGGAGTTTTGTTTGTCGTTTGTCGTTTAGAGGTCCGTTTTGTTTCGTTTCTGTTGTTCGTGAAATTTTTCAAAAAATTCGTTTTTGTTTTGTTACCATTTTGTTACCGTTTCGTTACCATTTATTCCAATTTTAATGATTTTTTTTTAGCATTTAAAGCCGCTCACTTCATTGCAGTAACGGAAACGAAACGCACGACCAAAATCCCCGCGTTTCTGTTCGTTTCGTTTCATTTTAGGGACATATTTCGTTTGTCGTTTTGTTTTGTTGCATAATGAAACAAACAACGAACAACAAAAACGAAAAAATTGTTCGTTCCGTGCCCATCTCTAGTGCTGATTCACAACAGTGACACGTCAGGCTTCTTTCAGACACTCTGGAAAACTGAGCAGAATCCTGTTTCTTAATAGATGCCAGCAGAAGTCCAGCTGTGGAAATTATATCAGCAAATTGCCATTAGGCAACAAGCGTCCCTCTGTCTTCTTCATTACAGGCCAACTCATGCAACTGCACACGATGAGGAATACAACTGGTGGCTCCTTTAACAAGCAGTGATTCGCCACTAAGATTTACATAATTGCACTTAGGCCTGTGTACTCAGGCAAAAGGAATTTGCTCCTCTTTGTTTGCATGGGAACCAGGCCTTATATAGCGCAGTCTGTATATGTACATGCTGTTCATTCTGCAATCACAGAGTGATAGGACCACTGCCTGTTCATCATCTTGTCTGTGGCTGGGAATGAGATGCCCTTCTTTGTCTGTCAGACCCACTTTGATGTAAAAAGGTTTGTGCAGAAGGCAGCCTGGATGGTGACCCACGTGGGGAAAGTGAAATGGGGCCTGTATCTCTACAACAATTGTATGCATGTGTGGGGTTTGGGTGCATTTACCCTGGAGTTCAGTTCTCATCAGTTCTGCCTTTTGCGTCAATTAGAATGATTGTTTCCAAGGGGCACCCCCTTTGGAGTTTGCTAACTCAGCCCTGACCTCCAAACCTCTCCAAATTTGGGGGGCTTACAGGAAAGAGCTTGACGAAAGCTCCCCTACCATTTTGGTGCCTCTAGGACCCAGGGGAGCATAGCGTTTCATTTCGTAATTAAACTACTTTAAAATTTTGCTTCTAACAAAACAAAATGAAACTACTAAAGAAACGAAAAACTACAGTATTTCCGTTTCGTGCCCATTTCTAATGTAAACCAATTTGACTCAAAATCAATTTTGACTATTTCTTAGATAGGGAGGACTAACGTTTCAGACAGAAAGGTACCAGTTTTGACTCCAAGCATCAAAACCTGCAACGTGAGTCTTAACTACAAGCATCATTTGAATTTGGGGCACAGGGGAAAATAAAAGTCCATCTATTATTGATATTTTCTGAGAAACTATGTTACTTGTAAATAATATCTGTGTACTATAAAATCTGTCCAAATGAACAGACAAAATGGAATATGATTTTATCCTTTCTTTGGGAAAATCAGCTCATGGATTGCACATACATTCTTCTTATTATATTTTTGTATTTCTTTTGTTTTTAATTGTTCTTATTATTGTCTGTTTCCTCAAATAAAACTTCCAATTACGGTCTCTGTTGGGTTTTTCTCCCTTTTAAACTGCTCCTTACTCTGCATTTTTCTCATTTTTATAACAACCTTTTGAAGATTTTTTAGACAACTTTATCTACTGGATATTTTCCCATGTTTTAGTAGAACAGAGCTGACTTGCAAAGCTCCAGTTTCGGTGGACATCTGCTGGTAATCTACCTTAGAAATCAGGGGCTTTTAAAAAAAAGTCCACTGTTTTTAAAAATTGGACAACCTTCTGGAAATGATTACCTTCTGGATTATTGTTTTTTAAATTGGAAGCTTTTGACACAGCAGACGTCTGCTGTTCATCCCCATTGGCAATCAATGGCCATCAAAAACGATTGTTTTCAAAACACTGAAGAAATCCTAAAAATAGGTTTCTGCTAGATTGTTGGACTGTTAAGTTGGGGTTACTGTCTTGTTTTTGTAATGGGTACACAGTAATACCTTGGTGTACAATTACAGTGGTACCTTGGTTCAAGAAGTTAATGTGCCCTCCAGGAAGTTTCATAATGCAGAAATATTGTAAACCGGAAAAATGGAGGGGACACAATGCATCCTGGGAAAGGAAGTCCTTTGAAAAAATTGTTAAACAAGGGTTTTGGTAAAAAAAATCATAAACAGAGGCATTATTTTAAATGAATTTTCTTTCAGAAACCAAAAAGTACATAAATTGAGGCATTTATAACCCAGGGTACCACTGTACCTGGGTTTAAGAATTTTGCAAGATGAGCAAATATTTCTTCTAAATTTTGCCTTGATCAATGAGCAATGTCCTGCAATACAAGCACTGGAGGAGATCACATGATGACAAGTGAGCCAATGGTCTCTCTCTCTCTCTCTCTCTCTCTCTCTCTCTCTCTCTCTCTCTCTCTCTCTCTCTCTCTCTCTCTCTCTCTCCCCCTGCTGGATTATGGGTGATTCTCTGGAATGTTCTGTCTCAGGCAGCCAAAGCAAAGTGTGTTCTGCTTATATACCGCCCCATACCACTACAAGTAGTCTCTGGGCGGTTTACAATTTTAATTACAGAGTGCAGGCTACACATTGCCCCCCCAGCAAGCTGGGTACTCATTTTACCGACCTCGGAAGGATGGAAGGCTGAGTGAACCTTGAGCCTGCTACCGGGGATTGAACCCAGGTCGTGAGCACAGTTTTACCTGCAGTACAGGCATTTAACCACTGCGCCACGAGGCTCAAGCCTCAAAAGCAAAGAGAGGAGAGAGGAAGGGAAGTCTCCCTTGCACCAACCAGGAACGTTTTCAAAGGTGAGTGCAGGTTAGGGGGTTATTTTATTTTTATTTTTATTTTTAATAGTTGTTTTCAACATTCGTTCTTATTTTTCAAACCAATTCTAGTCATGGGGCAGCTACTCAAGTGTGTATAGGGCTACGCATTGCATTTCATTATTATCACATTAAAAACACAAAGTAATATCCAGTTGTTAGTCCCAAGCAGAGCAGATTCTGCAGCCAGGTACCGAAATGTGGACCGGTGTGTGTGTGTGTGTGTTTCAACTATTTATGTTTTGTGGCTTCATTTGGAGGGCATAAGTTGTATACAGATTTTGATTTGCACAGGGTTCTGAAGGGAGAGGTGTGTTTTTCCCCCCGCCATCTGTCTCCTTGCCTTTTTATATTACGAGCTTAAATTGTTTAAATGGCTTTAAATTGTTTGTTGCTTGTTTATATGGTTGTATTTGACTGTTTGTTGTTTTTTCTTTGTTCTGTTGTGAACCGCCCGAAGTACTTTGGGAAGACGGGCGGTATATAAGCCATAAAATAAATAAATATATAAATAAATATATATAAATAGTTCTGCTCTGTTTGTCTGCATGACAAAAAAGCAAAGGAGAAATGTCTTCCTATCTATTTCCTTTCACAATAAAACGGATGTTATTGTGATATCAGTAACATGGATGTTATTGTCAATGGAAATGAGAGCCTTTTATTTGCCCCGGTAGGCCAAAGGTGTAACTGGAAATGACCTGAAGCTATTCACAGGTACAGTTAATTTATAGATGTATTTAAACTGCAGTAGATAAACAGGGAATAAGATCCTCAAAATGAAGTCACAGTATAAAAGAAATTGAAGGAGGAAGAAAATCAATGAATTTCTAATGCAACACAATGCAGTGATGAAATGAAAAGGGTAAAGCAGAACAACCTGAATTAAAGTAGCAGATGAAATTAGAGTTCTGCAAAATTAGCCAATGAACGCTTCATAAAGCACAACGATTCCACTAGCCTTTTTGTTAAAGCTCACCAAAAGTTCCCAGCTGTTCAGCAGTCTATGGTCTCAGGACTGAGAAGGGGAAAAAAAACCTTCCAAAACAAACAACATGTCCATAGCTATTCCAAGGAACCGGTTCTTGAAGATTGGGGAGAATTGATCCAAAGGAATCCAGATGGAAAATCAGAAGGAAAAATATATAAAATAAAACAGTGAACTCTCTCTCTCTCTGTGCCCGTAAGGAGTACATTCGGATCTTCAAAAAACCTCCAGCTTGTAAATGTGAGATATTGTGCTTCTGTACCCGTGAGTTAGATAGCCAGGAATTGGCCCCATATTGCTGCATAATATCATGCCTGTGTTGCCAGCAGGGAAAAGGATACCAAAAGGAAGCATGAATGCCGACTAGACATCAGCTTTTCATTTCGGAAGTGGCCAGCTTCCGAAACAAAACACAGGAGCCCTGCTGACGTTCAGAACCAGAGGAATGAAATCAACCAATTCCTTACCTTGCGCTGGGCTCGTGCTGGGCGCAAGTCCAACAAGGAAGAAGCCTCCAACGCATTATCTTTCCTTCCCCCTGGTGCTGGCCAATCAGGAGCTGTGAAAGGAAATGCATCATCCCGCCTACCTTTCTGATTGGCCAGCACCAGGGAGACTTCTTCCTCGTTTTTGTAACTTGTGCCTTGCACCACCCCAGAGCAAGGTAAGGGATTGGTTGATTTCATTACTCTGAATCCGAACGTCAGCTGGGCTCCTGCATTTTGTTTCAAAAGCTGACCACTTCCGAAATGAAAAGCCCATCTCTAATTCTGACAACACCAATGGTAGCAGTCAAGATGGTCTACATGATACCCTCTTCTGCTCACTACCATTCTCATTTATTGAAAAGCAGCTTTGATAATTGCTTTGTGTTTGAGTGAGAAACGGTGAAGTGATGGAAAAAGGAATCAGCATCTGTGATTTTCCCTTGCATGGTGTTGCTTTATGAATGGTAATGGTGCTGGGGGACTCCTTTTCAACACACTGACCATTTCCCTGTGGAGGGTCTCAGGATTCCAGGATTTCCCGTACTATTTCGCATATACAGTACATGAAAAACCTAAAAGAGGCTGTCCAGAATTTTGTACTTAGGTAACACCAATGTGCTGATGGACCGAACGCCATCTGGTTTTTAAGATCTTCCAGGATGATCTTAAATAAGATGCAGCTGGCCCAGCCCACTAGAGTGTCGCTGGCTCTCTCGTTACAGGTGGCCACACCGAGGGAGGCTTGTAAGGCTTCTACCTGTAATTGGGCTTTTTCAGTGGAGATGTACCAGGACTACAGTATGTATGTGCAAATATTTTTTCACACATACATACCTCTGATTAGGTATGTATTAGGTGCATCATATGGTCCAGTATGTCTTATGGAGCAAAAATATGGTACTTAGAAGAGAATTTCGGGAATGGTTGTCCTTGCAGAAATGGTGCCTAGGATTTTAGCTATTAAAAGACAAAAAAGGTGCCTGACTGGCACCTTTAACCACCTAAGGGATGCATGATGCAGGTAGTATAAAAATTAGAGGCGTGGGTAGTGCTTTCATAGACCACAACATTGCACCCTCAACATCTGTTACCTACCTACTTACCTATCTTATATACTCCCCAACAGTGACACCTTCTACTCTGGGTGGTAGACAAAAATAGAATGGAGTACCCCACACACAAACCCAAACAATATGTCAATGAGTCAGTCATTTTTTTTAAAAAAAAAAGAATCATTATATTTCAAAATTAAGAGTTTATAAAGTTTTTGGAGGCCACTTTATAAAGTTTTGCCTTTCATGATTTCCTAAAAGCCAGGAGAGACACAGCACCTCGTTAAAATTTATTTCACAGGGTTGCCTCCCCCCAATAAGGCCTGATTTCTTGTTCTCTTTTTGGCCTCCCTCAGTGTGGCCACTCTTAACACTATAGTTTCAGAGCAGTGTGTAACACAGCCAGCTGTTTGCCAGGGGAGATGTTCTGACTAGAGATGGGCACGACTTAGCGGTATTCCCATTTCCGTTTCCGTTACTCGTATCCGTTACTCTACGGAAACGGTAACGGGAATTACTCCGCCAGAATTCGAGCTTGAACCGACGAACGAACAATTTGGTCTGATTTGTCATGCTCGTTACTTGCATCATGGCGATCGCGCAATGCCAAGCGGCACAGAAAAAAAGTTTTTAAAAGTTAAAAAAAACCCGATTCCCGGCCCTAAAAGTAGGCGAAAACTGTCTGAGGGCACCTACCAGGCCAGAAGGGTGTTTTATTTGGGGGGGGGGTTTCCCCGCCCCCCTCTCCTTGGCTATTGCTACTGCTGCGCTGCTGGTACCAGGCTGGGAGGGCGCATCCATTTGCCATGCAGTGCGGGGGATCCAAAATGGCGACCGCAATATTTTTTTTGAAATCGTTGCCCAAAACCCCACCAAAGCACCACAGAAACATGCGAAAATTAGCTATTTTAAATGCTTGAATTTTTACAGTAGCAGCAGTGGGTTTTTCTTGCAAAAAAAAGTCTCCGTTGATTTTATTTTTTTTATTTTCCTTTTTATTTTTTTACACCTGCACATTCGCAATGATGGGCTCGCCCATGGGAGTGGACCATGCAAATTTTCCACCAATTGCATGGCCACACAATGGCCAGGTTGACCACAGAGACTTCTGGGATGTGCCAATCGGGCATAAACAGCCCACTAATCGTAGCCCAAACCCGAACCCTAAGCCTAAGCCTAACCCATTTTTCCAGTACACTGTCCTTCTAAGTGGGTCAGAGAGGCACCCAGAGGTGCACCCCAATACTCACCCTAACCTCACCCGTAACTAGCCTAACCCTAGAGGAGCGCTAACCCCCCTTAACCCTAAGCCAGATCTACTTGCATTGCACTACATGCAAGTACGTGAGACACAGCGGGTGCAAAGAGTCTGCCAGTCCGTCACTTGTGGCTCTGGCTGACTCCTGCAGCTCCCTCCAGGAGCCCGCTACCCCCCCAAACCAGTACTAATGACAAAAGAAAAAACGAAAAAAACGAACCGACTAATTTTTGCGAAATTTCACGAAAAAACCAAAACGAATTTGAAACAAAACTGCCTCCGACACACGACAACTCGAAAACGTCATTTTCCCTAGTCGTGCCCATCTCTAGTTCTGACAGATAAGGGAGGTCTTAAACCATGAAGGGCTTTTTCGGCCAGCATCAGCAACTCATTCTACCTCATCTGAGTACAATTCCCCCCAACCGTGTCTAAATTCTCACACTAGCTCAGTAGGATGTTTGAATTGTGGCCGCTTTCTCTTTGTGGTGGCAGACTAGGGAGATCTTACCAAGAGCCACTGCTAGTTAAATATAGCTGTGGTGCTTTTCTGTGCCATCCAAGGATATCATTGTCAGCTCAGGACAAATCAAAGAAAGGCAAAACGATGCAAAAAACAGTGTGGATGTGGAGCAAAGAGAAAGGTGCTGTGACAATTGTATCTGCCTGAGTTGTTGCCTTCATACTTTCAAAGTGGTAAAATGATGACCTTTGAGGAGGAGTGCTGTTCTTGGAACAACATTGAACAGCAGCTGAAGTTACCAAAGCATATTAGATCAAATGTTCTGCCCCACCGGAGCTGTGTGCATGCCCCTAATACTTGAGTGGAAATTCAACTGGCAAGCTTCTACAGGTAGCAGAGGTTCATGTTGATGAGAGGTCTAGAGATGAAGCACACACGTGATGCTTAATACAAAAGGGCAGGACTTCTGAAAAATTTAATCCACAAAACCAGGAGGTTTCAAAATTGGCTTTTATTTGTTATAAAGTTTGGATTCTTCATCTTTAAGAACTTACAATTAGCAGGAAGTAAGAAAGCGAATGGAACTTTAACATGTTCACAGAAATTAGGAAACAGGAAATTGCTTGTCTTTCTGTTATCTACATCAATTGTTTATATTGATAACTGGAAATGATGTCCTCTCTAGATCTCCAGCCAAAACATGCATGCAGAAATAGAACCAGTACTAGTGGCCATTTTTTTAAACAATGGGACTTAAAATATAAAACCTGTTTGAGCAGTATATATTTGAGCTATGCTATCTTCACACCACCGCCCTGAAATATCCAAAAAACAGTGCCCCAAATTCAGCTTAGGTTACTTACTGCACATGGTAAACTCTGTTATGTTGCTACCTCCTTTCTATTCATTCATCTCCTGGACAGACTTCCTGTTTATTTGTTTATTATGTTTACAGTGTAACAAACTATCAGGTTGACAAGACGAGATGAGGAAATAGTAGCTCCCATCCTCTATGAATCCGTCTCATCTTTTAAAGCAGTCCAAATTGGGGGTCATCAGTATATCTTGTCTAGAGAGGTTTCAGTAATACAGGGAGGTTACCATGCTCATCTTCAGTAAGGTCAATGGACCTTGCCATGGACTTGACCAGACCTCAGCTACTGACATCTTGAGCATCAAGGGGCTTGCAGACGAGCCACCATTGTCATGAAGATTAGGGTAGAGATTAAAAGATTTCATCAGAATATCCATGCCAACTGACTTTTCCTGCACCCATTCTTTCTGAATTTTACCACCCTACCTGTGGTCTGCAATCAAACGGACAGCCAGCCCTTCCTGGATTTGTATACATATTTCTCCATTCCCAACTCCTAGCTATTCAATGGCAATAAAGCAAAGCAGCTCTGAATTCAAGAGTCCAGCGTGTGAAATTTAATTCTCTTTGATCCCATATTTTATAGTTCACAGCTTTATGGACATACCATTGAACAATCTTTCCAAGTCTGGCTTCTTACTTTAAGGTTGTGGCCATTAGCCCAGCCTCAAACCAAGGCTGCCAAGGGACAACTCTCATCAGTTGCCAATCTTTTAGCATTCACTTTTGGGCAGTGACATCCCTCATGTGTCAGTTCGTGTTCCCCATGCCAGGAGGTCCCAACACTCTGGTTAGTTGTCATCAGTCCAGAAATGGTAGCCAGGAATTCTCAGTGGGTTGTCTTGGTAGTGGTTGCTAACCCCATTGCAAGAGCAGCAGCTGGGTGTAATAACAATCTTAGAACTGCAGAGCTGGGAGGGACACTATGGACCATCAAGTCCAGCTCCTGTCAAGGAGGCACAGAAGGTGATGCTACAGCTAGGCAACAACACAACCCATGCCTTGGCTTCTCTACAGCAATGGAGAAGCTATGATCTGGAATTGTTTCTTAGGCGGCTACTTCACATATTTATTTTATTATTATTTTATTTATTACATTTATATACCGCTCCATCTTCTGCAGCAGAACTCTGGGCGGTGTACACTAAAAACAGTTTGAAAACAGACAACAACAACAAGCATGAAAATCAGAGGTGGACTACCAATAAAAATAGGGGGGTACAATACCCTCCACAGAGGATGGCGTAGACAGCAACGAAAAAGAAAAAATTAAACAGAGAATTAAGTAGAAAGGTCGTCAAATGCCTCCTTGAAGAGATGAGTTTTCAAGGCTTTTTTAAAGGCGGGCAGGGACGCTGCTAGGCGCAACTCACTAGGGAGCTGATTCCACAGCGTAGGGCCCTCCACAGAGAAGGCATGGTTGCGTGTGAGCGATTTCTGCACCTCCCTGCGCCATCCTCGTGGGCCTGGTCCCAGTTGACCTCTGAGAGATATGCTCCGACAGGTACTCTGGTCCCAAGACGTGGAGGACTTTGAAGATCAAAACCAAGACCTTGAACCTTATCCGGAAGGCAACGGGTAGCCAATGCAGGCGAGCCAGAACTGGGGTGATGTGCTCGAATCTACGAGCACCCACCACCAGTCTGGCCACCGCATTCTGCACCCGTTGGAGCCTCTGGACAAGGGTCAAGGGCAATCCCACATAGAGAGCATTGCAATAGTTGATCCTCGAAATCACAAGGACCTGCATGACTGTCTTGATGAGGGAGGACTCATCAAGGTACTGTCAGATCTGGGCGATCCTGAGGAGGTGGATAAAAGCGGCCCTGGAGACTGCCATCACCTGGGCTTCCAGGGAGAGGGCTGAATCCAGGACCACACCCAGATTCCTGGGCCTGTCTGTAGGCTGGAGGGAGACTCCCCCCAGTCTAGGGAGGGGGCCGTTGTACCCAGACGAGGGCGCCCCGAAGAACAGAACGTCCGTCTTCTCCGGGTTCAGCTTGAACCGTTTGGTCCTGGTCCATTCCAGAACCGCCTCCAGGCACAGGTTGAGGGAGCGTACTGCCTCCTCTGCAGAAGAAAAAAAAGGAGAGATAGAGTTGCATGTCATCAGCATACTGATGATAGTGAACTCCAAATTTCCTGATGACCTCCGCTAGCGGCCTCATATAAACATTGAACAGCAGGGTGAGATTGCCGACCCCTGGGGCACCCCACAAGGGAGAGTCCAAGGGGCTAACAAGTCATCACCCAGCTGAACCCACTGAGACCGGCTGCCAAGAAAGGAACGGAGCCAAGACAGTGCAAGGCCTCCAATTCCCGCCTCAGCAAGCCGGACCAGCAGGTTACCGTGGTCGACGGTATCAAAGGCAGCTGACAAATCAAGGAGCACCAACAGGGAGGAACACCCCCTGTCAGCCTCCCTGAGGAGGTCATCCTGCAGAGCGACCAGGGCAGTCTTGGTCTTGTGTTTTGTCTCTGTTAGGAGCAGTACAAAAATGTTACTTCATGTCCGTCACACAACTACTGAAATTTGCCTGGGATGGGTGCTAAGTGCAACAATACCGTACCTGGTGCTGGGGTAGGGTTTGCCCTTGTCACTCTTTGTTCCCACTTTCTGTTACAAGACAAGACACCGTGTAGTAACGACTGTCACACAACAAAACATTTGTTTCTCTCAGAATACTGTACCTGTTTTTTTTGAATTTTGACTTTTCAGAAGCAAAATATTGAAAAAGAATTTTTAAGCCCCCCAAAAGGGAAAAGGAAGCTAAACAAATTCAGTGTTTGTCACGGTACAAGACCGTGAGGTAACACTTGTCACGAGACAAGTTATGACGACCATGGGAACACTGAAATGGACAAAACCATGTGATCGCGACCAGCGCTGTCACGGTATAAAACTAGTCGCGGAACAAAGAAGGCCATGAAGTAACCGCCTTAGATGAAGAGGAATTGAAGGAACCTCCCCCCCATTTTTTAAAAGTAAGGTTTTTGTGATAAATTTCAGATTCTTGCCTGCAATGCATGGTCAGGATCAACTCTGATCCATTTAGTTACACGAATCAAAACCTGATCAAAGTTCCAGCAGACATTTCACAGTCAAATGGAAGGGCCTGGTATCTTCCATTACACATGGTGGGCTCGTTTTTACACATTGATAAACCACCTCCTTTAATGCAGAATGAGGAAGATGCCAACAAGGCACAGCATGAGCTGGGGTGAGGTAGGGCGAAGAAGATAATAACAAGCAAGTCACCATTTAGCGAGTTGAGCTGCTTAGCAGTTGCTTTGCATGGAAATCGAAAGATTGTGGATTAATAGCTGGCTTCCTTTTAATCTTTCACGTGAATGCCACCAGCATAGTCTTCATAATTATAATTAGGCAGACACTTTACCGGCTTGATGCATACAATCAGTGCTTTATAAAATAGCATTGCAAATCCAAAAATTCACTGATTGGAAGGCTTGTGTGCAATCCTATTATTCTTTAATTGAATTGATCCGGCTACCTAGTGTTAATGGAACATATGAAATTTACCCTACTAAGCTCTATTATGTTCATAGACACACCAGTGGAGCCAGTGATTTGCCAAAACCTGGAAGAGGATTAAGATTAGATCTTGTGGTCCTTGGACCATAGTCCCTGATCAGCATAATTAAGTGACAGTTGACATGCATGGCAGTCTAGAGATGTAAAATTTCCAGAATTTTTGAAGCTTGGAAAAAGCCCCATTCCTCCCCCCTTCTTAAGGAAAAAAAATCCAGAATTTTTTGGAAAAATAAACCTAGTGGTTGGAGGAGTAATTTTACATATCCCCAAACAGTGTGGACTTGGTTTATTTCCTTGGTAAAAAAAAAAAAGAAACATGAAGCCAACATGTGCCCATACATTATGAATTTGTTCTCAGCTGGTATAAAAGGGTTCAGCTCCCACTGCTTTTTATTTTTATTTTTGGTGAGCCTGTGATTTTTAAAAATTGGAAATCTGATACAATAAACTGCAAGGCAGCAATCCTTCTTGAGGGAACAAGGGTGTCAGTCCACATAAGCTCAGGAATCTGTCACAAGGAAAGGAGGTATTGATTACTGACTCCGTTACAGGAAGGTCTTGTGCGAGGCCTCTGTCAAAGGGGTGTGCACAATGTTTGTCCCTCAGATTTACAAAAGGACATATGAGGGCTGCAATCAGCCCTGAGATAAGCAAGCCCAGCTAATGTTAGGTAGTCCATCTGCCGTCTTTGTTGGTAGCAAGACACTGACTTTGGGTGTGTGAGTGGGGGAATTATTAAGAAGACATCGCCCCAGCTATACACCTTATTGAGAAGTAATTCTGACTGAGTTCACGTCTGACTGGACATACAACGCAAATTAAGAAACACAAGGAATATGTAGTGTTGAATCATCCAAACAGCTTCCTCAGACTGAGGAAGCTGTTTGGATGAGCAGCGAAACGTTTCTATCTCTCAAAAAAGAAGTCCAGTAGCCATGACTCAACTTTCAGATAAACTCACCTGGATGACTGAGAATCTTCACAGACATGTTGAATCATCTTTAGCTCAAGTTAAAAAATAATAATGGAACTTAATACAGTGGTACCTCTTAAGACAAATGCCTCTTAAGACAAAAAACTTGTAGGAAGAAAAACATTTCCAGGAATAGGCATGCTTTGCATGACAAATAATTCCCTTTGCAAGATGAAAAATTGTTCTGCATGTACGCGGGGGTGGGGGTGGAGTTATTTTTGTCTTTATTCTAGCCTCCAGAAAGGATTAATCCATTCCCAATGCATTCCTATGGGAAGCTCTGTTTCGTTAAGACCTTAATTTCATAAAACAAAGCGACCCATAGCCTCCAGAACATATTAATCCACTTTCAATGTATTCCTATGGGAAACCGGGTTTTGTAAGACAAATTTTTCTTAAATCAAATTGACCCATAGAATGAATTGAATTCGTTTTAAGAGGAACCTCTATATATCTGTTTACATTCTCCCAGCTGCTATACTACATAAGTTCTTTTTACCTGATGAACAGGTAAGAATAGATGTGCTGATTGCTGAAATATAATTATTTAATAGTTGGCAAAGAAATTGGGCCTCAGGGAAAAACAACAACAACTATTTCCCACAGTTTCAAACAGTGGCTTTTCTCCATAAAAAATCCCTTGGGTTGGACCTCAACCTTGTTCAGATGAAAAAAAGGGTAAATGCCAAAAACGGGGAAAAAACGTGCCAGAAAAAGCAAAGTGGCAACGAGGAATTGGTGCAGATCCTGCCTTTAGACGCAGCATGTCACCCATATTGTTAACCCAAAGGCCCACGATGCTAAAGCTGAACTGGTTTAATTTTGGTCTGGAGCTACATAGATGGGAGACCACTTGGGAATCAGATATACAGTGATACCTTGTATAAAGGAATTAATTCATTCCAAATGAAATTATGTTAAGCAAATTTTCCTTTATACAAATTTCCGATAGGAATGCATTGAAAACAGAGTGATCCCTAATCACGACCATTTTTATGTAGTACGGGTTCGCCCCATGGGCAATTCTGTTAAGCAAATGTCCCCCATCTCCAGAAATTTTATGTTGTACAGATTTTTATGTTATACAAACAGTTTGTTATACGAGGGTCCACTGTGCATTGCTTTGAGTCCCCTGATGGGGGAAAGAACTGGGCGGAAATGTTACAAGCAGTGCAGTCTCAAGAGAGCCTGCCACCAGTTGGGTTCCATCCCAGGCAAGCTTTTTGTACCCAAAGCCAGCCAGAAAACCCCATGAGCTTTCTCTCCATCCCTGGCCCAAAACGACCTCAACTAGCAATAAGAAACTAAATTACTACAATTTTTGCTCTTCTTGCTTGACATCCCACATTTGTTCCCCTGCCCTATTTGACGGCTGGGCTACTTCTGAGTAGCAAGTAAAAAAAACAACCACATTTGACTTCAGCCCCCCCCCCCAACAGGTGATTGGGGAGAGTCCAACCGTGAATGCCGATTGAATGCTTGCGGCCAAGAACAGTAAATAAAGTAAATAAATCTTGCATGGTTAAGGCGAAAGAAAAGGAACAGAAGAAAAAACCATCCTGGCAAGATGGGAAGGAAACAGATGATGGGCCATCAGCCTGAGTGGATCGGATGTAATGATAGGGGAAATGTCACAGAACTTTATGAGGTTATAAAAAGCACGAATGGCTGAGACTAGTTACTAAGCCATGCCTCTGGGATGTTAGACTAAAAGACATCTTCTTGGTCGGAAGAGACATAAGCAGCTGAATGGCGGGCATATGTTTTAGCAAAGCATTACAATGTCAGCGTGCAGGGTCACAGGGGTGAGTTCAGCTCTCAAGCATAGAAGTGAAGCCCCACCGGAACCCACATCTGAGGAAATTGTGCCGGGCATAATGCCTCGCATGAACAATAAAACACCTGGGAGAGGTGGCTCTGCGGTAGAATTAACGAAGTATGAAGACATTTCCCTGCATTTAGAGAAAAATGGAAATTTAATTTGAAACATCTGGAGCAAGGGCGGAGTAGCGGAACAGCCGAGTATTATGTTCATTTGCTTTATCAATAAGAAAGGAAATACGGAGGTCGGGTGCTACTCTTAATGGATGGGTGGAATGCTCAGTTACGCAAATACATTTCTGTCTTGGAAAATCATTTCTTTTTAAAAAATATTATTTATTTATTTATTTACACAATACAAAATACACATAAAATATTAACATAAGACTAAACAACAGTGCTCCCCTCCACCAGGGGGACCTTTTAATTGACATTATCCGTTATTATCCTCCCTTCCAGAACTGAATTGATTGTTACACTGGAAGTTTACCCTTATTTCTTATAAGCACATATTCAATAAATATACCCCATATATATCATAAAAACTATCTTATTAAAACTCTCCTTTCTTAATCTTTAAATGACACATCCAATTGTCTTTTAAGGCAACATTCCAAGCTTCGTTATACCATGTGTTCAAATCATTTCTGATGAAAAAAGAAACCGTTGGAAAATGTTTGCATGGATACACTGAAGGAAGGGGGGAGAAATCTGCACTGTTTCAAGACACTGAATAATTGCTTCTTTGGTTTGCTTCCCCCAGGATTCTGGGAGTTGTAGTCTTAAAAGGTAAGACTTTTCCCCCAGTAAGTTCAGTGGAATATGTAGCAGTACCGTTCAGACTCTTCCGGGAGAAATAAAAGGACAAAAATCATGACCTTCAATGCTTTTCCCCAGAGATATTAAACTTTGAAAGGAAGATGTCTTATCTCTCTTATTTTTCTTGTTCTAGAGTGAGGAGATTTTGGTTCAGATCCAAAAAATATCCTTGGAGGATATTACTATCACTGCACAAGAGTGCAGCGATGCTATTGCACAGCAGAGCACATCAATGTTCTACAAGACAATTCTAAAAATGAGGCGGACCAAACAAAATGTTATATCTTTGACAATTGACTCCAGATCAGCACAAAATTTGCCACAAATGTAGCAGGCATGCAGCTCTTGCTTTGTGCCAATATTGGGGATGACTGGACAAAGGACCTCTGCACTGTGATTTTTTTAAAAATAAAACTGTTTCCTCCATGTGTAGAAACAAGCAGCCTCAACATCTCCAGATTTAGAGCAGATCAAATGAATTGAAAAGATCTGTTTTGCTTATCTTGAAAGATAAGTTGGCTCCATGCCACTTCCTATCATTCTGCCTTGGTAATTGTTTGTGCTACTGAATTTGTTAGAGGGGTCATATAGCAAATGTTTGGGTCTGTGGATGACAGCTCTCCAGCAATAAGACAGTGAGGAGAGAGCAGGGCTGGCTTACGGTCATGGACCAGCTTGCGGCCCCTCATGGGCCACTACCTTCTGCTGTTCATCTTGGGTATCCTGGCCCTGGGATACTTCCCAGCTCCCATTCAAATTGCACATGGAGGGAGTGTGGCTGACCTATAGCATCAACATCTAGGAGGATCTTGCACTCCAGGGCCATGTTTGTAGTAAGACACACTCTTGCGCCAACTTGGGGCCTTTTTACACAACCCCTAAGATCCTCTGGTCCCTTAAATTCGGACCAGAGATCTTGAGGGTTCGTTGCTGTTCCTCCGTCCCCACCCACTCCACACTTCTTTGTTCTGTCTGCGTGAGGGGAGGGAGGAAAAAAAAAGCCTTAGACAGAGACAAAAGAATGCATTCTTACCTCCGGGTGCCGGTGGAGGTTGCTCCGACCTCCGTTTACTTCCTGGTTCCTCTTTAAGGGGCGGAGGCAAAAGAAAAACAACAGAAAGAAGCGAGGAGAGCTCAGGCACTCTCCGCATCAAATATTTTTCACCATCAAAAAGCAGGTACAAGAAAAGTGCGCTGGGTCGCGCTAAAGTGGGCGGGGTCACACTTAATTGTCTGCAAACTCCGGAGCTGGTGGGTAAACATTTTTAAGGTCCGGAGCTTGCAGCCATTTGCGGCGGAGCTTAGGGGTCGTGTATAAAGTCTATGCGAACACCTTTTCTGCCCAAGCGATCACTGAGCTTGGGTTCTACTTTCGCTTGGCAACTGCTCCACACAAGAGATGGAACAAAACATATTAAGAACTGCGAAAGTGAGCCAGAAGATACATCCCTTCTGGGATGTGCCCCAAGGAGGCCATTGTGAACGCATTGCTCCCAGAAGATCACAACTCCGGGGGCATCTTCCCTATGGCAGCTATGTCTGGTGCAGGCATCCATTCACTTGGTTGTAACTGGTTGGATGAGGAGAGAAAAGGAACACATCTTCCTGGCGTTTGGCGATTCTTCCCCTTTGTATTGGTACTTCTTGTCTAGATCAGCCTGCCCTTGCAAGGGACGCGAGTGGTGAGGGGTCTGCCTTTTTTCCTGAGCCATTTCAGTGACTGACAGACAGAGCATTGGAAAAGTAGTAACAGAGACCCCATGGCTGCCCTCCCAGGGAGAATATTAGTGGAAGGGAAACACCCACCGTGGATGGGCCATTGGCTCAAGGCACACCTGGTGGGTTTGTTGCACATTGGCAGCTCTGCCTAGCAAAACCTCCTACCTTCCCAAAAGCACCAATGCTTGCCATACACATGGTGGTGATGGTGGGTATGGATCCACACTGTGGGTGTGATGGGAGGGCAGCTAGGGATGGAGGCACCACTTCCTTACACCAGGGACTTTATGGGGGATTGACTTTGCTGGCCTTTCCCTCCAGGTTTGCTGCAGGTGGAAGGGCCTCCTCCTATCATGGAAGCACTAGGGGGCCTCCCCACAGAAGAATAATATAGAATCATAGAGTTGGAATAGACCCTGAGGGCCATTCAGTCTAACCCCCTGCCATGCAGGAACCCCCATCAAAGTACCCCCAACAGATGGCCATCCAGCCTCTGCTTAAAAACCTCCAAAGAAGGAGACTCCACCACCCTCCTTTGTGGCAGCATCTTCTACTGCCGGACACCTCTAATGGTCATGAAATTGTTTAAATTGAATCTCTTTTCCTGTAGTTTGAAGCCATTGCTGCATGCCTTTGGAATTATTGGCAGACATCCGTCAAGCTGTCCTGTCTGCCCCTGGTGAGATGCCCCTCAGTGTTGATGTCCCACCTGAGGCCTTGGCTGAGCCCAGACCATCTCCAGGGCAATGGGACAATCCAGGAAGCGATTGCCCCTTGGATTACCCCATGAGCAGATCAACTCCTTCAAGGATCTGCTGCTAAGAGGATTAGCCTGGGCAGCAATGCTGCTATATGTCATTACCCAGATCTAGTGAGAGCTATGGGTTGCCTAAGGAAGGCGTTGAGCAAAGGGCAGTTGAGGTGAAGGATAAAGGAATGTTTTTGGGGGAGTGTCCCCCAAGCCAGTAGTTCAAGGGAGAAGCTTCCCATTGCATCAGCAGTGAGACAGTGGGAGGGGGAGAGACCATGTGAAGATGGTCTGCAATGGCACCCACTTGGCCTGTGTCCTGCAGTCGGCACAGCCCTTGCCCCAGGATGTGGCTTCCCTTTGGGCAACCGGAAAGACCCCAGATATACAAGAATACTATTGGCTTCTTCCTGGAAGGCCACCACCACTCTGTGCAGGTGTTTGCACACACAGAAAGAGAAGATCCAGTACATGGCAGCTGCAATGGAGTGTCCCCACATTCCTGTGGAGGTGGGTTGTAAGAAACTGGACGTGCATGTGACGCAGGTCGTGCATGTGGAAAGGGATAGGACCTCGGGGTGTACGGAGGTGGTCCAGCTTCTTTGTGATGTGCTTTGCTAGCTCTACAGTTATCGTGCCCATGGGGTGTGGGCAGAGTCAAAGAGGTCCTCTGGCTGGCATCCAATAGCACGGAGCCCTTCAGTCCTCTAGCATTCCACCTGTCAAAGGTTGTAGTCTTATTTGGTGGATGAGGAGAAAAACACAGCCCAGTATTTAAAGGGAAGGCAAGAAAAGAACTGTCAGCCTATGTATATATTCTATCCCTGAAGTCTACAACACAAAGGACCAACAAGTAAAATAAAATTGAAATTCAAAAATTAAAAGGTGAGGGTGGAAAGCGTTGGGTTCATCCTAATTGTCCTTCTTGTGAAGAGGGGCATTGTGTCTTCAGCACCCTTTAAAGCAGGCTGGAGAGGTGGGTCATGTTTCTTACAATGGCCAGTCCTGCTGTTAATTAAACACAAGGAAAGCAGGTGCCTTGAACAGCTCTTCCACATTAATCGGTAGGTATCAAAAGCTTTGTGTAATTTTGGCTACATTATCTCCACCAGCAATTTCCTTTTAAAAAATGAAAACAAAAAAGCGATTAGGTACTTTATCTTGCCCACCTTCATCTCATTTTTTTCTGGGACCTTTCCCCAACCATTTTGCTTCAGCAAAACCAGCCTTGAAGATATTCTATGTATTGATGATTAACGGCATGAGGTGCTCCTCATAATTTTGCTAGACACATTTTTGTTTGCAAGCTCTGTACTTTTAACTTTTCCCACACGATGACAAATATGACGACAAATTGTTAAATGATTTACGCCTCATTTATATTACTTCTATTTGAATTTATTTCATTTTACGGGGGGAGGGGCGCCTTTCCACAGGTACGCAGTATTGCAAGCACTGCTTTTGTATTCTCTGTCAGTGGCGATGCTGGTGATTTCATCATCCTTTCTGATATCAGTGGAGATGCTTCAAATTTTATTTCTGTTGTCTGTCAGTACAAATCCCAAATAATTTCACTGCTGTCAGAAACATTATTGTCATGAGAAGCTTTTGTGTGAAGTAAGAAATGGTCCTGTTCGTTGTTGCGAATTCAGATTCTATGCTTAGCTCTTTCGAAGCATGTCAGGGCGTCTTGGGCGACCTATAAAAGCTACAGACAAAAATGATGACCTCGCTGCCTCTCCTACAAGCAACCTTTGATAACTGAATTTGATTATGAGACTGGTCAATGCCACAGGCACGGACTCCAACACAGATCTCTTCCTTAGCAGGCTCCTAGAATCTGTTGCCTTAATCAGAATTGCTGGCGGAGCAGGGATGATTTAAACCACAACCCTCCATGCCAAACAGTCCCATGCAAGTAGGACCATGTGGAGATGGAGTCTCACAGGGCAGTCTTGACCATGCCTCAGAAAGTACTTTAAGGGAGTGCCCTGCAGTGATCGGCACATGATAGCAAAGCAGAAGCACTTACAGAGGGTGACAGGAACATTACTTTCTTTTAGGCTACTATAAAAATAACAAAACATTGCTAATATTTCGGGGGCAAAGCCCTCTTCCTCAGAGCAGTACCAATAGGTAATAACGTGGCAAAAGATGGATTTTCCAGATTTTATCCCAACCCTCAAATGAAATGCATGGGCCTACTACACCAACCCCCCTCCCGTCACTGACAAATCAGGGACTTTTGGTCTCGGCAAGTCACATTGAGGAGAGGTGTGAATGTGTGTACGTGAGATGAGAGCCTGAGATGAGAGCCGTGACATGTCTTTGGAAGGACTGGGACAATAAAAACACCTCCCTCCCTTCACTTCCGAGGCAGCCCAAGAACATCCAAGCTCCGTGCCTGAAGTAAACTGCCTGGCTTTTTTCCATCTTGCCATGGACTCTACACCTAAGAAATAATTCCTTGCAAATCCATCTTTTGCCATGATATTACCTATTGGTACTGCTCTGAGGAAGAGGGCTTTGCCCCTGAAATATTAGCAATGTTTTGTTATTTTTATAGTAGCCTAAAGGTATCACCTGTTCCACTTTTGTATTTGTCTTTTGTGATGGCTACAATGGCTCCTGGAATTGTTTTACTTTCTTTTGTGACTGGGGGGCATAGTCACAGATAACCTGTCCTTAGAAGAAGAAATATCTCAAGAGCTGAAAACCTCTTAGAATCACACCAGAAGCTTTTCTTATTCCATGCTCTCTGCAAATCTGCATTGTTTATTTTGTGACTGAGCACATTTGGAATATGCCTCCACCAGTATCATTATTTATTGTTGTTAGGGTTGACACATGCCAGTTTAGCTCTTCTTAGGTGTCAGATGACTGCTATGTGAATGGCAGAGTAGGTTACATCACAGTTGCAGGTTGGAACTCTCTGTACATGTTTATTTCAGTGTTGGCTAGTGATTATGTATGGTTGCACACAGTTGTGTGTGTGTTTTGGTATTTTTACCCCGTCTTTCGCTTTGGAAAAGGACCCAAAGGTGGCTTACAGTAAGGAGAATCTATATAATCATTTACAATTAGGACACAATCAGTTTGAGAAACAGGGAATTGAGGGGTTTCTTGCAGTTGGTCAGAAGTTAAATATATGTCAAATGCACGCAATAGCTGCTAAAAATGACTGCCATCTTAGGCTGCATCAGTACAAGCATCTCTGCTCCAGGGATGAAAAGGTAATAATAATTCCACTGTTGGGTCAGGCTGGACACTGTATTTTAGAACACCGACAGCCCTGGATAATGGGCAAAAAGGTGTAACCAGGATGGTGCGCTGTCCGGAAACAAAAGCCCTCTGAGAAATGGTTGGAAAAACTGAATGCATCTTGCCTGCAGCAGAGAAGATGAAGAAGAGACAGGATCGCTGTTTTCAATTATCCGAATCACCTTCAGGAAGGTTTTGGTGGATCCCCAGGGTCAGTTTGTGATGCAGTGCAAGTCTCTGTTTACACAGGAAGACAATTTCAGGATAGCGTGGTGAAGATTTGGTGGCACAGCTATTTTGAGGCCATTATCTATGAAAAATGCTCCTGGCTTGAACTCAATGGAGAGAACTTTTGATGACACAGGTACTTTTTATGATTTCTTTTTAGATGGCGGGGATTTCAACAGAAAACAATTTCATTTAAATGCAGCTAAAATGATGTTTAGTGCAAGTTGCTAACATATAAACACACGCACACACCTTGCAGTATGGAGCTGAATAGCAGGACTGCTGAAACTACAAATGGTGCTAAAAGTTTGTCTTGAAAACCACCATCAAGACCACCCCTTCTTTGCAAACTAACACTCCAAGTTTCTGTTATAAAAGTCAAATCCTAGTTTTTACTGTGAGCTTGTCCAGTGTTCATGGATCTGGTGGTATCTAAATGTTTATCAGTGCCCAATGACAAGCAATTTGTGAACTCAAATTTAAGTTTTCTGGTTGAAAAATAATTCAGAAACAGGAGGAGAAAGATGTGTCATTACCAGGAAAATATTCATACATTTCTAGGGCAACTGGATTGTCCAACACAGAGTTGAACAGAAGGTGGCTTTTATACTAGGGCCTTTCATCACTATTAAGAGGAAGGAACAACATGGCAGCTTAAAGTGGCACTCATTGGTTACATTTTGATTAAAAGTTGGTTGTGACTAACCTTATAGTCACAAATTTATTTTATGTGTATTCCAAATTTTGTCTAGTGACAGCAACAATCTTGTTCCTTCCACATCTCCACCTACTGTCCCTTGAATAAATAGCTTATCCTTTGGCTCTTTCTTTCAAAGTAGCTGCTGATCCTACTTGTTTGCATAGCTACGGGATTTCTCATGTGGAGTAGTCTCTTCTTCTTCTTCTTCTTCTTCTTCTTCTTCTTCTTCTTCTTCTTCTTCTTCTTCTTCTTCTTCTTCTTCTTCTCCTCCTCCTCCTCCTCCTCCTCCTCCTCCTCCTCCTCCTCCTCTTTCGTTTGCTGCTAGAATCACTGGTTTTGTCCCATTCCTTTCTTTGAGCATGAGTGGAAATTCTCAGGGGTCAAGGAGAAACAGCAGCTCAGATAGGTTGTCCAGGCAAATAGTGTTCTCAGACAATTTTTTTTTTAAAAAAATACAAAATAAAACACCCAAATTAGGTTTGGAAAAAGAGAAAAAAGGAACAGAAACCCATTTTTTTGGCAAGAACTTTGGATTTGTCGTGAAATTGACATAGCAACACATCCCCATTGCACAGAAGAAATAGCACCTAAAGGGGTAGCAATCAAAAGACCTCACTGGAAGTGCAAGTAAGCCTCATGGAAGGCTCACAGAGGCTCCCATGTCTGTGGTGATGCCACAGCAGACTGCTTGGGTGATACCTGGCCAAACTGGAGGTGTCACATTTGTTTCTTTTGTGTTCAATAGCAGGCCTCATGTGAGGACACACACACATTTCCTTCTGATTATGTTCCCCCCCCCATCAGAATGGCAAGAATGGCTTCTTTTAAGAGCGGACAAATAACCCTGCACTTTCCAAATGCTGAATGCCATTTTGTATCCCGTATTTTGTATCCTGTATGTGATATTTCTTGCTGGCTTTCTAAGTTACATGATGTTGCCCAGCCTAACCTCACAATGCTGTGTTGGGCAATCCAATCTGATCTGTTTGTTCATTTGTCTTATTTGGTTGCTCGGCTGTACTATTTAATATGTTTTAGCTTTTCCTTGAGTCAGTATCACAAGGGGGGTTGCCTTATTAAAGTTTTCCCTACACCACAGTAACTGGTTTGCTCCGCTGTGCTTCAGTGAAAGGGCTTAGTTTGTTGTTCTCCTCTCCCAACCTGCCCAAACTCTGCTCCTCTCTATCTGCAGACCATTGTTCTTTTGCTCCATTTCTTCCTAAATTGTACCCCCACAACAATGCATTCTGCTTAATTAGTAATGCAAGTCATTTCCTGCCGCTCAGGCAAATGCTATGAATGCCCTGACCAACTTCTGTGTAGCATATGCTTCCTGGGCTGCTTCTGGAATCCTTTTTAAATTTTTATTAAAAAACACACACACACACACACACACACACACACACACACACACACACACACACACACACACACACACACACACACACACACACACACGTGCATATAACACACACACACACATACACATCCACGTGCATATATAATATACACACACACACACGTGCATATAACACACACACACGTGCATATAACACACACACACACATCCACATCCACGTGCATATATAATACACACACACACACACACACACACACACACACACACACACACACACACACACACACACACAAGTGGTACCTTGACTCACAGTTGCTTCCTCAATCAAATAATCCGAGTTACGAACACTGCTCTCTGCTCTGCATGACAGCTGACTTGGAGAGGTCCGACCTGTCAACTCACCTGTTGTGCAGAGCGGAGAGCAAGCAACAAGAAAGAGGAGGTAGCCATCACACTTCAGGCTGCCCGAAGTGGCACCATTCCCAGGGAACGATGCCACTTCGGGCAGCCCAGGAAGTTTGGAAGGGAAGCGTTTACCTCCTGCTGGGAAGCCTTCAACTGCTTTCCGCTTTCCCGCCACACGTATGACTTTGACAAGTCCGTCTATACTTTGTTATACTATTCCTCTATATGTAATTCATATTTAGATTTCCAGTTCCTAGCTATTATCAATCTAGCCTCTCTATATTGAATTGGTAATCAATTCTATGGTTTTAAAATCATAATCCATCTTAACAAATATTGATAACAAAGCAATTTCTGGGTTGAACTCTATATTCCTTTCAAATATACCACTTAGTTCTTTAAAAACCGATTTCCAAAAAAATTTGTACTTTTTCACACCCCCGCCACATATGAAAATATGCACCAACTTCCTTATCACATTTACAGTAAACATTTGGATGAGTAACTACTGGTGGTGTTAGAATCCATCATAAACTGGAATCTCTATGGCTCCTCTTGTCAGCCCTATCCCTGCTGGAAATGACATGTGCTACAGAAACAACAGGATAGTCCCTCTGTGAATTGGACATGGCATACAAGGTTATTCTTAGGACTGCTTCAGATGGAGGCAACCCAAAGTGCCTCACTCCCACAGAAGCTGTGTGTCATTCTCTGCCAATGTAGGCGAGCTGGGAAGCTGCCATTTAAAATGGTTATATATTACAAGGTTTGGGTGTGTGTATGTGTTATGGGATGGGGGTGGGGAGTAATGGGCCATCAAACAAAGTCACGTTAAAAAGTAACATACCGGCGAATAGTGACATAAATGGGGAGGGTAGCATAGTTACTCTCACCCTACTTCTTAAGGGTATTTTTAGAGATACTTTGAATGAAAGTAAGTCATAACTAGAGTAGGCTTATCAGGGGCCATTGGGTGAGTTTGATGTGGGACCCATTTGTTTGTCTATCAGTCCAGAGTATCTGCAAGGCTCTCCTCCAGAAATACCTGTACATTTACATGAATCATTCCCCACCCACCCACCCACCCCCATCAGCTTTCTTTACTGTCCAGCTTCTGGACCCATACATGGTGACCAGAAATGCTCCACTGTATTATCTACAGGGATATCTGTTTTCTCTCATTTGGAGCTGTTACTCATAGGATTCTCAGACCAACCAGAAGAGGCAACCTTGCATTACTTATTGCTAGGCAAGAACAAAGTTTGGACCAGACAAATTGCTATATACATTAATTTATTGTTACAGAGGCGCAGGTCATAGTTCCCAACTGGGTTCTTTGTTGTGCACCCTAAGGATGAGGGTGTTTACCCTTAGGTGGTTAGACTCTACGGAGGATGATCAAATACCATGTAAAGCTCCTTGTTTTGCCATCTTGTGATTTGTTATATCACCTCTTATTATACCACCTGCAGTTTTAGCTTTGTATAATTTAACTAGGCACATATATATCTTTTAATCATATGTATTAACTGTTTATGTATATTAATTTTTGTTTGTCTGTCTGATGCTAATAAAAGGTTCCAATAACCAATAAATGCAAGAGCATGGATGATTTTGGTCTCCAGTGACACCTTACACTTGAGGATTTTCTCTAATTCCTCCATTGCTGTCCTTCTTAGCCTCAGCTTTTGTCTGATTTCTTTGCTGCGGTCCCCATGAGGGTTGAAATGAACCAAAGTATGGTATGGTATATCTTGGACTATTTCAATGTCTCCATTGTGAATCTTAAAGTTGTGTAGTTCTTCTTTAGCCTTGATTTTTGTCTTCTTCATGTTCAACTGCAGCTCTGCTTGGGCACTTTGTTTTTTCCACTTCCCCTAGCAGAGATTTCAAGTTTGTGCTGCTTTTCCTGCCAGGACTCCCACAAGTCATTTGTCATTGGCAATCTAGGCTTGGAATTCTGGGAGTTGTGGTCCAAAACATCTGGAGTGCCGAAAGTTCACCATCACTGATCTAGACCCATCCAGGCTGGGATAACAGGGTGGTCCTGCACCACCTTTACTCCTGGACTGCACCCTTGGTGTGAGGTTCTTCAAGTTTTGTTCAGCTGGGCTCAATGCACAGAGACCAAGGCCTCAAAATAATTTTGCTGCAGCATCTCTACAGAGGTGCCCTGAACTAGTTTTCAAGTGCAAATGAAATGTTTGATGGCATCATAGGCTGTCCTTCCATGTTCACTGAAGGCTTCATGGAGCTGATTGTAAACAAAATGGCCAAACACTGCCTTCATGAGGCTGAATTTTTGCACTAGTTGTGATGAATCTGAACACTGATTGAATTCATGGTAACAAAAAATGTGTAATGTTGAAAATGCCTTTGAACAACCAATCTGGATGTGTATTCCTGGTATGAAGATATTGGAGAGATCTCAGGGTGCCAATCAATCTCTCAGGAGCAATATACTATATGCGGTCCAATGCAGTGAGGAGTGTGCAGCCCTCTATACTGGAGAAACTAAACAGCCATTAAACAGAAGGATAGCCCAACATAGGAGGGATAACAGCTCTGGACCAGAATCAGTGGTACACCTCCACTTAAAGGATAAAGGGCACTCATTCAAAGATGAGGATGTCCACATATTAAACAGAGAAGAGAGGTGGCTTTGAGAGAGGGGTCAAGGGAAGCCATTCATTTGGGTAGAGATGGGCATGAAACAGCAAATATACATTTCATTTTTTTATTTCATTTTTCGTTTGGGGAGGGGGATTCTTTTTGTATGAAATGATTTTTTTTTAAAAAATCATTTTGGTTTTCATTGTTTTGTTTAGTACAAATTTTTTTTGCCACCGCAAGCACCGATCAGCTGGTGCGCGGGGTTTCGGGTGGCAAAAAAAGTTTACAAATCCTGTGCTTTCCCCCACCCCATCTGGGAGAAAGCAGGGGATTTTTCAACTTTTTAATTTTTTGAAAATGGTCGGGTGGGCAGTTCAGTGCAAGAGCCCGGAACTGCCCACCTGACCATTTTCAGAGGGCTCCTGCTGAGCTGTCATCAGCTGGGCCCCTTGAAAAATGGCCCAATGCGCACCGAGGGATCCCCTGGTGCCAGCTGGGCCACGTTTGCCCACCCGACCATTTTCATACCCTTGTGGATCTACAATATCTTTTTGTTCCATTTGTCTGTGTAGATATAGAGATTCTGTGGTGTGCAATGGAGGGGAGGAGGAGGAGGAGGCAGTTCGCCCGTGCATCCTTTGGTTTCTCATCCTCGCCTCCATTGCCTGCCACAGCCAGCCTGGGCTCCCTTTGGCAAGCCCCATGACTTGACCTGTGCATTTCATGGGCTTGGAAAAGTGGGAGGTTGAGTGGGCAAGGGAAGAAAGGAGCCATCAGCCCGGGCTCACAGCCATCAGCCTCCACGGCCACTACTCGCCCCTCACTGCTGGGTCAGGACTGCTGGCTTTCTGTCACAATCTCCCTCCCTCCCTGCTGCCCCATGAGAGCTCTGTTCCCCACTGTCTTAGTTGTTTGTCTCTTGTCCAAGAACCCGGCCCTCAAGGTAGGGAGTTATTTTTGCCCCTCCTGTTATTGCTTTTTATTGCCTGATGGGGATGGGACACACACACACACACACACACACACACACACACACAGAGAGAGGGAGAGAGGAGGAGAGAGAGAGAGAGAGAGAGAGAGAGAGAGAGAGAGAGAGAGAGAGAGCACTGTGCAGCCTTTCCCAACGTACAGCCCCAGGAACTCTCCACCTCAAGGCTTGCTTTCCATTTGGGACATATTTACTACAGTTGCTTTTATGTCCAACAGATGGCGAAGGTGCGACATCTTTATAATATATGTATATAAAACCACACACATATGTGAATGCAATGTTCTGTCCAAATTTCAAATTACACACACACACACACACACACACACACACACACACACACACACACACACACACACACACACACACACATTGTGCTGCACCGTAATCTCAAGAGAAGATTGAGAGGGAGAGGGCATCCAGAAGTGGGAATCCATTTGCCCCAGTTGTGATCTTCCATTGCTGCTTTTCTGTTGCTGCTGCGGCGGCGGCTGCTCCTTCCCATGCCCCTTTCGTTAAACCTATGGAGATTTATCTTCTTTCTGATTCCCTTCTCCATATGTTTTAGAGCTCAGTTGCTGACTGTGAACAGATAATCCAGCATCTCATGGGTGTGTGTGTGTGTGTGTGGGGTTTGTAGTGGTGGGGAAAGAGGCATGCATCAGTGGAACCTAGCTATTGAGCGGACTGTTCCGGCCTCGGTGGCTGCTTGCAGCCTACAGGCCCCGTTGTTTTGCCAGTATTGGAAATCATTTCCCATAGGATGGATGGGAAACAGCCAAGCCAGTGAGCTGAGGAAAAGTGGATTTAGCAAATTCAATACAGAGTCTTGCAGGCAGTGTGAGAAGTTTCATGGTCATAGAAGGTCGGCATGTATTTATTTTTGCTTATCCTTGACAAATAGCATGAGGGCCTGTCAGGTCAAAGAGTCTGGTGCTTGTACAATCATCCTCCAAACAGAACTTTATAGCCTTCATATCTGTTGGTGAGAAGAAGAAGAAAACAGATGCCTGTGTCCATCACAGCTGATATCAGATAATTGTTTCCCAATCATATGACAATCAAGGTGCAAGTCTTTTTTTTCAGTGTTGCAATAATTCCAGGGAAGATCATTTTGCCTAATTCTAATTTTATCCATCTATATTGCTTCCATGTTCCACAAACACAAAAACAGTTTAAATATTGAAAATATCCAAAGGTCTCACAGCTTAAATAGAAATCCACCCTTGCAACTTGTGAGGTGCGATTGCCTTCAAATTCCTCACAACTATGAGAAGTTGCAAACAAAAGTACTGTATGTTAAAAAAAACACAACCCACCAAAATGTTAAGCTGCAGGCAGATTCTTAAATCAGATTATAATTATGTTTCAAAATGACTGTAGTTTATGTTCTTATAATACAAAAGCTAAAAAGAAACCTCGAAAGAGCCGAGAATACATTTCTAAAATGCATCATTATACAATTAAAAAGTGTTACAGCAGGCATGTCCAAACTTTGGACCTCCAGATGTTTTGGACCACAACTCCCACAGTCTTTTGTCATTGGCAATCTAAGCTTAGAATTCTGGGAGTTGAGGTCCAAAACATCAGGAGGACCAAAGTTTGGACATGCCTGCGTTACAGCTAGAGATGGGCACAAACAGGAAAAATGAGGTTTTTTGATGGTTTGTAGTTCGTGGCTATGCATGAACCACAAATCATGAATGATCACAACCCCCCCCCCCAACAAACGGGTTTGATATTTATTTTTCGGGTTTGCCCTGAGGGGGACTGTGCCCCTGCCCTCCCTCTCCCCATGCCCCCATCACCTCCCTACCTTGTCTTGAGGCTGCCTCTACCTCTGCTTCCGCCACCACCATCTTGCATGGACGCCAGGGCTGCTGCCTGGCGGGCTGAGCAGTGGGCACATGCGCAGGGCCAGCCGCCTGGGCTTCCATGCCAAGAGGACAGACTCAAGACGTCAGATCCAGGCTGTTCTTAATAAGCAACATAAGCCAGGAAGTTGAAGAATGCTTTGAGTTGCCTATGCATGAGGCCTTGAGGAGAAAGAGCACAGGAGAGAACACAAAGGAAAGGACGCAAGTAGTTCACATTTATTTCCCACCCACTCACAAGGGTTAATGGCTGCTGATAGAGACAATTTGCAAGCAACTCGCAAAACAACACCCTGTGCTTTCAGGTCTGAAATGTAGTCGGCCCCGTCTTTTCAAAATGAGCTCTTTTGCCTGAGAATATTCAGTTTTTTATGCAAACAACCCAACCCAAAAGTATTTGCAGAAGCACTGCTATTTTTCTTGCTCCCCCTTTCCTTAAAAAAATGTTTACTTGAAAGATATTTGGAACAAACCTTCCAGCACTTATTTGTTTGCAAACTGTGAGAATTTTTATCCCGTCAGAGGATGCTACCCTGCCTACAAATGCCATGGCAGTCTGCTGTTTCTCTCCCCACCCTCAAAACTGTGCTTCTTGAGGTCATAGCTACTTTGGACCAAAGGCTCTCCTCTTAATGACTCCAATTGGTGGACTGGAGTCGCACCCCCCTCCAACATCTATGGATTTCTATTAATTGGACAGAGTTTTAATTAGTCTTGTTTGAAGAGGACGCTCGAGCAAAGTGAAATATGTCATTTCTGTTGTGGCATAATTAAAAACAATGCAGTCATGCACCGCCGTATTACCCATTTTTGTCTTTTGTTTTAATCATCATCCTTAGAGCCCGGCGTCACGTGGCATAAACTAATACCATTTAATTCCTGTCACTCCAGCAAATTAGCAGAAACACAACAATTACTGTAATGCTTTCTAGTAGTAATAAACGTCAGGTTTAAAGTATACATGGCATTAGAATATCAGTGTTTCTGTTTTCAACATCATGCCTCATTCCCTGAATGGAGTTGGAATATGCACGTGCGCACGCACGCACACACACCCCCCCACACACACCCACACACCCACCCACCCACACACACACACAGAGGACAAAAATGACTGCATGAATGGGCAGAATAAAGCTGCAAGCACAATCCATGTCTTCTTCTTGGAATGCTGGTGCTGATGAGTTTTTGAGGCGTCAACACTACTCAGTGGAAAGCTTAGACCGGTCCTGCTGTACAGTCTTCCTCACTCTCGGAATCTCAGGGGACTCTCCCACTTTTCCCACCCTTGACTTCCAGCTTTTCCTCACAAGCAGCCTGGAAAAAGGGGAAAGTCAGAGTCCTCTTTCCCCACACGATGATGAGTCAGGAATCGTTGAGTTGGCTGTACTTTGGCTTGGATTGCCCTAAATGCTTAGAGCAGGGGGAGCGGAGAGGCGCCTGTTGATTGTGGCTTGAGTGAAGCACCCGGGGCATGTATTTGAGGCGTGGCAATGGCCAGAGTGCCAGATCGATGGCTTGGCAAGTGGTGAGGGGGACCTTTTTGTTCGATGAGGTAGATTGGGACGCTTGACATCCTTGAAGACAGCAAAGAAGCATTGAGAAGCCAAATTCCTGGAAAATCAGCAATGGGCTCGAGGCTGGCATCAACAGGGCCAAAATCAATGCCAGCTAGTGGAGCTGTACAAAATTTCCAGAAGGATGGGCAGCAGAACCATCTCCCAGGGAAAGTCTAGGTGGATGAGGGATTCCGTAGAGGGACAACAGCCTTTTTCTAGCCTCAAGTGGTGGTCCTGGACAGTAAGCTGAAGGGATCTGCTCCGCTACAAATTTGTCTCCATATGGAAGATGGAGGAATAGATTCTGACAACCCTCTTGGATCCCTAAATTAAACATTGGGTATTAAAGAGTAACAAGGAAGGAGGTGCAAAGCCAACGAACTTTCCATGACATGGAAGAGCGCCAGAAGTAGCAGTCTAGTGAAGAATGCCTCCTTTTGTCTTCATCTTGTGCCCTGCCAGGGGTGAACCATATTGACCCTACCCCTTGAATTTGTGCTAGAGGGCCCCAGCAGTTCCCATTTCGAACCTATGGGGCCTAACATAGTAAAAAGTGTCTGCTACCCCTACAAGTAGTCTTGTCTTAGGTGCCGGTTTTTACAATTTTGATTACAGTGTGTGCTATGCTGGTGCCCCACCGGAGGCCTCCCATTACTCATTTTACCGACCTCGGAAGGATGTTTATACCTCAACCGGGGATTGAACCCAGGTAGTACCCTGCAGTACATTGTGGTGGTGAACCCCTGCCTGGCCCACCTATGCGAATGCTTGAACTTGAGACAGAGAGGGGTTTCTTCATTTCAGCCCAGGGAATAAAGCTTAGACTAAGGTGTCAAAGTGTTGCAAAGTTAGGTCAGCCCTGTTGACAGAGCCCATTAGTTTTTGCCAATCCATATTGTTTTGGTTCACAGTGACCTGTAGACTTGTCATGAAGACGGCCACTGGGGCTGCTAACAAATCATAAATAATAAATGGCGACATTCATTCCCACCAGTGGCAGAGATGCTTCCGTTGTTGGTAACTGTGTCTTCTTGGTGCATATAGTTTGCTCCTCGTCAATTCACAGTTCAGCCGGATTAGGTATCTTACCCTTCGACTATCACAAACCCATGCCTAAATGTATCTAGTGGGTGACTTTGGGGATGAGCAAATTTTCAGGGTATCTTTGAACAGAAGGTAGCTGGAAATTCCTCTCCACCTCGAAAACCTTAGAAAGCAAAAAAGAGAACACCTCAGCTATCTCATATTTAATAATAAAAGGGACACTCTAAAAGCCCACCTACCTCTTAGAGATCAGTGGGAAGGTGTCCTCTCCCTCCACTGCTTTATCAAAATCACTGGGCTAAATAGTTTGGCCTAGCATTCATTTAGATGCTCTGATGGCTATTTAGAACCTGATTTTTCAAACATTTAGTAAGGCAATATTTTTTACCACTCTTCTTCTCTTCTCCCCCTTGTTTTATCAATCTCCTGCCATTTTTATCTTCATTTTATCTTCATTTTAGTTTTGTTGTTGTTGATTTATGCCTACTTTATTTTATTATGCACCTTGTATTTTGGTTTTTAAAATGTATTTCTTTGTTAATTGTCATGTTATCACATGTTGTAAACCGCCCAGAGTAGCCCTAGATCTAAATGGGCGGTATAAAAGTCAAATAAATAAATAAATAAATAAATAAATATGAAACATGAAGGCCAGCAGTCACCACTGTGGACTCAAAATAACATGTAACCTCTAATGAGCTCCTCTGAGCTCATCACCCCAGTTCTGGCTCACCTGCATTGGCTACCCGTTGCGTCCCGAATAAGATTCAAGGTCCTGGTTTTAATTTATAAAACCCTTCATGGCCTGGGACCTGAATACCTGGCAGAGCGAATCCCCCAGCGGTTAACTTCGGCCCGACCAACTAGAATGTTGCGGGTGCACTCACTGCGGGTAGCTACGCCCAGGGAGGCTCGGAAGACGGTCACCCATGCCCGAGCCTTCTCTGTGGCTGCCCCTACACTATGGAATCATCTCCCGCCTGAGTTGCGCCTTGCACAGTCCCTGCCAGCCTTCAAAAAAGCTTTAAAGACCTTGCTTTTTCGGGAGGCATTAGGTGACAGTTAATTTTAATTTTTTTTTGTCCGCCATCTGCCTTTCTGCCTTTTCTTTTGTATTAGTGATTTTTATGTGAATTGTTTATTGATTTTAAGTGTTGTTCATAATTTTGTGTATTGTTTGTTCTCCTTTGTTGTAAACCGCCAGGAGTTCCAGCTCAAATAATAAATAAATAAATAAATAAATCTTATTCTACTACACAATAAGGCCCACCTTCACTCAGTCCTTATATTGGTCTACCAAGAGATAGAAAGAGTGCTGCGGCCTCTTGAAAACTGACAAATGTATCGTGACACAAACTTTTGTTTACTGCTTATTTTGTCAGAGGCATAAAGTGTTATCCTCAGTATGCAAACCCCCACAATGCAATGCCTCCATAACTCCTGTGCTGAATTTCACAGCACCGCTGGCGTAGGCTGATAACTAAATTGTCACGATGGCTTTATTGTGATGTTTATAATTACAGCAAATCAGCAAAGCAATCCAGAACTCAATTCTATGTTCACAACACCATTGTGGAGGAGGGGGAAAAATAAGGCGGAGGGGGCTTTCTTTGAAGACCATGTGATGCAGAGTAGGTGCCAATCCTGCCTGACCAAAAGCCATCTGTGACTCAGAGACTTGTAGATCCTGGAAACTTCTAGCAGCACATTTTAAAAATGCTCTCTCTTTCAACAGAACACTGGCCAGTTGTCTTTTTTTACCGATGAATGAACAATGAAAAAGAGTAGCCCATGATTCTGATTAGCAAAAGCTGGCAGGGTAGCTCAGTGGTTTAGTTACCCACTGGCTACGAGTTTGATTCCCCAGGGTGTCTCCTGGGAGAACAGCCAGCCTGTGTGGCCTTGGGCAAGCTGCACAGTCCCAGAATTGCTCCCAGAATTAGGAAAGGGTAAGCCACCTCTGAGTACGAGCCCCGTGGCGCAGTGGTTAAATGCGTGTACTGCAGGTAAAACTGTGCTCACAACCTGGTAGCAGGCTCATGGTTGACTCAGCCTTCCATCCTTCCGAGATCGGTAAAATGAGTACCCAGCATGCTGGGGGGCAATGTGTAGCCTGCATAATTAAAAACTGTAAACCGCCCAGAGACTACTTGAAGTGGTATGAGGCGGTATATAAGCAGAACACTTTGCTTTTTGCTTTTACTCTCTACCTAGAAAACGCTGGAAAGGGTAGCCATAAGTCAGAATTATCTTGATGCAACATGATTATTATTATTATATTAATTCCTCACTGGATATAACCATTTGCCAAGGCCTGAATGGGCAGTCTTGCACCAAACGGGCTGTGGAGTAAAATGGCATTGCTTCTGTGTGTACAGCCTTCTAGCCCTTGCTGTGCTCCAGCTCCCATCATCCCCTGCCCATCAGGATGATTGTAAGGATGGTTGGGAATCGTAATTCTTCCACTCCTGGAGGGACACAGTTAATACCGCATCAGGCCCCAGCATTGATTAGGAAGCTGGGAGCTGACAGTTCAGCAGGCAAGATATTCTCCTCTTAATGACGAGGGGAAACCAATATTATCTGGAAAAGGATGTTCAGTCAGTGTCATACTGGAAAAAGAGGCATTGGGTCAATATTGTTTTCTTTCTTTAGAAAGCTTTTACTTGGTTCTTCAGCTGAATGGGCTCCAGAGTGAATTACAGATGAGGAAGGGGGGGGGAGAGACAGCCCCTTCTTATGATTTACAAGTTGCAACCAAAGTATATGTGACAAAACAAACAAAGGATGAGAAAGATAGAAGGAACTCCAGTGAGCATTTGGTTCAGGCCACTGAGCAGATAAATCCTTAGGAAGGGGCTGTGATTATAAAGTTTCAGTTCACACACACACACACACACACACACACACACACACACACACAGAGAGAGAGAGAGAGAGAGAGAGAGAGAGAGAGAGAGAGAGAGAGAGAGAGAGGGGGGGGGAGGTATGGGAGCTACACCACTGGAAGAGGCAGAAAGGCAGATAGGCAGTGAAGGCAGAGTTCCAGAGGTGATCATAGAGGAGGAGGAGGAGGAGGAGGAGGAGGAGGAGGAGGAGGAGGAGGAGGAGGAGGAGGAGGAGGAGGAGGAGGAGGAAGGGTCCGATAGAGAATGTGGTTGAAGTTTACCAAGCAGAGGTAAAAGATGAAGAATCCCCAGTATGTTCCTTGGAATAGGATTATATAATCAAGGAAGATCCTTGGAATTTAAGGGAAGAGTGAATAGAGTGCCCTTGTTCAACTCGATATGGATCCTAACAACTGGGGTCACAGTGCAGCCACGGTTCTAAAACCTCTGAGGAGGCCCAAGGGGGAGAACTAATATGACTGTGGGTGCTAGGCATGGCAGCATGAGAAAGCTTGCCTGCGTCACCAAATAGGAAGAATAGGAGTGGGAGTTGGAGGAAGCAATGAGATGAGGAACCAGGCCCTTGATAGGTGGTGTGTCCTGCCCTCATCGTCTTCGCATGGGACCTTGCTCCTCTGTGGCTCAGGCTTTGGAGACCTGTGGTGCCCACGACTGAGACAAACTGTGGACTTGAATTCTTCAACGCAATCAACTGTGCAGATGGTGAAGAAAAGAACTGAGCCACGGCTAGTGGAATCATCTAGCCCTGGAGATGGACTGTTAATTAAGTTATATGCTATCGTTCCTCCCTCCCCCTTCCAGGTTTCAATAAACCCTCATGTTTTTGTACAAGAGGGTGTGGACTCCATGGATCTGGGGTGGAGGAGGGGCCACTCCATGACCAGGGAAGGGTCAGCAAGGCTCACAGGGATGAAGAAAGGAAAGGATCTTCTGTTTCCCTGGGAGCACAAATGAAGTCATTTTTCAGCTTATAATATAATAACATTTCAATGCATGTGTGCAGGAGGAGAGTGGAAGGGCAAGTCCTTGCAGTGGTAGCCTGTATTTCTATCTGTTTTTGCACTTTATTGGAGGGACGTAATTTTTTATCACTGGAGCTATATCTCTTGATTGTTGTTAAAAATAAAAATAAAATAAAAATAAAATAAAACCCCCCTAAATACTTTTGAGGAGAGTGATTTTCGAGAATCGAATTCCTTCCTTCCTTCCTTCCTTCCTTCCTTCCTTCCTTCCTTCCTTCCTTCCTTCCTTCCTTCCTTCCAGTGCTCCTGCTCTGGTCCTTGGATCTCAAGGGCCAATCTTTCCATAGCATTCTGTTTGGTTTACGTTCCAATTATTGCTGCTGTTGCTTTTGCTACCTGTTTACATGCTTACAAAATTTGTGAAGTTAATCCTGTTTGCAATATTCATTTTAAAAACATCAACCCCACAAAACCAAGGGCTCATCCAGATGGTTGCTCATCTTTTAGGTAGCCAATTGCACATGAATGCTCTTGGTATTTTTTTGACTGTCCAGAAGATGCAAGTCATGCTATCAGTATTAGTAAGTCTATCACCTAGACTAACACAAACCCTGGCTTTTTAGTTTTAAAAAACCTGTAGGTTTGTGTTTATTTATTTCCCTTTGGGAAATAAGGGAAGAATTCCTTGGTTCAGCAGCATGTTTGTGTTAATCCGCAAACAAACAAATAAGCTGTTACAACAATCTGGCACAGAAGATCATTTCTGAAGGGCTTTGAAGGGTTTCTTCACTGCTTATGGAAGACAGCTGATTTCTACTGCTGATTAAGAGTGGAACGAGCCTTTGCAGAAAAGGGCTCAGATGGGAAGATCAAATTGCAGGTTGAACTCAGAAATCTGATCTGCGCATTTGAAAGCGTTGTGGTCTGTACAAAGGAAGAAGGTGATGGCAAAACCAGTCCCACCCATTGCATCATCATTCTCCTTGCCCTCACAGCACACATAGAGGTCATCTGTCTGAAGAGGGAAGACTCCCCCTGTTTCTGCTTCTGGTTTCCAGACAAAGGCAATGAGAATGACCACAAAGGTGAGTGCTTGGGTAAGAACAAGAGTGCTCATACTCGCTTGCCCCTTCCCTCTGCAGTGACATTAGGCTTTTCATGGCTCCAAGGAGCTCCCTGTGCTTGGTTCCGGACTCCTGATGCCGCTTTGGAGTTCCTGTGTTTTTAGCTATGCTTTCTTTGTACTCTCCTGATTGGAAGGTTCTGTACCAAAGCTTCTTGGATGGACATCATCACAGGCTTGGAGGAGGACAAGTGACAACTGTGCCAAGAATGACTGATTCTTGAAATGAGGGTTAAGGTGGTCTACACAAGGATTGTTGAAAAGGGGGTCTGTGCATTTAGATATAGCCTATTTTGGTGGTGCGATTGCTGTGTACTTTGTAGTCCCCTGCCTCCCTCCCTCCCACAAAAGTAACCACAATACAATACTGAACAGGGTTGAAGGCAGGCATGTCCAAACTTTGGCCCTCCAGATGTTTTGGACAGCAACTCCCACAGTCCTTTGCCATTGGCAAGCTAAGCATAGAATTCTGGGAGTTGTGGTCCAAAACATCAGGAGGGCTGAAGTTTGGTATATACGGTATATATCCGCACACAGAAAGAAAGAAAGAAAGAAAGAAAGAAAGAAAGAAAGAAAGAAAGAAAGAAAGAAAGAAAGAAAGAAAGAAAGAAAGAAAGATAGATAGATAGATAGATAGATAGATAGATAGATAGATAGATAGATAGATGATAGAACTATTTTCACCCTTATGAGAGATAAAGAGAGGTAGGGGGGAAAGTCCCCAAGCTGCCATAATACCAGCATTTAATTTTTCAGATAGGAATAGTCTACGAGTAGGAAAGGCCATTGCTCTTCTTTTCTCAAAGTATTGTAAGGAAAGAGCCTCTGTAGCTGGACAAGTACCCTTGAAATGGCCAAGAACTTCCAACTTATTAAGAATTCTGCTCGATGCTGCCAGTTTAAGTACGCTCACCGTCTCTGAAAAAACTGTTCTTTGGAGCCCAGCAATTTTCTTCCCACGGTGAGAGGCGATGTTCTACAGGGTTGTTTATTATAAACTTTAATAGAACTGAAGCCCAAGGCATAGATGTTGCGTATTAGAGATGGCCTTGCAAAGAGAGCACACGGTGTGGCCGGTTATTGGAAGATCTGAATATAGCTTCCTGTGTTCAGGGAGAGGATAAAGCTTGATGCTGAAGGCATGCCAGTGGCCCAATTATCCCCTCAAGAAATAGCTCTTCTTGTCTTCGCAGAGATAAGAATATCCAAAATGCAGTATTCTGCTCTCTCACGCTGTTTGGCAAAACTGCCTCTCTCTTCTAATTCTAAGGTGGCGGTGAGGGGGAATGAGATGAATAGGGTCTAGAACCTCAGTGCCAAGCACGCATGTACAATACATATTCTATGTGTAGAGAGAGAGATGAATTACACTTGGTTGAGGAGTAAATTGAACTAGTTTTCTCCCGCTATTTTCTATGTCGTTGTTAATCTTCTTCTCACTGCTTCCCCCAACAGGTGTTTGATTGCATGGAACTGCTGCAGCTTAAGTAGAGCGGTGGCGCTGGATCGTCCTTGTAGGACAATCATTGCCCGTGTCCTCTGCAGGTCCCCTCTTCTTCTTGGCTTACCAATGTCCTCGGGGACCTAGAAAGATGCCCTTACTTTGGCCACTTCTTTGAGGCATCAATAGGTGGGAGTTTGCAACCAGCACAACGTTTCCACAGTGGCTGCTTCTGGTGATGACTGCGCCACCATGTTCGCATCAGCATCTTTTCCATTCAGGAAAAGAGGTGATGTTAGGCTCATAGGCTTAGACACTCTCAAAGCAAGGCATGTTCGTCCCCAAAAGGACAAAGGATTCAAAGAGGAAATTCCATTTAAGCACACACACACACACACACACACACACACACACACACACACACACACACACACACACACACACACACAGAGAGAGAGAGAGAGAGAGAGAGAGAGAGAGAGAGAGAGAGAGAGAGAGAAACAGACAGACAGATAGATAGAGTCAGACACAATATTAATTGGGGAAAACATTCTATGTACTTAAAGGTGATCACCATATGAGTTCTCAATAACTCTCAGAGCTTTGAAAAGTTTTGATTTGGGATCACATCTCTCATAATTTTCTGGCCAGCCACTTTTCTGGAATTTACTGTAAATAAAAAAAAAGGCAGCTTTCCCAAGCGCTCACATTTCATGTTAAAGAAGAGATCTACAGCAAAAACCTTTGGAGATCTGCGAATATCATACCCCTAATTTTGTGGTTCTGTTCATGGCCGTATTTGCAGACTGGGGATAGGCAATTGGTCCCCTATATAGGAGTTGTCTGATAACCCATTCGCTAATGGATTAGACTTGTTTTGACTTCCCAAAGACAGAGTAGCATGTTTGCGAGTTACGAATCCATGGGTTTGTGTTGTCTTCACGAGACTGGTGTGCTTGCTGTCTCGGGGCCTGAATCTATGGCTCAGTCAACAATATGTCTGTGAAGATTCTCAGTCATCCAGGAGAGTTTATCTGGAAGTTGAGTCATGGCAACTGGACTTCTTTTTCTTTGAGAGAGAGAAACATTTCGCTGCTCATCCAAACAGCTTCATCAGTCTGGAGCTGTTTGGATGAGCAGCAAAACGTTTCTATGTCTCAAGAAAAAGAAGCCCAGTTGCCATGACTCAACTTCCAGACTCAGTCAACAATGCTCACTGAAGGATCTCAAGGTCTGGAGCAGGGAGACGGAGGTGCAGACACAATATGCCTGTGACAGCAGAATCCAGACTGAGACCCTGGTCACAATGTTGGTCCCCGGGGGACTGGAAGATGACCCCTGTGGGAAAGAGAGGAATTGTCTACTTTCGGTGAGTGGCAGCTATAAAAGCTACTCCTGCACATGAAGTCATGTGTAAATGTTTTTTAAAATGCAAAGAGCTACACATGCATCTGTGGCTCAAATGTACACAACAAAGCCCGAACCAATGAGAAAAATGTGCAAAAATGTTGCATGCCGTAGGAAAGTGCAGCAAAACTGAAACTCTGAGAATGTATCACGAGAGGTTATCATAGCTCAGCTTGCATGCAGAGACTGCCAGTAGAGACTCCGCTTGAGAGGGGAATTAAAATTGGGGATGGATGGGTGGGAAGTTTATTATAGTTTGGCTCTGCAAGGTATCCTAATTTTCCTTTTGGCAAGCACACACCATACACCTATGCTTCACAATGAAGAGCTGGGCACTTTAGTTTTTTCCCCCCCTGACGCATTTAACTCCACAAAACACAGTGTGACAAATTGCTTTGGTGGATTTATGTTTTGATGTTGGGTTTCCCATCGTCCGCTCACTGCCTTGGAATTCTGGTGGGGGTGTTCTGTTCCAGGTTGTGATGACATGCTTCACAAGTGTCCCTGAAGCATGTTGCCATCTGCATGAGATTAGAGCCTCTTCCTCACCTGCTCCTCAGTTTTACATCTGCTCTCACCCTGCCTTGCTTTCATTGCACCCAAGCCAATACCTGCCATTCCATGCTTAATATGAGTACATCTCCAGCATGAATGGGCCCTTGTTCTCTCTCCTTGGCATTGTCTGCTCATGTGATCATGACAAAATGCACAAAGACCACAGCTGATCCTGAGCACACAGCTTGGGAACACTGCCTTATGAACATAAGAACATAAGAAGAGCCATGCTGGATCAGGCCAAAGGCCCATCTAGTCCAGCTTCCTGTACCTCACAGTGGCCCCACCAGATGCATTTGGGAGTGCATGAGACTAGATATTTGTCTCCTGATACCACTCCCCTGCACCTGGCCCTTGAAGTACCCTGGTTTTAAGCCTGGAGATTACACATCTCAATCATGGTTTGTAACCTGTGATGGACTTTTCCTCCAGGAATCTGTCCAATCCCCTTTTGAAGGCATCCAGGCCAGATGCCATCACCACATCCTGTGGCAGGGAGTTCCACATGCTAACATGCTGGGAATTTTTTCTTTTGTCTGTTCTCACTCTCCCAGCCCTCAATTTGACTGTGTACCCCCTAGTTCTGGTATTTTGTGAGAGGGAGAAGAGCGTTCCTCTATCCACTTTACTCATGCCCTGCATTATTTTGTACGTCTCAATCATATCCCCCATCATGTGCCTTTTTTCCAGACTAAAGACCCCCAAGTGTTTTAGCATTTCCTCATAAGGGAGGTGCCCCAGCCCAGTAATCATTTTATTAGTTGCTCTCTTTTGCACCTTTTTCAGTTCCACTATGTGGAACATGACATCTTTGGCTCACTGTGTGCCTTCCCTGAGACTATGGTGGTATGACAACCTGACTGAAAGGGATCAGGGTCCTACCACCACCACCACCACCACCCCACACCCCATCTTAGCCAGCAGTCACACAGAGGAAGTAAGGGGCACAAAGGGAGATGAAATCTGACACAACACACACAAGGAGCTGGAAGGCTCTGGAAGCCAGAGGCACAGCTTTGCCTCCTGAGTCTCTGGAAGCACCTACTTGGGATTGCCATGTGCACCCCCTCATCCATCCGTAGGTGTGCAGGGCGCAACAAATCATCAGGCCAAAAGAGGAGGAGGGGAAGAGTGTGAAAAGGGTGAACAATAAGGATGGCAATAAGAGTAACAGAAAAAGATCAGAGTGCAATAGGGAGCAGCACGATAAGGACCAATGCCCATCTGTCTTCACTTCCATCTCGAGTTAGAAGGACAGGGGAGCAGGCAGCAGGAAAGAGGCACCTCTGCTCAACAAGTCTCTGCTAGTCTGAGTAAACAGTATCAGGTTAAATGGGCTAACTGGCTCAGACTTATGCTGAACTGGTGGGTATAATTTACTTATTTATTTTAGAGTATTTTTACCTGCCTTTCTCCTTAGAAAAGGACCCAAGGTGGCTTACAGTAATGAGGGATAATAATGACAAAATGCACGAAGTACATTTTGGACAATTAGGACATGTTCAAGTATGTCCTAAGAACAGGGAATTGAGGGACATCTTACAGCATTAAAAGACAACAGTACATGAAAGCTGCAAGAGAATGTGAGCAGTTAAAAGGAGGGTAAAATTCCATGTAAAGTTATGAGTGATGGAAACTAACATTGAAAACATAGTGTCAATGTAATCACACAAGGTTACAAGTAGTTATAAACACAAAGTCTATGTGATCCTATAGATTCATATGAAAGACACATAATAGGTAGTCCATCATTCAGGGAAAGCTTGCCTGAAGAGAAAGGTCTTTGCCTGTTTCCGGAAAGACAACAGAGATGATGCAAGTCCTGGCCTCTAGTGGGAGGGAGTTCCAGAGTCTGGGCACAGCAGGAGAACATCCTTTCATGTGTTCCCACAAGACGTACCTGTGAGGGTGGTGGGATGTGAGAAGGACCTCCCCTGATGACCTTAGCACCTGAGTCAGTTCATACTGTGAGATTCAATCTTTTAGGTAGGTTGGACCCAGCTTGTATAGTTCTTTGTAGGTCAAGGTCAGCACCTTGAATTGTGCCCGCTAGCTGATTGGCAGCCAGTGGAGCTGTTTTAATAGGAGTGTAATGTGACCTCTGTATCCCGCTCCAGTCAGCAAACCGGCTGATGCATTTTGGATACGTTGAAGTTTCCTGAGACTTTTCATCGGTAGCCCCATGTAGAGCGCATTACAGTAGTCTAGCCGAGATGTCACTAATGCATGTGTCACCCTGGTCAGAGCTGGTTTCTCTAGAAAGGGGCGTAACTTGCATACTAGCCTTATTTGTGCAAATCCCTTACTGGCTGCAGCTATGACCTGAGCATCCAAGCTCAAGGATGAGTCCAAGAGCAACTCCAAGCTGCGTACCTCTTTTTTCAATTGGAGGGTGACCCCATCCAGTACAGGTTGCATCCCTATCCCTTGTTCTCCCTTTTGACTGACCAGGAGCACCTCTGTCTTGTCTGGGTTTATTTTAATTTTGTTCATCCTCATCCAGTTCATTACTGCAGCTAAACACTCATGTAAAGTTGAGATAGTAGCTCCCTTAGAGTCCAGAGGTGATGAGAGGTAGAGCTGGGTATCATCAGCATACTGGTAGCACTTAACCCCCAAACTCTTAATAATCCCCTATGATATTATCACCAGAAGTGGTTACTAGAGGAAGCCAAAGACCCTGCTATGTATAGCTTTTGCTAGTAAAACAGCATTTGCTAGAATCCATGTTTTTCAGCATCTGTAGGGAGACTTGGAACTTGTTAAATATTGGTTTAACAATGCCTGTTTGTTGCAATGACTCAACTTCTGGATAGCCTCCCCTGGATGACTGAGAGTCTCCACAGACATACACCCCTCTGTTTGTCATTTACCTGTTAATTATATTTTTGTTTTGACAGTCACAAACCCATACCGTACAAAAAGAAGCAACTAGATGTAATAGGAGACTCCCTACTCATACTGCATGGAATGGAAGCTAAAAGATGCAGGAAAGAGCCATGGACTTGCCAGGGATGCTGGCTCCCTGGAGCTCAGATAAGGGATGTGACAGTAAGACTGCCATCACTCATAAAACCCACAGATACAGATCTCTTTCTTCTGGTCCATGTGGGCACCTATGACACAGCTGAGAGGAGCTATGAAGAAGCCACATCAGATTTCAAAGCTCTGGGAAGGAAACTCAAAGACTCTGGAGCCCAGATCATCTTCTCATCTATCCTACAATTACTAGAAAGGGAAAGGGAAATACTCCAGGTGAATGACTGGCTATGAAGGGGGTGTCTTCGTGAAGGATTTGGTTTTTGGGACCATGGGCCAAGGTTCCTGCAGCAAGGACTGATAACAAGAGATGGCTTGCAACTAATAAGAACTAGGAAGAATGTGTTTGGCCACAACATGAGGAACTTCATCAAGAGGGCTTGATGAAACTGGATTTTGAGAGCTCTCATGGTGGCAAAAAGACTTATATTAAAGGCCTGGAAGGATAACCGTCCTCCACCCTTCACACAATGGTCAGAAGATCTGCGACAACTAGCCTCATTTGAACAAATATCATATATAAAGCAACTATGAGAGGATATCTATATAGATATATGGAAGCCCTTTATTGACTCATTGTAAATATATAAGGCAATTTATAATGGATGTATTATATGATCTTATGATGTATTGACCTTTGCTTTTTGTCTGCTTGTTTTTGTGTCTTTAAATGTTTTTCTTTAATGTAGTTTATGTTATAGTATTATGTTACATTTTCAAAAAGTCAAAAAGATTTTAAAAAAGAGGGCTTTAAACTGAATTAGAACAGGGGAGGGAGATGCAAGCACAGACTTAAAGGTAGATGAAGCCCTATGCACAATAAGAGGAATGGACCAAATTGTTCAAATGGGGGTAAATGTTGACATTCACAATAAAAATCATAACAATGTACAAACAAGCCACAAATCACACAATCTCTGGTGTCTGTACATGAATGCCAGGAGTATGGGAAACAAATAGGAAGAACTGGTAATTAGAAATGCACGTTTTGTTTTGGAAGGGGCCTCATTCTGAAATGAAACACAACAGCACAGCTGCTGTCCGGAACCAGGACCTAGCCTCCGGAATGAAATCAACTACTGACTCACCTTCTTTTGGGTCATGCGGAGTGGAACTCCAATCAGGAAGCAGCCTCTGACACGTCATCTTTCCTTCTCCCTGGCATGGGCCAATCAGGAGCTGTGCAAGGACATACATCCTTCCACCTCCCAAGGGAGAAGGAAATATGATGTGTTGGAGGTTGTTTCCTGATTGGAGTTTTGCCCCCAGGTGACCCAAAGGAAGGTAAGTCAGTGTTGATTTCATTCCAGAAGCTGGGTCCCGGTTCCAGAACCTTCTGAAATGAAATGCCCTTCTCTACTGGAAATGGAGAAAGAAATAAGAGGACAAGCTATCCTTGACTTTATCCTAACCAACAGAGCTGACGTGGTGGGCAGTGGCAGTGAGGTGAATGCTTGGTGAGAGTGACCATGTTCTTCTAGAATTCTTGGTTTCAAAGGAAACCAGAGTGCAGCTGCACACTTATGCTGGATTTTTTTTTAAAAGGCTACAGCACCTGGTATTCCCTGGTGGTCTCCCATCCAAGGACTAACCAGGGCTGACCCTGCTTAGCTTCCGAAATCAGACAAGATTGGATGTTTTGGCATGACTGGATCTGGCCAGGGTGCTGACAGCTTTCTTCAAAATAAGTTTAGCACCTTGGACAGCTCCTATGATAAATTAAAGGCCGTTATTTGGTTTCTCTCCCAGTCCCAAAGAGGATTCCCATCTCTGTTGCATTGAAGGTCACACAAGCTGCCACTGGGCAGAAGGTCAAAGCTTCTTCCCAAAAACACCATGACAGAATTTTGTCCTCTCTACCATTGGGGCCTGCTGTTTATTTTGCAAAAATGCACACCCTACGTGGGCAGAAGATGTGAATAATGTGTGCTGTCTGATGGCCTCTTAAGTGAGGGCAAATAAAAGGGAGGGACATTCGTTGAGCAGAAGCATTTTTGGGCAACAAGGGCATATTAAACTTCTGCAAACTTTCAAGTTGAGACCCACCCCTTCGAATTTCACAGCCCATGGTATATAAGGTCGGATCCTCAACATGATTTTTTTTGGCTTTTTCTTTTCTTCTTCTTTGGAAAGGGCTGAAGTTGAGTGACCTCTGTCTCATGGCCAAGATTTTTTATGATTCTGCCAAGTCAGGCGATCCTTTTCACTGGCTCTCCGAAATGCCATCTGATGATGAAGTGCCTTTCTAGTCCTTCAAGGTTGAATGCTGCTGTGATAACAAATCAGCCATCCAACTGCGCTCCTGGAACTAATCAGGGAGTCAATGCAAAACTTGGAGCAAAGAACATTAAAAGAGCAATAAATGGCATTAAATTTAATACCACTGGCAGCCCTGTGAAGATCTTTCTGTTGCTCTCCTGGGGTCTTTGCTCCCACGATTTGGTCTTTTGTAAATGAATCTGATTATCGCGTCCCCGTCCCCTCCCACTTTCCACTGCCTGGTTCTTTCTCTCCCTGCAGTTTCATAGGAGGGTGAAGGACAAAAATGAGGTTAACTGGTGCCAGCCTTCTTGTAGCCATCACAAGGGCCGCCTCCTGTCGCTACGGACAGCATCTCTTGAGCGTTTGTTGAGCTTCTCTTAGGCTTGGGCTCAGCTCCAGGTGCCAGCTGAAGTCTCAGGGAACTTCTGTGCTTCTCTGGTTCCCCAGGTATTTGAGACACTTCCCAGATGAGCAGTGCTGGAGCAGAAAAAAGCTTTTGATTTTTATGTGTGCGTCAGCTTTGGTGTCTTAGGAACCATCTCCATTCATTCCCAGAGAGCACCAGGATTCATGTGCTCAGCGTGAAGCTGTTTGTGGTGAACCTAACTGGCACGATGGGCCCAACAATTTCACCCACTGGCTGCTCCCCTCATTCCTTGTTTTTTTTTTTTTTTTTTTAGGGGAAGCACCAATGAGGGGCCCATCATGCAAACTGGAGTGAGGTAGTGAGTGGAGCATCGGTACAATGACTTATGAAGTTTCTTGACATGCACGCCCTGGCAGCGGTGGAGGAAAGCCTGGAGAAACGATGTCTCATCACAACCCTGGCCTGCTGTGGCCCTATGACATCACAAGCTCTTGCCCCATGACATCATTTTGACCCTGAAATCAAAACATGTAGGAGAGGGAGTTGGCTGGGGGTCAGAAGAAAACATTTTCTTTCTTTCTTTCTTTCTTTCTTTCTTTCTTTCTTTCTTTCTTTCTTTCTTTCTTTCTTTCTTTCTTTCTTTCTTTCTTTCTTTCTTTCTTTCACTTTGAGGCTGTACAATATGACTGTCAGGGAATGTGGCATTTCCTGGGCCTCAAGAGAAGGCCTGTGCGTCGTTGAAGCACCAGGCCCACAGACAGACTTGGGCTGAAATCCTGTTGCACAATTAAGCCAGTGTCATCACTTTTAGGCAGGGATTGCTTTGAGTTAAGAAGTCTTCGTAGACATCTGTTGCAAAATGAGTTGTGTGGCTCAGGGTGCAATAGGTAATGTCTATGAAGAGTTCTTAAAAGTGATGCTCTTTGCCTATCTATAAAACACAATTGTGAGGAGAGAGCAGAGGTTACATCGGGGCTGGAGGCAGACAAAAAACTTATGTAGAGACGGGTTTTGTACAATTTAAACCATATTGTTTAATATAATAAAAGTATCATTTACCTCAGGCTTATGTAAGAAACCCTTGGAGGGGGCACTTCCTTCTCCCGTCCCTGCTGGTGACAACTGTCAGCCTTGACAGCTTTAAGAAAGGATTAGACAAGTTCATGGAGAACAAGGGTATCCATGGCTATCATGATGGATGCGTATGGACAATCTCTGGGTTGGAGAGATAGGCAGGATATCTCTCAATGTCATTTGCAGGGAATAGTAAGCAGGTGAAGACATCTGCTTGGGAATACCCTGAAGCAAATGGCGAGCCACTGTGTGAGACAGAATGCTGGACTGGATGGGCTGTGGCCTGTTCCGGCAAGGCTGTTCCTGTGTTCTTATGTAAAAAAATTAGAGTTTTATAGTTTTAAGATAAAATTAGAAAGCAATCCACCAGAGAGAGGCCTGGAATAACCATGAGAAGACTGGACTCCTCCAGCAGCAGTTGCAGCTCTAGCTCTCCATAGAGGGAGGCAGAGATTGGGAGTTGGGTTCCCCATGGTGCCTCCTGGGCAAAGAGCTAGTGCGTATGGCTCTGGGAAAACCTCAGAGTCCCAGGGAACCCCCAGTAAAAGGGAAAGGTCAGCCACTTCTGAGTACTCTCTACCTGGAATTTTTTTTCCATAATTCAGAATTGACTTGATGGCACATGGTTGTCGTTATTAGTGTACTTATTGAATACCCTGTGTAGAGTATTGGACAGAGTGATTTGCTAGGATTCTGGAGGGCAGAGTTGGAATTACAAGGCGACTCTGAGTCACATTGCTACCGCACTTCCTTAAGCAGCCGCTTTTTATTTTGCGTCGCCTTATCTCCTCCCGTGGTCACGTGGTCGCTACAGTGGTTCGGCAGTCTGCACTTCAGCGGTTGCTTAGCAACCAGCTTCTTCCATTTGCATTTGGCTGAACCGCTTTAAACTATGACAGGGAAATGGCAGAAACAGGGGGGAAACAAAAAAAGGCAGTGTAGTATGTTCGCAAATACAACCAAATCGCTTTAAAAGGGGGGTGCATGAACTGATTTAAAAAAAACACCACCCCCAGTGGTTGCCACAAGAAAAACCGACAAGTGGTCAAAAATGGGCGTGGCCAAGGGGGCTCTTCAGAAAAAGCTATTTGAAAAGCAGACAGTGATATTTAAGGCAATTTGTCTTTAAGGAAAAGGCATTTCAAATCTAAAGTGCGGTAGCGGTCGAAGACTAGTTTTACCAGTCCTTAATTATCTTGCTTACCTTGAGAGCCCTACTTGGGCTGCTGGAAGTCATTTTTAAGTTGGCAGCTCACTAAGGCTCAAACCGTTGAGAGAACTGAAACTCCAAGGAAATTGCTTTATGGTTTCAATGCCATCTGAGAGAACTGAAAGCTGTTGGCTGTAAAGTCGGCAGCTCAGCGCTTCAAATCCCAGGTGTCACGCAGCAGAGTGAGCTCCCGCTGTTAACCCCAGCTCCTGCCAACGTAGCAGTTCGAAAGCATGTACAAATGCAAGTAGATAAACAGGTACCGGCATAAAAAGTGGGAAGGTAAAAACAGTGCTTCCTTGCAGCCATGCCGGCCATGTGGCCATGGACTTGCACAACACTGGCTCTTCGGCTTGAATATGGAGATGAGCACCGCCCCTAGTGTTGGACATGACTGGCACATATGTGCGGGGGGAACCTTTACATTTACCTAACTAACTAGTGTATTTATTGCTTACTGTATTTATATCCCACTTTTCCTCCAGTGAGCTCAAGACAGCTTTCAAGACTCTCTTCTGTGTCTGAACAATCCACTCACCCTTGAGTTTTTGTGATGGCATTGGGAATGGCACGCATGTCTCCTGAGTCGTGGACCAATATCTAATCCACTATGCCACACTGGCTTTCGCCACTCTCCTACAAAAGTGTTCTGCTTATATACCACTCCATACCACTTCAAGTACTATCTGGGTGGTTTACAGTTTTAATTACAGTGTGCAGGCTACATATGGCCCCCACAGCAAGCAAGGTACTCATTTTACCGACCTTAGAAGGATGGAAGGCTGAGTCAACCATGAGCCTGCTACCTGGGATTGAACCCCAGATTGTGAGCACAGTTTTACTTGCAGTACAGGCATTTAACCACTGCACCACGGGGAACATTATACACACCCAACTGAAGTACAAGCAGCACAGTGTTGGACAGATGGAGAGAGTGACAGGGAAGGCCCAAGGTGACCTAATTCTAGAGACTAGAGACTACATCTCCCAAGTGCCAGTCCAATGTTATTGCCAATGCTTCACAGTAAATTAACAGTATACATCACTTTGTATATGAAGCACTCTGATGTACACTTCACACCGGGCTGAGAGTGAGTATTGAGCTCCCAGGAAGTCAATAAGTAGATGTGTTTCTTTATTAAGCCAAGTATCTGGTGCTGTTCCAGTCTATCACTTGCTCCATCAATCTAACACTGTGTTCCCTGTTCTTGGATTTGGCATGCTTGATGTTTTCCCGTGGAAGATGGGTGAAAGCCAGCGCAATGCAGGGGACTGAATGACTCAGGAGACCAGGTTTCAATTCTGAACTCTGCTACTGAAGCTCATGTGTGGAGAGCCACAGTAAGCTGTGTCTTGAGCTTCTCTTATACCTTGAAATCCCTCTTGGGGTCATCAAAAGGCTGAAGCACCTTGAACGCACAGACCGGCGTACACAGGACTGGCCGAACACTTGACCATGGGTAGACTTCCTCCTTCTTTTTCTGGAAGAGATTCATGGCACTCAGAAAACACCGTAGTGTATGTTTTTGTGAACCAGGGGCCATACAAAAACACACAACATAATGTATCTGATAATCCTTAAGGTCCACAAAACTCTTGCTGCCAGCAATGGGGACAAAAGCTAAGGATAACTTACTCCTTAGGGTATTTTTTTTAATGCAGCAGAGAAACACAGCTCCTCCTCACCTCACCCCTGTGGGTATTCTGTGCCATATTTTTTACTTGTCTCTACTTGAAGGGGAGAAATACATGTTTTGTAGCTGAAATGGTGGCTGAGTGTGCCCATTTTGTTACATGAGATGGAATACCAAGTGGTGGACTTTCCCCATTGAATTCATACGGCAGTGGTTTTCAACCCTGGGTAACTTGAGTGTTCATGAATTGCAATTTCCAGAAGCCCTCACCATTTGCCATGCTGGCTAAGGTTTCTGGGATGTGCAGTCCAAGAACACCTGGGTTATCCAAGCATGGGAATCAGTGGTGTACAGCAAAAAGAAACCACTTCAGATTATTCTGGGGCAGGTGGGCCTCTCTAGACTAGAGGCTGATTCTGCCTCTTGAAGCTGTTCACCTTAAGTCAGTGGTTCCCAGCCTGGGGGTCGGGAACCCTTTGGAGGGGGGGGATGTCGAACAACCATTTCACAGGGGTCGCCATGAGCCAGTGAAGAAAAAGGCACAACCGGCTTGGGTCTGGAGGAGGAGGGGGAGGAAGGGGGAAGAGTGAGTTACAGCTTGCTAGGTTGGAGGGGATGTCAGTCAGTGGCACCAGAGGCAGCGATTGGCTGAGGGTGCCTGTAGAGGGAAGTTCTCTGTGGCACCTGTGGCAGTGGCCTGCCAAAGTGGGCTTGTGGCCTCTTCCAAGCAGGACAAGGGGTCACAAAGGGGGTCACCACCACATGGCGAACTGTATTAAAGGGTCGTGGCATCAGGAAGGTTGGGAACCACTGCCTTAAGTGAAGAAAAACTTCCTGGATGTGTAAACTATCCTTATACAAACTTGCCTCAAAGTGTGTGGGGCAAAGTGGCTTGATTTCTTTTCTCGTTGGCCAGCTGGAAGATGGCATGGATACGTTGAAAGATTGGCAAGCCTGGATGGATAACATTCCAAAATGAGGCAACAAGCATTTGCCCTAACTTAAAATTCTGATCCTAAAGGGTAAGGTACCCTCAGCCCCCATCGCTGGCAGTAAAAACACTGATAACAAAGTGGATAACAAAAAGTCCCCTGTCTTTTCATGGTACACAAAATCTGTGGTCTTAAGAGGGCTGCTCCGTCTGCCTAATGGTAGGGTTGGCTGGACCCCCTTAAGGCACAAGGCAGTGTTCCCTTGCTCCCATCTACCCCCCCCCAAAAAAAAGCTTGAGCAGTAGCTGCTGCGTTCAGCTTTTGCACTGCAGACTCTTAAAGCCTATAGTTCAAGATGGAATGACATGAAATTAATGTGGGAGACAAAGCAGAACATTAGATAGCGCGGGTAGAATCAGAGTTGACAGGGTTGAAAAGGACATCTTGGGTCATTTGCTCCGTCTACTTGCGGTAAAGTGTGGGAGATCGTCCTCTGCAGCAATCTCTTAAGTGTTTTACCCGATGCTGACACTCCTTGTTCGCTGGTACAAACAGTGCTAATAGACTGGCTAAATTAATGCCATTGGCAAGTACAGTGTAATGCAGTGTAATGCAGGCAACTTTTCCCTCGGAGCACTTTTCATCATATATAATAAGTCAGACTAAGTCCAAGAGAGGCTAGGCTTCTCCTTGGGAAAACTAGCTAAGCATGCAGCAAAGCTCTTGCAGCAAATGCTATCCTCCCTCCCACCCCCAATCTTAGAAGACCTTAATATGTTGGGTTTGTCCCAGAATGGGCAAAGATACAAGGGTCGTACATTGAGCTCAACATTCTTAGAACCTAAGACCACCCTATGGGCTAGATGGGCAGTATAGAAACCTAATAAATAAAGTCGTATAGAGATTTGTGGCTCTTCAGTTTCACCTATACGTTCATGTAGTTTGTTCAGATTTTGCTTCACAACCTGATATGTGGCTTAGGCCAAATCCAGAGCTGAAAAATTAATAGTTATTGTTTCAAGGACCTGGTGTAATGAATTACAATTATAGTTAGTTTTTTTTTAAAAAAGCCTTACTCTTTACTGTTCCAGGTCCCCAACGTAACTAAAGTACAATAGTCATTCTTTAACTGGTTTTTAAAAGCTCCTGAATGATATAATTTGCTTACCTGTGTTCCAAAACTCACCACCCTTCTTCTGTCTACCTCATATCCACAACAAGAACATGTGTCAGTGCTATGCAACATTTAAACCATATGATATTTCTCCTCCTCCTTTCAGTGACCTGCACAGCTGTGACTACAACAATAATTTTAAAAGTCACAGTGCTGAAATAATGGAGTTCTCAATTGTTAATTTACAAATGTTAGTTATACCCTAGTGATTAGCGGAAAAAAGAATTAATCTGGTGTTCTGATAGCTGTTTTGAGTTTTTCGCGCAGTCTCTCTCACTTATTCTGTACCCCAGAGAGTACAGAGAGAACCCCTAGTTCCTTGAGCTCCTTGCCCTCTGAAGATACCGGCCACAGAATCTGGAGAAACATCAGGAAGAAAATCTTCCAGAACACGGCCAAACAGCCAGAAAAACTCACAACAGCTATCAGATCTTGGCCATGTAAGCCTTCGAGAATACAAATCTGGTGTTCCTCAGGGTGAGTGGGTAGCCATGCTAATCCGTTCTAGCAAAAACAATAACAATCATGATGGAACTGCACAAGCTTGATGACCTTTGGCATAAGCTCTTGTCCATGGCAATCCACTTTAACAGATAATTTGCAGGAAACATTTTTAAAATAGCTTCTTCTCAGAGCTTGAAAGTAACTATTTGTTTTTAAATAAATGCTTTACTTTTAAAGCCAGATACAAAATGTGAATGAAGTTACTTTTTTGCTTGTCATGGCCAGGACTGTAATTTGCTCCTTTTCAGTGAAATGAAAACAGTATATATCTCCTTCTTTTCTTCAATGTGTGTGTGTGTGTGTGTGTGTGTGTGTGTGTGTGTTGGCTTTGGCATTAGGAAGGGAGAAAGATTACAAAGGTGGCTCCAGTTGCGTTGCTACTTCACCTGCTTCTCAGCATGGCCAAGGTGTTCTGTAGTGAGGGAGGCTCAGATAGAGTAATAAAAGGGAGCAAGCTTTAGAGTAATTGACAACAAAGCCGGCCGCATAATTTGAAGACAGGGAGAAGGGAAACCCGCTGATGCAGGAAGTTAGGTGTGTGCACTGCATAGGGATGATGTTTGTATGCTCCTCAGCTGAACTGGAGCACTTGTCTGGTTCTAAAAGTTGCTTCCAGTTGCAACCTCCCCCAGCAAAATCCCCAGGGTGGTGTGGAAAGGTATTTTCTGGTTTTGCATTTCTGCCTTGTCTGTCTCCCACATCTTCTGTTGCCTATACTTCTCTCTTTCCCATCTCTTGAATTGTGTTTCAAATCCAATGGCCAAAAGACAACCCACAGTCCTTAACTCCAAAAATGTCATGATGATGGGACAAGGTGTGGTTTAACTTGACCGTCAATCTTTGAATGGACAGTAAGAGTAGCAAGTCACATTCCCACTGAATTCAATGATATTTTTTTCTTTTGTATAGGCTTAGTAGGGTAGAATGCACTCCAAGTAAATTTAGGTGCTTTGCTTAGCTAGCAGTACCTTCTTGCCAAGTTGCAGGTTTGCGAGATAACAGGGATCAGCTTTACAATTTTTTGCTTCACCAATGCAATTTAAAAATAATTCTAAAATGATCCCTGCTGGGCTTCCTGACTTTTCTGTATATAATCTCTGACGTCCTGCTGAAAGGTGCTACGAGTTCAGGGGAACTTCCTTTCCTCGTCTGAGACAGCAGATTTTAGGTGGCATGAAAAGACATCAAAGGCTACAATTACAAGGTCAATTACTGGAGATATAAAGTGGGTGAATTAACTGTGTGTGTGTGTGTGTGTTTGCTTGTTTGTTTGTTTTTGTACTGATCATATGATGCAAAAGCCAAATTGAATCAATTTGGCTCTTTTTGACCCTGTTGGCTCTACGACTGGGGGCTTCTTCTTTTTAAAAAAAATCCGGAATGACCCGAAACCAGCTTTCCTCCCATGTGATCAGTTATTTCATTCTCCAAAAACCTGGTTGCATGTGTGTGTGGTCTTCTGGTCACCTACTAAACTCACGGTGATTATTTGGACAGTGGGAACACTCATCTACATAAGAACCTAAGAACCTAAGAAGAGCCATGCTGGATCAGGCCAACGGCCCATCTAGTCCAGCTTCCTGTATCTCATAGTGTCCCCGCCAAAAGGTTTGGGACCAGATGAGACTAGATATCTGTCTCCTGATACCACTCCCCTGCATCTGGTCCTTGAAGTACCGCCTGGAGATTACACATCTCCATCATGGTTTGTAGTCTGTGATGGACTTTTCCTTCAAGAATCTGTCCAATCCCCTTTTGAAGGCTTCCAAGCCAGATGTCATCACCACATCCTGTGACCTTTCTCCCTAGTCACCTGAGACTTTTTTATTTTTTTAAACAAACACCTGAGTTTAGCACTAGATCATTTGATCACTACATGGATATACAGCGGGGCCTCCATATTTGCGGGATCCATATGCACTGATTCACTTACCCACCGTCTGAAGATATTAGCAATATTGGAAGAAAAATCCTAGAATTATACATTTCTAAAGTTGACATTACCAGAACTGGCCAATAAACGGGGCCAGAGACCATGGTATTTTATATGCACTAATAAAACAGCATTTATAATCCACATATTTCAACATCTGTGGAATGGGGGTTGGAACCGTTTCCCCCACAGACATTGGAGGATGGAGTTTCCCACTGTACTAGCTTAGCACTAGGTCTCCTTTGAAAAGAGACTATTTGTATTTCATATCAATAACTCCAGTGTACTACAGCAAGTGGCTACGTTTCCACTGTTTGTGTGTGTATGTGCCTGCATGTTGTTAAGAGCTTTGCAAAACTGCCCCTTTCCTATTGCCTTGCAATACACTTTAATTGGAGCGCTAGTGAACCATAAAAGGAGAGCTGAGGATGGGCAGAGAGCAGGATCAAAGGAAAGGGGTAGTCTCTGGATTGTGGTGCAGACTCAGCCATGTTGGATTTTGAGGGGGGACAGTGTGGACATTGGCACTAAAACAATTGGCAGTCTCTGTGTGGCCACCTACTCATCAAAGAAGGACCTAGATACCTGAAGGACTGCCTCCTTCCATACGAGCCAGGGGGCCCTTTTGAAAGAGCCATCCCTCAAGGATGTGAGAGGGATGGCTTGTAGACACAGGGCCTTCTCGGCAGCTGCCCCCAAGCTATGGAATACCCTCCCGATTGAGATCCGCCCAGTGCCAACATTGATGACATTTCGGCGCCAGGTAAAAAAACCTTCCTGTTCTAGAAGTTTTTAAATTGATACAATATAGATTGTGGGTCCTCTGATGGCAATTTTAGTGTAATGATTTTAATGTAACGTTTTTATTATTGTTTTAATTATTTATTGATATTCTATGTTTTAACTGTTTTAATTCTTTTGATTGTAAGCCACCCAGAGACCTTTGGGTAGTGGGCGGCATATAAGTTGTATAAATAAATAAATAAATAAATAAATAAATAAATAAAGTATGTGCTGCTTCATTGGCTGAGGCTGTGAATCTGTTATTTGTAGTTTTCACTGATATAAAAAGGCTGAGCCCATGAGAGATGGTCCAACTGGAGGGACTACTAGTGAGGCGTTTTCTGTATATTTTGTCAATGCTAAAGCATTCATAACAGGCAATGCAATGGTTTACTTTCCTAGATCATTTGGCAGGAACACTAACAATTAGCAGCCTGATGTGTGAGTAAAAGGCGACGCACAGAGTTCCTTTTTAGAAGTAACTTTCCAAGCACTGCTTAAGCTACCATCTCTTAGCCTCAATAAATGAGCCTCTTCACACAAAATGGAAGCTTCTCTCAGGAGCTGGTCATAAGGACTGCAGAAGTAATGAAGCAAAGTGCTCTCCTCATATACCACCTCATAGTGCTTAAAGCACTCTCTGGGTGGTTTACATTTTATTTATGTAAGCTACACATTGCTCCCCCTCCATCAGCAACCTGGGATGGAAAGCTGAGTGAACCTTGAGCCAGCTACCTGGGACTGAACCCTCAGGTTGTGAGCAAAACTGTAACTGCAGTGCAGCAATTTAACCACTGAGCCACAAGGCTCCATACTGAATAAAACCTTTTCAAATACAGAAATAGGGAGTAGATATCAAAATGCTCAGTTTAGTTATTATGACCATGTCCTTCAAGTATGTCTAGCTCCAGTAAGGAAAGGGGTTGCCAAAACCGAATTGCTTTTAAAAATATCAGAAATCTTCTTGTGAAAAGAAAGTCATCTTAAAATAAAATAAAAACTATTAGGACTGCCAGCGAGTCAGGGGTTCCTCCCAGTGCTCTGCCACAAAATGTTCCAGGGAGTGTTTAATAAATGTAAGTGTTTGTAGCTGGACATTAAAGCCAAGTCCTTCAGGGCAACCTTTCAACTCATTCTAAACTTCCGCTTTTGCCAAGAAAAGACACCGGCAACAAAAAGTCTTACGTATTTCTCTCCACCAACTTTTGGCAGAAAAGGAGAAAGATGATGGTTACAACCTTGTAGTGTTTTTTTTTTAAAATCCCTAGTACCTCCGCAGGACCATGGACTCTTTTATCAGGCAGCCATGTTTGTTTCTCTATCTAGCCAATATTTGGGTGCCCCAGGAAATTGTATGGGAATAGCTCATGATGGAGGATTTCTTAAAAAAGATTGAACTGTGGTTTACAAATACCCTGAGGTTGACAGGTGAATGGACTGCATGGCTTTAGAGGATGATTTTAAATAGGGCTACAGCTTTGAACGCTGTGCCATGTGGAAAAAAACTCCCTGCAAGTAGAAAACTAGCCAAGCAGAGAGAAGGCTGGACCAGAAACAAGTAGAACGTGGCAAGTTAGGTTTAAAAATCAGTTAGCTAACCTTAAGCTTTAGAAACAGGAAATTGACTCCTCACTTTTAACATTAAAATTGAGATTTTTTTATCTCATTAAATCAATATAAGTGATACATTAATTAAAATGTTAATCTGGGGGCTCTCTGTACAGGACATATGTGACCCCCCCCCAAAGACCCTCACCCGTTCTCCATTAGACTTGGATGACTGTATAGGACCTTTCTCACGTGCATTTCATTCTCTGTTTCACTAACCTCTCCAGCCCTCTTTGCAATGGCTGAAGAGAAGTGGGTTCAAAATGGAGCAGCCTAGCTTTCTGTGACTGCCAGTTCAACAAGAGACCTGCTCTGCTTGCTGGCTTAATCTTAGAACTGCAGAGCTGGGGGGAGGGGACCCTACGGATCATCAGCAGTGAGGAATCAAACTCCCAGCCAACCTGAATCACGAAACTATCCAGCAGCTTCCGGAACAAGAAAAAGAGCCACTCGTATCAACAGAAGTCTTGGTTTATGTGTTTGCTTTTCCGTGACCATTAATCAACTATTTTGTTTTTGGTTCATTCGAACAGGTACATTTGCCCACCTTGCAAAGGGATAGGCGGTGGCCGCGGCCTTCTGTTCGAATGTGCAGAGACCTCAAGGGGAAGGACCGTGCAAATCACCTCAACTGCATTTTGCACAGAGGCTACTGGGATGTGGCTTTGTTTCAAATGATATTAGTATCGGAACATAACTATGGGTGAGACAGAAGCCAGTATGCCCCCCCCCATAAGTTGGACAACCATGTTGAACTGATTTGGGTGCAACAGGAATCAGCTGCTGTGGACTTAGAACCCATCTTGAATGGTGCAGTGAGGTTCTAGACCAACTTCTATGCTAAAGTATATCTTAAAATGTATCCCTTTCACAGTGTTTTCACAGTGCTTACACACACACACCACCACCACCACCACCACCACCGGGTGGTCCAGAACCATTCCCCGGTAGATAAGGGGGTCCTTTGAATTACTGGGGATTTTGTGAACCAACACCTATGTAAGTTCCATGGATTCAATGGAGTTGCTCTAGTTGTATCTTACTACTGGGTTTCAAGTTGTGGAATCTACTCTGCTGATGTAGTACTTTTTGAAAAGCAGGATTTTAAAACAAAAACAAATAAAGCAGCATACAAGGTGATAATCTGAATAGCTTCTGTCATATTAAGGGCCAATCATCTTGAGAGCCTTTTGCTCCATTCCCCTGCCATATAATAATAATAATAATAATAATAATAATAATAATAATAATAATAATAATAATAATAATAATAATAATAATAATAATAATCTGGCATATTTTACGTAGAATCAGTAAAAGGCAATCTGTGCTTGTAGGCACCCAGTCTGAAAAATGATGCGTGAAAGAGAAGATTTATTTATTTAGAGTATTTTTACCCTGCCTTTCTCATTGGAAAAGGACCCAAGGTGGCTTACAGTAATGAGGGACAATATACAGTCCAGTACAATTAAGACATTTCAAGTATTGAGAACAGCGAATTGAGGGACATCTTACAGCATTAAAAGACAATGTTTAAGTTATAAGAGAACATGAGCAGTTAAAGAGAGAGTAAAAGCTCCATGTAAAACTTATGAGGGATGGAAACTAACATTGAAAACATAGTGTCAATGCAATCCCACAAGGTTGTAAGTGGTTATAAACACAAAGTCTATGTGATCCCATTGATTCATATAAAAGACACATGATAGGTAGTCCATCATTCAGGGAAAGCTTGCCTGAAGAGAAAGGTCTTTGCCAGTTTCCAGAAAGACAACAGAGATGATGCAGTCCTGGCCTCTAGTGGAAGGGAGTTCCAGAAACTGGGCACAGCAGCTGAGAAAGCCTTTTCATGTGTTCCCACAAGACGTACCTGTGAAGGTGGTGGGATGGAGAGAGGGACTCTCCTGATGTCCTTAACACGCAAGTCAGTTCATACTGAGGTGGAAGATGAAAGATGATGTGGAAATAAGAGAAAAGCCAGACTGTTGGAAAGGCCATGTTTTCACCTCATCTCCCTCAGGTACAACCTGCGGGAATGGCTGCCAGTGGTGTCAGGGAGTAGTTTTTCTGTCAGCCTCCGGCAGTGACCTTGCCTTCCACTTCTGCTCCTGTTCCTCCTCATTCTGTTGCAGGCACAATCCAGGACGTAGTCATGCTGGCGAAAGTCACATAAGCGGTTTCAACAGCTTCAGTGCCCTCCTGTCACCTCAGAGACCACATCTATGAAACTAAAAGAGACTCTGTGATTGTCATTTGAAACCTCAGTGGAAATTGGACTCCAGTCCTACATACTGTATTCCCCTTTCAGTGAGTCAGGCAACCCGGTTGGAATCATTCCATCACCTGGCCAGTGTTCCATGGACATAACAAGGAGAGGACTTCTCTCCAAGAGAAAAAAAAAAGCAAAGAGTGGTCCTTATATAACACCCCATAGTGGTTAAAGAACTTTCGGGGGGGGGGGGGGGGGGATTACAAGTAATTATGAAGGCTATCCCCTTCCACTCAGCAAGCTGGGTACTCATTTTATTGACCTCGGAAGGATGGAAGACTGAGTAAACCTAATGGCATGACAAAACTAAAGTAACATTGTTTGGGGACTCAAAATTCCCCTGTATTCTTTTGATGAAGTAATAGAGGAAGAAGAAGTCGTCTATTTACATCTGTTAGGAGGCTGTGTATTTTTCTATGGTTGTGATAAAGGAAAGGAAGACTGTTTTCTTTCATTACCTCTAGCTGATGGAAAAAATGGAAGCTACCAGGAAGATGGACAAGGAGAAAGTGCATAAAGAAGATTGGCCTAGTCTGAGCTGTAATATCTTCTGGTGCAAGCACCATCCATCGGCGTGATGCAACTTCATTTGTTCCCATTATAATGCAGCAGAAAATTGTTTTTCTATAAGGGTTATAATATACTGGATTGTTTTTTGGGGGTGTTTGGACCCAGTTAAGTGTGTTGTTATTAGAGATGGGCATAAAACTATTTTTTGTTTCATTTTTCATTATTCGTTTCATTTTGTAACGAAATGATTAACAATCCTAGGGGCAAATTTAACACGAACCGAACCGAACTGAGAAAAATTGGTTCGGTTAGGTTCGTTTCATTAATGGGAGGTGGAGATGTCTCCTACCTGGTGCTGGTCTGGAGGTCCTTTCGCGCCGAGCTGCACGGAGGGAGCACGCACCTCGTCGGTGCCATTGAGGGACGTGTTGGGCTCGAGCCTCAGCCCAGCCCCAGGAGGAGAGATAAGAAGCAGGCCGTGTTTAGGTGGCCAAAGCAGTGCGGCTTCAAAGCCAGCCCCCTTGCGCCTCCCTCACATGGCCCATTATCACGGGGCCGATCGGGAGGGGAGATAAGGGGGCCACACTTAGGCGGCCAGAGCAGTGCGGCTTCAAAGCGCCCCCCTTGCGCCTCCCTCCCACGGCCCATATCGTGGGGCCGATAGGGAGGGGTGATACGAAGGAGGCCATGCTTAGGTGGCCAGAGCAGCGCAGCTCCCATGCCGCTCCCCCTCTTTATTCCTCCCATGCCAGTTCATAGGCACCCCCCAGCTCCGACTGGGCCCCAGGGGCTGCGCAGTGGGCGTTGGGAAAAAAAGCTGGTAAAAACAAATAACGAATTAAAAAAACAATGAATTTTTTTTCACGAAAATTCACAAAATGAAATGAAACAAAACGAACTGAACTCCTTAACAAAATGAAATGAAACGAAACACCATTTTTTCGATTTGTGCCCATTTCTAGTTGCTATATATTTCTATCTGAACTCAGAAAGCTTTGTAATTCAGCAGTCACGGAAGATATAGTATCACTTGCTGGTACAATTTGATGTTGGAATGCTTTCAACTAAAAGCTTCTATCTTCAACTTTTGTTTTTGTAAGATAAATGGAGGCTAAGGAATCCATAATTTAGGGTTTTCCGCTGGCAAATACATGGTGGACTTCAAACAAGTGCATGTTGTTGTTGTTGTTGTTGTTGTTGTTGTAGTAACATGCTGTCAAGTCATCTCTGACGTATGGTGGTGACTCCAAGAATGAGTGATCTCCAAAATTCCTGCCCTCAACAGCTGTTCCCTTTTTGGATGCATGCCTTAAAGTACTGAGGGAGCTTGATTGTGTCAGAGAATGCCCTCAGGAGCCTAGGCCCCCTTGTGAGTCTGGCCTCCCAGCACACTTAGACATGGTGGAATGTTCACAGCTGAGGCTCCAGAATCTGATGCATCCACCCTCTTTGGGAGTGATGGCTGCACCAGCAAGAGTGAATGGATGAATTCTCTAACTCTGGCAATGACAAGTTCACAAGTACAGACACTGAATTAGTAGGTCATAAATAATCAGTACCCTGCACTAGTAGTTCATAAATAATCAGTACCCCAGTCTGCTCTTGGTCTTGTTTTGGCTAAACACATCTCCACCTCTTTCTTCCAGTTGTGTAGTTTATTTGGGTTGTCTAACGGTCAGCTGCTGAAGTCCCCATGTACAGTTGTCAGTGTGTTTGTTTTACATATACTTGCAATAAATAGATTTTGGGCTTTGCAGAACTTTTCTGCTTCATTTCTAACCCCAGACCAAATTTCCCAACATTTGGTCCTGCTTTGTTTCCTACATTTGTGTTCTAGTGACCTATGAACATGACTTGTTTAATACTATGATAGATAATATTCTTCTGTATACTTGCATAAAAGCTTTACATTTCATCTTCTTCAGAATCTATAGTTTACTTACTTACTTACTTACTTTAATTAATTAATTAATTAATTAATTAATTAATTAACTAACTAGAGCAGCCAGCACTCCCTGCTCCTTGCTTTAGCAAAATGAGACCTTGGACTCCTGAAGCTTTGGCCCTGTTATCTTGATCCTTTCTGGAACTCTGCTACCCTGTAAGTCTGCCTGTTTGGCAACCCCCCCCCCCCGCCTGTCGGACTGTGTTTGTGTGTGACTCTTTTACTTGGACAGGCTGACAACCTTCTCTGTGACTCTTGAGCTCAGACTGGCTGGCCACAGTCTTGGCATCTGGGAACACCCTGGTCCTGGCCGCCTTGCAGATATCCTAGTTAGTGCCCACTCTCCAGCTGTTACACATCCTGCCTCACTATTAAAGGCACTTAACTTTATGGTTTCCAGCTTACTTTGATTCAGTCTTCCCACATTCCATGTTTCAGTTGTGTGTGTTGTGCAGCATCAGACTTCCCTTTCACCTCTGTGCATATTAGCTACTTGATGTCCCTCCAGCTTTAATATAGTAACATCACTAGTGATAGCTGTATTCATACTTGTTCTTTGTTCTTCCCTAGTAGCTGATTGAGTGCTTTCCAACCTGGAAGTCTCATCTTCCAAGAGTGTCTCTTGTTTCATTTTGGTTTTCAAGGTTTGAGCAAGGTGGAGATGGCCCCAGTGCAGAAATATCAGGCAGATGGGAGGAGGGTGGGCTTTCTCATGGTCAGGCTGACACAGCGGAAGGAAATGGGTCCCTAATGAGAAATAGTTGGTAGAGGTGGCAGTTAGAGCAGTACAAAAATGGAACCAATTACTCCAAGAGCAGGCGAGTGGTCCAACACTGGAGGCATTCAAGAGAAATTTAGACAACCACCTGCCAAGTATCCTTTGATTTGTATTCCTCATTTGAGCAGGCTCCGTCCAGCACAGCCATGAAGCAGAGCCCAGAGCCGGAACCGATGACTGGATGATGTCTGTCCTTGCCTGGTTTGCTTTCTTGTGCCACCAGAGTCTCCAGCCATGAGCTTGGATAAGGCTATATGAGCTGGGACACTGCTGAAGCTCTGGAGAGGCATGTGAGGGAGGGGATGAGTAAAGAGGAGCCACAGAGCCTGGCTTCTTTTGCTCATGCAAAGCAGCCTTCCTTTAAAAGGGTGCTTCCTGGACCTAAGATCTCGTGCACTCCAGGCCATGCTTCCTATCTATTTTTCCTTGAAGGATAACCTGCAGCAGATGGTATTTCTTATTGCGCATTATGTGCCCAAAATATTGCAGTTTTCTTATCTTTATGGTATTGGGGATTTCTGGCTTTTTATTGATGTGCTGTAATATGGTCACATTAGTGACTCTTGCTGTCCAAGGTATCCTCAAAATTCATCTGTATGTCTACATCTCATTTTGTGTACCATTTTGCTTTTTACTGCTAACCATCCATTTTGTCATCTTCACATTAAGTGGCAGTTCCATGGCATGGCTTTCCTCAGCAACAGAATCCAATAATCCTTGCAAATCTGCTAGAATAGCTGCAAGCAGGGCAGTATTGTCACCAAATGTAGTGGTTTGTAATCAATTGGACTCTTTGATAATTCGATAAGTAGATCTAACATAATGTCATGTCAGCACAGTGACTAATACAGTGGACTCCCGTATAACAAATGGTTTGTATAACATAAAATCTGCACAACATAAAAATATCCAGAAATAGGGGAAATTTGCTCCACAGAATCGCCTATGGGGTGAATCCGTACAACATAAAAAATGGTCACGATTAGGGATTACTCTGTTTTCAATGCATTCCAACGGGAAATTTGTATAAAAGAAAATTTGCTTAACATAATTTCATTTGGAATGAATTAATTCCTTTATACAAGGTACCACTTGTATATCAGTCTGACACCTGGTTGTTGTTGTTGTTGTTCAGTCGTTCAGTCGTGTCCGACTCTTCGTGAACCCATGGATGAGAGCTCGCCAGGCCTTCCTATCCTCCACTGCCTCCTGGAGTTTTGTCAAATCCATATTGGTTGCATTGATGGCACGGTCCAACCATCTCATTCTCTGCCGTCCCCTTTTCCTTTTGCCTTCAATCTTTTCCAACATCAGGGACTTTTCCAAGGAGTCCTCTCTCCTCATGAGGTGGCCAAAGTACTGGAGCCTCGGCTTCAAAATCTGTCCTTCCAGTGAACATTCGGGGTTGATTTCTTTCAGGATGGATAGGTTTGATCTGACACCTGGTAAGTCACTCTGAGTTCTTCCCAGAGGCACATTGCTTTCAATAGGGTTTGCTCCCAGGTAAATGGGGAGATGAATGCCCCTGCCACACCATATCCTATTTCCTGCCAGATCAAATTGCCCCCCCCCCCCGTTCATACACAGGAGTCCAATTTATGCACTGTCTTGCCCCAGTAGGGGACTCACCTCAGGGTGCTGTGTCATCCCCTCCTCAGCGCCTCAGTAATTTTATGAGGGAGTGCTATGAACGTCCTAGTAGTACCAATATTTCTTGCTTAGAAGGAGAAAAACTCCTGAAGAGTTATAGATCCCATCCCACCAGTATATGGGGAGAGGATCCTGATCTGAATTCCTGCCCAGAATTTCCAGATGGCTTTGGGATGCAGCGTGACAGAACATGAATAAGTCACATTAATGCTGTATTTCTATGGGGGAATACTTTGCTCCTTTTGCAGTGTAACTGTACATTTTCAGTTACTCGGATGCTTATGTCTCTTCCCGAAATAATACATTGTATGGGTAGCTACCCAAAGTGGTGGAGGAGAGATACCACATGGTTGCAGTGCTGGATCATGCTCCTGCTATGCACCATCACTCAATTGTGGATGATGAGGTGACCGATTAAAGGCAGTCAGCAGAAGGCTTCATGTTGTACCATAAGCCAATGATTTGCCACATTCTGACTTCTTTAAGGGCAAAAATAGAAAATGGAAAAGTAAGGAACTACTTTTAAATAATTATAAGTAGAGTTGACAGTTCCTTCATGTGGTTGTTGTGGGTTTTCCGGGCTGTTTGGCCATGTTCTGGAGGTTTTTCTTCTGAATGCTTTGCTAGTCTGTATGGCCGACTGGCAAAACGTTGGGAAGAAAAATGTCCAGAACATGGCCAAACACCCCGGAAAACCCACAACCATCAGATCTAAGCTGTGAAAGCCTTCGAGAACACGGTTCCTTCATTTATTGGTCTGCTGAATATTTTGTGCCGCAGTCTGTTGCATTCAACATTTTGGGTCCATGCATAAGGGGATTCCGGTATCCTGTTGATTTAAAGGGGGGGTTGGATTTCTGAGACCTGCATTTGCACAGAGAAGATTCAATACTAGTAGACTGGTGGGATGTTAATAATGCTCTTTTATTGCTCAATAAGATTCCATCCTGCAACTACAATGATAACTAAGTTGGGTGGGTGCTAGGAACTATGCCTGCCAATCTTTGCTGGAAGTAACTTACCAAGTTCTGGACTGTTCTTCTGTTGGGTAGCAGAGATGGGACTGCACCTGGCAGAGCAGACAGTGTGGTTTGTCAATCACACGGTCTGAGAGAGTGTTGTCCTATTCAGGAGTGGTGCTTGAACAGTGTAGATTAATAGAAGTGTAAGAGAGAGGGCCATGGATATGAGGCCAATTTTTCCATTCCTGGCATCTCCATATTGGACCACAAGGTCTGCCATGCCCTGTCAGGTGAAGAATGCTTGGCTATGGAAGAACCAGGGGACACACACAAAATGGAGGCAGATTGGGTCAAAGCAATTTCATTTCAAAGGACTGTTCTGTGAGTCTGGAGAAGCTGCAGTACTTGCAGAACTGAGAGGTTGGAGCTGTGAGATCAGAAGAAACTGGACTTGCTTGTGCAGCAATAAAGAAGAAGTATCTGATGCAAGAAGGAGATGGTGGGGCCATGTGGGTGCAGGATTCTGCCCCAGAAGCAATATGGGTGCAGGAGCCTGCCCCAGTAGAGCTCTAGCTTCAGGGTTGCCTGCCAGAAGAGTACAGAGATGGACAGAAGCTCTGCCTGGATCCCATCAGCTGCTGTGACCAAGAATCCGTCCTTTGAGCAAAGGACTGTCCATCCTTTGAGCAAAGTGTCCCCGGGTGACTATAAGTATGTCTTGAGTGAATTATGGAGCAAAAGAACCCCTTTCTTTGAAGTCTTAGTCCAGTACTGGTCTCCTTAGCATTCTTGTATGTGAAATGGCCTATCGCTGTCTGGCATTCCAAGAATGTCCATGGCTGGTAACAGTCCCATGGGTTTCTATGGACCTTCCCCTGAGTGCTTGTAAACAGAAGCCTCTGCGTTTCCAGGAGGGCTGTGTTATCACGGTTCCAGTTAAGAAGAGGATTCTGCTTGTGTTGAAATGACTGCAAGCAGCAGCTCCCTGAAGGGTTCTCTGCTCCTCGTAGGAAGACCAGAAGCTGAAGAAACAGGAACGAAGAAGCAACATCTTTGAATCACTGCACATGGGAATACTGGTGTGGATCCGGAGTGCTTGGGTCCATCCATCCTACTTCCTATTACTATCCAGCTAAAATGCCCAAATAGAGCTCATGTCCTTCACGCAAGTCTCTCCCAAGGAGGACCTACAATTCAGTACATGTACTACTAATCCTCTATCCTGCAATGGATACACTGAGTCATTCTCATCAATGTCTTCCATGAGATTCCTCTTTTAGAAAGTGAATTACTTGAGTAGTTTCCAGAAGCTATAATATGGACTGGAAATAAATGTCAGGGTGGGTGTACTTGAGACTCAACTGTCTACCTGTTGACAATATCTTATACTGCCTACAGGATTTTCTCCTAGACTGCTCTTCTTTCTTTCATAATTGCCATATCACAGACCTGTATTGATACAGTGGACCCTTGTATAACAAGAGGAGGGCAAAGAATGGGAAGGATTAATGATACATATAAGGAGAGAATTTGAAAAAAGTGAACAAAGTATGGATCAGAAGTTGTCAGAACTAAAGGAAGACATGCAGAAACAAATTAAAGAGGCAGTCGGGGAGCTCTCAGCTCAAGTGAAGGATTTAACGGTGAAAACAAAGAATATAGAGACTAAAGTGAAGAAAGTGCAGACAGAGGTTAAACAATGCAGAGAAGAAACAGAGAGGAATAGAACAGGAGTGTCAGAAGTAGAAAATACGCAAAGGAAAATGGCTGAGGAGCTTGCTTTTCTTGAAATGAGACAAAGGCAACAGAACCTTCGTTTCCGTTTGATCCCATGGGAGGAAGGAGAAGATATTAAGGCCAAAGTAATAACGGAACTGGCGAAGTGGCTTGGATGGCAAGAACAAGAAGTAGCTGATGCAATCTCTCAAGTGTTCAGAATTGCAGTTAGATCAAAGAAACTGAGAGTGAAGAAGACACCAGGCGACGTTATTGTATCATTGACATCTATGGCCGTGCGAGATAGAATCTTGAAACATAGCTATGATAATCGGTTTGTGATTGATGGACAACAGATTCTGATATACAAGGAGATCCCTCTCCATTTCTTGAGAAGAAGAGGAAGTTATAAATCACTGGCAGAAACGCTGAGAAGAAATGGTTTGAGATTTCGATGGGAGTTCCCAGAAGGTCTATCCTTTATTTACAAGATGAAAAGATTTAAAATAATATCTGAGTCGGAAATAGGTAAATTTCTGAGAAAATATGGAGAAGAGCTTGGGTATAGGAAACCATCGAAAGAGGGTGATAAATCACCTGAAGAAGAAGAAGAGGAAGAAGAGGAGGAGTTAGAACTCTCTGAGGAGGAAGAAGGTAAAGCGGATTTAGCTATGGCCAATATTTGAATAGAGATTGATAAAAATATATTTAATTTCAAATTTACAATGGCGCTGAGAGCATTGACTTGGAATGTTAATGGTCTGAATGAAAAGACCAAGAGAAACAGAATTACGCACTTATTGAAGAAAGAAAATCTGGACTTGATTTGCCTGCAAGAAACACATGTTGCAATGAAACATACGAAGATTCTAAAAAACAAAATTTTGGGACAAGAATTTGTATCGTCTGATAAATTGAAGAAGAGAGGAGTGGTGATATATGCAAAACATAAATTGGAACCTAAGCTGATTATGAAAGATGAAGAGGGAAGATTTCTGATGGTACAAATCACTTGGCAATCTGAAAAATTTTTTATTGTAGGCATTTATGCGCCAAATGAAAGGAAATCAGAATTTTACAGAGAGGTAGAACAAAAATTGTTAGATTATATGGATGAAAAACTCTTTCTGATGGGTGATTGTAATGGTGTAATGATGCCAGATTTGGATAGATCTCAGAAAAAGAAAGGTTCAGAAGGGAAATTACCAAAATCTTTTTATGACTTAGTTGAGAATTTTGGGTGGACCGATATTTGGAGACTGAGACATCTAATGGAAAAACAGTTTACCTTTTTTTCTGAACCGAACCAGAGTTGGGGGAGAATTGATTATATATTTGTCCCTAATGATATCTCACATAGAGTGACAAAAGTGGAAATTTTACCTAAAACGATCTCAGATCATAATGCAATGGTGATGGAAATTAAAACAAAAATGCAAGGATTATACCGTTGGAGGTTGAATGAAAGTTTACTGGATGAGACTGAGACTTTGCAGATAGCGAAAAAAACCTTCAGAGACTATTTGAAAAATAACTGGAGAAGAGAAACACCAACAAATGTGGTATGGGATGCTAGTAAGGCTGTTATGCGAGGCCTCTTTATTCAAAGAAATGCATATCAGAAGAAACAGAAAGAAAAGAAGCAAAATGAGATTTTAAAAGAACTGGTAGAGACAGAGAAGAAATTGGTGGAGAAGCCAAAGGAACAAAAATGGATTCAAAAATTAAAGATGCTCCAAACTCAGTTGTCGATGATTATCAATCAAGAAATTGAGTGGAAGGTAAAGATGATGAGACAAAGAAATTTTGAATCGGCAAATAAAGTAGGGAAGTTGTTGGCTTGGCAGCTGAAATGGAAGCAAAAACAAAAGGTTGTGAACAAATTAGGAGTAGACCAAAAATCAGTGGAAGATCCAAGAGAAATTGTAAAGGTGTTTCAGAATTTCTATAGAAATTTATATACGAAGAAAAAATAGAATCCGGAACAGATTGATAGATATTTAAAAAAGAATGGATTGGAAAAAATCTCAACAAACCAAGTGTCGATGCTGAGTGAGAAAATTACCCCACATGAAGTACAAAGTGCAATAGAGAGGGCGAAAATTGGAAAATCACTGGGCCCAGACGGTTTGACTGCAAAATATTATAAAAAATTGTCAGAAGAAATGTTACCAATAATGGTGGAGGTTATGAATGAAGTTCTAGAAAAAGGAGTCATACCTAACACCTGGAAGGAGGCGTATATAACACTGATTCCAAAGGAGAACTCAGATACAACAGATGTTAAAAATTATAGGCCCATTTCCCTTTTGAATGGAGACTACAAATTATTTGCCGATGTTTTGGCTAATAGATTAAAAAGGGTTTTAAATGAGTTATTACACAAAGATCAAGCGGGGTTTCTTCCTGGCAGACAGATGAAAGATAATATGAGAAATATAATTGATATAATAGAGTATCTAGAAGTCAGGAAAGAGAAACAAGCTGCTTTGATATTTATTGATGCTGAAAAAGCCTTTGATAATGTCTCTTGGCAATTTATGAAGAAGAATTTGGAATATATGGGAGTGGGAACAACGTTTTGGAACGGTGTTAATGCAATATATAAGGAACAGAAAGCAAGTTTATTGATTAATAATGTGATAACCGATTGGGCAAGGTACGAGACAAGGGTGCCCATTGTCCCCATTGTTATTTATTACTGTATTGGAAGTATTGTTAGTCAAACTGAGGGACATGGGGACAATTAAAGGTATATGTGTGGGGGAGAAGGAATATAAATTAAAAGCGTTTGCTGATGATTTAGTTCTGACGTTAGAGAATACAAAAGAAAGTATTACTGAGATGATGAAAATAATTGAGGAATTTGGTAATCTAGCCGGTTTTAAACTAAATAAGAATAAAACGAAGGTCTTATTGAAAAATGTAACAAAGAAAGATTGCGAAGAATTTGAAAAATTGTCCGCCCTCTCAGTGGTGAAAAAAGTTAAATATCTGGGAATTAATTTATCTCTTACGAACTTAAATCTCTTTGAGGATTATTATAATATGGTATGGAACTCGATTAAGAGAGATCTGGAAACATGGAATAGATTGAATTTGTCGTTGATGGGAAGAATTTCGGTGATAAAGATGAACGTGCTACCAAGGTTGTTATTTCTATTCCAAATGATCCCAATACTTAGAGGAATAGGCCACTTTAAGGAATGGCAGAAGACATTGTCCAAATTTGTCTGGCAAGGTAAAAGACCCAGAATAAGATTTAAATTATTAACAGATGCCAAGGAAAGGGGAGGATTTGCCATGCCAGACTTGAGATTGTACTACGAAGTGGCCTGCCTCGGTTGGATAAAAGATTGGATTACTTTAGTTGATGAGGATCTATTGGATCTAGAAGGTCATGATAACAGATTTGGTTGGCACGCTTATCTTTGGTATGACAAAGTGAAAGTACATAAAAGCTTTATGAATCATGTAATTAGAAAGTCATTACTTCAGGTCTGGGAACGGTTGAAACCCCTTTTAGAGAGACATACACCGAGATGGTTATCCCCGATTGAGGCATTGGTGATCAAGAGGAAAAATAAAGAAGGAGTGGGGATCACCTATGGTGATGTGTTATTCTTTTCAGAAAAAGGTCCTAGACTGAAGTCTTATGATATGTTGAAAGTGAAGTTAACAGGCTGGTTTCAGTACCATCAACTAAAATGACATTTTTCAGAAAGATAGAAAGGTATCTGGGTTTGGAGAGAAGGAATCTAAGTTCCAGACCATAATCATGGGCCCAAAAAAGAAATTGTTGACTAGATTATATAATTTTTTGTTGGAGTTGAATCTAAAAGATGAACAAGTTAAAGAATGTATGGTAAAATGGGCTATGGATCTGGGTCATAATATTGGGTTAGATGTGTGGGAAAGACTGTGGAAAAAGAATATGAAGTTTACCGCATGTACTTTGATAAAAGAAAATCTGTTGAAAATGATGTATAGGTGGTATATTACTCCAACGAAGTTGGCAAAGATGTATAGGATGAAAGATGACCACTGCTGGAAATGTAAAGAGAAACAAGGTGATTTTTATCATATGTGGTGGACGTGTGAGAAAGTGAAAGAGTATTGGGCATTGATATATGATGAACTCAAAAAGATGTTAAAGTGTACATTCCCAAAACGACCTGAATTTTTTCTGTTAGGGTTGGTGGATAATGAAATTAAAGGAGCAGATAGGACTCTATTTCTATATGCAACAGCAGCGGCACGAATGCTCCTGGCACAGAATTGGAAGACAATGTATATACCATCTTTGGATGAATGGAGGGCGAAAATATTGGACTTTGCAGAGATGGCTAGACTGACGTGCAGACTGAGGGATCAAGACAACCAGAAGTTCCAAAAAGACTGGCAAAAATTTAAGAACTACATGGAGATTTATTGCAAGGAATTAAAGACTCTTACTGGATTAGGATAGAGCACGAAGGATTACTACTTATCTTTCAAATCTTTTTTATAAACATATAAAGGGGTTTGTCTGAAAGGAAGGCTAGGAGATGAATAACGCTAAAACCACGGGAAGAACAGAGGGAAGCCAAATTTTAGTGGTAGAATGATTTTGTATTACTAATGTTTTGAACTTGACTTTTTTTCTGTATACAAAAATTTTCTAATAAAAATGTATTTAAAAAAAACACAAGTGGGTTGTTTAACAGAAAATCCTCTTAAAGTAAAAAATTCCGGAGATAGGGGGAGATCGCTTAACAGAATCACCTACTGGCAAATCCGTACAACGGAAAAATGGTCGCGATTAGGGTTTAATCCGTTTTCAATGCATTCCTATGGGAAATTGGTAGAAAGGAAAATTTGCTTAACAGAATTTCATTCGGCATGAGTTAATTCCTTTATACAAGGTACCACTGTATTTCTTTTATTAGCTATTGTAATAGAAACTAGTTTTTATAAGTATCTATGGAAAGTGAGAATAGAAGACAATGAAAATCAACCTGTACCATGATTTATATAATCAACAGTATACTTACAAAGGATCCTTGTAGATAGAGGAAATGAATGTAACCTTAGAAACATGAAAAAAGATACATGAGAATGAATCTGGTAATCACCAAGACTATCATCCTGCCATTTTATACTCCATTACAAGCCAGTGCTTGGTATTTCATCAATATTTATTAACATTTCTCCAACCTAATGAAACAGTCTCTTGGCTTCTAACTTGAAGGAAGGGCGCACCATGCCAGAATGTGTGAAAATAGCAGGAAACAGTGGAAGGATACCATTAGGCTAGAAAGATCCAGTTGTGTTGTGGATGGAGTGCAACAGGACACTGTAGTTTTAAACTACTGGTACCTTAAGGTCTGCTTTCTGGCCTGGGGTAAAAAATGGCGGTTCAAGAAGGTGGCCATATGTCAATTAACAATTGTGGAGCTCCAGCCTGAAGTTTATGAGTGGTAGTTGAGCAAAGCTCATGAACCTTGTCCTGAAACACTTTTTCTTCAGCAGCCTCACCCAGTCAAAGCATCTTTGTGGGCTGCTACCCATACCTGTCAAGTTTCCCGTATTGGCCAGGAAAATCCCGTTTTTCACCCTTTCCCCCACTGTCTTCCCAGATCATTTATTTTCCTGGTAATGTCCTATATTCTCCCCTCCTCTCTGAGAGCGAGCAGCATGATGGCTGTGTGCTGCTTCCCCTTCACCAAAGCGGGGCAGTTCAAAGAGGGAGGGCTGTGGTGTGGTCCCCTGGTTCCCCCACCATCCAGATGATGGGCATGCCAGCTGCGCAGCTTGCCTGTCTGCCAGCCCGGGTCAGAGGCTGTGACAAACTGAAGGGGGGGACCAATCCTGAGGAAGAGGGGGTGCAGCAATCCACCCCCCACCCACTGCCTGACCCGCTGCTCAGAGGTCCTGGTGCCAGACGAGGTGGCTGCAGAATGGGCCTTCCCATGCTGTATCTCCCCTCGCCTGCCCGCATGCTACTTCTAAGACCGGAGAGCCTGGGGCTTCCCCTCATGCCAGAGGGACGTTGGCTGGCTGGCTGACTGGCTGGATGTCCCCCACCTCCTCCCCCCTCCCCCTCATGGTGGGTATCAAAAATTGCCATTATTTTCAAATCCAAGACTTGACAGGTATGCTGCTATAAGTGTTGGGCAGGTGGGAGACAGAAGCCCTTGTTGATCAACTTTGCAGGTCACCTAAATGATCTAACATTAGACTCCAATTTACTTTCTGCATGGTGGTTAAAAGGCTGATGTCAAAGACCAAGGAGATTTTTCAAAACTGGCTCCCACCAGCTCCACCTTTAGATATGTGCTGTACATGTATATATGTATAGAAAAGAACATCATTTGATGAATGCCACCCACCCACTCAGCTCAGTCTCCTATGCAGAGTTGCTACAAGTGAAAATTGATTTCAAAACAATATCCTCAGAAAACTGTTTTTGTGCTCTCCAGGGAGTTATGGGGCCCTTTGGCCCTGTGTTGAGGGACCCTCAGCATTCTTTGAGGCTATCATATTTAATTTTCTTCTTTTATTTAAAAAAAATATTATTGACCACTAGATGGTGCAAAGTTACTTTTTTGTTTTTGTTTTTTTGGGAAAATCATTTCCTTAGTTCATCCATATTTTCAAGTAGAGATAGGCATGAAATGAACTTTTAGTTTGTTTCATTATTTGTTATTCATTTCGTTATGGAACAAAATGAATAACGAACCCCAGACTGGATTTAGAACGAAACAAACCAAACAAAAAAATTGGTTCGGTTTGTTTCATTTTGTTAATGGTGGTGCCGGAGATGTCTCCTACCTGGTGCTGGTCCTTCCTTGAGGTCTGGTCTTCCTGACTGCAGGGAGGGGCAACCAGAAAAAAGAAAAAAGCCAACCGGCCTGCGCTACAGCTGTAGCGCAGGCCATGTGGTTGGCAGTTAAAAAATACAATTAAAAAAGGAGTGCTGACCTGGCCCCAAGGGTGGCCGGGTTGGCACCCTAAACTAAAGAAAAATAAAAATAAAACCAGCGCTGACCCAGCCCCAGGGGCTGCATGGTCAGCGCTTGAAAAAAAAATTTTAAAAACACAATCTGGCACGTGGGTCGCAGACCTGGCCCATGGACTGCATAACCGGCCCGCAGGCCACACACAAAAAAACCCCAACCAGTGCACGGGCCCTGTACCAGCCTGCGAGCACTGGACCTGGGGCATGGGCCATGGAACCAGCCAGTGGCTGGCAAAAAATAAAATAAAAAAAAATGCCGACCAGCCTGTGCTATGGTCAGGAGTAAAAAAAAAAAAAAACAATAAAAATAAAAACAAAAAAACAAAAAAAAAAAAAAGGAGCACTGACCCATCCCAAGGGGTGGCCAGTTTGGTGCCCTAAAATAAAGAAAAAAATAAAGAAAAACAGCACCAACCCGGTCCCAGGGGCCGCGCGGCCAGTGCTTGAAAAATGAAAAAAGAGGCACCGGCCCCAAGCCAGTGCCTCAAAAAGCCCCTGCCACAGGGGCTAGCATCGCCCTGCCACTGCTGCCATCGCTGCCGGTGCCAGTAAGGATAATGTGTGGATGATTGAAGATGATGATGATGATGATGTGCAGTTTGTGCAGTTGTTGTCAACGTCGGTGGTTTCTATATATTTTAAAATGTTTTTTCCCGCCTGCACACTGTGAAATGGATTAAATCACGCCGGAAAAAACGAATAATGAATCAAAGAACCAATGAAACAAATATTTCAAAAATATTCGGTAAAACGAAACAAAACCAAACCAAACCCTAAAACGAACCGAAACAAAACAAATCGCAATTTGTTCGGTTCGTGCCCATCTCTATTTTCAAGTGAACCAAAATATCTTGCAACGTCTACTCCACTTTGTATTTTGTATTTTTATTGTCTGAATATGCATATTAGGGCCTTCGATGTTTGGAGTGTAGATCTCGTAAACGGCTCTCAGTTGCACTGGTTCCCCACCCCCACCCCAGTATTGTAAGAGGATCCCTAAATAGTCTTCCTAGATATGAGTATTAGAAAATAATCTGCCTGTTTCCTTTGTTGGACACAATCTGGAAACATCAATCTGAGATCTGGTTCAGAAAAAATATATTTAAATGCTATTCCAGGCAATCCTTTCAGCCCAACTGTATTTTTCTGCATGTGTGTGTGTGTGTGTGTATATATATATATATATATATATATATATATATATATATATATATATATATATATATATATATATATATAGTATATTGTCCTTTTATAAATTTGCTGGCTATTTTTGTTACCTTATTGTGCGTGACACCTTGCGGTGCTCTCGATATTTATGGAATGAAAGCCAGAGTCTCTTACCATTGCTAATGAAGGAAATACAGGTCTGCTACATGAACATGTATGGGGGGGGGGAGAGAGAGATATGCCTCTGAGAAAATTGTATAGCCAAGATAATGTGGCGAGGCTGATGTATCTTCTGTACAAATTATTTAACTTGGGGAAATGGTTAGAGGCACAAAACATAAGAGGATGGTATATTATGCAAGGTCCAAAGCAGCCCATTTGAAAAAGCCATTTTCTGCATAGTTATAGCTCCAGCGCTGTCCCCGGAGAGAGAATGCTGGTAACAAATGGACAGGGGAAAAGTATATCAAGTCCTTACAACAAAATCGGATTCATGGATGGAAAGGCATCCGCTGCCGTCTTTGCAACAAGGGGTGCACGGATAGCTCTGATTATCCATATATACATTTATAATTCCATTCGTTCTCATATCTGCACACGATCCCCCTGTCAATTCATTTTTAAATATGCACTTAAAACATATTTTTGAACATGTTTTACTCACACAAAAGCACCTTTTGTCCTAGATTTGATCCCAAAATACGCATTATTATCCCTACTTGGGTACATTGTTTTGAGCTGACAGCTGCATTGTAAAAGGCAGAAAAATGGTGAAGGCTGAAGAATAACAGGGTCCTAATCGGGATATCAGGTCTGTTCCTTTCAAAATGCAGCCTGAACCAAAAACATGTACTTTCCAAGGGGAAATTGGGTGCTTGCTTGTCATAATAAGAATAATCTTAGGAAGCACAGTGAGGGATTGAACCGCCAACCTCTGAAGCTAGAGAACTAAACTGCTGAGCTATTGAGCCATTTGCTTATGCAAGGGCCATGCAGCCTCAGTATAGTCCAAAATGCACATCTGTCCACCTACAGAGCAAACCTTTCTGTATCATGGACAGATCCAGTTCAATACATTTTCCTGCATGAGATGAGAGATGCGCAGAAGCTGGTTGGACTGGCAATTTAATCTGTCAGCAATGGCGACGGGACTGGGTTGTCTGTCGTATTTGAAGGCAGCATGTAACATCCGTTGCTCTTATCTTTCAGCACCTGCAAGTGCTCATCCAACATTGGGTCCGGCATTTCTTCACGGCCAATGCCACACTGGCATGGCACCAGGCCCATTCACATTTGCCTTGCATCTCCTAACACCTGTCTCCAGGTGTGTATCAATGCCCATGCTTAAAAATATCTGCCTCTTGAGACTATATTCCATGCCTCTGGGGAAATGGATCACACGCATGAAGGCTGATACAAAAGGAAATGTGTTGGCTGTTCAAATAATACCAGGTTGGTTGCAAGGGTTCAAGATGAAGAAGGGGACAGTGGCAGTCCAGAAGGAGGGTTAGGGCCACCCTCAGCACCTGGCAACTGAGTTGGTTGCCTCCTTCTCCCTAAGCATCAGTCTAACGCCACGTACTCTTAGCAATAGCTGATCTGGGTGCTGGTCCATACATAGTTTGTGCAATCATATTTATTTTGGTGTAAGTCCCACTGCAAGTGGTTAGGATGAGCAGTACGGCAATGGAACCAACTACTTCAGGAGGTGTTGAGCACTCCAACACTGGAGGCATGTAAGAGAAAATTAGACAACCCTCTGTCAAATATGCAGTAATACCTTGGTTTGGGAGCATAATCTGTTCCAGAAACATGCTTGTAAATCAAAACACTTATATCAAAGCAAATCTCCCCATCAGAAACAAGGGAAACTCAGATGATTTGTTCTGGGGCCCCCATAGATCATATACTGTACACACAAAATGCCAGAACTCACACAAGAAGTTGGCTAGAAGTCCACACCATGGTTTAGTTACCTGCCTGTAGAATGTGCTCTGCCTGGGACTAACAATTGGGTTTTACTCTGTATTTTAACTTGACAATAATAAAGTCCAATTTGTAGCCCTATACACACATGACTAGCTGTCCCATGACTAGAAATGGCTTGAAAAAATAAGAATGTTGAAAACAAATTAAATAATAATATGCATATAAAGAAAAATAATACCCTAACCTGCACATTCCTGGCAGGTGTAATGGAGACCTCTATTCTTCTCTCCTCCCTCTGCTTTGGAGGCTGTTTCAGATGGATTGTTCCAGGCCACCCTCCACAATCCAGGAGGGGGAGGGAGGGAGAGAGAACCACCATTGGCTGACTTGTGATCATGTGACCTGCTCCAGTACTTGTATATCAAGACATTGCCTGTTGATCAAGGCAAAATTTAGAAGAAATGTTTGCTTCTCTTGCAAAATGCTCTTAAACCAAGGTAATACTGTACTTTGATTTGGATTCCTGCCCCTACAGGCCCCTTCCAACTCGATGGTTCTACGGTCAAATTGCAGCACAATTAGGAAGTATAACCCTCTGACATCAATGAGATGGTGTTTCCACATATCTCATATGAGATACCAGCTGTTGATAAACATTTCCTAGATGAGATCACCACACATCACTACTTCACCGTGTTTTCCTCCATGTTTCTTCTGACTTTGAATCACTGAATTTTGGCCTTCAGGGAACCAATAGACAAGTAATCAAGTCATCATAGATACAGAGGCCCTTACGGTTGTTGTAGATGTTGTTGTGTCATTACAGTCGTGACCGACTCTTTGTGACTCCATGTCCATGGAGTTTTCTTGGCAGGAATACTGGAGTGGCTTGCCAGTTCCTACTCCAGGCGCCTACAGCACCTGATATTCCCTGGAGGTCTTCCATCCAAGTAATAACCAGGGCCGACCCTGTTTAGCTTCCAAAATCAGCCGAGATCGGATGTGCTTAGGGAGCCCTACAAAAAGCATAGCCCATTTCAGTGATGTCTTGGGCAGGTGGAACTTTTGCCATGTATATATTTCATAACAGCATTAAAACATTTCCTATCTGGTGTGCACCATTTTAACAGATTTTAATCAGAGTAGGGACACATTTGCTAGCTCCCTAGTCTTTCAGGTCAGTGTTGTTTTAGTAGCTGTGTTAATTCACTTTTTTTCCTGGAGTTTTGCTGCAGCACCCGGTGCTCTCATTCTTATTCTTCTTTTGCATATTCTTACTCTCATTGTCATATAATCTTGCCTTCTGGCACTAGATTTCTAATACCAATAAAAGTGCTGTCACAAAGAACATTCTCCACAAAAACAGTACACAGAAAGGGTGTGTGATTTTGTCTAAATTGCCTGTTGACATTAAATTTGCTTTAAGCATTTGTAAGAACATAAACTGTTTTTAAATGAATCATTTCAGTCCTTTTGGCAGAACTAAACATTTAAATTATGATGATTTTATTTATCTCTTTTTCCTAGCATCTTTGTAGGAAAACAGTTACCTCAACAGGCTCAGCCCGATGCTGATTTTTCAGACCCGAAGTTCAATATGCATCCCAATATGCACCCTAAAAACAAACTCATTCAAGTCCTGATCCAGGAAAGAGAACTATCCCCACACAAGGCAGGCAGGCAGGGAGAGGGAGAGGGAGAGGGAGAGGGAGAGGGAGAGGGAGAGGGAGAGGGAGAGGGAGAGGGAGGGAGACCGCTGTGCATGGAAGAACTCCCTCCCACAGGAGGTGGTGATGGCATCTGGCCTGGATGTCTTCAAGAGGGGATTGGACAGATTTCTGGAGGAAAAGTCCATCACAGGTTACAAACCATAATGGAGATGTGTCATCTCCAGGCTTAATATCGGGGTACTTCAAGGGCCAGGTACAGGGGAGTGGTATCAGGAGACAGATACCTAGTCTCGTGCGCTCCCAGATGCATCTGGTGGGGCCACTGTGAGATACAGAAAGCTGGACTAGATGGGCCTTTGGCCTGATCCAGCATGGGTCTTCTTATGTTCTTATGTTCTTAATCCCAAGCTTTGAAAAAGAAGAGAAATTCTATGCACAAATTGCACACACCCTATCCAGCGACATCACTAGAGGCGATGTGCCACTATTGGTTCTCCCACTTTCATTGCTAGGGCCCATATGCAACTGCACCTGATCCTAGTGGCCACAGTAACACCTACCTTGCTTAATGTGTTATTTTAACTAACATAAAAAAAACAAAGTCTATCTTTGAAAAGTTTTTGGAATGTTTAACTTTTTCAGATTAACTGCTTTTTCATAACCATTTCAGTGGTTTATTATTTCTTGGGACAGTTCACTGTGTTGGCTATGAGCTACAAAGCCGTACGTGACCCTACAGGCCTCCTCCTCCTGATTTTTAAAAATGATATCTTGAAGAGCCCCCCTTCCCTGTCTTGCCAAATTCTAAACTACTGGAAGTGGAGAACTGGGCAGTCATATTTACAGCAGTGGCAATTATTGTTGCTTAAGAGGGAAGCAAGGAATGCTTTATGAGGCCATTCTAAAAAAATGGGGGCAAAACAAAGAACAGAGACTAATTCAACTCAAAGGCCTGGTATCACAGGGAGACAATGGTACACCATAGATACTAGTTTACAGTAATGGAAAGAATGAGGACGTTGACTGAGGGGTGCCAGTTCGAATCCAAGGACATACTCCTGGTGTCAGAATTTCAGAAGTGCTTGCCGTCTCGTTATGACGGACTGCGTGCCCATTTTCACATTTATCATGAGGTTAGTGGCATGACTAGTCATGAGATAGGAAGCCTGCCAGAATACAGGGGAGGGTTTCCACTTTTAATCAATAGGATTTCGGTGAAGCAAATTAGAGCCAGATTGAGGCCAGAGAGTTTGATTGGTCTCAGAATTGTAGAATTATAATTATTTTTTGTTAGAAAAAAAGAAGGAAGGAAGGAAGGAAGGAAGGAAGGAAGGAAGGAAGGAAGGAAGGAAAGAAAGAAAGAAAGAAAGAAAGAAAGAAAGAAAGAAAGAAAGAAAGAAAGAAAGAAAGAAAGAAAGAAAGTCCAAAATCCTTCTTGATTAGTTGCAATAGCTGACCAAAATAAAAGGCTGAGTGAATCTATAATTTTTTTTGCATCTAATTTGTAACATTTATTGCAGTTTAATATGCTGAGATTTATGTGAGATGACATTTATTTTTATGAGCACTTAAACAGAAGCCATATTTCACTGAATTGTGGAAATGAAATACAACAGATTAGTATTTTTAGTATTTTTAGGTTTCTTTTTTCTTTTCTCTTTTTTGCCTCTTGCCGGATTCTTGCATGCATTATGTGTTTATTTGCTTTATTTTACTTGCTTATTCTACTGCTTATTTAATTTGCATTGTTGTTTGTTTCTTATTTGCATTTATGTAAACCTCCCAGAGTCCCTTCTGGGAAATCGGCATGGTATAAAAATGCAAATAAATAAATAAATAAATAAACAAATAAATAAATAAATAAATAAATAAATAAATAGAAATGCCAGAAGCCTAATTTAAGAACTGGTCTGCCTGTTGTGTTCCTTAGGAAGTCCCTGCAGCAAGCCTGCTGGACCCTGGACTATACCAGTCAGTTGGCTTCACCACATACATCCTGCTGGTTATACTCTATATCGGTTCCTTGCACTTGTTCCACGTTACTGATGATTATTATGAGCAACTGAGAAATCCACTTTTTATACTTCGTGGGGAGGGGCGGAGGGATTCTTTCAGTGGACTGAGAAGGTTTCAGGGAAAGGTCTTGCCACGGGGAAGAAAACAGCCCTTCAAATTCAGACCTGTTCTCATAGTCAATCAAATTAGAAGTATTATTTATTTCACAGGATCTTGGGCTGAATCCATTAAAATGATAGTCAGACTGCTTTTCGTTCAACAAAACATTTCTTGGAAAAAGCAAAAAGAAACTTTATGTTCCAATCTGTCAAAGGAGGTAAGTTCTAAAAATTAATTCATTCATTAACAACCCTTATTGGTATTAAAAATGACTTGGAGAAAGCAGCAGTCTGCAAATAATTGGGAAGTGTTAACTCTGTATGAAACAGAACAGAAGGCGTAAATACAAGTAAGACATGAATGAGCGTAGTTTGAGTTTAGCCTTTCAATATCTATGGGAACAGTCTATAACAGGGCTTCCCAACACCTAGATGGATAGACATATGGACAGAGAGATGGACAGATGTAATGATGGAGAGACAGATGGAGAGGCAGACAGATGGGAGTGCCTTCTCGGCAGTAGCTCCTCCCCTATGGAATAATCTTCTGCCCAAGATTTGCCTGGACCCCTCACTGGATATTTTAAAACATGGCTCTATAGCAGCGGTGGTAACTGGTGAACCTTTGGCACTCCAGATGTTTTGGACCCACAACTCCCAGAATTCCAAGTCTAGACTGCCAATGACAAAGGACTGTGGGAGTTGTGGTCCAAAACATCTGGAGTGCCGAAGGTTTGCCACCATTGTTCTATAGGTAGGCATTTCCAGCACTGCTAATATCATAACAACATGGATGTCCAGCTAACACCAACAGTTCCACTATATTATTATTCTTATTCTTATTCTTAAAAGATGTGGCATTGTTTTATGTAATTTATTTCTCCCTGTAATTGTTGATTATGTTTATTAGTTTAAATTAAATTTATTATACCCTTATGTTCTAATTGTTTTGTTTGTTGTAAACCACCTTGAATGGCTGTGCTACCAGATTCATGGTACAAAAATTAAACCAACCAACCAACTTTACACACTGCCCAGAGCAAACTAATTGGTCTATAGTTATCTGGAGATTTCCTCTTTCACGTCTTATATATATGGTTAGGATTATGGACTGGGTCCAGGCCTTAAGTTAAAAAAAAAAACCAGACCTGTCCACAGACAGAAAAAGATAAGTCAGGATCAGTGCCCATCAATCAATATTCATTTTAAGTAGGTTCAGGTGCAGCAGAGGGAGGTGCCTTCCCTGGTTTTGTTTATCGTAAGAGCTGCTTGATCGTTGCAGAAGAAACTTAGGAATCAGGGTGGGGGGCAAGTCAGGTTTTCCTGTGAGCATGTTCTTACTGAACTGAGGTTCATTTTTACAGCTGTCATAGTAGAGTGACAAAAAGTACTCTTCCCAGATAGGAGTGAGGACTGGGGGAATAGATTTTTTTTTGTTTGAAAAAAAACCCTAAGACTATTTGTTACAAGTGTTTGGGGTTCTTGAGTTTAATAGTATTGGATAACCATTTTGTCATCAATATGGTTAGGCTTGTAGCACCATATGCACTCATGGTATAGCTAGATGGTGCTGGCATGGCTGGATTTTTAGCTGTATGACTACTGTCACAGTTGTTTGGGTAATATGTCTGTGAAGATTCTCAGTCATCCAGGTGAGTTTATCTGGAAGTTGAGTCTGACTGATGAAGCTGTTTAGATGAGCAGCAAAACTTTTCTATCTCTCAAGAAAAACAAGTCCAGTTGCCATGACTCAATTTCCAGAGTTGTTTGGGTAGGAATAACTAGTGGGGCAGAGGGAACAGATGAGTAGAAGGCTATTGCCCACAATTGGGACAAGCTGAGATTTGACATTGTCCATGCTGTACATAATTTTCCATTGCATGCCTGTAGATATTATCCTAAAAACCTCAGTGGCTTTGTTAACAAGGTTGTTGTCAACTTATGTCCAGTTGTATAAAGGGAACACAGTCAGACAGATCTGCAGCATGGGCCTTGTTTATAACCTGAGCCATGCTGTATGATACTCCCAGTACTAGAGTTTCCCCAACAGAGGCAACCAGGCACAAGGGGCCTAAATTTTCATTGGTTCCTTGATTGCTAGCATGATGTGATTTCTACTTTGTGTTGGACTGTTGAACATATTTTTGTCTCACCCCCCTTCACTCTCTTTGTAGGTCAAGAGAGCTTTTTTTTTTTTGAAGTTTGTAGTTTTGAGCTGACATCTGGGCAAAGTTTTCTATGTCCCAAGATGGGTGGATGTGAGCACCAGGGCTAGGCATGGGGTAGTCGATGTGCTCCTGTGAACTGGAGTTTTCCTGGATCAGCCATTTTAGCATCAAGGACTCATGATTCTCACATAGATTGATATTGGTGGCTGTGGGTGGCTGTGAATACTGTTGTGTCCGAAGGCAAACAGGATGTAGAAGTTCACATCACAGAATACTCCTTTGGCTTTAATGTGGAGACTAGACTGAACATTAATCATCCTATAGGGCATCATTGGAATAAGCAGGCTTGCGAATTGAACAAATATTATATAAAGCTAGAACAGACGATATCTTTAGGCTACTAGTAAAATAATAAAAAAGTTGCTAATATTTCGAGGGCAACACCCTCTTCTTCAGAGCTGTACCAAAAGTTCAAGCATGGTAAAAGATGGAATTGCCAGGAGCTGGTTCTTAGATATAAAGTTCTTGGGAAGATGAACATGATGCCCGGTAGTTTCTTAGTTGAGGCGTGGAGCAGAGGTGTTGTGAAGCTGCATCTGAAGTTACAGGTTGTGTTTAGTATATTATAGTTAATTTATCCTGTCTGCCACCACAACGTGTCCCTTGCTAGTGCAGTTGCAAGGTGTAAAAGCACAGGCTGAAGCCTCAGGAGATTGCTTGTTTCCCAAGGAGACAAATCTGAAAGCATGTGGTACCAGAGGAGGCGTGATGTGATTCTGTGCAGTGGCTTTTAAGCCATCTCTGACTACTCACAGCTACTGCAGGACTAATTTGGTCAATGCAAAGGTGTTTGTATCCTCATTTGTATTTGTGCAATGCTGGTGCATGGAAAACTCAGAAGTTAGAGGAGGGGTTTGGGGATGGAGCTGGTGGAGGCACACCACTGGGGCCTGACATCTCTCTTAAAAGAAGGCAGGGTCTAGAGCATCAAATTTGAAACTTTGTGTTGTACACTTCATGGCAGCAGTAGTGCAAGGCTTGGGAAAGTGTCCCCACGGGTTCATCACAGGGGCCTCCACAAGTCTTTTCCCTACGCCCTCTGCCTGGCCCCTGGAAATCTACTAGGGGTAGGGCCTTCTCAGTGGTGGCACCAAGGTTACGGGACCAACTCCCAGAGGATCTGTGCCTGGCTTCCTCCTTAAACTCATTTAGTGGGGCACCTAAAAACACTACTCATCAGGGAGGTCTTTCACGCTGACCCCAGTTGAACTCCCTGCAACCTGTATCTGCTTTAGGCTGAGAATTGACTGCGCCATTGGATTTTCCAGTTTTTAGAATTGTTTTATTATAGATATGACATTTTAGTGTTTAGTCATTAGCTTTGCTGTAGTTCTAGTTTTTGTAAACCACCCAGAATAGCACGTCAGCAGTAATGGGGCAGTAAATAAATAAATAAATAAATAAATAAATAAATAAATAAATAAATAAATCCAGCAACAATGTTGGACCTGGAGTCCATGCTCTGTTGGGAAGACATGATGAGATGGATGCGGGGCAATGATCTCAAACTACAGGAAAAGAGATTTAATTTAAACATTAGGAAGAATTTCATGACAGTTAGAGCTGTTTGTCAATGGAATATGCTGCCAAGGAGGGTGGTGGAGTCTCCTTCTGTGGAGTTTTTTTAAGCAAAGGCTGGATGGCCAACTGTTGGGACTCGGGAGTCCTGTGATAGGGGTTCCTGCATGGCAGGGGGTTGGACTGGATGGCCCTTGTTCATCTCTTCCGATTCTATGATTCTATGAGATTCAAACCCTAGTGGGAATAGTGGCAACCACTGCAAGCTGCATTACCTGTTTGGTTGCTTGCAAATTACAGCCCCCACCCCCCAATGTTACCTGGTTAGTCAAGGTTTATGTCCATTCTGGATCCATTTCCATGGGATCACCTCCTGGCCACTGACATAACCAGCTGACCCCAAAGTAGTTCTTTCTGCTCTCCCCGAACTTGCTTGCCTCCCCTCTGTGACATAACAAGCCTTCCTCTTTTGTCCTCAGGTTTTAACCTTGTCAGTCCAGGGACTGGGATCCTGTTCACCCGGTGTCTCTATCCAACAGTCACACATTTGGAAACAACCCCATGCCCTTTCTATTACAGGAGCAAGCAACGAGGCCCTTGTTGCAGGAGGTTTGTGAAAAGATTAGTTTTGTTTATGCATGACTTGTTACCTTATTTGAAAAGTCAAGCTCTGTTAAGATTTAATGGGAAACAGAGCGTTAGGAGGTTGTCTTTGAGTAATCAGTGGAAATCCTCTGAATGTAATTGTTTATGAGAGCACGGTGTAAGAGGAGGCACTGTCCCTGCAAATCAGAATGCCATTGTCCCTGAATATCATTGGTCTTTCAAACCCATGAGCGCTGCCACTTTCCTATCTGTAAACCTCAGCTTTACCATGTCCACGGAGTCCCACTGTGTTCGGAAGAACTAGTGTCCAGGACATGCTAACAAGTGGGGTTGGTGGGTGGGTGAGAGTGATATTCCTATATATATATTTTAGTGGTGCCAGTGGAGATCCTGCTGTAATGGTGACGATGGAGGCAGAAAGCAGCCCCTGGTAGTAGAGAGCCCCATGATGGGACTAAAAGGACAGCTGATAAGCTGGCCAAAAGCCTGTGGATGCATACGAACTTAACGTCCGCATAACTTCCCCATCTTCTCCCTTTGGTAGCCCTGGTTGTATTGGGTGGGAAAATCTGGGGGAACCTGACTCTCCACCCTGGCCAAGTAGAATTGGAGGTGAGTGGTTCTAGGTGCCTCTCATTGCTTGCCCCCAACAGGGCTCAGAATAGCTGCATCATGAGACAGGGTTATCTCATGTCCACAGAGAAGCTGGCCAGGTTTTAGAGCCTGGAAAAATAGACAAGGCAGAGAATGAATATGAAAGAGGAGGGGAAGCCGAACTTAGATGCCAATCCTTGGGATTTTCCCCAGGTGTTTCTTTGCTGTTGTTGTTCTCCATTATTTATTTATTTATTTATTTATTTATTTATTTATTTATTTATTTATTTATTTATTTGTTAACTGCCTGATATTCCCGAAGGAACTCTGGGCGGTGTACAACATGTTGCAAAGACAACTTGCTCAAACATACAAAAACCATACATAGTGGATCAAATAAAATAATAAAAACACAATGGTTGTGATTAGACATGGGCGCGAAGCGGCGAAATTCTCGTTTCTGTTTTCGGTTATCATTATTGTTACGTAACGGAAACGGTAACGAGAATTACTCCGATCCAGCTCGAACCCGACCCGAAAAAAGAAAAATTGGCTCGGGTTTATCGTTGTCGTTCATGGCATCGCGGCGATTGCGCGATGCCATTGCCAACAGCAGTACAGAAAAAAAGTTTTAAAAGTAAAAAAAAAAAAAAACCGATTCCCGGCCAAAAAAGCAGGCGAAAATATGCCTGCCTGAGGACACCTACCAGAGGGGTGGTTTCTGGGGGTGGGGTCCCCGGCCTCCCCCCCCTCTCCTGTCCTGGGCTGCTTGCACCAGGCTGGGGGGGGTCGGTCATCCTCGTCGTCTCCATGTGCCATGGGTGGGGGGATCCAAAATGGCGACTGCAACATTTATTTTGAAATCGTGGTCCAAAAACACACCAAAGCACAACAGAAACATGTGAAATTTAGGTATTTTAAATGCCTGAATTTTTATAGTAGCAGCAGTGGGTTTTTCTTGCAATAAAACGTCTCTATTGATTTTATTTTATTTTATTTTTATTTTTATTTTTTTTACACCTGCGCAATGATGGGCTGGCCATGGGATGGGACTATGCAAATTTTCTGAGCCATTCCACCAATCGCATGGCCAGGTTTTGACTGAGACTTCTGGATGTGTCAGAGGGCATAAAAAGCCCACTAACCCTAACCCTAACCCTAACCCTAACCCATATGCCACTACACTGTTTTTCTTAGTGGGTCAGAGAGGCACCCAGAGGTGCAGCCCACTAACCCACCCTAACCCTAACCGTAACCCTAAGCCTAACCCTTACCCTAACCCCAACCCTAACCCTAACCTGTACACCAGTATGCTTCCCTTCTTAGTGGGTCAGAGGCACCCAGAGAGGTGCCTCCCAGAGCCCACTATCCCCATACCCCTACCCCTACCCCTACCCCTAACCTGTACGCCAGTACACTTTCCTTCTTAGTGGGTCAGAGTAGAGGCACCCAGAGAGGTGCCTCCCGGAGCCCAATTACCCTAACCCCAACCCTAACCCTAACCTGTACGCCAGTACACTTCCCTTCTTAGTGGGTCAGAGGCACCCAGAGGTGCAGCCCAGAGCCCACAAACCCTAACCCCAACCCTAACCCTAACCCCATGCTCTGGGATGTCAAATCGCGCTAAATCGCGGCGGAAACGAGAAACGAGAAACAGAAACGACAATTTTTTGTAAATTATCGCGACAAACGGAAACGACCCGAAACGGACCCGTTCCGACAAACGACTACTCAAAACATCATTTTTTCTGGTCGTGCCCATCTCTAGTTGTGATAATAACATAGAAAAGAACAAATAAAAATAACAATATGCAGAACGCATCAACAGCCAAATTACACAATCAAAACTCCGGCAAGGCAGATCAGGAGCCAGCAGACATACAAACTAATAACGGGCCACTGGATGCTCAAAGATACCCAAAACATTCCCTAAAGGGCAAGGTCTTCAATGCCCTTCTAAATGCCAGCAGAGAGTCCAACAGCCTGATTTCCACCGGCAGTTTATTCCAGTGTGTCGGGGTGGCCACCGAGAATGCCCAGTTCCGGGTAGAGATCCTTCGGGCCTCTCTAGGTGTGGCCACCCGAAGCGAGAGGGAAAGTGAACCTCTGGTAGGTCTGGATGAAGTTGCCCTCTCGGAGATCCACTCCACCAGATAGACAGGTCCCAGGCCATGGAAGGTTTTGTAAAGTTTTGTAAACCAAAACCATTACCTTGAACCATTACCTTGAACCAATGCAGGCGAGCCAGGATGGAATACATGATTCTGTGCTGATGGGTATTTCCCCCGACAATAGCTTCACAATGTTTGCCTGTTGTGACAAATAGTGACAAAATAGTGACAAAATCTGGTATGTTCTGTGTCTTACCCCCCCACCCCAGTTGATTTATTTATTTATTTAGACACCATTTGTTTTAGAGGCAGCGTTTAATACTCTGGCACTGCCCACCAATCCTTTCTGGGGTTTGCTCTTTCCAGCATTTTTCAATTAGATTTTTTACCAATTAGAAACAAAAGCAAAGACCAAACGTAACTCTGGGCACAGAAGCCCTGCCAGGGAATTAGACGCTTGACTTTTTCAAAAGTCAAGACATGTTCTTTGACAGATGCCATTCCCAGACAAGGGGATGGAAGTTCATTTCTTGTGGCCAGTGTCCTATTTGAAAATTTCTAAGTAGCTCTCAGTTGGGTGCAGAGGTATATTCTCACACAGAAAAAAAAAGATCCAGGAAAAAAAAAAGATCCAGAAGCGTTTCCCTTAAGATGTGGCCTGACTTGGAGTTCCCTGAATGAGCAGGAATTTAACTCTAGGTCTCCCGTAGTTAAACATCACCACTAGGTCTCCACTTTACCATACCAAACTCTGGTTGGTGTTCCAGAGTATGGTCCGGCAAAAGAACTCCATAGATCCTTTAGTCTAACAGTGGGTGGCTTGGTTTCCAGCTATCAAAAAGGCCATGTCTCCCTTTTATGAGACTGCTTGAGCGCTAAGATAATCAGGGGAGCCCTTTCTCTCCATGCTACCATCCTTACAGGTGTGCTTGTTGGGCACACAGGAGAACACCTGATCCGTCTTCACTCCCAGACACTGGAACTCCCTCCCACAAGAGGGCAGGGTGGCCCCATCTTTACTCTCCTTCTGCAAGCTGGTCAAGACCTTTCTCTTCAGGCAGGGTTAGCCTTAGTTGATGGTGGTCTGAGAGGGGTTTTTAAATGGATTGTTTGCTCTATCGCTTTTATTTACCATTTGCAGTATAATATGTGTATAGTATTTTTATTCTTATAAGACTTTAAATATTGTCTTTTTAATGGTGTAAGACAGGGGTGTCCAAACTTTTTGCAAGGAGGGTCAGATTTGATGAGGTGAAAATGTGTGTGTGTGTGTGGGGGGGGGTGACCATTTATCCACATTTGGCCCCTGGGCCAGACTTTGGACAAGTCTCTAGGACATGCAAGGAGGCGGGGAGGACACTGCAGTAACAGAGCTGGGGGTGGGTAGGCTGGGCAGGTGGCTGGGGGGATGGACAGAGGCAGGGAGGGCAGGCAAACTGTAAAACTGCAAGCTGATGTCTTCATCTGGTATGGATTGGGGAGGGGCCAGCTGGCAGGGATGCATGACAGGCTGAGTCAGTGGGGAGAAGAGGCCGCAGGCCACTCAGAAATTGAAAAAGGGCCGCATTTGGCCCCCGGGCCTGACTTTGGACATGCCTGGTGTAAGACATCTTGTGTGACCAACAGCAAAGCAAATTAGATTATAATTCATCATTAGGATTTCTGATATATACATCATTAAAGATCTCTAAACTTATTTCATGCTAAACCAGTAACATACATTTCAAACTTTTGGGAAAGGGGCAGAGAACTTGTTTCCTAATTTCCTTGCTTCATATTGTGTCTAAACTGATAAAGAAAAAGGAACTACTTTTCAAGTGTCCTCTGCAAGATCTTGCACAAGAGCCGAGTAATGGGAATTTGCTTCATATACTTTTTCCTTGCTTGCTTAAAGTGCTTGTCCTAAATGCTTGATAGATAGATGGTATGCAATTACTGTATCTTGAGTAAGCAAAGTGAAAGAATTTTAAATGTTCCAATTTCATGTGAAATGAGGAAGTTTTTACATATTGTACACGTGTGCATGCCTGTCTTGAAATATGTGACACTGTGGGAATAATGTGATGTATATTATCTTACTACTCAAACTGAAATGTATAAATTGTTTTGCTGGGCATCAGAAAGCATGCTTCTCTAAAGAGAGACACCTCAATGCATTGATTCAATTATTGCAGTAAAAAGCCTTTATTCTTGAAAGAACCTGGGATTCCAAAGCTCTGTTTGTCTTTATGGCAATTTGCCAATCTCACTGCAGGTAATTACTGTTTGTGAGATGACACTTGGGTCCTTTTAAGGAGAGGTACAAATACGTATTTCGATCCAGACATAGTCATGCCTCAAATAGGCCGGTTGATGTCCATGGGCCATTTAAATTAATTTGCACTCATTTGGATGCATTTGTACTTCTCTGGTTTTAAGTGTACCTAAATTTGGATCTCACTCAAAATTTTGAACTAGATGGATTTTAGACCGAACCAGCAGTATTCTACTGGCATTACTTACATGCTTTTTGAACTCTGTTGCGCAATTCAAACAGGAATCGAGGACCATCTACATGTTCTCGCGTGAATGCTGGGCAAAAAGTCATATTGAAAATCATATTGTCGTTATGTAATAATTTTTTCAATACTTTATATCTTTGGCGGCATCAGAACAAAACTGGAATAATAATAGAATGTCTGGGAGAGCAACCACTTGCTAGCTTTGCTTGTGTGTTGCGGCACATTTTCAGTGGGGCGTGTGGTGGACGAGATAGATGTGCCACTCCAATATTGTACGAAAGGGATTTGCATTTTAATTTGCAGCACATGGCGGCAAACATTTACACATTTTGTAAGCTGCTGGAGGCAACAGACATTAGGTTACAGCCTCATCACCACACACTGAAATATCGAGAGAGGAAAATATCAGTTTATTAATTTCATTTCTTAAAAGCCTGCCCAGCTAACCTGGGTTAAAAAGTTCCCAAGCGATGCTGTCTCCAGAGAGAAAGGTTGTTTTAAGAGCTGGCCTAGCACTGAGCTAGGCAACCGGAGCCATGTGCAACTTGGATGAGAGCTCTGTGTAGTCAGTAAATGGAGACCAAGAGCATGAACAGTGGATGGGAGCCATTCACCACCTTTGTGTATCCATTACCCATATATTTTACCTTTTAGAGGAGGGCTGCTACCACACAGCAAGGGAAAGGTGCAGTCTCTCACTGTGAAGTCAATCCAAGGAGTTCAGGTTGGGTTGATTTAAGTGTCCACTTTGTAATTTGAACTGCCTGCAGTTCTGCTGGCAGCCCTGCAGATCGTGCTGTTTAAAGAACTGTGTCAATAGGCAATAATATGAGGTTTTTCCTGTCTTGATTAGAGATGGGCCACCGCAGCCTGCTTCACCACCTTCCCACTTTCCCCACAGCCTCTTGACTTTTCCCTCCCACTGCCTCTTCTTCATCTGCTGCCACCGCCATCTTGAGAGGCATGCCGAAGTTTGGCGGCCTGTGCATAATATGTCCCCACCTCTCAGCTGAGATGTGAGAATGTGCACAGAAGGCCACCCCTCACCAGCCAACTAATTTTAATATTTCTAAAAAAATATATTTTAGTTTGTTGATCTGTCAGCTGGCCTTTCAAGATGGCAGCAGTAGTGGTGTTGGTGATGGGGGTTGGCTGTATGGGCGCGGAGACAGCTGGATACTTCTTCTTCTTCTTCTTCTTCTTCTTCTTCTTCTTCTTCTTCTTCTTCTTCTTCTTCTTCTTCTTCTTCTTCTTCTTCTTCTTCTTCTTCTTCTTCTTCTTCTTCTTCAGACATCCAGTGCTTTTTCCTTTAAATAAGAAATATTCTGAATGAAACCGTGACCCAGTTTGCGATTTATTCAGGGAAAAATCCATGGACGTGTGGTTTGTGGACTTCTGCGGACCACAATCCAAGAAAAACTGCCATTTTGACCGTTCCTGCTCATCTCTGATTTTGATGGCCAGCTTCTAATGGTTTTACTCTGCCTTTCTCCTGGAGAAGGACCCAAGGAGGCTGGCGTCATTAAAAGGCAGTATTTAAAGCTGAAAACGGTATGCAAATACTAAAAAGAATCAAACAAACACACTAAAAATGGTAAAAAAACCTCACTCAGGCAGCCAATCATGGCAAAGTCTGTCTGAAGAGCAACGTCTTGGCCTGCTTGCAGAAGGATGGTGAAGGTGGGGCCAATCTGTCCTCCTGTGGGAAGGAGTTCCAAAATCTGGGAAGAGTGACAGAGAAGGCTTTCTCCTTGGCTCAACGAACACACCCGTGAAGGTGTTGGGATTGAGAGAAAAGCCTGTCCTCAAGACTCAAAGAGGCCCATAAAGGGAGACATGGTCCACGAGATAGCTCGGATGCAAGCCTTTTAGGGCTTTGTGGGTTAGAGGTGCTCAGAGCCCCAGAAAGATGGCAGGAGGAGGAGTGGGTCAAAAATAACTTCCCTGCACTTGTAGAGAATGAGATCAGACAGAGGTTAGTCCAAGAGCCAGGATACACAAGAGCCAGCATGGGCAGGAACTCCTGGAACATGTCCTGGTAAGCTCTTGTGGGTCTTGGAAGTGACTTTTCTCCCCAATCCCCCACCCACTCGATATAGTCTCCCATGTGCTTGGAAAGGACTGGACAAGGAGAACTGTGCAACATGCCTTCATTTTTTGACTAAGGTCTACAAACTTCACTTGGGTGGATTTGTGTGAGAACGTGTAGCAGATGGGCCGACACAGAACCCCTAGAAAGATTTCAGGGCATATAGTATCAGGTATTCATTGCTTTCCGGTGTAATGATTTCTTAATCACATTGAAGGCACCAGTGATTTAATTCATTAACTTCACCAATAGATGGCACTAGAAAGTGCTGCAAAATCAGGAAACTTAGGACAAGCCCAACAACCCAACGTCTCTTTCCAAAAAGAGCAGCCAACAGCGTTATGTTGCTGAAGATATCTTAGGTACTAGAAATTCAACTGGCATTGCTTTGCTGCAAGCTTCACCCGCTGGGTTTTAGGCAGCTGGAATTTTTAAATTTCTCAAGGTGTTGAGATGGGTACATGTGTGTAGCAAGGGATGGAGGAAGTGGAGAAATGCAACCTGAGATGTCACATAGTCAGTATGAAGCCAACTGGTGCAGCCCTTTTTCTTTTCAAGACATGAGGCAAATCTCACCTTCTTATTTGTGGGTGGCAGACTCCTTTGAGGAGGATTCCTCTAATGAAGAACCTGCAGTTCTAGAAAGCAAAGTGAAAGCTGCTCTGAAAGCACTAGGGAAAATAAATCACCCGGAGTTGGTGGGATAGCAGAACTATTTCAAGCCATGGAGGCTGAATTTCTTAAACTCCTAACAAGAATATGCCAGCTAATATGGAAAACAAAGCCCTCACAGACTGGAAACCTTCAATATACATTCCAGTCCCTGAGAAAGAAGACACCAAGGAATGTAGTAACTATAGGGCCATTCCTTTAATTTATCATCTAAGGAAAGTCACACTCAAGGGATTGCAACAAAGGCTCTTGACTTATGTGGAATGAGAAATGGCTGATGCTCAAGATAGATTCTTCCAAAAAAAGGAAGAAGCCTTGACCATCCCCCAGCTGATCCAGCACCACATGTGGGGACCCTAACTCTAACCAGCTTTAGTGCTGGAGAGGGACGTGGCAACCAGTGTGGCAAAGGAAGCTCTGGAAGAGCAGCATCACAGCGCCCCTTCCCCTCAGCCAGCCTAACCAGCTCTTCAATGATGGAATGGGACTCACATTCCCTGTCTACATCTCCAGATTTTCTTTTTGTTAAATGAACCATTTTATTCTGTCTGTAAAATGGTCACTTACCTGTGGGTGTTCTGCTGCCACCACTGCCGCCAGAGAGGGCAAGTGGCCAGCAGTCTGGCCTAGGCCCGCTACCACCGCTGCCACTGCTGGAGTCACTGTGGCCATTGCCAGCAGAGACTCATCAGCCAGCTGGTCTAGGCCCGCCACTGTCACCACCGGAGTCGCCGCGGCTGCTACGGGAGCCTCACCAGCCAGCTGGCCAGGCCGGCTTAGGCCCACTGCCACCACCGCCAGAGTCTTTGGAGACGCTGCTGGAGCCTTCGGAGCCGCCACAAGGTAACAAAGCATTTCATTTTTGTTTCGTTTTGTGTGAATTTTTGTTGCAAAAATTCACACGAGATGAAACGAAATAAATGCGGGGGGGGGGCGGGCGGCTAAAACAGAATGAAATGAAACACCATTTTTCTCTCTTTCCTACCCACCCCTACTCAGTTGTATATAGCAAGGGGTGGATTTGAATTCACATTTCAGATTCTGTATTATGCAGTCTCAGAGGATGGGGATCTTACCTTTGTTTTCCCGCTTCATTAACACCCTTCCTTCATAGCTGTATCCTAAAACACAGGCCTTTGTTTTGCTGTCTGTCTTTCTCCCCTAGATTCCCTTCTGACTACATGTATGGGAAGTGAAGGTCTGTCCCAGTTCTGCTTACTTTGTCTCCATGTCCTGGCGCCAGCCATGGGAACACTATTTCAGCCCATCAAAACGTGGCAACATTGTCTCCAAAACTTTGCTTACTGAAGGGTATCCACAAAGCCCACTGAATCTTGGTTAGAATGAAACTTTGGCTAGAAATTCATAATGGATGTTTTTTTTAAATTTGGTCTCTCTGACGGCACATTTCTGTAATTCATTTACATGATCGATGCTTTGTCTACCTTGTTTTCTTCCTTTGCTGATCCAGCACTTATTTTAACCTTTGCACCTCACTGAGTAGAGCTATTTATATTTTTATAATTATAATTCTGTGCATGAAAAAGAGCTTAGCACCACCTGCTCCCAACGGGGGTGGGTTGTATTAGTTTGTTGTTTAATTAACATGAAATGCACTCTTGCCCCATCACTTTTGTCAGGCTCAAAATGACAAACCTTATTGACCTTGTGATCAGTGTTTTCCAGGACTTTAAATATTTTAATTACATTCTTTCTTTTCCCTTCTTCCTCACCTTTCATCACTTGGGTAGTTTTTATAATGGTCAGATTGACTGATGTGACACGACGCAGAGCAGGCTTTTATTTAGGACCATGGCAGAAAGAGAGAGAAGAGAGGTAACATTCAAATGTTAGGAAATGATAAAAGCCAGACATGGTAAAGGATAAATGTGGGGCAGTAACCCCCAAGTAAGGGTCACCCCTTTTCAGCTCCTATGGGTATAAGTATGGCTCATACCCTCCCATAGTGCTTTATAGAGTTCAGATAGGTCTTTACAGAGTCCCCTTAATATCACTTCCACATGAGGTCCTGTAATCCTGCTGGACAGCCCTGTTTTCTTCCGGGTCGATCCTACTTGAGTAAGCCTGTCCTGGCTGGAACTAAACAAAACACAATGTTTGGGGGTTGGGTTTCCCTTCTATTGCGAGAACGGGATCTGTCAGACTGGGGAATTGTGATAGTCTAACAGCATTACCTGGACCTTTTCCTTTGAACCTGTGTCATCTTTGCCATTACTTTGGAGTAACTGAAGAGGTACTGATGCCTGAAGTGAAAGGCACTGAGGGCGCCTGCCTCCCCCCCCCATGGGCAGGTGATAACCAGACTGGCACTAGAAGTTAATTTCAACAGTCCAGTTGGGGCAGCATTTTCCATCACACCTGAGAACGGTTGTGCCAACTTCTCTTATTCCAACACCTTGCAGCCGCTCTTGACCCCAAGAGCTGCTGCTTCTTGAGGTGTCCTAATGGCAAGGCTGGAGCTGTGAGAAAGGTCCTTCTGTTCTTGGAGACAATACACACATCCCTGCATTATAACATACCCTCACCACCATTTTATCCCCCTCTGCTCTTTGTGTCCTCAGCAGGACATCTGACCTCTCAGTGATCCCCCATGTTCACTGTCTTCTCTTTCCCAGCACTTACATTGATATTAGAAATAAGCCGGTGGAAAGTTGAACAGATTCTTCCATTGTGGGGGTGACATTATTTTGGTGTACAGTAGTTAATAGGCTGTATTAGATCTCGTCGTGAGAATCCTTAGCATGTGTGCTGAACAAATGAGCAACCCGGTTGGCTTTATGGTGATGAAATGGGGGGCGGGGGCGGGGGGGGGATGCATAATGATCAGAGTGCACTGATGAGCTGTTTATTTCAAATGCAGTGTGATATAACTTTTAATAACTTCCTTATACAGTGGACCCTTGTATAACAAACGGTTTGTATAACATAAAATTTGTACAACATAAAAAATTCTGGAGATAGGGGACATTTGCTTAAGAGAATCTCCTATGGGGCGACTCCGTACAACATAAAAAAGGTCGCGAATAGGGATTACTCCGTTTTCAATGCATTCCTATGGGAAATTTGTATAAAGGAAAATCTGCTTAACAAAATTTCATTTGGAACGAATTAATTCCTTTATACAAGGTACCACTGTATATTTTCTGTCCTCCTGCCACCCTTCAGTATAAAAACTCTAGAACTGGAATGGAAATTCTCTATGGCTCATTGAAAACTATTCAGAAAATCAATTGCAATTCCATTTTGGAATTTGGAGCCTTACTACTATTTTGCAGACAAAGGGACATGTGGGTCTTTTGACTACAGAGACATAATTTGAGATATGTGAATTTAGCTTAGCTGATCCTGCAAATGTGTGTGTGTGGGGGGGTCAGTGTTAAAAAAGTTGGTTCTTCAAACATTATTGTTACTGTTGCTTCTAAAGAACAGATGAAAACCCCTCGTTTGAATGTGATTTTAAAATAATAATAATAATAATATGTGCTGTCAGGTCAATTTTGACTTATGGGAACCCTTTTCAGGGTTTTCTGATTAGAAAATGGACATACATAGCACAGATGTTAATTTTGAATAGACCTGAACCTAATGGGGCTTAAGATGGTCATGATTTGCTTGAGTTCCATTGATTTCAGCGGGTCTTCTCAGTTCAAGCCAAGTACCAGTAATTGTGGAGTGGGGAGAGAGAAATACATGCATTTCTAGCAATAGTAAGCTAATGGAAAATAGCATTCTGTCATGCGACAGTGCTACAATCCCACAGCATAATGGATCTTAGGCTTCTTATAATTTAGCCTTTCAATAGGATTAACTCTGATCAAAGGTTGAGGGTTTAGAATAAAGTGACTTAAATAACTGAATTTTTTTTTGTATCTGAGGCACATTATTTGCTTTAAAAAACAGCAGTTTTTAATCACGGGATGACGCTTCCTGCCTTCTTTATACACCTGTCTAATTATATATGGATGTATTCAGATTGTTATATCCACATGCTATAGGAAGAGCTCTGAAGATTTTTATAGCTCCAAAGATATTGCTTTGAAAAATTATGTTTTCTTTTAAACAAAGTATGAGGGAATAGAGTGTCCCCTTTCTCGCTGTTGGAGGCCTAAGCGATAGACTTAGCACGACTTTTCAGAAAATGGAATACAATGCAGTACCTTATACGGACGGAACTGTGCGGCCAGAGTGTGGGCATGGTACATCCTAGAACTATGCTTCCGTCCTTCCGTCCATCCCTCCGTCCATATGACCATTTGTCCATCCATTTTTTGTCCGTCTGTCCATTTGTCTCCTTCCCCCCCCCTCTTTCTATTGGAAAAAAATCCCTTTGATTTGTGACATGAGAGACAATGGCAGACTCCATTGAAAGAATGACTGCTTTTTTAAAGGACAGGAGCAACTGAAGAGCAGGAGTAGGACCCTACAAAGAGTTCAGTGGATCAGGCACAATGAGTGCACAGCACAAGCCTTCTCCCCCCCCCCAGATATTTTCTCATTCAAAACTTTCCCTAACGGAGGGTGGATTTTTTTTATGATGATCACCATCCCACAAATTACTTTTAATAGGTCCTGATGAGCAATTTGGACTGTACAGTAACACAAACCCCTTATAGAATTAAACATTAGGACCTTGTACAGTAATACCTTGGATAAAGAATGCCTCGGATAACAAATTTTTTGGATAACAAATGGAAATTTCCAGGTCTAGGGCTGCCTCGGATAGTGAATGTTCCCTATGGGCTGCCTCGGAAAACAAATGATTCATAATGCCTTGCAAAAAATGTGTACCTTGCATGCATTGCAGGATGCACCGTGTGTGGAGGAGTGGGAGGAGTTAGAGTGATTTTTTTTCATGGTGTTTTGTAGCCATTCTGGACATGTTTTGCTGAGGGATTTGGACCTTTCGAACTTGGTAAGATAGGGAGCTAGCTTTTATTAATCTTTGCACTGCTTTTCTTTGCATATTTGGCTGGAAGAGGTCGGGGTAGTCTTGCTGGTGTTTGCAGTCTTTTTCATTGTTCTGCGGGCAAAAATGAGCTGGATTTTTCTTCCTGCTTATGTTTGTTTGCATTTTCCCCCATTGCACTTTGGGTGGGAACAGGCTGGAGTAATCTTGCTGGTTTCTCTTGTCTATGTTTGCATTGCACTGCAGTGGGGTGTTCTTGGTGTGTGTGTTCCATCACTGCAAGCCTTTAAAGTGTGTTTTATAAAGAGGTCTGGACCCCCCCCCCCAGCTTTTTTGCCTTTTTTCAGACCCTTGGAATGGATTAATCAGTTTTCCATTCATTTCAATGGGAACCAACGTTTCAGATAACAAATTTTTCGGCTAACAAATTGCCTTTGAGAACGAATTAAATTCGTTATCAGAGGTGCCACTGTATTATGTTGTTGCCTTATAAGCCTTGTTAGGCTTATAAATGGGGGCACACTGTTACTTTTGTGTCCCAGTTGATCAGCAAGGCTACATAATGCAACTGGCTGTGCTGAGCTTTTATAATTGTAAGACTAATTACACTGCTGACAATGAGGCCTGTGATAAGACTTCCTGGGGTAGGAACTGGCTAGCCACTTCAGTATCCCTGCCAAGAATATTCCATAGACAGAAACAAAAGGCTAAAAGATATGACGCTGGAAGACGAGCCCCTCAGGTCGGAAGGCGTCCAACATGCTACTGAGGAAGAGCGGTGGACAAGTATAAGTAGCTCCAGAACTAATGAAGTAGCTTTGCCAAAGCTGAAAGGATGCCCAGCTGCAGACGTGCCTGGAAGAGAAAGGAAAGTCCAATAAGAATCCTGGTATGTGAGATCTATGAACGAGGGTAAGCTGGATGTGGTCAAACGTGAGATGACACTGACATCTTGGCCATCAGCAAACTTAAATGGACAGGAATGGGTGAATTCAGTTCAGATGACTATCACATCTACTACTGTGGGCAAGAATCCCATAGAAGAAATGGAGTAGTCAACAAAAGAGTAGGAAAAGCTGTGCTGGGATACAACCTCAAAAACGATAGGATGATTTCAGCATGATTCCAAAGCAGCCCTTTCAACATCACAGTAAGCCAAGCTTATGCACCAACTACAGGTGCTGAAGAGTCTGAGACTGACCAATTCTATGAAGACTTACAACTCATTCAAGAACTGATGCCAAAGAAAGATCATAGGAGATTGGAATGCTAAAGTAGGGAATCAAGTGATAAAAGGAATAACTGGCAAGTTTGGTCATGGAGTCCCAAACGAAGTGGGATTACAGGACCTCTTGTGGAAGTGATATCAGGGATTTGACTTAGATTGTACCTGACTACAAAACATATTTTAATATGCAAGGTTTCTGTTTGCCCTTTCTAAGCTTTTAGTATTGGTAAGGTCCATTTTCAGTTGAAATCTACAACTATGGTGTCAGTCCAGCATCATAACCTGACTCAGAGCCTCACCCTCATTACCCAAGTTATTCAGTTGATACCAGGACAGACCATGGGCCAATTTGGGCTGGAGCTCAATATCCAGTGTGGTGGTGTCATAGATAAAGTGATAGATTAAGACTCTGAAGGCCTGGATTCAGATTCCCTCCCTCAGCCAAGCTAACTCATTGGGGGAGTGACTGTTGTAAAACCCACTCCTTAAACATCTCATTGACGGTGAAAACCCTACTAAGGTTGCTATATGTTGGTTCTGACTTGATGGCTCATGACAGTTCCTAGGGAGGAGGGCTCCCGTTGTGGGACTTGCTGTCAAATCAGACTTAAGTTGCACAGGTGATGGGACTCAGGGTTGACTTGGGTTGTCTCCCCCCCCCCCAGTGACCTGTAATTGGCCCACAATGTGGAACATACCCACCCTTGACTTTTTCTTCATTTCAATAGGAGTTGGACTTGTCGCTTGGGATCTCGGACCCAAGAGTCAATCTCAGGACTCAGAGCCAAAGGTTTACCAACATCCCTGATAACACCTGAGATTCTCTCAAAAGAGAGTGCAAAGGGAGGGGCTCCTGTGATGCCAAAGGCCCTGCCTTCAGATTTTAGCCACTGAAATCCGGAAATGGAGTGCTACTCACCTGGCAGGTCTGCTCAGCATCACCTTGGAACCTGCCCTCAAGAAGAGGAGAAATTATACATCTTGTGCTGCACTGGGAAAAATCCCTGTGGCTGTTGCTTCCTTCTCCTGTTGCCAGAAGAATTTTGGAAAATCTTTTTAAGCCAAATATTCCACCCCCCAATCCCCATCCCAGGATACAGAAAAACAGAGTGCTTTCCTACAGGCAAGGGAAGTCAGACAAGGATAAATTTTATCTCCCTATCTGTTCAATCTGTATGCAGAATGTATCGTATGGAAAGTTGGATTAGATTCAGATGAAGGAGGAGTGAAAATTGGTGGAAGAAAATCAATAATCTAAAATATGCAGATGATACCATCTTAATGGCAGAAAACAGCGATGACTTGAAAAGGACTCCTGAGGAAGGTGAACGAAGAACGTTCCAAAGTGCGACTTCTGTTGAACATGAAGAAAACCAAATCCACGACTATAAAACAACTTTAAAGATAACAGTGAAGCAACTCAAATTCTTGACAATTTTGTTTACTTTGGTTCAATTATTAATCCAAATGGTGACTGCAGCCAAGAGAGCAGAAGAATAGCACTAAAGTTGCTGGGAAAGGCCCTTAAGTGTAAGCAGTGTCAACTGGAGACCATGACCAAGGTCATTCACTCTGTTTCCCCAATTACTGTATTTTAACCTTGTATAAGACCATATTTTTCTAACAGTTTTACTAAAACTGTTAGACTAAAAATTTAAAGTCCTCTTATACATGGAATTAAGCCAATGAGAGACCAACACAATAGAGAAACTGTTATTTCGGGTTGGAAAGTTGGGGGTAATCTTATACATGGGGGGTGTTTTATAGGCAGAAAAATATTGGACTTTCTTCCTCCTCCTCTTCTTCTTCTTCTACCACCACCACCACCACCACCACCACTACTACTACCTGTTCAGTCATGTCCAACTATCAGTCACTTTGTGGACCAATGCTCTCTCCGTGTCTATCAGTTTCAGCTTCTTTTAGTTCCATCAATGTCCTTTTAGGGCTCTTTCTGATGGGTCAAGCCAGTGAGTCCTTGGGTAGCCCCTTCTTCTCTTACCATTGTCTAGTCCCAAAATAGTTGTCTTTTTGAGTGAGGCAGCTTGCATAACATGACCAAATTACCATATACAGAAGTGAAAGCTGGGCATTAAAGAAAACCGACAGGAAGGCTAGTGGATCTGACCAGTTTCTAAAATTCCCAAGAGGAATGGTCCAGGTAGGGGCAAAGGTGTGCAATCTGCCTCAGATGGCAAAGGGTCGACTTGGCACATCCGTTAATCAGAGATATAGAGAGACAATGTCTCAAGATGCACAAAGGCCAGATATATTTTTTATTCTTGTCGTTAAAGAGTTCTAGCTCTACGCATTTCAGCAGAGCCTTCGTCAGGAGCTAAAACATAAGCAGAGTACTTGATATCTTATTCTAGTTACATGGCCGGGGACTTGTTAAAATTATTATACAGTTACATTATTGTTCTGTTATAGGTACACATTTTACCAAACTTAATGTATAGTGTTTCTATAATGCATAGAGCTAGAGCTTTTTAACAATGAGAGTAAAGAATACATTTGACCAGGAAGAATACATTACTGGACGAGTAAAGAATACATTACTGCATCTGAGTGGAAAGAATATATAGAACGTCTCATTAAGGATAACAGAAGTATTGACCATGGTGTCAAGTTAAATGATGGTGTAGATACCAGGAGGGAAGAGGTAGAACTTGTCAGCAAAGCACCAGGCCCTGATGAAATACATATGGAAGTTTTGAAATTGCTTAAGGAAGAATAATTCCTTTCCCTTGTGGTTGATTTATACAACAGCAGTTATAAAAGTGGAACCAACCCAGATGACTGGCTCAGATCCACTTTTATACCATGTTTTTATTTTTTTATTTGTTTTTAAGTTGGTCGGGTCAATGCCATTTTCTAATTTTTTTAATTTTTTAAAAAAAATTTTTTACAGCACCAACCATGCAGCTCCAGGGGCCAGGTCGGTGCTTTTTTATTTTCTATTTTATTTTTATTTTACAGCACCGACCATGTGGCTCCCAGGCCAGGTTGGCACTTTTTAAAATTTAAATTTAAAGTTTATTTTTTATTTTTTAAAAGTCCCTGGATGCCGGGCTCCCCCCCCCCGCCTCTCAGCTGTAGGACAGGCTTTCCCCCACCCTGGCTGCTGGAGTTCCAGGAGAGGAGGCTGGCGCTACAGAACAAGGTAAGTGACACCGGGGAATGAAAAATGAAACAGAGCAAAACAGAAATTCCTATTTTGTTTTGTTTCATTTTTCTTTGATGGGTTGGTTTGTTATTCATTTTGTTAGCTAACAAAATGAATAACGAATAACAAAACAAATTAAAAATTCATTTCGTGTCCATCTCTAGTGTTAAGTATGAAAGGGGTTCACCAAGGTTGTATTCTCTCACCTCTACTTTTTAATATCTATTCAAAAATATTTTTTCCGGGATGCTCTTGAAGGAAAGAACCAAGGTGTGAAGGTGAATGTAGTTCTTGTTAATAACATAAAATATGCCGACAACACTGTCCTGCTTGCAACAAGTCTGGCAGATTTGCAAGGATTATTGGACTCTGTGGCTGAAGAGAGCAACACCATGGGATTGTGACTTAATGTGAAGAAGAAAAAATGGATGGTTATCAGTAAAAAAAAAAAATAGTTCACAGAGCCTTCTCAAGATCACCAGTGATATAATTGAGAGAGTATCATCTTATAAATAATTGGGGTGCTATATCAAGGATAACTGGGGTCCTTCAAGCAAAATCTGTTGTAGAATTGAAGAAGCTAGAAGTTCCTTTCAGAAAATGAGGAAAGTCTTGACAAACTGGGACTTATATATCAGCCTTCGTACTCAAATACTTTGATCCTATGTATTCAGTATACTTCTCTATGGTGTTGAAGAGAAGAAAATTGTAATGTTTTGGACACGCAATGTACAATGAGAAATAACATCTCCTACAGGTTATCCTTCAAGGAAAAATTGATTGGACGCATGGCCCAGGGCGTAGAAGAACATTCTGACTTAAGAACTTAAGCCAATGGTCTGCAGTGAGCACAGCTGCTCTGTTTAGACTAGCTTTAGATAGAAACCAGTTCAGGCTACTGATCGCCAACGTTCTACGAGGACATGGCACTTGAAGAAGAGTTTGACATTTGTACCTCTTGAAACGTCATCTCTCTATATCCCAAAAAGGTAGACTTGGCCATGGTTGAGATCTGGTTCTCCGTTAAGAGGGCTGGGTCCAATAGCACACCATGGTGACACGCCTGATCTTTCAGGAGGAATGTGACCCCATCAAGACCAGACAGACTGCTACCATGTTGATCAAGAGCTGATCAAAGACCTTGGGTCCAAAAATGGTACAAAAGTCTGTTGTTTCCCATTGCAAGAAGGGCATGTGTATGTTTTCAGGCATTTTGTCATTATATCATATATAGCAAGATCAGGAAAATTGGAAGTCAAAACTAGAATTCAAGATGGAAGACTGGTATAATGAACTTTGGGATATAGCTATAAACGATAAACTGTCCTGCAGTTTAAAGGTTAAATGAGGAGAAATGAAAAAAGACATTTTCTACGATATCTGGGGTAAATTTTTAGATTATGCACTAGTCGAAGGAAAAGGGAAAGAGTCCACGAATATCTCACAACAATTCTGGAGAAGAGAACTTTAAGAAGACTACTAGAAGAATAGAAGATGGAGCAACAAATAAGAATGTATGGATGGCCCCGTGGGATGGGGGTGCACTTATATTGTTTGTTGTAGTTTTTTTTTTATTTTTCTTATGTCGTTGTATGTAGTTTAAAATTTAATAAAAAAACATTTTAAAAAAAAAGATCAGGAAACTCTGTGCTCCTATTATCGTGCTGAAAAGTTGCAGATGAATCATCTGTGTCTGGAGCAGAGCTCAAAATTTTCATCTGAGGTCTCCCTCAGCTTATCTTGCTACACGAGATGAGCTATTTTAGGGACTTGATGTTGGCTGGTGGGGCCAACAATCCATGTGAAATCAAACACAACTGACCTGGGACAAGTGTTGTGCAGCCTATCCTATCTCACAGGTTTGCTGTGAGGGCACGTTGGATAACAACATCAACCTGAAGCCAAAAAGAAAATGGTGAGCACCTCATCTGTTCATCAGAAGTTATTCCAGACAGATGGCACTTCTTTCCTTTCCCTTATGTGCATATTTTTTTTCCTGCACAGTTGTTTTAAGCCGGTGCTGGAAAACACGACTGCTGACAAAAACGCAGGAGGCCTTTTTAGCCCTAATTACAGCTGGAATATTTGCACGCAGCAAGGGCAGTTTGGACAAGGGCATTCGTGCAGAAAAGTGACACTACCGTAAAACAAAACCAAAAATATCCCCAAACATCTAATTATCACTCTAGATACCTATTTATTAGAAGTGAAGGGTGGGTAGATTTGTTGGTCGGAGGAGGCGGGGGGGGGAGCCTTATAACAGTGCTGGCAACACTATGTGGGGAAAAGATGGAAAGAGTGGGCATTTGAAGGTTATTATGACAAATCTCTCTCCCCCCCCCATGTTTAGTGGTACAACTGTAAAAAAAGACAAAAAGCAGGGGGGCAGGGAGAGAAAAACCCAAAGCACTTGATATTCAGAATTGTTATACCTTGGATTCCAGATGCACAATCTACTCATAAGAAAAGCCCGTTAAAGCATACTGTAAGTTACTTCTGGGGAAAGCAGTTTCTACTCACCTCTGAGCTTTTCTTGCTACTGTACCCAAGCTTATAGGTAGCAAGAAAAGCAAGCCATTGGGTTTCTCTGCTTTGAAAACACTGCTATTTAAGACCCAGGAGTCAGAGGCATATTTTGGACTGCAACATTGTCTCCAAAGAGCATAGGGTGAGAGGGTCACTGAGGCAAGTGCCCTTAGTGGGCCATCTAGCTGAAATCAGGGCCCTGAGAGAGGTCGGAGCGAGGGCATAGCATGAGTTGCCAGCACCTGGGGCAAAGGTGAGTACAGTGGGCAGGGTGATGGGACGATGCTTGCGGGCAATCAGATGTGGTGGGGCTGCGTGCACTGGTGGCTTCATCTAGACTGGTGGCCCTCTGCAGAGGTGGCTCCACAGCCATGGCCGTTTGGGTGTGGCTCTGTGGGGTGGAGCATGGTCAGGGGGGCTGTCACTGGTGGGATGCACAGTGGAGAGAAGTGGGGTGCTTCCTTCTCCTTCTACCAGCACCCAGCAGGGACAGCAGCAAGCTGGACAGCAACCCAGAGGAGGAGGAGGAGAAGGAGGAGGAGGAGGAGGAGGAGGAAGAGGAGGAGAGGGGTAGACCAAGGAGCAAGCTGGAGGAGGGAGATGACAGGGTGGTGGCAAGAAGACAGTTGCATGACTGTCCTCATGGCACCCAGCCTGACTGTCGCTGCTGGAGCTGCTGCCAGAATATCTGATGCAGATTTTCAGCTCTGTGCTGGGTGCACACCTGTTTTAGTCTGCCGGGCCTTCCCTTGCCTCCTCTGCACTGACACCATTTGGTGCTGCTTTTGATATTTTGCAACACCCCTAAGAAGTTTGCACCTGGGGTGAATGCCTCTGTGACTTCCCCAGGCTACACCAGTGTGTTGGAGTTCTCGAGGAGTACAGGGACCCTGGGCAGCAGAAAGCAACATGAGAACAGAGCTCAGGATGCACTTGCATGAATGCAGAGAGAGATGGGTTAAGTCAAGGAGACAACTCAGTAGGTGACGGGGAACAAGACCTCCTAGGAGAAGGGGGGGCAACAACGGGGAGGTGTTTGGCATAAAGGGAGCCTTCGTGGAGTTGGAGGAAGAACTAGTGGGAGTAGGAAAGGAGGGGGAGGAGGGGGAAGGGAGGTCCCTGTGACTGGGAGAAAGAAGGGGCTTGAGATGATGCTTGAGAAACCTTAAAGGAAGCCTACAACATGGAAGTATTCCCAAAGGGGGACTTGGGTTGTGAACTTAAGGAAGATCCGCAGACTGGAGTCTTGGCTGAGGGTGCCCAGGGGGGGAGGGGGAGAAGCACCGATCTCTGTATACACCAGCATATTATCCTAGTGGTTAGGCCAGGGAGAAATGCAGGCAGCCACCTCCCAAGCTCTGATGTCTGTGGAGGAAACAAAGGAAAGAATGTCAAACATTTCCCTCCATAACAGTAGTGACAGCAATGCTCACTGGCCCAACTGGGGAGTTCAGAGAGGGGCATAAAATTACCAAGGATCCCATCCTTACAGCAGACAGACTAGCCCCTTGCTACTTGAGGCCTTGAGGCATGCATCCATGAGAGGCATGCCTGCCAATACACCCTCCAGTGCTTTTAACGAGGGAAGAGGGCCAGTGAAGCAAACAATGGGACTAGTGAATACCATGAGCCCCATGGAGAGGAATCCCCTGTTATTGACTCCCTGTTTCAAACCCCTGTTCTGGAAGCAATAAAGCCTCTGTTTTGAAACAGGTGGTGTTGAAGGTCTGGATCAAGGACCTTCTATGAACAAGAGTTAAGGTGACCTAAAATCCACTTCCACCAGTGTCAATCCCACTGCTGAAGTGTTCCTAATCTTCCAGAGCTTGTAGAACTCAGCCTATGATCTGTCAATTGACAGTTGAGGGAAAGAAGGAGGGATTTCCCCTCAACCAGGCCAATGTCAGTGGGTCTCTCAGGTCATCAGAAGACAAATCCAAAAATGGGTATTATAGGATTACCTCCATTAGGCCAAACAAAAAGGCACAATTGCGGGTGACAATGTTTGATATCTCCAGATCTTTGAAAGGCATGATACAAAAAGCAGGCAGGGAAAGAGGGTTGATGGACTTTATCTCAAAATCATGTTGGCTGCATGTTGTTTTAAGAGGCAGCGTTGAGGGAGAGTTGCCAGAGGATTGCTGGTCTCTGGGTGAATCTTAAGGACATTAAGGTGACCTAAAATCCACTTCCACCAGTCTCAATCCCACTGGTGAAGTGCAAGATGTGGTTTGTATCAGAGTCCCACAATTAACAGGGGCAGCTCTGTTGGCCAGAAGACTATTCCAGAATCAATAGTATCATGGTAATACTTTTAGCAGGCCAATATGAAACTTATTTTCTCTCTCTGGAAAGAGAGAGATGGAGAAAAACATTGGAACAGAAAAGATATATGTTTCCTCTCATTGAATGTCCCTCAGGTTACTTTGCAAACTGCAATAAAGGACAACACCAAATTTAGCCTATCACGTTGTATACGTTCACGGCAATGGGCTTGTCCCCGTTATCGCCTGCATAGGGGGAGTGGAAAACAAACTCCCACAGCTTGCTTCAGATAATGACTCCCCATTGGCACTGCTGAAGCCTTCATAATATCCACCCCAGTTTCAGCAGAATGTAAAAGTCTTGCAATTCACAAGTTTGCATTCTGCATTTTATCTGTTCTCTGAGTCTGTCGGCTATATTAAAATGATGCCATATTATGTATGGAAAATAGCTTTTCTACCAGCTCAGAATAGGCCATCTTATTACAACTTATATGAAAAAGAAAAACAGCCAAGAAACCAATACAAGCGCCTTTTCTGCTGGCAACCATGAGTTATGATAATAACTGTTATCAATATGCAATTATCTCTGTTACCATGGAACATATTGATATTCATTTATTTAAAGATAATGCAGCGTATTTATATTCATCGAGGCAATCTGTTGATATGATTAAATGTGAATGGCCATCTTAACACTTAAACGGGGAAATGAAAAATTGCTGTCCGATCATTACTGTAGCTACAAAGGGGTCACATTAAGGAACATTATCTTTTATTTAAGGCCCCGCCTGATGAAACACAAACAAAGGAAAAGCATCCCCAGTTGGACGATATTGATGATTAATAATTGGAACCATCTTCCTGGAAGGAAAGAAACCAACTCGGGGGAAATTGAAAGGCTTGTCCAGCTCTAGGTGCACGTAGCAAGAAAGATACCATATTTTTCCATTTATAAGATGCTATTTGTTGTTGTTGTTGTTCAGTCGTTCAGTCGTGTCCGACTCTTTGTGACCCCATGGACCAGAGCTCGCCAGGCCTTCCTATCTTCCACTGCCTCCCGGAGTTTGCCATCCTCTTTTCCGTTTGCCTTCAATTTTTCCCAACATCAGGGACTTTTCGAAGGAGTCCTCTCTCCTCATAAGGTGGCCAAAGTACTGGAGCCTCAGCTTCAAAATCTGTCCTTCCAGTGATGCTATTTATCTTTTCCTAAAATTGTTAGGCTAAAAATTGGGGGTCATCTGGTGGGCAGGCGGCAGCAGTGGCTTTGGCTTCACTTTCTCAGCTTCAGTGTGAAGGAAATTGAGAAAGAGGCCTGTCGTAGTCCTAAATTCCACACAGAGCCAATTCCGTTCTAACAACTCTTGTTAGAACAGATCCTCTTGTTCATAGACCATTCCTAGAGCAAATCTCTCTCTGTCTCTTCCTGCCCCCACTCTTTTCACTTCTAAAACTTACTGGCAGCTAACACAACCATTTCCTTTCTTATGAAAAAAAAAAACTGGTTGTTTCTTTCTTTCTTTTATTTATTTAACGTTCACCTGGTGGGCAGTGGCAGTGGTGGCGGGGGCTCCTCTTCAGTGTGAAAGAAGTTCAGACAGAGGAGCACGTACTGCCACCTGCCAGAACCAGGGCAAGAGGACAGGGAGGATTTATTTATTTATTTATTGAGTATTGAGTATTTTCCCCTGACTTTCTCCTTGGAAAAGGACCCAAGGTGGCTTACAGTCAGGAGAGATGATATACAGCCCGTTACACTTAAGACACATTCAGTTTGAGAAACAGAGGGATGTCTTACAGCATTAGAAGGCAACGTTAAAACTAACAATTGATAGCATAGTGTCAATACAATCACAGTATGTCACAGGACAGATATAAATACAAAGTTATAAGTGGTTATAAACACAAAGTCTGTGTAGCCATGTCTGGTAGATTCATATAAAAGACACATAATAGGTAGACCATCATTCAGGGAAAGCTTGCCTGAAGAGAAAGGTATTTGCCTGTTTCCGGAAGGACAACAGAGATGAGGCAGTCCTGGCCTCTAGTGGGAGGGAGTTCCAGAGTCTGGGCGCAGCAGCCGAGAAGGCCCTTTCATGCATTCCCACAAGATGTACCTGTGAGGGAGGCGGGATGAAGAGAAAGGCCTCTCCTGATGACCTTAGCACCCAATTTGGTTCATACTATAAGATTCAATCTTTGAGGTCGCTAGGACCCAGGTTGTAAACTGCTTTGTAGGTTAAGGTCAGCACTTTCAATTGTGCCCAATAGCTGATTGGCAGCCAGTGGAGCTGCTGTAGTAGGGGTGTAATGTGGTCTCTTTAGCCCGCCCTAGTCAGCAATCTGGCTGCTGAATTTTGGACCTGTTGAATTTTCCTGAGGCTGTCGTGAGTTTTTCGGGCTGTTTGGCCATGTTCTGAAAGTCCAGAACATGGCCAAACAGCCTGAAAAACTCACAACAACTATCAGATCCTAGCCGTGAAAGCCTTTGAGAATACATTTCCTGAGGCTTTTCATCAGAAGTCCCACAGAGAGCACGTTACAGTAGTCCAGTCGGAACTTCCAGTAATCCCAGACAGGCTCCATGTTCTCCTTTTAGAATAATTTTGGGTTGGAAAAGTGCAAGGTCATCTTATACTTGGGAACTTCTTATAGATGGGAAAATATGGCACAAGGAGGATATTTGTATGTGAGATTCAAGGATGTTTGGTTTGAGTTTTTACAGAGAGGGATGGTTTCCCATCACAGTGCTTCGTTGTCGAATAGAGGCACTTGAAAAAGCACAAGCAAAATATTTTGTCTTTTATTACTCCTCTGTGCAATGATATGCTGGGACCAACCTTCAATAAGAAAAGAGGGGGTGGGGTGGGAAAATTCGGTGGAGCAAAGCATAAGTGTTCTTCCATTCTTTCATGTTCATGAAAAGCCCTTGACTTAACAATTCTTTCCATCTGGACAGGAAGGTAAAGTGCAGAATGAAGGCGTGTCTCCTTAACTCATCTTTAAATTTGTTATTTTGCCTCAGTTTTCCTTCACTTTCACATCAGGCTTTGACGAACGCTTCCTTCTCTCACATTCCCTCACCTGAGCAAGAACCTAAAAGAAGCCTTGTGGAGTGTCAGGCACATTCTGTAGGATCCTGTTAAATAGTTACGTAACTCCAATCATGTCAGTGGACATGGATTAGGTGTTGATCATGACCAGCATATTGTCAGATCACCCCTGGAGCTTTTGCAGCTGGAGTTCTGCACATACATAACTATTGAGTAGGGCAGTGGTTGCTATTCCACAGTATAGGACAGGCCTGCACCACAGGTCGACCGTGGGGCTACAAGTAGCCCACAAAGGGTTAGAAAGTAGCCTGATGAGGCTTGTGCATGGGGTGGGGTGGGATTGAGAAGGGGAGGGGAGGGGGCAGGGCCCTCAACATGATGTGGGGGCCTCAGCGAGCAGCAGTTGGCCAGCCACTGCTGGGGAGCCGTTCCTTTAGGTAAGGGCCCTGCGGATGCTCTCCCTGCTCTGGACCAGTGGCGCCAGGCCATCCCAGGCCCCCTCTGGAGAGCAAGTGAGGAGGGGCGTGGGAGCAGCTGCCCCTTACTCACTTGGCGGCTTTTGGGCCACCTGGGGATCGGAAGGCCCAACCACTGCAGCAGCCTGGCAGGGTGTTGCCAGAGCAGCCACCCAAGGCAAGTCCTCAATGCCCTCCGATACCACAGCTCCTCATGGCCCGCAGACGGGCTACTGAGCTTTCGCAGGCTTGGTGGTCTGGAATGCTGGCCCAGCTCCTGGTCCGGAGCAACGGGCGTGCCCCAGCTGACCCTGTAGGACCGCAAACCTTTTGGGCTTCCCGGACGGGGACAACGCTTGCCCCTCTTGGGGTTTGGAAGCATTCCTTTGGGGACTACAGCTCCCATCTCAGGCAGGGCCTGAGCAGGGCAAGGGTAGGTGTGGATGGGAGCCTTGGGCAGTGTCTACAGCAGGGCCGCCACTGACACCTCCTCCTCCTCCCTTGTCCTATTAACTAAAGTTCCCAGGGTGTGCTCAGTGGTGGCAGTGGCAGCAGCAGCGCCCGAGCATAAATCTTCCCTGGTGAACAATGAGCAGCCAGCTGACCTGTCAGGCAGAGATACTGTGCAGGATGGGTGTTGTAGTACTGCCCTTGTCAAGGAGTGGAGGTGGAGGTGGGGAAAAAGCCTGATAGGCAAGGGCCAAGGACCCCCTTCTCCTAAATCTGCATTTTCAAATATGAAATTGACTAAGCGTACACCACATTCCATTCATAACAGATGAACATCTCCAGGATTCCCTGAGACCGGCTCTCATACAATATTCACCAAACTTTAGAAAGCTGGTGGATGAAATGCAGGTGCAGATATCTCACTAAAGAGCAACTTAACGCAATTGCACAAAAATGTTAATAAATGTAAGACACTTAATTAAAGTTATTTAAAACAGTTCTTGCTGAATATTCATCTCTCTGTTTTATTTTCACTTGATTTTCTTAACAGATGTTCACATCCAAAATAGGTTCATAGAAATAGGGGGGGTATCCTCCAACTTTATTGGCTTAAAATTTAATTTGAAATTATTTTTAACCTTAGTTTTCATGTTGGACAGCCCTGGTATAGGGTAAGCAGGAAAAGGAAGGGGTCTTATGCCCTGTTTCCACCACTCTCTCCACCTGCCCTACTCTGAATTCCATTATATTGAGGCCAGATGATTCCACATTGTACAAGGGTTGAGGAAAGGGCCTTTCTCTCACAGCCTTTAGCTAGAAAAACCCAACATCATATCTCTTTGAACGTGCCTCCTTTTGAATGTAAGGGAGAAGAGTGAGTGATGGCCAGCCAGGACTCAGAAACTGGCCACTGCACATATGGAGAGGAGGAATCGTGTTGTGGTGAATGTCTTTCTCTTTGGCAATTTGGCACACCACACTGTGCAATGGATCTTGTGAAAGTTCCAGTCACTGTGTTGGCGATTAGGCATTTTGGAACTTTTAGACAAAATTCATCTGGTGTAAAGTTGCACCACCACCTATGACAGCAGGACCATGGACTCAAGAAGATTGTGCTGCTTGTCACCAACCTCCTAGCCAGAATTCTATGTAGTTTCAGCCATTATTCTGCCTGATTTGGGATGTTGCACTAGTAGAGATGGGCACAAAATGAAAAAAATAGCATTTCATTTCTCCTTTCGTTTCATTTCATTATTAACAATTAAAAAAAATTAATGGAAAAAATGAACCAAAAGAAAATGTTTTGTTACACTATAAAATGGCTCCACTGGGTCCTAGAGGCACCAAATTCTGTGGGCAGCTTCCTTGGACTCTTCCCTTTAAGCCCTCCAAATTTGGAGATGTTTGGGGTTCAGGGTGCTGAGTTATTCTAAAGTGGGTCCCCCCAGGAAAAATAGTTTGTAATTTGAAAGCACTCAGAAATACTGATCCCATGCATTTAGCTGCATGGAAATTACAGTGGAGCTTCCACAAGCCCTTCCCTTTAAGCTCCTAAATTTGGAGAGCTTTGGGGTTCAGGGGGCTGAGTTATTCAACTCCAAAGTGGGTCTCCCCAGGAAAAAAATCATTTGTAATTGGAAAGTACTCAAAATACTTATCCTAGGCATCTAGCAGCATGGAAATTACAGTGGAGCTTGCTCAAGCAATTCATTTACCCCCCCCCCCCAAAAAAAAAGTCTTCGAAGGCACACTGAGCTGTATCAGACCCTCTGTTGCAGTGCACCAGACAGGCAGGCAATAAACATTGGGCCACGTCAGACCCTCAAGTATGAAGACAGAGAGAGATAAAGTGTGGGCCTCCCTGTTATTTCCAAGGCAGGTCTTACAAACATTGGGCCATATCAGATCCTCTGGTATAAGAGACCTCCCTGGTATGTCCAGGATGGGGCAGGAAATATTGGGCCATGTCAGACCCTCTGGTTTCAGAGCCAAGAAAAATTGTTTGGTAGGCACCAGCTGGAGGAAGGCTGTCATACTGCTGGGTGGTGTACTATGGTTGTAGGGAGGGGGAACCCTAACACAGTAAGGTTGAACCTAATGAAGGCCAACCTTTCCGCGGTGCTTGGGTCCAGGCATGAGCGGCGAGGTCTCAAAGTGTTGCCAAGTTGTGAGAACACTTGCTTACTCTGGATGCTGGACCCTAAACTTTGAACCACAACCGAATCACAAGTGAAGCACAAGCACTACTGCACAAGACAGAGAGCAAGAGCAAGCACTCAAGTCATCTGTCCTCCTCGACCTCCCACACATGACTGAAGAGAAACAAAACCAAGCCAGTATATATAGATAAAAGGTAAAAAGGTAAAGGTTTTCCCCTGCACATGCATGCTATTCATGTCCGACTCTAGGAGCGGTGCTCATCTCTGTATACAAGCCGAAGAGCCAGTGTTGTGCAAGTCCATGGCCACATGGCTGGCATGGCTGCAAGAAAACACTGTTTTACCTTCCCGATTTTTACTGTGGTACCTATTTATCTACTTGCATTTACATGCTTTCAAACTGCTAGGTGGGCGGGAGCTGGGGTTATCAGTGGGAGCTTGCTCCACTGTGTGGCACCCACGATTCAAACTGCTGAGCTGCTGATTTGCAGCCAACAGTTTTTGGAGCCTTAGTCCGCTGAGCCACCACGTCATTTATACATAGCCAAGCCATTCCTAAAAAACCCCCAGCACTTTTACAAATGGATTCCTGGGGGGACCCACTTTGGAGTTGAATAACTCAGCCCCCTGAACCCCAAACCTCTCCAAATTTGGAGCACTTAAGGGGAAGAGTTCAAGGAAGCAACCCCAAAAATATGGTGCCACTGGGACCCAGGGCAACCATTTTATAGCATAACAAATCATTTCATTTTTACAGCAAAAATGGCATTCCTTTTCATTTTGTCACAAAAAAAGCCTTCTATCATTTTGTTTCATAAGAAATTGATTCGTTATGTAATGAAATGATGAAACAGCATTTCATTTTTCCTTTTCTTTTGTGTTCATCTCTGTCCACTACTACATCTTTCATGGAGATAGGATATTTGATATTCCACGGGCATTCAAGCTTCCAGTAAATCCCACGACATTACTATACGACTGCACCCACTAATGAAAGAGTCTTGTTGTAGGACCATTAAGATGTTTATTTTAGATCTGACTTTGTGAAATGGTTTTTGTGAAAAGCAGATTTGTAAATGAGATCCAACTCACACCAATCTTGACTTGTGCTAACCTAAATGTTCATGTTAAATCTTAATTGGAAATTGGAAATTAACATAAATAAAACGGGTCCCGACTCACTGGAGCCCAGTGTTGCGGCCGGTGCAGCCCAACCTCATCCTCGTGGCAAACATGGCAGTAATGGCACCCTCCACGTTGGTGCATGGAGGCCCATGGGGGCAGGACACCACCTGACTCGATGGGCCAATCCCGGATGCACCCAGCTAACGTGCACACATCACGTGCCGGGGCCCAGCATCCAGGAACTGCCTGCTTGCGCAGATGCAAAGGAAGTAGCCGATCCAGCCACTAAAAGGGGGCCAGCTCTGGGAGCCATCTCAGTTGCTGCCTGGCCACCGACGTGATCACCCACGCACCCACAGCATCGGGAAGGTCTGCTCACTGTCATTTGATTTCTTTTTCTTTTTTCTCTTTTGATGCTGCTTGAGTACCCTTGTCATAGCTTACACAGTTGGTGGTTTGGTGGCATTGGGAATGGATCCAGGCTGGAACAGCACCAGGGAAGAGCCTGCACAACTGTCAGACCATGGGAGGCACCAATGGACCCATTGGAGGAACGGGACCGGCTGCCGTGGCTCGGGCAGGGCTGTGGATGACCCCGCTACGTGGCTTGAGAAGAAACCTGAAGGTGCCTGTGCCCACGTGGTCTCCCAAGAGCCAAACACAAGAGGGCCTCAAGGTGGTGGTAAGACAGTCGGCATCGGGAGACAGGTGGGTCTCCCGATGGGCCAGATCTGACCCAATGCCTGGCCAGAGTAATGCAGAATGTAAGCAAAGTAAAAATAAAGCTGTGGCCTTCTGTTTCCCCAATTTAATGAGTCTTTGTGGTTTGTGAGGTGGGAAGGGATTGGCGCTACACCACAATGTAAAACAAGGAACTAGAGAAAACAAGCCGAGTATGTAACTGAATAAATTCTATACCATAACTATTACTCACTAGCATTTACCTCCAGTTCCACATAGTAAGAGTTGGATTTTGAAGTGTTAGCTCAGCTTTTTCAGATGCCTTATTACAATGTGCCATGGTTTTTGAATCTGTGCCTGCAATGCAGTGTGGTCTTTTTTTCTGCTTCTAGTATTTTACATGAAAGATTCGGGCAGTGGTTAATTAATTCCCAATCAGATTCTGATGCTTTGTCCCTGTAGTGTTTTTACAGCAGGCCAGCAAAATTACTAATGGGATTTCATATCCATTAACCTGTTTTACATTTTCAGAGGGTTTTTTTTTGCAACAATTCTGCATATGCATGCAGATATCTCCTTATATATGTGAAATCTGATTTCACGCGATTATCCGTGAAATGGTATAAAAATGTTTCACTGAGTTAGTATCTTTAGAATCTCCTGGGCCAGTCTTGCATCCATACCATTGTTGCCCAGAGATTGGCAATGGCAGAAACTGTGTTCCCAAATGGATATATATTTCAAGTCATTACTCTCTCATTACATCTCTCCATATCACATTATCGCATTTCTCTACATGAATGGAATTGAAGAGCTGTATGTGATTAGGAGCCTTGATAAGTCAGAGTTTCCAGTTACCCGTAGCTCCGTAATACCACGCAGTCAAATGCAGGTACAGCACCTTTACATATCCCTTATTTCTAAATTTAAACTTCATAAGGAACATCCAGCAGAAATGGATGTAGAGGACCTATTGCAATCTAAAAAGCAATCTAAGAACTTAATAAAGGTTGGATTTTTTTTAAAAAAAAGAGTACTGCACAACAAGCAGCATAGGAAAAGCTCCTTCATGCAGTCAAGGTGAAAGAGACGAATACTTTCATGGTGCCTCGTGAAAACAGTTGCAAACAGCTGTTCAGCACAGGCAGATTGTCACATTCACTCTGGCGTGTGAGAAGCCCCATTTCTGAATTATATGCAAAAAAGAGAGACATTCACTTTTCATTTGGAGCATACTGTATTGGTAGAAGCTTGCCAGAATGGAAACCATCTGAAGCCCTTGACTTGGTAAATCAACTGCAACCAGGTAAGGCTACAACCAAGTAGGTGATTGTATTCCTCCAGAGTTAAATAAGAGGAAAAAAAAACCAATGGTAATCTCCAGTATTGGCAGCTCTGATAGGACTCTGAGTTACAGCCTCTCAATCTACAGAAGGGCAAGAAAGATCACCCAACAAATTATCGTCAAGTTAGTTGGTTGCCTTGAACTACTAACCTCTACAATGGACATCCTTGTTGGAAACTACAAAAATGGATGGATCTGAAAATATTTTGGCTGCCGAACAAGTGGCCTTTGGAACAGGGAGATCCACCTCAGATAAGGCTCTACTCCTGCAGTTTATAGTGGGAAAATATAGTAGCAAATCTAAAGCATCCCTGTTTGCGGTCTACATGGATCTTAAATCTGTTTTTGATCCCTCTTCCAGAGGAAAATATCACATAGGCACTATATATGGGCACATTTTTGTTTTGTTTTTCATTTTTCATTTTGTTCCCTAACAAAACAAAAAATGAACAGCCCCTACAAAGAAAACAAAAAAACAAAAACAAAAAAAAACACAACAAAAACAAAAAAAAATGTTCGGTTCGTTCTGTTTTGTTTTTCATTTCCCCATAGGAATGCATTGAAGCAATGTATTCCTGTTTGAAACCACTTTAAAACCCTGGGCCATTCCCCACCCCCAGTGTGCCCAATTGGGTGGGGAATGGCGAGGGGGTTTTAAACTTTTTTTTTTTTTGCTGTCGAAGCCCCGTGCACGAGCTGACCAGCACTTGCTTCGGTGGCAGAAAAATAGTTTAAAAAGCCATTTTCCCAACGCACCCAATTGGGTGGGGGGAAAGTGCTGGCTTTTAAAACTGTTTTTAGTCCCCTAAGCAAGCGCCGATCAGCTGCTGTGTGGAGCTGGCTTAGGGGACTAAAAAGGTTTTAAAAGCCCGTGGTTCCCCCCCAGGCACCTGATTGGGTGGGGGAAAGCATGGGCTTTTAATACTTTTTTTAAGTCTCTGAAGCAAGTGCCAACCAGCTGGCGTGGGGGCTTGCTTAGGAGACAATTTTTTTTTAAAAAAAACCCCACTTCCTCCCAATGTGCCCGATTGGGTGGGGGGAAGTGTGGGCTTTTAAAACGTTTTTAGTCCCCGAAGCAAGCCCTGTGCACCAGCTGATCGGCACTTGCTTCAGGGACTAAAAAAAAGTTTTAAAAGACTGCACTTCCCCCACCTGCGAAACACATAAAACAAAGGTAAAAAACATAAAAACCACATAAACATACACACACACACACAGTAGTTACATAAAACACACACATAAAACACATAAAAATGAAAATGAAACAAAATTAAAAATGAAATGAAACGAAACTAAGAAAAATGAAACAAAAAATGAAATGAAATGCCATTTTGGCGTTTCATGCCCATCTTTAATAAGCACCTCTCAGTGCTGTTAAATGAAGGCAATGGAGTGATACTATCACAGACACATGTTGACTCAAAGACAGCATCACATGCCCTATTACCCTAATTCCTTATGCCCAGGACAAAAGGTTATGGTGTTTGCAAAAAGGATTTTTAATTATTATTATTTTTTCCTGTGCCCCAAGCGCAGCAAAAATTAAAAATAAATTAAAAATCCCTACAGTGCTTGGGGCTCAGCCAAAAAAAAGTGTGGGGTGAAACTTTTAAACTTTTAAACTTTTTTTTGCCAGCCCCAAGCCCGTGCTACAGCTGATGGGTGCTTGAAGCTCAGCCAATAAAATAAAATAAAATAATGGAGTGGGGGAAAAGGAGTGATTTTAAAACTTTTTTTTTGGCTGAGCTCCAACCTTTTTTTAAAAAGTTTAAAAATTGTTCCTTTCCCCCCCACTCCATTGGGGTTCAGCAAAAATAAAAATAAAAATAAATGTTTATACTGGCAGATCTGCACAAGAGGATTTCAGCCTATAGAGTAGGACTCCTATATCCGCAGGATGGATATCTGTGGTCTCACTTATTTATTTATCAGCAGTTTGTTACCACTGTATATGCAACACGCAAGATTTGTCCTTTGTGGCCTTTGTCCCACCCTCTTGTATTTTGTATGTAAAGTTCCCTCATGCCAGGCATCCACTGTAGATTACGGAACCCACCCCCCATGAATAGAGGGGTCCAACTATATATACCAAACCAGTGTTTCCCAACCTGGGGTCCCCAGATGTTCTTGGACAACAATTCCAAGAAATGTTTGCCAGCATAACTAGTGGCGAAGGCTTCTGGTAGTTATAGTCCAAGAACATCTAGGGACCCAAGGTTGGGAACCACTGAGCTAGGCAATCCACATTTCTCTGTCAGTCGACTGGCAGTGAGCTCATGAAATGTGACTTTTCAGCACAAAGTTGTATAAAGACTGGAATTCGGCACAGCAAGAACAAAATCCAAAGTAGTGCATACTCGTGTGGTTAACAAATTCATTCCACAATGAATTTTTGTGGATGGCAGAATGGAGTGTAACTGAAATGGAGTGACACCGTTAGCTCTTTGAAGAATGGAAATATATGCCAAATGCTTTGTAACAAACCTTGCAGGTCCAGGTCCATGATTTACAAAGCAAAAAGAACTATTAGAGGAACAGCTGAACTGTTCATAGAAGAGGACTAGGTGGAAATAATGATTTCAGTGCCTTTTCTGTATGTGATCCGTGACACTTCCAGCCGTGGGTTCTTTCTTCAAAGGGAAGAATGCTTTCCCTGAATGATGGATTTCCTATTATGTGACCTTTATATGAATCTACCATACATGATCACATAGGCAATGTATTTATATATTTTGTTATATCAAACATTATGTTTTCAATTGTTAGCTTCACTTACTCATAACTTTTCATGGAATTTTTCACTCTCTTTTTAACTGCTTTGTTCTCTTGTAGATTTAATGTAATGTTGTCTTTTAATGCTGTAAGATGTCCCTCAATTCCCTGCTCTCAATTACTTTAATAAGTCTTAAGTGTACTGGACTGTATATTGTCCCTCATTACTGTATTTTAGACAATACTCTCTCTTCCCTTTTCTCAATGGGCTCTTCTTCTTCTTCTTCTTCTTCTTCTTCTTCTTCTTCTTCTTCTTCTTCTTCTTCTTCTTCTTCTTCAAATGAAGCAGGAGGGGCAAAGATTCATGACACACATGGTGGGACAGGGAGGGAGCACACCTGTGGAAGGATCCTGTCTTTAGTCTGCACCAACTGAAATGGGCTCATTAGTGCTGGACAAACAAGAACCATGGTTCCCTTCACCAGAAATGTATCAGTTACAATATCTGCATCAAAGTGGACCGGAGCTGTTGGATTAGCAAAATATATTGCATGTTGTTCACAGCAGGTTGTCAAGTGGTCTCTAATCCCCTCTTGTGGGCCAGAGAGGAGTAATAGACCCTTGCCTATTACAGCTGTGCTGGATGACTCTGAGCAGAAGCTCTGCTTGCAAAGAGGACTGTTTTTCTATCTGCCAGCAGATCCGTGGGAGAGGCGTTCTTGCTCACATTTGATGAGACTTGTTCCGAATGTTGCTTCATTGTCACGCAACTCCCCTCCCTTGCTATGTCCTCACCAGCTCCATGTTAAACCTGAGGCCCAATGTGGCTCCATCTGGGACTGATCACGTCCACCACCCTGACTGTTTTGCAATTCTAGATACTGATTAGGGCTGCTATTGAGTCCTCTACTGAGACAACACGGCATTTCCACAGAGCAGGTAGGAAACCACTTGGGTCCATCTGCTACCTGCGGTAGACCATGTTCATTGGCTGACACTCCCGGAAAACCTTTGCATCCCTGTGAGTTTAAACCTGCCAGGTAATGATTTATATATGATGATGGAACTACAGAGAGTTCCTCCACATCTCCATCATCCTGTACAGCATAAACAAGCAGGTCCAGAGTGCATATTGCCGTGTGAGTGCAGATGGTGACCACTTGAGATTTAACAGTGGCTCCAGTCCTAATCTTTTCCTCCTAGCTACAGTTTTCAAAAATCGTGGGCAGCACAACTAGTGGTGATGGCTTCTGGAGTCCACAAACATCGGGGGAACCATGGCTGGGAATGAGTGAGACAGAACCAGGGTTAACATGGTGGACATGAAGTCAAGTATGCTGGTTGAATCCTCCCAGCACAACAGATGGAGTGACATCCCTTGCCATAATCCCGTTCACCTGTTCACCTGATCTGATTCAGAGGGCGACTACACAGTCGTTCCATGGGTAGTGGACGACGGCAGTCCAAACAAAAGAGAAACTAACTCTAATTCCTTAGTTTGCAGATTCGTATTGGCATGTCAAGAGAGCATCAGTGGAAAGTGATGGGCAGGAAAATATAATGAGCATCCCTTTCTTGTTTGTTAAAAAATGATCTCTGCCCAGTGCTGCTATTCCTTTTGAAAAAGAAGATATTTGGGTTATAATCCTTGTTTCCAGGTGGTGGTTGGAATCCTGTTGGTTGCCTAGGCACTGTAGATTGCTCACTTGACCGTGTGGCTCCTGTTGTGAGTGACTGCACAGTGCAATGTAGTGATTTGTGAATAGAACTTCCACTTTGGCTCTGCGGAAGCTGCCACTGGCACAGGTGTTCAAATTATATCCACATAGCTCCTTGGAATTCCAGTTGTTGGGTCCTTTTTGCAAATACTGTATTGTGGGATTAGGCGGGGAATTTGTCAGAAAAAGTGTGGTGATAAAATGAAATGTTAATATGCACAAAACTTTTTTTATCTGTGAAAGAATTCTAGATGCATTTCTTTGTGGGAGGGGGAAATTATAAGCCATTTTTAGTACTAGATACACAATTGTATTTCTTATCAGCCTTTCTTTTGTAGGACTCAGCAGATACGCTGTGAAGGTCAGGTGTTAATTGTGCTCTTTCTATCAGCGAAGGCTTAAAACACAAAAGACATGGCTTATTAAGGCAAGAGTTAATTCAGATGTGCATTTTATTTTGTCAAACAGGAGCAACTAAATGGAGGTGTTGGCACTCACACAAATAAGAAGCAGGGAGATAATTTAGCGCACAAACTCATTTTTTTTTGGTGTGGCATCATTTTTTTTTTTTTTTTTTAAATCTGACAGTACTGAAAGAAGTGTGTAAAATTCGTTTTGGGGACTTGCTGGCAATTGGTGACCCTTTGAACTGAATGGAAATCATCCTTTGGATTTTTTTAAATTGACAAATACAGTAGGACCCCCATATCCACTGATTCAGTTATCCATGGTTGGCAGAGGAATAAATAAATAAACAATTCAGCAGCCGCAATGCAAGTTACTGTCACAAAGAGCAGCTGTAAAGCAAGCTACTGTCATAAAACAGCAGCTGTAAAGCAAGCTACTGTCATAAAACAGCAGCTGTAAAGCAAGCTACCGTTACAAACAGCAGCTGTAAAACTGTTGCAAAACGGCAGCTGTAAAGCAAGTTACTATCACAAAAACAGCAGTTTTGGGGACATTTTGGCATTCTCTCTTATCTACGGTTTTCATTATCCACGGGAAAGCTTGGAACCAATCCCCAGTGGATACTGGGGTCCTACTGTACATAACGGGAGAAAGTGGGGTTGTACAAGTTGCCTCCCACCCTGTCCTGAAGATGGGAATTTGACGCTCATGGACTGAACCTGTCTCTTTTCTCATGGTCGGAAGGCCTGTTATACACAGTTTCTGATTCTGCACAGGCTTCTTGGGACATTTATCTAATGGGACTTTGGCGGTGCTTTCAGTCCTTGACACTGAATGTGTAAAAGTCTGAAGAGATCTCTCGGGACTTAGATGGGGGTGAGGCATTCAGATACTGCCTTGCTGCCCATTTCATGTGTCCAGCTGGAATGGCCAGAGAATTGTAGATTGGGAGAAATTATACAGGACATCTATATAGTACCGAAAAAGAACAGAAGAACACAGTCACCAATGGGCTGAAGCCAAATAATATACGGTACATTATTGCTGACCTGATTTATTGTAGATTTGGAACACTCTCTTGCTCACACAAACAGATAAAAATTGGAAGGGTAACTCTTAGCCAGCCTTAGAGGTATGGATTTCTCTGGGAGCAGTCATCTGCAATAGAATGAAGAATATCAGATTTCAAAACAAACAAACAGACAAAAAATTGAAAAGTGTAGGAGAAAATGGAAACAATATATTTGTCCATCATTAAACCTTAACTATGGAGGCCAAATATGGAAATTTGGGATGAAGTACCACAGAACCTTGGAGGTTTTTTTGTTTCATATTAGGGTCTGCTTTGAGGATGGTAGACACAATGATGTACTCGGATCTGGAGTTTAATCTTTCCTCCCCTCAATTTAAATACATTTTTTTCTAGGCTGCCACTACAAAAAAAAAAGTTTTAAAAGAGTCAGTGGTGTTAGTCTGTGCTAACGTATCAGGTAAAAGCAAAAGCAGAATAAAAAATAAAAAGACAAAAATGTTGTGATAGTCTAAAGATAAACTGCTATATTTTAATGTGAAACTTTGTGGATAAGACCTCTTCCTCAGACATAGAAGTAGGGCTACATGGCAAATATTTATACATTTGTACTTTGTTTTGTATGCAAACATTCACCAGGTCATCCTACTCTTATGCCTGAGGAAGTGGACTTGTCCATGAAAGCTTTCATTAAAATAGAGTAGCTCAGTGATGGCAAAACTTTTAGAGATCGAGTTCCCAAACTGCAATTCAAAACCCACTAATTTTTTTTGCAAAGTGCCAATATAGTAATTTAACCTGTATACAGGTGGCTGTGAGGGGGGCAATGTTGGGTGCCCACAGAAAGGGCTCTGAGTGCCACCTTTGGCACCCGTGCCTTAGGTTCGCCATCACTGTAGTAGCTTGTCTTTAAGGTGCCACAATGCTTTTGTCTTCTTTATTTTTATTTTGTCGTTGCCTGATCTGCTAGAAAAAGAAAATGTACGATAGTGTTGCTCTTGCTAATTGTTGCCCTGGGGAAAGAGTACAGGAAGAAAGGATTAAGCACCCTGCTCAAGATCCCCTCCATCCCAGTCTTCTGATGTTAATCAGCAAAGACAAATCATGGTGAGGGCTGAATAATGGGTCTGGATTAGACATTGACATATATTGTTTCAACTTTGGCTGAATTTGTATGTGCGGTACCACAGGCGCTGTGCATCTCCTCCACCTCCCGCCCTCCGCTGGCTGTTCCACTCACAAGTGTCGGCATGCTGGCCAAGTTGTCCTCCTGGGGGCAGCTGTCCAGTCCAGGAAGGGAAGGAGCCTGGACTTCCTTGTCCCGCCTCCTCTGGCAGCTAACCATGCAGCAGCTGTGCAAGGAGGATCCCCATCCTGCCTCCTCATCTTGAGTGGTCAGTGGCTGGAGAAGGCAGGGAAGGGAAGCCCAAGCTCCTGCTTGGACTTGACGCGGCTGCCCCAGGGGGACAACCCAAGGCGTGAGAGTGGGGCAGCTAGCTGGGGGGTGGGAAGGATGGGACACACAGCAGCTTTGGTGCTACACACAAGAACTGGGCTGAAGTACCTTGAAGCATTTTGTGCTCATGTCTAGTCTGGATCTCCCATAAACTTGAGTTGAGCTAGAAAAGAATTTTTGTAAGATGCGCATTAATTGTGTGACTCTCCCATCCTCTTGCTGGTGATGAGAAATGGAATGTGTGAATGAGGGGAAACTCTTATTTCTCTTCTTGGTGCTATATTTCTCTGAGTGAGCTGGAAGAAGTGAAGGACAAATCTCACGGGATTTTGGAGATCTGTCATCTATTTCCTCCTGAAAGAAGCATCAACATGTGCAACATCATTACCATTTCTGTTCCAAATGGCGCTGTTTCTACACAAGATTACCAGGAAAAGTTTGGAGGGAGGAACAGGTGACATTGGGGTGTGTGTTTTTTAAAGGAAGGGACAAACAACAACAATCTCCTTTTTATGGGAAGTCGACATATCTGACTGGTCTGGAGGAAGGTCTCAGTGAGAGGGTTTGACATGGTGAGATTTGGAAAATCACCAAGAATGAGAAAAAGTCTCCACATCCTTAGTGTAGAGTAAGGCTATGAATCTCACAGTCTCTCACTAACATAGAGGTGTGTGTGTGTGTGTGTGTGTCTGTCTGTCTGTCTGTCTGTCTGTCTGTCTGTGTCTGTGTCTCTCTCTGTGTGTGTGTTTGTATCATTGTGTTCTTACAGTAAGATTTCTGTGAGTTTTTCCCACAAACAAACAAACAAACAAACAAACAAAAAAACCAGAGGAAATTTTGCAGAATTTCTTTGATATTTTGTGGCATGTACTTCTGAGGAAAATATGCCAAGGTGATCACAATTCTAGAATGGCATCTTTCCTGCACAGTTAAGCTGCTCACAATTTGTTCCTGTGCAGAACAGCAGGGGTAAACCTGAGAAGAAGAGGAAGGAGGAGGAGGAGGAGGAGGAGGAGGAGGAGGAGGAGGAGGAGGAGGAGGAGGAGGAGGAGGAGGAGGGGAAATATCAGTTTCATGCGAAGCCTTGTCGATTCAGGGAGAAATCTCAGAAGCTGAGATGTAGAAATTTCCAGATAATGAAAAATGTTCTTGGTACCGTGATGTTTCTTCTGAGCTGAAGTTCTTCAGATACACACTGAGTGGTGTCTTGCATAAGCATTAAGCACTAGACATGGGCACAACTCGGTGAAATTTTCGTTTCCATTTTCGTTTGTCGTTTCCATTACGTAACGAAACGACAAACGAAAATTGAGCTGGAAATTGAACAAAACGAAACGACCCATGAAAATTGTGGTCGTTAGTTTCGTTTCCATTACTGGCGGCGCGCAATGAAATGAGCTGTTAATTATTTATACTGTCTGATAATACCTACCAGGGGGTGGGGGTCCTTAAAACGTGCATTTATGTCTTTTCTCAGATCGCTGTATTTTTTTTCCTTTAAGGGGAGTTGGGGAATGGGGACATTGACCCAAAATGGCTCCCAGATGCCTAATATTGATTTCTTGGGTATTAAAACACCCTGGACATCCATTAAAATGCAGCGATAATGCGAGAATTATTTGAAATTATTACCTACCAGGGGGTTGGGGTCCTTAAAACGTTTGGTTTTTTTCTTCTCCCATCGCGATGTATTTTTCTTTTCACTTTAAGGATGACAAAATGGACGTCCCCAGCCACTCCAGCCACAACATGGAGGCAAGCCATGAGATGGGATCATGTAAATTCTTGGAAAACTTCAACCAATAGCATGCCCAGGTTGCAGACTGGGCAGGTCTGGCAGCCACAGAGGGCATAAAAAGCTCTGGCAGCCCCTGGAAATGCTTTAAAATCGCGCAAAAGCGGGTAGAAACGACAAACAAAAAACGAAAAACGAAACGACAAATTTTTGAAAAATTTCGCGAAAAATGGAAACGACCCGAAATGGACCCGTCCCGAAAAACGACAACTCGAAACATAATTTTTTCTAGTCGTGCCCATCTCTATTAAGCACAGAAACAAAAGAATTGGTTTGGGTTTGATTTGCAGTTCCATGCGTGGAAGTGTTGCCCTACAGGTGCCGTTTCAACTTACCTCTGCATAGGGACAATATAATGTTCATGTGGAACGTGGCAACAGATAAACATAAATAAATTTACACCTGAATTCTGGATTGGAGCTTGGCACACCAAGACTTCACACAGAGAGCCACCTATTCTTAAGATGTGACATTTAAAACATGTTGTAAACAACACTTTCTTCTTGGGCAACACAGCTGGTTCAAGACGAAGGAAATCCATGGGAAATAAAATTCTCACTTCACTTCCTTGCTTGGTAAGATGCCTGTAACTGTTCAGAATGATAATGCTGACAATAACACTTCATTTCAAAGCTTGACTTATCTCTGTGGCATAATAAGCACCCAAGGTTAAGTTACGAAAGTTGTCCCTCAAGTGGGGGTTGGGGGGTACACGAGTTTCATAAGCATTTGAGTACAAAGATCTAACTGGGCTGTTGCCATTTGTCCATTAACGTTAATTTATACTCTAAATAAATCACAATTGATTTTAGAGGCTGACAAAGGCTCAGGGCTTGATCAGCTGCAAAGAAGGGGGGGAGGAAACCTTCTGTTAACAGGCTGTCTTCATCTTATTCCATTTGGTAGTACAATTGGTGTCTCGTATAAGCAAGTATATGGTATATGTTAGAAGCATAAATTAAGATGGTTGCCAGGGGCGTAAGTGGGGGGGGAGCGGCAGAAGGGCACATTAGTCCCGGGTGCAGCAATCTGGGGTCACCTGGAGGGGGAGCAAGAGGAGGAAGCCGTGCACCCTCCTGCAGCCCAGCAGTCCTCCTTTCCCCTAAGCCAGGCATGTCCAAAGTCAGGCCCGGGGGCCAAATGCAGCCCGTGTTCAAATTTTGAGTGGCCCGCAGCCTCTTCTCCCCACCAGCTCAGCCTGTCACGCATTCCCATCAGCTGACCCCTCCCCATACCGGATGGAGGCGTCAGCTTGCAGTTTTACAGTTTGCCTGCCTTCCCTGCCTCTGTCCACCACCACCATCACCACCACCCAGCCAACTGCCAAGTCTACCCACACCTAGCTCTGTTGCTGCAGCATCCTCCCAACCCCTTGCATGTTATACAGACTTGTCCATAATCCACCCCGGGAACCAAATGTGGCTGAATGGTCGGCCCACTCACATTTTCACTTCTCCAAATCTGGCCCTCCTTGCAAAAAGTTTTGACACCCCTGCCCTAAGCCTTGGCAACGGCACCCCCTCCACTGCCACCACAAGCTAGCCGAGTGGTGAAATAGGCAGGCAGGCAGGCAGGCAGGCAGGAGTGTGGTGGCCACAGCGCCCTCCTCCTCCTCTTACTCGCAGGGTTCGGCCCCCCATTGCTGGGTGGGTGTGATGTGGGGGCGGCGGCAAGAAGGGCGTAAAAACAAACTTTGTCCCAAGGTGCTCCAAATCCTGGCTATTGCTCTGATGGTTTCTTTTCTTGCTTCTTTCCCTCCAGAACTTACTTGATCCAGATAGCTCAAGGGACAAGAAAGAAAACATTGGAATATATCTTGAATGAATGAATAACTTTATTTGCAGTATAAAACCATAAAATAAATCAATGCAATGGTTAATATTACAGTTAAAAATAATGAGATAAAAATAGTAGGATAAAACCATAACAAGGAACAGCCAACAAGAAGTAGAAGTTTGAATTGGATAAGCTACCAGAGAGAAGCCAGTTCTTTCAGTGATCAGATACCTGGGACTCTTACTGCTTGGGGGCAGAGGTACAGTGCACATGCTATCTGGAGATGGTCTCAGGGACATTGTCTTGGGGATGATGGTTTATTTATGTACAGAGAAATCGATCTTAGTGGAACGCTTGAAGCCAGTCCCTGAAGCCAGGTTTTATTTCATCAAATGCATGTCTTGCTTTTCCGTTAACATAGGAATGGAGTGTGTGGCCCTCAGGGAGCTAGCCCTATTCTTTGCTTGCAAAGTTGAGCATTGTCAGCTGAGTTACAGGAGAGTTCCTACTTCTGCTCCTCATCCCTGTGGTTACATGATTATTGCTGAGTCTGAAGCAGAGAGACCCCCTTCTCATGGCTTTCTGTAAGAGCAAGGACTCTTTTTTGTTTGGGGGGAGGGGCTTGTGTCATAGGTTACATATGCACACCTAGGTCCTAGCTACCTCAAAGATTGAATCTCACAGTATGAACTGACGGGTGTTAAGGTCATCAGGAGAGGCACTTCTCTCCATCCCACCACCCTCACAGGTATGTCTCATGGGAACACATAAAAAAGCCTTCTTGGCTGCTGTGCCCAGACTCTGGAACTCCCTCCCACTAGAGGCCAGGACTGCCTCATCTCTGTTGTCCTTCTGGAAACAGGCAAAGACCTTTCTCTTCTGGCAGGCTTTCCCTGAATGATGGACTCCCATTATGTGTCTTTTATATGAATTTATACGTTCACATAGACATTGTGTTTATAACTAGGGATGGGTAGGAGACGAACAATGAAATGCTGTTTCATCGTTTTGTTACATAATGGGGGGGAAAAGAAATGTAACAAAATGAGGAAGCAGCATTTCATTATAGACAAAATGAAACAGGTGTTTTTGCATTGAAATGAACCGTTTTGTTCCATTGTTTCTGAGGGCTCCTGCCGAGCTGTCAATGGCTGGACCCCTTTAAACCTGGCCCAGTCAGCACCAGTCGACTGGGCCAGGTTTAAAGAGCTTTAACCATTGACAGCATGGCAGGAGTCCTTAGAAAATGGTCTGGTAGGCAGTTCTGTGCATGCTGACTGGGCCAGGTTTAAAGGGCTCCAACCATTGATAGCCCAGGAGCCCTCAGAAAATGGTGGGGAAGGCAGTTCCAGCAATTATGCTGCCCTTCTCACCCTTTTCTGAGGGCTCCTGCCACTCTGTCAATGCTGGAGCCCTTTAAACCTGGCCCAGTCAGTACCAGGGGGGTCCCCTGGTGCTGACCGGGACAGGCTTAAAAGGCTCTAGCAATTGACAGCTCAGCAGGAACCTCTGAAAATGGCTCCCAGAGTCCCGGGCACCAAATCTGGTGCCTCTAGGACCCAGGGGAGCCGTTTCGTTTCATTTCATTTGATTTCGTATGAACTTTTTAAAAACATTCATAAGACACAAAACAAAACAAAATGGGGGTGAGCATGAAATGAAACGAAATGAAACATTGTTGGAGTATGTGTTTAAGAAGAATCACAGTAGAATATTCTTTGTCTTGATACTTTTATTATGTATAAGATTATTTAGCCCCAGTTCAGATAACCATTTCTTAAGTCTGTTATACTACTCCAATATTCACAAGTCCTTCAGTCCTTGTATTGTCACCTCACCTTTCTCAATTAGCTCCAAATGTTTCTTCTCAGGTCAACATGAGGAGGAGTCAGGCCCTCCATTTCATAGTGAGTGTCAATATTAGAGATGGGCACGACTTAGTGGTATTCCCGTTTCCGTTTCCGTTACTCGGTTCCGTTACTCTACGGAAACGGTAACGGGAATTACTCTGCCAGACTTTGAGCTCGAACCGACGAACGAACAATTTTGGTCTGATTTGTCGTGCTCGTTCCTTGCATCGCGCGATTGCGCGATGCCAAGCGGCACAGAAAAAAAGTTTTTAAAAGTTAAAAAAACCTGGTTCCTGGCCAAAAAGCAGGCGGAAAAATGCCTGCCGTGCCTCAGGGCACCTACCAGAGGGGTTGTTTCTGGAGGTCCCCGGCCTCCCCTCCCCATCCCCCGTCCTGGGCTGCTCTGGTGGGACTCGCCGCAGGCTCGCAGCCAGCAAAAAGCCCAGTCTCGCCGCCGGCCGCCCGCAATTAAAGCGCAAGCAAGCGGCACGGACGGCGCAGGAAAAAACTTTTAAACTCTCCCCCCACCCATTCCCGGGCCAAAAAAGCAGGCGGAAAAATGCCTGCTTGACTAAGGGCGCAGGGCACCTACCGGAGGGGTGGTTTCTGGAGGGGGGGGGTCCCGCCGCCCCCCCGTCCTGGGCAGCCGGACTCGCGAGTCGCCATCGCCATGCCATGCGGTGCGGGCAGGGGATCCAAAATGGGGCGGCAAACGCAATATTGTTTTTGAAATCGTGGTCCAAAAACACACAAGCACAACAGAAACACGCGAAAATTTATAAACTGCCAGATTTTTCACAGTAGTAGTGGGTTTTTTCTTGCAACAAAATGTCTCTCCTCTCCTCCTCTGTCCTCCATTGATTTTATTTTATTTTTTTTTTTTACACCTGCGCAATGATGGGCTGGCCGAGTGGCCAGCCATGTGGGAGTGGACGACCATGCAAATTTTTGGAGCCATCCCACCAATCGCATGGCCACTTGGCCATGGAGACTTCTGGGATGTGTCAAAAAGCCCCCTAAAACCTGCCCTAGCCCCTAACCCTAACCCTAATCCTTGACTCCTTACCCATACGTCACAGACTGTCTTCTTAGTGGGTCAGAGAGGCACCCAGAGGTGCAACCCACTAGCCCACCGTAACCTTACCCGTCACTAGCCTAACCCTACCCCTTGCACTAACCCACCTTAACCCTAAGCCAGATCTACTTGCATTGCACTACACGCAAGTACGATTCCCTTCTTTGTGAGACATGGCGGTGCGAGAGCCTTAGGCATCACCCTATGGCTCTGGGTTCACTCACTGGTCTCACTGTCTGCAACTGGTATGCATATCCATATGGCTATGCATGCCATTTTGCAGTAGCAGGTGAGGAGGGGAGACCCCCATGTTGAGGGGTCTCTTGGAGCCTGCTTCCCCTTCCTAGTGGGTGAGGATAGGAGGCACCCACGGGTGCCTCCAGGAGCCCGCTTTCCCTTTATAGCGGGCCAGAGGAGGCACCCACCCCACAGAGGTGCCTCCAGGAGACCGCTACCCCCCCAAAAAAAACAGTACTAACGAAAACAAAAAAACGAAAAAATGAACTGACTAATTTTTGCGAATTTTCACGAAAAATGGAAACGACCCGAAACGGAACCGGCCTGACTAACGACAACTCGAAAATTTTTTTTTCAAGTCGTGCCCATCTCTAGTCAATATTTTTCTTTCTTTCTTGCTGCTGCAGCTTCTGCTGGAGTTGCTTTCTTTTATGCTGAGCACCCTGGGAGAGGCTCAGTGTTTCTGAGGTCTGATGGCTTAATCAAATCCATCTTCTACATCTAGTAACTTCTACTTTACAATGACTCTCTGTAAAAGACATATGCCTAACTAGGGGCGGGTCATTTTCTGGTTCGTGCTCATCTCTACTAAGGCCCTGGTCACAAGACCATTTTGGTGCTGTGCTTGCTGCAAATGACTGCACAGCAAAAGATCATGCCTCCACTCCAAGGCACATCATTTTGGCACCCCAGTTGACCATGCCCCCTGAAACTCACTTTAACCACATCATCCTATCCCACCACTAGGGGTTCGATGAAATTACTTCTCTTAATGATGCACACTTTTGACCGCAGCAATTGCAGTGCGACCGGTGAAAATCTGCACCATTTCAGTCCCCCCCCCTTTTCTGCCTCTTTTTGCTGTCCTACTTTAATAATCAATTGCTGGTATTTTGGTAACGGAGCACTTCTACAAGCTGCAAATTACCTGGTACAGTCACCAATGGGAAAGGAAGTGAGAGATGAGAGAAAAACAAAGTAGTTACTATAAAGGCGCTCTGTTACTAGGGATACACCACCACATTCTCAAACTTTCACATGAACTCTTGCAGTAATACTAGAAAGCCGACATGCCGGTAATTAACAAGCAAATCACATATCTATCTATCTATCTATCTATCTATCTATCTATCTATCTATCTATCTATCTATCTATCTATCTATCTATCTATCTATCTATCTATCTATCTATCTATCTATCTATCTATCTATGAGCATGACGGAGAAAAGCAGATCAATAAACAGGGAAAAGATGCACATTTGGCAAGACAGGATGCACAGAAAGAAGTATAATGCACCCCTGCCGTTGGGGCGTTAACTGTGCACCAAACGTCACGTGAACGCCCACGATTTTAGTACGCATCAAAATATGATGCAAAGTTAATAGCAGTGCGACCGAGGCCTTAGAACCCTATTTCTGTGATAGAGTTTTTTTTCCTGAGCACTTTTTTTTTTGGGGGGGGGGACATTTTTAGGATATTCTGAAGAGGTCCTAAGGAGAATCAACTTCCTTTAAGTGAAAGGTAGTGGCTTTTAAAAAGGGAGGTTGTAAATTCCAGTAAGCTCTGTGCTCATTAATAATGAACTAAGAACTAGAGAAACTGAACTTTCATTCTTGGTGGACGAACCTGGACTCAATCCTCTCCCTCCCACTTTCTCCCCAGGTACACAAAACGCCAATGTTACATAAACAGGCACTTCTACTCAAAATTTAGAACGTATTTCTGGTGCCGCGCCTTCATTTGATTATAAAGTCTGTTCTAATCTGTGATTTGCTTTTAATGATTCCAAGCGTCCCACACGAGTTTGCACCTTGGACTCTGCAGTTGACTATTTCTTAGCAAAGGCCTATTTCTCAGCTTCATCAGCCTGTTTATCTACTGAGGAAATCCATAGCTTCTGTATATGCTGCTGGTGATGTGTCACCTCCTTAGAATCCTAGCTGTAATTTCTTGTCATTCGTGAAGCTGTGCAAACGAACAGTCTATAAGTCTCTCTTGGACTTTCTGTCAATGTGGATAAGCTAGAATTTATTGCTTTTCATTCTTTTCCAGATCCCTGTAGATCCCTGCACTATATGTTATTATGTTACTTTCAATGAGTTATAAAATTATAATATATAGATGGGTCCATTGCATAAAATAATATGGAAGTTGTGCTCTGTTTATGAAATGGCTGTAATAGTAGGTGTGAAAACTCTTTTTTTCTTTGGGGGGAGGGATTTAAAACCGGAGCTGCCTTTTATTAAGCATGATTTACTTGTACTCCAAAGCATTCATAATGAAATAGGCACCTGTTAGGACTAAGGAAATGTAACTATAGTAGCTGTAAGTAAATGCTTATACTGTTAGGTGCAGAAATTTCCTAGCTTAGATTTCTTCTGTATCTGGAACCATGTGCAAAGTCAATCTGTCTTTTGGAGATGGAAAACACACATGATGCGCGAGAATGGAGAAACAAAGAATAATCCAATTGCTGGACAAAGTAAACACATTCACCACTTGGAGATGAAGAATATTTTTCTAAATGTTACCTTGTATTAAGTGCAACTGCATATACTTGAACATACACATTTAAATTTTTTTAAAGCTCATTGAATATTTCTAGATCCCCTGGATTACTGCAAAATGCGACGGAGAGATAAAAACATTGTGGTCCCCTTAAAGAATAACTCCTATATTTTAATGGGAGCTTTTGCGGACAAGTCCACTTCTTTAGATCTTCAGATCCAGGTCTTAAGGTATTAGGGGTGTGGTGGCTCAGTGGGCTAGAGCACTGAAAACTGTGGGCTGCAAAGTCAGCAGCTCAGCGGTTTAAATGCCGGGTGCCACACAGTGGAGCGAGCTCCTGCCAACCTAGCAGTTCGAAAGCATGTAAATGCTAGTAGATAAATAGGTAGCGCCGTAAAAAAAGTGAGAAGGTAAAACAATGTCTCCTTACAGCCATGCCAGCCACGTGGCCAAGGACTTGCACAACACTGGCTCTTCAGCTTGAATACAGAGATGACCACCTCCTCTAGAGTCGGACATGACTAGCACACATGTGCAGGGGGAACCTTTACCTTTTTTTTTACCTTTAAGGTGTCACAACGTTTCTGCCTTCTTTATTTGTCCATGTTTCATTTGTTTTTGCCTGACGTGCTGGCAGACACTCACGTGACCTTCTCTTCTAAAACTACCTCCAGAATCTGGCAGGCTTACTCTAGTAATGCTCCACATTTTCTATACATGAAGTCCAAAAACAAATAAGTCACAGAAGCTTCATTTTTCTAATGCAGGTCAACCCGAGGCTCATGAACCAAAATTGCAAATAACTTCCGATCTAAGGCACAGACTGAATTGGGTGGCATCAACGTCACTTCAGCCTAAACTGGGATCCATCCCAAAGCCTCAGAGCTTTTCTATAGAACTGGAGAACCCAAGCAGAATCCTAATTTCTATACTTATTTCCCAGTGGTATTGGAGATGATTGCAACCTCATATCTACCTTCTGCCTTCTCTCTCTTTATGAGACTGCCCAGGTGTTATGTTCACAAGGGGACACCTTTCTCTGAGTCCCATCACCCTCACAGGTACATCTGAAGGGAAATACAGGAGAAGGCCTTCTCTGTGGTGGCTCCCAGATTTGAGAACTCCCTCTCATGACAGGCCAGGCTGGTTCCATCTTTGCTGCCCTTCCACAGGCAGGTTAAAGACCTTTTCCTTCATGCAGGTATTCCCTCAGTGACTGGCTGTCACATCTAACATTTTAAGCATAATGTTATTTGTTCTTTTAAATATTTAAACCATTTACTGTTTGTAGCTTTTTACACCTTTTTATTTATTTATTTATTTATTTATTTATTTATTTATTTATTTATTTATTTATTTATTTATTTAGAATATTTTTACCCCACCTTTCTCATTGGAATAGGACTCAAGTTGGCTTACACAATAACGTAAGCCACATTGAGTCCTTTTTTAGGGGAAAATATTTTAAACAAAGGAGCTTCAGGGTACAATGGTTAAACCAGGTACAGTGGTACCTTGCATAAAGGAATTAATTCATTCCAAATGAAATTATGTTAAGCAAATTTCCCTTTATACAAATTTCCCATAGGAATGCATTGAAAATGGAGTAATCCCATTTTTATGTTGTACGGATTTGGCCTATAGGCGACTTATGTTAAGCAAATTTCCCCTATCTCCGGAATATTTTATGTTGCACAAATTTTATGTTATACAAACTGTTTGTTATACAAGGGTCCACTGTATGTCGAAAGTCAGGCCCAGGGGCCAAATGTGGCCCGTTTTCAAATTTCGAGTGGCCCGCAGCCTCTTCTCCCCGCCAGCTCAGCCTGTCACGCATCCCCGCCAGCTGCCCCTACCCCTTGCCAGATGGAGATGTCAGCTTGCAGTTTTACAGTTTGCCTGCCCTCCCTGTCTCTGTCCATCACCCCACCCACCCACCCAACCTACCAGCCCCTGGCTCCGTTGCTGCAGAGTCCTCCCCGCCTCTTTATATGTTCTAGAGGCTTGTCCAAAGTCCAGCCGGGGGGCCCAATGCCGCTGAATTGTTGGTCCCCGCACATTTTCACCTCAACAAATCTGCCTCTCCTTGCAAAAAGTTTGAACACCCCTGGGTTAAACTATAGTATACTGTGGTCAAGACTCTGTTCATTACCTGAGTCTGATCCTGGGCTCTGGTAGCCGCCTTGAGGCTGAGTCAAACTTCAATTGTTCTGAGCTCCACAAATTAAGTACTCAGCTTGCTGTAGAAGCAATATTTAGCCTGTTTAATTAAGTTGCAAACTGCCCAGAAAGAGTTTTAAGTACTATGGGGCAATATATATAAGCATCATACTTTGCTTTTGCTTTTTAATTTTAAAAAAATAAAATAAAAATTACATTAAAATATGTAACAAAATATAAGGAAATTTTACACAGCATGCTTTTTGAACATAATGACACATTTTGAACTATGAAAATCTTTAATTACGAAAGATCCATTGGAGCCAATTAATTTTGTAATTCAAGGCATCACTGTATCACACATTCTGGGACTACATAAAGGACCCAAGAAATGATTGGTGCAGTCAGTTAAGCTGAGTATAGCGTGTACTTTTGTATTGCACAATGCTATAGAAACTCATGAGACAAAGAGACTGCAGCAGTCCAACTGATTCAAAGGATTGCAGCTAAAGTGTCCTTCAGATTATAGTCCTCATAAAAACAGAGAGAAAACAAACAAACAAGCACATTTTTCTAAGAAACACTTCTGTTTGCCCAGTTGCTGGTGAAAATGTTCTATTTACCATAGTCTATTGATTGGTACCTACTTGTATCAATTGTGGTTTTATTATTGTTGTTGATTTGACATCAAGTATGCACTAACTAACTCATAGTGACCCTAATAGGACTTTCAAGATCACTGGGAAACTTAAGTAGTGGTTTTACCACTTCTGCTCCCCCAGTGACTTTCAAGGGCCAATTAGGAATTTGAACTCAGGCTCCCTGAGACCTAGCCTGTCACGTGATCCACTACACCAGTGGTCTCTGACCTTATTTCAGTCAGGGATCACAGGTAAGAAGTGCATGTGCATGCAACAGGGGGCGTACACATGCAAGACCCACATGTAAACATGCACCTGATGCCCTCCTTGTGCAAGATGTGTCTGCATGAACACACACAACGGCCATGGCGAGCGCAAAGTTCTGTCACAACCATTTAGTCACGATGGGCGTGCAGGGGGAGCCCACATGGAGAGGTGCTTGGCTTAAAAGAAACCTTGCTGCTATGGCCCAGTTTGTTACAGGGCACAGCCCAGCAATGGGCCACAGCCTGGCGGGTTGGGGAACCCTGCACTACACTACTCTGGATATACTGGCTTAATTTATTTATTACTCTTCAGATCCACCTGAATTTTAATAGCAAAATGTGACATATTATGGAAAATTCAAGTGCCAGGGTGAGTCCTCTGATAGATTGGGGCTCAGAACCAGAGGCCAATTTTTGTTCTCTTATTTATATTGCAGGAAAGTATTTTTATACTAAAAGGTCTGTTTTGTATAATTGTGGCAATTAACGGTTCATCGAGGAAAAAATCTTTGTGTTATTTTGCAAGAAGCAAATGGTGCTGCTTATATGCACCACAATAGTGCTTAAAAGCACACTCTCTTGATTTAATTAAATTATGCAGGCTACACATTGCCCCCCCCCCCCAAGCTGGGTACTCTGTTTACTGACCTCAGAAGGACAGAAGGCAGAGTCAACCTTGAGCCAGCTGTCTGGGAGTGAAATCCGGTCATGAGCAGAGTGTTGGACGTAGTACTTCAGTTTCATCCCTGTGCCACGAGTCTCCACAAGACTCCATGAGGCTGAATATCTTTGCATATGTTTTTCAGCTCCTGTAGTTTGCAGACTTCAGAACGGATAGCACTTTGAGCTGAACTTTCTGTTCTGCAAACAAACGGTTTCCTAAGACAGAACTCAGAGCTGGTTCTAAGCCAACAATCAACTCATCCCCTGTTTTTACACATATTACAGTTCCTAAAATGTGTCACTATCAGGAAGATAGAAAGAGGGGCAGATGCTTCTATAACAGGGTGATGAAGAGGAAAGCGGGTGTGATACAATGGGTGGCCCTGTGGTTGACTAGGCCTTAGGAAATCCAGGTTCACATTCCCCCCACTGATCTATGGAACTTGCTCTATGCCCAGTCATGTTTTTATCGGATTGTTGCTGTGAAGTTCAAGGAGGGAAGAATGACATATAATCTGCCTTGGCTTTGGGAAGAATGTCTTTCTAGCAACCTGCTGTAGTCAGACTTAATGGGCCCCCTCCACTTTAGCCTGACCATAATTGGATTTCTGAGCTCAGTAAAAATCACCAAAACTGTGAACCATTTGCTGCTATTCACATCTCTGGCTGGCTTGAGAAAGGAGTCCCCCCCCCCCAATCTTGCAGCTCTGAAGGGCTGAGTCATTTTTTGAGCTCTTGTGGGGGAAGCTTCAAGCTTCTGATGCACTGACTGCATGCATTCGCCTTGCTGACACTCAGACTTTGCTAGTGGCAAGCCCACTGGCAGGTTCGGGTCAGACTCCTCTTGTGGGAGACTCTCTCTCTCTCTCTCTCTCTCTCTCTCTCTCTCTCTCTCTCTGTGTGTGTGTGTGTGTGTGTGTGTGTGTGTGTGTGTGTGTGTGTGTGTGTGTGTAATTGTGTTAGCCGAGATAAATGAGGCCAAAGACCTTTGGCCACCCTTAAGACATTTGGTATAACTATTTAAACATGGTGCCCCCCCCACGAAAGGAGAAAACCATTTGCCCATTTTCACACACACGCACACACACGAATGCTGATGCCAAACACAAGGCCCTGCGAAATTGTATTAGCATTTACACTGCCTTCTAAGGAGTCACAAACAAGAGAAACATACAGCCGCCACATGCAAAGGCTTGTAGGCGATTCAGGTGGCTGGAGAATGAACATCTGCTAAATGCTCCCTGGCCATTTGTACAAAGAGAGGAAGGTGTCAAGACAGGGAGCCATTTTTTCATGCTCTGCTGTTCTCCTTCGCCAGAAGCGGCCGTTCTGTGAGCGAAACCTGAGTTTCTGTTGACCGAAGAGCATTTGGGGATCCAACCTAAGGTCAACACAGAATATCCCCCAAGGCGGATGCTGATGGTTGCCCTTCATTTTAAGGAAGTGCCCTGTCTGGTAATGGCTCTGTTATGATGAATAAAACCACACTGCTTAATTGGCATGCTTGCTGACTCAAGACCCCCCCCCTTCTTCTTCAGTATTGCTCAGCCATGATGCTTCACTGCTGGTGATTCTGAAATCCTTTCAAGTCTTACCAATGCTGAGTAGAGATGGGCACGAATAAAAAAAATGACATTTCGTTTGTCGTTTGTCATTTGGAGGGTCCATTTTGTTTCGTTTCATGAATTTTTGCAAAAAAATTGTTTTCGTTCGTTTCGTTACTGTTTTGTTACCATTCATTTCAATTTTTGTGATTTTTTTTAGCATTTAAAACAGTTCACTGTATTGCAGTAATGGAAACGAAACGCACAACAGAATTTCCGGTGTTTCTGTTCGTTTCGTTTCATTTTGGAGACAAAATTCATTTGTCGTTTCATTGCGTAACGAAACAAAAAAACAAAAACAGAAATGAAAAATTGTTCGTTTCGTGCCCATCTCTAATGCTAAGTGCTCCTGGATATTCTTTCTGTTCCAATCCAGCAGTCCACTAGAAGAGAAACAAAATAAGGTGCAGAGGAAAGATAATATAGTTATCTCTTTATTAAAAATAGAGGACATTGATAAAGCTGGTTTCCAGATCAGTGTCAGGCCCATATCATCCCTAATCCCTCTTACCCATTTGTGAAAAGGCGAGGAATCTTTCTACTCTCCTTTTAAAAATGCCATGTGTGTGTGTGTGTGTGTGTGTGTGTGTGTGTGTGTGTGTGTGTGTGTGTGTGTGTGTGTGTGTGTGTGTGTGTGTGTGTGTGTGTGTTTGCATGTCTGAAGCACTCACAGAATCAAAATATAGAGTGACATTGTTCCCACTGAGCATGATATTTGGCACATTCAGTGAAAACCCTTAACCCACTACCTTTGATCCAGTCAATTAGACTCGGCAGAGTGCAGCTTTTAACAACAGACTAGCCATCATAGCATCCTAAAACACGCTGATCCTTTTTTAGACATTCTCCTAGGATGACAAGTAGAGAGAGACTGCAATTCGTTCCTTCAAAAATTGTGTCTGAATAAGAAAAAGGATGAAGAAAAGCACTGGCTTAAGATGGTTAATAGTCGAGTCAGAAGGCGAGCATATGAGAACAAATGGTTATATGTGATAATCTCTCCAGTGGCAAGGATACATCCCTCAGTCGTGCCTGCTGCTCTCTGGTGGCGAGCGGCACAAACCTGACAAATAATGAATTGGGGTGGTTCATACAATCATAGAATTGTGAAATGGGAAGGGGCCTATAAGGCTACTCAGTCCAACTCTGTGCTCCATGCAGGAATACAAATCAAAGGACATCTGCCAGGTGGTTGGACAGATTTCTCTTGAAAGTGTTGGAGCACTCACCATCTCCTGAGGTAATCAGTTCCATTTCCATGCTGCTCAAACCATTAGGAAGTTTTTCCTGACAAAAGCTGGGTTCTCCTAACTTGAGCCCATTGTTGCACATCCTACACTCTGGAAAAAACTGAGAGAAGATCCTGCCCTGCCTCTCTATGGCAAACTTTCAAGTATTTGAACAGCGCTATCATATTTTCCCTCGGTATCATTTTCTCTAGGCCAGTGTTTTTCAACCCTTTTTGGGCAAAGGCACACTTGTTTCATGAAAAAAATCACGAGGCACACCACCATTAGAAAATGTAAAAGAATTTAACTCTGTGCCTATATTGACTATATATAAAGTAATTCTCTTGAATAGGAATCAAATAAACACAAAGAAAGTATTTTATAATTACTTTATTATGAAATAGTAAGTAAACAGAAATATGAAAAATTATAAAATACTTTATACAGTGCGCAACCTGGGCCTGTTTGGCTGAACACAAAGCTGATATTCTTCAGCTTTTCCAACGGCACACCAGGCAACATCTCGCGGCACACTAGTGTGCCACGGAACAGTGGTTGAAAAACACTGCTCTAGGCTAAACATGCCAAATTCTTTCGGTCTTTCCTCATAGTTAGGGCTTGGTTTCCTCATAATTTCCACATAGTTAGGGCTTGGTTTCCTCATAGTTAGGGCTTGCCCTCCTCTGAAACTTGTTCCAATTTGTCAGCATCCTTCTTGACATGCATTGTCCAGAACTGGACACAGGACTCAAAACAAAGCCTAAGCAAGGAGGGTGGGTGTGAGTACTTCATGGGATTTGGGAATTATGCTTTTCTTAATGCAGCCTAAAATACCATGATTGCGCTTACAATCGCTGAGCAGGCCTGTTGAGAGCAGGGCAATCTAGAGATCTCTCATTCATAAGGTTGTCACACGTTGAAGGTAACATGTAACAACAAAAATAGCACCGCCCCATTGGTTCTCTGGCAGCAGGTACAAAGATGAGTCATTGTAATCAAATCCATTTTTATTAGTTTCAATATGAAATGTGTTTCTTCCTGGATGATGCTCTGTACTCTATAAATCGACCCCATCTTCTCAACTCCCACCTGCTTGCTTGACCGGCATTCCTCTATCACTCTTTCTGCCTTCTCATGTTTCCTTCACTTCTCTCTAGCTTGCTTGGTGGGCTCTCTCATTTGACCTCCCCTTTCTTCTTATATCTCTCTAATTTTTCCATTATCCCACCATCACCACCGCGTGCTCCTCCAGCCTCTGTTATCTTCTCCTCCCACCTCTGTGTGGAGATGGTATAAGCTGCTGTTTTGACGGTGTGTCCCAGTTCGTTGACCACCACAATAGATGTTTCACATTTCAGTGACCCTGCCCAAAATGGCGGGTGCCCCCCAGAGGCAGCACCCAAAGGAGGCAGGGCATGGAAGCAGGAAACTGCTCTGAGTGGGCACCTGCCAGATGGGTGGGGCAGCAAGCCACCAGACACCTTTGTCAGCAGTAAATGTAATGAAACTGGCAGTTCGTGCCCATCTCTACTTCTGTGTTTTGCTGTTGTACCTGATCATGTAAATACCAGTCACAGTGCGGTGCTAGGAAGGAACATTATATTGGAATGATGGTGAAAGAGGGGCATTCTAACTTGAGCTGTTGTAACTCAAGATCTTCTGGAAAGCTGAACAATCATTGACTCAGGCACATGGTAATCTTTGTACCATCTCCATTCATTTTTATGAAATACTCAGAGACTGTTAAGTTTTACCAAGTTTGTTGCATTCTGGCCATATTTGACTTGTTATATTTGCATTCATTTTTATACTGCCTGGTATTTGTAAGAGGGACTATCCTTGGTTTTAAGCATCAAGTTTTAGATTTTAGCAGTGACTGGAGCTGGATGTTTTTATTGCTGATTTGTTGTATTAATTGTGTTCATTTTGCAGTTTATGACTGTAGGGGATTTATTTGACAGGATTTTATTACTTAAATCCTCTTGGGAGGATTTTCTCCTTAAAAATGGACAAAAAGAAAAAAAGAACAGCTGATCAGCTCAATTCGTTGGGTGCAGTAGGCAAGCCAAAGGAATTCTGCAACCAGGTCAAGACACAGCCCATTCCTTTCAGCTGATTATGTTTCCAAGAGCCTATTCTGGGCTGTTGGTGCTCAGGGTGGCTTGGATCTGGAGAGTTATAAGTGCAGCTCCATGTAGGCTGTAACGGAATTAGGATGATGGGACATAGTGTGATTTATAAGGCTCAATATTAACTGCACATTTTCAGCTTTCTGCTAGACGCTTATCTAAGGAATGCAATAGCCTAGTCAAAATAAGCCAGTTGGAGAAAATTGGACAGCTACCATTGGACAATTGTTTCATGTGACATCTTGAAGATTCTCAGAGCTGGGAAAAGTGAAGTTTATACTTAAGCCTATGAGAGAGAGATTTGTTTGAGATTCGGCTTCAATATGTAGTCAACTAGAATTTAGACCTAGCCAACCTAGGCATTGTAATTTTCATAGTATTAAGACAGTGAGAATATCATAGGCTTTATTATTTCCAGGCAATATTATATGATTGTATCTTATTCGTATTTTTATATTTTCTATTGATTTTCATTGATTTTATGAGTTGATTTTTCATTTTTGTAACTTAGAATAGTGACTAAAGGGATTTCATTGAATTTATGTTCTCAGGCCATTTGTTTTCTTTTATAGAACCCACAGGAACTCAGTAATTCTCGGCCAGAGACGCTCCTACCCCTTAGTTTCGTTACATAGGGAACGGAGCATTTTTAGTTTTGAAAATGATGGGGGTGCTTCCTTTTTGCTCTGCAAGATCCATGGTGAAAAAAAGCCCTCCCAGTGATGGAAGGGCTGTCTTGGATCCCTCACAACATATGATTTGCATCATGCTCATTGTTAGCAGTTTTCAAAGCATTAGGCATATTATTCCATTTAGCATACATTAAAAAGTACGTATAAAAACAGAAACCCTGTGCCATGCATTCTTTGGTGCATATTACAGCCAGACATTCCATATACTCTCACATGGAGTGTTGTTTTTCAGTGGATTTTGTTTACAGGGTGAGCCATTGGTTGCTAAGGACTCAAATTTGTACGGCTGGCTCTACTGTTAGGTAGAGAAAAGCATCTGCCGTGGGTGACAGATCCTGCAACCTGTGGAGCGATGGTGTGGTGTTGAAGCTGCGTCTACCACATTGCTTGACAGGCACACACCTTTGCGTAGCTAGCCAGCTCCCTAGGTGCTGTGGCTGTTCTGTCCTGTTGCCTTGAAGTATGATACAACTACCAGTCCAACAGTCTTGTGCACATGGAACAAAGGACGCTTTTACACGACCCCTAAAATCCGGGGCAAAGGGCTCCCAGATCCGAAGCTTAAAAATGTTTTCCCACCAGCTCTGGACTTTAAACAAAATAAAGTACGACCACGCCCACCTAAGCACATCCCAGTGCATTTACCAAGTATCTGGTCTCCGAAGGTGAAAAATTTCTGATGCGGATGTAAAGCAGTGAGTGCCGGGCTCTCCTCGCCTTGTCTGTTTGTTTGTTTTTTGCCCCCGCCCCTTTAAGAGACTGAAAGAGACTGGAATGGTTCCCGGAGAAGCTCGATGGCAGAGCGGAGGTGAGCCTGCATTCTTTTCTCCCTTTTTTCTCCCCCCCCCCCCACGCAGACAGCAGCAAGGAAGTGCGGAGGGGTGGGAACACAGGAAGAGCGACAAACCCCCAAGATCTCTGGTCCGAATTTAAGTTGCCAGAGGATCTTAGGGATCGTGTACAAGCGCCCAAAGGGAGGGCATGCTTTCCTTCTCAAGAAATAAAAGGCCACTATCCTGTTTATCATAATGGGCTGCTAATGTTCTTCAGTCATAGCATTTGTGCTAAGAGGCTGCCCACCTCAACTGCAACTGCAACTGCAACTGCAACTGCAACTGCAACTGCAACTGCTCATAGGGAAGGAAAGGGAAGGAAGAAGAGGAGGGTAGCAGGGGTTTTATGGTTGCATGTTGTTGCCTGGATGCCTCTCTCATGTGGCTGCTTCTTGACTGGCTATGTGGGCAGTGCCAGGCTCTAGGGATCCTTGGGAGCTAAGTGCTGTGGAAGGAGTTGCCTCCCCCACAATGCCTTGGCTCCAATGACCCCCAAAGCCACGTACAGTGGTACCTTGTATAAAGGAATTGTGTTGTGCTATGTCGTTACAGTTGTGGCTGACTCTTCATGACCCCATGGTCCATGGAGTTTTCTTGGCAGGAATACTGGATTGGTTTGCCAGTTCCTACTCCAGGCGCCTACAGCACCTGGTATTCTCTGGTGGTCTCCCATCCAAGTACTAACCAGGGCCAACCCTGCTTAGCTTCCGAAATCAGGCAAGATCGGATGTGCTTAGGGCATCTAGGCAACTCTAGATTAATTCATTCCAAATGAAATTCTGTTCAGCAAATTTTCCTTTATATAAATTTCCCATAGGGATGCATTTAAAACGGAGTAATCCCTAATCGCGACCATTTTTATGCCCTATAGGCGATTCTGTTAAGCAAATTTCCCCTATCTCTGGAATTTTTTATGTTGTAGAGATTTTATATTTTACAAACCATTTGTTATACAAGGGTCCACTGTATTAGTCACATGATGGGCTGCACGGTTGAAGCAGACAGTCAGCTATTTTTTTTAATGCCCAGCTTCACACACTGTTGACAGCTGTTTGTGTAGAATGGACCAATAGGATCCTGGACAAAATGATTAGGCTAGTCCTAAAAAAAACCAGAGTGTGAACCAAGGTCTTTTTGAAAACCAGGAGGGGCACTTGTTAAGCCACATGCGGCGGGGGGGGGGGGGGGGAGACAACACAATTGCCAAAAAGCAAAGGCATAAAACAAATAGATTTGCTTTTCTGATCAGGCAGCTGGTGTAATTTACGACCCGGTGTGTGGTCTGTAGCCAAATGCCAGCTTTTCTCAGAAACCCATTTGATCCTTTGCACTGCAAATCATATGGGTTACAGAGCTCTTGGTTGTTTCAGGAGGAAAAATATAATCATAATTTCAGAGCAAGATGACATTTCGACTCCTTAGCAAAATATATCGGGCTGGTGTAGTGTACAACGATCCCACAGTCCTGCTGGTGCTGTAAAATTGTCGGGCAAGATATATTAAGATGTTTGTGCAGGGATAGCAGGGGAAGAGAAATGTCTGTGAATACTGCTGGTAATGTAAGGATAGGGGCCTGGTGATTTAAGCAGGGCATTCCTCATGGTCCAGCTGTCGATCCACAATGCTCTAGAGCAAATTCCCTTAAAGTTGCAAATGTTTAGGTCTTTTTCTTTTTTTGCATTTGGACAGAGGGTTCCAATTTTTTTTATCTCTGTGTAAAAAGCTTTGTGTCCAGTGAGACTCATTAGCAACGGAAGCATTAGTAAAAAATATCATCACAAGCGGGAGCAGTTGTTGTAAATGGTAACAGAAATGCAGAGGTCTGTTGCATCATGTATATGTCGTCTTCTGCCATGATAGGCCTTCTCTCTGTCTGTAGGCTACTGGGAGGACTTGCTACCATAAAAGCCACAATTTAGCTTTTTGAAGCAATATCTTGCAATAGAATATTCTCTCTCTCTCTCTCTCTCTCTCTCTCTCTCTCTCTCTCTCTCTCTCTCTCTCTCTCTCTCTCTCTCTCTCTCTCTGTGTGTGTGTGTGTGTGTGTGTGTGTGCATGAGTGTCTATATCATTAGTCTGCACAACACTTTAAAGAAACAGACATATATCTGTGCAAGGAGGAAGACACTGGTGAGCAGTCTGTCCCCCGCCCTCAATCTTCTTGAGACTGAGGAATTTGTTACAACCAGCTCCCAGGTAGACCAAGGCAAGGCTCTTTGGAATGAATGGGGATATAGAGACCTCCTGGAGGCAGGAGAGCCGGGCTGGACAGAGGATGAGAAAAGAAAGGTAGAGCAAGCCACAAAGAGAGGAGACTTCCTGTCTGATGTTGTAGTGGGGATGATCAATGAAGAAGGGGACTGGGGAAGATGCTTTAGAAGACTCCCAGGAGGGTTACCAAGATGAGCTAGAGCCCTGGAAGAATTTGGTGACTTGGACTACATGTATGAAAAAGATTCCTGGACAGGGATCATTGTATAGTTGAGGGTGCTCCAGGAACACTTTGTAGTTCTCAGATGATGGTGGCCCAGTTGTGTCACTTGAGGAGACAGAGGGGGCAGGAATGCCTACACCCAACCAAGGAACAAGAGTCCACCAGTTGGAACTGGGATTGTCACCGTTGCCTTTGGTGCAGGCATATGAAGCCATCCTGTTGCAGACATGGAGGGGGATGGATGCAATGGCCCAACTTAATAAAGGGGCCCAGGACAGAGGCTGAACTTATGAAGGCAACCTGATGACTCTTGGCCTCTTAGAAAGTGTGGAAGGGAGGAGAAGTATCCCAAAGGAAGCTTCTTGTTGTTCCTTTGTTCACCCTATTCTGGTTACAATACATCTTCTTGTTGAATCACCTTCAGCGTTGTCCAAGCCCAACTGAAGCTGCCAGGGATGGTGGAGCTCTTTGAAATCAAGAGATTATCAGCTGGGACATCTAATCAACAGAGAAGAGCAGTAATCATACCCAGTCCAGTCCTACCATTAAGTGGAATGAGGCAGTTCCTTTGGGTGTGGAATGTCAGGAGTGATTTCCCACTCCTCTATCAACAGATGTTGCTGCAATTTGGCAGAGTTTCTGCTGGAAACTAGTTACGTCCCAAGTGCTTTCCTCTGGGGGATGCCTTCAAAAGCTGGAGATTCTGGTTCCTAAATCACTCTACCTACCTGTGAGGACCCTTCAGGGCCAGGCATTCTAGGAACAGTCAGTGGTGTGTAGTAGAACTAGAGTCTATTTGCCATTTTTTTGCAGGCCACATAGTTCTGAATGCCTGGCATTTATTTACAAACTCAGGGAGCAGAAGAACTTGGGTTGCCCCAATAAATATTATATTGTAAAAGCAAAAACAAAACAAAAAATTAATAAGCAATAAAAATGATGTTTATGCTCTGTGTGCTGGTAAATGTTTGAAATATACCTAAGTCCTGTCCAGAACTCTTGACTGTCAACCATTTTGTTCTTACTATGTACCACGGGAACGGATAAATATATCAGTTCCAATTTCTCCCACATTTGGATATTATAAATATCAAGTTCTTCCTCTTGAATCAATGAAAAAGAAATCCTAATGTGACTGAATAAAATTCTCAGCCATCTGCACTGACCAAATTCCATAGCACATCTATTCTCAGCATGAGGAGGATATGTTGTTTCTGTCTGCCAAGCTGTCAGGAAGAGAGATTCAGAAAGAAAGAAAAGATGTGGCAGCTCTAACTTGATACCATAGACATGACTGAACAGACAGGGAATCAAAACGAGACCTTGAAGAGTTCAGGATCCTGGCCTTAGATGGTCCAATGCATTGGGCTAGGATGTGAGAGACCTGGGTTGAAAATCCCACTCGGTCATGAAGTTCAATAGGAGACTCTTGGGCCAGTGACAAGTAGAGATGGGCACCAATAGAAAAAAATGAGATTTCGTTTTTTTGTTTTTCATTGCGGGTCCATTTCAGTTCGTTTTCGTTTTTTGTAAAAAAAAAAGTTAAAATTCATTTCGTTGGTTCAGGAGTTCATTAATCGTTTTTACCGCTTTGCCATGTGTGGGCGTCCCCCCCCCCAGACCAGACTGAAAACATTAAAAAAATAAAAAAGGTTGACAACTTGACAACTGCACAGACTGGACTGGCAGCATCAAGGCATCAGCGGAGTCAGCCAGCAGCCGGCTTGGGGCCAGCGCCTGGGGTTTTTTTAGAGCGGCAACGGGCTGGAGGAGGAGGAGAAGAAGCCGGGCACGGATTCCTCTTCCTGCTCTTGAGGCTGAGGCGCGAAACAGGGGCAATCCTCCACCTCACACACACACCCTCTGGTGGTTTTCCCATGCTTTTTCCAGCCTCAGATTCTCCCCTGAAGTGGGGAAACACGAACCCGCTAGGAGCCTTTGACAGCGCACCTACAAGGTGGGCAGCGGCTCCTCTGATGGGGGTGACCCCTTCTCTTGCTCCCGGGTAGGGCGGGTGCCTTGTTGCCATCCCGCGTCCCAGCCTGATGGCAGACACTGCCGCCACTGCCGCCAAGCCGGCCGGTGTCCAAGGTGTCCAAGGGCAAGCTGCGCCAAGCCCTCCAGTCGCACTCGCACTTCAAGATGCAGCCAGTCGCCTTCTGATGGAGGAGGAGAAAGCCAAGAAGTCCTTCCTGCAGCAGTCCCTCCTGCTCAAGTGCCTTCGCCAGAACCTTTTTTTTACTTCCTGGTTTCCTGGCCCCGCGCTACAGCTGTAGTGCGGGGCTTTTATTTTGTTTTTTCCCTTTCTTTCAGTGCCTACAGTGAGGCCCCTGGGGCCCTGGTGGCACTGGGTTTTTTAAAATCATTTTTTTACAGATTTTAGGGTGCCAACCAGGCCACCCCTGGGGCCCAGTTGGCGCTCCTTTTTATTTTTTATTTTTTATTTTTTAACTGCCAACCACATGGCCTGAGCCCGGCAGTCGGCTTTTCCCCAGACCAGCACCAGGCAGGTACAGGTAGGAGACATCTCCAGCTCCACCCCTCCCCATTAACGAACTGAACCTAACTGAAAAACTTTTCTAGGTTCTGTTCAGTTTGTGGTAAATTTGCCCCTAGGGTAGTTATTCGTTTCGTTACGTAATGAAATGAATAACAAACAACGGAACAAAAAAATCTTCATTTCATGCCCATCTCTGGTGACAAGCTCTTAACCGGAGCCCCTCACAGACTATTTGGAGGATAAAGAAGGAACATAACATAAGAACATAAGAATAGCCATGCTGGATCAGGCCAAAGGCCTGTCTCATCCAGCTTCCTGTATCTCACAGTGGCCTCACCAAATGCCTCTGGGAGCACATGAGACCAGATATCTGTCTCCTGATACCACTCCTCTATGTCTGGCCCTTGGAGTACCCTGGAGATTACACATCTCCATCATGGTTTGTAACCTGTGATGGACTTTTCCTCCAGGAATCTGACCAATCCCCTTTTGAAGGCATCCAGGCCAGATTCCATCACCGTATCCTGGGGCAGGGAGTTCCACAGACTAACAACACATTGAGTAAAAAAAATTCTTTTGTCTGGTCTCACTCTCCTAATCCTCAATTTGAGTGTATGTCCCCTAGTTCTGGTATTTTGTGAGAGGGAGAAGAGTGTCCCTCTATCCACTTTACTCATGCTTTGCATTAATTTGTACGTCTCAATCATATCCCTCCTCAGGGGCCTTTTTTCCAGACTAAAGAGCACCAAATGCTGTAGCCTTTCCTCATAAGGGAGGTCCCCCAGCCCAGTAATCATTTTAGTTGCTCTCTTCTGTACCTTTTCCAGTTCACTATGTCTTTTTTGAGATGCGGTGACCAGAATTGCAGCCTTACTATCATTTTGTACAATGGCATTATAATGTTGGCTGTTTTATTTTCAATCCCCTTTTTGATAATCCCTAGCATGGAATTGGCCTTCTTCACTGCTGCCACACACTGGGTAGACACCTTCATTGAGCTGTCCACCAGCACACCAAGATCTCTTTCCTGATTTGTCACGGATAGCTCAGAGCCCATGAGTTGACAGATAAAGTTTTGATTTTTTTGCCCCAATATGCATTACTTTACATTTTCCTACATTGAAACACATTTGCCATTTCACAGCCCATTCCCCTAGTTTAGAGAGCTCCAAACCCAGAAAAGTTTTGTGTCATCCACAAACTTGGCCACCTCACTGCTTATCCCTGTCTCCAGGTCATTTATAAACAGATTGAAAAGCACTGGTCCCAGGACAGATCCCTGGGGTACACCGCTTTTCACCTCTCTCCATTGTGAAAATCGGACCATGTATACTACCTTGAGCTCACTGGAGAAACAGAGGGGATATCATTGTAACAAATTGACCCATGGGTCAATTGCCTTGAGCCATGCCAGTCCGGGTTCAGGCCGGGCCGGGGGACCGAGACAGCTTTGGTCGTGCTGCAAGATGACCTAATCCGGGGGGGGGGGCTGACAGGGGTTGCTCTACCCTGCAGGTTCTCCTGGATTTGTCAGTGGCCTTCGATACCATCGACCATGGTATCCTACTGGACCAGCTCTCCGAGGTGGGTATCGGGGGCACTGTTCGCAGTTGGCTCCGGTCCTTCTTGGAGGGCTGGCCCCAGTATGTGCAGGGGTGCCACCTGTGGTACCATACTAACAAATCAGCCTGAACCTGCATGAAGCACTTCATGCCCATCTCTATGACCCCTGAAAAGGTGTATTTCTTATAGGAAAATTAGATTCCGTAGCCAAACCCATAACATTAAATGAAATTGAAATGTAGGCACACATACTAGAGAGGTCTGGTTTATAAGGTACTCTTAAACAACAACAAATTATACTTATCACGCCCAACCTTCCTTCAAAGATCTCAGAGGAAATCAGAAGAAGCCTGTTTCACTTCATTGAAATTCAAGACACTTAGGAACAGTGTCTCACTGAAGGCCAAGTAGAAAACTTTTTCTGCTGGGATACTAACTACAGTACACTCATCAGATCCCAATGCTATCTTAGAGAGTCCGGACCTAGGAATGGATGATATACCAGTCTGAGAAGAGATGAGTCACCAAGTAGATCAGTGTGGAGGATAATTTGATGGTGATTGGGGAAGTTTCCATGCAAAAATCATATGAAATCAAGAGGATATGATAAGATCAAGCTTCGTTTACCCATAAACCTGTTATATTTAAATTTAAAGAGAGAGGATTGGCTAATGGCTACATGCCTACCAGGGCTCAAGACTGATCTACCTGGTGATCAATCTCTTCCCAGACGGACCCCAATATCTTACTGGTACATCATCCATTCCTAGGTCCCAACTCTCTGCACACAGATTGTAATTTTGTCCTGACTCTTGAGCTACCCATAAAATTGGGTGCCTTTTGTACCCAGGAGAGCAAACCCATATAGTATAATGAATCATTTCATTTTGTTACAATTTTTTTTGAAAAAAAATCATTAGTAATGAAGTGAAACAGCAAAGGAAACAAAATGAAATGCTATTTCTCTGTTTTGTGTCCATCTCTTTTCCAGTGTTTTACTGGGCTTACTTTACTTGTGACTTACTATTGGATTTTAGCCATTTTGTGCATGTGCTTCTAGCTTTTCCTTAAAAAAGTCATAATTGGGGTCTGTGGATCTGATTCATTCCCACCAACTATGTAACTTATATCATGGTGCTACAGACTGAGGTAAATGGAGAGAGAGAGAGAGAAAAGCTAGTTTTCTGCTCCAAGTTTGTCTCTTCTTGAAAAACAATATATAGCAGGAAGTACCCAAGCATAGTTTAGTTGCCTGTTGTCGTAGTGATGATATGACTCATTGTGCTAACTAATTAGAGCTATGTACTGTTGATTGAGCTTCATGTACCTGTAGAATAAGCTGATCTGACAAATGCAATCTTGGTATCCTTCTCGGTATCTCTCATCATCAGCCAGTGTAAACAAATCCTCCCCCAGTTTTCACTTCCATTTTTCACCTTTTCTTTAACATCTTTTTCTGAAACTCAACAGATGACCTTCCACTGGCTCTGGTTTAATAACACTGAAACAGCCGTGTCTTATACAGTAATGCCTCAGGTATATATATATATTAGTTGGAACAGCTTGAGTGAGATTTCATCTCAGTGGAAATAGTCTCCTTTTTTCTGGTGTGCATCAAAACAGCTCTCCAGGTTAGTACACAGCTTGAAGAAGGACGAGTACCATCTCTTGACAGAAACCACAGGCCAATGATCACATGTTAGTTTTGAGTAATGGCATTTTTGGGTGGAAAACAGTGGTCTGGAGTATAAATGTAGATGCAGCACACATAGGCAGACACAGAAAAAGATCTGGTTGGAGTTTCACCAAAAGGACACAAGGTGGGTTTGAGGAGTCAACTGGGTGCCCTTATTCGGACCCATATTCCGTCAAGGCTTTGAATGTTTGTATTTTATTTTATTTCCTTAGTGTCATTTGTAGGTCACCTTTCTCCCGAGGCAGGGACTCATGCACTGCTCTTTCTTTGTGGCTTTGAGGTTACCTTGATTTCATGAAGGCTGTGCCCCTCTCACCCCTTCTTTTTCCATTTAGCTCCAGCTCAAAGCTCACAGTCTGGGGAACAAGTTCTCCTCCCTGCAAACCTTCCAGTAGCTGAACAAACTCACTTTCTGGTGGTTGGTGAGGGGAGCACTTAGTTCTCCTACGGCTGTTGTTGTACTACAACAGGCCTGCCCAAAGTCCGGCCCGGGGGCCAAATCCGGCCCGTCAGGCCATTCTGAGTGGCCCGCAGCTGGCTGGCCTGCCCCTCTGTCCCCCTCCTTTACCCCATGTTTTTTTAAAGAAAGTGGGTGGGGCTTGCAGTGGGGTGGCAAGGTTGGGGAGCAACCGGCCCCTGACACATTCTCAGCCACCAAATCTGGCCCTCCTTACAAAAATTTTGGGCAGCCCTGTACTACATCCTTCTGCATCTCTCACCATTGCCTGTGCTTGCTAAAGCATAGAGTTGCAGTCCACAGACTTTTGGAGGGCCACCCCTTCCTTATCCTAAGAAAACCCGGGCAGATATAGCCCTGTGGACTTTTCATTTCGCTCTGGCGGGTGGAAAAATCAGGCGGTTCATTCAAAATGAGCCTTCGTCTCAGTTTTGAGTTAGTTTTTTGAAAAATGATGGTGGAATGAATGCTTCTGGCACGCTTGCAAGGTTTCATGAACGTCCCCAATAGGAGATGTCGTATCTGCTGGCCATGGACAAGCGCAGCAAACAGGCTCACTAGCAAAGAAGCTAATGAACTGTGCATAGGATAGATGTGACACGCACACACACACACACACATACACACACACAAAGAATCTATTCCCTGTTTAGCAAGGAATCTTCTTATCTACTAAATGCTTTTCTAACTGTTCCACTCACCAATTAATCAACTCAGTATTGGTTGCCCATTTAGTCCAACCTCTGTTTATCTCTCATTGCAGGACAGCGTTGTTCTATCACTCTCCAATCATCTGCTTCATTGATGCAAATAATTGCACTCCTATTATAACTCAGTAAGGACTTCGGTGGTCACCTGGCTGGACTACCTGCTGTTGAATTTTGGCTACCAGAGTTATTGGAAGAAGGACTGGGCCACAATGGTAGAGACCCAAAGTAAAGAAGAGGAAAACTCGCATGAGAAACAACAATTAAAGAGATTGCTGTTGTGCATTTCTCAGGCTGTTTGGTTGTGTTCTGGAAGTTTTTCTTCCCTGACAATTCTCCAGACTCTGAGCTAGTTCCCTGAGCTACTTGACCTCTAAAGATGCCAGCCACAGAGTCTGGCAAAATGCCAGGAAGAAAAACTTCTAGGACATGGCCAAACAGCCTGAAAAACTCACAAAAGCTATCAGATTCTGGCCGTGAAAGCCTTTGAGAATAAATTAAAGAGATTATTTGTGCAAAGAACTGAACTAGTTTTGGTCACCACCAATGGTGGAGGTCTAACACTAAAGATGAACAGAGAGGTGTCTTCATGAATCCCCTACAACAGTGATGGCAAACCTTTTAGAGACCGAGTACCCAAACTGCGATTCAAAACTAAGCACATCCAATCTTGCCTGATTTTGGAAGCTAAGCAGGGTCGGCCTTGGTTAGTATTTGAATGGGAGACCACCAGGGAATATACCAGGTGTTGTAGACGCCTGGAGTAGGAACTGGCAAACCACTCCAGTATTCCTGCCAAGAAAACTCCATGGGCATGGAGTCACGAAGAGTCGGTCATGACGGTAACGACACAACACACACACAATTTTTTGCAAAGTGCCAATACAGCAATTTAACCTGAATGCAGGTGGCTGTGAAGGGGCGATGTCAGGTGCCCACAGAAAGGGCTCCGAGTGCCACCTTTGGCACCCGTGCCATAGGTTTGCCAACACTGCCCTACAATTACATCCCATACATAATGTCTTCCATTTCCCCAACCCACCAGCAATGGAAGCTACATATCGTAGGTTGCTTGAAACTTATCCTTTGGAACTGGCAGCTTCTGTTTATTGGAGTTGCTGGGTGGTAAATTTCTCCTTCTCATGGGCCATGTCTATGTGTTCACTTAATCTTAACCCCAGTAAATATGAATGAAGACACAGTTTCTGCTCTGCTTCATTTTAATGAATCATAGAATCACAAAATCATAGAATAGTGAAGTTGGAAGGGCCCTACAAGGCCAACCAACATGTCTATCCCCCAGCTCCATGGAGGAATACAGATCAAAGGACATCTGCCAGGTGGTTGTCCAAATTTCTCTTGAGTACCTCCAGTGTTGGAGCACTCCCCAATAGAGATGGGCATGAAACGGAAAAAAAATAGCTTCGTTATTCGTTATTCATTTTGTTATGTAATGTTTCATTATGTAACGAAACGAATAATGAAAATTGTGATGAAATTGGAACAAACCGAACAGAACCACGAAAATTAGGTTCATTACGTTTTGTTTTCGTTAATGGCGACACACAATGAAATGAGCTGTTTTTAAATGTTAAAAAATGTCCTGAATATTCGTAAAAACCTAGCGATAATTATTTATTCTGCCTGATAACATCTACTGGGGGGGAGTTGGGGTCCTTAAAATGTGCATTTATGTCTTTTCTCAGATCGCTGTATTTTTTTTCCTTTAAGGGGAGTTAGGGGACATTGACCCCAAATGGCTCCCAGATGCCTAATATTGATTTCTTGGGTATTAAAATGCCCTGGACATCCGTAAAAACACAGTGATAATTATTTGAAATTATTACCTACCAGGGGGTTGCAGTCCTTAAAACGTTTGTTTTTGTCTTTCTCCCATCGCGATGTATTTTTTATTTTCCCTTTAAGGATGACACAAAATGGATTCCAGCCACAAGATGGATGCAAGCCATGTGATGGGATCATGTAAATTCTTGGACAATTTCAACCAATAGCATGCCCAGGTTGCAGACTGGGTAGGTGTGGCAGCCACAGAGGGCATAAAAAGCTTTGGCAGCCCCCGTCCTCCTTGCAGTCTGCGGTGGGAGTTAGGGTGGGATTGCTGTCTCTGCGATTCGTTACTTTAGACCAGCCAGGCAGGTGTGTGTCTCTGTGTTCCTGCTGGCTGCAGCCTGGCTCTTAGGGGAGAGAAAGAAGAGATTTATCTTGCAGCCTCCCTGTGTGCGTGCGTGCTGCGTACCTCTCGGTGAGTACCCTTCCCTGCCACGCAGTGCAGTAACTCTGTGGCTGCCTTACGCCCAGGGCAACGCCCGCCGCTGCCTTTGCAGCCTCCCTGCATACCTAGTCTATACTGTGTCTCCGCCAGCATCATTTTTTTAGTGTTTTTCCTCTGGTCTGGGGCGTTGGGAGACGTCCTCATGCGGAAATGCTTTACGTCGCGCAAAAAGCGGGTAAAAATGAAAAACAAAAAAACAAAATGATTTTTTTTTCAAAAATTCACAAAAAATGAAAACGAACCAAAACAGACCCGAAACAAAAAATGAAAAACCGAAACATCATTTTTTCTATTCGTGCCCATCTCTACTCCCCAACTCTTGAGGTCATTGGTTCCATTGCCTTACTGATCTAACAGTTAGGACTGTTAGGGCTTGGACAGATTCCCATCACGGGTTACAAACCATGATGGAGATGTGTCATCTCCAGTCTTAAAACTGGGATACTTCAAGGGCGAGATGCAAGGGAGTGGTATCAGGAGACAGATATCTAGTCTTGTGCGCTCCCAGATACATTTGGTGGGGCCACTGTGAGATACAGGAAGCTGGACGAGATGGGCCTTTGGCCTGATCCAGCAGGGCTCTTCTTGTGTTCTTATGTAGGACATTTTTCCTGATATTCAGCTGAAAGTTGGGCTCTCTGAACTTGAGCCCTTTGTTGCACATCCTCAATCTTGGATGATTGAGAACAGATCCTGCCCTTGCTCTGTATGGGAAATCATCAAATATTTGAAAAGTACGATCATATCTCCCTTTGGTCTTCTTTTCTCTAGGCTAAACATGCCCAGTTATTTCAGTCTTTCCTTATAGGGCTTGGTTTCCAGCCCCTTGTTCCTCCTTGTCACCCTCCTACTTGGCTTCATTTTTACCATCTTCACAGTGCTTTGTTTGAAGGAGAACATAAATACATTTACAGTGTGTTTGGAAAAGTTAAGCAATATGTGCGTGCATGTGTTTTACAGTGCAAGTTTGAATTAAAAGGTGCAGCACCAAGATCATGACCTGTTCTTGCGTCTTTCCTCAAGTAATAATAGCAGCACCCTAATAAGTACTACAGCAACTTCGTTACAGCAACACAGGTCCAATTATTACGAGACTAGTGGTATAACTTGGCAACACCTTTGGCCCCCAGACTATATGGAGACTTGCAATCTATATATACCTTGATAATAGAATAAAATCTCTCATCCCAAGCAATTACTGTGGATTGAAGGGAGATCAAGGGAGGCTGCATAAGGATCAATCTTTAACATGATCCAGGGGCAAAAGGTGAAGTGGGTTATCTAGCTTTCTATATAGATCTACATGGGTTTCAAAAACTCCAGTAAGATGGATGCATTTCTATGCAGAGCCACAGAGAATGGCTTCCAAAGTTACAGAAAGGAAGAGAATGAGAGAGAGAGAGAGAGAGAGAGAGAGAGAGAAACAATCAAGTCTGAACAAGTTTCCACACCAGATTAATATCAATCGTTTACAATCTAGTCAATGATGAGATTTGACAGGAATCACAATTGTAGAAAGAGGAACACTGCAGCTGGTATCTGCAGCATCCCTTTCCAGGTATCATGGGGCTTGTGTGCATTTTTTTTTTGCATCACCTTCACCCATGTACTGCTTCATGGTTGCCGGCACAATGCCCCAAACAGGGCTCTGTTTGTGCCTGGAAGACCCATGTAGGAACTAGGGAACTGCAAGTAGAACATCTGGGTATGTGTCAGACTTTCTGTGCCGGTAAGCCTAGCCTCTGCTCCACCAGAACCTAAAAGAGAAAAGCCATCCTGGGAAGTCACAAGAGTTTAATTAGACTCGCACGTCATCCAAAGAGCGGAAGTCGCAAGAACACGTGTGCCAAGACATTTTCATAAGCGCTTGGAAATATGCCATTAGCCATCGACCTACAAAGCTCTAGGTATGTGTGATACAAGGAATGGATGCAACTTGCATCTCATTCCGTGTCATCACTTAAGGCACTGAAAGAAGTGGCACATTCCCTGAGATTAGCTTGGACAATTCTCTTGACAACCACATCCTAATTGGTGGTTTTCTCATGACTTGTTGCGTCCTTCAGCTTTGTCATGGCTCCAAGGCTGTAGTTCAGGGAAGAGCACGAGAGTTCTCTAGCAGAAAATGTCATGTTCCTCAGCCAACTACAGCTCCCAGGATACCACACGGCAGGGCCCTTGCATTGAAAGCGATGCAAAACTGATATAACTCTATAAGGTAAATGCCGTGGCCTATGGTGATCTCATAACATTTGCATACCATGCCGCAGCTAATTGTGCATGATTGATAAGGTGCCACTGCATGGCTTAGTTGTGTGCTTGGGGATATGCACAATTGGACTTCTGAAACGTACTCCAGCACCCCACCAATTCGCCACATGCAAATCTTACATGAACCCCAGCAGACGTTTGGCCATTTCATGGTAATTTTTTCCCAAAACAATAATGACAAAAGTAGAAAAGTGATTTCAGAAAATGAGATTGTCATGCAGTGTGTAATATGCCTAACACGTTTCAACCAATTTCTTTCCTCGGGGCAAGGAAGTGCTTGATAATTTTATTCCATGCAACTGTTATCTTAGAATCACATATTACCTCTCTGACTTGAGGACTATGATTCATATGGACAGCAGCTTACTGGAAATGCATAAGAATAGTTTCATGACATATAAAATACTCTTGCTCCTTTCTTGCAATTGAGGGTTTTGTCTTAATGTATTCTCAAAGGCTTTCACGGCTGGGATCTGATAGTTGTTGTGAGTTTTTTGGGGCAGTTTGGCCATGTTCTAGACTTCCAACCACCACCCATGACAAAAAAGCAGCATAATCAAAACTCTTGTAGTCCGTGCAAACTTGAACTGTGAAGCTGAATTCCTCAACACTGAACTCAGCCACCTGAATTGGGCCCTACAGGCAAATGGCTATTCCAAGATCAAAATCAAAAGAGCCATCAAACTGAAAAAAAACCAACACCAAACAGAAGAAGAAAAACAGCTTCCAAGAAACAAAGTATTTCTGCCATACATAAAAGGAGTCACAGACCTCATGGACAAAGTGCTGAAAAAACACAACCTATGAATAGTATTTAGACCCACCACAAAATTACAACAGATGCTATGGTCAGCAAAGGACAAAAGGAACCCACTCGCCACTGCAGAAGTACACCAGATACCTTGTAGTTGGGGCCAGATATATAATAATAATTATAATATAATAATAAACATTATTTTTATGCTACCTTTCTCCCCAAAGGGACCCCAAAGTGCAGCATCCAGACCAGAATAAAAAAACTTGAAAGACATTGCAGACTAAACCTGAAAAATCAGCAGTAGCTGAACACAACCTGAAACAAACTAGACATGAAATAATCTTCTAGGACACAGAGGTACTGAACAACACTGCCAATCACTATGTCGGACTACACAGGGAAGCCATTGATATCCACAAACATAAGCACAGTTTCAACAAAAAAGAAGAAAGTCTAAAAATCAACAGAGCCTGGCTTCCAGTACTAAAAGCTGCAGAGTGCAAAAAGTCAAAGCTCAATGATTCCCACCCAGCCACAAGAAAATGTGATCAGTTCACACAGTAGAACAGCTAACGACACCCATCAAGGACTGTTGCTACCCCTGATTGCATTGAAACTTCTTAATCCCTTCATTACATTACAATGACTAACACTTATTTTCCTGCAGAGGACAATTTCCTCTTTCCCACAACTAAAAAAACAACAACCCAGTCTCACTCACTCTATACCCCAGAGGGCAGAGAGAACGCCTAGTTCCCTGAGCTCCTTGCCCCCTGAAGATGCCAGCCAGAGAGTCTGGTGAAACTTCAGGAAGAAAAACTTCCAGAACATGGCCAACCATCCTGAAAAACTCACAACTGTTGGTTTTGTCTTAGTTGGTTTTCTGCTAGTTAAGAAATATTGCTCAGGTATGAACAATGGCCAAAATCCTGTTCCATAAGTTGCACCGTGTAAAAAGCAAAGCGTTCTGCTTATATACCACCCCATACCACTTCAAGAAGTCTCTAGACTGATAATGTTATCAGCTGTGGTGATTCTTTGGGGGGGGGATATCAAATTCACCTCTCCCTCACCCCAAAGGTCATGAGGGTCAAATGGAATCCCTTTTGTAGTGGGGGAAGCCCATGGAGACCAAGCGGCAGCAGGGGAACATTGCCATCACTGGTAAAGTTATTGCAGTGACAGTGAATAATGGAAACTCAAGACTTCACCTCTGCCTCCAGCAAGCTGCCCTGTAACAAAGAGGATTCCACAGGAACCTCGGTATTTCAGGGAGGCATTGGGGCATTTTTTATTTCCCTCCCCAAAATTATTGCAGCTGATGACATCATCTGCCTTTGGGAGTATAAGTATGGGCCACTGGGTGTCCCTCAAGTTCTCTATCCCAAGCATTGCTGCAAAACCTGAGCCTAAGTAATGGTTCTAGAAGGTCTCCAGCAGGTTTTATACTGTCTGTTATTTTATAGGTAAAGGCATAATCAGACCTTGTCAGCTTTCACTGTAGTGTGAGCGAGTGGAAGAAAGTCAGCTCAATTAAGATGTCTTTAGGCATGTGGGGTGGTGCTCAGAAGCAGAGCTGGTGGTATGTGAGCCTTCAAACATGAGGACCAAAACAACTAGTACAAGTAAATATTAGGCCAACCGGTAGTATTTGGGGCAGGGCTGAAATGATATTTTTAAAGCTTACACATGACCTTTACCTCTCTTTCCCTTTCTCTGATGCAATCCGAGGGTGATCACTTTGCTCTGGATGAGTCTGTTCATTTTGTCTCTACCTGGTAATACACAGCGGCATAGCAATGTTTTGGAGTGCCTGGGGGACAAAGTTGGTTTTGTGCCCCTCTGGCCCTCCCCAACCCCATCGCATCCACCCAGCAAGTGGGGACAATTCTGCAGGTGTGGGGCAGGCGGGCAGGCGGGCGGGCGGGTGTTTGTTTGTGTGTGTGTGTGCACGTGCCTTACCTCTCCCATGGTGGGCCCAGAGGAAGGGGAAGAGGAGGAGAGTGCCACAGCCACTGTGCTCCCAGCACGCCTGCCTGCCTGCTTGCTTCACTGCTCGCCTGGTGTGCAGCGGCAGCGGAGGAGGCTGTGGCGGAGTGTGTCCTGTCACCAAGCCTTAGCCCTCCTGCTGGTGAGAAGGCACATGGCTTCCTCTCCTGCTCCCCCTCCAGGCACCCCCAGATTGCTGCACCCCAGGGCAAATGCACCCTTCCACCGCCCCCCGCCCCCCCTACGCCTTTGGTAATACAGGAGACTTATTGTTACATCCAGCAGTAATCCAACCGGACACCTTTGAAATTCAGATCTACACAGGATATCAGATCTACACTGTCTCTCTTTGTCTACTCTTTGCCTTGGAGATCAGGGGTGAAATCCTGTTGCACAGCTCTGCATACACAGTCGGGGGGAACAGCAGCAGCAAATCACCACTGATTAAAAGAAGTTTCAGGACAAACACTTGTGCACAATATGGTGAAATCTCATGCACCCACAAACTACCAATGCCTTGAATCAGGGGTGATTTGCTTTTGATGTCGTTGCCATTCCACAAGTAGAGCTGCAGAACAGGATTTCTGCCACAGTCTGCCAGACTACATGGGAGTATGCCTAAAACAAAATAATAGGAAGGGGTAATTTCAAGTATAAGCAGCCATGTGTGGAGTTTTTGTCACACAGTATTGTGTTCCCAGACTTGTCATAGACCAGGCCTGCCCAACAGGTAGCCCGCGGGCTACTGGTAGCCCGCTAAGGGTTCAAAAGCAGCCCGCCGGCCATCAATTTAAAAAGTAAGGGGATAAGTTCTCCGCCCCTCCCTTCCCCATCCCAAGGACAACCACTGCCCCAGCAAAGTGCTGGGTCTGTCAGCCCACTGTCTTAGCTGAGCGGAGCAGTTCAAGGGCCATGGTGCATTGAAATCTGTTCCCTCCAGAACAGATTAATTGGTTTTCAATGCATTCCTATTTACAAAAGTTTTCACTTTTGACTCATGTGCTTGAAACGGATAAAATTCATAAGTAGAGGTTTTAGTGTAGTAGCCCTCAGGCACTTTGGGCCGGAAAAAGCAGACCTTGTCCTGTTCAAAGTTGAACAGCCCTGTCATAGACAAAAGGAAGTCACGGTCTCATTCGTGTCCTGCAAAAATTAAAAAAGGAAGTTCATTAGAGGTGAGGTTCTGATGGGTTCCAAATCTCTGTCTAGACCCCTGACATTTCATTTAAGCAACATCTTTATATTTGGACACCAAACCAGATGTTCTCTAGGGGATCTGCAGATAGGATGTCCTGTGTGTGCCTATGTGTGCATGTTGGTTAGATGGGCTGCTACCTAGTACTGAAAAGCCCCATAATCACATTTCTAATTTGTTGAGATATGGTTTTTAGGGTTTTTTTGGGCGGAGGGGGGCTGTTGATTCCAGTCTTCCTTTCTGTACTCAGATCATTTCTACAGCACTTCCTTTATATTATTCTGTTTTCACAGACAATATCTGCAGTAGCACTGATGGGTCAAATCTAATGATAACACATTTAATATTGCACGATAAAACAAGAAGCTGCAAGCAGCATATCACACTTTAATTAGAAGAAGCACATTTAAAAAAAACTGTGCATCTTCAGAAATGAGTTACTTGTTAAGAAACCTGAAGTTAGTCTTATCATTATAAGTGATAAGAGAAAAGGCAATTATTTTAAAGTTCATCAAAAATAATCTGCATTGGATATTTTACTTTTAAAATGTGGTTGTTTCATCATTTAACATTGATTGACTGGCAAACTCGCTCACCTACATCTCTTGATGTTGAAGAGCCTAACAAATACTAAGAGTTTCTATAAAGCAGAATTCAAGCAAGGGGATCTATCCAACTCATCTGTGGTTTGGGGTGAGTGTTCATCTATCCTGCATTAACTAATTGTTTCTTCCAGCCTTTCATTTTAAAGACAGACCCACTTCTCTTTTGTGTGCTCTTTCCCTGCCACTTGGTGGCAGTCATTTCTTTGCTGTTGATCTGTTCAGTTGGTTTCTAAGTATGAGGGCAGGAGATGAAGTCGCATATATAAATTTGTAATTTCAATTGTACAAGCATCTTACAAGTATCTCTAAGTAAGTTACTGAGACTTTATATGCCACTTAATGAGCAAGCAGTGGACTCTGTGGAACTGTTCTCCTCTGTGATTCTCTGTACCTTTACTGTTTAGCACAAGGGATTTTACCAGAAATTCAAAACTCTGCAACCCCAATACCAACAGTGTGCAACGGAACATATTGTCTCATCCTGAATTCTATCTCATGTGTTTTCGAGAGTTTTCCAACTTTTCAAAGAAGACAAAGGTTATGTCCAAGATATCTCAAAGACCATACATATCTCCCATTATGAGTGTGTTTGAATGCTATGATCCTTGGGAAGGCCTTTTTCTCAGTCTTGCCATCATCACAGGCAAGTCTGATGGGGACAAAGGAGGGGGACTTCTCTGGTGCTGCCCCCCCAGACTTTGGAACTCTCTCCCTTCCTTCTGCAGCAGGCAAAGGTGTTTCTCTTAAGGTAAACCTTCCCTCAGTAACTACTGTAACTACCTGTTATATGATTTCCAATCTCTCCTTTCCTTTCCTTACCCTTTTAATGGATTGTTATGCATGTCTGGTTTGCCTGAGTTTTTAGTACTACTCCTGTTCTCTGTTTCTGTATTTACCATTTCTCGGAGTGGATTTTGTTTTGCAAAAAAAAGTATATTTATTTTTCTTCACTTAATATTGCTTTTAATTATGTAAGTTGCCTCATTACTCATTGTTCTTAGCTCTAAATGTTTTCTTTTAATGATGTTCACCACCACTGTCTACTCATTGTTTTCAACTTTAAATATTGTCTTTCAGTGTTGTAAGCTGTTTGGGGTCCTTTTCAAGTAGAAAAGTGGGGTAAAAATATATTTGAATGAATGAATGAATGAATGAATGAATGAATGAATGAATGAATGAATGAATGAATGAATGAATGAATGAATATGTGCAGGGGATTTCAGAGGTATGAGGAAATCCATTCTAAGAGTAGTGTTCTTTCTAGGCTAGGGCAGATACCACGGGACCCTTAAGCAGAAATGCATTACAAAGTATTCTACACAAATAATGAGAGGTGACGGTGACATTTTTATATTTAGGACTGAACTGAATGCCCTGTGGAGGATCAGTGACAATGGGGGAGTTGGTATGAAAAGAGAGAAAGATCAAAGCAATTTGGCTGATAGAATTACACCAGGACCACAATGGGGTAAGGAACTAATCATGCGTATTTGTGGGAATAGGAGGTGACTTCAAAAAGATGCTGTGCCCCTTTTGACTGAAGAAATGATGCATCTATTTAACAGCAGATGTGGAGAAGAGGGAAGGGGCGGGCGGAATTTACTGTTTAAAAGGACATGCTAGGAAGAAATCTGTTTTTGCGTTTACTGGCAGTCACTGGATATAATGGTAGTAGGCTGGATGGATAGCTCAGTAGTTCAGTTATTTGAGACCTTGCTGTGCCTACTGAAATTAGAGCTAGCCCGTGTGCTCTTGGGAAAGCTGCACGCTCCCAGGACAACCCCAGACTGTGTAGCCACTTTTATGTATTCTCCACTTGATATGGGCACGAAACAAATCATATTTTGGGAGCAGTTCGTGGAACCATGTTTTCACAAAGCAAAATGAAACCCCTGAACACTTTCATCATTGGAGCTATTTGGGGGCATACCCCCTGTCCCAGAGGTTCCTGAGAGGCTTAGGGCAGTGGTTCTCAACCTTCCTAATGCCACACCCCTTTAATAAAGTGGTGACCCCTTGGCCTGCTTGGAAGAGGCCACAAGCCACCTTGGGCAGGCCACTGCCGCAGGTGCCATAGAGAGCTTCCCTCTACAGGCACCCTGAGCCAATCACAGCCTCCGGTGCCATTGACTGACATCCCCTCCAACCTATCAAGCTGTAACTTACTCTTCCCTCCTTCGTCCCCCTCCTTTCCCAGACCCAAGCCATTTGTGCCTTTTTCTTCACTGACTCATGGCGACCCCTGTGAAATTGTCATTGGCCCTTAAAGGGGTCCCGACCCCCAGGTTGGGAACCACTGGCTTAGGGGTTTGAAGTGTTGTGTGACTACCTATTGAGAACCCTCAAAGAACTACAGTGATATCTTGTATAAAGGAATTAATTAGTTCCAAATGAAATTATGTTAAGCAAATTTTCCTTTATACAAATTCATAGGAATGCATTGAAAACAGAGTAATCTCTATTAGTGACAATTTTTAGGTTTATTTATTTCATTTTAGAGTATTTTTACCCCACTTTTCTCCTTGGAAAAGGACCCAAGGCGGCTTACAGTAATGAGGGATAATATACAGTTCAGTACAATTAAGACATGTTCAAGTATTGAGAACAGGGGATTGAGGAACATATTACAGAATTAAAAGACAGACAACATTAAAGCTACAAGAGAACGTGAGCAGTTAACATTTTTTTAAAAGTTAAAAAATGTTGTACTGATTTGTCCCATAGGCAATTATGCCAAGCAAATTTCCCCTATCTCCAGAATTTTTTATATTTTACATATTTTATGTTATACAAACCATTTGTTATACGAGGGTCCACTGTGTACTGTATTTGCCATAATTCCATAATCCACCACAGAAACCCTGGGGCATGAGGCTGGCTCCAGACAGCCTCTTGTCCTACTCAGCTGGGCAGTGTGGCAGCAACGCAGGAGGTTGGAAGCAAGTAAAGTCGGTGCTGGGGCAGGTAACCAATGAAGGGGTGCTTTCTGTGTAACTCTGCTATACAAACTCCCCCTTTCATTTAGATATGGGTCTGAACAATCTCAACCACAGAGCAGTTTTTTTTTATAATTCAGCATGGTCCATGGTTTGGTGACACCGACGAACCCCTGAACCATCACAAACCACAGTTATGGCTGTTCATGACCATCTCTATTCTCCATAGAGAAAACTCTGGAAAAGGTTGTTGTAAGTTGGAAAAGTCAAGAAGACATATTGTTGTTATTATAATGGTACGGAAACTGAATTTTAAGACAAAAAATAACATAAGATATTTTTAAAAGGAAGTTAGGTGATACCTTCCTTTTGAATTTGTTTCTCTGTTCATATGGCTCAACTTTTTAACTTCTATGGATTATATTTTTAAAAGCCATTAGATAGAATATTTGAATTACTGAGTAGAAGACACATTAAAATAAATACTGCAATGTTGTAAGCTGGCAATGGTAAATTTTCTGTAAAAACTGAGTCAACGTTTGGTTTATTTATATAGATTTACTGATCATATTTGATTTTACTTATGTTTCTTATTGTTATTGGGGGGTTTTTCCCCCGCCGTTTGCTGCCATTTCTTGTTTATACTAATTAGTAAGTTGCCGTTGCGATTACATCGCTCTAGCTAAGGGTGCTGCTTGTGTTTTAAATTTTTATTTGTTTGCTTATATTGTGACTGTATTGTTGTTGTTCAGTGCATTGTACAATTTGCTGCAATGGTCAGCTCGCTGTAAGCCGCCCAGAGTTCCCTCGGGAAGATGGGCAGGATACAAGTTCAAAAATAAATAAATAAATAAATAAATAAATAATATTTGTTTTATGGTTTTGATTATTAACTACCCAACAATAACTGGGAAGATTATATAAATTACAGTATTGTTTCGTGTATAAGACTATATTTTTTTCTAAAATTGTTAGACTTAAAATTGAGGGTCATTTTATACATGGAAGTAAGCCAAGGAGAGAACCATGTGGTTGTGAAACTGCAATTTTGGGTTGAAAAAGTGTGTGTGTCTGTGTGGGGGGTTGTCTTATACATAAGCTTATAAATAAAGAAGCAAGCCTATGCCTATTCCAGTCTTAAAAACCAGATGCAGCACCCACCTTGCCTGGGAAATACAGTAGTACCTTGGTTTACGAGCATAATTTGTTCTGGAAACATAACCGTAAGCCAAAATACTTGTAAACAAACAAACAAAATCCCTGTAAGAAATAATGCAAACTTACCTGATTCATTCTGGGGGCCCTAGCCACCACTACCTTAGCTGCTGCCACTTCCATCACCCTCTCATTGCTGCGGTGGCGAGGGGGTTGATGGCCACAGCAGTGAGGGGTTGGTGGCAATGGTGGCCACATTGGCGGGCTAGTGGCCGCAGTGGCAGTGAAGGGTCCCTCTCCTTCTGTCTCCTTCCTTTCTTTGAGGCCTCAGTGTCTGCCTGGGGCCTCAGCAGCAGCAGCGATGGAACACCAAGGGTCCCTCTCCTCCCCCTCCCTTTCTCCCTATCTTGTGGCGACGGTGGTAGCGGTGGTGGTGGTGGTGGTGGTGGTGGTGAAGGGATTGGTGGTGTCAGTGGGCCAGTGGTGGCCACAAGGGGTCCCTCTCCTTCCATCTCCTCTCTCTTCCTCCTCTGCCACTGCCAACTTGGGGGCCTGCCAGGCAACATCTGGGTGCCATCCCAAGATGGTGACAGCGGCAACAGTGACGAGGAGGGAGGAGGGAGGAGGGAGGAGAGGACGAGGAAGAGGAAGAGGCAAGGCCAGGCTGTGAGTGAGTGAGGGACTCTTCTGTCCCCTGCTACCATCACCCCCTCGCCGCTAACTTGGCTGTCACCCCGGCGAAGGGGTGATGGTGGTGGTGTTGAGGAGCTGACGGTGATGGTGATGGACGCAAAGGAGGAGCGGTGATGGCGGTAGATGGGGCGACAGCAAAACGAGCACCTTCCGTGCTTGTTTTGCAAGACATTGCTGGTAAATGAAAACAAAAATTTCCAGAAGTTTTTACTCGTCTTGCAAAAGGTGCTCACAAACCAAGGTATTACTGTAGCTGCACATCATTCTTACTCGCTGTTCTCCCTAACCTCTTGACAAACCAAGGGCTCTCTGAATTACTTTTGCCTTGCTTTGCCTTCCTTTTGCTGAAGGCTTCAGGGGGGAAAAAAGGCATAATGATAGCATAATCCAAGATTCTCTCAAAGTACATAAAAAGCTTTAAGGCTGTGAGAAAAGGATGGTAATGAGCGACAGCAGATGTTGCTGCGTTAGAGCAATTATGGAACAGTAATTACAGATAGAAATAGAAACTTGCAAGAGCAAGGATTCGATCAGCAAGTCTTGGGGAAGACAGCAAAGGAGATACTAGGGTGTGCGGCTATAACTGAGGCAAATGAATACAGAATGGAGGGGAAAGCAAGGAGCTAAGCACTGGGCAGGATGGCTACTAATCCCTTGACAAAAAGCAATCCCCCCCAGTAGTAACAGCTCGTTATTCTGATATAATGTGCTGCCAGTATTATGTGAGCTCTCTCCATGAATATTCCTGATGTATAATTATTGATCCCTGGAATGAGTAGTAGAATAATCACTTCCCCAGAGTGATTGGCTATTGAATATATAGACACAGCATGCTTCTATATTATAGCTTATTCTGTTTTTAATTTTATCTTTTTTTTTAAAAAAAATAATTTAACAACTTTTGGAAACTCTTTGAGGGTTTTGCATTGGGAAAAATGCTATGATATAGAAATAAATCCATCCATCCAAATATTTTTGAAATTATTATCATACGGTCTTATTTCTTAGAGTGAAAGGCCTGTTTCCCTGAGGAGACTGAAATGGGAACTTAATGGAGCCCCTGGGCTCAGTACTTTGTCCCATCTCCTCGATCTCTTAAATTTTTCTCACATACAAAGATCTGCCTTAGGATGTGTGCAGGACAGTGTTGGGGAATCTTTGGCCTTTCAGATGCGTTGGCCAACAGCTCCTGTCAGTCTTACCCAGCATGGTAAGGGACTAAAGTGTGTCTACAGGGCAAATAGTAAGAGAACATCTATCTATCTATCTATCTATCTATCTATCTATCTATCTATCTATCTATCTATCTATCTATCTATCTATCTATCTATCTATCTATCTGCCTGCCTGCCTGCCTGCCTACCTACCTACCTACCTACCTACATACATACATACCCACCCACCCATGATCTCTCCAATTATCTTCCAGTGGCAAAGGTGCATTTCGTTCAACAGAAGTAGGTTGGAATAAGGCAACATTGGTCTCACTGGGTAGAGCCCACTTCTGGTGCTGCTTCTCATTCCATGAATGACAGACCCTCTCAATTTCACAATAAAATGCACAAATTCTGAAACACAAACATAATCATCTCTCTCTCTCTCCCCCCCTCTCTCTGATAGACATAGAGCACTGCACAGAATGCAGAGGTATTCTTTGAGCAGAATGACATTCCCCATAGGAAGCTTCGGTTAAATCTGGCACAGTTGAGTTTAAAGATATTGAAATAATTTTTAAAAAGTGTAACACATTAAATTAATCTTCTTTTAATTATTTTTATTGTACAGTGTTGCATTATTGTTTTTTGTTTAAGCCATCACAAAAACCAAATACAAAAGCGGAACAGGTGATACCTTCAGGCTACTAGAAAATTCACAAAAAGGTTGCTAATATTTCGAAGGCTGCTGTGAGGAAGGGGGTTTCGTCCTCAAAGTATTAGCAATGTTTTTGTTAATTTTCTAGTAGTCTAAAGGTATCTCCTGTTCCATTTTTGTATTTTGTATTTTGTTTGTATTAGTTTTACTGTTATCGTTGTGAACCATCCAGAGTGGCCTCGTAGTTAGGTGGGCGGTATATAAATCTAGTCTGTCTGTCAGTTAGTCATTCAGAAAAGGGAAATCGAAAGCTATCATTTCTTTATAAGAAGGCTGCTAATCTGATTTATTTATTTATTTAATTAATTTATTTAATATCATTTGTAGCCCCCCTTTCTCCCAACAACGGAACTCAAGGTGATTCGTAATGTTAAAAGAAGGAAAAACATTTTTAAAAAATAACCCACAAACAAAACCAAAGACAAATTACACATGTAAAAAAACAATTTAACTGTAATAGTGTGTTTTTAATTATTGTCATTTAATTGCTTTCTTCTTATGTTCAGTGATTTGAAACATTTAAACATTGAATATAAACTGCCCAAAGAGGTGGGTCTCTAACAGTCAGAAGAAGGAGCAAGGGAAGGGGGGGCTACCCTAAGCTCCCAAGGGACAGCACAGGACCCATCACCGAGGAGGCCCCCCTCAGCCCCCCCCTCATCAAACATGCCCGTAATGGCCATGGAACCAAGAGAGGGGCCTCCTCAGATGTTCTCAGGGGCCAAGAGATTTCTAATGGCCAACAGATTCCTTCAGATATCCTGGACCCAAACCATAGAGGTCTGCCCTGCTTCACAGGTAATAGGTATGGATAGCCTGGAGAGAGATGTACCATGCATTGGAATAAATAATACCAGCTCTATTCAAGACCAGATAGGGATAGTCAATCATAGACAGCCTTCCACCTGACTGGGGTGAGAACCAGAATTACTGTTGTGCCTCCTATGCCTTTTGCTCAGAACCGTTGCCTTTGGCAGCTCTGGGGGAGAGTCTGGAGGATTTAGAGCAGAGAGTGGGTCCAGACAGGCACACTGCATACCTTGAACCCCCAGTCCCCTTGAGGGGATTGTCAGTGGTCTCAGTGCATTTACCGTGATATTTTTCTTTCCATCAGTCAAGTACCTATCGATGCAAGGCCTGACAGGAGGTGACGGGAGCTGCAAGGGAGCTGCTCGGAAGCGTGCCTTTTAGAGCACAAGTGAGGAGAGTGACATTTTTTCCAGTCATTTTATCTCTAAATGGGAATCAGACACCATGTTCTTGTTCAGTGCTCCTTCCTGCAGTGATTGCTGGTGACAATTGCGATAGCATGTAACGGTCTGAGGAGAAAACAGTTCAAAACAGCTAACAGCACATACCTCTAGGCACTGAGATTCATTTGTAATTGATTTGTATGTTGAAAGAAAGAAAGAAAGAAAGAAAGAAAGAAAGAAAGAAAGAAAGAAAGAAAGAAAGAAAGAAAGAAAGAAAGAAAGAAAGAAAGACTGTATATTACAATAATCTGGCAATGGCTGAAATCCAGTAGCAAATTTCTGCCCATTGAATCAATGGAACTTACAAAAGAGTTGATTTACTAGGGAAGAGTGGTCTTGCTGCCAGATGGATGATATAATAGCAAAATAAATAAATTAATAATAAATAAAATAAACTACCACATCCCTATTTAATTCAGCGGGCCTACTGTAGTCATGACTTACTACTGTTTTCAGCCAATATGTTGAAAAAAAGTTGCTTAAAGTTGATATCTGTAAGGCCATGGTCACACCAATGTTCTTTGCATATATAAATTTCATGCGTATTTTTTTTCCTGGTGGTCACGTGGTTTTTAATGTGCAGTTAGTGTCCTCTCTTCTGCGTCATATTTTCCTAATCTGGTTCTGTCTCTACCTGTCTACTTCACATTTTCCCCTTCTTTCCTGCTCTATTTCCCAAGCCTCTGTTGCCGAAAAAGGGGAATAACTGATTTTACTGCGTATTTTCTGTGTCCTGTTGCGGTTACAGAAGCAAATAAGTTAGTGTTTTCGAGCGAAGTTTCTAAACCCAGCCTCAGGCGGTGGTTATTGAAACTTACGCTGAAATTGCTGTTCAAGGGGTGTGATCGACCGGGGCTCAAATTTACTTCCCTTCACAGTTAGGAGGCAATCTTTTTCTGTGCAGTTCGTCAAAGGGAAACTATGGAGAAAACGCTGGTATGAATGCGGCCTTAAAGACACCTATTCATGAGTAGATAAAACAGGAACACATTCAGACCATCAAACAATGAATGGTGAGCACCAGGATTCTTGATTAAAGGTGAGCATGAGCACAAATCACTTTGGGCATTTTGACCCAATTTGCATGCATGGTACCACAGGTGCCACCCCTTCCCCTCCTGCCCAGCCAGCTGCCCTGCTCACAAGCCTTGGCACACCAGCTGGATTGTCCTCCAGTCCAGCAGGTCCCCTGGGCTTCCCTGCCCTGCTGCCTTCTCCAGTTGCTGGCCACTCACCAGCTGTGTAGGGAGAATCCCTGCCCCACCTCCTTGTCTGAGTGGCCCGCTGTCGAAGGAGGCAGAGAAGGAAGACTAGGCTCCAGCCCAGACTGGACAGCCAGCGACAGGGAAGGAGTGGCATGGCACACTTGAGGCTTGTCAGTAGGGGAGCCAGAAGGGGGAGAGAAGGTGCAGTACAAATTGGGGCAAAGCGCAATGAATTACTTCATGCCCATCTCTATTCCTGATAAAAAAACCAGGAATCATTCTCATTGTCATTTCAGGCTGGAAACTGTTGCAGAGTTTTGAATATTGGCGAAACTCCACTAGCTGCGCAGCAGAATGACAAGAGCAGAATTAGCTTCGAGTTGCCCAGAGTAATCCACCCCCTTTTCTCATCAACTGGCAATAACAATCTCAATAACTGAGACATTTGAAGTAGAAATGATAAAATGGTTTCATTTACTTACAGTTGATCTACAGCAAACTGACAAAACAATGACTGGCTGACTTTCACCAACAGGCCTCAACTGACTGACTGACTTCACCAGGCAACAGAGATGGGGGAAAGTTACAGACCACAGAGGCAAGGCTCCCTTTGAATTCAGAGATAGAGAAGGCATCACTGGTTAGTTCTGGATAAACTGTCACCTCAGCCCGGAAAGGCCCCTCCCAGTCAAATCCACTATAAAGGCAGCATGCAGGATTGCAAAAACTCCAATAAAACTGTTAATGGTAGACGGCATAATTTTGTAGATTGTACTGTATGCTCAGTAGTTGTTTCTAAAGTAGAAAGTGTTCTAGTTATAGCCAGTTTATGCATCCTTCCCCAGCAAAAGTGCTTGCAAAGTAATTACCCTGTAATGTTTTGATGATTGCGCCATCATTGGAAATAGCCTTACATTATCTCAGCTTGTGGATCCAATACCTCAAACACACTTTCAAAGACTCTGAGCAGCACTCCATGAACTAACAGTGCAAAAACTGCTTCATTTTCCCAATCATTATCACATAAACTGTGGCTTTATTTCAAGAAGAGAAGAGAAGAGAAGATATGCAGGTCACCAGTAATAATGTGGAGTTTGCCATCTATGTGCAATGTTTGCAGTTCTAAGTAGGCACGACATTTATCAATACTCTCGTGTACCCCCATAAATGGCTGGTGGGGTCAATGAAGTTTGGTGACTCAAATGACTAAGGGCCTTTTCACACGACCCCCAAACTCCGCGGCAAATGGCTCCCAGCTCCGGAGCTTAAAATTGTTTCCCCACCAGCTCCGGAGTTTACAGAAAATTAAGTGTAACCACGCCCACCTAAGCGCGTCCCAGAGCACTTTTCAGGTACCTGCTCTCCAGGGGTGAAAATCCATGATGCGGATGTAATCTAGTGAGTGCCGGGCTCTCCTCGCTTCTGTTTTTTGCCCCCCCGTCCCTTTAAGAGACAGGAATCAGGACAACGACGGGGCTCGGGGTGGCTTCGACTGGCAGACGGAGGTGAGCTTGCATTCTTTTCTCCCTTTTTTCTCCCTCCCCTCACTCAGACAGCAGCTAGGAGTGCGGAGGGGGTGGGAACACAGGAAGAGCAATGGACCCCCAAGATCTCTGGTCCGAATTTAAGTGGCCAGCGGATCTTAGGGGTCATGTGAAAAGGCTCTAATTGACAGAACTAACCGAGGTTTTGTTTCCACCATGAATGCAGTCAGCATCTCAGTTTGGAGATGCTGGAAAGAGGTAGCAGAGACAGGCCTTTACCAAGCTGTTTCTGTTTGAAGAGCTGAATGTGTCTTAAAACTAGAGATGGGGACAAATAAGAAACAAATTGTGATATTCAGCGAATCATTGCTGATTCATCAACTATTTATTCAGCGAATCATTGCCGATTCGTCAAAGAGTATAAACCAACAAACCAAATTGATTGGTTCATGGTTTCATGGGGGGGGGGGATTTATGGTTTCCTCGAAATTAGTAAAAGCAAGCTTCTGCTACTTCTAGTCACCACTGAATGAAAGCTCCTTGGAATTAATCATTTTCTATAAAATTATGGTGTGGAATTTACCACTTGGTACAATCTAATTATCCTTTTTTAAAGGACAACTATGCTAATCATTACAACCTAATGGATGTCAGTACATAGCTCACTGGATTATTATTTCACCAGAACTGTGATAATCTGTGTGGATTTCATAAGCCTTGGAACCAACCCATTAACTGGCCCAATTCAAGTTGTTGTATAGTAAACTGGACTTGAATATGCACATTGAATCAATAGGGATTTGGTGAACCACTTCCTCTATGTTTTGTTGATTTCAATGGGACTGACTATGATAAAGTAAAAGGCGACTAGAACAGACCCATTTGAATCAATGGAATTGATGAAGGAGTTGTTTCATCAAATCCCCATTCATTCAATGGGCTGTCTCTACGGTTATTTACTACACTAAGCAAGAGGATTTTGGCCACCAAATGCCAACAGTGTTATGTTAACCATTGTGAGCAACATTATTATTTATTATTGCAAAATGCCAAGAAATCCAGCCGCTGAGCCCTGCAGTATTAGTTAATGCTAAACATAATTTAAGAACAAATGATCCTATTTTTGCTGCAACAGACTCACACGGCTGTGCTTCAGGAACATCCCTCCAAGGGTAAAATGAAAGTCTGAGCTTTAAAGATGTTGCTCCAAGTTCTGGGATTTCAACCCAATGCAATCTGATTCATTAATGCAATCCCGTGCCCAGTTGCTGGATACAGAAAACAGAGATCTGCTTTCTTCTCTGACGTTAAATAAAGGGTCTATGCTGAACTAATACCAACTATGATACTCAACAGCAGCTGACTTGGGCAAGGTTTGAACCACCGCTGTGTCCCATTTTTAAAAGCTTGTCATATAACAAGCCTGCCCAACAGGTAGACAGCGGGCTACTGGTAGCCATATAACAGGCCTGCCCAACAGGTTCAAAAGTAGCCCACTGGCCATCAATAAAAAAAGTGAGGGGATAAGTTCTCCACCCCTCCCTCCCCCATCCCAAGGACCACCACTGCCCCAGCAAAGTTCTGGGTCTGCCAGCCCACTGTCTCAGACGAGTGGGGCAGTTCAATTGGACAGATGGCAAAAGTCATCATTGAAATTCTAGTTCCTTCCAGAACAGATTAAATCTCTAGGTTTTCAGATGCATTGGTATCAGGAGACAGATATGGCGCTCCCAAACGCACTGCCCTAGATACAGGAAGCTTACTAAAGGGCTTTCTTTTTATGTTCTTATGTTCTTAGCATGGCACATTGAAATTCTCCTTCCAAACAGATTAAATGGTTTTCAGTGCATTCCTATGGGAAATTACTGCCCTAAGTACAAAAGAGAGCATTTTAGTAAGTAAGGTTTTAGCCCCTCAGGCACTTTGGGCTGGATAAAGTTGACCTTCGCCTGTTCAAAGTTGAACAGCCCTGTCATATAAAATCCAAACATAACTCCATTGGTGACTGCCCTTTTCACCTTATGTGTAAGTGATAATGGGCTGCTTACTGACAAACTGCCTTTATCACATACGAAAAAGGGAATTTTTAAAACCGTCGGATGTGACAAGTTGTCAGTTCTCGTGGAATGCAAGTCCAGATCCTTAGTAGGAATGTCTAAAAGGCACTGTGATGAAAAAGACATCGGGCATTGTGACATCTTGCACTACAACATAGTGGCAGGAGAGAACATGTTTTGACACAATAGAGAGCCACACTAAACGGACAGCCTTCACAATACCAGTGGGCAGTCCGCAAAGGTTACTCAGCAAGTGGCATGCTGCCAAAGCCTGTGGTTCAGCATATTTGTTGGCTTCTTTTGAGCCGATCCCATCAGCTGTCGACTGTTAGGACACTTTGATGGGGAAACCTAGCCCTTGGGTTCAAATCTACCTTCTTACTCGTGAGTGAAGGACTTCATTGCATTGGGCAAATGCATCCACATTTCCTGCATGCTTCTTTTAAAATGGATTCCATTTCAGTCACTTGGGATTTTTTAAAGGAAATGCAAACAAGACATTAAAACAAAGCAACAGCAGTGACAACAACAACAATGACAATGACAACGACAACAACAACAACAACAACAACAGCAGCAGCAGCAGCAGCAGCAGCAGCAGCAGCAGCAGCAGCAGCAGCAGGTGCCCTCTGGTTGATTTGGACATATGGAGCCCGTTTATAGGGTTTTCTACATAGAGTATAGAGGACTCAGAAGTGGTTTCTTTAAGGTATTCTGCATTTTGACCAAGGCTACACAGACTTACACTAGACTTAGACTTGGACTTAGACTTAGACTACATAGACATAGACTTAGTGCTGGCTTAGCAGGCTAGAGAACTGAAAACTGTTGGCTGTAAACTCGGCAGCTCAGTGGTTCAAATCCTGGGTGCCACACAGCGGAGTGAGATCCCGCTGTTAACCCCAGCTCCTTGCCAACCTAGCAGTTCAAAAGTATGTAAATGCAAGTAGATAAATAGGTACCGCCGTAAAAAGTGGGAAGGTAAAACAGTGTTTCTGTGCAGCCATGCTGGCCACATGGCCATGGACTTGCACAGAACTGACTCTTTGGCTTGAATTCGGAGATGAGCACTGCCCCTAGAGTTGGACACGACTAGCACGCATGTGTGTGTGGTGGGGTACCTGTACCTTTTACCTTTACCTATACTGGCTCTTCATCAGGTCATTGAAACCATAAAGCCATTTCCTTGGAGGCATTTGCCTTGCGTTCCATATGTAGCAGAACACAATCTCCAGCATAGGATTCTGAACAGATTTACATAGGCACAAAGCAGATGTGTTTTCAGGCAAAACACAACATGGTCCTGCCCAGTGCTTGTTTAGGCTCATTTGACCACATTGTGGTCTCTAATGACAGGTTGGGGTAGGGCTACTGTCAGGGGATGGGGTTGGCAAGCAACCATAGATGCTTTTATGATGATTGCTGGCGTCTGCATCTCAAGGACAGGAAGGCAGGATAAGGATCACCTTAGGAACCTACTTTAATCACCTGCTCAAGAGTTGTGAGCCTTTGGACAGGAATGATTTGCCTGTTTTCCTACACTGACAACAGTGATGGCCATGGGTCTAACACTTTAAGGTACAGGACCAGTGGTGTCAGCAAGGCCTTGCCCATCAGACTGAAGGCTCATAGGCTGGCTTAGATGGTAAAGTCAGACACAATTCCCCTTTGCAGTTCTAGTCAAATTAATGTGATCCTAGATTACCACTTCTCTGTCACTGGTGGTTTTGAGTGTTGCACCAGTTGCTATAAACATGAGGCAATGTTTAGATAAAACACAGTACGCCTGAAAGTGTTTTCTTGGCATTATAGCTCATTTCCTATATATTACATCCCCAACTCAAAAGAGGACAGAAGGACATTTCAGTTAAAGGTCTCTGGTCTCTCATTACCTCCTGCCAGCCTTTAGCTATGCATTTATTTTCATGTGTTATATCATTTAGTGACCTTTAGGAATAAGAACAATATGTTCCATTGAATGTCCCTTCCTAATTCATGTTTGATTTTCTGATTGGGCTTTCCTGTTTACACTGAAATACAAATTACCACTGTGACACAAATGGAGTCTATTTTGTTTACACTCAGCAAAGTATTTTATTTTATTTTATTTTATTTTATTTTATTATTTATTACACCCAGCTTTCTTTGTCTTTAGCAACATTGCCGCCACAAGATTGAGAGTATTTCACTTTGTTTGGATACTGAGAAAAGCTAGGGAATGAACAAATGCAACTGTAGATGCTGTTGGTCATCTTATGATACAGGTTTGATGTGACAGTATTTTCTAACCAGAATCATGATGCAGATATTCTGTTAGGCATTCAAGGCATTTCTGCAATCAACAGCATCAGAAAATAAGCATGGTAAGAAACAATGCATAGAATGACCTTGCCAATAACAGAACACTTAGGCCAGACACAGAAGTTTGAAATAGCCCTTGATTAGAAGAGAAAAATCCTTAACTAATGAAAGTGCCTGAGTGTCACAGCAGGAGATTTTCTCCTTTCTGAGAGTAAGCTGTGACGGAAGTAACAATATAGAAAATTACAAGATACTCTTCATTATATGTGTCTAATTTTGTCTTGAACTCAGTATCAGGACCTTCAGCTGCTCCCAAGGGCCTTTTCTTGATGCCTGCTGCTCTAATATCTTCTATTTTCCAGTCCAAATTTGACAATGCCCAATTTGTAGCTATTAATCATTTTACGCATGATTGCCCTGACTTGTTCTGAAACAATCTCCCCCTTCTACTTTTATCTACAGTACAGTGGTACCTTGTATAAAGGAATTATTTTGTTCCAAATGAAATTATGTTAAGCAAATTTCCCTTTATACAAATTTCCCATAGGAATGCATTGAAAACAGACTAATCCCGAATCGTAACCATTTTTATGTTGTACGGATCCACCCCATAGGCGATTCTGTTAAGCACATTTCCCCTATCTCCAGAATTTTTTATGTTGTACAGATTTTATGTTATGCAAACCGTTTATTATACGTGGGTTATTATACGTGTGCTTCATTATGTAGATTCTTGGGTCTACATAATGAAGCACAAAAGTGAAGTGAGTGCTATGTTTAGGAAATGGTTTCAAATGGCAGAACGTCAGTACAAGCAAAAAATTATTGCTGTACAGAGTGATAGAGGAGGTGCATTCTTATGTAAACAGTTTGTTGACTATTTGGAGAAAAAAGGGGTGAAACACAGATTGACTAACCCTGCAGCTTCTGCCGAACATGGTCTGGCTGAAAGGAAGAATGGGATTCTTCAAAACATAATGAATGCAGTGTTGACTGATGCAAAACTTCCCAGAGGTTATTGGGCTGAGGCAATGAAATATGCAAATTATGTGTCTAATAGAGTATGGAGTTCAGCTGTTAATGAAGTTCCTTATACTATGCTACATGGTGAGAGACCTACAATCACATATCTTCGTTTATTTGGCTCTGAAGCCTGGGTACTGGTTCCAAAGAAATATAGACACAAGAATAGCCCAAAGTCAAGGAAACTTATGTTTATTGGTTTTCAACCTGCTGCAAAATCCTGGCGTTTTTGCGATAATCATGGAAAAGTTTATATTAGCAGATCTGCAACGTTTTGTGAACAGAGAAACTGGGAAGATCTACATGCAAACAATGAAGTGTTTTTGCCAAGTATTTGTCCCCACACTGAGCCTGCTGAGGAAGATTCCAGTGATGGAGGGGAGTCGACATCATTGCATGATGGAAAAGTTGATGAGGAGCCAGTGTTGCTCAGAAAGTCTACAACATCCAATTTTGGTGTGCCACCTGAAAGGTTTGTTGTAAATTTTGTATCCCATGAGCCACAGTGTTATGAAGATGTACTGCAAATGCCTGAAGAAGAAAGGAAGCAGTGGATGATGGCCATGGAAAAAGAGTATGAATCTCTGAAGGAACATCAGGTATTTACTCCAGTGATGTTACCAGAAGAATAAAAACCTGTTGGATGCAGGTGGATATATAAAATTAAGAAGTCAAGTGACAATAATATAACCTGCAATGCAAGGCTTGTGGCACAAGGGTTCTCACAAGAGAAATATGTGAATTTCACAGATGTTTATTCCCCTACAGTGAAGGCTGAAACATTTAGAATGGTCTTGGCAATTGCAGCGTCAAGAAAATGCAAAGTGCATCATTTTGATGTGGAGACAGCATATTTGAATGCAAGTTTAAAGGAAGAGGTCTACATGAAACAAGTCCCTGGATATGGACTTAAAAATCCACAACTTGTTCTGAAGTTGAACAAAGCCTTGTATGGTCTCCGACAATCAGGACTGGCATGGAATAGACATTTGCACGAGAAATTAACAAAAATAGGTTTTTCTCAAAGTAGGGCAGATCCATGCTTGTACACTAAGGGTTCTTTGATACTGATTGTTTTTGTTGATGATTTATGTTTAATGGTGCCTGATATCTCACATGTGAAGTGGTTTATGTCTTCATTAGGCAAAGAAGTAAAAATGAAGCATCTTGGTGAGATACAACATTATTTAGGGGTTGATGTCACAACTGATCCTGAAGGTAATTTCTATCTGTGTCAAAGTGACAAGATAGAACAGCTATTACAGAAGTGTAAGATGGGAGACTGCAATATAGTCTCGACACCCATGGAAGTGGGGTTCAACAGAGATCCTGATGATGGGAATTTTGGAAATGTTGAACTATACCAATCTGTATTGGGCTCATTAATGTATTTGTGTTCATGGTCTAGGCCTGATATTGCAGCAACTATCAACATATTGTCTCAACATGCTGCAAAGCCATTGATGAAGCATTGGAAAGGTATAAAGCGTGTTTTGAGATACCTTAAAGGAACAATGCATGAAAAGTTGAAAATATTCAAGTGTGATAATCTTGATTTAATTAGCTATGCAGATGCTGACTGGGGTTCAAGTCCAGAAAGGAGGTCATTGTCTGGATATGCCATTTTCTTAGGTAACTCACTAATTGTATGGAAGGCCCGAAGGCAAAGGTACATTTCGTGCTCTACTACTGAGGCTGAGTATGGGGCTGTGATTGACTTGTGTTGTGATTTAACCTGGGTGGTGCAGTTGTTAAAGGATGTAAATGTGAATGTTAAACTACCAGTCAAAGTGTATAATGATTCTTTTTCATGTATCCAATTAACACAGAATCAGAAGGTCAGATCCAGAAGCAAGCATATTGGTATCCGTTACCAGAATGTGAAGGACTGCATAGAACAACATTTGATTGTATTAGAATATTGTACTAGTGTTGACAATTATGCAGATATATTTACAAAGCCTTTATGTAAAGAAAAACATGTATGTTTTAAGAAAAGGCTAGGAGTTGAAATCTGTTAAATATAGGAGGGGTATCAAGATATGTAAAAGTTGATAAAATATATGTTATGTATATTTAACAGATAGTGGAAAGAATTGTAAAATGGAGGCAGTTAGATTCTGCAGACTCATGATGTTAATTCATAAGTGTAAGAGATAAGTAATCACAGGCATGTTATGTGATGAAGCACAGGTGAAAGAATTTATAGCATCATGATTGTATCAGATTGCATCAGATTGTAATTAGTGATGATGACTCACATCTGATGGGTACTGAACTGTATAAAAAGCACTAGCTTTCCATTTGTTAGGTGGGTCTGTTATGGTGAAAACAGAACCCTACACTCTGTTTGTCTGTTGTAAATATTGCTTGGTTGTTATGCTGTATATATTTTTGATGTATATATGAATATATGAGTTTTTACTCTACCCATTGTCATTGTCTCTTCATAGCCTAACTTATGTTAGGTTATTCTGATAAATCTACATAGTGTTACCCTATTCCCATTTGATCTTTTTTTTTCTTGGTTAAAAATACTGTAACGTAGCTGGCAGAATTTTTCAATTGTTAAAGTTTTTGTATAATTGCTCCTTGAGATGCAACATTACAGTATATTTTTAATATACTTTGGTAGATAGGCAGGGCAGTCGAAACGCGGGAATTTGTGTTTCAAGTGATTACTAGCATCATGGTACATTTGTCTCAGAATGGAGCAAAATGAGACCAACAATCTAGCAATGATAGAACAGGGGTGTGCAATATAGAACCCACCCTCCTTCCCAAACAGTGCAGAGTTAGGTGAAAATCCAGTGTTGTTGAGGAAAGCAAAATCTACTAGTGGACCTGCTTCCATCACTGAAACCATCTCTGTTGTCTTTCCGGAAGCAGGCAAAGATCTTCCTCTTCAGGCAAGGTTTCCCTGAATGAGGGACTATCAACGATTTATATGGATTACCATACATGACTGCATTGATTCATTTCATAAGAACACCAGTGTTTCCATGTTTAATTTCCACCCCTCATAATGGATTTTCCCCTTTTTGCATGCTCTTTGTAGCTTTAATGTTACCTTTTAATGTTCTAAGATGCCTCCTCTAATTCCCTTTTCTTAACTTGAATACTGTATGTTTTAAATGTTCTGGGATGTATACTGTCGTTCATTAGTGCAAGCCACCTTGGGTCCTTTTTCCAAGGAGAAAGCTGGGGTAAAAATATTCAAAATAAATAAATACAATAAATAAATAAATAAACAAGTGACAACTTCTGTACTGCAACGTGCCCCAAGCACCCCTCAGACCAATTCAAGCCTTTGAACTTCACAGGCATTGGATATCCCCCGGTAAAACACGCCAGTCACTCAGCTCCACTCCCTGTCTGCCTCCCCTCTGTCCTGAGTGTATACCACAGAAATAGTGGTTTAATGGAAGGGTATCTGCCCTTCTGAAGCCTGAATGAAGCTTTGAGTAGAATCACGTCTGACCTATTAACTTTGGAGGGGAATCTGCTCCTGTTTCATGGTGAGCTCGTTCCAGAAAGAGTGCATTTATAAAATTGTGAGGAGTACTATGCAGATTTAGGTTTCTGGACTACAATTCCTAAAATGCTCCAAGAAGGATGGCCTGTGGCATTCTGGGAATTGTAGTCCAAAAGCACATATCTGCATATCTCTAACCAAATGCCATCGCTTTACTTGATGATGTCATCATCATCTTGTGCTGATGTGATGTGATGGTATAGCTTCCTCCAACCGGATTTCAGGCATCGTGTTGAGCTTTGCGTGGGTGTTTAAAGGCACTTGGCTGAATCTGCTTGCAAGCTTCTGCTCTTTAACAGGCCTTCAACAGTGGTGAACTTTGCAAATGCTCAACGCACCAACTTATGTGACATCTTCACAATCCACATGCAAAGAGCCATGGGGAGCCAGCTGCACCCCATTTTTAACCCTTTGTACATGCAAAGAGAGTCAACCTATAGCTAGGGGTCAACCCAGAGGTTAAAGGATGCATTCCCAAGTGTCCCTTCTTTTCTCCCTCCTACATCAGGGCTTCCTGAAAGGCACATACCCCAGCAATTGCATTGAATGGTGAATTTGCAAGGTAGGACACATTTTTTTAAAAACATTTTTATTAGAAAATTTTATATACAAAAGAAAAACAAACATATTCAAAACATAAACCATATAGAGTCAATCTATCACTAAAGTTCGGCTTCCCTCTGTTCTTCGCGCGGTTTTAACGTTGTTCATCTCCCAGCCTTCCTTTCCAACGAACCCCTTTTATATACTTATAGAAAAGGTTCTAAAAATAGATAATAGTCCTTCGTGTTCTACCCTAATCCGGTAAGAGTCTTTAATTCCTTACAATTAATCTCCATGTAGTTCTTAAATTTTTGCCAGTCTTTTTGGAACCTCTGGTTGTCTTGATCCCTCAATCTGCATGTTAGTCTGGCCATCTCTGCAAAGTCCAATAATTTCGCCCTCCATTCATCCAAAGACGGTATATACATTGTCTTCCAGTTCTGTGCCAGGAGCATTCGTGCCGCTGCTGTTGCATATAAAAATAAAGTCCTATCTGCTCCTTTAATTTCATTATCCACCAACCCTAACAAAAAAAAAATTCAGGTCGTTTTGGGAATGTACACTTTAACATCTTTTTGAGTTCATCATATATCCATGCCCAATATTCCTTCACTTTCTCACAAGTCCACCACATATGATAAAAGTCACCTTGTTTCTCTTTACATTTCCAACAGTAATCATCTTTCATCCTATACATCTTTGCTAATTTCGTTGGAGTAATATACCATCTATACATCATTTTCAACAAATTTTCTTTTATCAAAGTACATGCGGTAAACTTCATATTCTTTTTCCACAATCTTTCCCACACCTCTAACTCAATGTTATGACCCAAATCCGTAGCCCATTTTATCATACATTCTTTGACTTGTTCATCTTTTAAGTTCAACTCCAACAAGAAATTATATAATCTAGTCAACAATTTCTTTTTTGGGCCCATGATTATGGTTTGAAATTTGGATTCCTTCTCTCCAAACCCAGACATCCTTCTGTCTTTCTGAAAAGTGTCATATAACTGATGGTATTGAAACCAACCTGTTAACCTCTCTTTTAACAATTCATAAGATTTCAATCTTGGACCTTTTTCTGAGAAGAATAACACATCCCCATATGTGATCCCCACTCCTTCTGTATCTTTCCTCTTGATCGCCAATGCTTCAATCGGGGATAACCACCTCGGGGTGTGTCTCTCTAATAAGGGTTTCAACCGTTCCCAAACCTGAAGTAGTGACTTTCTAATTACATGATTCATAAAACTTTTATGTACTTTCACATTTATCATACCAAAGATAAGCGTGCCAACCAAATCTATTATCATGACCTTCTAAATCCAAAAGGTCTCCATCAACTAGAGTGATCCATTCTTTTATCCAACCGAGACAGGCCACT